>JARWLC010000002.1:93278524-95678524 GCA_033318265.1 Phyllotis vaccarum
AAATCCATGGTGAAGGCATGTTTGTTGATGTGAAGGCTCAAACTACTTATGACGAGCGTACTTTATTGCTATGCTGTACTGCTGCACTGAATTCCTGTGAAAAGATTTTGGACCCAGGTCAGAAAATTGAGTCTTATACTAAGGTCAAACATGGCTTAAAAGAACTTATACCAACTTTCTACAGAGACTTACTATGGCTGTACGTAGAACAGTATCAGATCCAGAAGTTAGTAAGCAGTTAATACTTTCTCTGGCCTTTAATCATGCTAATCAAGAATGTAAAAGAATGCTTATGCCTTTAAAGATCAGATCTGCACCAATAGAGGAATAGATTCTATATGCAATCAATGCCGAATCTCTCCATTGTGATGATGAGAATTGGGTAGGCCAAGCCATTGCTAATGTTAGGGTGAGGAACCAAGGCATCACTTGTTTCAACCCTCGTAAACCAGGTCATATAAGACAGAATTGTACACAAGGTACTCTTGGAAATAATACCCATTTTAGGTTTGATTCAAACAGAAGGCCATTGTCTTCTGGGTTATGTAGAAGGTATGGCAAAGGATGACATTGGACCAACAAATGTAGCTCTACCAGGGACAAAGAAGGCAACCCTTTACCATCGGGAAACGCCTCTTGGGGCTTCCCCTTGGAAGCCCCCAAAAATCAGACTCCAAGTCAAGGAAGGTTCGATCATATCCAGTCATAGTGGAAGACCAGCATTCTCAGAATGAAAGGACATCTAATGCCTGATCTAGATGATCATACAGCATTGGATAATAGAATAAAATCAAGGGAGAAATTGGATGTTCCAAGAAGAATCACAAAACAAATATTTTGGTAGACTTCAATAAATTAACAAAGACCAAAATTGAAAATATGGGTTGATAATATTTATATCTAGGGCTTATTTGACATGGGGGCTGATGTTTTGATCACAACCACACAATTATGGCATCCAAGGTGGCCTTTATAGGCAGTGGATATCTAATTTCTGGTTACTGGAACAATATCTCAGGTGAAACAGAGTGTAAGATGGCTTGAATGCAGAGGACCTTTCGGTCTGAAAGGATTGCTGTAGCCATATATAGCTGACATAACAGTGAATCTGTGGTGTCATGACCTTCTACTGCAGCGAAATACCCAGATTAAAATCCCTCCAGGTTCTGATATCAACCGGAGACTCAATTATGTTTCTAAAATTGATGCTTTAATGTGTTATAAAGAAAATTCACCAGCTGTTCAGGTTGTACAAAAGAATTGCTCAATAACCACAGAACCTAAAAGGACACTCACAGTGCTGCCTTTGAGATGGTTAACAGAAAAGCCTATTTGGGTTCAGCAATGGCCTTTGGCAAAAGAAAAACTTCAGGCTTTGGAACAGTTAGTACAAGAGCAGTTACAGGCTCAGTGTATCAAAGAATCAACCAGTCCATGGAATTCTCCTGTTTTTGTTGTCAAGAAGAAATCTGAAAAATGGAGGATGGTGATGGATATAAGAGCAATTAATAAAGTGATTCAACCTATGGGCTCTTTACAATCTGGTATTTCTCTGCCCTCCTCTTACCTAAGGGATGGCCTATTACAGTTATTGATTTGAAGGATTGTTATTTTTACAATACCCTTTACAGGGACAGGACAAAGAGAAATTTGCTTTTACAGTGCCTACTCTTAATACTTTATGTCCAGTTTAGAGGTTCCAATGGAGGGTCCTTCCTCAAGGAATGTTGAATAGTCACACCTTATGCCAACATTTTGTACAACAACCACTAGAAGTGCTGCGCAAGTGCTTCCCACAATTTATCATTTACCATTATATGGATGATATTTTGTTGGCAGACCCAAACCCAAATACATTAGAAACATTGTTTGAGGAACTAAATAAATATTGCCTGATTGGGGATTACAGTTTACCCCAGAGAAAGTACAGGGGGGAGATTCTATCAATTATTTAGGATATAAAATAGGTTTACAGAAAATTAGGCCATGAAAGGTGAAATTGAGTAGAGATAAATTAAGGACTCTTAATGATCAAAAGCTTCTAGGGAATATTGCTTATCTACAGCCCATTATTGGTATAAAAAACTATGAACTAGTTAATTTGTTCAAGACTTTGGACAGTGAAAAGGATTTAAATACTCCAAGAGATTTATCCAATGAAGCCAATAAAGAATTAGGTTTGGTAAAAAGAAACTTCAAGAAGCACATGTGGATCGTGTGGCTCCAGTCCTAGATTGCATACTGGTTATTGTGCCCTCTAGACAATCTCCAACAGGAATCTTAATGCAAAGAGAAAACATTATATTAGAATTGATATTCCTGCAACATAGGCCAAGCAAGAAGCTAAAAACATATTGAAAAAAATTATGATCTGATTTTTAAAGGTAAATTCAGACTTTGCCAATTGACTGGAAAGGACCCTGCAGAAATTGTTGTGCCTTTGACTAATGAAGAAATTGATTGATATTGGCAGACAGTGACCTTGTCAAAAGGCTTGTAGTGATTTTTAGGAGAGATTAATAATAAATATCCTCAAAGTAAGAGAATTCAATTTATAGAGGAAACTAATTGGATCTTTCCTCATACAGTACAGGATACATCCATTTCTGGTGCTCTTACATTTTATACTGATGCTAACAACTTAGGAAATGCTGGTTACAAATCAGAAAACTTAATTAAGGTGGCTTAGAGCCCTTATAACTTTTAAAAAATCAGAACTATATGCAATTATTATGCTGTTGTTGGATTTTACAGAGCCTCTCAATGTAATTATTGACTCTCAGTATTCAGGAGTTGTTTTACATATTGAAACTGCTGACTTCATTTCTGATGACACAGATATGACCTTACTGTTCATACAACTACAGGATATCATCAGAGATAGGATGCATCCTATGTACATAACACATATCAGGGTGCACACGGGTCTCCCAGGCCTCTAGCACATGGTAATGATGAAATTGATCAGTTGTTAATAGTAAACATGCTAGAAGCCACAGAATTTCATGAGAAACATAATGTTGATGGCAAAGAATTAAAGAAGAGTTTTTCCATCACTTGGCATCAAGCAGAAGAAATACTAAGGAATTGTAACACTTGCTCTTTCTATAACCAACTGTCTTTACCTGCAGGAAGTAATCCTAAGGGTACACAGACAAATGAGATATGGCAAATGGATGTGTTTCACTCTTCCAAATTCAGAAAGTTGAAATATGTACATCATACTATCTATACTTACTCTGAAATGCAATGGGTGACTGCCTGAGCTCTGAAAAAGCTGATGCTGTACTTACTTACCTTTTGGAAGCCATGGCCATAATGGGAATTCCCACCCAGATTAAGACTGGTAATGCTCCAGCTTATGTTTCCCAAAAAATGAGGCTGATTTTTGGATATTATAATGTAAAGCATATTACAGGGATACCACAGAATCCTACAGGACAGACAGTTGTAGAGAGATCTCACTGTACTTTGAAAGAGATGCTTTATAAATAGAAGAGAGAAATGAGAAAATTCAGGGAGAGTTTGCATAGTGCCTTATTGACTTTGAATTTTCTTAACTCTGATGAAAAGGAAGCATCAGCTGCTGAGAGACATTGGGTAATAGAGAAATCTTCTGAAATAGACCAACCCATCTACTTCAAGGATGTGTTGAGTTTAGAATGGAAGCTGGGATATGTGCTTTGATGGGGTAGGGGTTTTGCTTTTGTTTCAACATAATAGAAAAGATATGGGTACCAACAAAATTAATAAAGGTCTGCTTCAAAAAGATGTCCCATCCTGAGGAAGAGAATTAATTGTTCATCACTGATACGACAAATAATACATGACAAGGAAAATACATTTAACAAGATGGGGGCAGGGTCTCAATTTTGTCTTTACAGGAAAATGGATACAACTGTCTTTAAGACATTGACTGGACATTGAATGATTAATCACCTGCAATGGAAGACAGATCAATGATGAAGGAATGTAAACAATGGATTATGAGACCAATTGATACAAATATGCACTACTGGATAATCTCTCAATTCTCACTGCTTTGCATCTTACATCTGCACTTCTTTAAAAAAAATGTGATCTTGTTTTGACTATTAACAGGGCAGGATTTGGAGTGGGAGCAAGTGGCTTTCTCCCTCTCTAAACCTAAGCATATTGGTAAAGAAAATGTGAGAGATTCTGTCTCATGTCAGAAAAGCCACCTGGTGTGGTACAGAAGACAGTTGGAATGTTACTGGACAAATATTATTGTGACTTCAAATTGAACCTTGTTCTTTCTGTATCTGTATCTTTTTAACATCCTGTCTGCATACAATCTTCTCCTGAGGTCATAAAGGATATAAATATCTGCTTAGGGTATCAACAATGCTTAAGTTTTCCATTGTAAATAACATTTCCTCCTATCAGCTATCTACAAAGAATCTGGAACAGAGATGATGCCCCTACTACAACGACTCATACTGGTGAAACAGGATAAAAGGGAGAGTATGAGAGAGAGAGAAAGAGACAGGCAGGCATACAGACAGAGGCAGAAATAGAGAAATCAAGAACCTGGTGTACACCAATCAATGACTGTTTTTAGAAAATAGATTATTCAAAACAGCTCTCTATGATTATCCTTCAGGTCACATTTCTAATAAGAACTACAGATGGATTTATCCAGTACTCTGAGAATGGTCATAGATGTGTATAGTCAGTCCATTAGGATCTAACCATTGCTTTAGCTTTTACAGGATCCCAGAGATATGCCATCACCCATAAGTCAGCAGGAAGCAACCTTATGAAAATCTATGCCCCCTTTCACAATAATTTTTGTGCTCTGAGGGTTGTGGGTAATTATTATTCTAATAGAATAGTTATAAGTTAAAATTGGATTGAGAACAGAAAAATAATATAGCCTCTAGGATCTCTTTTAAAGAAGAGAAAGGGGATAGATAGGACAGATAAAGGTAGATTGTTCTACCTACCTATAAACAATTTTTAGCAGAATATATGGCCTAAGCTAAAGACAATTTGCACTGGCGTAGATATTTGTATATTGATACAAATGTAAAATCATTTTATATGTTTGATTGAGACAATGTGTGCATTGGTACAAAGTTAAATCTGAAATTTCTTTATATAACCAAAGCAACTTGTATATCGATATAAAACTGAATCTGCAACTGTTACGTAAAATTGAATCTGTAACTGTTATATTTTATATGTGCTTCTACCTCTGTTTAAAATATTTGTACATTATTATCATGTCCACTGTACAATTATTACATCAATTTAACTATACTAGACATAATGTATGATTGCACTAGTTATGATATATGCACAAGATGTTTTATATAACTCTGTTTTAATGATATATATGTATATATGTGTCTAAAGTACTGTTGCCACTTACATGGTATATATACCTCTGGCTAATATTTGATAGTCATACTAAACATCATTGTTCAGAAATTATACACCCCTTTATAGGTAATCTAATTTTTATAGTATAGGTTTTATTCCTTAGGACGATAAAAACTGTAGTCAACATTACTTGTTTCCATGTCACAGTCATCTGAGATACAGTTTAGAATATCATAGATAGACAAGAGTCTTCAACCATTACATAGACCCAAAGAATATGGCATTTAACATTTATTATTATTTGGAATTCGGCCGCTAGAGACGCGATGACTCCGGGTGTCACTGCTCCTTTTCTGAGATGGTGTTGAGCATCAAGGACACTCCTTTGGAGTTTGTCCTTTTGGCAGAGAATGGCTGGTTGGGTAAAAACTGCCCTTACCTTGATTGCTGACAGTACACACATGCTTTCCAAACTGGATGAACAAGATGATGGATGGAGACTGATGAAACCTGCCTGGATAGGATAAGACAGTCCCTCCAAAATTGTCCTGCTTGTGAAAAGATCTGAAATTGCCCTGCTTGTGAAAAGATCTGTCAGATGCCATAGACCTGTAGCCAAAATGATATATGCTCCAATGGCGCACAAAACCATAGGTGATTGTCCAGGTAGCTGTGTTGCTGTTCTCTCCCAAATTTTGGAAGCTACTACTTGCATGTGCTTCTGACTTTCAGGTGATACATTTTCCTTCTCAGGTTTTGAAGGGGTTGAAGAATAGGTATTTAAGGTTATTACTCTATTATACCTTAGTGAAGAACATTCAGATGTTGAATTTTCACTTTCCCAGATCAACATTTTTGAAGTAATTTATATACCCTACCATCTGCCAATATTCTAGAAATATATAATGTACTTTATATGTGTTAGGTTTAGGTTGTGGTTTGAGGCTTATCTTTTCCTAAATACTACCTCAGAATAATTCCTATTATAGTCTTAGTTTAGAACCTTCTTAGTTAGACAAAAGGGGGAGATGTGGTGGGTTTCAGGTGTCAGCTGATAAGATCCGAAGATGCCTGTCCAGGGTCCTGGACTCTGGAAGGGGAAGTGGCCAACCCTATTCATAAGAGGCTTCTGGGATCTTGGAAAGCCCTGTTTCCTGGTTCCAGACTGCTGGAGAGACCAGTTCCAGTTCGGCGTCCATCGTCCACTGTGTGGATAATCCAGTCTATCAGGTGCCAATATAAGGTGTTACCTGTATCATGGGTGTTGGCTTGTATTTTTAATAATATTAATCTTGGATTGGTGTATTTTAAGATAATTTCCACCATCATCTTCTTTTGTAATTCAGCCTGAAAATTCATTTCTTCCTCTGCTTTGATCTCACAACACAAGAGTTTCAAGAAAGATGGCACTAAGGCTGAGAGTTCCTTTATCTCTTTTTGAAGAAAACCATATAATAGGTTTTTATTACTTGCAAGGAAACAAAACTCAAACAATATACTTATAATATTTTTTTTTTACACTAAAGAAAAGCAGTTAAAAGAATGCCATTGTTAGCTGAGTGTTTTCATCAAGAGGGGGGATATCTGAGCATTTCTATTTGTGACTTTCTAATACAAGGTTGTGAAAGTCTAGTTGAATTTTGTCACTCATAATGGGTTCTTTTATTCATTAGCTATAGAACCTTGGGCAGGCCTTCCATTATATGATGTAAGTTTGTGGTCCTATTTTATAGACCTGTACCTCAGTACAAAGAATCCTTAACTGTTATTGTGTTCCACTTAATCTTGAAATTCTCCATAAGATTCACACATTGAAAAGTTGCACCACAGTTGTAGTCCTTGGAAAAAGAGTTAAACTTCCAGAAAGTGTGATTTGTTAGAAAAAATTCAGGTCACTATGGACTAACCTCTGAAGTTGATATTGTAATTTTTGAGCCTTTCCCCTCTTTCCCTCTGCAGTTGCTATGAGCAGGGCTGGTGTTTCACAAAAATGCTCCTATCTCCCATACACTGCTTTGACATAGGAAAAACAAAGATCAATTAAGTCATTGAATTTAAGAGCAAAAATAAACCTCTCACCTTGCAACTAACAATAACCAGGTATTTTATGACAGTGAAGGAAGTCTGTCAGCCTCTAATAACTTGGGCTTTATAGTAGGGGGTTTATGGCCTTGACTTTTGGGACTTGCCTCAAGGTTTAGGCCCTCAGACCCCCAGATGCGCAGAGACACACAGATGTTTACAATAATTTTTACGCTGACTGACTAAGGTCCAGGCATATAACTTACTAGCTCTCTACCTTTAATCTAACCCATTACTCTTACCCTGTTAAGCCATGTGGCTGGGTACCTTTTATTAGAGCAGCATAGTTGTCCTCTGCTTCTTCCAGCTTCTCTCTGGCATTCTGCTCTGTGCTTCCTGTTCTCAGAGTTTTCTTAGTCTGGTAGCTCTGCCCACACTTCCTGCCTGCCTTTGGCCAATCAGCACTTTTTATTAAACCAGTGGGTAGGACAATTATTTACAATGTAACAACATAATCTCCCACATATCCCTTTTTCTCTTTTTAAAACAAAAAGAATTCTACATCTAATATTGTTTTCCCCCTTATCTATAACAACTTATAAACAACACTGTAAATAATCACAAACATTCATAATTCACGTTTTGGGAATGTGGGCATCATTCTCTAAGGCTACTTCTTGCTGAATGGGGATGGTGGCAATCCCATAGGAATCCATAGAAAAATGTAGGATTATGGACAAGTCTTTAGTGGAGTAATCTCTAAGGCTGGGTCATCTCAGCCAGTCTCAAATTGTTCTGGATACAGAGAACTGGAAACTTCAACAGAGGTGCTCTGAAATGTTGAATCATCTGGGCCATTCATTTCCATTGGAGATTTTTCAGGGGGTCTTTCTCTATCAAACTTTATGTTCTTTATCCAGGAATAAATCCACAGTTTCTCATTTTCTCTGGAAATAAAAGAAAACCTCTTCTCCAAAGTAGCATATATTTGGATTTTAGTTTTAAAGTCATCTTATTTACAAAATATATAGGTTGAATTAAACCAACAGTATTTATAATCAACTGTCTCTTAGCAGCTTTTACTAAGTCATTTTCAATCAAGAAGCTTGAAGATAAGACAATAATATACAGTATCCAGACATTCTTTGTATTTTCTATCTTTACGTGGGTTATTTTTTATTTATTTATTTATTTTACTCTATTTCTTTTTTTAGGGCTTTCTCTACCTTTTCTTTTCTTTCTCTAAGAATGTATAAATATATATATATATTTTTTCAACATGATCTAAAACACTTAGACTTTTTTTTTCTTAAAAAAAAAAACTGTCTTCACTGTATATTTATTTCTTAACCTTTTCTGTCTCTGACCACACCTTTGTTTGCCTAGGGCAATTGACTACACCCAGATTCTTCTATTTCTTTTTGTTTCTGAACACAAATTTACTCTGCCAGGATTCAAGGTTGGTAGGATGGGTGGATGGCTCCACTCAGCTCCTAATCTAATTTCATAAAATTTATCTTTTTAGCCCAGGTACTCTGGGGAATTTTAGGGTCCATATAATCACCAAGTAAAGCTTTACCATCTGCTGCTCATTAACTCCATTTAAGTATTAGGCAGCAGGACATGATAAAAAACTCACAAGAGTTTTGCCTCTAAGGCTGAATCAGGAAGCTTCTCTTAAAAAAGTCAAGCCTCAGTTTGCTTCCAGCAAACAGAGCTTATCCAAGAAAATATCATCACTAAGAAGCCATGTTTGATTCTGTTATGTTTTTGTTTTTATCAACAGAAACATTAAATCCACCATATAGAGCTCTTTGCTTACATCTAGGCTCAGGAACTGGCCTTGATAACTTTAAGCTGCATGTTGAAAACACATCATTTTATAATTTAATCCCATATACCACTCAGTCTCTTTACCACAGTCCACTTCAGAGACACAACTCAGAAGCTGCTTTGGGCTCAGTTCCTGTGCTCCCAACTGTTTTTCAAGCTTTCTCTGGATTTATGCAGTTATATTTTACCCACGTTGGGCTGCCATTTGTAGTAGGAGGTTTCTGGCCTTGACTTTTGGGACTTGCCTCAAGGTTTAGGCCCTCAGACCCCCAAATGCACAGAGACACACAAATGTTTACAGGAATTTTTAGGCTGATCATTAAGGCCCAGGCATATAGCTTACTAGCTCTCTACCTTTAATCTAACCCATTACTCTTATCCTGTTCAGCCATGTGGCTGGGTACCTTTTCTTAGAGCAGCATAGTTGTCCTCTGCTTCTTCTGGCTTCTCTCTGGCATTCTGCTCTGTGCTTCCTGTTCTCAGAGTTTTCTTAGCCTTGTAGCTCTGCCCACACTTCCTGCCTGCCTTTGGCCAATAAGCACTTTTTATATAACCAGTGGGTGGGACAATTATTTACAATATAACAATATAATTTCCCACAGGGGTTGAATAGCTCTCTTTTTAATTTTTTTTTTTATTTTAAAAGTTTATATTATACCGACTACTGCTCATCCTTCCTCCCCTTCTCTCAATAATACCTCAGCATCACCCCCAACCCAATTCTTCCACTCATTTTGCAGGGAGGGCAAAAAATCCCAAGATGAGTCAGTTCAACCTCGCATATCCAGTTGAGGTAGATCTGAGTCCCTCCTCCCAGTATCAAGGCCTAGTAAGGTATTCCTCTGTAGGGAATGATCTCGCAGGAGACAGCTCATACACCAGGAACAAACTCTGGTCCTCCTGCAAGAGACTACACAAACTGCCCATGCTATTTGATTGACATCTACATTCGTAGGGTTTATAGTTCCTTTCCCTAAAGTTCCTCAGCTGTCATTTCAGACTTAGTGAACTACCAATAGCTCAGGTCAGTCATCTCTGTGGGTCTCCTCTTCATGATTCTGATCCTTTTGCTCATATATTTTCTTCCCCCTCTCTTCAACTGGACTGGGAGCTCAACACTGTCCTTAGCTATGGATCTCTGCTTCTGCATCCATCAGTTGCTAGATGAAGGCTCTATAATAACAATTAGTGTGGTCATTCATTAGATTATATGGGAGGTCTTGTTTAGGCACCCTCTCCACCATTGCTTGGAGTCCTAACCAAGGACATCTCATGGGTTCTTGGATGTTTTCTTAGTACCAGGTTTCTCTCTAACCCCAGGATGGCTCCCTCGGTCAAGACATTCATCTCTTTGTTCTCCCTTCTGTTACTCCTTATCAGCTGACACAAATCTTACCACACCTCTCACTCAAACATTTCATTCTCTCGTGATGTCTTCCCACCTCCCTTGCTCATTCCCCTAAATGACCCCAATTTCCTCAGGAGACCTTTCTTAATTCCCCTTCTCAGGATGACCCATGGATGTCTCTCTTATGTTCTTCCTATTACCTAGCAGCTACGAGTTTGTGGATTGTAGACTGGTTATCCTTTGCTTTATGTCTTATATGTTTGACTCCAAGAGTTTTTCTGATTCAAATGCTTTATAATTTTGGAATATTTTTATATTTATAATAGGATAACTTAAGGATCAGGAACAAGTCTAATAAGAAATTTGTTTTTGTTTCAAATATATTATATATAAAGATCCTAAAGGTAACTTTTATATTTTAGGAAACTTGTATATTCACTTTTCTTCATCAGGTCAGGTGTAGAGATTTCCTCCGAGGTATGGACAATAAGAAAAGCAGTACATTTTTGCAGAGTTACAGAGTTTGAATTATTTTTTTAATTAGGGGTACTCAGTTGTTTGAGAATGAGTTTCCAATATTCTTTGACCAGGATGGATAATATAAAGACAAAATCTGAGAATCATTAAGTAGAGGGAAGAATTAACAGAGTAGAGCTTGATTGGTAGAGCTCACATTGCCATTTCCATGATAGTGAGTCTGGAAATCAAAACTACTTGATGGCACCAATAATGTAATTAAGCAAGGAGGAGACTTCCTAAGTATCTATAGCTTCACTTGTTTGCTAACTGCCGTTGAAAATATGGTGATTAATGTCACTGCATCAACACTGCTCTCCTCACTCCCTCTTCTGAGAACTCATATACTAGCCACTTATGTGAATTCCTCTGAGGGCAGACTGGCAGCATGGAGTAGCACAGACACCACCCCAAATCACGAGCTTCCTGCTTCAGTCCATCTGTTCTTCTGTTTCAGAGGCAGCTTGGAGAAATGTATCAGTGTCTCCAAAAGGCTTGGGGACAATGGATGTCTTGGAGTCACACAGCTGTTAGGATTCATGTTTGTTCCTTCTCTGTGAAAGTTGGGTTTTCCTCTTATCTCTCATTTTTAAGCAATATAAAACCCACTGTAAGAGCCATACTATACACAAAAAATAAACCTGGACCTGGAGGGATGGCTTAGTGGGTAAGAGCAATTGTTGAATAAGCATGAGGACATGAGTTCATATTCCCAATACCCAAGTAAAAGTGGGGCATGTGTATGCATGCCTCTAAAATCACTGCTAGGACAGGGTTAGTTAGAGACAGAGGATCTTTGGTGCTTTGGTGTTTCCTGAAATTCAGCCTCACCAGAAAAAAAAAAAAAAAAAAAAACCAAACCAAACAAACAAAACAAAGTTAAGTTGAGTAAGATGATAGGACAGGATATTCAATGTTTTCCTCTGGTCTTTGCATCTTAGCATATGTACATATAGATTCATACCTACACACATGTAACACACACACACACACACACACACACACACACACACACACACACACACACACACACACACACAAACATGAAATGAGCCTTTAAAGTGATAACCCATTCAAACTCCTAATTCTCAAGCTGATGGTAAAATTCAAGGAATGATTATTCTGATTAGTGATTAGGAACAAAGGGTATGGGGTCAGGTAGAACTAAGTTTAAGTCACATCTCTGCTGCTTTTTAATGGTAGTGATACTAGAAAAATATCTTAATTATTTGTGTTAATGGCCCCAGAATTAAGATGAGGACATATAAAACTGTTCTGTTATGGTAATTTTCCATAGAAGGACAAATAAAAACTCAGCAGCTCAAAAAATTAAAAAAAAAATCCACTTCTTATAATCATAACAAATGCTTGGTTGGAGGTGAGTTCACACAAGGGACTGTTCTTCTGACAAATCAGAGCAGATCAGTCCACACTGTGGGCTCCTTGGTCCTGCATTCCTTGCTCCACAGTAGGTTAGCTAAAGCTCCTTCTTACTGTGAGACTGCAAAGCCAAATGAGATCCCATGAGACCATGAAGTGTCTCTGGGTCCAAGTTTAAATTTAGCCCACTACTCCCTTACTTTACTTGCCAAAGCAAAATAAAAGTCTGAGGCGAGAAGTCAGGGGTAGAGGAGGAGATTGAGCCAAGGATACAGTTATAACAAGAATAGGAATTCTGGGGGAGAAGTGAAAAATGGGCCAATATAATCATTTAATTTTTGACATGCTTCTCTAAATCATGGTGTACTGGCCACATGTAGCCAAGGACAATTTTGAGTACAGCCCAAAACAAATTGTAAGCTTACCTAAATAAAATGAGACCTTTCTCCTAATATTTTGTAGCTATATCTGATGTTCTCAAATGTGAGCTCTGTTGGTGATATCATGTGGCAACACTGACTTTGGATATATCCTCCAAAGGAGCCTGTGAAATATACATATGTTATTTCTAACAGAAGAATAGGTCCATATAGATGGAAAATGAATAACTTATTATCTGGATTACTAGTCAATTATCCCCAAATTATAAAAATTTCTGTACTGATCATTTAAGTTCTTGTCATCACATCCATTCCTTTGTTTGAATCACCCAGAAAGACAGAATTGTACTATCTAGAAGACATTACTGTTTTGTTTCTCAAAATATTAGTCAACAAGAAGACAAGTAATGAAAAATAAACAGAAAAGTCTAGTTTGTTTTCCAAATTTCCTCCTCTGACATTTGTCACTCACACATTGTCTATATCTCATCTCGGGCTTCTGTTGAAACTGGCCTGTCCCAAATAGAATTGTATTTCTTGACAGAGGCAACTTTACCTTTCATTATATGCCCTTCTTTATAGATTACAGTGGATTCTTTATCTTTGAATTCTAGATTGGCTCTGATTATTCTTTCCAGCTCTTTAGATTTATTTTCTCTCATCTGTTTGATCAATTTGTAGGAAGAAGTATTGTCTCTTTTCCTGACCAGTCTTTTGCGATATTGTATCTCTATTGCTGTATAACAAATTACCACAAACATAGACAGCTACAACAGTACCATTTGTTATAACTCAGTCTCTGATGCTGAAAACTACAGGCGCTCTTCACTCCATGCTCTGTCAAAGATCTGACAAGATGAATCAGAGTATTTGTTGGACTTAGCTCCAATTTGGGGCTTTGGGGGAAGAATCTACTTCTGACTGATTTATGTTTCAGAAATAATTCAGTTTATTGATGTCACAGGTCTGAGATCTCCATTTCTAGCCTAGTGTTTCATCTGACTATATAGAGTACTTACTTTTGTGTCTTCTCACAGTATCTCCCTTTCCACAGACAAAGCAATAACTACCCATTCCTCCATAGCTTTCTCATACTTCAAGTCACTCTGAATTTATTTCTAACAATCACCTGAAGCTCTTTGCCCTTAAATGGTGGTTTCCTTCCACAGAGGATTAACTTGAGAATACAATACCATTTTGCTACTTTATTTAACTTTACATAAATACAAATTTATAAAGTAATGTACAAAGTAGCACATTATTCGAGGGATACACTGAAATCAGAGGTTTCAGGGAATATGGTAGAATAAAGAAATCTGGATGGCTGCTACAGAAGTTCAACACATTCCAAAAAATTATATAAGAAACTGAATACCCCAATTCTATAACAATGTTAATGGTATACTGTAGCTATGTTTACTATTTGTTGGAATATAACTAGATATTATAAATTTTGAAATAGGTTAACAGATATTTCTAAAGCTTTGTCTGTACCTTCTCAAAACTCTTAAAAACTCATAAAATTCTGAGTATTTCATTATATGTGTGTGTGTGTGTGTGTGTGTGTGTGTGTGTGTGTGTGTGTGTGTGTGTACAATGTAAGTCTTACCAGACAACTTGAATCATACAATTTAATATGACATTGAAATTCACTCAAAACAGTTAAATAATTAATGTATAATCAGATATCAAAAGATGTCAGTAGATAGCAAATGCTTTAATGAATTGAAAAGAATGAATATGAAATCTTGAATTTTGATTTCAAAAAATATCTTTAAATATAAGAAAATAAGACATATAAGTAGAATATTAAAAAAAAAAGACTGTCAAGTTTAATATGACTCCATAGGATAATAGATATGCTCTCAACACTAAAATATTTGAAGGCTAAATTAAAGAAATGTAATGTTAACTTCACCTATGAGATAAGTTTACTTTTTAATTTTGTTACAAATACACTAGAATTCAAATAGTATAATTTAAGGAAGTCTTTGCAAAATATGCACACATCAATAGGAGAAAAACATATGTATTGTTTCTAAATAGTTTCATATGAGAAAGTTGAGCATGAGTTGATTAGGCTCAGTAGAAAAAAATATAATATAAAAATTACCGGAAAATAAACTGTGTTGGTTAACTTAATGGAGCCAATATTCTGAAGCTTGGATAGAACAATGTGTAAAGTAATCCAGTAGTGGTCACGTTTCTTTTTGGGCATGAAAAAGTTCTTATTAGATAGTGGTGCAGGTTGTATATCACTGTGGATGTGTTCAGTTTCACATAATGATTTAGAAGCTTTAAAATAATTTAAATATCTATTTATGAAATAATATAATTTATACAAAAAAAGGTATTTTACAGAGTGAAGACTTAAACATAATTAGTTAAATTCATGCCATTCACGTGGATCCCCACATAATAATTTTATCTAGTTTAAAGGTACTGCTTATACTTAACTATTCTTTTAAAGACCTTTTGAAAGACTTGTGAAAAATATAAGCTTCTCATTTTGTGCTAAGGATTCTAATTCTAAAAATCTAGAGTGATAGTGAATAACTCATATATTTAGCCAGTATTTATGACCAGTTAATCAGTTCCTTATACTTAGGTATCACTGAACTGGAAACTTCACAAACATTCGGGAACAATTTACCTTAAGGTTTAAGCTCTTCATTAGCACAGGCATCCAGCCTTGACACTAGAGATATCTTCCAGATTCAAAAGTGAGTGAACCTAAAAGATCTTTTATTTCCATCAGTCACAAGTTTATTTTGTATTTTGACCCCAAAAGAAAGTGAAATATTGTTCTATTTCTTCTTGTGTAAATAATACCATGCCTTATTAGAAATTTCAGAAGTAACACATGTTTATTTTTGCTAAATTTGTCACTGGCAATAATTATGTGAGTAATGAGGGGTGCTAAGAAGTTGGTATAGCCTGACGATTTAAAGTATGGATTAGTTACTGTGTTCCAATACTGATTCAGGTATCGGCTGTATGTGTAACTGGAGCAAATTACATTTTTCATCTCCTAGTGCAGACTCCTATTCTTGAAAGGGTAAGATTGTGAAACGTGTATTAAAGGCCCACATTGAACTTCTGAAGATGGCTAAGAGTTAGCATTACATTTGTCTTTCTTATGGCCAAGGGACTCTTTGAATCAGTCTGAATATTTTCTAGGCCAGGAGTATGGCCTTAGGTAAGTAAATCAAGATTATCAACAACTAAATCCTCTAGAGCTTATGGTACTGGGGTACTGACCATTAAGAAATACTGCTCCAAGAGTCATTGAGTACCTACAAATCAAAACTTTAGAATGGAAAGACATAATTTAAAAATTATACAGACAAAAGTGAGTCAAATGCTAATTTTGGGTATAGAAAGTGTACTGTCAAAAAAGTACACAGTGAGAATTTTATTTCAGACACTCTGTTTCTAAAGAGCTGTGTGGCTTCTTACCTCTCACTTTAGCATGCCTATCATGCAAACTGTCTGCTCTGGTATAGTGACTTTCTAACTATATTTTCTATAGTCCCCAAAGAAGAGATTAGAAGAACCAAAGCAGCCAGCTGAAGAGACAGGTTTTTAAGCTATTCCCATAATATTCTTTTCTTTAATCTCAGTAGCAATGCTCTATCAATTGTGTATGCTAGCATCATGTTTCCTACCTTTGATTCCACAATTGCATTATATTCTCATTCAATGATGTCCAACCTAAGAAAAGTTTGAGGAGATATTATCTTAACTTTTCCTCATTTCCCCCTATTTTTTTCATTATGTGTAGAAGACCATCATGAGCATATGTGTGGAGGAGGAGAGAGTATCTAGGGAAGAAGCAGATGGCCAGAGTTAAGCAAAATCTTCTATGATGGTTGCGATAAGCTGTGTGAGTAAAGTGTCCTCATCAGTAACCCATCACATGCTGGTGCATTGCTGCAGTCTGTTCTCAGTGTTCTTTCCCTACATCTGTCTCTCATTACCACCCCCAGTCTCACCCCAGAACTGTTCACATATTGCAGCCAGCAGTAATACCCAGACCACTAATTCATGTGCAGCAAAGTGATGACTGTGATTCACCATGGACTTGACCACAGCCAGCCTCCTTTGCTGGCTGTGCACACAGCAGCGAAACAATTAGCAAACAACTGTTTATGTTTTATTTTTTATGCATTGTTGAAATCTTTCCCATTTTCAATTTCTATATTTGAGAGCACACTTTGTACCTCATTACCTTTTGTCTGGTCTAGTTCATCGGCTTCTGAGCAGGTCTCTCCATCTCCATCCTCTCAAAGTCACCTAATAGTAGCAAGTAAATATTAGGTTTCTAAAAGAGTCTGGATCTTGTCATTGGTCTTCTTGAGTGTTATGTCAATTATATTTTATGTAGTATGTAAGATCTAGACTGTCTATCTGTTGATCCCAACTTCCTTCAAACTCAAAAGAGTTTATGCAAAAAGTTAACTGGCTGATATTCCCCCTCTTTTATCCAACTATTAGGTGCTTCAACTTCTCATTTACTAAATATGTTTAACTTTAAAATCCTAACTTTGAGAAGGGGATGAAAACATATAATTTCAGTTCTAACCAGGAAACAGTTTGCAAATAATATTGTTAGAAAAAAAAATTAGACGGCATGCCCACACCAGGTATTGTCCAGCAAAAGAAGGATTTAATTTTCGTTTGAGTGAATTTGTGGGATTATTGTTTTGTTTTGATAATGAACTTTGTATTCTTTTTTGTTAATTTTGCTCTTGTTATACTGTTTGTTCATTTGTTTTAATTTTTACATTTTGAGGGAAAAGATGGAGAGAAATCAAAAGTTTAGTGGGGAGGGAGGGAAAGATCTAGAAGAAGTTAGGGAAAGAAAATGTGATTGAAACATACTGTGTGAAAAAATTAATGTGTTGAAACAGTATTAAATATACACTTGAACTGATCCTGTTGATCAAACATAATATCACTTGAATGTCTCAGGAGATGCTTTATAGTCTAGCTCCATCTTCAAATCTCTGCACATAAGAACTTCATATACGTTTTAACTTGTATGTCCTTTAACATAATTTACAGATACCTACTTTTTTCAATTTAAGAAATATATATTTATTAAATGTCTTTCTCTGTTTCTATATGGCTTTTGTAACCATACCAACTATAATTGAATGGTTACTGATTGGACAATTTCTTTAAACTAAGATTTTATCTACCAACATTTGTCATCAACTTCCTTCTCCTACTGGCTTTTCATAGTTGCTGCCTGACTTTGTCCTCTTTGTCTTCACTTTTGTATTCGTATCATTTGTATGTATGTGATTATGTTTGTGTGTTGGAGGGGTATGTTCATGGGTGTATGCATGCTTGCCTGTGTTTGAATATTTGTGAACAGGAATGTATAAGCAAAGTTTTATACACATAGGAAAGGTCTAATCATGGTCAGAAATTGTTTTCTATTGTTCTCTGCCTTATTCTTATCTAAAAGTATGATCACTCAGTTTACCTCACTGATATGGTCAGTCTTGCTAAGCACATATATGTACTGTGTCTTCCCTCTAAGCCTATAATTACAGGTGAACAATCATTCTCACCAAACAACTATGTTGTTGTGGATATTAAGTCTTTAGTCCTCTTGCTTACATGAAAATATCTTTAACTACTAACTCATCACCCCAGTCTGAAGGTCTGTTCAGATGTGCCAGGCTTTTTAAAATGGTTTAATAATCTATTACCCTCTGATGCTGTGTTTCATCTCCTCTTACTTAAAATCTTACAAACACGGAACATGGTTCGTGTTCTCATATTCCCTATTGGTAAATATTTCTTCTTGATTTCTTATTCAACACACTACTAATTTCCACACCCCATTCTCTGTCCCTAGTTCTTCTTTATAAGGCATGTCTCTAAATGTAACTTCCAGATATGGAATATAACTAGTCTGGAAATATTGAATCATTTCTCTACTTTATTCCATGTTTTAATGGCAATTTGGCATATTTTCCTTACATCATAAAGTTCATTACTTTCTCTTTTGTATTCCATTATTCTACTATTAAATTTTTCAAGTGAGAATCTAAAACATTAGTGAAAATAATTCTCTAGGAATTATAACCTATGTTCTTGGTTTTCCAATACTGGTGTCAGTCTCTTCGTTACTGTTCTTCTCAAAGTATCATTATTATTTTCTCAGCACCTAAGGGAGTTAGTTGTCTCATCATTATTTTGGCTTAAGGGTTTGGTTATTTCATATGCAAGTGTTGTTTAATCCATCAATAAAATTCACTGTCAATCATTACCTTCTGAGAAGATTCATGAGTGTTTTCTGTGATAGAAGAGGATGATGTCTAATATCTTGAAGAAGCTAATAATTCTCGCTCCCAAGTCTGTACCTGTGAAAAATCTAATTGCAGCTTCTTCCCTGTGCCATCCTCTGGTATGTCTTTCATAAGTTAAGGTTTCTCCTGAAATCTCAAAAGCTTTGAAAACTATATGGATTTTGTTGCTGTGTTATTGTTTCTATTATCATCTGAGTTGTCAGTACATACGATAAACCACTATACAATCTAATGCTTTATAGGAGAATCTACTCCTTTTCTTTAAAATAGTTGGTAACTTAGATTATACACTACTAGTGGATCTGCTGTTTGAAGTTGGAGTCACTTGTATACTTTTGTTTATCAGTAGTAAGGTAAGCATCTGTGCATCTAAGATTTGAGGGGATATTCATTTAGATGCTAGTAGTGCTGGGTTTCCATGAATTTCGTGCTCCAGAAGGTTGGCAAGGTGTATTCACATATTATCAATTAGTATAGAGAACAATAAGTTCAAAAGTAGAATTTTTTTAAATTTTAAACTCATTAATGACACACTGTCTTTTTCTCCACATTGATTGGTCAGTAGCAATGACTAAAACACTCAAAGTATAGAGGGTATTTGATGGAAAATATTACAGGTAATGCTACAATTACTATAATCATATTGTCTAATCAATTGTAATAGACAGACATTAATGAACATAATAATAGAAGTTAGTTTATTTTGTCCCTTACTGAGTTCATACCTCACTTATTTCATCTCAATTAGAAGTCCTTCCACAACTCTTCAAAGTAAACCATAAATGCCTTGTTCATCCAATCCTGGCCTTAGATCCCTGTGTTTAATATGTTTCTAAAATATCTAATGGCTAACAGAAATGTAAAACTTTTTTTTCCTATATAATATTATCTACCATTTAATCCATTCTTTTAAGATTTGATTAGAAATTTATTTGGCAAATTTATTCAATATATCAACCAAGTATGATTTTGTTTCTTTGAACAAATTATCAGTTTTGGTTTTGTCTTTAATTCCCACAAGAGTGTAAAAATATAAAATGTAAAGACACCAATTAGGTTAGAAGCATAAATATATAACATGAATAAAATATTTTTAATTTGGAAATAAATAACACATTCTTGCTTTCCATAGTGTTAACTTTGTGTCCTATAGTGCAAGTATTATTTTGGAATTGTTGAGATTTGGGAGCAATAATAGAATGTGTTATAGAAAGTCTTTCCCATCATCTTAGAGCCCTGGGGTAAACTCTCTGTATGAACAATCTGCCTATATAGCTCCAAATCACCTGGAGCAACCAACATCCAAATTAGTCAAATGAATGGTTTGGCATTCTATAAACCAAGTATCCAGGCAGATTTTCATTGATAGCATTTGAGATGTAATGTGGATAAATGAACTGAGATATCTGTTGACAGGTTAGATCTGCCTGGCCTGCTGCCTCAGACAGATGGGCCCCACTGATGTACAGACTTCTTCTGAAGGCAATCGTGCGTGGGGTAGCTGCATACAGAGGAGTTTTTTTTTAATCAATAATATAATAAGTATCAGCTGGCTGCCTTCAACTAGTCAGTGCCTGTAAGCACATTACATGTAAACACATGCTACCTCCATGAGCATTCCGCTAAAGGGTTCCTAAATAGGGAAACATTATTTTCCTACAAATAGATCACAAAGCTCTTTATGATAAGCTGTCTCTTTATATTGTCTTTAAAAGGCAATCAACATATTATAAATAAGAACACTAGAAGAAACATTTTGATTCATCCAAGGTCACTTAGAAAATTGCTGAACAAGACTTAATATATAGATGTTCAAAGTCTGAATTACTCTTCCCTTTTCAGAAATGAGAAATGTTAGTCACAGAAGTGATGACACTAAATAAAGGGTAGTCAATGCTGATACCTAGCACTGAAACCCTAGAGAAGAAAATTGGAAAATACAACCCAGAATGTTGTTCATGGTCACCCAAAGCAGGGTTATATTAGGTACAAACCTTTTCCAAAATCAGAATCTCCCCCACTTTAATAGGTACATTAGTTCAGGACATAAAGAAAACAAGACATAGTTTATCTACATATGACCTACAGAAACTCATACAAATAATGAGAACAAAATAATAATTTTATTTTTGTTAATATTGAGTATCAAACTGAGAGAATGCACATCCTGGGACATCACAATATCAAGTAGCTACATTTCTTCTTTTCTTCTTATTTATTTATCTTTTCTCATTGAATATTTCTTTATTTCAGCCACCCTTCCATTTCCACTTTCTCTCCTCTCTACATTCACTGCTCCTCTGCTTTCCTTCAGAAGAGACCAGGACTCTCAATGTTACCATTCATACACAGCATAACAAAATGTAATAAGTGCAGGCATATACCTTAATATTAAGGCTGGATGAGGCAACCCAGTAGAAGGCTAAAGGTACCGAGAATAGGCAAAATGCTGGTAAGATTTCCTGAATGAGGCAGAGGCAGAAGAATTACAAAGGAGCTATATTTCTTTCTCCATTCTCTTGAGGAATTTCACTGCATGCATCCTAATTCTACTCATTTCCCAGTCCAATCATGTCTGCTCTCCACCCTTGTAGCCTTCCCATACAAAAGAAAAGAAAAAAAAAATTGTGCTTCTAAACAAAGCAAACACATGCTCTTTCTCCCTGCCACTCCAACACATATTCATTTATCATAGTGGCCCTGGGAGCTGTAGTGTGTCACTCTCTACACCTTTTTTGCTCAAAGAGCTTTACTTATAAATTTTCATTGAAATGAATTGATGGTCTGAGTCATGGAGTCTGTCTAAATCATCAATGCAGGACATCCATGGGAAACTTCTCTTAGATATTCTGTTCTTGCTCCAATCAAGGGGATCCAGGAAGGACTGACTCTTTCACATGCTTCAGCATGTCATATATGAGGTGGATGTTGAGGTGGGCTAACTCAAAGCCTTGGTTGTGGGACTGTGTGGTAACTGAGTTTGGTCAGCCAGGGCCACCATCCAGACCACCCTTCTTAGGGGATGGACATGGCTAGCTCTTCCACGTGTAGGGCTAGCTCTCCTATGATAGATCAGGAGTAAGAGACAGTTATCCATCACCCATGCAATGCTATTGGTGCTAATTCTTCCAAAGTGTGTTTGTGAAGGGGGGACCACTCCCCATGAAGCAGCCATCTAGGAGTGGGTCCAGCTCTCTGGAGACAATGCCAAGTGTTCCAGCTTTTCCATAGTTTCTGATATTGGTGGTATCACATACCACAAACCCAAACATGTCCCTCAGCTGCACTTTGGGCCTGGACAACACCATAGTCTTGGACGGCAGTATGTGGTGGGATTCAGGTGTCAGCTGATAAGATCCAAAGATGCTTACCCAGGGTCCCAGGCCCCTGAAGGGGGTGTGGCCAACCCCATTGATAAGGGGCTGCTAGGACTCTGGAAAGCCTGTTTGCCTCATTCCTGGCTGTTGGAGAGACTGGTTTGGAATCCATTGTCCATCATTTCAGACTCCAGTCCCTGTTCAGGCTCCACTATAAGCTGTTACCTGTATCGTGAGTGTTGGTTTATATTTTAATAAATATTAATCTTGGACTGGTGCCTTCTAAGTAAATCTCCACCTACATCTGGCACCCAAAGTCCTCGGGTCTGTGCCCACTGGCATAGGGGGGTCCAACCTAACAGCCAGGCTTAGAACATAAGGGTCAGTTTGGAGCTTGGGTGAAGCTTAGAGCACGCTGATAACCACAGCTCAGCCCAACAGCCAGGCTTAGAACACACGGGTCAAGTTTAGAGTGCTGGTCACATTTAGACTGCACAGGACTGCCTGCTCTATGCCCAGCAGTTCCCCGCGGTTACTAATCTCAAGTTTAAAGTGCCCCCCCCCCCCGTACCTGCCTGTGTGGTGGCTCCACCCGTCTAGCCCCAGTAGCCAAGCGGTATATCAAAGATTTTTTTAAAAAATTAGATTACTGAATTTACTTAGATGAGGAAATCAGCTGTTAATTTCAAAATGTTTTACATTGGTATAGATTTTGGATTATTGATACAAATTTAAGGTCAATTCTCTTATGCTGTATGTATTTTTCTACTCTTGTTTAAGATATGATATTTATGTAACTGATTTAAAATTGTAATGTATAATTAAGACATGCATGTTAGTTAGATTTTTAGGTATGCAAAGATATATTTAAATTAGGTAGATAATCTTCAAATACTTCTAAGACCTACAAAATATGGCATTTAAAATGTTTTAAGAACTTAGACTTTTCTAGACAGTGAGACAGGTCTGCTCCTGGCAGCACCAATTTACTTCAAGAAAAAAGTGGGCATCGAAGAAACTCCATATGGAGTCTATTTGTGGCAATGGTTAGCCACTAGACAAGAACCTGTTCTTATATTGACTGCTTGACAGTATGCTGTTTAAACTGAACATGCAGGTTCCATAAAAAGATGACCTCCAAACTTTGACAGAACAAGCCGAGATGGTCATTCAGGTTCCTGCTTTACAGAGAAAACTGTCAGATACTCTTCATGACTTGAGTAGAAGCAACTGATGAACTGTGTCAGAATGGGGAGAGCAGATTTTCTGTTTCACTGAAATGAAAAGAGACTCTGGGCCTATAGGCTGAAGATGGATGCCCCAACTTTATAAAGGAACTTTGGGTGACTGTCCAAACAGATAGGTTTCATCTCTGTCAAATCTAGATTTTGAAAGTCGCTTGCACTTCTGGTTTACTTGGATAAATATATCCTTCTGTGGTCTTTGATGTAGTTGAAGATTAGATAGTTATATTTACAGTTTTCCTTAGTCATTTAAAAGATATTGGATATAAAACTTTAGATTCATAAAGATAAAGTAAATGATAAGATTATTTTCTTTAATTTTGCTAAATACAAACAGACTAGATATTATAAGTAGAATTCTTGCTTGATGGCTATTTTGTTATATGTAATTTTGCTATGTTAAAATTAAATCCTTCCTTTTTGATAAGACAAAAGGGGGAAGTGATGTGGATATGCCTTTCTGTATGCTGTGATTATCAATCTCTAAATAAAGGAACTGTTTAGGGCCATGACAGGCACCATAGAAGAAGTAGGAGGAGAAATCAGAGCATAGGTAGGAGAAGCAGGGTGGAGTCAGGCAGATCGAGCAAGCTGCCCAAGGAGCAACGTGTAAGGATCAGAGGTGAGCCACGGGCTATGTGGCAGACAGATTAAAAGAAATGAGTTGATTTAAGATGTAAGAGCTAGCTAACAATGTGCCTGAACCATAGGCCAATCAGCATGAAGTTAATATAAGCATCTGAGTCATTTCTGGGGGCTTGAGCCACAGCAGTGTGCAGCTAAGGGGTCTGGCATGCAGGTCTGTGGGTCTGGGCCTCTAGACGCCCGGGCCAAGAAACCTACAGTACTACAGCAGTACAAGACACTCAGACTAGTATGGCCTTATAGCAGTATGGCCCTTCTATAAAAACACAGCCTCATATGATGGCCTAGAACACAGACATGTATATCAGACAATGACATCTACACAGAGCCTGGCCATGGCAAGATGAGAGGGAACTACTTTTTTTTGCCTCCATTTACTTTTTGTTTTGAGGTAATGTCTTAGTAAATTTCTTAATATGGCTTTGAACTAACTTTATAGACAAAAAAGGCTTTGAGTTCATGATGCTTTTGTATCAGTACTGATTAGCTGGCATTACATTACAGACAGGTACTTTAATGTCCAGGGACTCTTTAAAGTGGCTTATAGTAGTTTAACCCATAAATTGAATAAAGGGATTTTTGTTTCTTGGTTGTTTGATTTTGTTTGATGTTTTTAGTCTAGTGGATCAAGAGAGGTCATTACTTCCTTATTCTGATTTTCCCAGAGTAGCTGTCTCCATAACTGCTTGAAACTGTAAAGAACCATGAACTGAAAATACAAAACAACTCAAATTATCTATAAGTAGACCCAGCTGCTGAGGCAAATAAGTGAGGTTCTGGACAAATCATGATTTTAGAGGACTGTAAAGGGTAGTCAATATTACAGGGAGAAGAGAACCACTCAGATGAGCTCAGACATCCCCAAATGTCAGAAATTATAAGGGGGGAAAGTTCATGCTTTATACTTATAAGGTTAACATTGTTAAGTAAACAGGAATAAAATAACAAAGTTCAGTTGTTACCTACTGTGATATCATGTTAGCAATCCTGTGTCTATTACACATAAGTTTTTCACTGTGAGGTGGACAGACTACTGTTCTACTTAAAATAATAGTTAAGAAGTAGTGGAAAAACAAAGAGGCTACCTTTATTTTAATTTACTGATGGGAAGAATGAGGGACAAAGTAAATTGGCTTCCCCTCTCTCTTATGCACTTTTCATGTCTTGAGTTTGTACTTGCTCCTTAGCTTGCTAGGCTTTCAAGAGATCCTGTGTGTACGTGGCTTTCATTTAGATAATGATATCCTGTTGGAGTTGAGACAATAAAAGGAGAATTTGAGGGTACAGGGGATTCTAGATGTTAAATGAATAAACATGTTGTGTGGTGGGTAGTACTTGAACTGCCCTGTGTGGCTACATACAAAATGGAACCAGATCTACTGGACTTGGGAAATAAAGGACAACATATATACCTGAATGTTAAGAGGGTCAGCAATTGATGTCACATGCATGTGAACAGGCCCAAATGCAGAGAGCCTGAAGACTACCAGTTAAAGTAGTGTGGTGTCTGTTTTTAAGCATAATGGAGAGCAAATATTTTTATCTAGCATTTTTCAAATTAAAAACTTAGAAATTCTTTTATATACACTTACAAAAATGATTGATTATCACCACTCCAGTATGTCTAGGCTAGTGATACTGTTGTCTAGTGCCATCTGCAAACATATTGTGTTGCATCCTTAACTATTCTAGGATACATGTTGTCCCAGAGTTGTAGGATGGACACTTAAGGTACTTCCTCTTCCCGAGGCACTAAATCTTGTTCTTAAAATGAGCATCTATCTTAGAACAACTCTGTTAACATTTTCAGTGTTAAGGAAGCTCTATATCACTCTGTGGCCAAAGCTAAGATAATAAAGACTCATTTCAAAGTGTGGTCATGTGATTTTGCTTAATAAAGTAATATAGATTTTTTTACCTTATGGATTGAGTTATAAATTAATACATATAAAACTTACACAGTTAAAAAACATATATTTGATAGAAATCCTACAAATAAATATGAAAAGATAGTTTTGACTTCAAAATTCTTGTGTTAAGAATGACAGCTGAAGATATTTATTATATACAATCATCAGGTTTGTGTGTGTTTGTGTACTCATGCATGTGCATATATAAGCATGTATGCAAAATGAAGAATGGCATAGAGGGAAAAACTAGTAAATTAGAATATAGTTAAATGCATAAAGAAACATTTTCAAAGTCCACATCTCTTATAAATTGTCAACAAAACAAACAAATTCAAAAGAAAACCCAATTCTTCATCAGCTTACTTTTAAAATTGATGGATGCGACTAGTGTGCTTAGAAGTTTTCAACTTCCCTTTTTGAGTAAAAGTGTGTTATGTCAGAGATATTTGTTAAAATTCTAGTAAATTTTCACCTGTTGTTAGCTAATTAATACATGAAATTTTGAAATTCAGAAATTATGTATGCACAGAAATCAACAAATGCCACAAATCAAGATTCCTATTTTCCTATTTGTAAGAATCACAGCTAAGTACTGATGGACAGAATCTTGGATAAAATAAATTGTGCTTTTCCTCACTTTTATCCATGCTTTGTATCTTGAGTGTGCATGGACAGACAGGCTACTTAGTTTGTCTGGCATTCAAGATACCCTGAGTGTATGTGGTCTTCATTTAGATAACAATGTCCTCTTATAGTTCAATTAGACAAGAAAAGGAGAATTTGAAGACAGAGGGAAATCTACATTTTAAACAAGATTATACTTTAGCTTGTGAGTGGTTATATATGGAAATTAGCTGTTAAGACTTATATAAGAGTAAAAATAAAATAATAAAATAAGGGACTGGGGGACAGGAATTGGGTCACCCTATGAATGTGAAATAGAATATGTAGATATGAATCAATTTGGTGGCTGGAAAGAGAGGATAAAATAAAAAAGGAGAAGGAAAACAGAGTGGGGAAAGGAATATGGAAAAGGGTATCTAAAACTAAGGACCATTAAGACTTTCTAAAATATATATACACAAATGTGATCTAAATGTAATCAGCAAAGAAGAGAGATGGGGCCCTAACTGGACATCTCCTATTACAAAATGAAGATTTATGTTCTGAAAATGTATCCTATCTAATAGAGTGGTTGGTAAAATAGGCCCATTAAAACCCCTAAATAACCCAGGATATTGCCATTTGGTTGTTCTCCTCAAACTTATGGTAAGGTCCTATTGCTGAAGAAAGTATAAACACAACTCACTGAACATGGGAAAATAGCTCACAGTACTTGAAGTTACTCTACTTCTAAAGGAGAAAGGTAAACAACAGTGCAGTTCCAAATTCCTTGATCTTCAAAGGGGACCTGCTTTCAAGGTGAATTAATATAATAGAACAAAAATCTTGTGAGAATAATCAACCAGTACTGATTGGATTTAAAGCTTACTCCACGTATTCCATGAGATCAAACCTATTCTCAGCACTGTTGGGGGTAGTCATGAACCTGAGACTAAATAGACTATGGACCCAGAGATAATACTACTGTTCAGCTAAAGGAACATATCACCAAAATGACCCTTAAAATATTCTGTTATACTTATATATCAAGGTCTTGCACAGACATCATCAGGAAAACTTCTTTCCACAAGATCTAGGAAAAAAATATAGAGACACACATCTAGACCATGTGTAAATTGTGAGAGACTTGGGAACATTAATTTGTAAGTGGGATGTCTCCATCAAATCTTTCCTCCCAAAGCTCAGTGAACCATTTGAGAGAATATGCAAAGAAATTGTAAGAGCTAGAGGATATAGAGTACACCAAGGAAACAAAGCCTTCTAAACATAACTGGATCAATGCACATATAAACTCCAAAAGACTGTGCAATATTCACAATACCTACACAGGTCAGGGTCTCTTGGTGTCCCAGTGCTGAGAAGTAAGGTAGACAAAAGTCTTCATTCCTAAAAAAGGAATCTATTTCCAATTGATAATTACTCACAAATGAAAACTTAGTTTTCAACAACAGAATCTCATTCAGTATATAAACCACTCTTAAGGACAAGCACATAAGTAGCAGTAAATGGCCAACAAAAAGCAAACTCAGTTGTATTTTCAGAATTCCCTTGGTCCTAAAATGCTTTCTCCAGAAATATCATCATCATCCTCTTCTTACTCTTCTGTTTTCTTTGTCTACAAGAACTTTTATTGTATATTATGGTGTAGTAGGAGGTTTATGGCCCAGACTTTCAGGCCTAGCCTCAAGGTTTAGACCCGCAGACCCCCAAGCCCACAAAGACACACAGATGCTTACATTAATTTTAGGCTGATCAGCCTAAGGCCCAGGCATATAACTTGCTAATTCTTTACCCATAAACTAACCCATGATTCTTATCCTGTTCAGCCATGTGGCTCGGTACCTTTCCTCAGAGCAGTATAGTTGTTCTCTGCATCTTCTAGCAACTCTGGAGTCTCTGTGGCATTTCTGTTCTGTTCTTCCTGTTCCCAGAGTTTTCTTAGTCTGGTAGCCCCACCCACACTTCCTATCTACCTTTAGCCAATTAGCACTTTTTATTAAACTCATAGGTGGGATAATTATTTACAATGTAATATTATAAATCCAATTATGGTATCCATCCAATTTTGTGTTTTTATGAAATTTCTGTGTTTCTAATGTATGTGCCTCTGAGTCTGTATATTTATTTTACTTTTTTTGGCTCTTTGATTTCCTTATTTGTTTTTCCCTAATCAGGTTTGTTTTTATTTTATTGTCTTTTTGTGCTTTTTGTTTACTAATGAGAGCAAGAAAGACTCGTGGACTTGGGTAGTTTGATATGGAAAAGTTGGGGGAAGGAGGACTCAATCAGAATACAATTTGTGAAAAAACAACAGTTTTTAAAAAAATTTGGGGTAATTTTTACAAAAAGGAAGAGTGTATTTTGAATGTAGTATGTGTGTGTGTGTGTGTGTGTGTGTGTGTGTGTGTGTATAATCTGAAAATAAAGACCTGACTACAAATAATTTTGTCATTTGCTCTAGTAAGAGGTTAAATGTTGTACCTCATCTTTCTGAGTGTGATCAAAGTGACATTATACATAACCAGTCTTTATGAGCACTAATGATTTCCCCCTACTGAGCAATGACACTTGAGATGCTTTCTCCTTGTATGTAGCTATAACCCTCCAAGAATCCAAGACATATGAGGAAGCTCTAAGGCAGTGCTCTTATTGCACACTCTGTTGAGCTTCTACAAAGGCCCACATAGGTGCCAAGCCATGTAGAATATTATTATGCTTAGACCCAATAAAGCCCATAGATGACTTCACATTCAGCTAATTTTATCTGGAGCAGAAGAACTTCCAAGATGAACCCAGAAATCCTATAGAATTATCAAAGAAAATGAATTGGTGCTTATTTTCAGGCATAGCCCTTTGGGATGGTTTCTGAGAAACTGTACATAATTTAAACAACTGAGAATTGTTCCATCTCAAACAATACTATTGAAAATGGAGGCAGAAAAATATTATGATTTTGTTCAAATTTTTAGTTTTACACATAAAAAAGTGGATGTCTTAATTGGTGTGAATCACTTTATGTACCATTACAAGCAATGTTCATGTGTTAGTCTCAGAAATGCAACATATATAATGAACATATACTGTCATGTAATTTATTAAATTGGCTTATACTATATCCACTAGGTAGACAACAACGATTGTATGTACACTGAAGAGGTTGAAAAGCAAGTATTTTCTCAGATTTTGGTGCTGGATTCTTCAGCAATATTTAATGATAGAGAGGGATGATGAATCAGTCCTAGAGGGAAAAAGAACAGGGATTTGATTCACATTGGAAGGCTAAAATAGCTGAGTTTTGATTATCACAGAGGATGGTAGCAACAAATGAAGATACATTTAACATCAAAGGGCAAATTCAGACACACAGAAAAACAATATTGTTTCCACTTGGACCTCAGTATATCTGAGATGATACTGAAAAGTGTCTCTCATTCAAGGGAAGAGTGTCCTCCCCTACTACTCCTTATAGGAAATATACTGATGAACTTACCAACAAAGTGTATTTCTTACTCAATTTTAGTTACATTCAAGTTGAGAGCTAAGATTACCCATCACAGTGAGACCTATGTTTTACAAATCCAATTTGGTATGCATTCTTTTTAATTTGAAAGCTCTGACTACTTACTTCTACTACATTCTTTGCAATTTCTCTATTACATTAGTATATTTTATGTTGTTTCAACTATTATGTCTCACTCTTTTCCTGTACACTTGTCCAAACATATAAAACATGTTAGTTTGATCTGACATGTCCAGTTGAGTTAGGTCTGAGTCTCTCCCCTCACTATTAAGGCTGAGTTAGTGTTCCTCTGTAGGGAATTGGCTCCAAGATGTCAATTCCTTCACTAGGAACAAATCTGGTTCTATTGCAAGAGGCTCAACAAACTGTCCATGCCATTCAACTGTCATTTACATTCAAAGGGTTCAGTCCCTTTCCATGAAGGTTCCTCAGCTGTCATTTCAAAGATAGTGAGCTCCCAATAGCTTGGATCGCCTTCTCTATGGGTCTACTCCTCATGATCCTAATCCCTTTGCTCATATACTCACTTCTCTCTCTCTCTCTTCAGCTGGACCAGGAGCTCTACTTGATACTCAGCTACTGATTTCTGCCCCTGCCATTATTCATTGTTGGATGAAGGTTTTATAATGACCATTAGGGTGTCATCACCTTGATATTGCATGACTTCCCTGATGGGGGTTGGTATGGGGAGTAGGCTGAGGGGGATTGGGAGGCAAGAAGGTAGGAGGAGAAGTGGTGAGTATGGGAAAAACTTTTTAAAAAATAATAATGATTTTTAAAAATTTAGGATTCAAACATTTATTAATCACCAGTACCCATAGCATTTAATGTTCTGCTAGACACATCTTGGGTCAAAATATTACTCATAAAGATTTCTTCACAAATTCCTCTGTCTTGCCCACCAGATCCACAGCTGACTAAGAGGTGAGTGGCATCCTGACCCTCAGGCCAAGCAGGGACCATGGTCTCTGAACCCCAGCCCAGGGACACAGCTCCCAATTCCCAGAAAAACACAGCTGGAGGGACATCCCATGAGCCAAATTAAACCAAAACCACAATCTGCATTATCACACACCAGCCCGCAACTAGATAACCCTAAGCAGTCTGGCACTCTGGTCCACAGCTGACTAAGAGCTGACAAAGAGCCCACTAAGACTTGACTAAGTACAACCCCTGTGGCAACTGGAGACACACAGCTCCTTGGCCTACATCCAACTAAAAGCTAACTAAGAGCAGCCCCTCCAATTACTGAAGACACACAGCACCTGTCTCACAACTGACTAAGAGCCAATCAAGAGCTGACTAAGAATCAACAGAGGAAGCAATGGGCAGATTTTAGTGCACTAATACATATAACAATAGAAAGAACAACAAGACACCACCAGAAGAAGCTGGAGGTTCTACATCAAGATCTGAGCTTAACAATAAAGAGAAAACATAAGGAAAAAAACCTTCAAAACAACTTTATGAAGATGATAGAAGCTTTAAGAGGGGATATAAAAACTCTCTTTTTATAATTTATTTTCATTAAAAATGCCATTACCCCTTCCAACCCCTCCCAGCTAGTCCTCAGCCTCACTCCTTCCCATCCACACATCTCCCCCATAAGGGTGAGCAGTCCCAAGATGGGCTGGCCCAGAAAGGCACATTCACTTCCAGGCACATACAAGTCACTCATTGCAAAGTCAATGCTGGGTTGGGTGTTTCTCTATAGGGAATGGACTCCACGGTGCCAACCCATGAACAGGAACACAGTATGACCCCATTCCTCATGGCTCCACACACTGCTCATGCCAGCTAAAGCAGCCAACCCTTTGAGGGCCCAGCTCCCCCTCCCAATGGATATCCAGTGGCAATTCCAAATTCAGTGAGCTCAACAGAACTCCAGCCAGCAGCCATCACCATGGGAAGCTTCCTCATAATCCCTATCCCTCTGCTCATACAAACTCTCCTCCCCTATTCTCGGCTGTATCTGGAGCCCTGCCCAGTGCTCAGTCATGGATTTCTGTTTCTACCTCCATTCCCTGTTGGATGTAGGTTCTGCAATGATACGTACAGTATTTACACACTGATTATAGGGAAGTTTTTTGAAATAATCTTGTACTCTGACACCTTGCTGAAGGTATTTATTAGGTATATAAAAAATGGAAGAGATAATCAAATATCTGAATGAAAATAAAGAAAACCAAGGGGAAAAAAAAAGATGAAAGGAACATTCCAGGAATTAAAAACTGAAATAGAAGAAAAAAGAAGGCACAACCTGAGGCAAAACTGGAAATAGAAACCCCCTCCTCACAATGAACCAGAAGTACAGATGTAAGCATAACCAACAGAATACAAGAGATGGAAGAGAGAAAATATGGAGTGGAAGATTCAATAGTGGAAATTATATGTCAGTTAAAGAAAACACTAAAACCAAGAAGTCCTAAAACAAAATGTGTAGGAAATCTGGGACACTAAGGAAAGATCACACTTGAGAATGATTGGAAATGAACAAGGAGAATACTAGCCCAAATGGAGAGGAAATATATTTAGCAAAAATTATAGAAAAAAAATTTCACAATCTAAAGAAGGAAAAGCCTATAAAAATAAAGAAGCTTACAGAACACTAAATAGACTAGATCACTCCCCCAAAAAAGTCTGCTCACCACATAATAATCAAGCCACTAAACTTACAGAACAAAGAACAGTTATAAGATCTGCAAAGCAAAAAAGGCCAGATTACCTATAAATGCAGACCAATCAGAATAACACCCCATTATTGAATGGAAACAATGAAAGCAAAAAGGTCCTAGTCAGATATTATAAAGACAGAAAGAGCATGGCTGACAACACAGACTACCATACCCAGCAAAACTACCAATCACAATAGATGGAGTAAACAAGATATTTTGCATCGAAACTAGATTTAAACAATACCTATCTACAAATCCAGACTTACAGAGAGCACTAGAGGGAAAACTCTATCCTAAGGAAACCAGATAAATCCATGAAACCACAAGCAATGGATAATCACACGAAAAATCCAAAGAAGGTAAATATATATATGCTACCACAAAAAAATGACAGGAAATAATAATCATTGAACATTAATATGCCTTAAGATCAATGGACTCAATTCACCCATAAAAAGACACATCCTAACATGATGGATACAAAAGCAAAAGCCATCCTTCTATTGCACACAAACAACACACCTCAACTTCAAAGACAGACAAAGGATCTGAAGAAAGGGTTGGGAAAATACTTTCAAATCAAATGGTCCTAAAAATCAAGCTGGTGTCATCCTAATATCTAATAAAATAGACTTCAAACTAAAATCAATCAAAAGTGACCAGGACAGACATTACTTATTCATCTTAGGAAAAAACTGCTATGATGAAAACTCAATCCTGAATATTTATACCCCCAACACAAGGGCACCTACATATGTGAATGAAACATTACTAAAGCTTAAACTTCACATCAAACCACACACACTAATAGTAGGAGACTTCAATGCTCCACTTTCACCCTTGGACAGGTCAAAAGGACAGAAACTCAACAGAAAAATAAGGGTTCTTATGACCCAAATGGACTTAATATATATATAAAACCTTCCACTCATACACAAATGAAAATACATCTTTCTCAGCACCCCATGGAACTTTCTTTAAAATTGACCACATACTTAGTCATAAAGCAAATATCAATATACAAAAAAATGGGAATAACTCCTTGTATCATATCAGACAACCATAGTCTAAAGTTAGAGTTCAACAACAACAAAAATCACAGAAAGCTTACAAATTCATGGAAACTGAACAGCTCTCAATTGAACCACCTCTGGGTCAAGGAAGAAATTTTAAAAAAAAATCAAAGACTTCCAAGAATTTAATGACAATGAATCCACAACATTCCACAACTCATGGAACACAATGAAAGCAAAATTAAGAGGAAAACTCATAGCACTAGAGGCAGATGCATATATATGAAAAACCTAGAGCAATCTCACACAAGAAATCTAACAACTGAAGGATTTAGATCAATTAATAGCAATCTCAACTTGAAGGAGTTGATGGCAAGAAATAATTAAACTTAGGGCTGAAATCAAACAATAGAAACAAAGAGAAAAATACAAAAATAAAAGAGTTAGTAATTTGAGAAAGTGAACAAGATAGATAAACCCTTATCCAAACTAACCAAAAAGCAGAGCGTTTCCAGATTAACAGAATCAGCAATGAAGAGGTAGACATAACAACAGACACCAAGGAAATCCACAAACTATCAAGTCATACATTGAAAATCTATACTCCACTAAAATGGAAAACCTAAAAGAAATGGACAACTTTCTGGACAGGCACTACTTACCAAAATTAAATTAAGATTATCTTAAAGACCTAAAAAGAATTATAACCCCAAAGAAAATTGAAGTTGTTATTAAAAGTCTTCCAAGAAAAAAAAAGCCAGGACCAGGGGGTTTCCATGTGAAATTCTACCAGACATTCAAAGAAGAACAAATGCCAATAATCCTCAAAATGTTCCATACAGTAGAAACTGAAGGAAAATTGCCTAACTCTTTTTATGAGGCCACAATCACCCCCCTGATTCCCAAGAAACTCAAAGAGTCAACATAGAAAGAAAATTATTGAACATTGATGCAAAAATATTCAATAAAATTCTGGGAAACCAAATCCAGTAACATATCAAAAAAAAAAACAAATCATCTACCAAGATCAAGTAGGCTTCATCACAGAGATGAAGGGATGGTTCAACATATGAAAAACTGTGAATGTCATCCAAAACATAAACAAACTGAAAGAAAAAAAATGACATAATCATCACCTTAGATGCTAAAAAGCTTTTGACAAGTACTCCATCATGATAAGAGTCCTGGGGAGATCATGAATACAGAGAAAATACCTAAATATAATAAAGATGAGATACAGCAATCTGACAGTCAACATCAAACTAAATGGAGAAACAATCAAAGCAGTCCCAGTAGAATCTGCAACAAGGCTGTCCTCTCTCTCCTTATCTATTACATATAGTTCTCAAAGTTTTAACTAAAGCAATAAGAGAACAAAAGGAGACTAAGGGGATCCAAATTGGTAAGGAAAAAGTCAACCTATTTCTATTTGCAAATGATATAATTTTATGTGTGTGACCCCCCCCCCCCCCCCATTCTACCAGAGAACTCCTATAGCTGATGAACACCTTCAGCAAGGAAGCAGGATACTAGATTAACTGAAAAAATCAATAGCCCACCTATACAATAAGGATAAAAGGGTTGAAAAGAAATAAGGGAAGCATCACCCTTTATAATACCTGCAAATATCATTAAATGTCTTGACATAACTCTAACCAAAGAAGTAGCAGACCTGTTTGACAAAAAACTTAAGTCATTGAAGAAAGAAATTGAAAAGGATATCAGACAATGGGAACATCTCCTATGCTCCTGCATAGGTAACATCAGCATAGTAAAAATGGCAATTTTACCAAAAGCTATCTACAGATTTAATGCGATCCCCAAAACATGAGAGAATGGGATGGTTGAGTGATAGGAGCAACTACAAGAGAGAAAGAAATAGATGGATATCTCGATAGAGGAAGCCCATGTGCGGTTGGAAAGAGAATAGGCACCAGGGAAACCTCTGGGAACTCAGGATGTCCCAGGCTAGGTCTTCAACCAATAGTGGAGGGAGTGCCTAAACAGGACTTCCTCTATAATCAAAACCTTAAGTGTCATCAAAGAACCTACATCCAACAATGAATAGAGGTGGAGGCAGAGATCCCTTGCTGAGCACTGGGCCAAGCTCCTGTTCAAGCTGAGAGCAGAGGAGAAGAGTCTGTTTGAGCAAGGGGATAGGATCATGCAGAAGATTCCCACAGTGATGGCTAGCTGGATCCCTGGGGAACTCATTAAATCAAGAACAGCCATTGCAGAAGCATCAGGAAAATGAGTGGATCTGATAGGAGGGGAGGTAGGGAGTAATTAAGAAGAATAATGGGAGGGAAATCAGGAATACTGTATGAGAAAATAATCTATTTTCAATAAAAGGAGAAAATAAAAATTTTCAGTTCCCAGCTCCAAAGTCGGATACAAACAACTACCTGTAACTCTAGGTATGGAAATCCTCTGACTTCTAGATCATCCACACTCACGTACACATAACCTCACACAATACACATACCCTTACACAGACACTTCTCAAAGAAATATACAGAAAGATACACAAAGTTATTAAGCATGAACATCTTAAAAGGCAAAATAAAAAGGCTATATGTGTTTGAATATGTATGAAATAGGAATATAATTATGAATGAAATTACAAATGCAATATTATTTAATTTGCAGACAAAGGTACAATTCAAAGCAGTATGTTTTTGTAGACAATTAAGAAACCTTATAATATGAAATATGTGCAAAAGCACCAATACACATATGTAAATTAAGGCACCCTCACACTTTCTACAAAGTGATTTCTAAATCATGAGAGTCCATTTCAACCAGGAAAAAAAAATGAGGAACATTTTTTTTCCATCAATAACTCAAAACTGAAATGGAAAATTTATATGTCAGAATTGACAGCTTACTGGAATTTATGAAGGATTGTCTACTACTCAGCCCCAAGATGAGAAAGAGGGGGTGAGGAGAATTATAAATTGAACCAGCCCAGAAAAAAATTGTTCTTGAACTGTGCGTGATTTCATCACATGTAGGATGGTTCAGACCTATGTTTCAGCAGGCTTTTCTAATTCCTTATATTCTTTACATGTTAAATAAAAACTCATCCATTTCAAATTTCTATACAGTTAACTTCAAATTTCCCTCCAGAAGATTTTTATAACTTAATTCATCTTATTTTGAATGTTTCTTTTTTTAAACATAATGATGCTTACATAAATGTGTGCTTTGCTTATTTTTAATTAGAATGTATTATAACTCATTAAATGTTAACTGTGTTAGGCATCATTGAGGTACATTAACCTCCTTAATATTCCCATAAATTCTGTAACATTAATGAATGAAAACACCTTATCAAAGTAAAGTTATGAAACTTGTTCAGTACATTATGTCAGTAAGTCTCCACCATATACTGAGAGTCTACTCTCTGATGCATAACCTTATTATTAAATGCTATGAGATGTTTGAAAATCTTGAGGCTTAATACTTTATTCAGTATTAATAAATGTCAATTCCTACTTCAAAAACTTTTGTGTGTTTTACATTAATTGATATACTCAAGAATCCAAATGTAAGTACAAGCACTTAGAACCACCTGATTTTTGACAAAGATGCCAATAGTGACCACTGGAAAAAAGGTAATTTCTTTAACAAATGATTTTCAGGAAATTGGATCTACATACAGAAGAAAGGAATTTGACCCTTCACTCTCACCCTTCATACAAATCAATTGCAGTCAAAACAATGATATAAATGATAGACTTGGGAATCTGAAGCTTCTAAAGGAACAGGAAGTACACTTTTGGATTTAGCTTAATTTCACCAGAGAAGTTCCAGTGTGTTGTATACAGTAATTAACATAGACCCTCAAAACTTTTCAAAGTACAGTTAATAAGTCAGTGAGCTATTTGAGTGACAAGGCACAAATAGAGTATCTATACCACCTTTCTACACAACCAAGTTGAAGCTATTAACAAGAGGAGGCAAAGAGATTGTAAGAACCAGAGGCTGAAAACATCTGGAGCAAATCATTATCTTTTAAACATGATGGCTGTCAATGTTTGAACATGAATGAAGTAGTAGTCATGAAATTGTAGCAGCTCTGATTGCCTGCACAAATGTAGCCAATTTACACTCTAGAATGAAGAGGTGAGAGGCTTATGGTATCCCACCCATAAGTAAGGAGCTACGGGCAGCTGGTGGTTCACAGAGTAGTTACATTTAGTTTCCCTTAAGTTTATGGTTCCTTCTAGATTTAATATGCTCCAGTGTATGACTCCAAACACAAAAATGTATGGACAACATAAATTTATGGATTCTTAATATTTAAAAGGAGAAAGAAATTGGAAAGATATGTGGGAGTGGATTTGAATGGAATTAGGGTGAGGGAAGAGGGGTAAATATAATCAAAATGCATTGTATGAAATTAACAAAAATTATTAAAATATATTTTCCCTTTGTATATTTTAGATAATGTATGTTTCTAACAAATAACTTCTTCATATAGTGACACAATTCATATTTACCTAGGTAATGAGCTCCAAAACTAGGAGTGAAGGAGTGTGTTATAGTTTCAACATAACGACATAATAGAGGTAAACTCCAATTTCCTGGCAGTTGAGAAGATAACCTGGAAGACATCATGCTAAGTGAAATAAACGTTCATAACAGAACAAATACTGGGTGCCTGTATAATGATGCACACTTTTTATCTCAGATGCTATGGAGCCTAAGAAAAGAGAATTAAAAGTTTGATACCAAACTAGCTTAATTTGCAGGCCCTTTATAAAATAAAGTATAAAAGGAAGACTTGTGATGTTTGTCAGAGCTTCTTGGATTATCTGTTTCTTTTTCCAGCATGTGCTTTTGTGGGTTTGATGGGGAAGAAAAAAGGAGGAGGAAAAGAAAAAAATGATGTAAGGTAAATACTATATAATTTCAAAAGAAATCACAAAGCAAAACATGATTGTTACCAAGTCCTGAAGTGGAAGAAAAAGGAGAAATGTTGAAAAATATAATAAATTTCATTTACAGGATGAATAAATTATGAAGAACTAAAATATTGATTGACTACTAAAGTTTATTTTCAGCACTATATAGTTACACTTTTCTAAGAAAACAGATCTTACAGTGTTCTCTGACATATAGATACACAAAGATAAAAATAGCAGCTACAGGCAGTAATACATGTTATATAGATTGGTTGTGGTGATCTTTCATTAAAGTATTGATCTCAGATTGTATACTTTAACTACATAAAATTTCTGTTTATATAAGTGAATGAAAAATAATGAGAATATAAGAGTAACAGGTGTTCAGCTGTTAAAAAAGTTATTGGCAATAAATCTAATCACAAAAATCAGCTTTATATGAAAGTAATAATATAGAGTTTTTATAACCTGAAATATTTGGTAATATCCTCTGATAATATTTATGGTATTAGGTGAATCACATAATCCCTATCCCTTAGGTTCCTCAATTTTTCACCAAAAGTGGTAAATGTGCCAGAAATTATTAAGAACAGGCAATGAAGAAAAAAGAGAGTGTGTGGCTGAAATTACTACTCTGTTATTTTCAGCTATCAAATTCCAGTCCAGTCACTGAAATTATTCTGATAATTTGTTCCAGTTTAGAAATGTGTTATATTTCTGAATAACAGCTATTCTTTCTGACTTATTGAGAAAGATTGAAAATGAAGATCTCAACTAAGCAAGAAACAAGACTAGGGGATTAACAACTAATCTTATTTTAGGTAAAAAATGCTATTGTTAATATAAAGGTTAAAATTTATTATTGAATTGTGAATGAAGGTATTTCTTAATCAAAAGCCAGAATAATTATAACTTTTAAAATTTCTTTTTCCAAACTATTAGTTATATATGTGTGAATAAACTATACATATATGCCTGGCTATATGTATTATAATATGTATGATATACATATAAATAACCCCCTCTCTATATATACATGTATATGTATATATGTGTGCATATACCTGTAAAGCATAAATCTAATTAATCTTATTAATAAAAACCAGGAGTCAGATAACAGTATAACAAAATAAAAGATCAGAGCAGCAACCACTAAAGAATTTTTACTTTTCTTGAATACTCAGACCAAAAAGGGCCCCACATTATTACTTTCTGTCTCAGTCCCACCTTATCAATTCCTGTCTCCTCTCTGTACAAACCTCCAGAAATCTATGGTTAACTAGTGGCTAACTCAACCATCTCATCTTCCCAAAAGCCTTATTTCTCAGAACACAAACAAATTACCACACATTTTCCCATTTTTGTCTAAATAAAAGCAAAGGTTTTAGATAGCAAAAACAATATACATTAAGCACCATAATTATATACAAATATATATAGGCAATAGTTATAGTAGCACTGTCTAGTAAATTAGCATTTAACAGATTCAGAGAAAATAATCTATTATCTAGCCTATCTTGTTGAGTCAATGTGTTTTACCTAATTCACTTTCTACCCTAAACTTACATTAGCAAATCAAAACTATCTTTTATGCCTGTCAATGCTTTTCACCTCTATAGTGAGTTTTTATTTTCTGAATTTATTAGAAAGAAAAGCTATAACAATAACTATTTAGTCTTCAGGTCTGTCAGAGACCTGATTGGATTCTACTATTATGTAAGGAAACAGGAAGAGCAAAGCAACATTCTAAATTTAAGAAATTACTAACAGTTAAATGACTAGACAGTCATCCAAGGTTCCTCTGCAACACTGGAGCATCTGTCTTCTGCCTACAGTTTTACAGGCATATTTGTGAAGCAGAATTTTTGAAAGACTGTCCCAGATTGACAAAGCATTTCAATCACACTTTCTCTTGTTCTGCTTGTCCAAATTAGACAGCAGACTATCAGAAGTTAAAGCAAAGTCAGGTTCTTGTTTGGTGGCTAACTTTTGCCACATGGAAAGTAAACTGAATGAGGAGTTTCTTTACTTCTCATCAGTAACTCCAAAGTAGATTGATGGTGCCAGGAGCAGACGTACCCCTTGATAGAAGAAAACATTATTAACAATATCTTAAATGCCATATTCTGTAGGCATCTGAAGTGTTTGAAGACTGACTGCCTATATAAATTATATTTGTTTGACCTTGAAAACATATCTAACTTGACCACATGTTTATTGATAATGGCTGCTAACCTGAATTTCTTTACTATCCTAGTTTGTAATAATAACTTTCAAAGACTAGAAATTTATATTAAACTGTTAGATAAAGTGTATAAGTATGGCACCTTGAACATGAAAAGAAACATATGTACAGTATTTTCTCAAAAAATAACCTTAAACATATCAATATACAAAAATCATTACCACTATAAAATATTTAAACTAGTAACGGTGTTTTGGTTTAAAAGTAGATGGAGAAATATGCCCTTTTCTACTATTTCCATATCCTCCTTTTCTGTTTAAAATTAGATCTCTGAATTTAATCTCCTTTGTTCCACTTACTTCCTGATCATTATGAATAAAAACTTGTAACTAATTCCCCACAAAAATGAGAAATATTTATAACTTACTCAAAGACCAAAAACCACTCAGCCAATGTCTTGGTAATGTGGGCACTATATTTTTTAAATTGGTTTCTGCTGACTTAAAAAAACATTTTACAGAGTCAAAATAAAACCAAATTATGATGAGATTAATAGCAATAAAATAGTCCCTTAATTTTTTTTCTTCTGCCCCATACCAGATGGCCCTTCTGCCATAAAACAGAGATTTTGGGCTTTCCTTTTAACAAGATGCTTGGGTTTAGAGGAGGAGAGGGCTATACTCCAACACCAAAGCCAGTTTTGATTTTTAATTAAACTAGGACTACAAAAAGACCATTTGCATCATGTATCTGTTGAGATCAGCAGAAATAAACATATATAAAGACATAAAATTTTGCCAGGTTGAAAATGTGATATACCAGTAGGCCAATTTACTATTTTTCTTTGGAAATTTTCTCTGTATAATTTGTCCTTTTTCTTTAGATGTTACATTTGCTCAGTGGTTTTCAGATTCCTTAGCTGGATGCCTTCATTCTCCTGGAAAGACAAAGAAAAAACTCTGTTATCACCCAAACTTAGAGGGAGTTTCATCTTTGGCATGTTATATCTGATCAAATGGAATAATTTGTTAATTTTATAAGTTACTTTAGATTGAATGATCACTCAGGTTGATGAACTATCACATCTTCTAATTAAGATGTCTCTTTTGTTCGGATCTAATCTCATACTTTTATGGTATCCATAGCTTTTCTTTTCCTGTGGAAACTAAAGGAAAACTACTTTTCTGATATATTCGGATTTCTTTTCTGAGGTCATCACATCTTTAAAGTATACAGGCTGATTTAATTCAGATGTATATTTTTCTATTATCTAATAGATCTCTTTGCATCCATTGTTCCTTCCTCATTAGTATTTCCAGGTAAAGTATAAATCAAACTAATCATATCAACAAAAACTAGGAGTCAGATATAGGGGTAATATCCTGAAAGATCAGAGAAACAGAGCAGCAGCCATCAGAGACCTCTCACATCTCCAAATCCCTTATGCCTTTTTCTTCTGCCTGCCTTGTTAACGCCTGTCTTCTTTCTGTACAGACCTCCAGATCTCTAATAGTTAGTGAATGGTCAGCTCTACCCTCTGATATCCAGGAAAGCTTTTTTTTTTTGGTCAGAAAACAAACATAATATCACATAATATACCCGTCTTAGTATTTATAATTAGATTGATGCATTTAGGCATTTGTCATAATTATTTGGATGCACATTAAGTTAAAAAAATATTTTAAGATAAAAGGAACAAAAAGTAGTATATTGTGAATTCTCTTCTCTTATAGATTCCAACTAGTGATCACACATCTTATGAGTACAAAGAGAATTTAAGCTGAGTTACATATATGTACCTGTATATATGCTCATATATATTATACATATATGGATACATATTTATAAATTTATTATTTAACTAAAATCTGCCAGATGAATTCTGAAGACTTGAATATAAAAAAGGTAACTAATACTTTTTTAGACATGAACTGATCAGAAGACATTATTTCAATGCATATAGATGTCTTTACTAGAGAGCATAATTCTGTCTATCCACAGTTTCTTATTTTAAGAAAATGAAGAATAAAAGTGACATTTTAAAGTATTTACCCTCCAGTATTGAAATACTTGTACTTTTCTCTCATCTCATCAAAATGTCTGCATCTGCAAAGATATGTAATATATTTTTAAAAAAAAATGAAAGAAAAACAAAAATATTTGGAAGAAGAAATATCACACTGTAGAGTTCTGAAATCATTTTCAGCTAATAGATTGTTCTATTTGCCCTGGATTTCATATATTTGATTTAGTTCAGCAATTTCCAAAGTTTATCTTCCATTATCCATTACTGATTTTTATAAACAGGTGGTTTAGGCTCTCCCAAGAAGTTGGGCAATTTCAGAGTCCCATTTCCATGCATTCTCCTTACATACAAGGAACAAAACCGTTGTTAAAAGCTACTACACAGTTATTTTCTCTTAATTTTATGTAACTTTTATGCAAGCATTTACAGTGGATTTATACTTATCAAGTCATTTATAAATTAGGGTATTACTATAAAATATTTTCTTACCAATGACTGCATTTAATTCTTCAGTATTTCATTAGTTGGGTGTTTATTATTTGGTATGCATTAAAAACAAATATGCTTCATTCTTCCTAGTGTGTGTGTCTATTTTATTTCTAAGAAATTACCACAAAGGATTTTTTATATATATTTTTTCACCTACTTTTAGGTTCCTTCAAATGAGCCTGGAGGTTCAAGGTTTGGGGTCATCTTGTTGCTTCCAGCTTTTCATCAAGTATTTCTCTAGGTGTTGGATTATAGGGAATGAAGGAGAACAAAATGAATGAGGTTTCTTAAGTGAAAGGACAATCATGTTGGAAGAAGTGTTTAAAGAGCTTTCAGAAAAAAAAAAAAGGAAAGGAAAGGAGAGGACTAAGGAATCATGACTTAAGCACATCTCAACTGATTCCAAGGAATACATTTAGAAACATTTAGTCTTTTCTATTTAGGACATCTGAATGATGATTGCCTGGATAATTTTATTACATTAAGATGCCTTTCAGAGGCTACTGCACTCTTGTTTTATAAATATTTTCACTTCCTTTGTATTTTATTTGAAATTAGATTATTTTTATATGGTTATTTCTCTACAAGTTTGTATATATGCCATATGTCTGCTTGATGCGTGCATAGATCAGAAGAAATCATCATATCACCTGGAACTTGAGTTAAGGATAGATGTGAACTATAATGAAGGTACAGAGAGTAGAACAAAGTTTCTCTTCAAGAGCAACAGGTGATCTTTACCACTGCATTATCATTCCAGTCCCTTCAGGTATACATTCTTTGTCAGTCACATAGCTTCTGTCAAATAGATGTTGTCTTTGATTTTCAGATGTACCTTTTGTAGAAAAGTTTCTTCTTTGCTAGAAACATACACTGCTTTTCTACAAACTGTCCTACATTTTCTTCTACCTTTTGCACATTTTAACTTGCATATAATCCCATTCATCTCTATTTTCTCTTCCTTAAATTTATGCACAGACACAATGAAATTGCCTTCATGTTTTCACAAGTATTAAAACATTACCATCATCATTAAAAACATGGCTTTTCTCTGATCTGGATTAAAAATATAAAAATTAAATATAAAAATTATCTTTGAGATCAAGCTAATCTTGCTCTATCATGTAAAATATAATCTTATGCTCTGCCTAAGTTTCCCATTCTCTTTGCTTGAACATAAATCTCTGTTACATATTTTCACTCATCTTGTCAGCCTGTGTACTAATTTATATCTTTGATGTCCTCCTTGGACATTACTTCTGGTCTTTCTGACTTCCATAATTTGCCAGTTGCCTCACTTTTATTCAACTTTATAGTCTGGTTTGTTATGTTTAGGTAAGTCTATGACTTTCAGAATTCATCAAGGATATCTGGATACAAAATTTTGCATGTATAACAATCCACTGAATTTATGTGCCAAAATCTATAGGAGAAATCTAGAATTTCAAATTTACTGTTAATTTAAAAAAAAATGTTTATCTCACGTTACTTGAATAGGAAAAAAAAGGAGCATGTACATGACTTAGAAAGGATAAAATACTTACATTATAACCACAAATATAATAAACAATTACCATAATGCATAACTGGCTTTCAATAAAGTCACCTGATCAATTTATTGAAGATATCCTTTTCAAGTGCAAATCATTTGCAAAGTGCCTCTCAAGAAGTTCAAAATAGATATCCTTGTGTCTGAATTTGGTAGCAAAGATTTCTGCATTCTGATTTAATTATACAGAATGTGTAGAGGTAACAAAGAAAGAAAAGATTCATATTAAAATGAAAAAAGGGCAGTTAAAGTAAAGAATAATAGGATAAAATGCCTTGACCTTATCAGTTTGTAATCCAGTTTGTTCCTGATTTTCAAGATTCTTTTATCAACATTGTTTTTAATGAAGTTTTATTTTTTAAAATAGTATGCTGACATCAATAAACACAGTTAATTTTATATTAGATAAAGATTTGCCCTATTATCTTAAGGAAATAAGTATCACAATTATAATCTGAATGCTCAATCCATATAAGATAACTTCAGAGTTAAAACATATGCCAAGAACTAGCTGTTATTTCACAAGGTAAAAGGTTCCTATGGTAGACTTTAATTCATAGCCACAATCTATGTGTGATTGCTTCTTGGTTTAGTAAAAATTACCTGAGAAAAAAAACTAGTAAATATTAATCAGTGGATCTATTTTCCAAGGTTGGCTGTTTCTCAGTTTGTCTTAGTGCCGTAGATATGTACATTCTGCTCTCCTTTCCCAGTCATTCCTATGAATATTTATAAATATAAAGTAATAATAATATAAATCAGCAAACATATATGCAAATATGAAGAAAACTTATAGTATGACTATGAGTGAAATATCATAGATGGGCATCATTTTATTTTGTGAAAGTTTGAATGACATCAAGGGAGATTACAGAAAAGGCCAGCCAAAGGGAAATATTATCTCATATGCATCTTCTTCAATAGGTACATTCTCAGCCCTCAGCTTTTGTCTTCTATTCATAGAATCACTTTAAAATATGAGGATATATTGTTCCTGTGCCTAACAGCATCCATGCATAGCTCACTCTAGGCACTACATCACCTAGAATATACCTATGACTTTGCTTTTACTGTTGACACTCAGAGTTTAGAATAACCTTTCTGTTTAGTTGGAGAAAGAAAACAGGAGTCTTCCAGTGACCAGGCACTCAACTCTTTCTAGAGTTTTTAAGCAGCTAGTGATGTGAGATGAAAGATTAAGGACAGGACATATTTGGTTCAATCACTTGTATATGTTTAAAGGAGGCTGGAGAACTGACTTACATCTTTGTCTCCTATCATTGACACGGGGCATTCCTGTTCCATTTCTCTTCCCAAGAGCAGATCCAGCAGCGAATGAACATTGCTTAGGGCCAGTTTTTCATGAAAACTAAGTCACTGCACTGACAGATTGCTGCTTTGTGAGATAAATTATACTTTTAATTTTGCAAATGCATCTGGAACTATAAAGGCATGCACATCTAGAAGTAAAATTAAAAGCAATGCCTGAGATTAAGTACCTTCCTAATTTGCATTCTGCTGAGAAGGACCAATGGATACAGAATGGGCTGAGTCCCTCATTTTCTATTTAACTTTCTGAGTCCCAGTGGCTATGCTATTATGCTTTATTTCCCAAGTCACAATGAAAACACATTTATTTAACTTTAATTAAAATTTTTATCCTAATCAGTAATATAGAAGGATATATAGATCAAAAGATTTTTATCCTGTAAATGTTCCTCAAGGATAGAAAGTATTATTTTGAGAATATGCAAAACACAATAGCCATCTCTAAAATATTATATTTTCTTTTCTTGGTTCATAAACAGCAGGAGATATCACATCAACCTCAAAATCTGTTTGTTTACTTTCCATCACTGTAAAATAATAAGCTAAAGCAAGAATAAGCCATTATAACAAAAGAATTCATTGGCAGAAATGGAAAATAGAAAATTCTATTTGCTTCCTACTTTAGTTTCCTAGTTTTTTTTTTTTCTTGTTTGAATATTGAGGTAAAAATTATCAACTTATTGCCATACTTGGCAACACAAATTCATATATTCATACATGACTTTACTATATTCATCTATAGCACACATTCCAAACATCTATGCTCATAAAAATTTAGCACCCAGTTCATGTGTTTTACATATTTTCAGATCACTCATATAGAAATTCTCAGCCATGAAGGTACATATAAACATGTTCACAAATATCAGCTAGCAATAGATTCTCAAGCACAATTTAAAAAAAAAATATATATACTAATGGAAAACATAGTTGGTCACACATAGTACTTCTCTATTCTTTTTTGTTTTAAGTCTATCTCTCCCCATTTAGAATTGATCTCCTTCAGTTAGTACTCAAATTTAGTAGTTCATTGTAGGGATATTATGTTGCTCCATTGTAAATAATTGTCCCCGCCTATGAGTTTGATTGGCCAAAGGCAGGCAGGAAGTATGGGCGGGGCTATCAGACTAAGAAAACTTGAGAACAGGAAGCACAGAGCAGAATGCCAGAGAGAAGTCAGAAGATGCAGAGGACAACTATGCTGCTCTGAGAAAAGGTACTGAGCCCCATGGCTGAACAAGATAAGAGTCATGGGTTAGATTAAGGGTAAAGAGTTAACAAGTTATATGCTTGGGCCTTAGGTCTATTAGCCTAAAACTATTGCAAGCATCAGTGGGTCTCTGTGGGTCTGTGGGTCTGCGGGCCTAAACCTTAAGGCTAGGCTCAAAAGTCTGGACCAGAAACATCGTACTACAATTGGCAGCCGAACCTGGGTGATATACACAATATATACATACATAAATCCATAGAAAACATTTAAAAAAGGTGTCGCAGGGAGGTTTTTTGGTTCCGGACAGCCAGAGGCCCAGACCTTGCCATGCCAGACCCCTTAGCTGCCCGCTGCTGCTGCTGCTCAGGCCCCCAGAAATGATTCAGACACTTATATTAACTTTATGCTGTTTGGTCTATGGCTCAGGCACATTGCTAGCTAGCTCTTACATCTTAAATCAACCCATTTCTATTAATCTTTCTGCCACGTGGCCTGTGGCTCACCTGTGTTCCTTACCTGTTGCTCCTTGGGCAGCTTGCTCGAATTGCCTGACTCCACCCTGCTTTTCCTACCTATGCTCTGATTTCTCTTCCTACTTCTTCTATGGTGCCTGTGATGGCACAAAACAGCTCCTTTATTTAAAGATTGATATTCACAGTATACAGAAATGCATTCCCACATCAAAAGTTCTGGAGCCCGAAACAACTTCTGTGTTGTATCTCTCATATGAGCTGTGGTACAGAGATGCCCTGGTAAGGCGGGTAGGATTGGGCTACAAAATGACAGGCTTTTGGAGTGCAGCTTAAGGTATAAAATGGCTGCTTCCTGACTCTCACAGGACCCTCAATATAAGCAAAAAGTTGTACATGATTTATTTAAGGTTTCTGTTGATAAGGACAAAAAGAGAACAGAGTCAAAGATGGCTTCTTAGTGGTGACATATTCTTGGATAAGCTCTGGTTGCCAGAGGCAAACTGAGGCTTGGCTTTTTGGAGAGAAACTTCCTGATTCACCCTTACAGGAAAAACACTTGTGAGTTTTTTAAGAGACCCTGCTGCCAAATACTTAATATAGAGTTAATGAGCAGCAGATGGTAAAGCTTTACTTGCTGACTATATGGACTCTAAAATTCCCCAGAGTACCTGGGTTAAAAAGATAAATTCTATGAAATTAGACTAGGAGCTGGGTGGAGCCATCCACCCATCCTACCAACTTTTAATCCTTAGTCACTGAGAGATTAAAGGTGTAGTCAGAAACAGAAAGAAATAGAAGAATCTGGGTGGAGTCAATCACCCTAACCTAACAAAGGTGTGGTCTGAGACAGAAAAAGTTAAGAAATAAATATACAGTGAAGACAGTTTAAAATAAAAAAGCCTAAGTGGTTTAGAGTGTGTTGAAAATATATGTATTTTCAACTCTATAGGCTTAGAGAAAGAAAAGAAAAGATAGAGAAAGCCTTTAAAAAAGAAAGAGTAAAATAAATAGAAAATAAGCCATGCAAAGATGGAGAATACAAAGAATGGCTGGATACTGTATGTTATTGCCTTATCTTTAAGATTCTTGACTGAAAATAAAATAGTAAAAGCTGCTAAAAGACAGTTGATTATAAATGCTGTTGGATTAATTCAGCCTATATATTTTGTAAATGAGTTGACTTTAAAATTGAAATCCAAAGATATGCTACTTTGGAGAAGATGTTTTCTTTTTATTTCCACAGAAAATGAGAAACTGTGGATTTATTCCTGGATAAAGAACATAAAGTTTGATAGAGGAAGACCCCCTGAAAAATCTCAAAAGGAAATGGATGGACCAGATGATTCAGCATTTCAGAGCACCTCTTGTTGAAGTTTTCCGAGCTCTGTATCCAGAACAATTTCAAGGAGACTGTCTGAAATGACCCAGCCTTACAGAGTACTCCACTAAAGACTTGTGCATAATCCTAAATTTTTCTTTGGATTCCCATGAGATTATCAACTACCCCCTTCAGCAGAAAGTAGCAGGGTCATGCTATGTATCCCTGACTGGACTTGAAATCAGAGATCCACATATCTTTGCCTCTTTAGTGCTTGCATTAGGGACATGTGACATCATGTCTGCTTATGAAACACCTAATGACAGACTTGTTGTAACATTACATGAGAGGTGGTTAAATACTTTCTCATGGGTGATTTATCATTATTGTGCTAAAGAACTCCTTCTCAGGCTAATTTCTGTCTGTGTTTCCTAATTAAATGAAGCAAATTATGATGAAATTCTCTCTTGATGTATATAAGCCTATTTTGTCACAATTCAGATTCTTTCATTCTGATCTACTAACCTTTACTTGACCTAGTTTTCATGTTGTATTGAAATTTGTAAATATCAATATAAATAATATTTTATGTATTTCATTAAACAATAACCTTAAGAAAAGAAATTGAGACATCTTGCTCCATAACAAAATAGTTAATATCCACACATCTATTAAGTTCATTACTGAATGAATGTCCCTTAGTCTAGTCTCTGTGAGGCTCCATACTGTTAAACCAAGAGATGTAACAAATATTCAAAATAGTTATGCATTTTTTGTTGTTGAGTAGCACAGAAAAAGAAAAGAGAATGCAATCAAAGAAATGAGTACTGGTATGTGAAAATTTGTTTTATAGTTTTCTGTTTATAGCTTTTATTAGTTTTTTCTCAAGATATTCTCATACTATGTACCCATGTCTGGTTTAAAACTTGTGTTTATGCTTAGATTCTAGACTTATCAGAAGAGCAGATGTGGGTTACCATATATTTTCAGAAATCATGTTTAAAAGAAGATAATTTGGAAGACTTTTGATTAGCTTTAGATTTTAGGATGGCCTTTGGAGAAGTGAAAGTTGAACTGTATAGTGAAAGAAAGATAGGAGTTGGTGAGGGTCAGAAATATTCAGAAAATAACAGCATTAATATTGAACTTGTACGGACATTTTTCTTGTAATTCTTGAAAGAATAAGCAGATCAAACATACACATAGTGTCTTCATTGTTAAGTAATCCAGAGGTAATTTGAAGTATATTGGAGAGGTTGTAGCAAGGTCATGGATTAAGACTATTGGGAACGAACATCCTCTAATACAACATACTTTTGTGCTACTATGTCTACAGAACAATCTAAAAAGCTGGAATTTTAGCTTGTAGGAATATCTGTATTTTATATCTAATTATAAATTGTGAAATCACATCCCTGAAAGGACACCATTATGTCAAGGAATAATGTTGGCCCAAGCATACTAAAAATGAGTTTTGATGTCTTTTAAGATTTGTGAAACAGAAGTAATAAATCACAATATTTTGTGTTTTTTAAAAGAAAGTTAGGAGTTGGTATGAACGTACCAAACAAGGAGCTTTGTTCATACAGACTTACCCTGCTGGTACTATATGTTGTGTGATGTTAACCAGAATATGATCAGGAACTTTGTTATATTTCTCACACACTCCCACTGTAGTTTTAACATAGTTACGTACCATATACTGAGGTCTTAATAACAGTTTTAAAGACATGTTTTCTTGATCAATATATAAGCCTCCTAAGGTGCTAACACTATAATAATATCTATTTTCAATAATGGTTCTGTTCTAATATGAATAAGGGAGTACACTAGAATATTCATGATTCAACAAAAGTGTTTTGGTATTTTAATTATACTGCTTTCATATTGTTAAATATACTCTATGATATTGTTTGTATGCCAGTACAAGCAACAGAAAGAGCAGTATAAATATAAGATTCAGGTATAGTACAAAGCAATATTTGTCACAGACAACATGCTAAGTTATCATGTTCTAATATAGTATTATCAGACTCTGTGAGTAAAACCTTCAGTGATCATTACACACCTGAATATGTTCTTTGCAATATGCAAAATTAATAGTACTTAATTTACTGGGTAAGCATAATAGAATATGTACAGACTATAGTGAGATACATTAAATTCATATAATAATGTTGATATGGATCTTATCTCTACATGGTTAGTTATCATTTAATATGACACTTTCATGTATGCATATACCATATTTTAGTAATATACACACATTAACCTCTTTTATGCCCTTCTCTCTCTGTGAGAATTCACTTCTTCCTAATAAATTTAAATTCTCCTTCTTTCTTATTTTTTGTTTGTACCTCTCTTCATCTTGCTCTCTGTCTCAGTCTATGTGAGATACTGAATTTAGTTATGGTTTCTCAGATAATTATGGTTGGGGAATTCTTTAGTAAAGCACAGGAGATGTATCTTTAAAGAAAATATTCTGCCTCCACTCATAGCCATCAACTGCGACTGCATCCTCATGATGAAGTTGGGCCATAATCACAGTATAGAAAGTTAAACTGGATTCTTCCTTCATTATATAATAGTGAAAGATTTTATTGAAATCTCTTGTGTGTTTTAGAATTTATCTTCATTATATACATGTAAAACAAAGTGACTTCTAGAGTTGTGTGAGCCCTAGAAGTAACAATTTCAAAGTGTGTGGCTGATGTTGGTTCCCCTATCCCCTCAATGATCATGAGAACAGTGACAATGATGGTTTCACTATGGTGAGGATCCCTGAACTGATAATGATGTAAATATATTCATTTCTGTAGAAAGCTTACTTTAAAATGGCAAATTATGGACCTATTCATAAAATTTACATATTTCACATAAGCTTGGAAGAAAGATATATAACTTATAGATATTATAAAGGAAAATAAGCTCTGATAGCTTCTAAAATAGGAGTATAAAATAACAAAATTCATGTCTTTTGAAAATATTTGAAGCACTCAAATATAAAATAATTCATCTTAAGTGATTGAGAAAATTTATATATTTTTGTGGTTATATTAAATTTTGTAAAACATATAAAGATGGGTATGCACATAATTTTGCTTCACTTTCACACACAATGGACTTATTTAATGTCATGAACTCTTATGTTCATACTAACTGTGGTCTCCAGATTACAGAATCACATAATTGGTGAAAGTTCCTTTGAAAGTCATGATAAATGATTCCTTGGCTTTGATCCAATTTCTAATGGACACCTGTCCTGGTGACAAATACCCACTTTAATGGGTATACTTCTGGATCTCTTGGCTATTAGATTACTATGAGGGAACAAAGAATCAGTCAAACCTCCATTTACTTTGGAAGGCAGAGGCAATCTTTGTCCCTTATCAGGAAGTCATGGAAAGCACAACCACATTAAGTATGAATATAAACTCCCATTTGGACACTCGGAAAGTCTCAGATTACACGGAGTCCAAATATCTGCAAGGTGTGTTGTGCATATTTAGAATGGAGTTAATTTTTCTTCCACCTTCTGGATATGGACTGGAATCATGAGTTATTTAAAAAATATAAAGTTACATACAAGTAGTTGTAAAAGAGCACTGTGTATCTACAATGCATTCTAGAAACCAGGAGAAAGATAAAGAGAAGTAGCTAAGAATGTAAACTGTCAGACACATACAGATAACATAGGGCTTTCAACCTGCTGAGCATATCTGAGTGAGTAATTCTAGAAATAAAAATCTCCATCAAACATCTGGGCTGAGAAAAATAAGAAATCAAAGTTTTCTTTTTCTAAAAAAAATTTGTAACTGGATGAAGGAGCAGCATGTTACACGGCAATGGATGATGAATACATTTGGTTGTTGGAATTTAACTGTCTCAGAGTTTTCTATTTTAAAGGAAAAAATATTCACAAGACTGGGATTGATCACATTTTGAAAATATGATATTATAAAGAGGAAATTCCCAGCAGTTATGGGTTCAACTAGTTTATTTTTTTCCCACTATTTATTTAACAGCTTTGTGGGAAAATAGACACTACGTCCGTCTTTTAGGATTCTGAGTTAAGCACATCACATTCTCCTTCTTGCCCAGGTCATCTTCTCACCATTACTTCCCCACACCAACTGTGTAAACAAAGAGTTCTACCCTCATATTCTCTTGCTTCAGAATACTTTTTCTATTTGCCCATCTATTTCTCTGTCACAGGCAAATATTTATTTTCTCTTCTCTGTGAGTTGATATGCTTAGAATACAATGATATGATATAAAAGTGCACTTATACATTGTATATTACAATTCCATCAATGTTCCAACCAGTGAATAAAAAGATCTTTTATTTGAAAACACTCACACCACTTGAAAGACAGCTCCAGTTATAAAATTAGTTTTTCTTTCACTACACATGCATATATCTATGTGAATAAGTTTTAAGTTAATTGCTTAGCACATGCTAATAAAATATCTATTTTTGCATGAGTTTCTGAAATTATTTATGACTATAAACATGAATATCATACATCTCAAATTCTCTCTGCCAGTGGGTATATGGGTATACTCTTCAGAAGTTCTGGTGTTTCTCTCTCTCTCTCTCTCTCTCTCTCTCTCTCTCTCTCTCTCTCTCTCTCCCCCTCTGTGTGTGTACATGTGCTTATGAATAAACATAGATACAACTATAAAAATGCATACATAAAATATAGATGCATTTATGGCTTGAACATACATGATTGTTTATGTGAACAAGAATAATGCATATTTGATTGAAACACTTACTTAAAATAGATAAGGCACTAGTGAGCTGATCAGTGAGTAAAGGTACTTGCTGCCACATCTGAGGACCTGAACTAGATTGTAAAAATCTATAAGGTAAAAAGAAATAACTGCCTTCCTCTGAGAAGTTATATGAGCAAATGGGTCAAGATCATGATGAGGAAAACTCATAGAGACATCTGATCTGAACTAACGGGAGCTCACTGACTTTGAATTGAGAGCTGGGGAACCTGCGTGGGACAGAACTAGTCCCTCTGAATGTGAATGATGGTGGATGAATGTGGACAGATTGTGAGGCCTCTGGCATTGAGGTGACAATTTACTCTTAGAGAATGAACTGGCTTGTTGGAGCCCATTCCCTACAGAGGAATTATGGCTAATTACAAGGAACACCTTGCTCAGCCTTGATATTGGAGGGAGGGTTTTGGTTCTACCTCAGCTGGGTTGACTCACCCTGGAGATCTTTACCCTCTCTGAGAAATGGATGTGGCCATGTGCTATAGAAGCTGAGGGAGGAAAGGGGAACAATGGGGGGGGGTAACTTAAAGAACTTTAAAATAATATATATATATATATACACATATACATATATACATGCATATTTATACATAGAGGTCACCCACACTCAATAAGTAAACAAGTGTAGTGAAACTATGAAAAAAAAAAAACAAAATAAACATGGTTATATCTAGCAAATAAAAGCACAGCAAGTTGAAGTATGGCTCTTGGGATCCATGTTTTATGGAGACTGCCTCCCAAAATTACTCCTCTGACTTCTACATGCTTGCTATGACACATGTAACCCTGTATACACATATTCTATTAATAAATTATTTTTAAAAAATTAAAATTAAAATTTTTCCAAATATATTAACCAGGTAGAGACTCATGTTCTTAATGTAAGCATCTTTGTCTGGGTTCGGCGTTCTACGTGTTGATCTGCAAGCTTATTTCTGGACTGTGATATTGCTACAGGAAGACAGTAACAATCACTTAAATAAATGGATCAGGCCCATCAGTATCATTTTGAAGCCCTTAACAAGAAAATACTGGCAAGGGGGATGCAAAGAAGTTAATATTTAACAAAACTGAGCTGTGATATTTTAGGTTGCCTTTACAAATCCAATGAAATAGCCAATCAAAGGCTTGGATAACACCATTTGACCTCTGAAAAGTGCCACATGAGGTTCACTAATTAAAGATTAGGGGATTTCTATGAAGCCGTTGATGGCTGGGCTTGCTGACAGAATACCCTTTCCCGGCTTCAAAATGAACAAGCCCAGGGTTAGCAGTCATCACCTCTTTGCAATGAATTACTTCCTTCCTTTCCAGACTGCACCCTTAGGATGTCATAATGGGCTATGTGCTTTATTTTTCTAGGTTTAACAATCACACAAGATAATGATGCTACACAGTTTCCATTGTCTTACCTTTGAGACTCCTGTCTGCTCAATATGTTCAACAGTTATGCTTGGGAGGTCCCAGTCTCATCAAGACATTCGAATCTCAAACAAACCAGCAACACTTTCCTGTAATTTGTTGTTTAATCCTCAATGCAAACTTTTTAAGCATCTGCAACACTCAGAAATTTCCCAGTTTACTAATCAGCCTAGTTATACACACCGTATAATGCAGCATTTGAAAGAGTTGTAACAACAAAGTGTCTCCTGTTGCCAGTCATGGGAATGTCTCAGTAAATTTTCTCTTTTCCATATGGATGGCACGTCATTGTCAGCATTCCTGTTTCAAAGATGATAAAATGAAGGTTTAGAGTAAATTGAAGTTTTCAAAATTGGGAATATCTGATCCAAAATCTGAGTCTGCCTTATATACATTTTTTTCAAGATGTATTTTATGTTTTTCTTATGGGTATTTGTTTATGTGCTTATATGCTATACATGTGTGGGTACCCAAGAAGGCTAGAAGAAAGTGTCAGATCCCAGGGGCTGGAGGTATAGATGTGTGTGAGTCATCCAACATGGGTGCTGGTTACAACCCAGGTCTTCTCAAGAGCTGCAAGTGCTCCTAGTAACATTTTCATCAGCCCTGTCTTAATACTCTTATTAATCCATAAAGTATTTGAAATCTGTATGCTGGGACACACATTAGTAGCTTAGATTTAACACTATACAAAATCACCAAAATGAGACACTTGGATGTTATACTCTGAATGTCATTTCTGTTTTTCATGAAAGTAAGTTTCATGGTCAGGAGAAATTAAGATACTTCAGGAGAGAACAATAGTGAGGGAATAGAGAAAAAGAAATAAGATAACTTAGATTATCTTTTAAATATTTTAAAATTAGTTAATAGAGGACAAAATTAAAAACACAAAATGCCAGAAAATTTTTTTAAATGTCTTACTAGCTAAAGATTCTAGAAAAGTGAAGGTGTTAAAAACAAAATGGGAAAAATAAAAGCTTTAATTTTTTATTGTACATATATATTATTTTCATTTAAAAATTGTCATCTCCATCAATGTATCTCCCTGCTTCCCTTTCTCTCCCCCTCCCAACCCCTCTCAGTCAGCCCTCAGACTTGCCCCTTGGCATCCACTTATTCCCTCCCCCAAAAGGGCAAGAAGTCTCAATGTGGGCCATCCCAGAGCAGCACATCCACTCCAAGCACATCTGAATCTCTCATCCCAATGTCAATGTTGAGCTGGGTGTTCTCTATAGGGAATGTCAGCTTAGTTGGGAAATATTGGAGACTCTAGGCAAGTATACAGATAGACAATAGCAAAGTCATAACTGATGGAGATTCACATTTATTTTTGTGATTATGAAATAAAATAGCACATACAATAAATGAATAAAGAAAAGAATAGCTATAGAGTGTGGGAAAATACAAGTGTATGGGAAATAGAAAAGGCCTAGGAGAGAAAAAGAAAATAAATACATATTTATAGCAACAGACTTTGTCCAAACATACATAATTATTACGCTACTGGCCTCACACCATCCACGGGCCATCTCTGACAGTTTTATCTGAAAAGCAGGAACCCGAAGGACCATCTCAGCTTGTTCTGTCAAAGTTCAAAGGTCACTTTCTGAGGGATCCTGCATGTCCAGTTCAAATAGCACACTGTCAAGCAGTCAATACAGGGACAGGTTCTTGTCCAATGATTAACCATTGCCACAAGGAAAGTAGACTCCATATGGAGTTTCTTCAATGCCCTTTTTTCTCTTGAAGTAGATTGGGGCTGCCAGGAGCAGACCTGTCTCACTGTCCAGAAAAGTCTTTAAGTTCTAAAAATATTTTAAGTGCCATATTCTATGGATCTCTGAAGTTTTTGAAGAAGACCTGTTTATCTAAAATATATTTGTTTGACCTTGAAAACATATCTAACATGACTATGTCTGAATGTAATGTCTAACTACTGACTTGTATTGCTTTATATTTTAATTAATTAGAAATAAAAAAGTTTCATGGACTAGCAATTTGGATTACAATGTTAGATAAACTGATTAAGTATTCTATGCCTCAAACAAGCATAGAAATATTTGTACAATGATACAATTAATCTCAATATGCACAATTTGTATACAGAAAGCCAATGCAATGTAAAATATTGAAGGCTAGTAAATCCTTTTAAAGTAAGATTCCATAATCTATCCTTATATCCTATCTATCTGTATCCCCTTTTTCTTTCTATTTATTTTTTAAACACAAATCTTGAATCTAATCATTCTTGTTTAACTTTTTTTCTAACCATAACCATGAACAATTTTTAACCAATTAACTTAAACAAAGACGATCATCCATGACCCATTGAATAACCAACACCAAGCCACCCCTATTTATTTAATACCTTTTCGACCTTAGCATTAGTAAGGTTAAACTTTCACTTCCTCATTTAAATCATTCATTAAATTATATTCATAATAAAGCTTAAAAGTACAAAAATTAATTAAATTCACATACATCATTTACTAAAATCTTTCCATGTTTATGGTTTTATCTTATGTGTATATTTTAAAGCATTTCATGAGGTGTTTATTTTATATGTTATTATGTATATTTACTAAATCTTTTTCTGGTTTTCTTTGTCTTCCACATCATTTCATATAGTATTATTGAAATTCAACATTCCTGCAATTTTTCACAGAAGCAGAGCAAGATTCAAAAGATTAAAAGAGTCATTTAGAAGTTGGTTGTCAAGACCACCTTCTTCCTAACAGAAATGCAGGGAAACTTATTTATCGAGGAAAATATATATTGAAATGGGAAGAAATCAAATTGACACCAAAACATAGCATTATTCTCTAGTATTTCTAGTATTTCTATGACAATTTAAGTCTAATGACTTTGGTAGATGCTAGAGTTCATGTTTGTCTGAATAAAAACTCTCAGCCACAAGAGCTAAATATAGAAAACTTTAAGGCATACGTCGATCTCACTTAAAACAGTGAAGAGAAGTAAAGCATGGTACAACATCACAGGTAAGATGGGTGTTTTTCTAAACCACCTAAATAATTGCAAGCAAACAGAGGAAGGTACCAAGTCTTTCTTTAAGAAAAAAAAAAAAAAAAAAAAGCTGAGATAATAGGCACTTCTTCAGACCCTGAATCTCACATTTTAAGTATGCACAACACATTTTAATTACCATCACTGTTGCAGTATTCATCACCAGTCTGAATTGAAATAAGAGGTAATAGGATGCATTGTCCTTTTCTTACATTAAATGTGTCAAGTACCATAAATAGGACAATTGTCATAATTGCTGTAAATCCCAGGGTGTATGTGTGAGTGTGTAATAGTGGGGAAAATGTTCCTCCAACCCTCACTCACAATATTGCAGGACGAATTTACATAATCGGTTCTAAAAATGGTATGTTACCATTAAATGTTCTCAAAGTATTTGCTCATTCTCTCTATCACCCACACCCCCTTAGGAGAAGGAGGGAGTTTGCTGTCATTTTTGTTACATTCCTTTAAGCTTTTTCTTTGTTGTTGTTTTGTTTTAAGGATGATAGTTGAACACACACACACAAAAAGGCTGACATTATTGGAAGCAGAGTGATTAAAATTATTAAAATAAACCTTCTTTAATTAACTTGAGGTGAGAAAAGAGGTCAGGAGACACCATATTTTCCTGACAAATATAAGAAAACGTGAAATTAAAATATCATCTAAAACATTGATATTTCAGAACATGCCTAGACACGTTGGAGGCTGGAATAACTATCTGACAGAGATGTCAACCACTGATGACTTAGAAAAGGCATGCGAATCTGTAGCGTTAAAGAACCCTAAAGCAACCATAGTGGGATATATATGAGGTACAGTCAGCTCTCTTTCCAGTCCAAAGAAATGAGCAAGAAGCAGAAGAAATTTAGAAAACATTCTGGAAAGAAAATGGTTAAAGAAACCATAGGGAGCTGACCACTTTGGTATGATGTTAAAGTTAATTTCTAACTCCATAGAATTTACCTATTTAGATTATTCTCATCTGTAAAAATGTGAGAATATTTATAGACACTCTTATTTTATGCTGCAAGGATGGATTCTTTATTATTTTAAATATATTGATACCTAAAATATTTTTCTTGGAAATGGGGCTTTAATGCAAGGCCTCTCCTAAATTAAAAAAAAAAAAATCTCTAAAAGGGGCCTAATTGACACAAGTGTTTTGTTTTAAACACAAATGCTTTTTGTAGTTTTTTGTTCTTACTTGTTTTAATTTTCAACAAAACACACAAGACATTTTTTCTAAGAGTTTGAATGACTCTACCCAGTCCACTGCTAAACAGATTTGTGATCTTCTTAGTGTCGATGAGATAGAATCAAAAGTTGATAGCAGATTTTTAAAGGCACATTTTAGTCTTATTATTATCTAAGGCAAGCACTTCAACGTTCATCTTCCTTCACATTCAACCTCTCACATAGACCTCTTTGTCTCTAATCTCTTTATTCTAAAGGTTTTACCAAGCCTCCATATCCTGTTCCTCATTAACAATATTCTCTGGTATGAGGCCACATAGAGAATTCAATTCACTTATAAACGTCTTTAACATATTTTATTAATTGTATGATTGGTTGACACAAAATACCCCACAACAAATTAAAATAGGTTTATTTGGCTTGTCACTTGAGCCTACAGTCCATTGTGATGGGGAAGGTATAGTTCTCTATGCTTGAGACAGATGTATCCACAGTCAGGAAGCAGAGAGAGAAATAAATGTTCATTCTCAGTTCATTTCCACCTTTGTATTCAGTCTTAGGATCACAGCTTAGGGAATGATGCCACCTACATTCACAATGGGTCTTACCACAACATCTGAATTAACCTAGTCTAGTATTTAATCACAAGCATATCTTATATCTGTTAGCCAAAGTGGCTCTAGGTTCCATCCAGATAGTAATCAACACTTATCATTATGTGTATATAGACTAGATCCTCTCCACCTCTCCATTTCCTGAACTAATTCAGTGGTAGCGAAGTCTCATCGTCAAGAAATATATTTTTTTTCTTCAGGTACTTATCAAGGAGACATTTGTGCTCAACTCACTTTTTAAAAAAATCTACCTATTATCATGCAGTTTCTTTTATTTTCAGGACCAAGTATATATTTTGCATTTTTTAATGTCTGAATCCCATGAGATTAGAAAATGTTTCCCACAAATGATCACTATTAAAATTAGCAACCTTTTTATTAAGGGTTTATCTAGGATGAAGATGCTCAGTAAATGCCTATATCATGAATGAACAGCCCCTATATTGCATAATGACACTTGTTTCTTGAATCACTTCTTTTCAGAAAAATTTTTTGAAGTGTCAGGATCAAAGCAAAGCCAACACTGTCTTTAAAAGCCACATAAGAGAGTTTAGATTTTTATTCTTTATTAACTTATTTACTAATGCTTATGAGGTGAATTTTATCTTAACCATTTTTAATCCCAAATGTTTGGTTATTTAATACTAATTCAGTAAATCTTTTACAAAAATAAATAGATGCATAAAAACAACCATCTTTAAATTTCTATGAAGAATTTTAAAGTAGAAAAGAAGATTCTAGTGAGTACTGTGTAAGAGGTGTCTATGATTGAGGAATGTGTAAGAAGTGTCTGTGGTCTACAGTCCTTTTCTAGAATTTTGTTGTTATTGTCGCAAATAACCTTAGTTAAGATTTTCAGCTTTCATATCACCCTTCAAGATCCTTTTAGCCAACAGTTATTTTTATTATTTATTTTTACTTTGATGAATTGGTTTGGAAATAACTTTGAAGGAAGAATAACATGGGACTTAAGGAGTAAAGATGAATATTTAATAATAGTATATTTCTTGGTTATCATTTGTAAAAGTTTAACAGAGGTAACTATTGCAGGAAATTTCTGGCCCAGCCTAACCCTACAGTCCAAATGAATCTCTCCTGCCTTCAGCCTGGTCTAGCTGGAGGTTCAGGCCCACAGCCCTGTTTGGTTCCAAATAATCACACAAAGGCTTATATTAATTACATGCTGTTTAGCCTATGCCTCAGGGTTATTGCTATCTAGCTTTCACATCTTAAAGCAACCCATTTCTATTAACCTGTCTTGTCACGTAGCTCATAGCTTAGCTGTTCTCCACTATGTATTTCTTCTTTGGCAGTTGGATTTCATCTCCCATAATTTCGTACTTCTTCACATGTATCTATGCTTGGATTTCCTGCCTGCTTCTAAGCTGCTCTGCTATATGGCAAAATAATTCCTTTATGATCCAGTGGTATTCACAGCATACAGAAAGACATCCCACACCAGGTTCTTTCATTGAACCTCAATTTTTTGCCCTTGCAAAAGACACAGATGTTTTCCTCTCAGTCTTACTAAGGTAAAATGGAACTCGGAATATAGCAGGCATCAGGAGAAATAGTTTCCTGTGCAGTCTCTCCCTTATAACATTCTATCACCGAGTGAGTATACTATACCATCCTTTTGTTGTGAGAGGTTTTTCTTTCTTTCTTTCATTTACCACAATAGAGAAGATTTTTCTTTGACTCTAAGTTGCCTTCCTTGTGACAGCTGTTTTCACTCCATAGTCAGGGATAATTTAGAAGTAGATTTTGAGCACACATACTCTACCAGCAGCCAAGACATAGTTTTTTGGCCTTGTCTTGAACTGCAAATAGTTATAGAGCCATCTGTGCCTTGGAGATTGGGTCATTCTTCAAGAAAACAAGGAAAGAAATAATTGTCAGATAACTAGTATAAAATCCTGAAGGAAGGAGATGGTTGAATGAGAAGAGCAAAGATGGAGATGGAGGGAGATGGATATCTTGATAGAGGAAGCCAATGAGGGGATGGAAAGAGACTGAGTGTTACAGAAATGTCCAGGAATTCACAGGATGTCCCTGACCAGGTCTCCAAACAATGATGGAGGGGTGCCTAAGTGGGACTTCTCCTATAAAGAAATGAGTAAACACCCATGGTGTTATCATAAAACCTACACTCACAGGGAATGAAGGTGGGGGCAGAGATCCATGAATGAGCATTGGGCAGAGCTACTGGTCCAGCTGAGAGCAGGGGAGGAGAGTCTGTATGAACAGGCAGATAGGGATTATGAGGAAGATTCCCATGATGAGGGCAGGCTTGAGCTCTGGGGAGCTCACTGAATTGGAAATTGTTACTGGAGATCCATCAGGAGTGGGAACTGAGCCCTCTCTGGGAAGGCGGCTTTGGATTGGCATGAGCAGTGTGCGGAGTCACACAAGGGGTGGGGTCAGACTGTTCCTGTTCATGGGCTGGCATCTTGGAGCCCATTCTCTATAGAGGAACACCCAGCCCAGCATTGACTTTGGGATGAGTGAATCTGATATGCCTGGAGTGGATGTGCTGAGCTGGGATGGCCCACCTTAGGACTTCTTGATTTTAGCGGAGGGGATTGGGACGGGCAAGGATGAGGGATGTCTGGTAAGGATTGGGAGGGGGACGGGAGGAGGAGCAGAGGGATACATTGATGGAGATGACATTTTTAAAAATGAAAGCAAAATTGAAAAAAAAAGTTACACTGACATAAGATAATATATAATTACCAAGCTACCTTTGTCCTTAAAATGTTTGTTCTTTCTCTAATCTTCTAGTATGAAGGCCACATTAGTGAGGATTTTACTTACATCCATTTAGAGCTAGGTAACATTTTCAGTACTCAACTATTTCCATACAGCCCCAATGACTGTGTACCTTCCCATTATGTGTCCGGCTGTGCAGATGGTAGAGAACTTTATATGAGAAATCTATTCTCCAGAGCTCATATAAAATTCTGTGTGCAAAAACAACAAATGTAGAACAGAGGATATGCCTTGCTGACATGAAGATTAAATGCAAATATGGTGCCCATTCAAGGACTGGTAACCTTATTTACAAAGAAGATGCATAATTTTCTCAGTGATTCATAATGATAGTATAATATCTATTGTATTCTGTTATGCCTTGCCAATCTTTATTATTTGGAAAAATCTTACTTTAAGAGAGCAAGGGACCTAAAGTGAGGAGTGGGTTTTTTTAATGTTCATTTTATTATTTTTTTATTAAATTGTCTTTTTTTCCATGTATACCCCTGTTCGCCCTCCCTTCCCTCCTTCCAATCCGTCTGAGTCAGCCTTCAGCCTACTCCATCTCCATCTCCATCCCATCCCCCAAAAGAGCAAGAAGTTCCAAGGTGGGTCAGCTCAGCTTGGCACATTCATTCCAGGCAAGTCCGATTTCCTTATCCCAAAATCAAGACTGGGTTTGGTTTTCCTCTGCAGGGAATGGGCTCCAAGGTGCCAGCCTATGCACAGGAACACAGTCTGATCCCATCCCTTGAGGCTCCACGTACTGCTCGTGCCAGTGGAGAGCTGCCTATCCAAGGAGGGCCCAGCTCCTTTTCCCAATGGTTCCCAGTGGCTATTCTTGATTCATTGAGCTCCCCAGAGTTCCAGCACATTTGTCTTCTTTCTCTAGAAGACAGTATAGTATCTATTGATAGAAACATTACAGAAATGTGAAAAAACACAATAGACGACATGCATCATTATCACAGCTCTTTCTTGTAATTTAAAGCCATTCTAAAGGGATTGTTACTTAAGCTTTCTACACTGCAGAAAAAAAAAGTTTACCTCTTTAATGTGATCAATAATTTCTTCCTTTGCTTATTTTCAGAATGTTGATTATTTTGCCATAGCCATACAAGACTGTAATATTTTTAATAACATAATGTTTATGACTATACATTCATTCTATAGCCAAAATGTCATTTTCTCCTGGAACGCAAGGTAAGTGTCATTGTTTCTAAGATCTTATTCTACTAACAAAAGTTCCAGGATATTTAGACAGAAATGATTGAAAATACATCCATTTCCACCACATTACACAAATAGTTCCAACATTGAATTCTAGATTATGGTATTGTAAGTGTATCAATGATTTTCTTTCTATGCAAAATATGTATGTGAATACTGCTTGATTTGTGTACCATCATTACTGACAAGAACAATGGAGAGCACATTGCTGTTAATTGGAAAGTACACTGTGTTACAATTTTATTGTAGAGCTTAAATTTTCATTTTATAGCAACTTAGTTATTTTTTTATTAATAATTAACAGTTCTGATTGCTAGCCAAGTTCATCCAAAAATGAGCATGGGATTCTTTGAATTTCTATCAACGTAAACATGACTTTTCAAATTCTAGTCTTTTTAATGATCACAATAGCAAATATAAATCATCGCATGTTTGATACACAGGCCCTTACCAAATATTTTTTGAACTGCATTAAAAATTAAACCTAGAGATCACATGACAGAGCTCTTTCATCAGGTTATAGTCAAATAACTACATATTGCAAATTAGTAGGGTCCAGACTAATGAGGCCTAGGCAGAGTTCAGTCAGTACTGCTTGCAGATGTTATTATGATCTATTATTATAGCTAATAATAATCATAATTATAATCTGAACTGTGTGTCTTAGTTACATATTTTTCTCTGCTTCAGCTTAAAGCAGAAAACTAGATAAAGATATATTACCTGCTGCTTCTCCTCAGATTTACTTTAGACAAATTGAATAGATGAAAGAAAATTAAAAACCTTGCACACAATTCTGTCTTGTGGTGATATAAAATGAAGCAAAACTAAAAAGTGATTGCTGTATCATACCTCAATGCCATGTTTTAGGGAAACAAATGCAATTATTTGACACCCACTATGTGCTAAGTGACATCTCATTTGACTCCTCTGGACATGAACAGGACAAGCAATCACTATGACTTATATAGATATTAAATAATTAAAATATTTAGGACTAAGAAAATATAAGGTCATTTATTTTCTGCCAGGTTTCTTTGAACCATGATCTGTCTTTCCCTTAAAGGACTGTATTTTCTCAGTATTTAGTTTTGTGGTCAAGGGTAAAAATACCTGCTCCTCTGTTATACTAACAAGATTTTGGAAAGTATTTTTATTTATCCTTCAAATTTCTATTTACTCCTGGACTATGTTATATTCTTTTTGTGAGTGGGGGAATACCAGTGGAAAGAGGTAGAATATTATTGTCAATTACCTATTGCCAATGCCAAGTTTCTGGTCAAAGAGAGAGACAGATATAGAGATGAGAGGGTAGGGAGAGGGAGAGAAAGAAAGAAGGAGGGAAGGAAGGAAGGAGAGAGAGAGAGAGAGAGAGAGAGAGAGAGAGAGAGAGAGAGAGAGAGAGAGAGAGAGAGAGAGAGAGAGACTCACTGGCATTGAATGAAGAGAAGTTGGTATCTCAAAAGAAAGTAAATATGCAATTGTTTTCTCATACATAATGAAAACTAGTATCCCAGTAAATCAAACTCACATAATCTTATGAGAATCCAGTATTTTGTTACAGCAATAAAAATAGACATTAAAATGTATAAACATACAGTTACATGTAAATGTCTTCATGAGCAAACTCAAGGAATTCTCTCCAATAAGATGATTCTCCTTACATATCTTTCTTTCTTTCAGTTTATATATATATATTCTGTTATATGTCATTGCAGAGAACTACCTTTGAATTCTGGTAAAATTCAGTGATTTCAGGTACTTCTAAATATAAAAACATAGCAAAACCAAAGTTAGACCTGCATACTTATATAGTTAAAGGGAAAATTAATACAAAGTGGGGATAAATTATTTTTGCTAAAAAAAAACTTCATGCTTGTTATCTAGAAACTATTCATCAAAAGATGTCTTTAATGGATATTTTGCACAAAGACAACATGGGCAGCATGCAGTAAAATGTCAAACATATGGCAATCTTTGTGGAAACACAGAATTAGAACGGAAGAAGAAAACTGCAAAAAAAGAGTATTTGTTTTATACATATGTCACAGCTATTTATTTGAGAGGTTCAGTTGATTTTTTCTTCAAAGCACATCACCAGTCATTAATAGTTTAAACCTAAGATTTTTTCCTTTCAAAGTAAATATGCTCTCTTGTGCATCATATGGCTTCTTTATATTCAGCCTCCATATTTCATTGGCAGGAGTTGATAAGCTGGTCCTTCAGATTATAACCTCAGCATTTTTATCACAACATCATCATTGTGGTCTCCTAGAATCTTAAGTGCTATCAACACTTCCTTACTCATCTGGTCCATGAGTCATCATATTTTTCAGAATATCTTCAGTATGAATTCAACTCATTAGCAAGTGATCCTTTTCTTAACTTTTATAGTGTCTCATTTACTTCTATCATATTTTGAAGATTATGGAATTGACTTGAAATCCTAAGTTTTGTTTGCTTATGGCTGCATTTTTCTCACTTTTTTCTCTAAAACTATCATAAATTTTTGATGTCAGGAAACACACCTTAAAAGCTCATTTCTGTAACAGGATTTTAGTATGAGACTAAAGTTCTTATTAAGACATGGGTGACACAACTCTCTCTCAAGAGGAAAACAATAGTTAATACTCAGGATTTTGGAATTTGGTGACACAGATCAATCCCCAACCAGAGTCATAATTGAAAAGGCTGAAACAGATATCAAACATCAACAAGTCATCTTAAAATTCTTGCTATGAACAAGAGTCTGTTCTAATGAACCTGAAAATTGTTTGGTTTGTTTGTTTCATATTGCATCTATCAATCATGCAGAAATAATCAAACATGATTTTTTTCTAACATTTTTTTACTCCCTATCTTTCATAATTTGGTATATCAAGCTAAACATTTTTTTAGACAGATTCTGACTTTAATTTATTTTAAGATCTAACTCTACCTTTTTTCTTCATTTTATTATTTTTTTTACAAAAAAATGTCTTTTCATCCATGCATATCCTGTTCACCCTCCCTTCCCTCCTATCAATCCCTCCCAGTCAGCCTTTAGCCTCCCCATTCCCTCCCCCAAAAGGGCAAGAAATCCCAAGGTGGGTCAGGTCAGCATGGCAATCTGCTCCAGGCAAGTTAGTTGTTATTACTGATGCTCTCAAAATATGAATAATCTATTTCTTTCATTTGAAATATTCTTATATTATTTTAAAGTTATCATTAGCCTAAATACAGTCTTCATAATAAAGTCTTTGATTTTTCCTATTGTAGTTTCAATAGTCATTATTTTGGTGCACAGCAGACTCCCAACATGCTTTATCTACACATATGTAGACCACTTGCTTACTATTTGAAACAGTTGCTACAGAAATTAAGGGACATTTTCCTTGCCTGTATAAAAATGTGAGCAAGGAAGTACCCTTAGCTGCAGATCAACATTGTATGTTCTCAACTACCAATTCATAAATAAAAGATGTCATTCTAAAGAGTTTGGGCACTCAAAGGGAAGACTACAGCAGAGCAGTGTGTGACCAACTACATCTTACTGCTTGCTAGACTAGTGACTGATGAATTTTCCCCTTCTCTTTCCAGAGCTTCTCTGCTGCTTATAAAGTCCTTGGGGAACAAATGTGAATAATTTATTATTAAAATATGTTGGCTGAGTTTTTTTTTCTAAATTTCTTTTCACTGGGGGAAGAAAATGATCATGAGGGAGAAACTAAAGCCTTGGATATGATTAAAATATTTCCAAGATTGCCAAAATGTTTAAGTACTGTGTCACAGGTGTTTACTTCTACCAGCAAACTGACATATAATTTTTTTTTTCATAATTTGTTTTTATTTATATCCCAAGAGAAAGATGCCATTATATCCATCTGATGTAAATGGCTGAGTGAGGCTGGAATGAGAAGAAAATAACAAAGAACGTAGAGGTAACACAACTTCAAAGTGCAAGCATCATATACAGCTGTCCATGTGCTTTTCAAGCAGTAAATACCACTTTCCATTTTCTCTGAATGAGTTTTGACTTTATTTTTTTTATATCTTACATCATAAATATAACAGAAGTTTTTTGACTTCCCCTAATAGAATCCAGCAGACATAGAATCCAGATATGTTCCCTTGCAGCATCTAGAACTTATTTACTACATCTCTGGCTCTCTTTTCTCTTAGAGTGATAATGAGAACTACTTTATAAGAAAAACAGCAATGTATATATCAAAGATCTGTGGGGTTCTAGGTGAAAGAAAAAATTTTTGAAGTGGATAAAAAAAGAATAAGCAAGGAGTTTTAAACTATTTTCTTCACTGGTTACTAGTTGTTTTTTTTTCCCCTCTCATTTTAGATGTTTCATATTCTATGTTATATGTCTGTTTAGGGCTGTGAGAGGAGTTCTCAACCAATCTCCACTCTGACTTCTCATACTTTATCTACAGTTTCTCACTGGTGTCCTATATCAATGATTTTTTAAAAAGTTAGATTACTGAATTTACTTAGATCAGGAAATCAGCTGTCAATCTCAAAATGTTTTACATTGGTATATATTTTGGCTTATTGATACAAATTTAAGGTCAATTCTCTTATGCTATATGTATTTTTCTACTCTTGTTTAAGATATGATGTTTATGTAATTAAGTATAATGTATAATTAAGAAATGCATGTTAGTTAGATTTTTAGGTATACAAAGATATTAGATAGGTAACCTTCAAACATTCTAAAACCTACAGAATATGGCATTTAAAATGTTTTAAGAGCTTAGACTTTTCTGGACAGTGAGAAAGATCTGCTCCTGGCAGCACTAATTTACTTCAAAAGAAAAATGGGCATCGAAGAAACTCCATATGGAGTCTATTTGTGGCAATGGTTAGCCACTAGACAATAACCTGTTCTTATATTGACTGCTTGACAGTATGCTGTTTAAATTGGACATGCAGGTTCCATAGAAATTTGACCTCTGAACTTTGGCAGAACAAGCCGAGATGGTCATTCAGGTTCCTGCTTTACAGAAAAAAACTGTCAGACATTCTTCAGGACTCAAGGAGAAGCAGCTGATGAACTATAACAGAACGGGCAGAGAAGATTTCATACTTCACTGAAATGAAAAGAGACTCTGGGTCCGTAGGCTGAAGATGGATGCCCCAACTTTATAAAAGAACTTTGGGTGACTGTCCAGGCAGATAGATGTCATCTCTTTCCTTTCTAGATTTTAGAAGTCGCTTGCACTTCTGGTTTACTTGGGTAAATATATCATTCTGTGGTCTTTGATGTAGTTGAAGACTAGATAGTTATAGGTACAGTTTTTCTTGGTCATTTGAATGATATATTAGACATGAAACTTTAGATTCATCAACATAAGGTAGATGATAAGAGTATTTTCTTTAATTTTGCTAAATATGAATAGACTAGATATTATAACTATAATTCTTGTTTGATGGCTATTTTGTTATATGTAATTTTGCTATAATTGAAACCTTCCTTTTTGATTAGACAGAAAGGGGGAAGTGATGAGGAAATGCCTTTCTGTATGCTGTGAATATCAATTTTTAAATAAAGGAGCTGTTTTGGACCATGACAAATACCATAGAAGAAGTATGAGGAAAAATAAAAACATAGGTAGGAGAAGTGGGGCAGAATCAGACAGATTGAGCAAGCTTCCCAAGGAACAACATGTAAGGAACACAGGTGAGCCACGTGCCACATGGCAGACAGATTAATAGAAATGGGTTGATTTAAGATATAAGAGCTAGCTAGCAATGTGCCTGAGACATAGGCCAAACAGCATAAAGTTAATATAAGCATCTGAGTCATATCTGGGGGCCTGAGCAGCAGCAGTGGACTGCTGAGGGGTCTGGCATGCAGGTCTGTGGGTCTGGGCCCTAGGCCACCCAAGACCAAGAAATATCACTGCTACAGTGTCCCAAACTTTAGATTGGTAATGAATTTCATGGCATGGATACAGACACTTAGCTACAAGCAAACATCAAGTGTGACAGCATTTACATCAGTACAACCCCAAGACAGATTAACTTCCAGCACAGAGATAGGACTTCTGCATTCATTATTAGCTATAGAACAACTTGCAATTATTAGATGCTGGGAGAGATTTTTAGAATGTTCCATCAAAGACCAGGCTCTGTATGATAAGCAGCACTACTCCAGTAGAAGTTCAGACAACCCAAAATTTTGTGCAGCATACACTTGTCTTGAAAGAATAAAAAAATAAACAAACCACAATAACAATGATGGACACAACATTGGTGGGAAAGGAAGGGAATGGTTCTGGGAAGGGTTGGGCCTAAATATGATCAACACACATTGCTCTAAGCTCTTGACAAACTGCAATACTAATCAAGTAATAAAAACAAAAATATAAAATAAAAGACAAATGCTTTATTTTCGACTTAGTTTTCCAGTATGACTGGCACCAAGGTTGAAAAAAAAATCATAAGACGAATTTCACAAATCTGACAGAGTTTTATATTGATGTTGAACTTGAATTCCACACAAATATTAATTTGGCAAAATTAAAAATGTAATGCTACAATTCATAGCCAAATTAAACATCTTAAAATAAAGTAGATATTCAGTCAGTTTCCAAATCACTATTTTTAAAAACTTTAAACTAAAATTTTCAAATAACTAAAATAAAGTCAGCCTTTTTAATTAAGATATTAAAAAGATACAAAAGGTATTATAGGAACCCATTCACTCCTCATTCATTGATTTTCAGCTATGAGTATGCTACCATATTCTCCCAGTATAGCACAGTGCCTCACCATGGGCACAAATCAACAGCATTAGTCTATAATATAGAAGAACACACAAATCTATACTCCATGGCAAAATATTCCATTCATAAATTTATCATCACAGATATCTGTTCGAGTGTAGAAAGCTAAATAGCATTCATCCAATATCCCTAGTTGAAGAACTGAATTCTTTTTACAATGTTATGAAGTCTCCTGTATGAGCCCTGGGTCATGGAAGTTTGAGCAGCTTCTCCTAAATTGTAATTATTTCTTTAATGTTCAGATAGAAGTATGCAGCATGGACATCTTCAGAGTGATGCTTTCTATCACAGTTGAAAACAAAATGTACTCATGGGTGTCATTCAACACAATCCTCTTGAGTCATGCTAATCTGGATTTTGCTTGGAAATAGCTCATGTTGCTTTAGCAGTGACATGAAAGACAGCACCATGGGGCTTTTACAGGTTGACAGGGTCCAAATCCCTATTCTGTTTGTTCAGTTTGTGAAATTTTCAAATTCCTCACTCCTGATAACTTGTTTTTCCTCATCATTTTTCTCATTTGTATGATATAGATGTGATATTTATCTGAAGGTATATTCTGTAAAATGAAGATAAAAGTGGGATTAACATCATAAAGATACAACTTTGCAATCTTTGTAAAGTGCAGTGTCAATGATTAAGTAAAAGTAATGTGTGCTGCTGTCCCTCTTCGGAATGTCTAGCTCCTCACCCCATCCTGTAACTTGTTGTATTTTCTTTCTGCCAACTGCAAAGTTAATGAGATTAGACAATGACTTAGTTTAAAGAAATGCCAGTTCTAAGCTTTTACTACCTACTATGGATTATATGGAACTAAATAGGTGCTCAGTAAACATTTGGTGAATTAAGAAATAGATGTAATAGCAAACAAATATTTTAAGAAAGATGATTGTCAAAATGGTTAAACCTTTTTTATTTCAAGGACACTGCTTATGAGTCCGTGACTGGATGAGTGTGAATCCAGGAATGTACTATGCTCTCACTGAATAAAGAAGTATGAAAACTAAGTATCAGCTCACTTTAAAGGCACCTCATATGCAATTTGAAGGGCTTCAGAGTTGGCCTAAGAATAAAGAAAACTCTTGCTCCCACAAATGATAGACTTTGATTTCCAGGACCCACGTGGTGACTTACATCCTTATGCATCTTCAGTCCCATGGCATTTGGCAGCCTCTCCTGACCTCTACAGGCACCAAGTGCCTGTGTGTTACACATTCAAACATATAGACTAGACATTTATAGAAATAAACAAATAAGAATTTTTTAAATGAAGCAATTTGAATTTGCAAGTTGCTTTTGGTGCTGTTGCCTTTACCTTAATTTAATGCAGATGTAAACAATAGCAAGCTACCTGCTAGACAGTTCCTTGTGTGTTGGAAAGCAAGGACAGTGGCCTGAATGATTATTTTTTTCTGTGGGATAAATGTCCTTATCTGAGTTCTTCAGGAAAGGGAAACTGAAGGCCACACTCCAGAAGGAATTCTGCTCACAGAAATCTAAGCTGCATTGTAAAGTAAGGACATCAGGCTTCAACAATGTACTCCCAATGACAGAGTGATCTAAAAATTTCATGAAGGAAGATTTACTTATAATTACGTTTGTTTGTTTACAAAAAGTGCTATAAATCTTGTCTCTGACACCAATTACTAGGTGTGCAGTTTATTTTTATTTACTTTATTTCTCATCTTAAAAATGTTTCATCTTCCTTATAACGGATGAGGAAAACAATGCCTTATATTTCAAATATCACCATAAACATTATATGAGATAAATGCATAAAACCATTTGGCACAGTTCCTGCTGGACCATAAGTACAGGATTGAAGAGGCTTCAGTTTCAGTGTAGTTATGCTTGTGCTTGTATTCAGTGGGGTAAAACATAAACAGGGTATAATGAAGCCATAAAATGCTAGTTATAATTAACCCTGTTTCTGAAAAATGAAGAATGGATTGTATATGGTTTTAAAAAAGGAAAGAAACATATTGATGATGCTACAGCACATAATTCTAAGAATTCGGGGGTTAATGCCTAGAGTGCAAAAATAGAGATGTGTTTCCTTTAATTTTTGTTATTTCTTTCCTGTCAGTCACAGGGGCCTATGTGGACCTTTCAGTGCCTGTAAATCAATTCGTAAAGGTGACCCGGCCCAATATCTCTATCTGAAAAGGAAACATTGCTTGTGGCATGATTTATTCCCTAGCCAATCTTCCCCATTTCCCTGCCAAAATGAGGGCCCTTTTCATGGTGTGATGGAAAGAGAATGCCACATGTAATTAGAGAGAATTAGCAGAGAGGAAGAGAAAAGGCTGTGAGTGTGCCACCGTGCTGGCAGAAGTCTCTCAGGAACAGAAGGCAGTGCGTTGTGACAGATGCCTTTGTTATGTTGTTTGTTAAACATGGTGTGGATGCATTTCACAACATTTCTGAATCTGCCCCTGCATTCCTGGACATTTTGACAGTACTGAATAGAAACTATGAAACTTGGGGCAGCAAGTTAGGGGTGAAAAGCCAGGAAGAAACAACAATATTGATGCAATGTGGTTAGTTGAAGTCAACTTTACCTAAATATATGACCCTCACTGAATCACTGGCAAGATTAGGAACTGTGAGTCACAGCTTCAGAGGTATAAGTGTTATGTTCCCTTACATTCAAATCACATGGATATGTTAGAAGCAGAATTGTGCTTAAATATGTTAGATAACGTCTCAAGATGGAAATAAAATAAATCACTGTCTAAACTCTCTAAGGATTTACAGTCCAATTGAGGCAAAAATATACACATGGTATATGTATATATGAATACTCATGTATTTGGCAAAGATATTAAGATTCAATGGTGTTCAAAACTATGTAATATTTATTTTTAAGTCGGAAGTAATAGAGGGTATTAGGAAATAGCTAGATAAATAAATTCAGTTTAAGAAGAGCAAAGACAGAAGAGTAAAATTTTGCAGATAGTATGTATGAGGTCCAAGCTGAAGGAAAGAACATATGGACAAAGTGAGGAAATGACTGTTTGGACCACAGCAAATGATCTGATGGAGAATGAGATTATATGGGAGAAAAAACTGGTAGAAGGTAGATGGCAAGTTGTTTAGAATTGTAGAAATCCTCAAATAGGAAGTAGAGGTAGATATAAAAGAGAGACAACAAAAAGGAGAGGACTTTTGACAAAATTCATGATTTTTTTTTTCAAAATATTGCGACAGTTCCTACTATGATTTAAGATAATATTGAAATTTCTGAATGAAATCTTTAAGCTAGAGGTATCATAAAATTGTGATATCCTAACTGTTGTTTAAGATGCCTTTTGACATTAGGCTGTGTCCAGGATTTAGAAAAGATAATGGGAAACAATGAGAACATTTTGTTGTATTGAGATTGAAGAGAACTCCAGTATATTGTTTATATACTTACATACAATGACTTATAAAAAAGGAATCTCAGTTCCCAATAAAAATAAATGGATTCTATAAGGTAGGGAAATGTATGTGTGTGTGTGTGTGTGTGTGTGTGTGTGTGTGTGTGTGTGCATGTGCCCATGTGTGTGCACATATCATTGTGTAAAAAATATGTAAATTTATTGAAAGTGACTAATATAAATACTAAATTGATATTTTAATGACAATGACCATGGTACTATTGTGTAATTGCTAATTCCAGCATTCCCGGTGACATCTAGAAAATAGTCACAGACAAAGAGACTAAATACAAACCATTGAGACTCATAAGGTAACTCAAGAGGAGGAGAAGAAAGAAGAAATAAGATAGGAAGTGTTAAAAATAACTTTTCAATGCCAGTATTATGTTGTAATACTGTACATTATCCTGTAATACTGTAATGTAACTGTACAGTATCCCGAAGTTGCTTTTGAACTCATAAATGGAGGCTCAACAAAATTAAACAAAGGAAGGAAATTATTGAGGAAACTTTGAAGTTTATTTAAAAATTATACGAGAAAAATGGTTATTTGTTTAGTATTTAAAAATTAACTATGGGCAAAAGTTTATTCACTAATATGCTTGTCTTTTAAACATAATTGTGATTCCTAGAAATTATATAAAATCAAGGCTGTGATGGTGAAAGCTTTAATTTTATCCCTGGAAAGAAAAGAACAGGAGAATTTGAGGTGATGTTTCTAGTAAATCAGTCTAGGTTAATTGATGAGATCCTGAAAAGTGAGTAATCTTATCTCAAATACATGCATGGTCTCTCAGAAGATGGTGTCTGATGCTGTACTAATATCTATGTATTTATGAATGATGCCTATTCATGTGTGTACCTATATGTACATAAAAACATATATACATCCTGATATCCTTAAACAAGCATATAGACACTGACACATATACACATAAACACATACAAATGTGCCCAAATATTTAAGAAAAACTTCTAAATCTTCATGAAGATACCCAAAATTAGAACAGGTGAGTAAATCAAATCTTCTAAAATACATACAAACATATTTTATCAGCTATCATTAGCTTATCACAAAGAGTCGATCACTGGTATGTAAGTCTATTTAGCTGTTCAAGAAAAAGTGAAAAAAAAAAGCTGTTAATAGTTGGTTGACCTAACTATCATCTAAAAGTTACAAGTGTTATATATAAAAAACAATTACATAAAATGTAGACTAAGTGAATAAAACATATAATTAACAGTTACATATATTTCACTGTTTGAGTTGATTTTAATTTTATAGCAAAGTTAAAGGTTATTAGATGGTGTTAATTTCAAAACACAGTTATTGTCACTTGAAAAACATTTTAGTGCAAAGCAGTAAGTACTCTTGACCACTGAGTCACATCTCCTGCACAAATAATGCTACTGTTGTTTTGCAAAAAATAATTGAATAGACATTTCTAAAAGATGGTATGCAAATAATAAAAGGGGTAGGAAATTTTGATGCCATGCGTAATTAGGAAAATAAATTGAACTATTTCCAATATCAGATGCTGCTCCACAGGTATCAAATGGGAAGCTGGAAGAGAAGCCAAAGGGAAACTGCTAAGGTACCCAGTATTGATCCCCATCCCTCCCTTCTTCTCAGTCATTCCCTGCCTCCTCCTACCCCATCCCCTCATCCATTCCTCAGAGAGGGTAAGGGCTCCCAAGGTAAATCAATCCAGTCTGGCATATCCATTAGAGATAGGACCAAGCCCCTTCCCCCAGTATCAGAGCTGACCAACGTGTTCCTCTTTATGGAATGAGCTTCTGGGATCTAGTTGAAGCACTGGGAATAAATTCTAGTCCAGATGCCAGAGACTCAACAAGAGTGCTTACTGCTCTTGCAGAGGACTCAAATATGGTTGCCAGGAACCACATGAAGAAGTTCACAACTACCTGTAACTTTGACTCCAGGGTTATGCAATGCCACTGGCTCTCTTAAGCACTTGTACTCCTAAGGAAATATAATGCATACAGGTAATTAATAGTAAAGAAAATGCTAAATAGCATTATCAATAATTATTATTAATATTAAATCTTAAAATATTTTTCTAACTGTAGTAGAAAAATAACCACTTCTGATAAGATACAGTCATAGTTTTTACTTAAAATATCTTATTTGAATTGACTTTTAGCCTAAAATTGACTATAAATGCCTCACTTTTTAAAACCTTATGCATTTATACTTCCATAACCATGAAAGCTATATTTAGAAATTTAGCCTACTATTTTAACATAAAAATAGGATAATTAAAACTGTATGTATACAGTTTGAAAAATATTTTAAACAACAAAATGGCTTAAACTCTGATAGCTATAATATATGAGATATTAAAGAAATGCAAAGAGCAGTATGAAAGTACATCTATCAATATCCAAGCAATATTAATATGAGAAATGACAAAACTTTAAGCTAAAACACAGATGAATCAGTTCTTACGAAACAATGAATATAGCAACTAAAAAAGTTATTTAGAAATGTGAGAATTTTTAAAAAGATCATTTCATGAGGAACTTAGATATCTTTTAGTACTTACAATTCTTCTATAGATCTTTAAAGTTTATAATGTTAAACTGCAAACACACTATTTACTGAGAAAAATAAAATAGTCTACTTTGCGTATTATTGAGTATTGTATATATTAATTATATGTTAGAGGAGTTTAAAACATTGTGCTTTATACTTTGCAAGTGCCAGAAGACAGTTAATCATGAGTGTTACCTGTTTGTGGGCCCTGTGAATTCTAATCTGAACAGCATGACAATATATATTCATAGGTTCAATAATGGTATGAATAATACAGGATGGTTGCATATCAAGGCTGTTCCCTGAGATAGAGCCCATACCTGGCACTGCTATTGGAGTTGGGAATCTCTTCCCACATATGTCATATACCCACAGTGAGAATAGAAGCTGCAAAGGTTACTGTGCTATATGAACATAATATTAAACAAACTTTAATGGCTTGTCACTATGGCCATGGAATAACACATTGATCAAGCTTATCTCTGCAGTAGAGTGTGATTAACGTAGTGACCCACAATTGGACAAACTATAAAAAATAAACTACAGAGAGGTTAGCCATAAATAAGACACTTTTATCACATGCCCATCTCACAAGTTTCACAAATCATGTGGAAAAGGGTATGGAAAACACAATAAGTAGATGATTATAAGGAAAATATGTTTTCTGAACACAAAGGGGCAGTTATACACAGAACATTACTATTGTTATGACAGCTTGCCTACAAGCATTCATCCTCAAGCCTGATAAAAATCCAGTATGAAGAGAAGACATGATCCTGACTCCCCCTACTAGCTGAGGTGTGATTAATAATGACTAGATTTAAAAAGCCAGCTTTCATAAATATTCCTTTATGTTGAGTGCATCATTACACATTAAACAGCTAGGCCCTCCAATGGTAGGCAACTGTCGACTGGCATGGGCAGTATGTGGAGCCACTAGGAGTGGGATCAGACTATGTTCCTGTTTATGGACGGGCACCTTGGATCCCATTCCCTGCAGAGGAACACCTAACCCAACATTGACTTTGGGATGAGAAAATCCAACTTGCCTGGAGTCTGTGTGCCATGATGAGCTGACCCACCTTGGGACTTCTTGCCCTTTGGGAGAGGGGAAGAGGGGATAAGGAGGAGAGAGACTGAAGGCTGACTGGGATGGATTGGCTGGAGAGAAGGAGGGGAGCAGGGAGACACATAGAAAAAATACAGTTTTATAAAAAATAATAAAACAAAGAAAACAGGCTTATAGGCACAATTAAAGAATGTATAGATTAAAAATTAAAACCAAGGAACAAATTAGTGGTTAGTAGGAAGTAGGAAAATTATTTGGGAGGAAGTAGATAGGACTATGAACAAAATACATTCTTTGATAACCTCGCAGAAGTATTTCAAAAAGAAACATCTAGATATAAGTAAAATTTGAGCAAAGAATTAGTGCTTAAAATTGTGAATATGAAAGAAAAAAGTTATATTATAGATTTCTCTAAATTCTTATAATTAACTCATAAATAGAACAGATAAATAAATCATGTATAACTAGTAACATAGAAATTATACTCTAGTAAATTTCATTAAAGCAATAACGAGAAAACAAGTTCACAGCTGAATCCACAGTTTCCAAAAAAAAAAAAAAAAGTTCAATATTCTTAACACACGCCTCCCCCAGGAAAGGAAAAGTTTTAAATTATATAATTAGAAAGTAGGACTTACAAGTCAAAGACTATTATTAAGTTAATAATGAAAAGTTAATAGTGTATATATTCACATAAAACATACATTTTATAGGAAGATCTTTGTTGAATTTTATGAGTGCATTAAACTTGATTTGAATATGATTCACTAGAGTATAAAAAGAAAATACAGCACTATTATATCAATAGTTGTAGAGAAGAAAGTTGATAAAAGCCAACAGTCTTATTAGGTAAAGTTAGCATTGCCAGATGGCAGTAGAACATGCCTCCTAGCACTCAGGAGGCAAAAGTAGGTGGATCTCTGTGAATCTGAGGCCAGTCTCATATACATAGTGAGTTCTAGCACAGCCAAGGCTGTTGCACAAGAATCTCTATCTCAAAAAAAATTAAATAAAACAATAAATACGTAAATAATAAAGTTAGCATAAAGCAAAACCAAACTTTGAACCCCAAGGGTTCTAACATAAAATCAGTAATTTAAATAATGTGTTACACATCTATATATTTTACTATTTTTTTATATTCTCTGCCTGATTAAATATAACTAATCTATATAATTGATTTTAATATTGAAAATAATGTAAATAAAAACCCCACAATTATAAAATGAATAGAAATTGATTAAGGTGGTAGTTTAAAACCTAAGCTTCCAAACAGTGAATTTGCTTTCTATATACTAGCAGATAAAACGAATATGGAATAGATACAGGTACAAAACTAAAATGTGATTAAATATAAATTTAACTGAAATTACAGCACAAAGTTAAAATACAAAGCACTATATGAAGGAAAATTAAATTTATGTTTTATGTAATCAATATCTGAATGTATCTTTTCTGAAGTATATATTTCCACTTAAAAATCCCATATGATTTTGAAATTGTGTCTCAAACATTTAATTTTTAATAAAGAAGAAATGCCAAGGGAAACTCAAAAACTTTCAGGAAAGCATAGCAGAGAGAAGAGATTGCAAAAAAAAATGATTTCAGAACATGCTACAAAGACATAAATTAAATGGATCAGTAGTGGGGTTAAAAAAGAGGGTTGATAGAATACAGTAAGAGAAGCTAATATTTATTGCTTGCTACTGGTTTCAAATACACAAATTCACAGCCCTAGGATGTATTAGTTGAGCTAACAGATATTTCCAGATTATTCCACAAAAGCACAAAATGCAAAAGAATATGCTTTGATTCTCTGGAGCTGTCTTTAAAACTGAGCACACACTCAGACACAAAGTCTCAACAGATGAAAAATTTTTAAAAATGATTCCTTGTATCCTATCAGACCACCACCTATCAAAGCTGGATGTCAATAACAACAAAAAGTTTACAGACTCATGGAAACTACACAGCTCTCTGCTCAATGAGAAATATGTTAAGACAGAAATAAATGTAGACATTGAAGACTTCTAGAATTCAATGAAAGTAATTCACAACATACCCAAACTTAATAAACACAATAAAATCAGTTCTAGGAGGCAAGCTCATAACACTAAGTGCATACATTGAGAGGGGGGGGGGGATTTTTATACTTACAACTTCACAACACACCTGAAAACTCTAGAATAGAAAGAAACAAATTACCTTCAAAATAGAGAGGAAGAAGCAAACTCAAGAGTGAAGATCAATAAAGTAGACAAAAAGAGAATAATGCAAAGGATACATGGAAAAAATTGGCACTTTAAGAAAATAAATAATAAAAGAAAAAAGAATAAAAAAATATTCCTACAATAAATTTATTCTATAGAAAATGGTACAAAAAAAGAGTTGGTTCTTAGAGAAAATCATATAGACAACCAAACTCAATTAATGAAAGGGTAAGTATCCATGTTCTTTATATTATTACCCAAAAAAGATAACAAATGCAAAGCTACATTACAACAGACACTGAGGAAATCCAGAAAATCACAAGTACTTACTTTAAAATTTCAGATCATCTTAGCAAATTGGGTCATAATGGAGTACAGCCAAGAAGAGGTGGCATCAAATCATGAGAGGAGAGGATTGAGTGAGAGGAGCAGCAAAGAGAGAAAAAAGAGATGGATATCTTGATAGAGGAAGCCAATGTGAGGTTGGAAAGCTAAGAACTCATAGGATATCCCTGACTAGGTCTCCAACTAGTAGTGGAGGTGGTGCCTAAACAGGACTTCCCTATAATCAAAAGAAAACCACCCTAAGTGTCATCACAGAACCTACATCCAACAATGAATAGAGGTGGAGGCAGACATCCATGACTGAACACTGAGTTGCACTCCAGGTCCAGCTGAGAGCAGGAGAGGAGAGTCTCTATGAGCACGGGGATAGGAATTATGAGAAAAAGTCTAATAGTGATGGCTAGCTGGAGCTCTGGGGAGCTCACTTAATCAAGAACAGCCACTGGGGAACCATTGGGAAAAGGAGGTAGACCCTTAGAGTAGGCAATTGTCCATTGGCATTGTAGTATGTAGAGCCTTGAAGGGTGGGATCAGACTGTGTTCTTGGGTGTTGGCTGGTACCTTGGAGTTCCCTGCAAAGGAAGACCTTACCCAACACTGACTTTGGGATGAAGAAATTGGACTTGCCTGGAGTACAAGTGCCAGGCTGAGCTGACCTACCTTGGAACTTCTTGCCCTATTAGGGGTGACTGGGAGGAATTGGGAGGCAGGAAGGGAGGTGTTATCAGGGAAATACATGGATTAAAAAAAGACATTTTTTAATAAAAATAATAAAATAAAATAAAGACTAAATAAATAAATATGTAAATGAGATTTGAATAGGGAAGACCCAGAATAAATGTACAAATAAATGTTAATAGAGGAAAATATATATAAAATATATATATATATGCTACTAAATTGAAAAATATATGACTTTCTCAATAGGTACCAGTATCCAAGGTTAATTTAAGATCAGATAATTTAAAAAAGAGCTGTAACCCCAGTGAAGCTTAATCAGTCATTAAATTTCTCCCAACCTAAAACAGCATAGGGACTGATGGTTTAAGTGTAAAATTCTATCAGATATTCAAAGGTGAGTTAACACCAATACTCTCAAACTAATACAAAAAATAGAAAAAAATTGTTTCATTTTATGATACCATAGTTACAAAACCATGTAAAGTCCTAGGAGAGAAAGAAAGTTACAAATCAATATAGAGTAAGCAAATGTACTCAATAAATTACTTGTTGACCAAATCCCAGCATACACGAAAAAGAACATTTACATTGAATAAGTAGGCTTTAAACTAGAGATACAAACTTGACCCAATATATAAAAATTAATATATTTAATCCACCAAATAAAATTGAAAAGAAAATCAAATATATGAACAAAAAGAGGCCTTTGACAAATACAACATCTCTTCATGGTAAAAGTACTGGAGATTCTCTGAATAAGAAGGGCATACTTAAATATAATAAAGGCAATTTATAGAATGTCTATAGCCAACACCAACTGAAATGGAGAGAAACTTAAAGTAATTCCACTAAAGCCAGGAACAATACAAGGTTGTCTCCTCCTTATCCATTCAATATAATAATTGAATTCTTAGCTAGAACAAGAAAACAGAATTTAAGCTGCTATAATGTAGATAGGAAAAAGCCAAAGTATCTTTATTTGAAAATTATGTGATACTACAAATTTGTGACATGAAAAATTCTCCTGAGAAACTTCTACAGCTGATAAAAACCTTCAAAAAAAACTACCTGGATAAAAAAAAAAATGAACAAAAAAATTATCAGAAATAGGCCAGGAAAGAAATAGGAAAACAACACTCTTAACAATAGCTACAAATAACATAAAATATGTCTATGTAACTCTAAGCAAGCAAGTGAAAGACCAGTATGACAAGAATTTCAAGTCTTTGAAAAAACAAATTGGAGAAGATGGCAGAAGCTGGAATGATTTCTCATGCTCGTGGGTTGATAGGATTATCATAGAAAAAAATGGCCATCATATCAAAAGCAATCAGATTTAACATAATTCACATCAAAATTTCAACACCATATTTTTACAGAACTTAAAGGAAAAATACTCAACTTCATAGGAAAAAACAAAATTCCAAAATTACTAAGAAAATCATGCACAATGAAAGAACTTCTGGAGGTAACACAGCCCCTATTTCCAGCTCTATTGCAGAGCTGTAGTAATAAAATCTGAATAAGAGCAGACACATTGGTCAATGATAACAAATCAAAGACTCAGATGTAATCCAAATATATAAGGACACCTAATTTTTGATAGAGAATTAAAAAAATATAAAATGGTTTAGAAAAATATTCAACAAATGGTGCAGGTCTTACTGAATGTCAATATATAAAAGAATGGAAATAGATCCATACCAATTACTCTCCACAAATCTCAAGTTCACTTGTATGAAAAATCTCAACATAAAGCCTAATCCACTGAACCTTTTAGATGATAAAGTGGGGAATTTTGGAGGACAAATGTGACCCAATTAATAAGCCTGATATTAACACAAGGAAATATGCTATTAGGGTCAATACTTATTCAGTCCACGTACCATATAAATGTAGGAAATGAAGTAAATGAAGTATCTACTCATCTTGAATGGAGCTTCGTTCTAGGCCGTGGAGAAGCAGAGTGAGCCCTGTACTCACGGTGTAAAAACTTAAGCTGCTTTTTAGACATGCCTAAAGGCTACAGCTTATAAGTTCATATATAAATTCTGAACTTAGCTGGTCTAGATGTCATGCCCTCAGGTCAAAGAGGTGATGAATCCCACTATATCTCCTTCTTTTGTCTTAATAAGAAAGTTTTAAACACACACACACACACACACACCGATGATGCCTTACAGTGAGTGCTACTATGAGGCAATTAAACTAGATCCCCAGAATTGTGTGCTCTATAGCAATCACTCTGCAGCCTATGCCAAGCAAGGAGACTACCAGAAGGCCTATGAGGATGGCTGTAAGATTGTTGACCTGAAGCCTGACTGGGGCAAGGATTATTCAAGAAAAGCAGCAGCTCTTGAGTTCCTAAACAGGGTTAAAGAAGCAAAACGAACCTATGAAGAACATTTTAAAACACAAAGCAAATAACCTCCAGCTCAAGGAGGGTTGTAAAACATGGAAGCCCAGGTTAGCAGAGCGGAAATTCATGAATTCTTTCAACCTGCCTAATCTGTATCAGAAGTTGGAGACCGATCCCAGGACAAGGACACTGCTCAGTGACTCTACCTACCCCGGGACTCATAGAACAGCTATGGAATAAGCCTTCAGACCTGGGCACAAAAATACAAGATCCACGGATCATGACCACTCTCAGTGTCCTCCTTGGGATTAATCTGGGCAGTTATTGATGAAGAGAAAGAGGCAGCAACATCGCCACCACCACCTCCTCCCCAAAAGGAGGCCAAGCCAGAACCAATGGAAGATCTTCCAGAGAATAAGAAATAGGCACTGAAAGAAAAAGAGATGGGAAGTAATGCCTATTCGAAGAAAGATTTTGACATGGCCTTGAAGCATATGACAGGGCCAAGGAACTGGACCTCACCAATATGACTTACATAACTAATCAAGCAGCTGTGCACTTTGAGCAAGGTGACTACAACAACTGTGTGAGAAGGCCATTGAAGTGAACAGGGAGAGCTTATGCCTGGATTGGCAACTGTAACAGTGAGGTTTCTTGGTCACGGGCAGCCACAGGTCCAGACCCACAGAACTGCCGCCTCAGACCTCTTAGCCGCCCACTGCTGCTTTGGCCCCCAAAATGATTCACACTCACACTTATATTATCTTCATGCTGTTTGGTCTATGGCTTAGGCACATTGCTAGCTTGCTTTTACCTCTTAAATCAACACATTTCCATTAATCTTTCCTGCCACATGGCCTGTGGCTCACCTGTGTTCCTTACAGGTTTCTTCGTGAGCTTCTGGCTTGGTCTGTCTCACTCTGCCCTGCTTCTCCTACCTATGTTGTGATTTCTCCTCTTACTTTTTCTATGGTGCCTGTCATGGGCCAACCTTGTTACTTGGGTAAATATTATTTCCTTCTTGGGTCTCTGAAGTAGTTGAAGATGAGATAGTTATAGTTTTCTAAAGACAATTTTAGAAAACAAACTTTGAAGTTAAAGTTTATAAGTATAAGAGACATCAAAATAATAGCTTTGAGTTAGAAATGAAATGAATTAGGTATAATCCTATGGACTCATCAAAATAGGATAATTAATGAAATATTTTCTTTGAATTGTCAATTGTTTATGGACTGGACATTACTGATTTATTGTTTGTATATATTGTATATAGTTATTGTACTTATTGTATATGATTTTATGTTAGCTATCACCTTTTTTTAATTTTACACAAAAGGAAATGTGTGGGGATTCAATAACAGCTTCAGAAGTTCTGGACCTCTAACCGCAGTCAGTCTAGGAGAATCAGAGAGTGGTGATTCACAGCACAGGGGGTAAGTATCCTGGGAGTGGTGATCTATGCCCTTAATCCCAACTGCTTGAAGGTCATTTTAGATTATAGAAGGAATTCCAGGCTCCCAAGCAGGCAGTGGTGGGGCCAGCGATAGAAAACCAAGGAGAGAAGCCCAAAGAAGCCAGGCTGAGGAAGCTGGAAGACAGCTGGATAAGATCCGACTGGTGTTTATTCTCTCTAATATCTCTGACTTCCTCGGAGATCTATCCCTGAGTCTCATTTATTCATGCAACAGGCAACTCCAATTTCAATATCCACTTCTACAATAAGTCTCTGGAGATCACCAAACCCCACACATGCTGAAGAAGCTCAGATGAAATCCCGAAGGAGAAAATAGCGTTGGCCTACATCAACCCTGACTTGGCTTTCAAAGAGAAGAAAAAGGGGAATGAATGCTTCCAGAAAGGGGACTACTCCCAAGCTATGAAGCACTATCCAGAAGCCATTAAACAGAACCCAAAACATGCCAAACTGTACAGTAACCAAGCTGCCTGCTACACCAAGCTCCTGGAGTTTCAGCTGGCACTCAATGACTGTGAGAGAGCATCCATCAGGGTCCAACCTTCATCAAAGGTTATACACGGAAAGCAGCTACTCTCGAAGCCCTGAAGGACTATACAAAAGCCATGGATGTGTACCACAAAGCCCTAGACCTGGATTCCAACTGTAAGGAGACAGCAGATGTTTGCTAGCACTGTATGATGGCCCAGTACACCAGACATGACAGCCCTGAGGATGTGAAGAGGCAGGCCATGACTGACACTTAGGAACAGCAGATTATGAGTGACTCAGAGACTCATCTTAGAACAAATGCAGAAGGACCCTCAGGCTCTGAGCAAACACTTAATGAATCCCATAATAGCACAGGAGATACACAAGCTGATGGATGTGGGTCTGATCTGCAATTCAGTAATAACTTGCTTTTCCCCTCTTCCCTTCGCCAACGTGGAAAGGCTAGCTGGAATGGTGACAAGCAGCACTACGCAGTGGGGTGAGATAAGAAAGGCTTATCTTTATATTTATACATGCCTACAAGGAAGACAGACTCATCCAGCACCACCTCGGGCCATCTCAGCACAGGAATGGTCTCTTCACTGCTGTCCTCGAGTGTCCTTCCTTGCCCTCCCCAAACCTCCATCACTGTCGCAGCTGCTCCCCTGTAGTTGGTTATTTTTTATTTGAGGCAGTGGGTGTATATGGGTATGGGAGGATGTTCTTCCCAACCTGGGGTCCCAGCTGTCTTCACTTGTTATTATTCCACATCCTTCAATAAAACAAGCAAGTCAGGTGTGATTTTAATTTAAACACACATACACATACATATATAAAATTGAAACAATTTTCAAGAAATGTCTAGTAGAGGGAAAATAGAGGCAATGACATAAACCAAATAAAACTATAAGGACAACAAACCCAAAACATATATTAAATGTCTAAAATATTGATGTGAGGCTAAATATAGACATTACTCCAAATATGTTTATCTTGAGTAATATAAATCTAGGACCTAAATGCTCTTAAGCTGGATAGGACATGATCATAGCTAAAGCTGTGCAATCTTTATCCCCATCAAGACCTGAGAAGGAAAATATATTACCTGAGTAAGCTGAAAGTATTAATGAGTAACTTACAAAATTTAGTAATAGAAGTCAGGGACAGTCAGATGCCTGTACAGTCACTCACAGCTTTTCTGTAAAGTTGGAGCATCTAAATTTTTGGCTACAGGCCTAGATTATCTGACAGACTTTTTTCAGAAGCATGGTATTTTGAGAAACTGTCTTATCCTGTCTTGGCAGGTTTTATCAGTCTCTTGTCTTTTATCTTGCTCATCTATATTGGACATCATGCTTATTGTCATTAGTTGAGGTAAGGACAGTTCTTTGCCCAACAGGAAAACTCCATGTGGAGTGTCTTTGATTCTCAACACCATCTTTGGGGGAAAAAAATAAATAAAAACTGTTTCCAGGAGTAACAGTGGTTCTCCTAGCCAAATTTTGAATAACAAAACATTTAAGTGCTATGTTCTTTAGGTATATGAAGTGCTTGAAGACTTCTGCCTATCTGACAAATTTTACTATATGTATAGATTTTCTGAGAGACCTAAGCAACATGACATGGCAGACATACGTAACTGTGATATGTGATTTTATCATTTTAAAAACTGAAACTTACATTATAAGAGTAGACAGTCTATAAATGGATGTACAGCTCTTTTGACAAATACTGCATTAAGATTTCCTTTTCACCTGTCAGAATGTTAAAAATCAATATTGTACATGAGTTTAATAATGGTGGCACATGCTTTTAATCTCAGCACTCAGGAGGCAGAGGCAGGTAGAGCTCTGTGAGTTTGAGTTCATTCTTGGTCTACACAGTGACTTTCAGGACATCAAGGTATCTTTCACAAAGAAACTCCGTCTCAAAGAACATAAATAAATAAATAAATAAATAAATAAATAAATAAATAAATAAATAAATAAATAAATAAATAAATAAATAAATAAATAAACGAATGAATGAATGAATGAACGAACAAATGAATGAATGAATAAATAAATAAATAAATGAATAAATAAATGAAAAAATAAATAAATAAGTGATGAGAGCTCATGCTATCCAGGATGTGGAATAAGGGTAATTGTTAATAGATGTTCAAATTTGTACAGCCATTGTGGTAGTTCCTCAGGAAAATAAAAATTGTGCTATTTCTAGATCAAGATATGTTACTCTACAAAGGACCATTCATCCTTCCTTAAGGACACTTATTCAATCTTTTTATTCCTGCTTTATTAATAAGATCCAAAAATTGAAAAAAAAATTATATGTCTCCCAACAAAGGGATAAACAAAATAATGTGTATATTTACAGAATTGAGTGTATTACTCTATTTTTTAAAATGGCATCACAAAATTTTCAGGCAAGTAGATGCAAGTAGTAAATTATCATTCTGAGTGAGGTGTCTCATACCCAAAAGATAAATATGGTATTCTTTCTCTTAAATGTAGATAATAGCTGTTAAGTAAATGATAAAGTACAATTCATAGACTGAGATGTAACAGGTATAAGAGACACATAAATATCCTTTGAATAAGGAACTGTAATAGATTTTATGTATAGACTGAAGGCTGTTGGTGGGTAGGAATAGGAGGATCAAGTGTGGAGATGGAGAAGAGATGTGGTTGGGGGAGGAAAAACAATAGACTGCTAGAACTGAGGGTCACTTGAGGAGTGGTACAGAAATATACTGTAGTAGAAACCACCTAAGTACACGAAGGCAATTCTAATCAAGTCTCCAAGTAATGGGGGAGAAGTCACAACTGGCCATTTCTTGTCACCAAAATAAGTTTCCAGTAACAGGACTAAGTTACATCCAATTAAGTTGCCATGCCAAGAGGTCCCTTGGGAATTTCCAAATAACCTAAACTGTTGCCAAGATTGCTGTAGAATATTAGTTTTAAGTGCATTACATTTGTTTATACTGTGTGATATTTATTTAATGATGCAAAGGTGTGTTACATTCTTTTATGTTGCATTTGTTTAACTCTATAAAGCTGTGTTACTTTGACTGTCTAAAACACCTGAACAGTCTAAAAAAGAACTGAACGTCCAATATCTAGATAGAAGAAAGGATAGGTATATTGGGAACTTGAGAGAATATATAGGTGAGAAATCTAGGAAAAAGGTAGAGAAGAACAATGGACAAGTAATGGAAAATATAATGATGCCAGGAGCCAGCTACTTCAGCCACACAGCCAGCAACAGCATAAAAGAAAAGAAAGATATATAGAATAAAGAAAGAAAGAAGCCCAGAGGCAAATTGCAGTTAAAGAGTAATAGTATAATTTAAGTTAGAAAAGATGGCGAGAAACTAGTCAAGCTAAGTCAGGAAATTCATAAGTAAGAATAAGTCTCCATGTAACCCCATGTATTTATTTAGGAGCTGCATTGTAGGCTCCCAAAGAGAAAAAAAATAATAACCAAAACACCATCAACAACAAGAAAGTCCCCAATTACACAAAAGGACAAGTTACTCCCCACTAACTAAGAACAAGTCCTGGCTGCTGAAGACAACACTCACACACTCATTAAACATAAAGAATCTGAGCTAATATCTACATAGAACCGTCACCTCTATGTTCTACAGTCTTTGGTATGGAAAGATATTCTTCAGGTTACCAAAAAGAGAAAAGGAAATGTATACACCAACCCAGGCAATAGATGGCTTAGCAACTAGCCCTTGGTATTTTTGCAGAAGACCTTAATTCTCTTTCCAGAACTGACTTGGTGGACCAAAATGTTCTTTTACTGGAGTTTAAAAGAATCTGGTACTGTCTCTTTGCTTCCAAGGACACTGCAAATCTATGGTGCACATACATGCAGGAAGAACACTCATATGCATAAAATAAAAATAACTAAATACATGTTTCCAAGAAACCTGTAGATTTTGAGTACTATAACATTAATCATAAAAGTAACTTCACATTCATGTTTTAACTTGAAAATATAGTGCTAATATGAGTAGTTAAACTAGTGTTTATTTTTTAAAAATTCATTTAAGATCAAGAAACTACTAAAATTGATACATATAGAAAAAATATAGGTTCAAAATTTTAAAATATTTTCGTGGGACTATTGCACAACTTCATGTTTCTACACTGTAAATTTGTGTTAAGATTGAATGAAATAATGTCTACTGAGTGCTTAAAACATTATGTTTTCCCAAATTTTTGTTTTATGAAATATGACTCAAATATTATCAAAGCCCTTCCATGTATTGTACTGTTTCCAGGAAGACTCAGTCTTTCTAATCATGTGTGCATACCTAAATTCACCTACAGTGGTGTTGACCTCAAACAATTTGCCCAACCTCTTTCTATTTTGGCTGAATAATCATTAGTTTAGAGTCTCATACCTCTTATTTATTTCAGGTATTAGTGCATGGAAGATGAAGTTTTAAAGTGATAACATCATAAACATCATATTTCATACTTCTCTCTTAGCAACTGAATTCAGGACACAAAACAGTCAGGTCATCATTACCTTGAACAAATATTCATTTCAGACTAAGAAAAAAACCCACCATGCCTTTACATAACTTCCCATTATGATTTCATGAAATGTTCAATTTTTCTGAAAATGAGGTTTTTATCTGCTTGGTGAATTGTGATTTTCTTATTCAGACACTAATGTCATGAAAGACAAAATGAAAAGCTTTTGGTCATTTGGTCATCCCTAACCATTGTTAGGAATGGTGTGTCTAACTGAGGCATAGACATATTAGAAATTTTCATGAGTCCATTCAAAGCTGTCACTTGAATAAAGTCAGTAATCTGTTGAATAATTTCCCCGAATAATAAATACTGCATTCCGAATGAGGAGAAATCACTCTAAAGGACACTGAAGATGTAACTCAGCCATCATACACTCATGGATTCTTGTACATGCTGATGGAACTCTAGCTATCTAACCTTAAAGAGAATTCTCAGAAAGAGGTGCTGAAAAAGTCCCCTCAGTCTTTCTAACTGCAGGGATGCCACCAGGGTGCAGTCCTACCTTCAGGTAATTTTTTGGTACAGTATCATGTCATCCTTTCTCAGATATCGCATTATATACCCATTAAAATCTCAACGTAAGTGTGCACCTCTACTGTTAATATGAAAATAAAACCAACACTACTGAGTAAAGTTTCCTCTGGCACACATAAAAATTACTCTGAGTATTACCATGTTCTGCCAGCTCTGCCAGAATGTAGACTTTTCATTTCATTTACAGTTTTCCAACATTTTCTGTACATTTAATTGTTTCATTTTGTCTACATGCACTTCGAAATGAAAACCATTATTCTGACTATGGATATACTTTTAGATAGTAATAGCAGTTATAAAAATATAAGAATTCAAGTCAGAAGATAGAGTTGATAATAACAAGTGTGATTATGTGTGTGTGTGTGTGTCTCTCTGTGTGTGATTTTGTGTGTATGAGTCTCTATAAGTGTGCCTGTATTTGTCTGTGAATTACAATGTCTCTGTGTGTATGTATCTATCAATGTATAGGCCAGTTTCTGTCTCATGCAGCTAGTCAAAATAAGTATTAGCGTAAAAAGGGGGGCTGTTGAATTTATGGGGGATATATAGAGAGTACAATATTAGCATGTTCTACCAGCTCTGCCAGAATGTAGAATTTTCATTACATTTACAGTTTTCCATTTGAACAAATGTATATAAAATAAAGAGTTTAGTCATAGGCACATAAGGGAAGCAGGAGAGTTGTTGGGAGTAAGTTACACTTTAGAATAAAATACATTGTGGATCCTCTGGAATCAAGAATGTTGTATAGTGGCACTCAGCAATGGCTATGGGCACGTTGCATACATTTAGTTCACTTAGGTGTGTATCACAGGCTCACAAAAGGCTCCTTATCAGGCAGCAATGGCAGAGTTTCAAGAAGAAGACTGGAGCGAGAGCCCGTGTTATTTTCCATTTTCATATTGTCTGCTCTCAAGTCCTAACCACTTTGCCTCAGTGACACCTCTTCTTTTTATTTATTTGATCACACTTTACATAGAGACTCGCACACATGTAATCATATTCATAAACACAAAAGACACACATACTAATATACACACATGAAAATATACACAGAAACACATACAAACACATACTCGCACAAGTACACTCAGACACAAACATATTGTTTTTTGTATTAAATATTATATACTAATCTAACATCTCATGAGCTTTATTAGTGAAAGCTATTAATATTTTATTAGAGAAAATGAAGATTTAACTCTCAAATTCTGCTCCCAACTTTTTCTTCCCCACTAGACTGTAACAAATAAGCATATGCTTCCTTTTATCATCATATATAACTGATTATATAGATATTGTATATAAAATGGTCACATACATAGTCACAACTATGCTTCTACGTGCTTAGCCTACTATGACTCTTTAATGTGATACTTTAAAGAACACTTTAACATATCCTCACTTCATCATAGCTATGGACCATAGATATTCTGTGAGTGAAGTGTGAGCAGGCCCAGTATCTGCTGAGAGCCATGCTCCTACTTCTTACCCAAGCCAAGCTCAGATTAATATTGCTGCCATGAGGATTACATTCCTGTGTGAAGTATGGTGAATACACATTCAAGCCACAGCTATCTGATTACACTGACTTTCCATTTCTCCACATTCATTGAATTGACAATCATTGTCGATTCTTTAATTTACTTTTAGACACTATTTTATTTTCAACAAAATTAGATCCTAGAACTTCTGTGATCGTGAACAGCACAGTAAGTCCACTTATGCTGAGAACATCTACTTCTGAGGGCTTTTATCCTAATTCTCCTACATTTTGTAGAGGTTCATACTCAGTTTCTGAGACTCTCTTTCATTATAATTTGAAGTTGCTAATTCTTTCTATTCAACTGGATCTGCTGTTGTGTACCTTGGGTCCTCTGCCTTCTCTGCTTTAGTTTATGCTTTGTGTCATTGAAGTTTGTCTTTTACTGATTTTTTGGGGAAAATATGTATTTAGCAACAATAATACAACTTTAAATTATAACAGTAAGAACAAAAATCAAGTTTCTCTGTGTTTTCAAAGTCATTGCATGTTACTCATTGAGATTCAGGGACAATATTAATCAGTATTCTTAATAATTCTCAGAAATTTAAAACAGAATTATTTTGAACATACTACTAACACTCTTTTTACTATTATTTAGATAGCTAAAGTTTTTACTTAAAAATAAAATGTACTAAATTTAATAGCACTTAAAAGAACTACAGACTATTATAATATTGAAACAATGAAAATGCTATGTAAAAAAATCAGATCTCCCAGTATGATAGATGCCTCTCATGGAATCACATTCAGACATGGGCCACTTAAAGACTAATTTTGCATTGAAAATGTCTTATAACTTGAGAAACCATTCAAAGGATTTACTCAAAATACATTACATATGTTAATACATAGCCATGCATTGTGTTTTTCTTTTAAACATTTAAAAAATGTTTTTAAAACCATTGTATATGTGGGACTTTTTATTTCAGTGCTCTGCAAGAACACACAGGTTTGAGGATATTTGAGTCACATATACACTAGTGCAGGTTTCACAAAAATAATTATATATCATATCCTATATTTGAAATTATCTTTAGAATATGTAGAATACATAACACAATCTGAGCAGCATTTAAAGTAATTAACCAGTGCCATTCAGGAAAATATTTAAAAGAAAGACATTTATACAGGTTCAAGTCATTCACAATTCCAAATATTTCTGAAGGCTGTCCAGTTGAGTAAAAAGTGCAGAATTATGGTAAAGGCACCACTCCCTTCATGTATTTTTTCAAGCTTTTCCTATGATGCTCTTTTGTTCATTTTTTGTATGTCTTTAACTCTAATATCACTTCTGACTAATTTTCTTAAATATTTATTTTGTTTAATAAGGGGTAGCAGAAAGTCACACACACTCAGCTGTGACTATGGGCTACACAACAGACTATCTTGGTTACCTTAGCATTGCTGTATACACTAATTAGGTGGCTCTCAAGTTATAGCTCCAAATACGGCTGAGAGACATTTTCCCCTTTCGTTTTTTGGACAAATGAGATTACAGGGCACCTTTTTGGGTGAAATTATTATCTGACAAGGTAAATCCATAAGCAACCAGAGTTGTGCATGGGATTAGTATATGTGAGTACTTTATCAATATTTTGCTGAATAAAATAAGAAATCAAAAAACGAGTCAGGAAAAGATAAAAAATTTAAGTTCTTATTAAGCTAAAATTCTTTTCTTTTCTTTTCTCACATTCTCTAGATGTGAGGTGTTTCACCTGGATTCTGGATAAAGGGTTTAATCTCCTTTCTTTTGTCCTCATAATTTTCTGTACTTTAGTACTGCTTCATTAATACTTCAAGTATCTCTAGAGTTAAGGAAAGATAAAATTTAAATGTTAGGAACTTTTATTTTAAAATCTGTGTTTCTGCTTAAGACATACCCATTGATTAGAGAAAATTAGCATGTTCATATGCCGGTTCTACTCTGCTTTCTTTTCTTATATGCTATTATTAGTAAAATTCTACATTCTGATCTCCAGCCAGGTTTCATCATGGTTGCAATGTAGTCACATTGGAACTCATGTTCACACCTCTTTCTGTTCCTACGACTTTAGCTCTTCCAAAAATCTGACATCATTTATGACTCCATTTTCCTCCTAAATCTATCAGACAAATTTAATTTCCACAATTTTAACATTATATTAAACTCAGCTGGATCAAAAAACTTTTCTTTCAGTATTTAATCAACACAAAATTTTGAGACATTTTTATGCAACCCTTATTGACTCATTATTGTTTGTTGCACATTGAAGACTTAGAATACTTCTGAGCCTCACCACATATACTAAATATACTGCGTTCTATGTGTGGTTATTGACTGTAGGACCACAATTCTAGATTTTATACTTGCCTTTGCTTTATGTATATACCATCTTACAATTCACTTCATATAACTCATTGTCACCTAATTGTGGACCTGATCATAAAATGAATTCTTCAGTTTCAATTTATGTATTGGTTTTATTATATATATATATATATATATACATACATACATATATATATATATATACATACACACACACACACACACACACACACACACACATGTATGTGTTTTTTGAAATAATGAAAATTAAAAACTTATCTTGGTGATCTGCTTTCCCTGGGATTTTAAGTGCTTCATATTATTGTTGTCTGTTTTTCTGTGGTTGTTGTTTCTCATTTGTTTTTAAATTAGCTTATTTTTACATATAGTAAGCACTTCTCCTTCTGCAGACCCCTTCTTGTTTTGTTCATCAGAAGCCATGTATTCCCATAATGCCTGCAGAAACCACAGTTCTGAAGTTGCACCTGAAAAGCTATCCCCTGACTGACAGTTCCATCTGTTATTTTCTCTTTTATTTCCTTTAATTTTTTAACCGTCTATAGTCACACATTTTTGGTTTATAAATTAAAAATTTTCCTTTTCTCTCCTTTGTCTGTCTCTCCTCTCACTTTGTGTCCTTGTTTCTTCTCCACTTGTTTAACCCTTTTTTCTCTCATTTTCTTTTACTAATGAATGGATGTGATAATTATAACTGCATTCTTTATTTTCTGTATCTTCTTATAATTACATCTGACCACACAGAATATTGAACAAAGCCAACTTTTAATTAAATAATTAATTGATTGATTTTATAATTTTAAATGAAATATAATTACTTTAGTTTTACTTTCCATTTCTATCTCCAGTCCCTCCCTCTAACACTTCCCAGGTGCTCCACTCTAAATTGATAACCTCTTTTTCTTTGAATATATATTCAAACATGTAATTATATGCAAATGTATAGATACAACTTGCTATGTCATTTTTATTTTTCATGTGTATGTGTTTTTTTGGCTGATGTGTTTATATTTTAAAATCAATAGGGGTTATCCCCACGAGGCTATTTCTCCATGCATGGGAGCTACTAATTCTCCCTTTTAGCAGTTATTAGATGTTTGTAGTGTTTTCTATGGGTGGGACCTTGAGGTTTATTGTCTTTCACATTATCACGTCTATTAATATTGGCATTCTATTGGTTGTGTTTATGCAGCCATTTCATATAAGGGCAAACTTCTCATTTCCTATCTCCTATAATATTTCTACCACCACCCACTTTTGTGAGGTTCTTTTAGCTGCAGATAAAATAACCGAATCACAGATGTATCCAATGGGACTAGATGCCTGAAAGTCATTTATCTTCGCACTGTGACCAATGGTGGTTTTCTGTGATCGTCTATTGTTAGGTTTCAAACTCAGAACAAATGACAAACTGAGATGACTATTCAACATATCAAAGTGTATCTGGCCACAGGTTTTCCCAGCATACTTTGGTACCTATCTATTACAGCATATGGCTAGCACACCCTACTCCTATCATAAACTACTGCAGATTATGGGCTGGGCCGCCGCCCTTCCCTGTTTTGGTTACCCAGCCCTTTCCCATTCTGACCTTTTCATGTCCTGGCTCTTTTCTTCTCCTCCCCATTCTCCTCGCATTGCCCTGCTAAGGGTATGTTCACTGTGGACTCTCCCACTCTCCCAGATGTCTCTACCACTGGCTATGCTCTTCCTTTTGTCTACAGTAAACTTCCTTTTTTTTTTTTTTTACATACTTATACTTTCTTATACTTAGGAGCTGTCATGTGTTTCATATTTTATTTCTTTTTTAATACTTCATTTTTCTTTAATGTAGAAACTTATTTGTTGAAGGTGTCAGCTACACTTTTCTGTGAGTATAAACAAATGTTTAGAATATATTTAAGGAATTATGCTAGATTACCCAAATTTTTGTTGTAGAATCTCATATAAGATCCATGACTTCACTATGCCAAGAAATTGGCTAGTTTTCTAGTTAGTACCAGAAAATATTTCCATCCTGTGGAGTGGGCCTTAAGTATAGTTATAGAACACTTAGTCACCATCAACACAGACGTACTATTATTGTACCTTTTGAATATTTCCATGTTGGTCATTGCTGAGGTTTACAAGAGCCATAACTATGGGGAGGGGTGTTTTTCCATATGCTGTGAATTATCAGTGGATATGGTGAAGCATCTTAGAAACCGGCAGGAAATCCTAGCATAGATAAAGGAGAAAGGCAGCAGAGACATGGAGAGGTACTATAAGCTACTGCTAAGAGAAGAAGATGTGAAGGAAATGAGGTAAGCCACAAACCAAGTAGCAAGATATAGACTAATAGAGGTGGTTAAGATGCAAATGCTAGCCAGCATTAACCCTGAGTCATACATAGGCTAAAGAGCATGTAATTGATATAAGACTTTGTGTGATTATTTGGGACTGCATGTCTGGATCTCAGGGCTATCCCAGGCTAGAAACTAATTACTACATATCTGAGTAAGGCTATTAATTATTTTTCTCATTTACAGCTTGCATAACATTTTCTGGAACTATGGGAGCTGGAACACATATATGGAAAATTCAGGTTAAAATAAACTTGAAAAACTAAAGTCTTGAAGTCTTGCATCTTAAATATGTGTTGTCTTTAGCAATAGGGACTTATCTTCAACCTCTGAGTAGCACACAGTGGTAACATCCACAATCTACATTTTATGAGTCATTTGCAGTACCTTGACTAACCATTCAAAATGAGCTTTCTCAAGACTGATAATGATATACCCAACTTAAAAGTCCACAATTCTTTCCACTGTTTTTATTGTTCTATGTCAATATTCATGTCGTATACTCAATCACTTCTTTCAAAATTTTGTCCAAACTTTACTTCCCTGAGTCCCTTTACTATGTGTCATGCTGATCTGACCTCCTTGGGACTTCTTGCCCTTTTGAGAGAGTGGATGGGAGAAAGGGGGAGGGGGAGGCTGGAAGCTGACTGAGAGGGAATGGGAGAAAGGAATGGAAGGGGAGCAGGGAGATACAGGGATAAAAGACATTTCTTTTATAAAAAAATAATAAAGTGAAGAAAAAATAATTACAAAAAAGAGTTGAGCTTATGTATTAATCTATGCATTTAGATAGTTATTTGTATCTAATAAAATTCTTAGTTTTGCAAATCTCTGGAGCAGAATCTGAATTGTGGGCCCTCTATCATGGCTTAGCTTCCCATGAGGTCTCATCTGGGCGGCCATAGACAATATATTAAAGTGTCTTCAGCATATAACATTTTTTGAAATTATTTGTGTGTGAATACACTAGGGGGGATTCTCATATTGTGGCATGTGTATAGAGGTCAGAGGACAACTTTCAGGAGTCAGAAAAAAATAATAAAATGACATCTTTACTTACTGAGAATTCCCTATTCCCTATGAAAGCATTTAACTTTTTCACTATACTGTATGGTTTTCTTATTTATGCCATATATTTGACTAGTTCTATCAATATTCTTACTTGCAACCATGGAAGTAGCTTTCTCCACAGTATTTTTTGTTGAAAATTTTCCCCTAGTAAAATTTAAAGAAGAATAATTATTTTAATTTATTGAATGGCTACTGTGCTTAATGAACTGTGATATTCTCTTGATATCTAATTTGTTTTATATACACTATGAATTCTTTCAGGAAAATTATCCACATCTGACAGATGAGGTAAGAAAAAGCTGTGTGCCTTTAGCAATGGCTCCAGTTAACAAGTGAAGCAAACTAGACAATATTGCCAGTTAATGTACCTCCTCCTTTCATAAAAATTCCCCTAGGAATGCTTCCTTACGTTTCTTTAATTTTATATTAAATCCTTTTAATATCATTTATCCTAACTCCCATCTCCCAGATGAAGAAATTAAATCAATCAAATATGAACAGATTTGGTGAGAAGATGGGTGATTGTGGCAGGTGTACTTGACACAAGGTACCTCTGATTATAGGGCTCATTTTACATTTCTTGAAGGAGCACATGGAAGCAGAAGTATGTATGTTTTAGTTATTCCTTGTTTCACATGGTATCACTTCTTCAATGCTCCTAAACAGAAATAAGTTATTTAGCTCTGGATATAATTTTAGCAAATTTATGCATTGATGAATCAGCATCACTTCAATAAGATTGACACTCTCATTTTTAAAAATTCTGTCTATTCTATCTAGATTACAGGGTAATCAGCACTAGATCCCATAATGCTTTGAGGTTTTTCACCATCATCAATCATTCTTCCATAAATACACCATACTGCAGACTTCACTTGTGAACCTCAGCTTCCAAATAATAGGTCATTTAATGAGCCCTTACACTTTTGAGCACCATCCAAGGCTCCTCTTCAATCAGCTTCCCAGGGAGAGATCCAGGTGGGGGCAATGAGGTAGGTCACTTTAACTCTGTTTCCATGGTGACTCATACACGAACATGATCTTAGCCCAGAACTTTGGACCTAATGACCCCTAATCACATCCTGTACACTCTTGAGAACTCAGTGACTATGATGGCAATGTCCTGTGACTTGCTTTAATGGAATGGCTTTCGGAAAGGTAGACTTCCTACTTCAAGCAGGCAGGGCCAACCAGTAATTACTATAGGGTAAAAACTCTGAACAGACAGGGCCTTTGTAGTAATGCTGTAACCTAAAGTTAATAAAATGTTACAAGGATCAGAGGTGGCAAATAGACCACTCCTGTTAGAATATTTCATCTCCTAATTAACCCAATTCTATGAAAATCTGACCTACTTTATTTCTGAATTCTATATGAAGATAATGTGGAAAAGGGGAACTGAAAAATGAAATCAGTGAAGAATACAGACTGCTGGGATAAGAAGGAAAAAGGTTATTATAAGGTTAAAGATTAAATATGCGACATGTTGACATGATCAAAAATAAGTTAGAGTGGAATCTGTAAGTTCACTCACTAGGAAGTAAGTCTTGGCAGGGATCCTTCCTTCAGATGTTCATGGATCGTGGTATTCAGGACAAAATTAGAATCCTAGCTTTTTCCTTGAATTAAGTGCTTATCTTAGTGACAATTGTTTTTGTACAATATGAAACAGAAACTCAGTATTATTTAGATATTGTTCTATAGTTTTACAGAAATGTTTTTGTAAATGGGTACAGTAGTCATTAGATGGCAGTTATATTAGTGTCAGGCATATATAGTTTATCATTGTAGTTGTAACCATCATATTACTATTCAACACATTGTTAAAAAATTCGAGATATCAGAAATTCTGCTCAGTGTTGCATTCAATACTATTAGTCAAGGTCCCCCCCCCCCCCACTGGCAAAATCCTGGCTGAATATGTAAAAGAAGGGAATTTAAGAACAGTCTAAAACAAAGTGTTGAGCTTTGGGTTAGTTGAAATACAAACTTCAAATTTGGAAATTTCCAGCTAAAAGTTACCACTATAACCTGTTACGATTTAGCCTGTGTTTTGAATGCCTGGTCTTCCAATTTTTGGTGCTATTTTGAAGGACTTTCAGCATTTAAGAATTAGAGTCTTTAGAAATAGGAGCCTAAAGAATATGCAAGGGCAATGGTGGTGCAGAGCTATTAGGAGTAAGCAAATCATCCATGTGACTCAAGGCTCACTTCAAGAGATGAAACCTGTATCTGACATGTTTGGATTACCAAGAGACAGAGACTAAATATCCCATAGCCCTAGAGTAAAATCAAAGACTACTGGTCTAAAATAAAAATTAAAAAGAAAAAGTAACATTAAAATGACTCCTACTTGGCTATAGTCATAGACCATTGCCTGATTAATTCAGCCATCATCAGAGACACTTTCTTCTGTATAAGATGGGAATAAAATGGAAAACCACAACCAGATATTATGGAGAGACAGAGAACTTAGAATACACTCCTTTAAATAAAATATCTTCAACAAATATTTCCCATCGGAGCTCAGGAAACCGAAGAATGAGAAATCAAAGGTGCACAAACCAGAGGGGATGGAGAAAAACCTGAAAAAACCCTCTAAATTGACTGAGCAAAGCTTATGTGAACTCACAGAGACTAAAGCAACAAAAGTAGAGCCTACGTGAGTCTGCAACATTTTTCTCAGTGTATTTATTTTGACTTCAGTTTAGTATTTTTATGGGAATGTTGAGTGTACGAAGATGTGGGTCTCTGATGTTTATGCCTGATCATGTGGCTTTTTTGCTTCTGTTGGTTTGCCTTGTTCATCCTCAATGTGCTGGATTTTCTTTCATGTTATTATATTTTCTTTTATCATAAAAAGTAAAAATTTCTTTAAAAACTGCCTGGATAAAATACTTCATAAAATTTGAGAAATTTTGGAATATTCATCCATACATGTTTGTGTGTGTGTGTGTGTGTGTGTACACACTTTTAGTCTCACTCCTCAGAGGTAACTCCATGTAATATTCTGTTATGTATGCTAGATTACTTTCTGTGTATGTTTATATATTTAGTAAATATTTCTATCCTCGGCTATGGTAAACATGGTTAGAAAATATTATATGAATTTTATAATAATATTTCAAAATGTAAATTAAATTATTCATCTTCTATAATATGTGATTTTGTATAATGTTTTATTTCTAAAGTCATTTATTCACATAATTTGAAAAATAAACTGCTTCTGGACCTTTTTTAACTATAATTTATTATTATTATTTTTGGAATTTCATATTATATACCTCAATCCTTGTTCTCCATATCTGCCCTTTATCCCTTCTATCTCTGCAGAAAAGAAAAATTTAAAAATATGAATTCAAAACAAAAATCTACTTTACAGCTCTTCCTTTCCTATCTCTTCAACACCTCTTCAGTCGTGTAATGGCTTTGGTGTATCTCTTAATATAGCCTTTTGTTTATATTCATTCAGCTTTATTTGCCAGTGTTCATCACAGTGAGTTGTTGGTCTACTTCATGCCTCTGGTTTCTGGTCTACCATCAATATTGGACTCTCACTGAAATTCCTCTCAAACATTTTACTGTTTTTCTGAGTCATGGGAATCCCATGGTTATGGTTTTGAAATCCTTTCACACACTTCAGCAGTTCAAAGGTGGTATAAATACAGGGGGTGGGCCAAGACAAAGTTTAAATGTGGGTTTGGGTGGTGGCTGATTTGATCGGTTCAAATTCCTGGGACCAACTGCCTCAGGCCCAGGCTGAAGACAACTCTCCTATGTCCATGCCATCAGGGCCAGTTCTCTGCCTGTCTATGGTGAGTGGTGGGACCATTTCTTCCAAGTGGGGCCAGCTTTCCCAGGGCCAGAGAAGAGAAGTTCTGTATCAACACGGTCCTTAGGTTTTAACATGCATGATTTTATGGTCCTTGTGGTAACAAGGACCATGGAGATCAACACAGACCCTAGGAGTGGTAGGACCATTGACACAGACATGGCCCTAAACAGCAGTTTTGGCCTGATGGAAGTACAGGCCATCCAAATCAGCATGGCCATAGCAGCAACATGGCCTTCAGAGCAACCTGCTCCTCAGACACCAACATGGTCTCAGGTGACTGACCAGACCCTGGACATCCCCATAGTCATTGCTAGTAACAGGGGCTATGGACATCAACTTAGACCCTAGGAGCTGTAGGGGTATGAATATAGGCATGTCCCTTAGCAACCGCTTGGGCCTAAATGACACAATGGCCCCTGGTTTCATCCCAGGCCACTCAAATCAACATGGCTCCAGTGACAACACAGCCATTGGACACCAACATAGCCAGAAGTGATGGCCCATACTGTGGGCAGCTCTGTGACTTTTGGTGGCAGACATAGACCAGACATGGCACTTGGCATCAATCTGGGACTGGAAGTCATCAGGGCCCTGGGTGGCAAATAGACTAACTACGTCAGCCTAATCCTCACTGTTTTTGCTTCTTCAGTTCTGCCTCTTAGCACATGAACTGCCCTGTTTCATTTTCTCTTCCATTTCTTTGCCATATATTTTCTCATCATAATGGTGCTACCCCAGCCTGAGCCTTTACTACCCAGGAAGCCTTATTGAAATTTTCCACCTGCTTTGGCTATGAGGACCTACGTGGATCTGTGGATGTCTTCAGCTAGCCAGGACCATTGTATTTTTTTCTCTTTAAAAAAAAAATTCTAAATATTTTATTTTTGTAATGGTCCCTAACATGTTCCAACTAAAAGATATTATAAGTTGTAAAGCATGTTTTAAATAGCACTGTGATATTAAATCTAAGGTGGAAATATTTGATTTATAAGGAGCCTGTGATAGTTAAAGCTTCTTCCTGTCCCTTTGTAATATTCCTAAATCAAATGTAACCAAGATATGGGGAAATGAAGAGTAAAACAGAAATGTGCTCAATTTACATTTACTTTCTGACTTCATTTTTATTTTAGGTATAAAACTTCAACATAAAATAAGTTCATTTTTTCACCTAAAACACAAAATGTTGGGACTCTGAATCTTAGGTCTTTTCACTACAATAAATTAAGTATTTTTGGATATATGATATAAAGGTACAGATCTTGGACCTCCCATAACTTGATAGTTACAAATATGCTAAATGTGAACCATTTATAGTTTTATCCATACCTCAATAGCAAATAGCTAATAAATCATAGAAAGGGACCAATATTTGTATTTTTTTAAAAAAAATATCATAGCCACCTATAATTTCAAGGCTTTTCTAGAAAATAATGAAGATAATGGTTGGACAATATTCATGCTGGACTATCATTATTTTCCTCATCATTCACTTATCAAGTTCTTTTTCTCCTCTTTCCCTCCCTCTCCACCCCTCTCTTCGTTTTGTATGTATAAGTGTGCAGATGGACTTTTTTTTAGCTAGGGTTTCTATTGCTCTATTACTATGAACAGACAACATGACCATGGTAACTTTTATATATATATATATATAAAAAAAAACATTTAATTGAGGTGGCTACTTACAAGTTCAGAACTTCAGTCCATTATTATCACAGTGGGCAGCATGGCCACTGGTAGAATAAGGGCAAGGCAGTCATGGTGTTAGGTACATTGTGATCAAAGATAACAGGAAGTAGACTGTGACACTGAGATTCGTTTGAACATTGGAGAACTCAAAGCCTACCATCATAGTGACACACTAGCTCTAATAATGTTATACCAATTCCCATAAGGACATAACTCCTAATAGTGCCACTTCCTTTGGGGATCATTTTCTTTCAAACCACTACATTTCACTCCTTGACTCCCAAAGACTTGTAGCCATACTATAATGCAAAAACGTATTCAGTCCAATTTCAAAATTCTCCCTGTTCTATAATAGTCTCTAACTTATTTAAAAGTCTAAAGTTCAAAGTCTCCTGACATTCACAAAATCTCTTAACTGTAATCACCTATAAAATCAAAATCAAAATCAAAAAGCAGATCACATACTTCTAACATAAAATGGCATAGGATATTGATTACTATTCCCCTGACACATGTCCTGTCTCAGTGGCAGTCTTGGCGGCAAACTCCACAATCCTTTTTATATCTTTAACTCTAGGCCATATAGCCAAAGCTGCTAAGTTCTAGTGCTTTCCAGGCCTAGAACATAATCTCCTCATTCATTTCCATCTTTACTCTCTGCCTTTCTTCCACCATTTCAGCCTGGCTCTCCTTGAATTTGCTTTGTATACCAGACTCAAAATCAGAAATCCACCAGCTTCTGCCTTCCATGTGCTGAGATTAAAATTTCAGACCACTACTACATTGTTCTAAGTTTTTCTTCAATTCCTTTTTGCAAGTTGGAATCTTAGCTAGGTAGAATCTTATCCTGAGGTCACCACTTTCTTTATTTTACTTCTTGATCCATTTATCTCCTTGAACACAAGATTTAACTTCATTACAAATCCTAGTGACACTTTTCTCAATATGCACATTTTGTATGTTTATTTATTCAGCTGTTCTTTTTAATTTTAAATTTTCATCAGAGTTAACACTAATAACCACCAGACAGAGTCTATAGTAGGCTATTTTGATATTTTTTCTGCAGTGTAATTAATCCAAAACTCTTTGCTTTGACTTCAGGCAGACTCTTTGGAAGAGGGCAAAAAACAGCCACATTCTTTACTAAAGTATAACAAGAATAATCTCTAGGCCACTATTAATAATATTCTCCTCTATAATTTCATCAAGTACCTCACAGTTCAAATAACTCTTTACAACACTGTCTTCTTTGTCCTCAATAGTATGACAAATTAAGCATCATTTGAAGCATTTCACTAACCCAAACTGCCCAAGTCCATATTTCTCTAAACAAAAAGATGATCCAGGATGTCACAACAATACTTCATTCTCGGTACCATCATCTGTCTTAGGGTTTTTGTTGCTGTGAAGATACATCATGACCATGGCAACTCTTATAAAGGAAAACATTTAATTGAAGTTTTAGAAGTTCAGTCCATTATCATTGCAATGGGCAGCATGGTGGATAAGACTACTGTGACATGCAAGTCAACATGGAACTGGACTTACAGAAAAATAAAAGCCAACAGAAAGTGGACTGTGACACTGGGAGTAGTTTGAGCATAGTTAAACTCAAAGCCCACCTTCACAGTACACACTTCCTCCTACAAGGCCACGCCTACTCAAATAGCACCAATAACTTTGGGGATCTTGCAACTCTGTGTGCTGTAGAAACTCAGAGACTGAAACCTCAGACTTCTTCTTTTACATTCATTCATCTTAATTTTGAGAAAGTGTCTCACTAAAAAATGGTACTCATTGATTTAGCTCATCTCATTGACCAGTGAGCTTCTGTCTCTTTCTATACACCCTTAGTTTACAGACCCTCACTGTTATGCCTGACAATTACATGTTTCGTTCATAGCCTATCTTAGATCCCCAACTACCCACTAATCTATGATCATGGGCTCTCAATATATGTTCTTTCAGATTATGCTTACTGTCTGTATATGATTAATACCTTTACTAATAAATTCTGTCCAAACATTGAGTTCCCTATTGTAAAATTCTTTGCAATTCTGTAAAATCTCTTGTCACGAAACTCCTGGATATACATGAACAATTGTGTATATACCCCATTATTAAAAGAAATAAAACAGGTGCAAAGCTACATAGTTTAATCCAACTCTGTCTGATCTCAACATAACACATTCCTATTACCTGAGAAGACACAGCTGCTCACATACAAAAACCTACTACAAAAAGATAAATCCATGAGCTAACTATCATAAATAATTGTTTTTGTCTAGCCTATAGGAGATCTCAGATTTGTAATTATCTACCTTAAACTCCAAGGGCTATAGTTATTTATTATTTGCCTAGGATAGTGCTTTGACAAATGAACAAAAGTCTAAGCTGGCTTCATTAAGAAGGATGGATATAAAGCAACATGTCTGTGCTGAGCCATTGAAAGTGAAATGGGATAATTGCTGTGGTTACAATGAGGCTGATCAAGCTGAGAGAAACAAGTTTCAAATTGTTCCAATCAGTCCTAATCCAGCAGAGTTATTAACAGTGCTCTATCCTGTTGTGACTGCATCTGCTAACTCCAGATAATGATTTATATCACAGTTTATGAAAGTCCCAATTTGTCCTAATTCAATAAGTGAAATCCAGCAAGGCAGGCAGGAGACATATATCTTGCTATGCCTGGAATCCCCATTTCTTTTTTTCCCCCCACCAACTACCATCATCACGACTGGGTGTGTAGTTGCTTGCCAAGCATTTTTCTTTGTTGTCCTACACAGGAGGAGGTGGTGCAATGAATTGAAATAGGAGTTCTCATCATATGACCCTCTAGTTTCAAAAGATTCAAAAGAAAAAATATTTTAAGCAAATCACCATAGTAAAACTATACAATTAACTACATTTATGCAGGAAGAATATAAAAATATTCCATTCAAACTATATAAAGATGTAAAGAGAAAAAGTAAATAAAATGATTGTCTTTGTCCCTAGAGTTAGGTTGAAAGCTGTGTGAGGTGGACAGGAGAAAGAATGGATGGACATGTGTGTTTAAAATTTCGTATTTATGTTATAAAATCTATAATGTCCTAAAGCAAATAGTGAAAATACCAAAACTCTGTGACTATACCCATTGTATTTTACCTCTAAATCAGAAATATTATGTGAAATTGTTATCTCCATGAATTGTTTTAAATAAGTAGTTAAATAAATATGTCATCTAAAAACTAAAATAAATCAGGTTCTAGGAGCTATGAATTTACCAGGTTTTTTAAAATTTCTTTTATTTTGAACTAACTCATATATGTGTAAACTGTACTGCAATCATATGTACCCCATACTTCAGTATTTTTACATATTTCTCTGTCTTGTTTCCCAGATACAGCAGGTTTCCCTCTTTCTCATCTAATTCTAAACCCTTTTGGAAGGTTGATATTATAGGTCACACATGGTATTCACTGCCTTTATGTTCATAATTGTCACAGTCATGTCATATCCAGAAGAGAGCAAATTCTATCACTCCTGTTTAGCTTTTAGAAACATCCTTCTCCCCTCTCATGATGTTCTCTGGGTCTCGGTGGGGTAAAACAGATGTTGTATTTATGTCTAAGCAATCACCAGTCACTTATCTTTAGCCCATGAACCAGATGTGAGTCTATTCATTAACCCTTCATTGTCCACTGCAAAAAGAAACTTCCCCCACCCAGGCAGATACTAATTTTAGTTCCAGTGCACAAAAATAGATATTTGGAAAACAATAACATGTTCATTTAGGAAAAATAAGACTAGTAAATGTCCTTTATGGTTTGTGACATTCCCAGGCATAGGATTCATCTAGGTTTACATTGTTTTTAATTGACAAATCACAGTCTATTGTTTAAAATGGAAAGTGTCTGAATATAACAATACTGCTTATTTATGTGCTATACATATGTGGGTGAAATTGTCCCTCATGGGCATGAAGCAGAGAGTTATCATTATATCTTAAGTTTTTAACAAATTTATAAACCATTGCTAGGTCTAATCAATTCATCTATAAAATCTAGAAAGCAGAAAGTGGGTCATTAAGATAATTTCCCTAAAAACCGATTAAGAAGATATCTTATTTAAGTTACATGAATCTTGCAGGCACTCAGAAAGTAATTTATTTGACTACAAAAGAAACTTTGGAGCCAATTCTTATTCCATGGCCACCGTTTTTCCTTTTCTTTGCAATAAAATATCTACTAAGTTAATGAGAACTGTAACTTGTAAGTAGAATACACCAACAAAAACGTTTACACATTAACATGGACATGAAATAATGCATGGCAAAGACACAAAACTAGGTCCAATGTGTGTGTGTGTGTGTGTGTGTGTGTGTGTGTGTGTGTGTGTGTGTGTGTGTGTGTTAGGCAAAAAAAATTTCATAGTGTTGAATGGGTAAGTAGACTTTTATTTTATTTATTTTAATTTTTTTGTAATATCGCCCCTCGTTTGAGACAGACTATTTCACTAATCCTCTTGCCTTGTGCTCAGGTATGTCTGGACATCTTGACTTAAACTGAAGACTAAAAACATCATGCTAAACTGAACTGAGTTGGTAGCTCTCTCTTGAGGTACAGTGTGATAACTTTAGTGAACCTCAGTACAAAGCAACTAAATTCTATGTAAGAATGATATTTCCTAGTTATTGAAATACGTAGTGGAAAATACAGAGTGTCCTTTCACTAACTCACACCCAAGGCTCTGATGGTATATAGGTAAGATTAATAACCCATCTGTACATCAAAGTATTCAGCATTGATTCCTTGGCAATAACTTAATAAATAAATATATCCTTGTGTATAATCACAATTCTTCACTTTCTTGAGTTTACTCATATTTACTGAACTTTGGATTAATGCAAGACTTTTATATGTATATATATTATATTATACATATATATTATTGTACTGTATTACTCTATGTGTCAGCCAATGAGATTAGACTTTCTCTGATTGTTACTTTTATAGTTTAGTCTCCTGATGTTCAAAAAGGAAGAGAGTTTTTTCCTCTAATAGTACACAGTCAGACTCTGACTGAAGAATGATTCCATATGTTCAAATTCCATTTACTTATTAATTTTAATAAATTAAAGGGGTATATTGGAAAAGGAATTAGGATGCTGAATGCTGGATAGGACAACCACACTGTAAAAGGAACTGTTTGTCATAGTAAGGCATTTGTGCTTTATCTAGTTTGCATAACTTACTGTGATGTATATAACTGTTTAAACTATATTTTCAGAAGCACACTACGCAAACATCCCCAAGAGAATAATCTGTATCAAATAGACCCCTCTGTATAAACATAATTTATAATGTTCCTATGGTAAGTAAACAACCTAAGGACATGTAACTTAAAATGTACCTCCATCACAAAGGAACTGTAGGTTTATGATCCTGTCAGCATATCTTCATCTTTCTTAGCTTTTGTGTATGCCATAGTTCTTTTTAGTTCCCCACATAAACTAGAGTTATCCTGTAAGAGGGAAACCAGCTGAAGACATTTACAGACCACAATGGCCTGTTTCTTTCTTTATAATTTGTTCTCTTGATAACTGATGTTGGAGGGGATATCCCAGTGTGGGTGGCACCATTCATAGGTTAGTAGATCTGGGCTATATGAGAAATATGGCTGAGCATAAAGCAATGAGTGAGAGAATAAACACTGTTCTTCCCTGGTACATGTTTGGTTCCAGCTCTCACATCCTTCAATGGTGGGCTGTAGACAAAAACTGTAAGGAAAATTAAATTCTATCCTCCACAGGGTACTTTTGGTGAGAACTCTTTATGAGAGCATCAGGAAAACAAACTAGAAAAATATTTTAGGTGCATTTAGATGATTTTAAGAAGAGCTGTAAATTCTTTTAAAATAGAAAATAAACACTTTGTGCTTATGTTGCAATTTCTGCAAATTATCAGTTATAGTCAATTTCTATTTCTTGTTCCAATCTATTTTCTTTGAAGAAAATTCCATTTCATATATTGTATTGTATGCTTAAAATTCTCTTCTTAAATTTATAGGGCAAAAAGACTCTTTATTTTTGTCAACTTGACACAAAATTAGACATATATGGGAAAAAGTTACTTTACATGAGAAAGAAAGCCTTCATATAATGATCTAAAGGCAAGTCTGTGGTAGTATTTTCTGGATTAATGACTGATATGGGAGAGCCCAGTCTGAAGCTTGTGGTGCCAGCTCTGGGCAGTTGATCCCAAGTAGTATAGGAAATCAGTCTGAACAGACTATAAGAAACAAACCAGTAAGCAGCACTCCATGGTCTCTGCTTCAGTTTCTGCCTCCATACTTTTTCCTAAAGTTCATGTCCTAACTCCATTGCTAATGATCTGAGAGTTACTAGATGAAATAAACCCTGTCTTTGTCATGTTGCTTTTGTACATGGTGTTTTATCACAACAATTAACATAATAATGACTAAGACCCCCATAATCTAGCCTCTTCACATTAGGATTTATTTAATTTATTTTTTATCAATTTACTTATTATATTATTATTTATGTATGTGCGATTTGTGTGTATGTGTGTGAGAGAGATACAGAAGGAGAGGTAGAGAGAAAGAGAGAGAGACAGGGACAAACAGAGAGAGAGAGGTGGGAATATTTGTGCTGCTATCTTCTACCTGGGTTGTAGGAATGAACTCAAATCATCACACTTGGCTGAAAGTTCCCTCACCCACTGAGACCGTAATGGCCACAAGTTGGAAAATTTTAGCCACAAACCTGACTTGCCCAATCTGAGTGTGCTGCTAGATAAAAGTAGCTAGAATATTTTTTTCATTTTTACAAATATCCTTCAAAAGAATATTTTCATGACAGCTGGAAATTATATGCTGTTCAATTTTCTTTACCCTTTTGTAAAGTTTTAGTTTGCTATTTCTTGTGTTTCATTGGGAGGTTTTCGTGCTATATTGGCTGAGCCCTGCAGTTTTGCCAAACTATGTACTATATTGGTAGCCATGTAAATGCTTTAGTTTTACTTTGACTTGCAAAGATTAACAATCTTTAATCCTGTTGATAATAGCCTTAAATCCTCTAAACATACACATTTCTGGGACTCTGCATAAATACTCTGGTTCATAAAGTAGGGTGAGGCTATGACTTTGAATGTCTTACATGTGCTCAAGTAGAATTAACATCATTGATTAAGGATCATAATTCTCTAGTCTACTAAAAAGTGAATATGAGCTTAGGGCAAGTGACATGATAAAAGTCTACATTTTTTCGCTGGGTTATCATCTTAGTATTGCTTACAAGGTCTCAGTCTTGACTCAATGTAGCCCAAGGATGAAGTCCAGCCTGATCCATGCTAAACCTGTCATTGCTTCATATAGGAAATGAAGGCTTCTGGCATAAGAAACTCTCATTAACTGAGCAGATACATATTTATTAGATGTAGATGACTTTTTCATCCAGAGTTTGCATCTCAAACTTAAGGTACAGAAAGTTATCCAGTAATGACAAGCATTACTTTGCACTTGGCCTTTAAACAAAACCACAGTGGAGATAATGATGAAAGTATCAGAAAAACAAAGGTACTTTTTAAATGTTAATAGTCAAAGTCCCCCTTTCGAACACTTAAATGTTGATTTTCCAAAATGGAGTATTTTACCATGTCTTTCTCATCTCTGGATAACCTTAAATGTGCTTCTGATAGTTCCTTGCCTTATGTGCAGTGCTATGGGTGCTCCCTTGAGTTAGTATGTCAAATGGGGACAGTCCTGGGATATAGTTGAAGAAATCTTATTCTGGGGCTTCTGAGAAGGTTTACTAGATAAATGATCTTACAGCCATGTCTGCCAACCTGAGTTCCATTTCTGCAACCTACATAGAGGAAGGGGTAACAGACTGTCCTGATGCCAGTTGTCCTGTGATCTCCACATAGTCCATGGCATACTATATGGAGAAGAGGATTCCTTTTTCCAATCAGTGTGAATTTGATCAACTGAGTTCTGTCCTGTCATGTGCTAGAGTGATTAGCTTATTCCTGTCTTTTATTTTGGCATCAGAAGTATCATGTTTCAGGAACTTCTTAACACAATCAAACAGATTATGGGCGATTCTGACTGAACCCTATAATAAATAAAACCCAGAACATAAAGTAAAGGGACATACTATTCAGGTCATAGTATTGTTTTGAGGATTGAACTCTACAGCTACAGGCACAGCCCACTTTACTGTTTTTAATCCCTCTGTCCCCTGTGTCATACTATGTATTCTTAGATCTGATATAAATTTTCTCCTCAGGAACAGCTAGTTTCCTCATTGTAATCTTCAGAAAACATCTTCTGTTTAGTTCCTATCACTGTTAGTTACCATTGCCACTGTTAAAATATTGAGCTTCATATGTGAGAAACAAAGACCCTCACTTTATAACAAGAGCACTGGAAACTCATAGAAGCAAAGCTAAGTAGTTTATTCTATGACTCTAGGAATCAACTCAGAAGTTAGTTCTGTTATCCCTACAGAGTAGAGAGCATATCTTAAACCATGCAAACAAGGTCCTTCTTTCCCTCTCTCATTGGCTGGGTATTCAGAAACTATATTCTTACACTTCACCTAGCTCTCACCTTACCCTGTAATGCTTAAAACCCTTCTCCACAAAACTGTGTGTGAGTTTAACTCTACAACTATGCGTTCTGTTTATTATTATGCTTATCAAAGTTTCCCCTTGCAGGCAATATTTTTGTTTATTAGTAGTTTTCTCCTATTAACATCTAGTTTTTTATTGGGTCATAGCTTAGAAGAATTGAGGGGAGTAGTAAGTGGGAATTTACACTGTTTTCCCAGCTCCAATAGACCTCATCTGACTTGAGACACCTTTGAAAAGGAAAGAGCTTTGTCCTTAATAGTATGACATTCCTAAATATTCCTAAAGCTAGTATTTCTTATGCATGTTTTACTATGTCCAGAGCCTCACTGAGCACTTAACTGAATTTCTCAACTGCATTCAGGAAAAATTCCCCTATGACACATCTCACACAATTCTTTCTACCCATCAACCAAACCACATTATTTGAAAATAGCTATTTCTGCAACTCCTTTGCCTAGCCAAAGTTAATCCCTAGCTTCTCTACAATTAACTCGAATACCTGAAAGGTAGTGGTCACCTCTTTTAAAGTCCAAAACACCATGTTTTGATATCTATATTTCAGTGTTGGTACTTCACTCAATGTTCTGAAGAAATTCAGCTCTTGGGTCAGCTCTTTGCTTCTTTATCAGAAACACTTCTTGAGCTATGGCATGAGTTCTTGCCTGTATTAGACATGACAGTTTGGGCCTGGATAATTCTTTGCTGTGGGTGTTGATCTGCGCAAAATATTGTATTTACTGTTATTCCTGTCTTCAATCTTCAACTCACTAGACACTCAACTTTTTTTCTTTTATGACAACCAGAAGTCTCTACCCACAGTGTCAAATGCCTGTTTTGTTTTGCGTGCTTTATATGCCTACCTCTGCTTTCCATCCCAAACCCAGTGCTCAGTATTTATCATATTTTCTAAACATTTCTTTTGTCTCACATCAATTGTTTAGAAGTGTATCTACTTTGTCATATTCTTGTATAAATGCTGTATTAGCAAGCCTTTAGTAACTAGTTTTTGTATCAACAACAGTATTACCTAGCTGTACCTTTGCTAGTGTTATTCATCTCTTTATGCAAGTGAACCCATAATATTTTAGAATTCTGAGATCAGATAATAGATCTCCTGCTTTTAAATAAATACATATGTACATGTGAGCAAGCTTGGCTTATTAAGTTTATAAAGACTGCTTTTATTAGAATCCTTTTAAAACATAAATTCAGATAAAAGAAAAGATTTCCAGCAATCTCCCATCCTCCATTATGTTCTGTCTTTATTTGGGGTTCACCTGACCTTGCTTTCTTGAAGTCTAGTCCCATTTTGTTGAGCATCACACCCTTTGCTTAGCTTGCAAAGCTGTATTGCTGAATTAGCCAGTTAAATTGTCACATTTGCTTCTTTTTTCTATCCTGTCTCTTCTAATCAGCTGCTCTTCTAACTAGTGGGCTAGCATAAATAAGTCATGCTATGAGCACATCTGTTCACAGCTGGCATATAAAGGGTAGTAGGTCACATTTGTAGAGGCAGCACATCTGACTTCACAACGGTTTGATAAAAAGAAAAAAGATTAAAGTTCATCATAAAAGTTCTTGGAACTTGATTTAACACAATAATTGGGGCATTTCCAGCTGGTATTCACCCTGGTACAGAGACCAAACAATGAAGCAGGTTAGGATCAGGGAGCTGGCAATTGCCAAGTCCATTTCTCCCTTTTGTTCTGTCTGGGCTGTGACATTAGATTGTGAGAGGGGCTTTTTCTTCTCATTGTCTTTCATTGTTCCCATCTCTGTTTAAGAGAACAGACAATGTCACACCATTTTTTCTAAGCAACAACCTTAACTTGTCCTTAGCTAGCAAGCATCAATAAAAGAGATGGTATTTCCACAAATAATTTGCATGTATTATTGTCGCTTCTCACTCTGTTCCTTATTTGAGAATTGCAGCCAAAGTAAGTCCAATGAAGAAGGTCAGAAGTACTTTCTAATTTATTGGAGGATTGCCTTCTTGGAATCAGAAGCAAGGGAGGACACTGGGAAGTAACCAGGAAAACAGGCTTGCAGAAGTGACATCCAGATTGAACTGATAAAAAAGAATGATATATAAGTATTCTAGAGTGAGTTGTTCAAGGGGAAAAGTAGGAATCTATGAAACTGTAACTGGGAAGTTAAGGCAATTTTAAATATCAATACATTTGGAGAATTTTTATTTCTCTATCCATGCATATCCTCCCTCCAAATACTATTTTTAATTAGCATCCAATATATTGTCTAATTTAGATATTTTAGAGTAGTTGAATTGCAGGTAAATTCCCAAGACTATGTGTTCATCAAAACCATGTGGTAACATTGCATATCTATCTTAAATACACATAGATTTGCTCGTAGCTATTCATTTGGGTAAGAATGCATCAGAAACTATTGTTAGCCAATATTTTGTTTGGAAATATGCATTCTAAGTGTTTGATTGGCTATTTTGTCAAAAAGTTTCATGTATGGTATGAACACTATTCTTGGAGAGATATGAGCAAATTTTTAATCACTGCAGATAGAAAATTGATAACAAGCCTTAAAGATACAATCAAAGTGTAATTTGGTAAAATAATTAGTTTTATTGCCCTTGCCTTCAGGAACATGGCTGAGAGGATACTCAGAGGAGCACACAGGACAGAAGGACAATGGCATTACCAATGCCTGCATTTATGACACTTCACAAAAGCTGGAAACCAGGAATATACTGCATAGCTTACAGAGAGCTCAAAATGCTGGAGAATATCCCTTTTCCAGATTGTTCAGTTGGTCTGTGAATCTTCCATGCTATTTGACTGGTTTCTCTTTACTTCAGTTCACTGGGAGGTCTCTGCTTCTTCTAGGTGCCTGAGAACTTTTTTTTTTTTTACAGCTTTACTGTTTTTATTTATAGTTCGGTAGGGATGAAATTGGTGAAACTGGCTGAATACTTTCAAGGGAATGGTAAACTTCAGGGACTTCTTAAAGCTCTTTTGTATTCAGTGACTTCTTGTTGTTATAAGTTTCACTGAATCATGAGGGATAAAAGAAAACAAAACAAAAGCAAATGAAAGCCCAAATACCCAAACATGTCCTCCATTGAGGTACTCCTAACTCCACTTCCACTAATGATGTGTGAACAGATATCTAACAGAAGTGTGTGAATTTGGTTTTTGGAATCAAATTTTTTACTTTACTGCTTTTGAGAACTATTCTTTAATTCCAATGGGGTTTCTTTGTTCCAGGTGGCCAGAGGTCCCAGACCCACAGGCCTGCCACACCAAACCCCTTAGCTGCACGACTACTCAGTACCCCCAAAATGACTCAGAGACTTATATTAACTTCATGCTGTTTGGTCTATGGCTTAGGCACATTGATAGCTTGCTCTTACATCTTAACTCAACCTATTTCCATTAATCTGTCTGCTACATGGCCCGTGGCTCACCTGTGTTCCTTGCATGTTGCTCCTTTGGGCTTCTAGTTCAGTCTTTTTGACTCTGCCCTGATTCTCCTACCTATGCTCTGATTTCTCCTCCTACTTTTTTAATGGTGCCTGTCATGGGCCAAAACAGCTCCTTTATTTAAAGATTGATATTCACAGCATACAGAAAGGCATTCCCACATCATATTGTTTTTGTTTATTTTTTAAAAATGATTAATCTATAATATTGATAAATATTTGGAGAAATTTTTAATAGAGTAAAATATAATGAAAACAAAGTACTTTTCAAATGTGTACATATTAGTTAAAAACTTAATAATTGGAATTATGCAGTTTACTAAAGAATTTTATAAAGTTAATATATTACTATCATGAAAATTTTAAATGTAAAACTAGATGAATAAATTTATACTATGTATCAGGAGATAAAATTCAATTGTATTATTAGATAAATACTGCAACAAAGGAATTAAGTAACTTATGAAAGAACAAGCCTGTGGTGGGATTCAGATGTCAGCTGATAAAATCCGAGGATGCTTTCCAGGGTCCTGGGCTCCTGAAGGGGGCATGGCCAACCCCATTGATAAGGGGCTTCTGGGACCCTGGACAGCCTGTTTCCTGGTTCCTGGCACTGGAGAGACCAGTTTGGCATCCATCGTCCATTGCTTGGATACTCCAGTCCCTGTTCAGGCACCACTATAAGTTGTTACCTGTATTGTGAGTGTTGGTTTATATTTTAATAAATATTAATCTTGGATTGGTGCATTTTAAGAGAAACTCAACCTATACAAGCCCTACTTCATTGTTATTAGGAACCACATAACTTAGGAAAAGCAAAACGAAGTATCATCACATAGGCACTTGGACAGGTAAATTAAACCATAGCATATGATACTAAATGTTATCAACAGTGAAGACAGATTGAGCTTGGATTTCTCTCTGACAAAATGTACATTGTTTGACTGCTTTGACAAACTTTTTAGCAGTGCTTGGTGAAGTGTGTGCACATATGTACACATGTACATATATAAACCTTGGACCCAGCACTTCCACTGCTAGGGACTAAACAGAACTAAAATGTGCACCTGTGTGAACTCTCAAAAGATATAAAAAATTCATAACAGAACAATATTTAAATATCAGTACAAACACAAACAAAGCCTGTATGAATGAAGTGATGGGTAAAATATTTGCCCACTGGGAGACTAAGCTATGCCAAGAACAAACTTATTTTTTTAAACATGACAGCACAAACAAGTTGATAGAAAGATAATGGTTTATCATTTAACAACACTCTACTCTTGCAGAGGACCCAGGCTCAGTTGCCAGCACCTACATAGAGCAGCAGACAACCCCTGAAATCAGCATACACGTGGTGCGCATACTGAAAAACAGCCAAATATCAACATGTTAAGAATAGTTGCTGAAGAGATCTTTGTTATAATCTGAACAATAGCCCTGAATACAGAAGCTCAGAAACAGTTGCTTCATTTTTAAAAGTAAATAAGTAAATAACAAATAAATAAATAAATAAATAAATAGATAAATAAATAAATAAATAATCTATTTATCACAATTGAGAAACAGACAAAACAAATGATTTGTGATAGATGTTTATATTGATGGATTTCGGGTAGAGGAAGGGATGAGTAGAGGGAATGAGGAATATTGATGGAATATGAGGATTATGTTCATGTTCCTCATTTGAGTGATGGAGGTCCCTGGTAAAGATAAGGGTTTTCATCTTAAAATTTTACATCATATTACATTCAGCATTTGTTACTAAGATGATCTTGGAAGACTTGTGCTAATCTCAGCTATATAAGCAGTGTAGCCATGAATGATCAATCCATTTAAGGTATATACACTGTTATAAATAACAGAGCCAATATTTGATAGCCAAGCACTATAATCACTGTTATTTCCTAAAAGAGAATTGATATGTGTGCATTTTACTTCCAATATTTATCATGAATAATTCTGAAATTCACAGCATAACACAATTGCTGGCTTATAAAAATTCTTCAAGCATAAATTTTGTGTCTATTACGAAAGGCTGAATTTTTACAAATTCTCAGTGTTTCTCTTTACAGAAAGCCAATGTCAAGCCTGAACTTTTTGAGAAGTGCACACAAAATGAAGTGTGGTAGTGGCCACAGGAAAAAATCTCTTTTGGAGTTAGAAGCTCTAACCTTGGTCCGCTCCCCCATCCTGGGCTCCTCTGTTTCTTTCTTCTCTGAGCAGAAACTCATTTTCTATCCCTACTTCCACAGTGTGGCACAGGTATGAAACATTCAATTTCTAGACATCATGCTGTGAAAACAGAAGGCATTAAATATGTATTAAGATCTTCTCTTTGGGCTTTTTTTCCTGAATCTTGTTTGCAGACCATGACTGGAACACAATGAGAGCAGGCCAGAAACTGTTGACCAGCAGCTGCCTTTGCAATCAGAACCAACTGCTTTCATTTCTGATCAGCTATTTAGCAACTGACTTTGAGCAAGTCGTCAGGGTCCCGGACTTGTGTTGTTTGTATGTGCTGAGGTAAAAAAGGTAGTGCTGCCCTCTCTGTGGTCATCGTCAGTATTAAAGAGAGGTTTCTTGGCTTAGATTTTAAGAAAATGTTAATTTTTGTTCTCTTTTCTTCCAGTACTTACTATATAACTTTGTAAATTCAGATAATTTCTCTGAAGTGAATCTTGCCATTTAAATTGTGCAATTTAGTGATTGTTTTAAAGATATGTAGCCAAATTTATACAGTCACTGGTACTATGTAACTCCAGATTATTGTTTCACCTTTGTGAAAAACAGTACAAATGTTGCATTTTACTTGACCATTCTGTCTCCACTCAACTATAGACTAATAAATCTATTCTGAATGTCTATTGATTCACTTTTTCAAGGTGTTGTATGTAAATGAAGGGATATATTATAAAACCCATTTTCATAGTGTCTGGTTTTCATTATATAGTCTTTTTAAAGTTTATTCATGTTGTGCAATGGAGTAACAACACTCCTACATTTTAAAAGAGCTTGTTGTTATTCTGCTGTAGGTGTATATCACATGCTATTAATTATTAACTATATTATTAGTGGAAAGTCGCTTTGATAGTACATATAGAATTTTTATTATGCCTACTAGGGAAATCCCCAACCATTCTAATTCTTATATTAAAAGGCCATTTTTAAAATAAATTCTGATTGTTGTGGAATTAGATAAATAAGATAGTTCCTTTAATCTCTTTCTTCTCATCTTTAGTTGAGATAACAGTTCACATATATAGTTTTATCATGAAGACAAAATTAAATCTTTTCTGGTACACAATCTCAATTTTTTTGTTTGTGAAAAATAGCTACTAGTTTATTGCTGTGCATTATTTCCCCTATTAGTGGGAATAAGTGACGCTGTTATGCCCTACTGTAAATCTACCAATTCAGCAAATTTAAGCTGAATTGTTAAATTAGACAGTATTTACTGCCCTGTATCACAGCCATTAGTTAAAAATAAATAATAGCTTACCTAAGACCATGATAACTGACTTAAAGAAACTAGAAATTAAATTTTATTTATTCTTTTCTATAGTCTAATTTTAGATTAATACAATATAAAGAATAGCTATGTTAAAATATTCTAGAAGGAGAGCTGTTGATGATATTAATAGTGTTGTTTGTTTATAAGCATAAATTAAGATAGTATGTGTGTGTACGTGTCAATGCTTATCCAATTCATTTCCATTTCTTTTTCTGTCACCCTACCTTCTATTGGTACCACTCATCAGAATTTGCTAAAATCAATTGAAAAAGCCATTGAGCAGCAGAACAGGAGCTGTGTAGAGTCCTTGTGCATGATAGATTCAAGAATGGGCCTCATCTATACCTTCTCTTTTCAGCAGCTTGTTTCATTGGTCCAGATCACCAGTTTAAGATTAGGTATCCTGAAGATCCATTTTCTGCATTCATCCGTAGAGGAAGCAGTCACCTGTTAAATTTAGATTTCTTGAATGTGCCAAGAGTGTGACACAATGATAAACAGCTACTGTTTCTAGGAAAGGTTTAGAAAGCTTAGTCCTTCAGAGTTAATTGCTTTGAGGCACTGAACCATAAAAACAGCAGCAACTGGATCCATAGCAACCTGAAATCATATGGAGTGGCCACCCATCTTGGTGACAGTAAAGCCATTTCATTCATCTCCAGGCTGTGGGCCTACAGGCTACTACTGGTTTAGTATATGGTTCTCTGTGTTAATGAGGATCTGTGAGAATTTCTTGAAAGCTTATTTACAAGCAAAATTTATCTTTCTCACCATTACTGGCCAGTCTTTACTTTCAAGCTTTTTATTCATATACTCTATGTTCTTCAAACAAGAAGACATGCTTATCTAATTGATGAGTTGTAAATTTTCTGGTAGTTTTCACCAAGTAGTTGGTTAAGAGCTCATTGCTATTGAAATACACATATATGCTTTCTCTCTCCCTCTGTTCTCATTCTTTCATATCCTGGGTCACTTTGGTAAAGTCAAAGACCTGAAGGTGGTCTTTTTTCTCAGCAGCAGCATAAGAAAAAGTATTTTAGCTAATATCCAGTTTTAGAATAGCTATTTAAAAACAGAAGTCAGCTACTTCATGCATCCATCCCTTAAGTTTCAATGGTCAGAGTTTTCACTAAAAGTAAGTTTCTACATTGCTCACTATTTGAAAGTGGTTTATTCATACTGATTTTAGTTATGAATCCCATTATATAAAGTTTCTCTGTTATTGGAAAATATTAAATTATTTCTACATCCTTTTACTTTGTTCCATAATTCAGCAGCCCTCCATACCATTTTATTTTTATTTCCAAAACTAGTTTCTTAGGAAGTGTCATTAGACTATTTCACAGTGAGCAGTTTTGTAATTTTATTTGATATGGATTGAAAACACTTGTAACAAAATAGAATATGAATACATTATAAATGAATTGGTATTGTAGGAGAAAAAAATGCTCATTACACTGTTCACACATCTATGGGAAATTACTCACTGAGCACCTGTTTTGTAGCACCCTTGTTTTAAGAACACTGGCAGACCGTAAGCCTGAACAAATTTAATAGTGTCTGGCCATGTAGACCTGAAATTTTGGTAGTGTAGACCGAAAAGCAAACAAGGAACATATTTAGCATGTGGGACACTACAGACCATGGAAAAAAATAAATTGAAAAATGAAGATAGAATAATTCTGGTTTGTTAAGTGGCTATATGTTTTAAAATAGTTTTTCAAAGATGAGTTCTCAGTCAGAAGTAACATTTGAATGATGTTCTAGAAGAGGTAAGAAAGAGAATCAGATGATGCATCTGGCAGAAGAAATGGCAGCTATGACTTCAGGGCAAATTTTCCAAGTTATAGAGTAGTGTCTGGAAAAATGGAATAAAATGGGGTTCAAGATATATATGTAATTTACTAACCATAGTGAAAATTTATTTATATAGGAGAATGTTCTTTTTAAACATAGAAATATTGGAGTTTTGGCAAATGTTCATTTTATACCTAAGAACAGAATCATGAAATAAAATGTTTGAATCATCTGCCTGAGTCTTTCACTTACCTTTCCTAATCACTGCACCTGGAAGTGTCTAATCTACTTTCAGTCCAAAAAAAAAAAAAGTTATGTTCCCTAGAAAGTGGTATCAGCAGTCCTTCACTTAGCAATAAACTAATTGATCGTGGGGCAACATATAAAGAACACTGATCTTTATATCAAGAACTGAAATTCACCAAAAGTGAATATCACAAATGTGCATATCCAAACTCACCTGTTGGTAGATGTTTGACTTGTTTATAGATATTAACTATTTAGAAATAAATATCTTGTAAACTTGTTGATATAACTGGTCTGAGGTGTATTTTAATTTTCCCCAAGCAAATACCTCACAGTGATATTACTAGGTATTATGTGTTAACTACATAACAAAATGTATAGCTGTTTTTATCAAGATTTGTCAGCTTTGATTTTTATTAGTCACATATTATAGTTCACATTACATATTGTCTGTTCTGATCATTAAATGGTATTTTTTCACTGCCATTTCAAGGCACTGCTCAGTGTTGATTGATGAGTTTGCCTGCCTTTTATAAGTTTATGATGATTTGTATTTTCATTTCTGTGATAATGGTTCAAATGATTTTTGCTAAACTCCAATACAGTTACCACCATTTTTTGGGAGACATCTACTCCAGAAAAAATGTAGCATATTGCCATTGTTCTTGGTTGTCACTTACAAGTTGAAGGTTCAGGCTTATTGCTGAAGAGACAACACACTTTGTATATAGGGTTTGAAAAAATTTAATTTGAACTGATCTAGAAGCTTCTTCCCTGAGGGGTGGTTCTCATTACATCCGATGGTACTATGGAAGCTGCAAGGGGATAAAAGAACAACAAAGCAATCAGTAACTTTATCCAGCTTAAAACAAGCCAAACACACACAAAACGTATCAATGAGAATGACTGCCTGGTGAAGGATCCCCAAGTGCAACAGTGGAAACTTGGGGGTAACCAGCAGTTACTTAAGTGAAAATAATGCTTCTTCAGAAAATCTTTCCTGATAGTTTAAATTAATCACCTATCTGTGGCTGCTAAGATCATGGACCCCAGAGGAGAATGTACTACTGTCACCTTTGAGAATAGTTCTCATGCCTGAGTTCTCAAAACAGTAAGAAATAACCCCTAAATTCTTTTGTCACATATAGAGGTGTACATGTACTTTTGTGCATTCTCTCTCTCTCTCTCTCTCTCCTCTCTCTCTCTCTCTCTCTCTCTCTCTCTCTCTCTCTCTCTCTCTCTCTCTCTCTGTGTGTGTGTGTGTGTGTGTGTGTGTGTGTGTGTGTGTGTGTGTGTGTGTGTGTATGTTCGTGTGTATATGCTACAGGTAGCCACAGAGGTCAGAAGAGGAAATTGAACTTGCTGAAGCTGAAGCTGAAGATGTGGCAGCTTTGAGCAGTCTCATGTGCTGGGAACCTAACCTAGGTTTTCAATAAGAGCACTGATCTCTTTTTCGTGGGTTTGTCTTTTCAGCCTGTATCAATATCTGTTACTAAATCACAGCCACTCTGTATTTGTCATTATCCTTTGGCATCCCATCTACCATCATTACTCTGATGTTTTGAGAAGCTGGTTTTCATGATGCAGAATTTTGATTTTTAAGTTTCTAAAAAAACTCCACAAAGCTGTTTTTATGTAAGTATTTCTTGTAGAAATTTTATAGTTTTTGCTTTTATATACTATGATATACTATTATTTATTATATGTATTAGTTTTATATTCTATGATAATAGTATATCTTTCTTTTTTAAATTAATAAACTTTTATATGGTATCAAATAAGTAGTTTTTCTCTCTTGCATAAAAATGTTTTTTATAAGGTTAATACTGCAATTCTTTATCATATCTATCTATTCTTATTTGAATTCCACATTTTTTTATTTATTGTAAGTTCAAGATAGGGTAATGTAAATTTCAATATTTTTATTTTTAATATTTTTGCTGTTTTCATGTTTTTTTTCAAATGGAAATTCAAAGTCAATTCATTAATGCCTATAGAAAAATCTCTTGAGATTTTTATTGGGATCAAATGCTATGTGAAATTTAAGAATGCTTTAAAGTGTTTTCCACTGATCCAATAAAATATACATTTGTCTATTTATGGATATTCCTTATATTCATTTAGCAATGATTTGTAGTTCTATATGTAGATTATTATAAGCCTTAAATTAAAATTTTCAACATCATTTAAAATTTAATATCTTATTTCCATATATTATTAATTGCAATTTTTACTAAATGAAAGAAACATTTCTGGGTTTATATGTTAACTTTGACCCCAGTTTATTGCTAGTATGGTTTAGTAATCAGTTAGTTAACATAACTTTTTAAATGCATCATTTCTTGTACTAATTATATTTGTAGCTAAGAATGCTGAACAGACATTTTGTGTAAGCATTATATATGTATGTTATAAACTCATATTTTATAGTTTAAAATCCACTGTATTTTAAAATAACTTTTTAATTCACTTTCTCCTGCTCCTCTCTGTTTTCTATAGTTCAAGTTTCCTGTGCTATCTTCCCGCTTCTAAGAAATTAAGTTGAACCAGTCTTACTAAGCATGACTGCTGCCAATATATTTATTTTGGTTGTTTCTAATCTGACTCATAATTCTTAATTCACCTATGTTTTCTTTCCATGTTATTTCATTTAATTTTTGAGATTGTAATATAACTGTCATATTTCTGCTCCTACATTCGTTTCTTTTTTTCTATTGTTCAATTTCATGGCTTGTTTTCCCCCTCACTAATTGTTGATATATATATATATGTGTGTGTGTGTGTGTGTGTGTGTGTGTGTGTGTGTGTGTATTTCATATATATTCCTCAATATAACCTGTTTATATAGAATTATATGTATATATGTTTTTAGGATGGCCCTTTGGCACTGGACAACCAGTTGCTGTGCTATTCCCTGCTAAAGGTTTCCTAACTGTGGATTCTCTGAGTTTCTTGTAGTTCTTTGTGTAGAGTTTAGGCCTATTGGGCTTCTCCTGTCCACTTTGCCATGTTCTTTGGTTTTATTCTTGTTGAGCTCACATTTGAGTAATTATGTTGGTAAGACTTCATGTATGTTAGTTACTTCATGTAGTTAGTTACTACTCTGATATTACTCAGAGATGCAATTTCACAGAAAATTCACTCAGTCCTACAAACTTCCTGACCTCCCTTCTGCACTGTTTCCCAGGCCTTAGTTGTGAGATCATTTTTACAGTTTTATCCATTGGGACTAGACTTCACAACTCTGCATTTTACTTGGTGTGGTTTATTTACTGTAGTGGTCTCTGTTGAAAAAAAAAATCCTTTTATAAGAGGTGAAGATTACACTTCTCTGTTGCTGCAAGAACAAATATTTTTAGATTGTTATGGATTGAGCTTCTTTAGCAAATTAGAGTTGCTAGACAATCCTCCAACTACTGTGACCTCATTCGCATGGAGTAGTTATCTAAGCTTTTAGTATTATGCATGACTTTCCTCATTTTAAGGGGGAATTATGTCCAATTAAAGAATTGTTGGTTATTTCAAATGTTTGCCTCTATTATTGCACTCTTAGAGTTATTGCTGGTCATTTTTATAATTCATATGTATCATAGCCTGGAGAGTTGATCAGTGTGTCAAGATGTTTGCTGTGTATGCATGCCTGACAATCTGAGTTTTATCCATGGAACCCACTGTAAATAGAAAAATAATTTCAGAAATTGTCCTCTGAACAATACAATACACCCTGTTTCCTGTCTCCAGAGAGAGAGAGAGAGAGAGAGAGAGAGAGAGAGAGAGAGAGAGAGAGAGAGAGAGAGAATGAGAATACAATTCAATATAAATTACCATTGCCTGATCCTCTGGCTTGTGTGGTTTTTATAGTCATTTGTGTTTTAGTTTTAATATATCTATAAATCCCTCATTTCAGTGAATTAATCTTGTGTTGTGGGTTTGAAATTTTCTCCAAACATACATTCTGAGTGCTCAAAGATCATAGACCACTGGTTTATTTTCTCAGGCATCATGATTTGTTTTGCTTCTTTGCTCAGGAACTGAAAAAAGTTCAGTTTCCAGGTTTCTTAGCATGTGGGAGTGTGTGTGTGTGTGTGTGTGTGTGTGTGTGTGTGTGTGTGTGTGTGTGTGTGTGATTTGAAGTATTTATTCTCTCATGGGTGAAAGATCCAAACCCCTTAGTGTAGCTTAATTTTTGCTGCTACTTGAACCCATGAGAATTGCCCTCAGACATTGTAAAAGGGTAAAAGTGGTCGCCCTTATCATAAAATCATGGCTTGCCTTGTGTCTTGGTAACTCGTTCAGCAAGTAGAGGGTAGCAAGATATAAGAAGTTTGACAGCATCACCAGTAGCTCGCTTAATTTTTTGGTTGAGATGTTTCACACTCTGGGGAGAAAAAAGCTGCTAAATTACCCAGCAGACCCACAGGCAGATTGTCTATGGATAGGAATAAATAACATAGTAAGGATGGTTTTGACATTTCACAGAGAATTCCATTACAATTCATAGGTACAAACTTAATGACCTTCAAATGCCTTATACTTTTTCCAAACACGTTTCTCTGAGACTTCCCAAAGGGTAATGAGAAGTCTCAGAGATTACATTTTTGCTATGTTCCATCCGCAAATGGAGAGCCAGTGTCACTTCTCATTACACATCAATGATGTATTCCATATGCAACAGTGATCAGAGGAAGGACAAAGAATGGAAAAAGTGCTGGACCTATGCTGTACAGATCTAGCTCTCATTGTGGGAGAGTTGGCCTCCTAAGCCTCAGTTTCTCCAACTTCATAAGTACTAGAAATATATGTCCCTACCTAACTTCATAATTAGTAAATTGAAAAAAAATAAATGATAGACAGAGAGTATAGCTCAGTAGTAGCATGCTGCCTAGCATGAAAAACCCCAACATGACAAAAAAGCAAAGACAATATGAATATGTACTTTTTACTAAGCTATAATGCTATGTATAACATATAATATGAGTTGCATAGCACATGAGAATATGCTGTGTTTAGCTTGTTAAAAATAATGTTTCTAAGTGTACCACCTGTTCTTCAAATGTTTCTGGAGACTCAAGGAAACTACCTTATGTCTTCAATGTGTTTTAGTGATATTTTGTTAATGTCATTAGGGCACCAACATGATAAATGTGGACATATGTGTGATTTGAATGCCTGTGTATATCCATGTATGTATCTCATAACTCAGATTGACTCAAGTTCCAGCATAAAAAAATACCCATAACTAAAGATCATCCTCTAAATACAGTAGAATTATCAGGTGTAAAATAAGATCAAAGTGTATTTACAGCTAATCTAAAATTAGAGTTACTTGTTTAGAAAGAGATCTGTTCCAACAGAGAAATGACCTGGGGGAATTATTTAAGTGCCTGGGTGTCCACTGTACGTTTTATAGAATAAAAAAACAAAACTTGGAATAGGATTTTTGTTAGAATTTGTTGTACAATTGAAGGTATGTTCAGTATATGGCGTTGTATTACAATTAAGATTAAAAGGAATTCTTTGCTGTTAGGATTCCCTTTGCTTTGGCAGTCACCTAAGAATGACAGTTAACACAGTGTAATAGGAACAGAAAGAGGCAGTAGTAGGTACTATTACTAAAATCTTGAACAATTATATATAGGTTGTTTTAATTCAGTAGTTTTAAGGATCCATTATGTCTTTGCAACATTCATTTCTTTATTAACAATATAAAATCTAAAGATAAAACCAATAACATACAGAGTCCAGACTCTCTGTGTATTTTCAACCTTTATGTAGCTGTAGCTTATTATAAAGAGTATATTTCTTTTTTAAGAGCATTGTTTTTATCATCTTAAAACTATTTTCTATCTACGATTGTCTTTACTCCTTTTCTTTTCTCTCCAAAACCACTATATATTTTAAAATAAGCTGTAACCTATTTATATTTCTCCCCCATCTGGATCTATCTTTACTGAGCATCTATAACCTTTTCTATATGCATGAACAGAAATCCCAAACCTGCCATATAGCACACTGACAGAGCTTACACTAGTGGCTCAAGCTCACAGGCATCTGAGAGACGCCTCTCTGTACCGTGACCCCTGGGAGAGACTATGGAAATCAAACATATGGTTTAGTTTATGGCATGCTGGCTGTTGCTCTCTGTACTGTGGCTGGCATGATAGACATGAGAGCAGAAACTCACATTTTACCCCATTTTTGTATGTGTAGAACTCTTTTCAGGCTTATTCAGTGCTTATGTGAATTTATGTTAGAATGTGTGGGTGTTATATGTAGGCAGACTTTTCTGTGTCTTGGCAGCTACTGACAAATAAACACAATTGTAGTAATATATTGTACATTTAACAAAAATAATCTATAATATCAGAGAACAGAGCTACCTACAGAGTCAAGCCATGAAGATCAGGGATTTGTGACCCAAACCTTTAATTCAAGTACTCAAGTATTAAGAGATTCTCTTGATCTCTATGAGTTCTAGACTGAACAGAGCCAGATGGTGGTGGTACACATCTTTAATCCTAACACTTAAAAAATTGATCTAGGAATTGAGATAGCTGAGTGGGGGAAGGAAAGACAAGGCAGGAGGAGCCAGGAGGAGCCAGAAGTTTTTCCATTTGCCTGTGCACTCAGTCAATTATAAGATTCATGGAGACAGGCTCAGATATTGGCTGGGTGAGAAACAGCTAAGGTTTTTTTTTTTGTTTTTTTTTTGTTTGTTTGTTTGTTTTTTGTTGTTGTTTTTGTTTGTTTGTTTTTTTAATCTCTGTGACATTTCAGCTTTCCCCCACTATCTGGAAGACTTTCATTATAATACCAAATAGAATTTGTGTAATATACAATGAGATTTAATATTAAGTATAAATGCTGGGCCAGGCTCTTATATTTCAAATTAACCCATATTTCTCATCTATGTTCTGTCATGTTTCTTGCTATGTTTCTTTCTTTTTTTTCAGTATGGCAAGTTTGTCTTTTTCTCTGAGTCTCCTTGCGATTCTCTGAGATGTTGTCTCTTCTTCCTACTGCTTTTTCCATGAAAATCCCACCTAACTTCTACTTGTTCAGCTTTTAGCCATTTAGCTTCTTTATTAACCCAAATACAGTGACACATATTTACACAATGTAAAGGGAAAATCCTGTAGAATAATCTTTTTGTACACTGAGAATATGTATTCTTCTCATTGTATATAAAAAGCTGATTGGCTGATAGCTAGGCAGAATCTTTAGGACAGAAAGACTGCTTGAAAGAAGAAAGTTAAAGTTAAAGTCTGAAGAATCATTACCTGACTCAGAGGGAGCAAGAAATATAAAATGAAGTAAAAAGCCATGAGCCACATGGCAGAACTTAGGTAGAAAATATTGGTAAAGTTATAAAACCTAGTCATTAACAATCCTGAGCTATTCAGCTGAGCATTTATAATAAGTATCTTTGTGCAGTTTTTTTGGAATCTCACTGATGAGTCAAAAACATCTGCCTACAGATCTTCTATAAATAGGTAATAATATTCAAACAATAGAAATATCAATAAACTTGATAATGTGGAAAGGTGAATTTTACATGGTCTCATCACTAAACAAAGAATCATACTTCTGAGAGGAGAATTAGTCTCTCTCAGTGATGAGATCTCTAGGTGGTTATTCAATACAAACTGGTCATTCCTGCTACCATAAACACAAACAACAAAAATGGGTTGAGCAGGATGTATTCATATATATGTATGTTCTAATATATATAGTTAACATTCATATATATTTATTAATAACTTAGTATATACTAGTAAAATTAATCATCAAATATAAAGAGGCTAAAAATCAGAGGTGGGGGATTTGGGAGGGGTTGAACAAAGGATACTTAAGAGATGCTTAAGGAAACAATGTGAATGAGGAAAGCTGTGGGGATTTAATAAAAGTTCCAAAGATTTCAGGGATATAAGAGGAATCTAACCACAGTCAGTCTGGGAGGATAAGAGAGTGGTGATTCACACCTTAACCCCAGCACAGGGAGAATCTTGGGAGTGGTGACCTACACATTTAATCCAAACCAATTTCCAGATCATCTTAGTTTACAGAAGGAGCTCTAGTCTCCCAGGCAGGCAGTGGTGGGTCCACGCCTTAACCTAGCAAGACAGTATTTAAGGCATAGAAAGATAGAAGCTAGAAGAGACCAAGAGAAGCCAGACTGAGGAAGCTATAAGACAGCTGCATAAGATCTGACTGTGGTGCTTACTCTCTCTACTATCTCTGACTTTCTCAGATCTAAGCTTGAGTTTCATTTATTCATGCAACAATTGGAGTCGAACTTTGGGGCATGAATTCCTCCCCTCTCTACCCCAAAAACTGCAAGAAAAACCAAAAGAAAAAGGTCATTAAAAGGCCTGTTGAGAGAGAATACAAAGATGTTCAAATTCAAACAGAGGAATATGAAGAACCAATTTCAGCAAGGTCATCTAAAATTAGACAAAAACAGGCAACATTAATATACCTAGTAACCATTTAAAAAACAAAGAATGATAGAGATGATGTAGAAGCTAGCTGGGCTCCACCACAAATTTTAGAATTACAGAGAGTAAAAGAAGCAAACATGGGATGCATTTACCATTTGTAAAATAATGTCGAACTCATGCTCATGCTATAACTGGGTGACCCCTAAAGAATGGTTTGATATGGATACAAATGTGCTAGAGGCAGAGCCACTTATACAATGGAAATCATAGTTGAGGGAGGTGGCTAAAACAATAGAACAAAGAAGCAGGGCCAGAGGCATAGAAGTCTCCCAAGACCAACTTCTTGGGGAGGGAGATTATTCTAATATTGAAAGAAAGTCTTTATACAATGAACATACTCTGGATTTATGATGCATGACAGCTTTAAATTCCTGGGACCAAATTGAAGAAATAGGAAAGAAAACTGAATCATTCACTACAGTAATTCAAAGCCCAGAAGAAACTTTTACAGACTTTTTTCACAGATTAACTGCAGCAGTAAACAGAATGGTACTAGATTCAGAAGCAAGGCAAATAATAATTGAATCACTGGCTTTTGAGAAAGATAATGCACAATGTATAAAAATACTTAGATCTTTAAAAAGCAAGGTCAGCACCTTTGGAGGACTAGATTCATGAGACAATTTATCTAGAGTCTTATGATAGTGATGGTAACTGAATAGGGGAGCTTATTTCAAGAGGTATAAGAAAAAGTCAAAATGTTAAATGTTACAATTGTGGAAGGCAATGTAACATAAAAAGAAATTGTAAACAAGGCATTCCCAGAGACAGTGCTTTTGATAGGAATAATCCCAAGAGAATGCCCCTTGCTTCTGGACTATGCAGAAGGTATGGAAAGGGAAGACATTGGACTAATGAATTAATATAAACAAAGGACAGAAAGGTAACTTTTTACCCTTGAGAAATGCCCCAAGGAGATTTTCAAAAGCCCCCATATCAAATCCAATTCAGTCTTACCCTGCCATTATGGAGAAAACAACTTTCCAGAAAATTGTTTTAAAAAATTAAAACCTTTTTTAAAAAGACATATTAAATGGAATGATAGAAAATCTACAGAAAAAGAAAAAAATCAGGAAATATTATAAAGCAAATATTTTGACAAGCTTCTATCAATGAACAAAGGTCAAAATTAAAAGTACAAATAAATGAGGTTATTATTGAAGGCTTATTGGACACTGGCACGGATGTATCAATAATTTCACCAGAGTCATGGCATCCAAGTTGTCCCCATCAAGAGGTAAATGGTCAGTTTTTGGGTACTGGGTCGATATCCCAGGTAAAACAGAGTGAAAGATGACTTGAGTATATAGGAACAGAAGGACAGAGAGGAATATTGAAGCCAAATGTGGCTGACATTGCTATAAATTTCTGGGGAAGAGATTTACTACAACAGTGGAATACACAGATTAATATTCCTCCAAACACAGAAATAAGCCATAAACTAGCACATGGTTTTGGAAGATACATTAGAAGGTATTATGTGAAACAGTCACAGACCATTCAGGTTGTAGAGAAACAAGGCAAAACAGCTGCTGATCTTTCAAAAACACCAAATGTATCAAAAGCACTACCTCTAAAATGGCTAACAGAGAAGCCTATATGGGTTCATCAATGGCCTGTAACAAAAGAGAAATTGCAGCCTTTAGAGCAGCTGGTACAAACACAATTTAATGATCAGCATATAGAAGAATCAACCAGCCCTTGGAATTCTCCTTTATTTGTTATTTTAAAAAAATCTGTAAAGTGGAGAATAATAACAGACCTAAGGGCGAAAAACAAGGTGATCCAGTAAATGGGCTCTCTACAGTCTGGGATTCCTTTGCCTTCTCTGTTACCAAAGAATGGCCTATTATAGTTATTGATTTAAAAGACTGCTTTTTACAATACCTTTACAAGAACGAAACAAAACAAAACAAAACAAAAACATACCTCTACAGTGCCCACTTATAATAATTCTCAACCTGTAAAGAAATACCAGTGGAGGGTCCTCCCTCAAGGAATGCTGAAGAGACCTACTTTGTGCCAGTATTTTGTACAAAATCCAATAGAACAAAAACGTAACAAATTCTCACAATCTGTAATTTATTGTTACATGGATGATATCTTGTTGGCCGATTCAAATATCAATACTTTAGAAAAAAATTTTGAAGAATGAAAAGAAGTTTGCCTGCTTGAGGATTACAGATTGCCCAAGAAAAAAACACAAAGAGGGGATTTCATTAATTATTTAGGCTATAAAATAAGCCAAAAAAATAGATCCAAAAAGATACAAATCAGGAGAGATAAATTGAAGATACTTAATAATTTTTAAAGACTACTAGGAGACATTGCCAGTTTAAGACCCACTATTGGAATTAAAAATGGTGAACTAGATAATCTGTTCAAAACCTTAAATGGTGACAAGGACTTAAATAGTCTGAGAAAATTGTCACCTGAAGCTGAAAATAATTGGCTTTGGTAGAAAAGAAATCACAGGAGGCACATGCGGATCATGTGGATCCAGACCTTAATTGCATTCTAGTTATCTTGCCTTATAAGCATTCTCCTACAGAAATTTTAATGCAAGATTTTAAGGGAAAATGTTATATTGGAATTGATATTTCTTCCACATAAACCAAGTAAGAAGTTAAATACATATGTGGAAATGATTTCGGAACTTATTTTTAAGAAAAATCAAGACTTCATCAATTGACAGGAATGGACATAGCAGAAATTGTTGCACCTTTAACTAACAAAGAAATTGACCAATTATGGGTAGAAAGTGAACCTTGACAAAGAGCTTGCAGTAATTTTTTGGGAGATATTAACAACGAATATCCTCAAAGCAAGAGAATTTCCAGAGCCCTTACATTTTATACCAATGCAAACAAATCAGGAAAGGCCAGTTACAAATCAGAACATATAAGTAAAGAAGCTCACAGCCCTTATAATTCTGTTCAAAAGTCAGAATTATATGCTATCATGATGGTTTTAATGGACTTTACCAAACCTCTTAACATAATCACTGACTCTTAGTATGCAAAAAGAGTTGATCTACACATTGAAACGGCTGATTTTATTAATGATGAATCAGAATTAACTTTATTATTTATACAGTTACAAGAAATAAAAAGGACTACAAGTCATCCCTTCTATTTAACACACATTCGATCCCATATGGGTCTGCCCGGTCCTTTAGCACAAAGTAATGATGAAATTGATAAATTATTAATAGGAAACATACTAGAGGCCTCAGAATTTTATAAAAAGCATCACGTCAATATCTAAGTATTTTTAAAAAAATTCTCTATCACTTGGCAACAAACCAAAGAAATTATAAAAAGGTGTCCCACCTATTCTTTCTATAACCAAATTCCATTGCCAACAGGAAGTAATTCCAAAGGCATACATAGAAATGAAATCTGGCAGATGGATGTATTTCATTTTACAGAATTTGGGAAATTAATATATGCCCATCATACAATAGATATATTTTTAGGATTTCAATGGGCAACTGCTTTGAGTTCAGAAAAGGCTGATTCTGTAATCACACATTGGCTAGAAGTTAGGGCCATCATGGGAATACCTGTACAAATTAAGACTGACAATGCTCTGGCATATGTCTCTAGTAAAATGAAACAATTTTTTGCTTATTATAATATAAAGCATATTACAGAAATAATACACAATCCTACTGGCAAGCAGTCATAGATATACCAAATCAAACTCTAAAAGATATGCTAAATAAACAGAAAGGAATAACAAAGACCCCCTGAGATAGACTACATAATGCTTTATTAACTTTGAATTTTCACAATGCTAATGAGAAAGGAACAACAGATGCTGAAAGGCATTGGACTATAGAAAAAGCAGCTGAACTAAATCAGCCTGTCTTCAAAGATGTACTAACCTCTAAAAGAAAACCAGGATATGTGCTACGTTGGGGAAGGGGTTTTGCTTTTGTTTCCACAGGTGAAGAAAAGTTATGAATACCATCAAAATTAATAAAGACGATTTGAATCAGAGAAACTTCGTGAAAAGTAAGCATTGATAGCTCATCCACCTATATTACATTTCTTAAGTTGTAAGAAAAAACTAAAGGTGGGGGCAGGTTTCTGTTTTTGTCTTTACAGAAAACTGGAAAGACCCATCTTCAAAAAGTCAAAAGACCTTGGACATCTAGATAACTAAAGCAAAGGGGAGGCTATCCAGGAGAATTTGCAAGGAAAAGAATATTGTAACTATTGGTACCAGTATACTTCATAGGGTAAAATCTCATTGCTTAACCTCTACTTTTTTTTTGAAGTTGAAGTCCCAGTTTGATTACAATTTAAAGTTGGCTTTAGGGTTGAAGTATGGCTCTTTCCTTCTCTAAACTCAAGCACACTTGTTAGAGGAAAATAAAAGATCTCTGTATCATATCAGAAGAGCCACCTGATAGGGGACAAAAGAATAACAAAAAATAAGGGACTATTCTATTGTTCCTAATCCTATGCTGAATAAATCGTTATATATTTAGTTTCCTGTATGTTGTGTGGGTTTTTGTCTCTTATCAGTTTTTTTGCAGTGATCCAGGACAAGGCCTAATTGTGAACTTGAAGTATCCAAAAGGAAGATGGGGCCCCAAAATAATGATTTCACATGAACCCAGACAAAGCTACTAGGCTGACAAATACCAATCAAAAATCAGATTTGGACAACAAAACTCAGGACAATTTTGAGGCAGCTTGCTGAGATGAACCAGCTGCACAGACTACTATAGCCAAGACTTGAGACAAGTGGTTCAATTTATGTTATACAGAGACTGGCCAACAAATGACACAGATACTTATTTTAGAACTTGACATTTAACAAAACTTTTCTTTTCAAGATCCCCAAAAGATGCATACACCCACCGTCAGTAGGTAGTAAATTTAAGAACACTATGAACATGATGCCCACATTTCCAAGTAGTGGGGTGGGTTGTTTTAGGTTGTTCAATGTGTTATGGATAATTGTCATTGTTTAGGTTAATTGCTTAAAAATTGCTAATAGTTATGGTTAAAAAAAAGAGCCATTAGATTCAAGATTTGTGTTAAAAAAATAGAAAAGGGGATACAGATATACAGGATATAAGGATAGGTAATTGAATCTTCTTTTAAAAGGATTTACTACTTTAAAGATTTTGCATTGCATAGGATTTTTGTATGTTATATGCAAATTGTGTATATTTAGATTGTGTTACTGTACAAATATCTCTGTAGGAGATTGTGTTGTTTCATGGTAAATAATTGTTCCATCCACTGGTTTAATAAAAGGCGTTATTGGCCAAAGGCAGACAGGAACTGTGGGGCTACCAGACTAAGAAAAACTCTGAGAACAGGAAGCACAGAGCAGAACGCCAGAGAGAAGCCTGAAGAAGCAGAGGACAACCATGCTGCTCTAAGAAAAGGTACTCAGCCTCATGGCTGAACACGATGAGTCATGGGTTAGCCTAAAACTATTGTAAGCATCTGTGTGTCTCTGTGGGACTGCGGAACTGCAGAACTGTGGGTCTGTGGGTCCTAAACCTTGAGGTTAGGCCTGAAAGTCCGGGCCAGAAACCTCATAATACAAATGGCAGCCCAATTTACACACATAAAGCCATAGAAAGCTTAAAAAACAGTCTAGAGCACAAGAACAGAAGCCTAAATCAGCTTCTGAATTGTGTCTCTGAAGTGGCCTGTGGTAAAGAGACTGAGTGGTATATGGGATTAAATTATAAAATGCTGTTTGTTACATGTAAATTAAGGTGAACAAGGCCAGTTCCTGAGTCTAAATGTAAGCAAAGAGCTCTATATGGTGGATTTAATTTTCTATTAATAAGGACAAAAAGAGAATAGAGTCAAAGATGGCTTCTTAGTGCCAATGTTTTCTTGGATCAACTCTGTTTGCCTGGAGTCAAATCACTCTAGCCAAGCAAAGGTGTGGTCAGAGACAGAAAAAGTTAAGAAATAAACATACAGTAAAGACAGTTTCTTGTAAAAAGTCTAAGTGGTTTAGAGTATGTTGAAAACATATATACATAGGCTTAGAGAAAGAAAAGAAAAGGTATAGAAAGCCCTTTAAAAAGAAATAGAGTAAAATAAGTAAATAATTTTCAAAAAGCCACGTAAAGATGGAAAATACAAAGAATGTCTGGATACTGTATATTATTTTCTTATCTTTAAGCTTCTTGACTTAAAATGAAATAGTAAAATCTGCTAAAAGACAGTTGATTATAAATGCTGTTGGATTAAATCAACCTATATATTTTGTAAATGAGTTGACTTTAAAATTGAAATCCAAAGATGTACTACTTTGGAGAAGATATTTTCTTTTTATTTCCACAGAAATGAGAGGCTGTGGATTTATTCCTGGATAAAGAACATAAAGTTTGATAGAGGAAGACCCCCTGAAAAATCTCCAATGGAAATGGATGGACCAGATGATGCAGCATTTCAGAGCACCTCTGTGGAAGTTTCCAGAGCTCTGTATCCAGAATAACTTCAAGGAGACTGGCTGAGACAACCCAGCCTTACAGACTACTCCACTAAAGATTTGAGCATAATCCTACATTTTTCTTTGGATTCCCATGAGATTGTCAGCACCCTTATTCAGCAGGAAGTAGCCTAGAGAGTGACGCCCACATTGCCAAAACATGGATTATGGATGTTTGTGTTTATTTACAGTGTTGTTTTTAATTTGTTATAGATAAGGGGGGGGAAGAATATCAGATTTGGAGTTCTTTTTGTTTTAAAAAGAGAAAAAGCGATAAGTAGGGGATTGTGTTGTTTCATGGTCAATAATTGTCCCACCCACTGGTTTAATAAAAAGTGCTGATTGGCCAAAGGAAGACAGGAAATGTGGGTGGGGCTACCAGACTAAGTAAAACTCTAAGAACAGGAAGCACAGAGCAGAGAGAAGCCTGAAGAAGCAGAGGACAACCATGCTGCTCTAAGAAAAGGTACCCAGCCTCATGGCTGAACAGGATGAGTCATGGGTTAGATGAAGAGTTAGCAATTTATATGCCTGAGCCTTTGGCCAATTCAGCCTAAAAGTATAGTAAGCATCTGTGTGTCTGTGGTTCTATGGAACTGTGGGTCTGTGGGCCAAAACTAGAGGCTAGGCCTGAAAGTCCAGGCCAGAAACCTCAAACTACATATCTCTATGCTTTTTCAAAGTATACTTATTCAGTTCATCTAACAATGTAATACAAGTTGCTAGTCCATGAAAGTTTTATTACCACCTAATTAGAATCTAAAGTAATGCAAGTTAGTAGTTAGATATTACATAGCCATATTAGATATGTTTTCAAGATCAACAAATACATTTTAGATGAAACACTTCATAGATCCATAGAATATGGCATTTAAAATATTTTAAGAGCTTAGACTTTTCTGGACAGTGAGACAGGTCTGCTCCTGGCAGCACCAATCTACTTCAAGAGAATAATGGGCATTGAAGAAACTCCATATGGAGTCTACCTTCTTTGTGACAACAGTTAGCCATTGGATAAGAATCTTTTCTTGTATTGACTACTTGACAGTATGCTGTTTAAGGTGGACATGCAGGTTCCCTCGGAATGTGACCTCTGAACTTTGACAGAACAAGCTAAGATTGTCCTTCAGGTACCTGCATTTCATAGAAAAATGTCAGATATTCTTCAGGACACAAGAAGTGACTGAACTATACCAAAATGAGCAGAGCAGATTTCCTGCTTCAGTGAAATGAAAAGAGGCTCTAGGCATATAGGCTGAATATTGATGCCCCAACTTTATAAAGGAACTTTGGGTGACTGTCTAGGCAGAGAGGTGCCATCTCTGTCATTTCTAGTTTTTGGAAGTTGCTTGTACTTCCTGGTTATTTTGGTAAATATTATTTCCTTCTTGGGTCTCTGAGGTAGTTGAAGATGAGATAGTTATAGTTTTCTAGTGACATTCTTAGAAAAGAAAGCTTAAAGTGTCTAATTTTAAGAGACATCAAAATAATAGCTTTTAGTTAGTAATGCAAGTTAGAAATAAAGTGAATTAGGTATAATCCTTTAGACTCATCAAAATAGGATAGTTAATAAAATATTTTCTTTGAATTGTCAATTGCTAATAGATTGGACATTGCTCATTTATTGTTTATATAGTGTATATAATTATTGTACCTATTGTATATGGTTTTTCTTATGTTAGCTATCACCTTCTTTTTTAAAATTTGACACAAAATGGGATATGTGAGGATTTAATAAAAGATCCAAAAGTTTCAGAGATATAAGAGGGATCTAACCATAGTCAGTCTGGGAGGATCAGAGAGTGGAGATTCACACCTATAATCCCAGCACAGGGAGTACCCTGGGAGTGGTGACCTACACCCTTAATCCTAACTGAATTCAAGGTTATTTTAGTTTACAGACAAAATTCCAAACTCCCAAGCAGGCAGTGGTGGGGCCATGCCTTAATTACCCAGAGAGTATTTAAGGTGAATTACCCAGAGAGTATTTAAGGTGGCCATAGAAAGATAGAGGCTAGAAGAGGCAAAGAGAAGCCAGGCTGCAGAAGTTTGAAATCAGCTGGATAAGATCTGACTGTGCTGTTTACTCTCTCTAATATCTCTGACTTTCTCAGAGATCTATTCCTGAGTTTCAGTTATTTGTGCAACAGAAAGTGATGTTATTATCTTTTAATTGAAAGTGCATATATTTTAACAACCCTCACTAAACAATAAAGAAACAAGACCTATATAAAAACGATGGAAAAATACTCAAATTGAATTCTCAATCTGCCTACCTGACATAATTTAACTGGTACCAACCTGATCTATTTCACAACTGTCTCTATTATGACTCACTGCAGTAGATTAAAAATAGTTTCAGTGCTTTGTAGCAGCATGCATGCTCCTGTGAAGGTATGATACTGCAGAGCCTCTTCCCAAATCTCATCAAGTGTTTCGCTTTCTGCTGCCTGGAAACTAACAGCCTAAGTTCTGCATGAAATGACTGATGATTAACTCTTCTCATCGTGTCTCCAACAACTATCCACAGATCCACATAGTGTAATCAGTGTAATCAGTCAGTCTATTATCTTTACTGTCAAAGATACCAGACACTATCTCTATTATAAGATACCATGACTGTGTATGTATATGAAGTGTGTATGTGTTTGTGTTTTCACTCATCACAGGACTTATGCAGGTTAAAAGTTGATGTTAACATATCTTTCTTCATCATAATCCATATCTCCCTGCTCATACACACTCTCCTCCCCTGCTCTGAGATGGACACGGAGCTTTGCCCAGTTCTCGGCACTGGATCTTCACCTCCACTGGGGCTTTAGGGAGCTCACTGAATGAGAACTGACACTGGAGATCCATCCAGAGAGGGAGCTAGGCCCTTCTGGGATAGATGGTTTTGGACTGGCATGTGCAGAGTATTGAGCCATGAGGGGTGGGATCAGATTGTGTTCTGTTCATGTACTGGCACCTTGGAGTCCATTCCCTGTAGAGGAACACCCAGCCCAGCATTGACTTTGGGATGAGTGAATCAGACTTGCATGGAGTGGATGTGCTGCACTGGGTTGGCCCACCTTGGGACTTCTTGCCCTTTTAGGAGAAGGGATGGGTGGATGGGGAGGGGCTAGGCTGACAGCTAACTGGGAGGGATTGGGAGGGCGGATGGGAAGTGGTGCAGGGGGATACATTTTATTTAAAAAATGATGTCTTTCTTGATATCTTCTATACCTTACTTTTTGATAGTTCCTTGTTGTAGTAGGGTTCTCGGGTCCCGGGCAGCCAGAGATCCGGAGACCCACAGACCTGCCGCCCAGCCACCCGTGTCCCCATAAATGACTCAGACGCTTATATTAACTTCATGCTGTTTGGCCTATGGCTCAGGCACATTGCTAGCTAGCTCTTACATCTTACATCAACCCATTTCTATTAATCTGTGGGCCACGTGGCCCGTGGCTCACCCGTGCCTCCTTACATGTTGCTCCTTGGGCGGCTTCAGCTCGGTCTGCCTCTGACTCCGCCCTGCTTCTCCTACCTAAACTCTGAATTCTCCTCCCACTTGCTTCTCTTACCTAAACTCTGAATTCTCTTCCCACTTTTTCTATGGTACCTTCTATGACCTAGAACAGCTCTTTTATTTAAAGATTGAGATTCACAGTATACATAAATGCATTCCCACATCAGTTCCTCCATGAATCCAGTATTCATCAGCTTGCCTAAACTAGCTAGCAAAAATCTCCCTAGATCTGGCTGTTTGTGTCTAAGCACTTCAGTTGTAGGTGTATACTTCCATGTCCCATGTAGTGGCTAATCTTAGCTGTCCACTTAATGAAATATGAAATCATGTGTAGATGGCTTTCTTTGTGTGTCTGGGTGGGTGGTTTGTACTGACTAAATTAACTGAGGTGGAAAGAACATTATGAGTGTATTATCATTTGACCTGGGATAGATAGTGGTCTGTATTTAGTATATATATATATATATATATATATATATATATATATATATATACCTGAGTTCAAGCATTTATGGTCCCCTTCAATGAATGAAATGTGACCAGCTGCCACATATTTTTGTTGTATGATTTCACCCACATAATATACTATAATCTAGAATTGTGTGTACGTATAATACATACCTGCTTTGATCTTATGTTGTTTTTATTTCAGCAATGAAAAGAGATAAGTACAGCAGTTGGATTTTTTTTTTTTTTTTTTTTTTTTTGGTTTCTAGTTATCAGAACTCAGTTCCTCATGTACAAGCCACTGCATGACAACTTATACAAGCTCTGACTGGAATGTTATTTTGGCAAATGTCCTTATATCTTGCTGCTCTCCTTGGAATCTTTTATTATCCTATCAGAGCTTTCTTTGCCATGAAATTACAGCTTCTATGTTCTCTATGCTCCTCGTAGGCTTTGCTGTCTAAAACCCCCATACACCTCAAAGCACTTTGAAATATATTTTACTCATTTTATCTTTATTTTATTTTGTTTATGTCACTGTAAATAACCGACTATTTAGATTCTATTGAAACAAATAGCATACTCAATAAGAATTTGCTTTATTGTGCCTGTAGTGTTTAGAGAAATGAGAAAATAGTGAAACATACGTTTTGAACAACTGTATTACTGGGAAGAAAAGTGGAAGATGCAGAAGCAATGAAAGGGAAATGGAAGCTAGTTGCTGGAATTAGCATTTCAAATTACTGGAAAAGAGAAAACTTTATATGGATACATAAATTGGGGTAGTTATTATGCCAGTATCCTTCTAGAATAGGACCATCACTGGAGTCAGGAGTTAAGTGACTTATTTGATGTCATTGAGTGATTTTTTGGCAGAGCCTGGCTCAGATCTATGTCTTATTAGTCACCTCCATACTGCCCAGGCAATCACATAGGCACTAAAACCTACATACCATGGACGATCAGCTACCATCTTCCACAGACTTCTAGAATTATATCTCCTTCTGAGTTGTACTTAGAATTAAAATATAAGTTGATATTCACATCTATACCCATTCAAAGCTTAAATCTCTACAAAAGAGCACAGACTGCCATTAAGAAGATATACCAGGAAGTGAAGAACTATATAAGTTCTTCTGATCTGGCATTAACAAAGCACATTCAGTAATGTTTTTGGGATGATACTTTTTATTAAGTTTCCAAGAATGTAATACCTCATTACAAGTAACTAGCAAGTTTAATGTATACTCTACTCTGAGGTAACATTTAGAAAATAGAAAATTATGATTAAAATGTATACAATATATTAAAAATAATAATGCTGACAATTATAACTTTAAATAATTTTACATTGTCTCAGAATGTTCTCTCTAGAACCTGAAATTATTCTATTTATGTAATTTATTTGCATATTATCTTCCTTACTAAACTTGAAAACATTGAGGGAAAATAGAATGACATACATCTTTCTGAATCAGGTACTAATGTAAATGTTCATACTCTAAACAGTTAAGAGACAAGTGAGTTCATGTCTCCATGATATATTCAGAGCAAATATTATTTTTAGAAAACTGAGGTTCTGAGTGATTAGTTTTCTCTCAAGCCAGAAAGTGAAGAAGTTAGTATTTGAATTATTTTTCTTTAATCAATTTAAATTTACATAATTTATATTTTATATTTTAGAGCATCTTTTATTATATTTTTAATAAAATAAGGACATTTATCTCTCCTTCTTACTTGGATATGTCAATTTCTAGTCACCTGGGTAATTTTTGAATCTATGCCTGGACATTCTACGGTATTTAATTTCTTCCTTTTCTCCTTTCCAAGTCTCTCAGGTCAAAGATTTTTGCAAAGCCGCTATAATTGCCAGATAAATAAAATCACATTGCTCATAATTACCAGGGACAATTCTGTGTAATTAGATGTTAACTCTAGTGTCTCCTCTTCTTTATGACTCTGAATAAATACCCACTCCTGTCTTAGTATGGGTAAAAGCTCCATTGCAAATGTAGCTGCTTTGTTGCTCTCTGTGTAATTAACTACCATTAAAAGTCACTAATTAGATCGTAAGTTTTAAATAAGTTGCCCTAATTACCTTTGATACACAGTGTACTGAGTCAGGAGGGCAAGTCCTTCAGAGCCAAGAAAACTTGGCTATGTCACTAAGAGAATTAACAGGGCTGTTGGGTTTCTTTTCCGTTTCCATTCATAAACAGGAGGATGAGAACATAGGAAGAGGGCTGGTGGAAGCAGAGGAAGTTATTATGGGTGATATCTGTACTTGTAGGCTAGGAGAACCAGCAGACTATGTCTCAGGGAACCTGTTTAAAGACGGAATACTTCCAAACATTGCTTCAGGAAAGCCTTTTGCAAAATAAGAGCTTACAAATTTAGAAAAAATCATAAATAGAAAAAGGGTCATAAGGAACATGACATAAAAGTTAAAATTTAAATTTTAGAACAAAACGCAATTTAATTTCTTGAATTTGAAGAAAATTGATGCTAGTTAGGTGAACTTTCTGAACACAACTGTCCTCATTTTAAGTGGAAGGATAGTGTTTCTTAACATTACAATAAGATGACATTAATATTTTCTATAGTGAGTTCTCAATGAATTTAGCAATGCTATTAGTGGCAAGGATAATGGTTATGATTCTACAAGGGAGCTTTTTTCTGGTTAGAAGTCTTTGAGTCCTATTATATAAAATATAATAGTTTTAAGTCATTAATTTATTCTCTCTTTTTTTTCTTCTCTTCTTGTCTCTTCAATTCTCTCTTTCTCTGTGTATGTGCATGTGCATATGTCTGTCTCTTCTCTATTTCTCTTTCTCTTTCTTTTTCCATTTCTCTCTCTCTCTCTCTCTCTCTCTCTCTCTCTCTCTCTCTCTCTCTCTCTCTCTCTCTGTGTGTGTGTGTGTGTGTGTGTGTGTGTGTGTGTGTGTGCATGTGCACGCACATGTGTGAGTATATATGTTTTCTGTTACTATAAAGGTACCTTCATAGGGAACTAGTTTGAGAATAATTGTTAGTATCTTACTTAGATTTTTTTCAGTTAAAAAGGAAAATATAATCTTTACCTTATGTATGATACTCTGAAGATTCTGAAGACATATAAAGATACTATTTCTGCTATAATGGTATATACAAAATACTGTGTAAAGCAACACCAAAAAAAAGTGGAACAGGTATTTTCAGTGATTTATTTATCTAATTAATTTATCTTGATTAAATGTACATACTCACTCTCAAAAGGAATTATAATAATAAGGATATTAATATTAAAGAGTAGTATCTTGCATTAATTGATATCGAATGGTGTGCTGCAATTTGCTTCTGTACTTTATGCGTAGTAAATATTGACCACAGTAAGCCTACAGTTATAGAATAACAACAGAGATACAGGGAGATAAATTACATGTTTATAATTATATAAAAGCCTGCAAATGACAGAGTTAATTTCCAAATATAACATTTAGGCTACAGAACTGGGGTTTCCAAATTCTACACAATAGCTTCATGGTTGCTAAGGGATATAATTGCAGTGTCTTATATCTCCACCTAAAAGTCTCAAGAACTGAAGAAATAAGGTCCTTTGAGTATTTTCCAATCCTTTTCTTTGTGTATAAAGACTCATCCAGCTGTGTTTTTTATTATCCTTACAGTTTTGGAAAGCTACAGACAATTAAGGATTGCTGAGGAAATGACAATCTTCTTCTCTACAGACAAGCCACTAAACAGTTATCCCGTTCCATGTAGTCACCTATAAACACATATACTTTGAACAACACAAAATGAATTTATAAACTTAAATTTTTTGTATATATTTATACATATATTTATGTAAAGAGACACACATGCAAGTGTGTGTTTGTGTACAAATATAATATTTCCAGAAAAAAGCAGCAAATTTGTTTAGAAGTTGGAAGAAATTAGAGTTTGGAGGGATGAGTGGGAGGCAGAAGCCTTGTAAATTCAATGCTTTTACATGAAATTCTCAATAAATAATAAAGGTAAAATAATTCCTATAAGCTAAATTTCTACAAACATAATAAGTTTCAGAAACAACTGGTATGGACAATATGCAAAAATTTTGAGACTCCCTTTTGTTTCTCTCTGTCTCTGAATTTCATGTTCTTTCCTTCCTCCAGCACATGCCTTTGTGTGTATGCATGTGCATGTCTTTGTGTGTATGTGTAAGAGATATGAGATAAGTTATAAGTATTTATATTAACACTTATGCATAATTTTATATAAATAAGAGCATGTATGATTAATGTGCATGTATAAAAATATATACATTTACTGTTATACTTATTTTAATTTGTTATATAAAATGTGTACACATTCTATTTACATATTTGTATTTCAAATTTGGAAAACTATCATTTTCATGAAAACAGCTAAGCACAAAAAAGAAATAAGATTTCTCCAATCAATTTTCCAGTATTATGCCATCCTCTTTGACAAACATGTTATATTACTCTCATATAACTATTTTAAGTTTTCTTATATTTGACAATAAAATTTTGTTTCATCCAAGTTCTTTTCAAAGATGCTGTGTGGGTTGTGTGTTTTTCTTAAAGTTGCTCTCTGTTGAAAGTGGGGAATAGTCCTGGACTCATTAACATAGATGACTTTCTGAACAAAGTACCATTGACACAGCTTCTCAGATCAACCAATAATAAATGAAATATTATGAAGATGAAAATCTTCTGAATGGTAAAGAATTTTATCATTTGTAGAAAGCAGTAGCTTCCAGAGTGGGGAAAGTTTTTTTAACAACTACACATCTGATGGAGGATTAATACTCAAAATAAAGAAGTATAGGAACTTGGTATCAGAAATCCAAACACTCCACTTAAAAATGGGGTATGGATCTAAACAGAGGACTGTCAATAAAGAAATCCTCAATAGCTAAGAAATATTTTTAAAAATAACATCCTTAGCTATCATGGTAAGTGAAATCAAAACAACCCTGAGATGTCATCTCACCTGTCAGAATGGCTAAGATCAATAATAAGTGACAGCTCATACTGTTGAGGATATGGAGGTGGTGAAATACTCATCTATTGCTGGTAGGAGTGAAAATTTCTACAGTCACTATGAAAATCAGTATGGTCATTCATTAGAAAGATGGTAATTAATCTACTTCAAGAAGCAATTATACCCCTGTTAGGTATATTCCCAAAGGACACTTCATTCTACCACTGGAAAACTTGTTCAACCATGTTCATTGCTGCCCTATTCATAATGTCAGAAATTTAAAAAAACAACCTAGATGTTCTTTATAAGAAGAATAAGCAAATTGTGGTATATTTACACAATGGAGTATTACTTGGCAGTTAAAATACAATATCACAAAATTTGCAAGTAAATGGTGGAACTAAGAAAAATAATTCTGATTTTTTGAAGATAATCCAGGCCCAGTAAGATAAATATTGTACGTGTTCACTTATATGTGGATATTAGCTATTAAATGAATGATAACTAATGAGAACAAATACAGAGACCCACAGCCAGACTTTATGCAAAGAGGCTTGGCATAGAGTAAGGGGTTGGTGACGGGGTCAAATGGATCTCTCTGGGACAGGGAAACAGCATATATTTTGTGGGTGGACTGGAACCAGAGAATGGGAAAGACAACAGCAGTAAGATCAGGAAAAAATCTGGAAGGGGATATGGGATTGAAGGAGCGATGAGGAGAGAGACAGCTATAATTAAATGACATTTGAGGAGCAGTATGGAAATACAGTGCTGTGAAAACTTCTCCTGCTATATAAAGGGAAACCTAATAAAGTCACACACAATAATGGGAGATAGAATCAGCTGGCCATTTCTTATCACCAAATGAAGCTTGTAGTATGGAACTGGGTTTCCATTAATAGCTTTGTGGTTCTCAAAGGTCCCATGGAAATCCCCAAATAGACCAAAGTGTTGCTTAGAAAATATGTTGCTGTCACAAACTTACAGCAAGTCCCTATTACTGATGACAACACCCACAAAACTCATTTAACATGGAGAGGTTAAACTGCTGCTTACAGAGCACCTTAAGTCATAAGTTCTAGTGTCATTTGTTCTAAAACGTATTCTACAGGCTACCAGAAGAGAAATATAAACATCAAACCAATCTCAAATGCTTTGATCTACAATCTGCCCTGTCTTCAAAATATGACAGGGAAATGGTGACACAAAGCTTGTGAGAGTAACCAACCAATGTCTGATTTGACTTGGCAACCACACCCTAAGATGGAACTCATACCAGATAGAACCCATGCCTGGAAGCCCTAAAACAGGATAAAAGAAAATATTACTTGCCAGAAAAAAAAAAAAACTAATAAGAAAATGAACAAGCAAACAATAGTATAACCCCAATGATATTCTGGTTTTTTTTATAGCCCAGTGCCTTTTATAGCTATCATCAAAAACTCCTCTTCTTGAAGCAGATAAAAACAAACATAGAGACCCACAGTGAGACATTACACAAAGAGAGACACATGTCTCCATTAAATTTCTTCCCAAAGAACTCGGAACTCTTGGGAGATGAGGCAGATTGAGTGATGGAGACAGGGGGGCAAGGGACAAAGCCCTCTAAAATACCTAAGCAAAGTTCATATGAACTCATGGACTGAAGCTGAATATTGTATTAGGTCACAAGGGCAAGGGTTTTCTTTTTACACTCTGCTGTACACTGGCTTTCAATCTTGAAACATACTTTCCTTGTACCCTTTCTCAAGATAGAGAAGCTATAAGTAATCTGTGATGAAACCTCTAATTTGAGTGTCTAAATCCACTAATTAAATAAATGTATTTTTGTAGGAAAAAAATGTCTTTCTCCACTTCAGTTTCAAATTTACCATATTTCAGACAACTTAGTCTGTGACCATGAGCTAGCAGAGTTGAACCTACTTTCATTCTGGAGAGGAAGTGTTGTCTTCTCCATTCTCCAGAAATGACCAATTCCAAACAAATGATAAGCACTGAATGCTAGGTTTCAGGAATTGACTATGTCAGAGCTTTCTATAGCTTCAGTGCTTCTCACTGGTCCCTGTACGGGGAACACAACCACATTACACTCATAGGCAGTGTGACAAGGGCTGTCTCTTCTTGCTCTCAAATATGCTATAGAAGTTAGGTAGGCTCTCCGACATTGCAATTTTAGTTCCCATGGGAAATAATTTAATTGGCTTAGGTATGGACTGGTCTCCATTTTCAGACCAATGATATTTATATCCCTGTTTAATCCTCTTTTTAAGAGAGTAAGGAAGTTTTAAACATTTGCTTCTAATATATCCAATGGATGGATATTAGAATCAAAAGACCATTGCCTCTTATTCTGAAACTATATAGGGGAAGGTATGGAAGGAGGAACACAGAAAAAATTAAGTAAAAATGGGAAATTGTCTAGGGTATGTTTTAAATCATAGTTATATACTTTTGCTTATTTCTCAACAAATATCTAATAAATAAATGAGTAATTTGGTAAACAAAATGACAATTTGCAAATTATAATCTTAGTACACAAGTAGAATGTACTGTGGTAAGATTTTCTTAGTCACATCAAAGTTTCAAGTAAGAAATACAAAAGAAACTCAATTTGACCAACGTTTGACAAGAGCAAGAAAGATCTTAGTGAAATAATGGAAAAAATTCAGGCACAGAGAGAGTTCACAGGAAAAAAATTCAGACAAAGGGAAAAGTATTTGTGGATGCTATGTATGGATGATTGCTTTAAAAATATTTTTATAGTTGCCAAATTGTATTGGTGCATGACTTTAATCTCAGTACTTTGGAGGCAGAGGCAAGTAGATTTCTGTGAATTCAAGGGAAGCCTTGTCTGCAAAGCAAATTTTAGTACAAGCAGAGCTGTTAAATACTCTGTCCTTAAACAAAAAAGAAAGGAAGGAAGTAATAAAAAAAAAACCACGTATGCATAAACAAGTAGGAATAATAAAACTTTAAAACGGAGTGCAGTACCTGTCTTTGTACCACTGAAATATATTATAATCCTAACATTCTTCTTAAAATTGTGAATAGGCAGCACATTCGCTCCATCTATTTACATATGCTATCAAATAATAGGAATGAACATATGACAGGACAATAAGGGCTTTAAATTGATATAATTTTTATTTAATTAAACTACATAAAATTACATAAAATCTTAAATGTAAATTGTTTAAGGTAAACAACATAAAGGGAGATTTTTCAAACATCAATTATTAGGAAACCTCTAGATAAATATAGATATTACTTTGTTATAAGCACCCAGCTTGGGGCATCAGAGTGGATGCAATTTTTCTGTTCTTCCCCTTTTTCTGTACTTGAAACAAAGCTGTGAGGATGTTTTTGATGGCCTATCTGTATCTCTAGTCTTTTTGAGGTCTGAATGACAAGTCAAGCAAGGAAATTGAATTTTTCACTTCTCTAAACACTTTTGGCCCCTAGGAACACTGGAAAAGGTCAAAAATTTTGCAACACGTTCTTCCTCAGGCTACAGGATCAAAAATTCTTTTTAAAAAGGTTGTTCTAGGCCCAATGAGACAGTCAGATGTGTTATAGAATGTAAACAGTGAGGAATGTTCACTGCACTGCACATTCTTCACTTGGGAAGTTAATTTTGATACCAATTACTCCCAAGTCTATTCTCACCAGGTTGACTTTGGAAATAAAACTTAGTTTGACATAAAGTAAGAAGAGTGTGAGTACAGAGATGTGAGGCTCAAGACTTCATTTATTTCTGGTTTTACTTTCCACTCAAGTTTTTTTAATGTCTTTTGCACATGCTTGTTTCTTTTATCTACCATTTTGGCATTTTCCCTACATTTATGACCGTTCTTAATTTTAGAACTTTTATTTTCTTTGTTAATATATGCAAATACTGTTCTTTCACCTTATTCTAGAGGCTCTATCTTCCAGTATATCGCTGTCCTAATCTCTCTCATTGGTTGTACATTGGACCTCCTAATGCTTCTAATGCTTCTCTGAAGCAGAATATGATGGCGTTCTTGTCTAAGATGTCTATCATTAGGAAGGTCAAAAATGTTATAAGGGTTGTGTGGATCAGAAACTCTTCTTCTATTGAAGGGGAAGCCACAAGACAAAAAAAAATAAAAATAAAAAGATGTCTCAACACACCAGCCACCAAGTAAAAGAGATCTTTAAGCATCCATTATAAAGTGACCTGACCTTTAAGGGTAGAAGGATGAAGGATCCTCCTTCTCTTCAGCCTTGAAATGGAAGATATTGGGTTGGCAGATCTGCTAGAGAATTCAACCTGGCTTTCCTAGATACTTAATTCACAAAAATGAAGAAATGGTGTTCATTATTTCAGGCCACTAAAATCTGAGTAGCATCACAGTCTCTTGTGTCTTTTTTTTTTTAAATTAACATCTTGTTTGAAGTTTCCTAGTTCTTAATTAAAATCTAATTGTTATGTCATGTTGTAAGCTACAGAAATCTTCCCCTAATATCCAAACCATATATGAATATATATAAACAAAATATTCACAACAGAAATGAAGTCCCGTATAGCTGGTTTTTATTTAATCATCCCTGTGATAAATAAACATTTATTAAACATTTGGTTAAATGTCAATGGAGAACAGTTAATGTACAACTGCCTTTAATATATTATTTCTGGAATCATGTGAATAGGAACATCTCTTAATCACTGCCGAATCAGGTTAAAATATGCTGTGCAAATCACTTAAAACTATACCAGATTTCAACATTAACTAAGAATTTTTTTTAATATTTGAAGCTTTCAAAATGAATTGTGTTAATGACACAGTAGTATACATTTCTTGAATCTATTGAGATAAGTCATTCAGAATAAATCAGTATGTTGAAAACTAGTATCAGATCTATATGGAGTAAATACAAAACCTAGAAAATTCAGCAACCTTCAAAGGGGAGATACATCTGACTTCATTTGTTAAGAACAGGGAAAGGTCCTTCAGGAAAAGCTTTTTATGTGAAGGACTTCAGGCAACAACTTGAAGGTTTTCCTAGATTTTTGCATGTTTCATTCATTGTCCTCTGTACTTCTTTTAATTCAAGAACCTATCTTTATTACATTGCTTTTATCATCATTACCCTCTTTGCATTCAAGGCTTAACTGAAATCTCACTTCTCATGACCTATAGTCTATCATCCTTCTAGAGAGATGACTGATTTTTATTTTGTTAATTCACCATAAATTCTCACTTACTTTAAGAATTAAAATATTTGTTAGATTACCTATTTGGTTTATCCACTAATCAAGTAGATAAATACAACTCAAGAGGAAACTTTCAGTGCATTATGTTTCACTTTAGGGCTCTAGTAACTTAGGTATGAAAAGAAGATGAGGAAATAGAACAAAAGATTGTAAGAGTACTTAATGTTTATTTGTTGGAATAATAAGAAGCATTTCTGGAAAAGTAACTTCTGTCTGTAGATTATTTCAGTTATTTTCTCTTTCTCTTTTTTTGTTTCTTTGCTTTTATCCTTTAACTTGTAACTATACTATTAAGGTGATTAAAATGGGTAATAAACTATTAAAAACTAGTCTGATTATTTCATGAACTTGCAATATATGTATTTATGGAAAATTAGAGACATGAGAAAAATGATTGAAGATAAACTTTTCTATTGTTTGAGTAATAGGCATAACATTAGAGATTTAAAATACAAAGTAAAACAAAGAATTGTCTTCATTCTTTAAGTATCCACTCTGACACACATGAGGAAATTACTTTCATAGAAATCATTGCATTGTTATGATTGTTTTTTTTTAAAAAAATATTGATCAAACCTGTGAAAACTCGCAACCAGATTTCAAAATAAACTATAAATAACTTTTAGAAGGCTGAGCATTGCATTTCAATCATATGGATGCGAGGGCACCCTCAAAAATATCAGATCTAGTAATTTTTTTCAAAATAAAGGAAAATGTTATAAATAATTTCAATGACAAACAACAGTACGATGATCTGGGTATTTGGCAAGGCAGCCCACTGGATTTAAGTCATCACTAAAATAATAAATAGAAACACATAACCATAAGTTTGGAAGTTTTTAATATGTGTTAACAATAAAATCCAGAGTCAGAAATAATACACAAATTTTTCTTTTAATTATATGTTATAACATTCATAATTACTAGAAAGGAGGATAAATACAGAAAAACGACTGAATCACAATGATATGCTAAAATAAATATAGAAGTATGGACACATATATGTGTATTTTTGAGACTTTTATCCAATCATAAATCTAGAGTCAGATTATTTCTACTATGGGTGAAATATTCCATGATCATGAAGCAATCATTAGCCATGTGTCTAATGTGCACTCTTCTAGATAGCATTTCCCACTTACATAAACTTGGACAATACATGGCCAAAGATTAGTAGGGAAATTAAATGTGTATTGCTATTTTAATGAGTTGTTTTTAAAAAAAATTATCTTATAACTATTAGTTTTTAAAGAAAACACATCCGTCAATAAAAATGAAAGTAAACTTTATCCTTGTCCTGGGATTCTCTCAGTAACTTGTCCAGAGAACATTTAAAATCAGCAATGTTCTGCTTACATCCGACAAAGGAGTAAAGTATTAATTCCTGTTGACCTGCTTAAAGATGTCAGCACAACTTACTATTCTGAGTACTTGCAAAACAGGGAAAGAATTCGGTGAGTGCTACATAAGAATATCTTTTACTGACACTGCAGAGTATTTTTATCCTGGTAGAAGTTGCCTCTGGGCTCTGAAACCCTCTGACAAGAAGCAAAGAAAACTAATTGCAGTGAAATATCTTTTCAGGCAACCTGCCCATCACCAAGTTCTATACGGAGGGTGAATGCACACTTACTTTAGAAGATGTTTTAGTGGAAGACAAGCCCCAGAGGAATTATTTTTAAGGTCAAGAAAACTTCTACAGAGTATAGGACTCAAGATCAATCCACAAAATAGTAGGTTTTGGGGAGTCTTTAAAAAATATTTTGCCAAAAATTCAAGGAATTGTATCCTCAATAACCTAGCTTGACCTCGTATTTTATATTCAGGTAAATGACATCAGAAGACTTATGTCACCATCCAAACAGTACAACCAATTAGTTTCACAGGATACCAAGAAGTCAGGTCATCCTGAAGTTTCATACTTTAGGCAAACATATTTATAAAAGAGTATTTTCACTCTATTTGTGAGTAATTTTGATAAATGGGGTCCTGTAGATACAGAAAATAGCACTGATAGTATGGTCTGTAAATCTATGAAGGAATGGAAAGGACAGAAAGAGAAGAAACCTATTCTTCCTTTAGGACGAAAGGATTGATGTCATATATATGTCATATATATCAGATCAGACTCAGCTGACAGGACTGGCACTGATAGGTAGGTTTCCTCTGCCTTCAGAGGATGGGGCCAGAATCTATTCTCAACTTTAGCTGGCTTTGTGGAAATAAGGACAGTATATCAAACCCCCAAGTTGGACCACTCTTTTTAGTCCATACTCATGACATGTGCCAATAAGAACTTTCACTTCTACAGATTCCAGTGTGTCCATGGTGCCAAACACACTGCAAGTTTACTCAGCTTTAACAACTTTTTGTAACAATAAATGCATACATTATACATAAAGGTATACCTGTTACTTACTCTGTAATAAGTCCCATTGTACTATGTCATCCCTGAGTTGGCCTGTTTGTACTTCTTTGTGGGTAACTCTTCTGGGACAAGTTTGAAGGCAAATGCCAACAGAAATCACATTAATCAAGAGGCATTTGCTGGAAAAGAGGAGGATTTTGTGGGAATAATTAGAATAATTACAGAATACCAGACATTCATTTTTACATGTTGGTGGCTGATCTAGGGGCTTGTATATCTTGACCGTCCACCAATCCATACTTAGAAGTGATAGAATGAGACTATGAATCAGATATCAGATACTAAATAGCAAAGATTCTTGCTTGAATATCAATCTTATTTATCCTCCAGTAAAGCTGAAGCTTTAATCTTTAGTCCCTCCTACAACTGTCTTTTGACATTTTCCAAGCAAGCCTATACATTCACCACTAAAAAGCCCATTTCAAAGCAATTGAGCCATGTCTTCTATTGTTACAAAGTCACTCTTCTCATATCCAGATCAACTGGAAATAGATTATCTACTGCTTCTCTATTCATGACTTCTGATATGGCCAGAAGAAGAATCTCTAGATTACTGACAAAACATACATTCAATGACTAGTGGCCAAGTGGCCTCATAAGCATAAGTGTTATCTTTCATGAGCCTCAGTAGCTAGGAAATATTGAAAGCTTGGAGGGAATGAATCTCCTAGAAATATTGGCCGGTAGGTGGGCTCTTTAATCTCACTTTTAATTATATACATAAAAGGTAGAAAACATCACAGGGTAAAGTGAAAGTGATTTTTTTGTTTGTTTATTCATTTTGTTTTGTGCTTTTTTGTTTGACTTTTTAAAAAAATTATGTATAGGAAAGTCTTTTTTCCCATGTATCCCCCTGCTTCCTCTTCCTTCCCTTCTCCCAATCCCTCCCAGTCAGCCTTCAGACTCTCCCTTCCACATTCCCCCAATCTTCTCCCCCAAAAGGGCAAGAAGTCCCAATTTGGGTCATCTCAGCATGGCAATCCACTCCAAGCGAGTCTGATTTTCTCATTCCAATATCAAAATTGGGTTAGGTGCTCCTCTGCAGGGAATGGGCTCCAGGATGCCAGCCCACATACAGAAACACAGTATGATCCCACTCCTCAAGGCTAATTGACAGTTGCCTACCCTTGGAGGGCATAGCTCCTTTTCCTGATGGATCTTCAGTGGCTGTTCTTGATTTAGTGAGCTCCCTAGAGCTCCAGCCAGCCATCATTGTGGGATTTCTCCTCATAATTCCTATCCCCGTGTTCATACCATCTCTCCTCCCCAAATCTCAGTTGGAATAGGAGTTTAACCTAGCACTAAGCCATGGATCTCTGTCTCTATTCATTGTTGGATATAGGTTCTGTGTTGACACTCAGTATGGTTATTCATTTGATTATAGAGGAAGCCCTGCTTAGGGATCTCCTATTAGTTGGAGACCTACTCAGGAACATCCTGTGAGTTCTTGCAAACCACAACCCCTGAACAGCTTGGGATAAGAAGGAACTTAAAAGGGATATACAGAGATTCCATTAGGAAAACAGTGACAACTATATCCAACAAATTCTATATTCTTCATAATACCTCAAGTATTATCTCTTACAAACTAAGATTTTTAGTGATTAGTTGTTTATTTATTAAAATATTTTTAATTCAGTAATAGTCTTTTCATTGTTTAGTTAATGAATGTTTGGTTCATTTTGACAATGTCAAGATAGAGCCAGCATTCAAATTCATCAAGTAAGTAAGATCTTTCTTTGGTTTTTGAGCATACTATCTCCAGGGTCTATAATTTAGGGCCTTCTAGAAAGCCTGAAGTTTGGAAGTTTTCAAAACAGAGTTCCAAGTTACTGAAAACCCAATTCTTTTTATATTTTGTGCCCCCCCCAGGCTAACATTATTTTCTTTGTCTTAGGGAGCCTCTTGTATGTGTCTTTGGACACCCAGGCACCACCAGTAATTAGGTAGAAATAACTCACGGCTTTTATTCACCTCCCAGTTTCTGCTATGTTAACTGGGGCACATTTCAGAGAAATCTCTACTTGGGGCTATGTGAGGACAAAGACATTGTACTAATGTCTGGCTTGAAGGAGCTCCTCAGAGCAGTCATTGAACAATGTTTTTGGCTTTACTTTCACCTGCCTATGTGGCATCTGTTCTCCCTGACTCAGCTTTCTGTGTCCAGACAAATGATTCACTCCCAATGCATTTTTCTGTTCATACTGAATAGGCCCTCTAACCATCACTGTATCTTTCAATTCCAGCTAGCAGCTTAGACAGCAGGTTTCTTTTTTCTTTTTTTTTATAATGTTACTAAGCAAGCATGATTGTTCAGAGAAATTGTGCAGATCCCTCTAAAAATACTTGTTTATATCGTCTGGACTTCCAGAGATTGCTTCTGTCTCTAAACTCAGGACAAAGTCTCTCTTTTGCATTCAGTTCCTTGATACATTATCAGCATTGCCATTTCAGGAAATTTCATCCAAACTTATTATACTCTCACTGTAGGGCAAACATTATGATAAATAGGTTCTATATGTGATCTCACTCAATTTCCACCCCCACCTCTTTGAGATTAATATTCAGAGCCATATTTTACAAAATAGAAAAAGAAGGTTACAAAAAAGTAATTTGTGTGTCTAAAAGTACACTGAAAGTGAATGAAAGAAAATACTTGACAACAAACAGTTAACTATTGGAGAAAGCAAATATTTTAGCTTAACATTCATATATTAAAGTACAATGGACAGTGTAGACTAATATCGGCATTTAATGTATTTTATAGCATTTAACCTCAACTCTTTAGTAGTCATTTTCTTTATATCAAACAATAGTAAGATGAGTGAGTTTGGAGCCGCCTCTATAATTAGTTGCTTGTAGCCACTCAATGTTTGAGCATAGGGTCACATTGTAGCAAGTAAAGAGGTGGGACAGAACAAAAATCTGCCACCAATTGGGGATGTACATGAATAAATGGGAAATTTGGTGTCACTAAGAAAAATTAAATAAGCTTTCTATGTTTTTAATAGTGAAGTAAAGAAATGACCCAGAAACAATTGTATCATTCACATTTGGGCACCCAAATTCTCAGTAATGATCTTTAGCACAGTCCATAGAACCACTCTTAATCAACACTTAGAAATTTAAAAACACTCATTGAAACAATGACAACAACAGAAAGATAACAATGTTTAAAACTGATGGGAAAGTTTTAAAAATATAAAGAAAGACACACAGGGACCTCAGCTATTGAGATTGAGAAGTCAGTCCTGTACTGCTTTACATGTTACATCTTTAGTTAATGGTCACTCATTTCTAGAGGTAAAAGCTCTGTTCTAGTTAATAATTCTGATGAGGAATCCCTTCCAAAACCATTCAGAAATAATGTTTTATCAAATTTATGGGTAACCCTAGAGACTGTCAAGTTGAGATAGAAGATAGAATATGTCAAAGACTTTAAGAAGATAAACACTAGATTAAATAAAAAAGAGACAAGTAAAACATCCTTTTTAAATAGTAGTAAAAGAAATTAGGAGACACAACACAAGTAGTATTCAGGATTTTCTGTGAGTATTTGTATGTTATATACGTAAAAAGGAATGCTTGTATATAACCCTGTGTATGTGAGTACACATACAGATGCTGAGGCTGGTAACTTTTCATTTCTCCAACCATTTTATTTTTATTACAGAAACTCTCTCACTGAATTCAGTGCCAACACAGCTGACTAGACTATCTAAAGAGCCTCGGGTATTTGTGTGTCCCTGCACTGAAACCCATAATACTCCAGTGTTCATTGACAATGTAATAGCTAAGGATTTTTTTTTTCTTTAGGCTTTGATGAACTATGTCTACATGCTGGGTAAAATGGAAAACTATTTCATTCTATTAAATTTTCTCCTAAGCCTAATGACTTGATTTGCCCTATGGCTTAATTTGATCATCATAGAAATCTGAATGTTTAAGAAAGTATTTTTGATAACATTGGTATTTGAGTCTCCTGTGGCTGGTGAGATCAAAATTTGTCTTTCCTTTTTGACAACTTCTATTAGCTATTCTTTCATTCAAAAGTCTTGTTATTTGGAGGAAAACAGATGCAAATTTAGAAGAAAATTTGGAAAGACAGTATTCAAACCGGCCTCATGATTCATTAATTTTGATTCCCTCTCAATAAGTTCCAAGTGTGAGTAGCCCTTCAGAAAATAAATGCAAATGTTTTATAATAAAAGACCAAAATAAGAATGCTACTGATAATCAAATGATTTATCATCTTGCAATATGCTTCACTTTACTTCCAACAAACACATGTGTCTTAGCCAAAAGAAATTATATGAGACCAGAATTTTATAGAAAGCACTACCAGGATACTTACTATCTGGATCATAACCAGTATTTTAAATGTTCAGAAATTTTAGCTGGATAGAGAATATTTGAGTTTCCAAAGCTTATCTTTTGTCTTTGAAAACTTCATATTTGAATATTTTGTATTTGATCAGCTTCACTCCCCAGTTTACTTCCAGATGCTCCTTCAAATCTCCTTCTCAACTCCATGCTTTCCTCTTATAACTAATTTAGATTGTATTTTTAAAGTGCTTGTATTAAAGGTTATCATACGACACAGTAAGTATTCCTTTGCCTGTCCTTCTCCATGATCTGCAGAGGTCCTCAATGTCTACTTTGTACACTTGTGACATTCTTTTCTAGTAAAGTTAAAGAAAATGTCAAAGAAACGCATCTTATCCTTGATCAAATCAATATTTAACAGAAGAGAAACCAGCCTTGCCAGTAGTCTTAGATATTCCTCCTCAGAAAGAAATGGAGTCTCCTTTAGGAAAATAAAGAGATACGAAACCTTGAAGAAAAGATGCAAATTTAAATTCTGGTTGCTACTTATTGCTTAAAATCTAGACAGTCTTGGTCACATTACTGAATAGCTATGAGCCCTGGTCATGAACACGGAAAATAATAAAAAACAAACGTAGATACAAACTCATATGTCCTTTTGTCAGGGAAGTAAGATAGTGTCTGTAATATGTTCAAAATATGTTGAACAGATTTTAATAAATTATACTTAGGTCATTTTAAACAATGTTCACAATATTGAGGAAGTTGACCTAACAAAAACTCTCTCCAGATACATAATAATTACTTCAAAGATAAGTATTTACAGTAAAGAAGAAAGACATCAGTCGCCTTGGTTCTAGCTAATTCTATATTGTTCAAATGGAGATATAGACATATTCTTGAATATATATTGACATTGGGGAAGATGTCATAAATTGTGGAAGAAGGATACTACATGAAAGTTTTAGAGTATTGTTCAAATATCACTATAGTGTTTGAATTTGTATTTAATTTTTCTAGTTCCTTTAATAAAAAATAAATATAAGGATAAAAAATAACCCAATTAGTCCCAAAACAATACTTGCTTATCTCTAGAGTTCATCCTTGTGATTACATGTTAGTTACTTTAAAAAATTGTTTGTTTTTCAAAAACCTTAAGGAATATCACACATTGTATTGTACATGTTCAATAAATATGCTTGTTATAAGCTAACTATTAAAATTGAAGTAAAATGAATTTCTACTAATAATTCTCTGAGGAAATTTTATATAAATGTGAATTATACACTGTTACCTGAGGAATTGTTATTTCTCTGCTAATTTCAACTGCATTGTGTTGTCCAAATATCTATCAGTAGGTGAGACTAGAAAATACATTTTGCTGAATGATGAGCATGAACCATGCTTAAAAAATGACAATGAGAGAACATCTATTAAAGCAGAAAGGAAGTGGAAATGTGTTGAATAGGGATATATATTCTTTACCAGAACTCACACTTGTTGCCTTCCAGGTATCCATATGTAATCCATACAATTACTATCTGCCAATTAAATAATTGCATTCATCTCCATGTCCATATGTAATAACTTCCTACTATTTCAGTGTAGCTTCTGGGAGGCTAATTATTTGTTAATGAATACATACATATCTACCTTACAATCAAGTATCAAATTTATAAACATATAGTAAAAATTGATCTCTGGTACCATAATATAAGCCAAAATAGCATATATAAAGCATAACAGTTACGTTCTGGCAACAACAAAATTATGCTTGTCAGGAATTGAAAATATACCCTCCCATGGTGTCAAAGTATTTTTTTTAGATCTTACTTTTGGTCTTTGAGAGTTTATTTGTCCAATGTCTTCTACATAGAATGCCTCTCCACCTTAGGAATGATCTTTTGTCTCTTAATTGTTCTTTGTGGCCATATTGTATTATAACTTGAAGATCATGTCCTTCATGTTTTTTTTTTAAATAATTTTAACCATTGTCTTCATCCCTGAACATGTTTATAGCTTCTGAGTTTGAGAAATTCTGTTTAATGCAAATCATAATTGGTTTCTTTCACAAAAAAACTACAGAAAGGATAAAGAACATTTTAAAAATAGTAATAGAATATATGCTTTTAATTTAGGTATATGTTCATACCATAACCATATAATATTTATATTTGTATACATATTTTTTATCTATTAGGTTAGATGATGTGATTATACTGTGTTGACCTTAATTGATTGTATGGAATATGTAACAAATGAAAGAATGAACACAGATGAGGATAAAAAAGCATTAGGCATCACTTATAATCTGATTTTTGGTGACAGAAGTTCACTTGGTGACAAGTGTATGTGCTTTAGACATAGATACAATAGATTTTTCAGTTCAGTGATCTCTGGGTTTCTAAATTCTCACCGAAACTCAAAGCTTGTAGATAATAATCTATGTGGGCAATAGTCACTCTGCAGAAATGCTTTTTGAGCAAAGGTAAGGCTTTTCTAGGAGAATTTTAGGCAGCACGTTTAGCTGTAGCTTAGGGGTTTTTGTCCTGTAACTAGTGATGGTTTCAACCTTCCAAGAGGTCTGCCTGATACATCATGAGGTTTTCTAAAACATTATTACAATCATATAAATGGATTCGCTAAACAGCATGACTTCATGTTTAGTTATTTTATACTGTAACATTTTTGTATATTAAACAGGGGCCAAATCATAGTCATTAGCATATGAATATAAATTTGTCATTTCTTATTTTGAGCATATTAAAATAATTTTAATTTTTTTCTGATGTGTAATGCATTACTATAAGTTTTAGTCGTCAATTTGATCTCTGAAGAGCCAGAACTTGGAAGTCATGCTTCCCATATCGTTATAGTGTTTAACCAGCATATCTACCTTATCTATTATCTGTGTATAGGTGATTCAGATTCTCAGATAGAATTCTAATTAACTGGTATCTTAAACATTATATGAAGTCAAGAAAGAAAACATAAGTTAGAAAGAAGAGAAGGGAAACTCATGGATTAGAAGAAACATAAATTTTTTAAAGTTGGAATTTAAGTTTAATATTATCACAGTAAAAATCTTTTAAAAGTATCTTTTTAAAAAAAATAAATTCTAGTGTTTCTTGTTTTTATTTGGGGTAGGAGGCTGGGTGAAAATACAAGGTGAGAAATTGGACTGAAAACATGTGACCAACTAATTTTTCTTCTAATACAGGAAGTACTAGATTCTAACTGCAGGTAACCAGAAGGGCACATTTTAAGTTTGTAATATCATTCTGGACCATGAATCAAAGAGGATAAAATGTTTTTTTTTTCTTTTCTTTTGACACATAAATGTCCATCAGCATCAAGTGGGATGTTTTGGACTGATATTATTAAATTTTCCCAGTTATATACTGAACCTACAAGAGCCAATTTTGCAAAAATAATTTAGTTGGTAAAGTGTTGTTAGATTTGCTTTGTTTTTCTCTTTGAAAGGCCTGCCACCCAGCTGCCAAATAAACACACAGAACCCTAATATTATAATTCCTGGACTTAGATTGGTTTATTGGTACCCAGTTTTTTAACTTATTTTTATTTTACATACCAACCACAGATTCCCCTCTTTACCTTCCTCTCACCCAGATCCCCCACCCCATTCCTTATTTACTCTTCAAAAAGGGTAAGGCCTCCCATGGGCAGTCAACAAAGTCTGGCACATCTAGTTCATAGAGGACCAAGTTCCTCACCCCTGCATCAAGTCTGATCAAGTTATGCCTCTGTAGGAAATGGGCTTCAAAAAGCCAGTTTATGTACTGGGGATGAATCCTGGTCCCACTGCCAGAGGCCCCATAATGAGCCCCACAACTGTCATCCACATTTAGACAGCCTAGTTCTGTCCCATGCTGGGTCCCCAGCTGTCTTCAGAGTTAGTGAGCTTCTAGTAGCTCTCCTTACTTAGAGTCTTGGCTGGAGTCATTCTTGGAGAATCCTCGGAAGTTCCCTAGCATCAGGTTTCTCCCAAACCCCCAAATGGCTCCCTCTATCAAGATATCTATCTTTGTTCTCTATTTTTTTCTCTAACTCAACAATCCAATTCTCTCATATTCTCTTACCACATCCTCTAACGCCCTCCACAGATAATCCCAGTTTCCTCTGGAGATAACATCTATTTCCTCTTCACAGGAGATCCAAGGATGTATCTCCTAGGGTCTTCCTTGTTACCTAGCTTCTGTGGGGTTGTGGATTTTAGCCTGGTTATCCTTTCTTTTATGTCTAATATCCACTTGTGAATGAGTACAAACTGTGTTTATCTTTGTTGGTAAGGATTTCCTTACTACAGATTTTTTTTTTGTTCTATCCATTGGCTTGCATTTTTTTTAATCTGCTGAGTAATATTCCATTGTGTAAACATACCACACATTCTTTAGATAATTTTTGGTTGAGGGGCATTTAGGTTGTTTCCAGGTTCTGGCTATTATGAATAATACTGTTATAGACAAAGTTGAGTTAATGTCCTTGTGGTATAAATGAGCATCATTTGAATATATACCCAAAAGCAGTATTGCTGGACACGAGGTAGATTACTTTCTGGTTTTCTGAGAAACTGCCATACTGATTTCCAAAGTGGCTGTATAAGTTTATACTTCCACCATCAATGGAGAAGTGTTCCCCTTACTCTACAGTCCCACAAGTATAAATGTTCAGAAGTATTTTTGCTCTTAGCCATTCTGACAGATGTAAATGGTATCTCAGAGTTGTTTTGCTTTGCATTTTCCTGATGCCTAAGAATGTTGAGCAATTCTTCAAGTATATTTTGGCCATTTGATATTCTTCTGGTAAGAATTCTCTTTTTAGATTAGCACCCCATTTTGATGCTATTATTTGGCATTTTGATATCTACTTTCTAGAGTACTTTGTATATTGTGGAGATCAACCATTTGTCAGTCCAGGGTGGGGATGAAGTCTGGTGTTTGATTGTCTTTAATGATTGTTATTGGGAAGTTGTTAGTGTCTTACCTAGAGTTACTATTAAAAATAATTGAGAAAAATAAAAGGAGATAGAGTATTCCAGCCTATTAACACTTCAGAAAGTAAACAAGTTAATACCTTCAGTAAATCCCTGAATCTATCCAGATTCACTATGCTCTTTTTTTCTAACAAACTAAAGGAGATAATTGCTGAGAAATACTCTCAGATTAGCTGAAAAAGGCTTTTGCCTTGAAATCTTCTCTAATCTATTGGAGAAGGGACATTGTCCAGTCTATTGAGCTTCTTGCAAGTTGTGTAATGTGATCCAGCTTTGTAGTATTTATAAGCCATCACATCCACTGGAGTGGGCTTTGTGGAGAGCTAGTGTATTTGACTAAGTTCTGCTCCTTAATAAGACCTTAGAAGTAGCAACCACAAATAAACTTATTGGTTCACAATAAACAAACAAACACAAATGAAACAGAAAAAAATAAAAGGACACATTCCAAAGACACAATTAAGAAAATGAAATTTACTTCTAATGTTGATTGACATGTAACAAGAGGTTTATGGCCCCACTAGTTGCGCGGTGCAGACCCACTTACAGCTGCTTCTCCTCCCCCCAAATGACTCATATGCTTATATTAATTACATTGTTTGGCCTATGGTATAGGCTTATTACTAGCTAGCTATTTCATCTTAATTCAACCTATATCCATTAATCTTTCTGCCACATGGCCAGTGGCTCACCTGTGTTCCTTACATGTTTCTTCCTTGGGAAATTAGGTTGTTCTCTCTGTCTGACTCTGCCCTCCTTCTCCTACCTATATTCTGATTCTTGTCTATTGCTACAGTGCCTTTCATGGGCCAAAACAGTCCTTTATTAACATCATATAGAAAGATATTCCCATGTCACTTCCCTTTTTCTGTCTAATCAAAAGAGAAGGTTTCAATTTGAACATAGCAAAATTACATATAACAAAACAGCTATCAAGCAAGAATTATAGTTAAATTATCTAGTCTATTGTATTTAACAAAATTAAAAAAAATTCCACCATCTTCTTTATCCTTGTCAGTCTAAAGTTTCTTATCTAATATACCTTTTATAGTAACTAAGGAAAACTACTTATACATAATCCTCAACTACATCAAAGTCCACAGAAGGATATACTATTACTTGAGTAAACAGAAAGTACAAACAACTTATACTTGAAATGACAGAGATGACATCTATCTTCCTGGATAGTCACCCAAAATTCTTTGTAACATTGGGCATTCATCATCAGATTATAGACCTAGAGTTTTTGGTGTACCTGTCAGTGAAGTAGTAAATCTAAAGGACTTCTCTGTCCATTATGGCACTGAGTCACATTTCCCTGTGTCCTGAAGGATGTCTGGAAGTTTTCTCTGCAAAGCAGAAACCTGAAAGACCATTTCAGCTTGTTCTGCCAAATTTCAGAGGTCATTTTCTTATGGGACCTGCATGTCCAGTTTATACATCATACTGTCAAGCAGTCAATCAAAGAACAGTTTCTTGTCCAGTGGCTAACCATTGCCCCAAAGAAAGTAAACTCCACATGAAGTTTCTTCAATGCTCATTATTCTCTTGAAGTAGATTTGTGCCCCTAGGAACAGACATATCTCACTGTCCAGAAATGTCTAACTTCTTAAAATATTTTAAATGCCATATCTGTAGGTGTTTAAAGTATTTGAAGATTACCTACCTAATTGAATCATATCTTTGTATACCTAAAATTCTAACTAACATGACTATCGATAAGTTTGCTTATCATAGATGATTATTAACCTGCATCTTTTAGTTATACATTACAATTTTAAATGAGTTATATGAACATCAAACCTTAAGCAAGAGAAGAAAAATACATTAAATATAACAAAACCAACTTTAAATTTGTATCAATAAACCAAATTTCATATCAATGTAAAACATTTTGAGATTAACAACCAATTTTTGGATAACAGTAAATTCAATAATTTAATTTTTAAAAATCATTTATATACTATATCCCCTTTTCTTCTTAGAAAGACATTGACTATGACCTTAACCATTTATAATTAAAACAAACATTTATAAGCAATATTTCGGGAATTTGGGCATAGTTTTCCATTGCTACTTTCTATTGATTAAGAGTCAGTGGCAATCTTATTAGTGTCTTAAACCTGGGTCATCTTAGTCTACAGCCTTGAAGCCGATTTGCCCTTACTTCCCATCAGAGAATTTACAAGTGGTCTTGTTTTATGAAACTATATTTTCCTAAAAGCAATCCATAGGTTCTTATCTTCTGTGGAAACAAAAGCAGAACCTCTCTTCCAAAGCAACATATTCTTAGATACAAATTTCAAAGTCAAGATACTTTTAAAATATACATGTTTTTTTTAAAACTTAGTAGCCTTTTCTAATCAATTATCTTTCTGTAATTAATCCATTACCAGTTTAAAAATTAAAAGAAAACACAATAATAATCAAAATCCAGACTCTGTGTCTATTTTCCATTTTTACATGTCATTAAATTTTTACACTCTATTTATCTTTTTAGGGACTTTCTATACCCTCTTTCTTATCTCTCTGAAGCCTATGTACATTTTACAGACATTTAAACCCATTTAGATTTTTTTTAAAAGAAATCTGAATCTGTTTCATTACGTTTCCTTAATCATTTTCTAACCAGAAGGGCATTTAAAATTCTAGACTATATAGCTATGCTTTTCCTGCTGACTGCTCCACTCAGTGGCTTTTCAACATGGCAGAGGTGCAGGAGCCATGCTTACCTTCCAAATTCTGGGAAACAGTACTAAATATTGTGAAACCTTTACCACCCCAACTCTGGGAAATCCTAGAGTCCACACTTAATCAACTAGAGTGCTGATGCTCACTGCACCTAAGAGTCTGACAACAGGGCCTCTTAAAGAGCCACACAGTTTTTGCCAATAAGAATGACTCTGGAAACTCCTCTCTTAAATGGACCATGTCTGCTCATCTCTAGTAAACAGAGTAGTCCCAGAAAACACTGCAACAAAGAAACTGTGTTTGACTCTGTTACCCTTTCTTTTTCTTCAATATAAATAGAAACCTTAAATTAATCAGATGAAGCTTGCTGTTTATACTGAGTCTCTGTGAGACTATGGGAAACAGCATTTTTACAGCTTACTCTGCCTGCAATGGCTCCATTTTGTACTTCAAGCTTGAGGGCTATGCCATCTCTGCACCATGTACCACTTCAGAGTCACAATTCAGAAACTGTTTTTGGCTCTGTTTCTGTACTCTAATACCCTGTTTAAGCTTTTTCAAGCTTCATGTGGGTGCTCAACCCATGTTGAGATTCCATCTGTAACAGGAGGTTTCTGGCCTGACTAACCCCATGGTTCCCATTCACCATAGTTGCTTTTCTCCCTCAAATTGACTCAAATGCATATAGTCATTACGTACTTTTTGGACTATGGCTTAGGCACATTGCCAGCTTGCTCTTTTATTGTAACTCCACCCATTTCCATTAATCTGTCCTGCCACGTGACCCGTGTTTTATCTGTGTTCCTTACATGTTCCTACCTTGGGCAGCTGGGTTGATCTCTCTGTCTGACTATACCACCTGCTTCTCTTATCTATACTCCCATTCCTGCCTACTGCTACAGTGCTTTTCATGTGCCAAAACAGTCCCTTATTCACAGCATATAGAAAGTCATTTTCACATTACTGATAAATGAGATGGCTATTCAACATAGAGAGAGCATCATTTTATCATTGAAATCATGCAAAAACAAACCAGAAAAACAAATTCAGGAAGATATATATTTATACACAAACATGCACACATACATGCACAAATGTACATATACATACATATATGTATACATATGTATGTACATATGCGTATATACATGTGTGTGACAATTACAATCTAATATAAAGAGGTTATCAACTTTAGTCTGGATGTTACATGGAAATGATTGGAAAGAAGGTACCTAACAACAGCTGGGGGGAGGAGGAAAGGGAAGAGAAGAGTGTTATAATCTAAATCAATTAAAAATATATTTTAAGTCACAACAGAATTCCATCGTTTGGGCTCTGTACTCTGACCCAAAACATAAGCAGTTTTACTAGAGGCCACGCTGATCCTTCAGGAAAAAAAATAAATAAATAAATAAAAACAAAACAAACAAAAAAAAACTTCTGCTTTACAAGAAGCCAGTCTGGTTCTAGGTCTGGGGTAATATACTACATACAGCAAGCTACTATTCCTTAAATCCATGCTAACAATTTCCAAATGTACCCCCTTCCTTTCTTGAGCTCCATATCCTAGACCACAGCTTCTGAAGAAAACTTTTCTAGGCCAATCTGTACTAGGAATCCCAGAAGCAAAGCAGGTGTCCAGAATCCAAGAGGCTACAGAGGTACTTGGAACCACCCAAAATCCAAGAGGTCTTACAGGCTCCCAATACTTCAGAAGAGATACTCTACTATACCTAGAGACACACTAGTCATAAGAAGCTTTTCCAATTAGGCTAGAAGACCAGAAAGAAAGAAAAAAAACAAAAACAAAACAAACAAACAAACAAAAAAAAAACACAGAATAAACACTACCCAACAAAAACAAATGGAAGAATGAACACCTAGACCTAGAATCATCTTACATCCATAGGCCTAGATGCCTGTATGAAAACACAATTAACAAAGAGAGGACATTATAAAACTACCAGAGCCCTGCTGTCCTCGGATAGCAAAACATGAATATCTCAGGCAACTGAAGCACAAGAAAATGTCATAAAAAAAAACTTTATGAAAATGATTAAGGTTCTTAGAATGATTTGGAAAATTTCTTCATAGTATTTAAGGAAAAGACAACACAAAAATGGATGAAATTAATAAATACATTAAAGAATTCAAATACAACCATATATAAGATATATATATATATATATATATATATATATATATATGTACATATATATATATATAAGCAAACACAGAAAAAAACAGGCAAGGAGACAATTTAAGACATGAAAATTGAAGAAGAAAGAATGAAGAAAATACAAACTGAGAGAATTCAGGGAAGAAGAAATCTGACTACACAGGCAGAAGCTACATATGCAAACATAACCAAAAGAATTCAAGAGATGGGAGAATCTCAAGTGTTGAAGATACAATAGAAAAGATAGATTTATTTGTGGTGGGATTCAGGTGTCAGCTGATATAGTCAGAAGACACTTATCCAGTGTCTTCATTCGTTTTAGATTTAACATAATTGAATATGTTAGATCTAAAATAAAACTTCTCACAGAACACATGCAGGAAATCTGAGGTAGCATGAAAATACCAAAACAAATAATAATTCAAATAGAAAGAGAAGCATCAAAGTGAAAATTCACCAATAAAATTTTTCACCCGTTATTATCATTTATGCCTCAAATGCAAGGACAAGGACACCTACATTTGTCAAAGTAACACTACTAATGTAGTGAAATGACACATGGAACACCATTAACTGTGAGAGGCTTCAATGCCTCTCTCTCACCAATGGACAGATGAATTAGAAAAAAAAAAAACAAAAAAAACAAAAGGGAAATATTAGAGGCTAATTGATATTATTACTCAAATATACCTAAAATTTCACAAACAAAAAAATAGAATACTTTTGTTGTCAGCACCTGAACATTCCCCAAAACTGACCATATACTATTTTGTTGCATAAATACTAATTGCTATCATAATAAAAACATGGATCCAGATATTGTGGTAGATGCTACAAGACCTGAGAGTGAGAGAAAGGAACAAGCCACTTGAGAAACTTCAGGCCACTCTAAAATTCTTAGCTGAAAGTATAGTCTCCAGTAATCCTCAGACTGAAGAGGGAAAGTAAAGGTCTATACTCTGTCTCCTCCTGCCTTTTATTCCTTTCTCTGCTCAGCCATATCACTTCCTGTTACAACCTTCCTAATGACGAAATTAAAGGTATGTGTGCTTCCCAAGTACTGAAAGCAGAGGCATGGAATCCCAAGTGCTAGGATTAAATGTGTGCCACCACTTCCTTGCTCTGTTTCTCTTTTGGAATGGATTAATTTCATAACATTCAAACTGGTCTTAAACTCACGAAGATCCAGAAGGATCTCTGCATCTGACTCCTGATTGCTAGAATTAAATCTGTGTACCACCACTGCCTGACCTCTATAGCTAACTCTGTTGGCTCTATCCTCTGATCTTCAGGCAATCTTTATTTGATACACAATATATCACCACACTCAGTCACAAAGAAAATCTGAAGAGATTCAAAAAAAATTGAAAGAATCCTCTATACCTGATGATATTACAGAGGATTAAAACTGAATTTCAAAAACAGAAACAAAAGAAAGCATATAAACTCATCTCATGGAAACTGAACAACTTTTTACTGAATCACTACTTGATCAATGAAGAAATATAGAGAGATGTTAAAGACTTCTTAGAATTTAATGAAAATCAATGATCATCTTACTCAAACTTATAGAACACAATGAAAGTGGTACTAACAGGAAAGTTCATAGCACTCTGTACCTAAATATGAAAATTAAGACATCTCAAAATAGTGACCTAACAATATACCTGACTGCTTTATAAAAAAAGAAAAACAAGAGGAGTATAAGGAAGAAAATAATCAAACTTAGAGGTACTACTCAGCAGTTTAAAAACTGACATGCTAAAATTTGCAAGCAAATGTATAGATTTGGAGACTATCCTGAGTAAGCTAACACAATGATGGATGTCAGATGTAGTCACTCATAAGTGGATTCCGGATAAAAAGCAAAGAATATCCAGGCTTCAAGCCATAGCCCTGAACAGCTTTGGAAAAGAAGAAACTAAAAAGAGATATCCATGGATCCCTGTGGGAAGAGGAATCAAGATCTCCTGGGTAAATTGAGATTATAAAGAGCAGCAACAAGGAGATGTAGGAAAAATCAGGAGAGAAGAAAATGGTTGAGTGAGAGGACCATCAAAGAGGGAGTAAAAAAGAGATGGATATCTTGGTAGAGGGAGACACTATGGGGTTGGAAAGTAGCTGTGTGCTAAAGAACCCTCCAAGAACATATGAAAAGGATTATCGACCATGATCAAGTGGGCTTCATCCTAGAGATACAGAAATGGTGCAACATACTAAAATCTATCAATTTAATAAACTATATAAATAAACTGAGTGAACAAAAATGTAGATGGTCATCATATTAGATACTAAAAAAGCCCTTGAAAAAATCTAACACCCTTTCATGATAAAAGTTTTGGAGTGAGCAGAGGTACCAAGAATATAACTCAATATAATAAAGGTACTTTAAAGTGAGCATGTAGAGATCATCAGCTTAAGTGGAGAGAAATTTCAGTAATTCTACAAAATCAGGGACAAGACAATGTTTTACTAATACCAGCTAGAATCTGGAAGCAATCTAGATCTCCTTCAACTGACAAATGAATAAAGAAAGTGTGGTACATTTACACAATGGAGTATTAATAAGATGTTACAAACAATGACTTAGTTAAATTTGCCAACAAATCGATGGAACTAGAAAATATCATTTTGAGTGAGGAAACCTAACCCCAGAAAGACAAAAATGGTATGTACTGACTTATAGGTAGATTAGCTGTAAACTAAAAGATAATCATGATACAATTCAAAGACACAAAGAAGCTGAAAAATATTGAGGAAAGCTCAAGTTTGGGGGCACATGAATCTTATTGTGAAAGCAAAATAGTGTGGACATTGCAGGTGCACTGGGTGGGTGAGAGGTCTGGGAAGAGAGCATAGACATGGGAACAAGAGGGATAAAGTAGGAGGAGGATGGAGCGAGAAAAGATTGTGAAAGACAACTGGTATCTGGGGAATTTCTAAAATAAGCTAGAAACCTAGTGTAATAGAAACTTCCAGAATCTAACAGGATGAGCCTAGCAGTGAAAGATATAGAGACTAATCCAGCCATCATTTATAACACTTCCAGAGGAGAATTGGGACCCAAACCCAGACAATAACTGACCTACAATTAGTCCTGACTACAAGACATAGAAGGTAGCACAGAAATTGTGAGGATGCCCTACAAGTGGCTGGTCCATATTGAGACCCATACCATGAGAGTTAGACTATCCACGACATTGCCTGTAGAGCCAGGACCCAGAGGCTGGATGACCAAGGGACCTAGTATAGACACAAATATGACTGGCAAAAAAGTTCAATGAAATGATTCATAATGATATTTTGCAATCCTCATAGACTGTTGCCTATCCAAATTACCATCAGAAAGACTTCACTCAGAAACAGGTGGAAACATAACATCCATAGCAGAACCTCAGGGAGACCTCAGGAAATACTGTGTAAGTTGGGTAGGAAGGGTCATGTAAGCCAGAGGGGCTAAAAACATCACATGAAAACCATTGAACCAAATAATATGGGCTCATAGGGCTTTACAGAAACTGAACCTTTAACCGGAAAGCTTACATAGGACTAATGTAGGCCCTCTACATATATGTTACAGTTGTGTAGCTTGATTTTCTTGTAGGAATTCTAACAGTGGGAGCAGGAACTGTCTCTGACTCTGTTAACTGTTTTAGAGCCCCTTCCCCTCCTACTGGGTTGCCTTGTCCAGCCTCATTTGTACAGAAGTTGACTAGTCTTTCTGCAACGTGATATACCATGGCTGGCTGATATATATGAGAGCCCCGAAAAGAGAGGAGAAAGGTTGCATAGGAGGGTTGTTGGGAGGAGGGACTGGGAGAAAAGGAAAGAAGAATGAAAAACTTTGATAGGAGAATAAAACACTGACTAATTAATAAAAATATACTTTAAAAGATTTCCAATAAAAATACCTAGTATGGAAATATTATTAATAATATTATTAATAATATTAAAAATCATTTCAGCTCAAGAATAATTAAATAAGTAGCCCAACTATGGAAAAGACAGCAAGTAATTTGAATAGTTATTTTGCTAAAGAAGAGACGCATGGTAAAAGGCTAATTAACATCAATTGTTATAATAATTATAATAAAGTAGAAAGTACTAGTACTATATGGTCATTAAAATGGACAAACTTTTGTACAGTATTGTACAGAGTATTGTACAGATGATTCAGCAGATAAAAATACTTGTCTTTCAAGCTTAACTACCTAAGACTGGAAACCTAAATAAAAAACCAGATTCAGTGGAACATGTTTGTGCTCCAAGCACTCCAAGACAAAATAAGAAATGGAGACAAAAGAATCTTCTAGAACTTTGAAACCCAGACTGTCAGGGATACAAATCACAGCAGCAAACACAGTAAAAGAACTTGAACTAGTAAAGTTGAAGACAAATACGTTCGACACTATGCCACCAAGACTATAACAAAAGGACCAACAAGGTAGAAGGATAAAAGTAGCTTCTAAAATTTGCTGCCTTAGTTCTTCTAAATAACATATGTGTGATTGTCGTGTCTGGTCTAGTGTAGCTGAGCCTGGAGTGGGTCGTCAGGGTTAAATTAGCACTCAAGAGACAGTCAGTTTTATCATTTAGGGATATTAGTTGTTTTTGGTTTTGTTTTTTTAGCCTTTATTTAGCAAGTTTATATATCTCTTAAGTTTTTTTGTCTTGGGTTTTTGTGTCTGTTAGTGTGTTTTTTGGCAACGGTTGTAAGACTTTTTATTATAACAGAAAAACTACTGATTGTAAGATCAGGGAAGTAAACAAAGGGCACTTACCTTGTCTAGGCTTTTTTTAGCCTGATATAGAGTATATGGGTCTGGGTATGCCAGCACCCAACATCTTATTCTTTTTTATTTAAAAGAACAGAGGGACTCTTGTCTTAGGTCATCTTTTAGCCCTTTTTACAGTATTTATCATTGGGGGTGTCTTTATCTTTTGTCTTAGGTGGATGTGAGGAGCGGAGAGGTTGTCCGTCATTAGATATCTCTCTAAGACATAGATAGCCAAATCTGTGCATTGTTAGGTGGCCGTAAGGCCAAAAAAGCTTGTTTAAAAGCCTGTTGACTGGAGTAAGTCTGTCTTATCTAATGTTAGAATACTATCAACATGACCACAAGCCTTAATATGCAAAGTATTATCAATGATATAGAGCCTGACCACCGAGATATCTATCTAGCAGCACTGGCGAGTGCATTTTAAAAATTAGAGGCAGCAATGGGGTCTATACAAGTTTGATTAATTTTTGTAATCACATGAGCATGTTTTTTAGTTATAACATATAGTCTATTTGTATTTAGCAAACTTAAAAGAAAATATTCTTTTCATCTATCTTATCTTTATGAAGTTTTATATCTAATATATTTTTTAAAGGACTAAGAAAAACTGTATCTATAACTATCTAATCTTTAACTATATCAAAGACAATAGAAGAATATATTTATTTAAATAAACTGGAAGTGCAAGCAACTTTTAAAATCTAGAAATGACAGAGATGACACTTATTTGTCTGGACAGTCATTTAAAGTTTTTTTTTTTTTATAAAGTTGGGGCATCTATCTTTAGCCAATAGGCCCAGCGTCTCTTTTTATTTTAGTGAAGCAGGAAATCTACTCTGTCTATTTTGGTAGAGTTTATCAGTCACTTTTTTTGAGTTTTGAAGAATGTCTGACAGTTTTTTTTTTTTTTTTTTTTTTGGAAAGCAGGATGACCATCTTGGCTTGTTCTGTCAAAGTTTAAAGGTTACCTTTCTATGGAACTTGTATGTCTAGTTTAAACAGCATACTATCAAGTAGTCAATATAAGAACAGGTTCATGTCTAGTGGCTAACCGATGTCACAAAGAAACTAATCTCTATATGGAGTGTCTTCGATGCCCATTTTTTTCTTGAAGTAAACTGGTGTTGCCAGGAGCAGACCTGTCTCACTGTCTAGAAAACTCTAAGTTTTTAAAACATTTTAAATGCCATATTCTGTAGGTCTTAGAGTGTTTGAAGATTACCTATCTAATTGAATTATATCTAACTAACATGCATTTTTAAATTATACATTATAATTTTGAATCAGTTATATAAACATCATATTGTGAACAAGAGTAGAAAAATACATTTAGCATAACAAAATTGACCTTAAATTTATATCAGTAAACCAAAGTCTATACTAATGCAAAACATTTTGAGATTAACAGCTGATTTTCTGATCTAAGTAAATTTAATAATCTAAGTTTTTAAAAATTATTTATATACCATCTCTCCCTCTTTTTTTATAAAGAGATTAATTATGACCATTAACCATTTATAATGAAAACACACATTTAGAAATATTATTTTGGGAATTTGGGCATAGTTTTTTATTATTACTTTTTGCTGATTAAGGGGTGTTGAAAATCTCACGGGTTTTTGAGACTGGATCATAGTCTGTAGTCTTGAAGCTGATATGACCAATTCTTTTTATCAGAGATTTTTTTTTAGGGGGTCTTGGTTGATGAAACCATATTTTCCTGGAAGCAATCTACAGGTTCTCATCTTCTGTGGAAACAAAAGTAGAATACTTCTAAAGCAATAAATTCTTAGACATATATTTTAAAATCAAACTACCTTTAAAATATGTATTCTTATTTAACTTAGCAGCCTTTGTATTTGTAATCTATGGTGTTTTGCAGTTAGCTCATTAACAATTAGAAAATTAAAAGAAAACACAATAACAACTAAAATCTAGATTTTGTGTCTATTTTCTATCTTTACGTGGATTTTTATTACTCTATTTTTTAAAGACTTTTTCTATCTTCTTATTTTTTGAAGCCTATGTACTTTTTACACACATTGTAACCAGTTTACAGGTTATTCTTTTCATCTGAATCTGTTTTATTGTGAATCTTTAATCATCTTCTAACCATAAGAGCTTTTAAAATACTCATACTCTCTTAAAGAACCACATAGATTTTGCAAAGCTGAATCAGTAAGTTCTGGCGTCTGTTTGTGGCCAGCAAACAGAGCAGAACCAAGAAAATGCTGCTACTAAGTATCCATCTTTGTTTCTTTTTTGGTCAAAATAAACAGAAACCTTGAACCAATAACATGCTACTGAGTCTTCTGAGATTTTAGAAACTGCCTTAATTGCAGCTTACACTGCCTGCAGCCAGTCTGGTGGCACCATTTTGAATGTGACCTGGACACCATGCTTTCTTCGTACAATGACCTACTTCATATATACAATTTGGAAGCTTCTTTAGCTCAGTCTCTATGCTAAAACCCTTTTTAAAACTTTCTCAGGCTTTAAGTGGATATTTGCCCACCCAGGGACGCCATCTGTTACAATGTGGTTTCTTGGTCTCGGGCGCCCAGAGGCCCAGACACAGACCTGCAGCCCCAGACCTCTGAGCTGCTGCTGTTGCTCTTGTTCAGGTCCCAGAAATGACTCAGATGCTTATATTAACTTCATGCTGTTTGGTCTATGGCTCAGGCACATTGCTAGCTTGCTCTTTCATCTCCTAAATTCTCCCTGCTAATTGTAATAGCTGGGAAACAAAGTCAGCATAAGGCTCAGAGGGTCCTTGTAAAACTTGTAAAGTACTCTGTAATTTAGCCTTAACCTGTTCCCAATCAGGAATATTAAATCCTCCCCCTGTCAAGAACCAAGGACAAATGTCTCTGACTAGTAACAAAAGCGAGTGTGGTAGAAGACTTAATTGCAGTTCCTTGTATGCATAACAGTTCCTTAAGTTCAGAAGCCAGCCGAACCTTTGATTCTTATTTTCTATGGTACATACCCTTTTATATCACAATTCTCCCCCTGTCTAATATACAGGTGAGCCCTGTCTGATTACCCTAGTACATGGATCTCAGTGGGACCTCCACTTGCTGCAACCGGCCTAGTGTAGCAGAGCCTGGAGAGGGTCCTTAGGGTTAAATCAGCATTCAAGAGACAGGGAGATTAGCTGCTTTTGCTTTTGTTCTCTCAGCCTTTATTTAGAAAGCTTATATACCCCTTAAGTTCCCTTGCCCTGGGTTCCTGTACCTGTCAGTGTGTTCTCTGGCAACGGGTGCAAGACTCCTCATCATAACAGGAAAACCACTGATTGCAAAACAGGGTGTTGGTGCGTCAACAAAGATCAGGGAAGTAAACAAAGGGCACTGACCTTACCCAGGCTTTTTTAGCCTGACACAGAGTATATGGGTCTGAGTATGCCAGCACCCTACATGTGATCTTCACATATACCTTGACATCAATCAGTAAGTTAGAACATATTTACTTAGTTTTAATTAATTTTTGTTTCTGTGTATATGTTTCTCTGTGACAGTTAATGTGCATATTGTATATACAAGAATATGTAGAAGCTAGTAGATGACATTAGTTTTCTTGAAACTAAGTTACAGGTTATGATGAGTTATACTAAACTATGGTTCTCTGAAAGAGCTAAATGCACATCAAACCACTGATTTCTTTAAACCACTGATTTATTTTTCTATCTTCTAAATATTACATATATTTTAAATGACTAAATAAAATTGGTTATATCAGGTACTAGAAAAGGAGAGTAAATGTAGGATGTCTTTTTGTATGTTGTGAGTATCATTGGTTAATAAAAAGGCTGTTTTCACCTATAGCAGGCAGCTTGGAGGAAGGGGCTAAATATAAGCTTAGATAAATGAGAAGGAGGGTATAGTCAGGGGAAGACATGATCTAGGCGCCCAAGAAGCAAGATGTAATAGTATAAGTAAGCTGCCAGCCACATGACAATATAAAAATTGATAAAAATAAGTATAGTTAAATTGTAAGAACTAGTTACAAGCTAATTATGAGCCTGTGCCACAATCCCAGTAATTTATAATTTTTCAGGCTACAAAGAATGAGCAGATCCATCAGGCACTGCTGGTGTGAATTGATTTCTTTAGAATAATAGTTATCAATTCATAAGTATAACCTTATAATATTAATCAGCAACATAACTGTCCTAGAAAAATGAAAACACCTGTTTGTAATATGAGATTTCTGGCCCATCCAGTTGAGAGTTGAGACCTACAGATCTATAGTTCCAGACGAACTAGCTGTCCGCTGTTGCTTAGGTCCACCAAATGACTCAGAGGCTTATATCAATTTCATGCTATTTGGCCTATGGCTCAGGCATATTACTAGCTAGGTTTTTAATCTAAAATTCAACCCATTTCAATTAATGTTCCCTGCCACTGCCACATAGCCCTATTTCATTACATGTTAATTGCTGGTTGGCTGGATTGCATCTCCTTTGACTCCGCCCTCATTTCCCCTTCTTACTCCTATGGTGCCCACCATGGTCCAAAACAGCTCCTTTATTTAACAGCATACAGAAAGGCATTCCCACATAACTTCCCCTTTTCTGTCTAATCAAAAAGAAAGGTTTCAATTCTAATATAGAAAAATTACATATAACAAAACAGCTATCAAGCAAGAATTATAGTTATAGTATCTAGTCTATTTTTATTTAACAAAATTAAAGAAAAATATTCTATCTCCCTTATTCCTATAAGTCTGAAGCTTTATATCTAATATATCTTTTATAATAACTAAGGAAAATATAACTATCTATTCTTCATATACATTAAAGACCTCAGAAAGATATATTGCCCCAGTAAAGAGAATATGCAAATAATTTCCAATCTAGAAATAACAGAGGTAACAACATTCTGCCTAATGGTCACCCAAAGTTCCTTTGTAACATTGAAGCATCCATCTTCAGCCTACTGGCCTAGAGTTTCTGGTGTACCTGTCAGTGAAGCATGAAATCTAAAGCACTTCTCTGCCCATTCTGGCAGAGTTTGTCAGTTGCTTCTCTTTATGTCCTAAAGAATGTCTGGCAATTTTCTTTGCAAAGCACGATCCTGAAAGACCATCTCGTTTTGTTCTGCCAATGTTCAGAGGTCACAACCTTACTTGCATTTTCAGTTTATACAGCATACTGTCAAACAGTCAATACAAGAACAACTTCTTGTCCAGTGGCTATCTGTTGGCACAATGTAAATTCCATATGGAGTTTCTTCAATGCCCATAATTTTTTGAAGTAGATTGGTACTACCAGGAGCATGTATCACTGTACAGAAAAGTATAAATTCTTAAAATATTTCGAATGCCACATTCTGTAGGTCTTTAAAATATTTGAAGATTATACCTATTTAATTGAAATATATCTTTGTATAGCTAAAAAATCCTAACGTCACTATGTTTGGTTTTCACAAATGACTATTAGTCTGCACCTCTTAATTAGATATTACAATTTTAAAAGAACTGCATAAACATAATATTTTAAAAAAGATTAGAAATATACATACAGCATAACAAAATTGACCTTAAATTTGCATCAAGAAACCAAAATTCATATCAATTCAAAATATTTTGAGCTTAACAGCTGATTTTTAGATTAAAGTAAATTCAATAATCTATATTTTTAAATAATTCCTATATCATATTTCTGCCCCCTTTCAGAGAAAGAGTTTAATTTTATTTTGGGCATTTGGGCATAGCTTCCTATTACTGCTTCATACTTATTAAGGGGTGCTTGTAATCTTTTGAGGGTCCTGAGGCTGTATCATCTTTGTCTGTAGCCTTGAAGTTGATGTAACCATCTCTTCCCATCAGAGAATTTTCAGGTGGTCTTGGTTGATGGGTCAATATTTGCCTGCAAGTAATCCACAGGTTCTCATCTTCTGTGGAAACAAAAGCAGAACCTCTTTTCCAAAGCAACATATCCTTAGACACAAATTTAAAAGTTGTGATACCTTTAAATTATATATACTTGTTTAATTTAACAGCCTTTGCAATCAGTTGTCCTTCTGCAGTTCATTAAAATTTTAAAATTAAAATAAAACACAATAATAACCATAATCTAGACTCTGTATATTTTCCATCTTTATGGAGCTTATTGTATTTTTATTGCTCTATTTCTTTTTAAAGACTTTCTCTACCTTTTTTATTTTCTTTAGCAGTCTATGTATTCTTTTTTTATGCACATTTTAACCCATTGAGAGTTTTTCTCCATCTGAATGTGTTTTATTAAGTCTCATTAATCATTTATTTTAACCAGAAAGTTTTTAAAATGCTAGAGTGTGAAACATTGTTTTGATTGCTTATTCTGCCATGCTTGGTGGTTTTTCAACATGGTGGAGGTGACAGAGCCATGTCTATCTTCCAATTTCTAGAAAGCAATATTAAATACTGTGAAACTTTTTACCACCCCAACTCTGGGTATACTTAGAGTCCACACTCTCATCAAATAGCACCTGTGCCACACTGCTCACTCCACCTAAGCATTTGGCACCAGGGCCTCTTAAAAACCACACAGTTTTTTTGTAAATAAAGCTGAGTCAAGAAGCTGCTCTTAGAAGAACTGTGTCTCTGCTAGTTGCCATCAAAGACAGCATACCCAAGAAAATGCTGCTACTAAGAAGCCATCTTTGACTCTGTTCCTCCCCTCTTTTTTCAATATAAATGAAACCTTAAATCAAGCATATGCAGCTTGTTCTTACGCTGAGTCTTCTGTGAGACTTTGGGGACCAGTCTTGTTCCAGGTTATGCACCTGCAGCAAGTCTCCCATCATTTTGTTGATGGTTCACATGCCATGCCATCTCTGTACCATGACCCACTTCAGAGACACAATTTAGAAGCAGCTTTTGGCTCCATTTCTGTGCTCTGGGACACTTTTAAAGTTTTCTCAGGCTCTATGTGGGTATTCAGCCCACCCAGGATGCCATCTGTAACATGAGGTTTCTGACCCATTTACTGGGAGTCCAGATCCAGAGACTTGAAGTCTTAGACCAGGTAAATCATTAATCTTCACTGTCACAAAGCCCATGGCTTATTTCATTATATATTGCTTCCTAGTCAACTGACTCTGCCCTCCTTCTCATACCTATTCACCGATTTCCTGCCTACTCCTATGGTGCCTGCCATAAGCCAAAACAATTCATTTATTTTACAGCATACAGAAAGACATTCCCACATCACATTTTCAAAGAACAACAACAAGGATATGTACAGAAATGTAATTAATCATTTTACTCATCATTATTTTATACTGGAAATAAATCAGATATTCATTCATTAAAATGTACTTTATCATCTGTGAGGGTAGCAGTAAGAATGTTAAATGTTTTCAAAACTCATGTAACTTCACACTTTTCAGAACTTTTATTTTAATTTTGTTTTATCCAATAGCATTTAAACATACCTAACTTTGCAAATATTGATCAGAGATAAAGTTTCTAAATGGAAAAGACAAACTTCTAAATCTGTTAGAAAACATCATGCATATTTTAATAATTTTACTTAGGAAGTAGGATATTAAACAAAATCCAGTCAACAACTGATCATTTAGCTGCATTAAAATTAAAATTTCTATTTGTCAAAACAGATCACAACACTAAGTGACAAGCTTACAACTAGAAGATATATGCTGAAGGATTGCATTAAGTATTCCATAAATCATTAGAAATAAGACAAAATGTACTATAATTATTGACAAAAATTCAAGAAGACATTGTTTGATTATAATAAACTGATGCAAAACAATTATATAAAAATGTTCATCCTTCACAATGGTGAATTATATAGACCAATCATTATGTAACTTTAAATGGAAATATGTATTTTTATAAGTATCTAATAAATAATTAGGCTTTGACATTAATTGGAACCAGCACAATTTCTAAAATCCTGTCATTCACTCCTATGTATGGATTTAAGATTATCTCTTTTTAGTATATGTAATGATACACTACAAGGTTAGTGCATAACAGAATAATAACTAATTATTAACACAAACAAGTTAGTACTTCTAATGCTAGAGCCAGAGAACAAACAGTACCTGGCTTGACCTTAAGAACTCCTCAGTAAAAGTATAAATGATGTACCCTAATATATATGTATATCCAACACCATAACTCCCTCTATGATTGTGTTCAAAGAAAGGTAATGATTAAAGATAAATAAATTCACAAGATTGAGCCTCCAATATGAATCAATTAACATCCTTATAAGGCATCTCTCCCTTCTCTTCTTTTTCCTGCCATCTCTCTACCCAGGCATAAAAGGAAGTCTGATAAGGTGAAGCAGTTATGTATAAACTAGGAATAAACCTATCACCAAAAACTGAATCAACAAACAACTTGATTTCCCACTTCCAATCCACAGAATACATGAATGTCATTTAAGCCACCATTATGGTGATATTTGCCACAGAAACCTGAGGAAAGTGATACTACCTAGCAATAATTAAAGTATTCATCTTTTATCAGATACCCTAGGAACATCATCAGTCCTAAAATTTAAAAAAAAAAAATGTTTGCCTATCTGTTGTATGAATAAAGGAAACTCAGAGCCAGATCTCAGGGAAAGGCTAAGATACCATAGAATAAACACCACAGTCAAATCTCACCCAGCTGTCTTCCAGCTTCCTCAGCCTCTCTCTTCATGGCTTCTACTGCCTCCTCAGTCTCTCTATGCCTGCCTTAAATACCCTCTTTGCTCGGTTGTTTCATATCCAGTTTAAGATTGAAGGTGTGACATCACCACTGCCTGCCTGGGAGCCTGGACTTCCTCTGTAAACTAAACTGACTTCAAACTCAGATTTGCTAGGATTAAGCATGTAAATCACTACTCCCAGATATTCTATGTAGCTGGAATTAAAGGTATTAATTATGACTCTCTGATCCTCCTAGACTGACTGTGGATAGATCCATCTGATATTTCAGACTGGTTTTTATTAAATTTGAAACATATCCCCACACCTATCATTAAGATGAAGGTTAAGCATTTCTTTCTTAATAAGTGAATATGCTGTGTTGACTTTCTTGAGAACAAGTTGTGTGCCTGCTCTCCCTGACAGGTAAGGTTATTGGTCATTTTGAACATGCACAGGAAACAATGAGTATTTATCTCTATTTTCCTCTGACTGGAAGAGTTTCTTTCTTCTAAAACTCTGTTCTTCCAGTTCAACTCAGTGAACAGTAAGGTTAGGTATACTTTTGAAATCTTCAACGAGTAAAACCATTAGAGTTTCTCTTACTGGAAAGAGGTTTGATGACACAGAACAATGACAGGTAAAGGTGCAGAGTTACAAAGATGATGACAGCAGGATGGTGGTCAGCAGAAATCCATTACTTTGCTCAACAGAAATATTTTTCTTAGATTAAACTATCAGTAGCAGATGTCCCTATATATTTCTATATATTCCCAAATATTTAATTTCTTTTGTCAATCATAAGAATGGCATCTATGGTTTTGTGTTCACTTTCCTCCCCAGCAATGTGTAATGTATTTCCTATATTAAATTATATGCTTAAACAGTGCTTATGATACTTTCAGAAATCCCAATGTGTTTTCTTGATGCACAACAATCACAGTTTCCTATTCCCTAACATAATCTTTTCAAGAAATGTTCTATAATTGGTTTAGTGGCACATATCTGAAATCTCAGCATGGATGAGAAAAATTAGGAGGCTCTTGAGTTCTAGGGAAACCTATGCTACCATGGTGATACCTTGTTCTATAAAAGAAAACAAATGTAGTTGGTCATCAACAAACAAATCAACAAAATTTGGTACTATGCCTTCATCTACAAATATATAAATTGTTGGGTAACAATCTGATGATTTGGATGTCATATGGAAATCTTTAAAAAATAGTATAGCTTTTGTTGACATATTACAGACACAATATTGGAAGGAATGGAGTAGAATGGGTTATTTTCTCCTATTGCTACATATGTCCATGACATATAGCATGGATTTTTAGATTTTGATTGAAACTATCCTTATTTTCAAATTTCAAATATTAGTACTATGTTGACATTATTTTATACATTCCTTTCTTTCTTTATGCAACTCTTCCCATGTTCCCTTCCCCTAATCTCTCTCAAATTTGTGATCTTTTTGTGGTGGGATTCAGGTGTCAGCTGATAAGGTCCAAAGACAATTATCCAGGGTATCCAGGGTCCCGGGCTCCTGGAGGGGGTGTGGCCAACCTCATTGATAAGGGGCTGCTGGGACCCTGGGAGTTCTGTTGTTCCTGGTTCCTGGCTGCTGGAGAGACCAGTTTGGAATCCATTGTCCATCGCTCAGATACTCCAGTCCCTGTTCAGGCACCACTATAAGCTGTTACCTGTATCGTGAGTGTTGATTTACATTTTAATAAATATTAATCTTGGACTGGTGCCTTGTAAGTAAAATATGCCTACACCTTTTTTACTTTAATTATTACATATATGAACAAATGCTAAGTACAAAAAAAAAAAAAAAACCTAACAAAAAAGAACTGTCCAGTGATTTTGGCCCAGCGGCCCTGAGTGTTCTTGAAACCAGCAGAAACTCCCTAATTACTTGCACAGAGAATGCATCACAATTTCAGAAAGATAGCCTAGTAACTTCATGTGATAGTGCTTTTTCATGTTTTGTTACCCTCATCCCCTCAGAGGGAAAATTATTAAAAGTATCAAATACCTCTTCCATTTAGACAGTCTCTCAGTTCCCATGGTTCAAGTCTACTTCTTATCTTCCTTTACCTGTGATCACAGGGAAAATTCTTACCCTCAAATAGTGTTTCCTCCCTCTCCTTCATAACGAGTGTTCCATAGTCTTTTATTGTCTTCTGAATTAAGTAAAAATTCCTACTGAAGACTATTCTATTTCTGTTTGCCTCTTTAGCATGATTTATAGACTTGCCCCACCTAATTCTTCCTCATGTGTATGTACATCTTGGGACAATTCCCACCTTGTTTTCTTTTATTGAAAAAAATTTACATATAATGTTGTCTTTAGTTGTTATTATTGTTTGTCTAGAATATGAAGCTATAACCCATATCACCTGAAAACAGTTACCAACAGTGCAAAGGAGAACACAAACATGTACTTTAAATTCTACTTATCTGCCATGTCTACAATATTTTTCAGGTAATCATCATGTACATTTTTGTAAAAAAACTTGTAATAGCATTTACCATAAGCATACTATAAGTTCAATAAAGTAAAGATTCATGTATTTCTTTATGATCAGTTAATACTTGTCTTTATATCAGGTTGGACACACAGTAGGAATTCAAGAACTCTGAGAAATAAGGTTGGATGGTGAAAAAAATGGCACAAAGAGAAGAGAGTGCTAGGAGTTTCATGTTTTGTGCTGTACTAATGGAAAAGTGTTTATGGCCTTTTAATCACAATAAACATACTTGAGTGGATTTGATGGTAGTATACCAGGCTGAAATCTCATGAACTTTCATGCATATCCTGTCTGAACGCTTCTAAATCTGGTGGTAATAGCACCCAAACTCTGTTATATCTTGGTTGCTATTTTGTTTTCCAATACTTTTTCTGTTTTGCAGTTTATGATATTTACACAATAGATCTCAATTCTTTCACTAATCATGCTTCCCTCTCATCTTCCTCCACCAACTATTGCAGCATTATTTTAAGTTGGTTCACTGTCTTTTTGTGTGTGGGTTTCATTGGCATTTCTTGCTCCAGTGTGGGTAGGCAATTATTAATTGAACCAAGTCAACTTTTCAGTGGCCAAATAACTATTAAAATAAGCTCACCCTCCAGGGCCATTAGCTGTCCCTAGTCCCAGATATCTTGGTGAAGCCTCATTGGAATCCCCCATCCATAATACAGTGTTGATGAGTTCATACTTATGCAAGTCCTGAGACCTATTACAGTTTTTGCCTACAATGAGTGTCCCATACCACCCTTTTTGTGACATATCCTCCTATCCACAAGTTCTCATATTATTTCTGTTCTCTCTTGTGTGGTTTTCTCTAAACCACAGAGGAATGATAAAGCTTTCCTATGAAGGGTTGAGCCCTGCATCTCCATGTGTTCTTTGCACTTTGGCTAATTACGGTTTGATGAATGCTGGTTTTTATTCTCTGTTTTTATAAATCTGTTTAACTGGGAGAGCTCAATTTCTATAAGGGGTATTTTTGGGTAGGGAAGAGAATATGATTTCTGTAATGTAGATGATATAAAATGAATGATTTGCATATTTCATTATGCTAATGGAGTCTTATGGAGAAGGAAAGGACTTGTTTTAAAATATTCTAATTAATTAAACTCATTATTGTTTGGAACAACACAGAAAATAAAAATCTGAAGGAGAACATAAGGGGTAACTATGAGATGAACTCACAGACGTGCTCCATCTCCAAAAGGGTCACAGCCATGAGAGTAGGCCATTATCAGGTGGCTTGACCCTGCAGAACTCCTTTCCTTAACCTCAAATAAGATTGGACATAAAACACAGCTTATGTGCATTAAAAGAAAAACCCATCATGATAGGAGATGTTCTTTATGTTGAGATTTTTCTTTATTACTCATTCTACAATCAGAAACACATTACATTTAAAATATCTATGTCATTCACCATTTGGGAAACTGAGAGAAAGTAGACTGAAATCAATCTCTTTTCAAGAATTTGTAGTTCTATTAAAATTTTCTGTTCTTACCAATTAATATGTTATTCAAATAAAACATTTTATCTTTATTTTCTTCTCTGATTTTCCATGTACCTGAGTTTGTGTTGTCTATCTTTCTGTTGTGGATTTTGAGACAGGGTTTCACCATGTTGCTCATGCTTAGCTCCCATGCTTTCTATTCTAATATTCTTCAATTCTGACTTCTAAAATCTATTGCTCATTCCAATATAGAGGAAGCACATCTTTTCATTGTTTATAATAATGCTGGTCTCTATCAACCAACCTGCCTATAGGAAAAGAAAGAATATGTGCATCATTGAATACTGAGGGATTTGTTTATAGGTTCATTCCATTATCAGCTAGAGAGTTATGATGAAGCACTGAAATTTACTCTGGGAACCAGGGAGTTGTTTAATCATTTTCTTGTTTTTGTACAATTGAATGTTGTAATGATGCAGCTTTCTTTTAAATGAAGTCGGGCTGGCAAATGGTGACCTAGTCTCTAAAAAAAAATTTTTAGCTTACAATATTGGTTCCAAGCTTACAATAGCTCTTGGATTGCAAGTCACATGAACTGTAATACTATGAGTGGTATATATACTTTACACCATATTTATTAAAAGAGAATATATCATTTCTTGGAATGCTGGATGAAGCTTAATATAAAATCATATTGTTTTAAAGACATTTTCAGGTAAGACAAGAAGAAGATAGATTTTTTTTGCAAGAAAATAACAGCAAGCAAGAATATTGACTAATCTTATGGTTATGTGTCAGCCATTTCCCCACCCAATGTACCAATCGTGCTGCAGGACTAGGGAATGATAAAGGCATTCCAACTGTCAGCTTTTGGAGGTCACAATCCATCTTTAGAGTGATGATAAATTGCAGTTAATTTAGAGAAGACGATTTGGGAACAAGTTGACAGAGAACTGATCAAATTAAGATTTTTACTCATAGACAGGCATGTTTCTCCCATCCAAATATGCAGGCATTTTACAGGCCTTAATATCACTTTTGTGAGGTTGCTTGAGACCACCCTGGTTTCATTGTCAGATGACTTAGTTCCAGTTGAAATCCTCTACTTACACCCTTAAACAAATGAAAAGCAAAATTGTCACTTTTAAATAAAGTCCCCACATAATCACATTTTGAAAAGATGTTCTTCTGGCCAAAAAGAAGTTGTGTGCATGATAATATTACATTTTAAATAATATATTACACAAAATAGTTTCCAATTTGATTTGGGGGATATATTCTCATGAATTATTGAATATCTGATTATTGTAGAAAGCTTTAGCCATTAGGCAATGAAACTGTCATTCTCTCAGCACTGTGATATATGAGCCTGGTTATCAATATTTAAAGGAACAGTTAACTCACTATGTAGCAACAGAAAGCCTAGACTAGACAAGTATTCTTCAGCAGTGACTCAGACACGACTCCTGCCAGACCCAAAGGAGCTTAGAGATGCTCTTCTCCGCAGTCTTCTTGCTGATGTTATTGACACCTGCTAGGCAGAGAGCACTTCTTAGCAATTGGTGGAGGTAGGATTCAGCATTAAAACAAACTTGTGTCTATATTTAGACTTTAGTATTCCTCTGGATAATGTTTACTGTTCGTACAAACAAGTGAATGTGGAAAATTTTAATGTACTTCAGTTGGTCTCATTCCTGTAGCTATAGCATAAATTCCCTAACAGGAACATTATTGTGTATCTTATTCAGTGTTTAGTCCAGCAATTGTTGAAGCATTTGGGTATGAAACAGACAGGACCTTGGTAACGTGTGTGTGTGTGTGTGTGTTTAATTTATTCTGGGTTAATAAATGGATGCATGAATGAATGAATAATGGATAATTGTATTTTAGTCAGTAACCATTTTCCTTCCTTTATATTTTCTTTCTCCTTTTCTTCTTTTCTTTTGTTCTTTCTGGGAAAGTCTCATTCTCTACCCAAGCTACCTTAGAAAACAGTATGTATAACTACATTCCCTCACAATTATGGACATATTCTCACCACAGCCTTTTGTAAGTAAGTACTGAGATTATAAGATAATCATTAACAAACTTTGCCTAAGGTAAAACAGTTAAAATATATCAATATAAGAAACTGATTTACTATGACTGTCTTTTCCCTAAATTTAAAATGGTACATAGATACCAGCATCTTTCAGATACAGACTAGAACATGGTAGGCATTTTTCCCTCAGGGATTTTTCACATGTATAGAAATTTGAAAAAAAATTAATATAGTGGAAGGATGGCAATAAAGAGGAAATTCTAGAACACAATGGTAGAAAAAGAAATTGTACTTTTGAATTAAATCAAACATGGTACCAACAAATGTAACTGTGACCCAGAAGAAGCAGAAAGGAAAGGGGACAGGCTGAAAACGTTCTCTCTCTCATTCTTAAGCTGAGGGGACTCTTCTTAAAACACACTGCTGCCCAAACTCAGTGTAACAAGTTATCATTTATTATATGTAATCTTAAAGAACTTTTTTACATTAAATTTTTTCTAGTGTTTTTTACTAAGAGAATGAAACTCAAACGTAATAAAGATCAGCGAGTTAGCTGTATGCCTTACTTTAAACAAAATTTCTCTGTAACAAGTTAAAGAAATAAAAACAGGCAAGAAAGAAAACAAAGGTTCTTATAGGCTATGAGGACATTTTTACGCCCCTTAACCACTATCTAATCTCTCTCTCTCTCTCTCTCTCTCTCTCTCTCTCTCTCTCTCTCTCTCTCTCTCTCTCTCTGTGTGTGTGTGTGTGTGTGTGTGTGTCTGTGTCTGTGTCTCTCTCTGCCTCCCCCTCCCCTATCCCATATCTCCAGGTTCACACACACACACACACAGTACAGAATTGGCATTCAACATTCATCATTTTGTGCATTACTTCATGGGTGAGGAGGAGTCTTTATAACATTAATGTCATGCTCAGATTTGGGTGCCAAAGCACAGCATCATTCACAGATAATTACCATAGCAGTTTATTTGACAAAAATACATCAGTATTTTTCTAGGCATATTTAAACAACATCTTTTTGAAACAGAATTTCCTAGGCTAACTAATACTTTTCACAATTATAAAAAAAATGAAAGTGCATTTTTTTTTTTTTTAACAGACACAATATGCTCAATATGCTAGAATTCTTTCTCTCACCGGCCCTTTAGACCTATGTGTGCCTTGACCTCAGGAGAGCTTTGTTCTATGTCAAGTTCTCAACGATATTGCATTCTGTTCTTCTGAATACCCTCTGTGAACACACGAGGCTTTTTACATTCCCTTTTATTTTTATGTGTGCTTAAGGCTTTCAGTGTTTCAAATCGAGCAGTTACCTGCTTTAGCTTCCCTGTGCTTCAGTTCAGCTACCCAACACTTTCAATTATTTCATACTTCAAACAACATATGCCACTTCTTGATTGGGTGCAAATTTCATTTCTTATGATTCCCACCTAAACATATGAACATTAAGTCTTGTTGGCTCATTTACAAGCTGTACATGTTTATGTCCTTCTCTAGAAGTCAATTTCTTCTATAGCTGTCAGTATCATTCATCCATTTGCTAATATAAATATGTACATATTTTGAAAGGTGAGCAATATATAGCATAAGGTATCTTCTACTTTGTCTTTAAACTATTAGTCAGCTATTACATATTGTTTAGCTTTCTTTGATCATTTAGTTGATCTTGGCAGCACTTTGGATTTGTTCCCACCTGAATCTTTTATATCCTTAGAGTGTTTTTTTCTCTTTATTCCCTACCCGCTATCACTGTATTATGTATCCTCATAATCCAGAATCTTCCATCCTGACTTTTCTTGATAGCAGCCTTTATTTTCTATTCTCTTTTTTGAAGATTAAGTCTTTCTTTAGCTTTATTGTGTAAAATAGCCCATAGTAAGTTTGGGATCAAAAACTCTTCAAAAATTTTTGAAGCACATCTTCAGGATTTTGGTGTAAATTTAAATTATATTTTAATTAAGTCTGATTAACCGTGTTTGTAATTCTAACCTGTAAATCATTTTTCTGGTTGGTTGAAGTAATTTATCTACTGTCTGTTACTGGATATGGTATTTGGTCACTTAACTAAACTTTTTTTTTTTACCCAATAAAAAATATTTTATGATTTTAGACATCCAAATGCAAGGAATAAAGTACAATAACAAACTGCTTGATGAACTAACCACTACTCTGATACCAAATTCAGTTGAAAATATTTAAAAGTGAAAAGTACTTTGATATTAATGAAAAGAGAGAATTAAGTGGTTATTGTTTTGCATTTATTGAACCATCTTTGTGCTCCATAATCTCACTGACATGATATGTGAGCCTTTCTTTGGAGTATTTAATGATAATCTAATACTTGCTGGCTTAATTTTTATAATAATTATAATTTATGATATATAATATATGGTTGCATGCCCTAAGCACATCAATCTGAAAAATATATTAATATCTATTATATATATTGTATCTTTATAATCCTTTCAATTGTATTTACACAAAGCAATGGCTAGGTAGAAAATGAAGATTCATATATTAAGAAAGAGAATAATATTATACTTGGATTTTGAGGCTTAATGCTCATTTTCAAGAAACAGGAGATAACCATGGAGAGTTAAGGATGACCACCTTGGTTGTTTTTGTGATGTGGATCAGTGTTCATAAGAGATGGTAGAAGATGTGAAGACAAATCCACATTGAGACAATTCATACAGAGGATGCTTTACTTGTTTAGACTGTGACTTGTTATTAATCTATATCAGCAGGCCATTTGTTTCTGAAAAAAATGCTGTGCTAATAGTTCTGTACTCTGTATCTTCTATTTTTACTTACATTGTATGGGTGGATTTTGATTATTCTACACTTCAACTGTGCCTTTTCTTCTATTGTATCTTTATCTTACTATCTTATCTTTCTCAAATGTTCAGCTTGAATGGATTTAGATCTACCTAGGAAACTAAGGGAAATCGATGTTTGTGTCTGTCAGGAATAAATCAGAGAATATTAACTGAGTGGAAAAATCCCACTCTGAACGTAGGGGATATTCAGAGTTATGGGTCTGAACTTATTACAGGAGGAGGCAGGGGAGTGTGACTGAACTTAAACACTCTTCTTTCTTTGCTCCCTGGACTGCCATGTCATAGGATGCTTTGCTTCATCTCCTCCTCCCTTCTATGATGGATGGACTCTCTAAAGTTAGCTTTTTTTTCCGTTTAAAAAAAGGTGTGAATTTAATTTTGAAGAATTCTTGTTTCCTCATGTATAAACTGAATGAATTTCTGCTCAGAAGAATCTCAAATCTCCATTTTGGAGGAATCTTAATCACTATCTATCACAGAAAGTTGGAGAAAAGTACTTTTTCATTATGTGTATATCCACATAAGCAGCACTCTCTTTCAAATGCCTTCTTCCTGCTATGTTAGGTAAAATCTACTTCTTTTCAGCCCCCTTCACTTCAGTATCAGTAAGAAATGTAATTTTCATTTAGAGAAACTGTGCATTGACTTCTTCCAATGCATTAAGTGGGAGAGTTTGTGATTAATGATCCTTTACTCATACTACTAAGAAACCTTATTCATTTAAACTTTCTGGGAACCAAAAGTTTTAGCCAAGGCTTCTCCCTAGACTTGCAGTATGGATCTATCAGTTGCCTGTGTCCCTGTTGCCACCACTTTGTAAAATTATTAAGCTTTGTCCAATTTTCTTTAATCAATTCCTGGTAATTCAGCATTATAAACTATAAAATAATGTATATATAAATTATAATATAAATAAAGTATATTTTCAAAATTTGAACTAACTTTTTATTATACAATGAACACTTAAAACAACAAACACTGTGGATGACTTGCATACTTAAATTTTCTTATTCTCTCCCTTATTCATCTGCGTGCAAGATTGGTGTTGAAGTTACAAAGTTGTTTTCAAATATTCTTTCATATTTTCCTTCTTATTAATTTCTAAGTCATAAAAACTCATCTAAGAATTTGAAATATGTAAACCTGTGGATTGATGATTAGATTTTCCATTGTTTTTAATCTAAGCATTATTTACAGAACAAAGAATGTCTACCTTATGGAAGGACATTTATATGATTGGTGCATTTTTTCACATTTTCAAACCAAACACACTTCTATTAGTATTTTTAACTTATTTTTTGACACAAGAAGATGATCTGACATATTATCCTTTGGAGAATCTGTTATCAGTTCACGTAAACTCAGATTCCAGTACACAGAAGAGAATTATAAAAATGTCCTGCCTAACACAGGCATCTATCCAAGAAACAAGTCAACCTCAAGAAGTCTCTCTGTGACATTAGAAAATGTTGATGTTGCCTGCTTCCCGGAGTGATAAAGAGTGTGACGACTTTATGTCTTGGTTTTGTATTTTAATCAGTTCTTTTTTATTTACCAAAAATTTTACTTCATATTTCTTAGATTACCAATGTCACGTTTGTGCTCAAGCATCCCTGGCATCATGGTACAACAGACATCTTTGCAGAACATTAGATCAAGGGCTTTAGGTAGACTACATTAGCTAGGGTGGGGCAGACATTAACATAGTTTCCCCTTTTTGAAAGAAATGAACCAAACAACATCTGTATTTCTTACCCAATTCCACATGATACCACAGCCCAGACCCCTTGTTTTTGTTTAGTACTATCCAGGATTTCATCACCACTCTCCTTTGCTACATTTTGTTCCACTGAATGGCCTAGCATATATGTTATAAGTCATCAGAACCCCAATCAACAAACAATGTTTACAGTGATGAGCTCCAATTCTCTCCCTTCTGTGATGCTATGAGGGTGACTGACAAGAATGTCTAAGATAGGCACAGGGTATTTCCTCCAATATTTTTTGTTTTAAGTTTATGACATTTTCTGTGTTTACAATCATCATTACTGTAATATGTTGATTTAGAAATATTCCTTATCAGAAATTATTGAATCATTTACTGAAAGCGGTTTTGCCCATTATAACTTTGATGGGTGAAGTCCGCCTGTGTAGATCATTGTAACAATGTATCGACAGTGACCATTTTTATTGGCCTAAAACAACTTTAATTTTATATTTATTGTTTTATTCTTCTGGATGTATAGATTTTTGTATGCTTTATATTCAAGGATGATTCAGAAAATAAAAGTCTCATTTTAGAATTATTCATCATTATTAAAATCATTGAAAAACATTCATGACATCACATAATCCTAGTGTGTCAATTTATGGCTTAAAATTCAGTAATTTTATCTTATGCTTTTTCTGCATTTCTAAAAATAGTATAATTCATAGTCACAGAATTTATATTTTTAAAACATCTATTATTTTTGTCATAAATAAAGCAATTTTTCCTACCCACTTTGCTTTCTTAAATAATTGTTTAATATATCCTGATTACCTCATTATAAGTATGATTTTCTTATCTTTCAAAATGCATATGTTAGTGTACAGAAAAACATTCAAGATTGAAATTAAGAATCACAATGACATATAGACTAGGAAAATAAAAGAAAGTTAAAGTCAAAGCTTAAACAGATGCCTACTCAAGGACAGAAATAAAATCAAGCAGGATTTCTTCGTTTAAACTGATTGGAACATTATGTATGTAAAACATTTCATAGATTCTTCAAAACTACATGTTATATTCTATACGTGTATGTGTGTGAAATTTGTCAGTTGACATAGTTTTTAATAGTTAATTTTAAGAGTAACTAAAATCTATTCTGTAAATTTTATTTATTATTTTTCATTTTGTCCCTTCAAGCCCTCCTGTTTGCTCTTCCTTTCTCTCTTTATGGTCTCATTTTTTTTAAACAAATTTTGTCACACACATGTATATGTAACTAACAGACAGAATTCTTAACTACATTATAAATATGAGTTTTTATGCCCAAAGATAAATATAGTCCTTATCCTCAACAAGGAAACATATTTTTCAAGAGAAAAAGACCAACAGAGACAAATACAGCCAATTAAAATGCATTACTGTGTAGCTCCATCTGAGTGGATTTATCTGTAATAAAACTCCAACATGTAGTATGATGTTTCTTGTTACAATGTAGTAGTTTCTTGGTCCCGTGCAGCCAGAAATCCAGACCCACAGACCCTGCAGCCCCAGACCCCTTAGCAGCCCGCTGCTGCTTAGGCCCCCAAAATGATTCAGAGGCTTATATTAACTTCATGCTGTTTGGCCTATGGCTCAGGCACATTGCTAGTTTGCTCTTAAATCTTAAATCACCCATTTCCATTAATCTTTCCTGCCACGTGGCCTGTGGCTCACCTGTGTTCCTTACATGTTGCTCTTTTAGGCTGCAGCTAGGTCTGCCTGACTCTGCCCTGCTCCTCCTACCTATTCTGATTCTGCCTCCTGCTTTTTCTATGATGCCTGTGATGGGCCAAAACAGCTCCTTTATTTAAAGATTGCTATTCACAGCATACAGAAAGACATTCCCACATCACTTCCCCCTTTCTGTCTAATAAAAAAGGAAGGCTTCAAATTTAACAAAGCAAAATTACATATAACAAAACAGCTATCAAGTAAGAATTATAGTTACAACATATAGTTCATTTGTATTTAGCAAACCTAAAGAAAATACTCTTATCAACCTTATCCTTATGAATCTAAAGTTTCATATATACCTTAAAATAACCAAGAAAAACTATACCTATATAATCTTTAACTACATCAAAGACCACAGGAGGATATATTTACCTTAGTAAACTGGAAGTGCAAGCAACTTCCAAAATCCAGAAATGACAGAGATGGCACCTATCTGCCTGGACAGTCACCCAAAGTTTGTTTATAAAGTTGGGGCATCCATCTTCAGGCTACAGGCCCAGAGTCTCTTTTCATTTCAGTGAAGCAAGAAATCTCCTCCGCCCATTCTGGTACAGTTCATCAATCACTTCTCCTCGAGTCTTGAAGAATGTATGACAGTTTTCTCTGCAAAGAAGGAACTTGAATGACCATCTCGGCTTGTTCTGTCAAAGTTCAGAGGTCACCTTCCTATGGAACCTGCATGTCCAGGTTAAACAGCATACTCTCAAGCAGTCAACATAAGAATAGTTTTATGTCTAGTGGCTAACCATTGCCACAAAGAGAGTAGACTCCATATGGAGTGTCTTCGATGCCCATTTTTCTCTTGAAGAAGATTGGTGCTGCCAGGAACAAATCTGTCTCACTGTCCAGAAAAGTCTAAGTTCTTAAAATATTTTAAATGCAATATTCTGTAGGTCTTAGAAGTGTTTGAAGATTACCTATCTAATTGAATTATACCTTTGTATACCTAAAAATCTAACTAACATGCATTTCTTAATTATACATTACAATTTTAAATCTGTTACATAAACATCATATCTTAGACAAGAGTAGAAAATTACATACAGCATAGGAGAGAGAATTGACCTTAAATTTGTATCACTAAACCAAAATCCATACCAATATAAAACATTTTGATATTAACAGCTGATTTTTGGATTAAAGTAAATTCAATAATCTAATTTTTAAAAATTATTCATTTACCAGTTTCTGGCCCAGACTTTCAGGGATAACCTCAAGGTTTAGGCTCTCAGACTCACAGACCCACAGAGACACACAGATGCTTACAGTGGTTTTAGGCTGATAAGCCTAAGGCTCAGGAATATCACTTGCTAGCTCTCTACCCTTCATCTAACCCATGATTCTTCCTGTTCAGCCATGCAGCTCGGTACATTTCTTTAGAGCAGCATGGTTGTCCTCTGCTTCTTCTGGCTTCTCTCTGGCATTCTGCTCTGTGCTTCCTGTTCTCAGAGGTTTTCTTAGTCTGGTAGCCCCTCCCACACTTCCTGCCTGCGTTTGGCCAATCAGTGCTTTTTATTAAGCCAGTGGGTGGGACAATTGTTTACCATGAAACAACACAATCCCCTACACTAGCACCTAAGACTTTTTTCTTAATTTTATTAATTTTTATTTTAAAATATCATTTTTATCCATGTATCCCCTGATCCCCCTCCCTCTCCTCCTCCAAGTTTCTCCCAGTCAGCCTTCAGTCTTGCCCCTCTGCATCCCCCCATTCACTCCCCTTAAAGGGGAAAGAAGTCCCAAGGTGGGTCATCTCAGCTTGGCATATCTGCTCCAGGCAAGTCCGATTGCCTCATCTCAAAGTCACGACTGGGTTAGGTGTTCCTCTGCAGGGAATGGGGTCCAAGAATTTTTAATTTTTATTTTTATTTCAATTTATTTATTTTATTTATATAAATTTAAATTTTATTTATTCAAGTAAAATATATGTGTGTGTATGTGTGTGTGTGTATGTGTGCTGTCTTGTGTTGTATAATACAGATTTCTCTGAGTGCAGATGTTCAATGGCATTGGAATCCTTGGAAAAAGAGTTACAGGTGATCATGCACCACCCAGTTGTGTTTGGGAATTGAGCTTCAGTCTTCTGCAAGGATGATAACTGCTCTTAAATAGCAATCTATCCCTTAATTAAAATAAATTTGAAAAGAAGAATATAAACTTAACAATACCTTTAAACTGAACTTGTCAGTATTTGTGAAATATAAATAATTGTCATTGTTTTATCTATGAGAATAATTCACATTTTCTTCTACATGTTATTTTATTTTATATAATAATGAGAAGTGCATAAATGAGTACCCTTTCAACCAATATGATAGTGAAATAGTAGTTTTTGAATATAGTATAGTGTATTACTTTTGATTACTATGTAAATACTATAGAGTACAGTACATAAATAGATAATAATAACAAGTACTCACAAAATAAACCGGCCTTTTAATTTTTTTAGCATTTATGTACCTACATAAATAATCATTCAATTAAGGACTAATAATACACACTGGTTTCCTCTATGATAAATTTGATACTTTGTGGAATAGAGAAATTGAGAGATGGACTTCTACATCTATTGTGTTAACAGCAATACATTTCTGCTTCTAGAGACAAAAGGAATGGATTGAGTTCAGCTGCAATTAATGATAACCAAGGAAATCAGCTAAGTCTTTATAATGTTCCTTGTGTGTTAGATACTACCCTGCATTCCATGCACTACCTCATATCCTATTGGTATCATCCCAGTGGTGTATGTCTTATTTTACAGATATAGTGTCTGAGTCATGCCATGTTGTGTATATTTCCCAAGGACACAAGGTAATAAGTAGGTGAGCTATGATCTGATTTCAAGGATACTATTAGCATAATGATAATACTATTTGGAAAACAATTTAAAAATCCTTTCATAAGAGCAATAGGATGTGAAATATTAAAATATAAATTGAAGTTGGAATATGCTGTCATAAATAAACCTGTAAAATCATATTACAGAGAATTTAAAAGATTTGATTAAATGGTTGAAGAGAGTATGTCCTAAATGACAAGAAAAAAAATATTGATAAAATTCTATTAACCTTGTGGGTTTTTTGTATTTAATTTAATTCAAGTTAAAATCTTACCCACTTTATCCTTGAAACTCAGATAAATTATTTTATATTCATTTAGAAATATAAGTAGGTAAAAGGTCCAATACTGAAAGAAAAAAATCAATGAGAGTAGTTCCAATCTTACATAAAAACAATAATAATTTTGAAAATATTATGAAATAGAACAATAAAATATTGGATCAAAACTTATTGTAGAAATACTAATAAATTCAGCAACAGTTTTGTTTGGCTGTTGCTATAATCACTTGTCACTAGCAACAGTCACAAACTGATTGTGATTATAATATACAATTAAAGCATTTGGAGAACTTTGCTCAGGAATAATTTATTCAAGGCTTTTATTTCCACTTCCATACAATCTTTTTGACTCTGCATTCTACATAGTCTTCCTTATTGTAGACTGGTCTCTCTGGTGATTTTATGGTGATTGCTTTGGTATTTGTAGTAAGGTAGTAAACCGGGTAGATTTCACCATGATCAAACAAATGATCTGATCTAGAGCCAATAATAGGAGAAATAAATGTCACAAACTTTACATGGGATTAGTATTTATATCTGTTGCTATGTAAGATGATAGTCTGGTTTCCAAAGAAAACTGCTGTGGCATGGAGAGATCAAAATATGTCTGGATAAGTAGTGAGAAAGCAAGTTTCAGATATAACTGAATATATATATATATATATATATATATATATATATATATATATATGAACTTAAATACTTGTACACATACAAATATCTCTATAAATATATTTAACATTTGGTTATAATGTTAAAAATAAGAGTTTTATAATGAGAACTGTGGTGTATTGTTATATTATGCATACTTAAATATAAAGCAATAGTTACTATCAATATGTAAGTCCTTATAGTGACTACTACTTTATTCAAATTAAAGATGTGGTATTAAGTTAATATAGAAATATAGATCAAGTGAACTGAGCAGTTGGGGCCAAAATAGGAAAATCTCCATATTAATAAGTAAGTTAATAACACAGTACTATTCATCAAGTTTTTGATGACAAGCAAAAAGAAAATTATTATAAATTGACATAAGCAATGAAGTAATTAATCATTTCACAAACCTCAAAAATCTAGAAGTGTTTGTATTTTCATTTTACACATAGATAAATGAGAAGATGGAAATTTTAAATAACTTACTTGCAGCCACAAAAGCTGGGAATTTAATGAAATTATTGCTTAGATTTTTTTCTTCTTTATCTCTTAGTGTTGTGTGTGATTTCATTATTTTTTGACTTTAAAGAATTAATTTTTAACATAAGTAATTTAAGTTACAAGACTTTACATTTATTTTTTTAATATTAGAACATTTTTTCTTATTTATTTATTTATTTATTTGTTTGTTTGTTTATTTGTGTATTTGTGTGTGTGTGTGAGTGTGTGTGGGGGGGAAGGTATCCCCACACACCTGAAATAATGGATAGTATACCTGGGATAGTAGTCTAGAAACACAAAAAAGGAAGGATAAATGTTTTAGAAAATTATGGAGAGAAGTAGGGGTTAATATTTTCTGAAACATTTTATGTATTATATTCCCAATAATAATAAGAAGAAGAATATTAAAAAGTAGTTTGTAAAGAATGAGTACATTTGATATCCAAATGCACATGGAATTCAAATTTGTAGCAATGCTCCTTAGATTTTGAAGATTATAGAGTCTCCTACTGTGTTAATGAAATGCGTTTTAAACAATGAGCAGAAACAGCACTCAGGTTTTCATTGAAGGAACACTTCATTCATACTTAAAATTCACTGAAAATTTTTTATTGGTTCTCTTAATAGTTGCAAGCTTTGAGGACATTAAACCTAGTAGCAATGGGGTTTCTTGGTCCCGGGCAGCCAGAGGCCCAGACCCACAGACCTGCCGCCCGAGACCCCTTAGTAGCCCACCACTGCTGAGGCCCCCAGAAATGACTCAGACACTTATATTAACTTCATGCTGTTTGGCTTATAGCTCAGGCACATTGTTAGCTAGCTCCTATGTCTTAACTCAACCCATTTCTATTAATCTGTCTGCCACGTGGCCCGTGGCTCACCTGTACTCCTTACATGTTGCTCCTTTGGGCTTCAGCTCGGGCTGTCTGACTCTGCCTTGCTTCTCCTACCTATGCTCTGATATCTCCTCCTACTTCTTCTATGGTGCCTGACATGGCCCAAAACAGCTCTTTTATTTAAAGATTGAGATTCACAGCATACAGAAAGGCATTCCCACATCAAAACCTATTGCTCTTTTTGCCTTCTTAGAGTTTGTGTGTATGCGCGTGTGTGTGTGTGTGTGTGTGTGTGTGTGTATGTGTGTGTGTGTGTAGCTAGATAATTTAATTCGTATTAAACCTAATCAATGAGAATTAATTTAGGTATAATTGCAATGTGTGGTATGACATGATGGAAAAATACAGAAGCTAAGAACATTATCATCCCACCACCTACCTCAACTGTCATGAGGATGATTTTATAAGGAATTACAATTTAGTCTCAATCTGGGCCAGACTATAGTATAAAACACCCATCATTATGGATGTCTCAACACAATCAGTCACACCTTTGTGGAAAACTCTCACAGAGCCCTACCCCTAAACAAAGAATTACAGGCAAACAAGGACTACTGAGAGGGAGCATTAGCCATCCTAAGTGATGTGCTTTCTAATTAATTATGGAATTTCAAGATGTCAGCAATGAAATCATATACATAGAAGTAGCATTAAATGATTAATGGACTCAGAACTCTCCTGGAATTTGTGTAGTACTCGAGTACTGTCAGCCTGAATGGTATTTTGGGATCCCAATTCCTGACTGCTTTCCTAGAAGGTGTAATGTTTAAGGAATATTTTACATTTTTGCAACTTATAATGGAAGTGCTCCTCTTCTGGACTATTTCCCATTATCCTACCAGCAATGTATAAGACTCTTTAAAAAAGCTGAAGCTAAGGAAGGTAATATTGGCATCACAAATTTTTTTTTAGCAAAATATGGATATATCAGCTACTGTATAGGAACTAAAGAGCTTCATTGAAATTGGATGTGGATGTTCAACTTATCACACTTGGGCTTTGCCTCCATGGAAACTTTTGAGACCAATGCTGACTTCCAATAGTTCAGTTAAAGTAGTGATGTAATTAGCTATTTACATCTGAATTTTACCACTTTCTCTGTCAAGTTCTTTCTCTAGAATTTTGGAGGTCCAGTTTGTATCTATAGCATAAATCACCTTTGTTAAATTAGCATCTATTTACATTTAATTCTTTATTTTGTCATGGTCTGCTTTTCTAGCAAGATTGCAGATTTAGCATCTAACATAAACTCTGTACTTAGCAAAGAGAATGTACCAAATTAGTGACATGTCTTCTGAGTGCATTAAAAATCACTGATCTTGCTTAACTTCAATTTACTTAAACTTAAGATCAAGTCATTAACACTCACCATAATGGGCTGTCATGAGTGGTAAGTGGGAAAATATATGTAAAATGTCTAGCACGTTTCTCAGCCCATATGGACACTCACAAGATGATGGGTTTGTGATCCCATGAATATAGATATGAAGATTATAGATTCAGATTTATGCCTGAGTTCAGCTCTAGAGAGCCTTATAGTAGCTGTTTTGCATAGGCTAAAAGAGAAGAAAAGAGTGTAGGAACTGAATTCTTAGTAGCAGCAAGTATTAACTCAACTTGTAGCTTATGTTGGCTGTTTTGGATGGCAATTTTCCATCTGGAGAATGGAAAACATATGATTCTCAATGTTTAAAAATACCCTGAGGTTGATTAATTGTTGGTTGCTGATGGGCAAAGGGATATGCACAATATTTTACATCTTTACCCTACACTCAAAACAACAACAACAAAAATAAACCAATTGATTTGTCTCCCTTTCATTAGCAGTTTAGTAGGTGTTGTAATTTTATTAATAAAAATTTTATAATATTTTGGAATATATAAGCATCTTCTCATGAATTTTCTCACAACCCTTCAAATGTTGGAATGAGATTCATGTGGATCAATAAGTAGTTGTATATTAACTTTAAGCCCTCTCTAATAATAAAATAATAATAATAGCCCATTAGTTTCCTTATTTCATATAAGGGTCTGACTATTCTAAAACAAAGGTCATTTGGCCAAGGGCTCTCAGCAAGTAAGGGTTAAATGCAGTCCCGTAACAAAGATCTGGGATTCTAGAGCCAGTTGCTGAAGTTCAGGCTGCTCTCAAATGTACACTTTGGTCAAATGGCTTACAAATAAGACTCTAACTTTTCAAAGTTTGATCTGCTACAGTATACAAGAACAAAGGGTAAATAACAACACGTCTAGTGAAAGTATGGTTCCTGCTTTGCAGACAGCTGCCTCCTGACAACATTCTCATATAGTGGAGAACACAACTCTTTCCTTTATTGAAAAGGCATTAATTCCATTTATGAAGTTACGTCATAGTCAAATTATCTTCAAAGATCACAAGGAACAATAGGCTTCAGTGTATGAATTCAAGGGAAAAACATAAATCCACCATAACAGTGATCACTAAGCTAATTTTATACTATAAGGTGCTAAAGTAGGCAGCTTTCTTTCTAGGTTTTCAGTAGAGGGATGTGCCAGTTTTCCAGAGTGGTTAGAATGCAGTATCACAGACTGGCTGGCCTTTTCACATGGGGTGGGATCTCTTTAAAGACTCAATTCATTTTCAGCCTGTTGTCCTTTATGTATCCATTCTGTATAAACATACACTGGAATTATTGTTTGTTATAAACAATTCTATTATTATTACATAAGCAGGAATTTGTTAAAGACTATCTTAACACCTTTATTTTAACTCAATGATAAATTTATAGTAATCATATATGCAAATATCATATTTGAGACTTGGTGACTTGGAATCCATCTTTTAGTTTAAATGTATTAAATACATTTATGCATACTTTATATATGATCATTTTGCCTACATGTATATATGTGGGCCATGTGCATATCTGGTGCATGTGGAAGTCAGAAGAGGGCATCAAATTCCCTAGAGCTGGATTCCATTTAGTTATGTGCTGCCATTTGGGTGTTGGGAACCATAATAAATTATTTATTAAAAGACACAAGTGTTCCAGTTGCGTAGCCATCTCTCCAGCCTCCCTAGCAAATGAATATTGAAGCAGGTACAATGCAGCCTATCATTGGAGCTACTAATTAAAAAGTAAGTACTCCCTAGTGTTTCAGCCAATGAGCGGCAGGGCTAACTTGGTAAAGCCCCATCTACTCGGCCTTTAGTGGTATCAGGAATCCCCAAACACAATGCAGCTGCCACAAGGCTAAGGGCTATGAACCTACAGCCAACTCCTCATAGTTTTCCCTTTCTCAGATCTGCTTCTGTCCACAAGACATGCAAATACCCCCCCCCCCTCCCTCACCTGTGTAGCACGATAGAGCTGACCCTTTTTTGGGGGGCATGGGTGAGCTATCTAAGGGTATGAGAATGGGAGAGCAGATCCGCAGGTCTTGCCCCCCTCATCTGCCCTATTTGGGGATGGGTGAGGGAAAAGTGACCTCTTTATGCACCTTGCCACCTGTGTTAGGCAGGAGCTGAACCAACCCCTCCCCAGCTGCAACACTCTTGAGAACTGACCCTGTGCCTCCTCTGAAAAACACAGTAGAACTGATCTGTTGACGTGGATGCAGATGAGCAGGCCCCAAAGGTGTGAATATGGGATCTGGCTCCCATACTAGTTTGCCATGTGGCAGCTTGGGCAAGGGAGAAATAGCGCCCATTCCTTAACCTGCAACCTGTGACAGACAAGGGAGCTGACCAACCCCTTTATCACATGCAGCACTCAGAAAATTGGGTCCTCTTCCTTGCCTGGACAGCAGAGTAGAGCTGACTCTATTGACTGGGGTGACTTTGACCTGGGGCCATGTGAGCTTGGAAGATCTAGTCCCACCCCTTCTGGTGGCATGGAGAAGGACAAAAGCCATCTTCATTTAACCCACCCCTTGCTTCCTATGAAGACTGGAAGATCTGTCCCTGTCCCTCACCAACTGCAGCATTAAGATGAGTGATCCCTGTACTCCTGGGCAACACAGTAGAACTGGCCCTAATGTTGTATACATGGATGGTCTGGCCCTGAGGACACAAAAGAAGGAGAACCCGGCCTGGCCTTGCTTAGCTGAACTAGTCTGGACAATCTGGAGTTCACTCTGGTGGTGAAGACAGGGAGAGCTGTTTGGCTGACCAACCTTCAATTCTCCAGGCCTCTAACCAGGGTTATAAGCTGACCAATACCAATATCCCCTCCATCTATAATCAGGTGCTGGAGCATGTGGGGGCTCATATTCTGAAGATGTAAAGCTACAGGAACTCTACTCCATAAGGCAACAACAGAATATCCAAGAGGAGCCCGAGTGAGGGTCCATTATTGATGTTGTCATAGAAACCAGAGGACTTGTACCAAACCAATGACTCTTTGCAGCTGAACACTTGTAGTAAAGATATATGTACAAAAAGATAAACTCTGTGACTGACTGTGTCATACAAAAGTACCCATGATTAGATTTTCTCCTTTCTCTTCCTCCTCTCCTCCTTCTCCTCTCTCTCTCTCTCTCTCTCTCTCTCTCTCTCTCTCTCTCTCTCTCTCTCTCTCTCTCTCTCTCTCTCTATCTCTTCTTCATTTTTTTTTTATTTTGGGGCAGAGGTTGTAAGGGTAGAGAGCAGATACAAAGGGGAAGAAGATGAATGGAATTAAGATGCATGTTGTAAAAGACACAATGAATAAAATTTAAAACTTTAAAAATAAGTACAAATAAATCTTTTGATCAATTATACGTAGAAGTCATAAAAATCATGTCTTAGAATGAATTTCCTATACTATTACCCATAAAACAAACAGAAGGAAAGATTAGAAATTATGGAGAGGAAAGAGATTAATAAAGAGATATTTTTAACTGAGCCCTCTCAACAATTGGAAGCCACATTTTCTCCTCACTCCTAAAGAAAGTATGCATGGGGAAGACTCCTATACTCAGTTTCAGACAGTGTTGGCTGTTTTGGGTTTATACATATAGATTAATACGTTTGACATTGGTGAATATACACTGTGGTCTGAAATACCTACCAAAGGTAAATAGAAAAGCAGTGCGGACTATCTCAATGTTTTGGACAGCATAACGAAGAGTTACAGTGAGTGTAGAATAAGGGCAAGGATGTAGAGCTGCCTTTGATATACCAGAGTGAACAGATATAGATGAATATCTATACATCCTATGTGATGGGCCACTTGAAGAAGAAAAGTATCTAGTTTGAGCTGGAAATGAATTTATAATGCTCACTAGATAGAATCTGCCGAGAAATAAGACAAATGCAGGATACCAAAACACTATAGATACTTACAGATTTGGCATACCCTTGTGACTTGAGTTTAAAGTAATATAAGACTTACTTTAGGAGGGAAGGTAAAGTTAACATTTACAATTAGGGTTTGCCTAGAGCCATTGGGCATTAAAATGTTAAAATCATATCCAAGAAGAAAACTTATTTATTTCCTACTGAAACATCTTTGACTGAAAAATAGGTTCAGTTGAACAGAATAGAGAGAATAGGGTCCTCATGCTTTGACTGATGAGAATTTAAACTGATTCACCCTCTGTGGAAAGAAGCTTATCATATTCTTCCAAAATAAAAAGATACTCCAATATGACTCAAAAATATGTGTGTGTATATTCTCTCACTCTCTCTCTATACACACACACACATATATATGTATGTATATACATGAAGTCTTTTTATGTAGATCCAGTCTAAGTGTCTCCTAACACACTGCCTTTCACCACACCCACATAGGGTATGGGGCCTCTATCCAAAGCCATCTGTCAGCTACCCAGGTATATGTGTTATAATAACATAACAATTAATATTCTTGTAATTTTGTGGCCTGTAATTCATAGGAGAAATGCTAACTGAAAAGGGCATCAGTGAAGGGAGCCCTAAAAAGATAAAGAATGGTACTTACTTTTAACTTTCTGTTGCTATTCCCTCAGACATTTCATTTATTTTAATAGCTGCCACTCAAATACAGATTTACTATAAAGTAGGTAGTTTCAAGTGCTGCTTTTGTACCATAAGCCCATCTCTTCATTTACGTAGGCACAGTACACAGTTGAGGCAATGGTTAAACTTGACCTAGTTAGTTCGTGTATTCTGGATATTTATAAAGGAAAAATAATAATTCTAACAGGTGGTGATGCATATATATATAACACACAAGTAATAACAGTAAAAACTATAATCATTTTAATAATATCACTTGCAGATGACCATATTATATAGCACCCTACTATTGAAAAGACAATAACAGTTATAGAATAGATATGTTTATATATGTTGAAGTGCTAAGAAAGATTTGTAGAAAGTGATGAATTTGTGGCAAATTTAAAAGTAACATAGGCTGAGAGATTTCTTCTTTTCAAGTGTTAGCCTGCTTGTTTCATTAAGTTTCACATAGTCCTCAAGGACTTCATTTTGTAATTTTGGAGACAATGGAACAGAAGCTCTGCAAGTTCAGACAGATTTATCAGTAATTCTTCATAATTTATGCCAACATCCATTTAAAAATCAAGCTAGACTTTTTTTCAGGGCCATCCCAAATATTTCAGGATAACCATGTCAGCTTAGAGGGGCAAGAGGTCTCAGAGCCTCATTCTTTCCAAACCAAAACCTTTCTAAATTAGTATTTTACGGGTTGAAGTTCAAGGCAAGAGTACACAGATACTTGGTTTCATATTTGTTCTAATGTGGAGAATATTACACTATGATGCTAAATCCAACCAGAAGAATCGTACTTCATATATCTAAAATATCTCTTCTTTCTCTTCACGAACAATGGTCTTAGTAATCATCAAATTCATCTCTTTTCCAGCACTATTTCTGTTTGCTGAATGTAATGAGTTTTGTGTTTACTGTCCTTCCTTGAATCGGTTAAATTATTCTGAAAATGCTCTGTTGAATCACCAGAAAGGTCTAGGTCCTCCAAGTATACAAAGAGTCTGTCCTGCTATTCACCTCCCCCTCCCTTTTCCATCTCCTTTGTGATTTTATACAAGAGAAAAATGGATGTTGCCAAGCATCTGGTGTGCTTTTCCTGGGAGCTGCACTTTCCTGTCTATAAAAGGCAGCCAGCATTAACAAGGCCTTCCTCCCTAATCAAAGTGCCATCCTCAGCATCTCTCCATAATAGCCGCCCCCTCCAACTTCCATAGCACTTTTCTCTGAATGTTCAGGACCATTACAATAGGCTGCCACTGGAGAGCCTGAATGGGGAGCTCATTAGCTGCACAAGCATACATATGTCCAAAGAGAGTTTATGTGTAATCCCTATAATTTTCTTTTGTTTGTTTTTTATTTTGTACTCTCTTTGGCTGAAGTTGATTACACTGGAATCATTAACTCAAGCAAAATAAAAATGCCCCAGTGGGGAACCATCCCAGCTCAGGCCCCAGGGAAGAAAAGCTCAATAGCTCCTCTCTGTCTCCAATGAGTGCTTCTAATTAATGAATGGTGATAGGTTTGGAGACTTTCTTCCTACTTCACTACACCATCAGCTCCTTCAACAGGAATAGATGTTCCTAAAATCAGCCTAACAGATGAAAACTCCAGCTCTCCTTTTGTATCTTCTACTAAATTTGACTGGTCCATTTCTGTTAGTTACCAAGAAAGAGCCTAAGGGTATTTGGAAAGGTCAAAAAGCAGTACCCCAAAGTGAAAGTCTTAGAAACAACTTCAGAACCAAAGATGCTCTTAGACCTTCAGTCTTTCTGCCACTTATCTTTCTTTCTGAATGTAAGCCATAAAGGCTAGAGAATAGAATTAGTCTTTTCTCTTTTTTTAATAATATCTTTTATTCATTTTTTTCATACCCACCACTGCTTGTGCCCCTCCTCCCAGTTCTCCCTCAGCCTCTTCTTATCCAAATACCCCCATCCATCCCCCAGGGAGGGTAAGGAATCCTAAGGTGAGTTAGTTCAGTCTGGCTTATCTAGTAGAGGAAGGACTGAGTCCCTTCCCCCAGCATCAAGGTTGAGTTAGATGTTCCTCTGTAGGGAATGGCTCCTAAATGCCATTTCATTCACCGGGGATAGACGCTGGTACAACTGCAAGAGCCTCCAGAGTGTCATCTTGGATCAGGATCATGAGGAGGAGACCCACGGAGAAGGCTGACCTGAGCTATTGGGAGCTCACTGACTCTAAAATAACAGCTGAGGAACCTTCGTGGAAAGGAGAACAACCCTCAGAATGTAGATGATAGAAATGTTCTTTTCAATGGGAGTCACAGAGTGTACTTTCTTTTTTGCAGGGGTGTGTGTGATGAGATAACTTGATGCTTTTATTTATTTTTTAGATTCTATTTTTATTAATGCCTTTTAAATTCTTGTATCCCGCTGATCTCCCTCCCTTACCTCCTCCCAATCCCTCCCAGTCATGTTTCAGCCTACTCCTCCCTATTTCCCCTTCTTCTCCCCGAAAAGTATGAAGGTGGGTCAGCTCAGCATGATTGGCATGGGCAGTATGTGGAGCCTCAAAGGGTGGGATCAGACTGTGTTTCTGTGCCTGGGCTGGCACCTTGGAGCACACTCCCTGCAGAGGAACACCTAATCCAGTCTTTTTTTCTAAAGGCAGATAAAAAAATCCCTAGTACATAACTTTGCATTTCCTTCTATTTCTTGTGTGAGAAGTCATAATAAATAAATAATCTGACTGAGTTTGTGTGATTATAAATCATAAGAATCCTATTTGATAAAAAAGTGTTCACTGTTCAAGAGAGAATATTAACACTGTAAGTGAATTGGCAAAAGAACCTGAGAGAGCCATTTGTGTGTGTGTGTGTGTGTGTGTGTGTGTGTGTGTGTGTGTGTGTGTGTGTGTGTTTAATCTGGAGTTTCCATTTTACCACATACTCTCAGTCGTATTAACTATTAACTATTTGTCCATGGGACTTCAAACAAAAATAGTCTACCCTGATTTTTTTTTTTTTTTTTTTTATTTAACCTAAGAATAGTAAAACAAAGAACAATTCTACAATTTTGAGCCAAATTTGAGGCAAGCTTTAATTAAATACTGGCCAGGAGGATGAGCTATGACCAGGCCAGGACCATTTCTGAGTTCCCAGAAAATGTAGAAGCATCATTTTGCAGAGGCCAAAAATGACAAAATCATAAGGCCATGTATTTCTAATCAGGTCCTATCAGGGCAAGCATATTTCCTGAACTCCTTGAAGCCTGTGTACCTCCAGCCTACATTCAATCAAGCACATCTGGTGCAATTTAGCCATTTTGTGATACATTGTATATTTAATAAAACCAGCCTAGAATATCAGAGAAAATAGATCCACCCTCAGTCAAACCAGGAGGGTCAGAGAGTGGTAACTCATGCCTTTAATGCCAGCTTGCGAAAGACCTGCAGTAATGACCTATGCCTTTAATTTCATCACTCCAGAGACAAAGATCTGTGTTTCTGTGAGTTCACGTTCTGACTACCAAACAGTAGTAGCTCATACCTTTAATCTTAATTCTATAAAATGATGCAGAGTTGAACCCAGAAGTGAAACAACTGGGTGAAGAAGGTTTTTAAGGCAGGCTTATGAAGACAGACATTTATTCCTTAGAAGCAATGAAGAGCCTGGCTGAGGAAGCTGGAAGATAGCTTTTACCTTGAGACATTGGCAGGGTGAGAATTGACTGTGATCTGTATCCTCTCTTTGATATTCCAGCTTTTCTCCCATATCTGGCTCTGAGTTTTCGCTGAATACCAACTAGAGTTTGTGCTGCTGCGGAGCCAGACTTGTTAAAAGAAGCAAAAACATGGGGTTTTGTTGTTGCTGTTGTTGTTTTGTTTTGTTTCCAAGAACCACAGCTCCCAGCATTCTAGGAAGTTATCTGTCCCTTGGCAAGTAGGGCTTTCAGGTTAGCTTTGTCCCTTAAATTTTGGACCTTCAATCTGAATGCTCCCATGCAACTAAAACAATTAAAATGCATATAACATGCTTTTCATTTGCTAACTGCTATTACTTATAGTAAGAAGAAAGTTACCCTCTTCCAATTCTGTATCATTATATCTTTCTTCACCTTGTATATTACCTTAAGAAAATTTTTTAAATATTCAGCAGTTTCATACTTAATATAGAGCATTTAGTGCTTTTAACATTTTCTTACTCACTTTTACATTGTATTTTCCTAATGGTGAAAGTATATATGTATTTTATGTTTCATATGTTTGAGTGTGCAATGTGATTGATCTCATGATTTCAGAAGGGCATTTTTATGAATTGTTATTATTTATCCCTTCTCCCATCTCCCTTTTATGCTCTGCTAAATTCCTCTTTAAATATAAAAATAAATAAATAAACAAATAGGGAAGAACATGACTGCTCCTAGATATGTGGGAGAGCTTAGTCAGAGGCACGGACATCTGGAAGAGTCCAGAGTAGACATGCACCTGAGTCATGTGAGAGATTGGGGAGGTCAAAAGAAGATCAGAGAGAGGGGAAGTAGGTGCAGCAGCCAGGAGGACTACAAGAGAGCAAAAGAAAAAGATCAGGTAACCAAAAATGGCTGGACTCTATAGGAAGGGACAGCTGGGAAGGGCAACCCACACTCTTGGGCTGCAAAATATGAGGCCCTGTACCAGGTAGGCACTGAGGAATGTAGGGAGAACCTGGGGGCCAGGTCTACTTTGATATGTTCAGTAGGCACCTCAGCCATTTGAAATATTAGATTCATGGTTCTTTTCCATGCTCCCAGTAGCAGAGAACACATAATGTGTATTCATGGCACATAGATTTTATTGCATTCTTCTTTATTTCATACTCTTTTTGAGAATTTTCTTTCTCACATGGCCCCACTACTTTCATGACTTCCACACCTACATATACATACATACAGAGACATATATTTTTGTATGTTATATATAACATAAGACATATTCATATATGTCTTCAATATCAATACATAATATATATATTTGATACTTACAAATAAAAGCTGTGGTGTGTATCTTTTTCCATTTCAGTGTAGGTTCCATAATTTCTTTTTTTTTTTTTGCAATTGAATAAAATTCAACTGTGACATTGCTATAATTTCGTTCTTTTTTATTTGTTGGTAGAAAATTTGCTTGGTTTTACTTCTTAGATTTTGTTACTTATGTAGCAGTAAGCTAGACTATAAATATATATAAAACATAAAATGTGTGAATGTGTTTCCTGGACCAATACAGTAGTGTCATATAGATTACTTTTAGGCTTTAGGTAAAGTCCATACCGATGTCTACTTTGCTTAAACAGCTTAAGTCTCATGATACTTTATATCATGGAAATATATGTGGAACACATGTATTAAAACTTTAATGCAAGTTTAATGTGTGCTTCAGGTTGTGCTGATCCACAACCATACATTTGCTTGTTGCTATTTCATAACTGTAATTTTACTGCTGTTATGGATCCTAATGTAAATATTTTGGAAACAGAGATTTGCCCAGTGGTTGTGAACGACAGCTTGAGAGACACTGGCCTGGCCGCGGATCAATCTTTCCTTTTCTTGACTTGCTCACCAGCCTTTGTTGTTTGTTCTCTTGAGATTTTCTGTCTAGGGTAATGGGGAATCTGACAGATGTTTTAATTAGAATTTCCCTCATGAATAAAAATGTTAAACACTTTTTAAAATATGTATAGGACTGTGAGATGAATAGGCCCTAGAGTTTTCTAGAGGCATGGGGGCCAGCCGGGCCTCAGTCAGTTCAAATTGGTTATAACTAATGCCTTAAAACATGTGCTCCTAGCTCCTCCTTATAGCCATGAGGGTCCCTTCAGTGGGCACTTCCTCAAAAGCCAACCTGGGGTCTGCCTGGGGCCCTTAGCAAGAGTCCTGATATGAAATGACTTGGACCAGGAGAAACGACCATTCCACAGCTACAGATACCAGCAAAGTAAAATCCTCCTTCTAGCTAGGTGAAATGTATATAAAGGCTTGCCCCTTCCTCAATAAATTGGACTAATTTGTTTTAACTAATCTCCATAAACTGTGTTCTTTGTACCTTCTTGCTCCCTCACACAAAGGAGAACTAAAAGGGTCCTGAGTACAGACAACTCCAACACAGGAAATCTGTGTTTCTTTTGATAACTTAATTTTGTATTCACCCATTAATTGAATGAAAGCATTGTTCTTTGTTGTTTATCTTTGTAGCTCTTTATATCCCAGTTTTTCAACCACCTAACTGATGTATATTGGACAAGGACTGCTTTTCATGCTACAGGCTGTCTATTCTTTCTGACTCAGGCTTCCTTTCCTCCACAAGAACTAGCAAGTTCCATAAGCTCTGTTATGCTCAGATTGAGGAGACCTTCAAAAGACCACATAGAGACCAAATCCTGTATGCAAAAACATAGACTCTGTCTGTCCAAACAGTGGTTAGAATAGAGAGCTCCAAGCTTGGGCTGGATAGGGTTTTTAATTTTGTTATAGCAAAGGCTGGGATGAGGGGACTTCAAGAGTTCAGAACAATGATTGCCTGACATTTGTCCAGAGGTATTTTAGCAAGATCAAGGGTAATAAGTGTGTGCTGTGCTCAAGGACTATCTATGGATTAGAATGTTTGGAATATCAGATATTTTCCGTCAGGTGCTGGCCCTTTCTTGGGTGGTGTCTATGTTGGGCTTTACCTGTATATAACTACTACCTGCTGCCTTCAAGAGACTCTCAGGCCTACTGTCTGTTTAGTTTTTAGTAAGCCTGTCGTGGCAGCTCTTCTGGAGATCCTGTTCACCAATTATTAGAGGTTTTGAAGTTATTTTTGAAAGTAACTGCCCTCACCTTTATCTCAAGTGTCCCATGTCATCGGCAGCTTCAAATTTTCAAAATTTTATGTGTGTGTGTGTGTGTGTGTGTGTGTGTGTGTGTGTGTAGCATTATTTCTCATTCTGTTATAGCCACCAGATTTCTATAGTCAGGCTGGACTGCTGTGACTCTTGCAATTTGCTTCTACAGAAATAGCAGTAGACTGAGACTTCAAGTCTTACACAGGGAAGATGGCTCGACTTAGGAACCAGAAGTCCAGGAGACCTTAGATATGCCTATCAAACATAGAACTAATGCTTCAGCATCTCTGGAGCTGTCATCAATTTTAAAGGAGGCCTAGAAGGAAGAAAGAATAAATATTAAGGTCTCATACACTTGGGTTTTGGACAGAATAATAGAGATATATATTGTATTTCATTTCTCTACATGTGGATGTTATTTTCTTAAACCTTGTTAAAGATGTTGACTTTTTTTTGCACCAATTTATTTTTTGTGCCATTTTTCAAAACATAAGTACCTAGGGCTGTCTGCATAAATATTTTGATCTTGATCTATCCATTAATTTATATGTTTGTAGAATCATGTTGTCTTTCTTATTCAGATGCTCTAGTGAACTTAAAATTTGTTATTGTGATTCCTCCAGCATTATTCTTTGGGATCAGCATTGAATTTGTTATTTGAAGACCATTTGGATTTTAATACCACATGAATTTTGAGAATCTCTTCTAGTCCTGTGAAAGATGCCATTGGACTTTTGATGGGAATTAGATCCTATCTATACATAGATTTTTGTTTATTTGTTTTGAGATAACATTTTCACAGTGTTAACTCTACTAATCCACATATACAGAAGGTGTTTTTTTCCAATTTATTTCTCTACTGTATTAAAATATTTTAATGACTATTTTACTTTTATTTTTGTGTGTACAGGTGGATTTTTGTGCAGATGTTATTGAGAGTACAGAGTCTGTGGAGAAATGTCAGAATCCATAAACCTGGAGACAAAGGTGTATATGAGCCTGATGATGTAGGTTCTAGGAATCAAGTTCTGATCCTCTAAAAAACCAGCAAGCATTGTTAGTTAGCTGCAGAGGAATCTCTCCATCCTCTTAAAATTATAATTTTAGATACTTTACATTTGTCAAGTAGTGTTAAGAATTCTAATTTTAATTTAGACTGTTTCCATTTAAGATATGGAAAGTGTCTGGCACCAAGTTTGTGTTTTAAAGCTCCTCCCTTTTAGAGCTTTAAAGTATCACAAGTATAGTATAATATCTCAAAATATCTCAATTATATTATTAGAGAACAAAAGAAAGCACGATAGTCATTCAAATACAGTGAAAATATCCATAACAGAAGAACATGGATAAAGGAGAGAACAATTTGCATATATACTGTCATCTCCAGCCTGATGCTAATGCTGTTATTGTTATTAGTCTAACCACCGCTTCAGTGATGACAGTTAGTAACCATGACTGAATGCTTGGCTTGAGCTGTGCGCACTGCCAAGACTTAATATGCACTTTTCATTTGTTTATCCGACAATCCTTTTCAACTTTTTTTTGTGAAATGAGAAAAGTTAGACTTGGGAAATAAATTGAACTAGATCAGGAACTGAAAGTTAAAGAAGCCAAGATAAGCGAAATGCAAGATTCATGGATGTGAATGTTCTGCTGTTTTCTTTCTTCCTTCCTTCCCTTTCTTTCTTTCTTTCTTTCTTTCTTTCTTTCTTTCTTTCTTTCTTTCTTTCTTTCTTTCTTTCTTTCTTTCTTTCTTTCTTCCTTTCTTCCTTCCTTTTTTTCTTTCTTCCTTTCTTTCTTCTTTTTTCAGCCTACTGAAGACTAAAACAACTTAAGAGATTAAATTTCTAAGGATGGGAAGTTTACTCAAGTGATGTTTGGGAATTCACTGGTTTCATGATAGGATAAGAATTTTTTGTATGCTAATTTTACTTTATTTTAATTTGTATTTAAAAAATTCTTTTTTTATTCTTCCTCCCACCCGTCTCACATTTTCCTCTTTTCTGTGATCTTGCTATTTTTCTAAACACCAGTATTCAGGCTTTAAAGTGGAGTGGATGATGGAGAAAAAAAGAGAAGAATGTAGAAAACATTCTTGGATATTTTTAACTGAGCTGTAGTTGAAGAGCTAAGGCATTTTTAAGGTGCTTGTGGCAAGATCTGAGGAATATGGCTTCCAGGACAACCAACAAACTCTATAATTCTTTGACTTATAATCTGTAAAATGAGTTTAAGAAGTGTGAAGAACATTCATGCCAATTTAAAAGATGAAATAATTGATGATTAACTAATCAGTTCCACTGCACAATACTCAATAAATAGTAAGAATTTAATCAGTGGTAGTTGCTATTTTTATTATTAATGTTGTTATTATTATTCACTCAAAGTACAGTGACAATAGCTGGCCTCTCCCTGTGATTTTGCCTTTTATTATTTGATCAGCCAATTAAGTCTAGACAACTTGATTTAAAGACTAATGTATGGAAGTAAAATATATGATATTCACATCACAAAATGAAAACCTGTTGTAAAACATTCTTGACTATCAGAATCTCATAACTTACTTCTCTCTATGACTAAACACACCTCAAACATAAGTCATGATATACTTACTCCTTATGATAAATAGAACATATATGTATATATACATTTATATACATGTATGTATATATATGTATATGTATATTAATTTGTATCTTCAATGCCTAGAAGCTAGCAGTAATCACTTTTTTTTATTTGCTAATATCACTTGGCTTTCTTCTCAAATGAAATTTAAAATAAAACACTTGGCAATCTACATTATCTCCATCAAGCTACAGTCTCATGTTGGTTCTACTGTAGTTTCCTAATTTACAGACTCCATGGGTTGAATATACCTTGGCAAGCTTATTAAATTCAATGGTTCTAAGACCTGGCTGAATATCAAAATCTAATGGAGATCTGCAAACTCTAATGGAGATTCCTGGGCATACAGTCCTACTGACACGTCCTCTAAAATCCAGGCAATTGGGACCTAGAAGATTTAATCTTCATAAAGCCTCCCAAATGTCTCCTACTATTATGCCTGAGGTTGGAAATAACTACTTTAATTTGTATTCTATCTTCAGCCAAAATATTATAAGCAGTTTGTTTCCATGTATAGCACCACATAATAAACTGTCACCAAATACTTCAGTGAACAACAGTAGCCATTTCAACTGTATGCTGATTTTATTTATTTGTCCATTCAGTGGAGACTATCAGGAGGTTCAGCTCTGTCATTCCCCACTTTAATTCTCAGTCTTCTTATAGGCAAGTAGCTAGGTGTATTGTATCAATTTTGGACACATTTGGTTAGAAAAAGGTTTTATTCTCTTTTTTTGTATGTTCATTTTATAATTTTTTATTATAAATAATGCCTTTAATCCATGTATTCCCCTGCTCCCCCTCACTTTCCTCTTCCCAATCCCTCCCAGTCAGCCTTCAGCCTCCTACCCCCCACCCCCCAAAAAAGCAAGAAATCTCAAAGTGGGTCAGTTCAGCATGACACATAAAGAATGGGTGCTTTGAGAAGTTTGCCATTAATAATGCTTTCACTGGTAAATTCCTCATAATAAAGTCACATGTTTTTATTTATAGTTCTGTTTGGTTTATTTCTAAAGTTATTGATGTCCCTTGGATTTGATGCTCCATCTAAAGTAAGGGATATAACAGATTTAGTTAATGTCCATAGTTCGGAATGTCATCATTTTATTTTCTATTTAAAAATTATACAAAAAGTATGTGACATTGAAATATTTTCCTCATTTAAAGTTCATCAGAATTTCTCATTAACCGATTAAAAATATGAATAGTTTCTCCTGTTCTCATGTTCTGTGCCTCTGAAGTAACTACTCTGTCTTTTTTTTTTTTTTTTGAAGTTTTGCCACATTGTGTTTATTTCATTTTATTTTCTACTTTCAAATCCCACATCTGCTTTTTAGCTTCATAAACACAAGCCTTTCTGGCTCTGCATGTTTTTCTTGTTATTCATATTCTTCTAAGGGATCTTAGCCCAGCCTGTCTTCTCTTTGGAACAATCATCCCCGACATTCTTGGTTTATAATCTCACTCATAATATGAGTCATTTTAATTTATTATCCAACATATATTCTTTATAGTAGTAGCTGAAAGTAGTTTTGATCTAAGTGAACATGTGTTTCCTTAGGAAAGGCAGTTGTAATGCTTTTAGTAGAGAGGCTGTCACTAGGAGCTATATGTATCTGTTAGATGAGTAACTTAGCATTTTGTATTTTTCAATGGGAAGTCTTAGTTTAAACCAGAAGCAGATTGTTGGCCACTCTATAATTGTATGAAAAACTCTTTTTTATTTTGTCTTGTTGAGGGCTGCCACTTCATAAGTCTTTGAATTTACAATATTGACCTCCTAGTCAAGGAGTATCATAGGATTCAATAACAGCATGAAAAAAATGAGGGATGCTACCCACATTTGTAGTAGGCTTGAGACCCACTACACAAGAAGGGATTAATGTCTGGTATTGAAAACTTTATCAAAACCTCATAGCTGGAATGAACACAGGATCTAGGAACAAACTTATTATGGTCATTTTGCTAAAAGGACCTATTGCTAAACTGTTCTTTAAATATTTGTTTTTATACCCATATACTAATGTTGGACTCTCACTTGGTCAGAAAATGTACATTCTGTACTTGGCATTGGTAAATATAGATTTATAAGCTGTCAAACCACTGAGAATAAGTGACAGGGATGATTATTTATCCTTAAACAGGACATCTAACACACACACAATAAAACAATTTCAAGAAATACTGTAGATGAAGAGAGTAAAAAGCACGTGAGAGCTGGAGAATGCAGCGTAGTTTGGAAAACAGTGGCTGGCCCTGCCATGGCTGTTGCACTCATGAATGGACAGAACCTGTGGCTACCTGCCCAAAATCTGTATAAAAGTCCAATCATTAGGAAAGCATGAATGCAGGAGCATGAGGCCTGAGCCCCAGCTGAGGGTCCATTGGCAGTTTGTGACTGCTGAGGAAGGAGAGAAATTTTTCCTAGGTGTTTTTTGCACTGCCAAGTTGCCCACAGTGTAGTAAGTAACCTATCCACGTACATACAAGAAAATTTAATTAAACACAGTGGGTGATCATTTGAAAGACATGAAAGTATGTCAAGATCTAACGAAAAATTCAAAAGACAGTATAGTTATAATAAAACAGGTTATACAAATGTATAAATTTGAGGAAGAATAAAGAAAAATCTTTAAAATAGAGTTAGAACTACATTTAATCTCAGTGGTGTTTAATAATTCTATCATCTTATTAACCAGAGTCAGTATTCATCCAACATTAAGCTATACACACACACACACACACACACACACACACACACACACACACACACACACACACACACACACACACACCTATTGAAACAAGTTTTAGGGGTAGAAATCCTGTTTCATTCTAAATACCACATTGGACTCTAAACAGAAAAGACAGCATAGTAATTGGAATAGACAATCCTGTGAAAATATATCACTTCATTATTTGTTTTCAACTCCCTTTTAGTCTTATGAACTACCAAGCCTGGAAGCATTTAGAACGTTTTTAACCTTTTCATATTGATGTTTATTGGACTCTAAATTTGAAGAATGGCAGGGTGAAACAACACTGAAGAAAACTGGAGGCTGTAGTAATTACTTCATTCTCTTCTATGGTCCTGGAAATGTCACATCACAGATTTGAGCCCAAGTTTTTCCTCAATAAAGTAGAGATAAAACCTAACCTATAGACTGTGACATTCACCATTCAAAAAAATATTTAGTGAAATATATTTTATAATGGCTAAAAATTATTCAAACATAAAGGGGTAGTATATGAAGGGAGAATGACAGTCACTTCAAAAAGTATGGCCACCTACTATACAAAATAGTTTTGCTAAGAGAGAGGCAATAAAGCACATTAGTCACAAGTTAGGGTTTTAATTTGATCGTATAATCATTTCTTACCATGTGTAAGGGCTTGGCTTGTTGAACAGTGGAAAACAATCTTTTTCTTTTTTTGTATTTTTTAAAGAGAAGATGCATGTACAGCTTCCTTGTTCAATAGCTCTGTTAGCCCTAAGATTTTATGCTTCTTACTTTCCAACCACACTCTGCTTTTCTTAGCAATATCCTTTTCAATAGAATATAACACACATTTCCTTTTCATTTCTGTTTCTTTAAAATAGTCTTGCTCATTTATCAAAGTCCTCATAATTTTCTGATTTTCTTTGCTGCTTTAATTTTCTTTTCTCATTTATATATCATTATTTAGGGATCATTTGGCAATAACTTATATATCTAACCTATATATATGTATATATGTCTGGAAGATAATTAGACATCTTCCATATGTCACTTAACAAAAAACTAAAATTCTCTAAAAATAATAAAAATATTAGTAATAAATGGAAAAATAATTCACAGAACACAATAGAGAAAACACAAATACTTTATTATACTTTATTAATATACAAAGAACTTGAAAATCAATAAAAGTCAAACAACCTGTATAAAAATGGGAGAAAAGTTAAATAATCAGTCTGCTAAAATTGATAGTAACAGCCAATAGTCATGAAAAGCAGCTCTTCTAACATGCGATTAAAAAGTACAAGTAAGTTTAACAGGTTGTTGTTTGTCACTTGTCAGATAAAATCTCAGAACTTTAGAATAGTGAATCGTTGGAGTGGTTAAAAGAACCATGCCTGGCTTAACTACTTATGAAACTAAATTTTGTGAAGGCAACCCCCCCCCCCAAATCCCAAGAAGTCTATTTTATTCCATCATCAGTTACAAAAATGCTTTCAAAGATCATTCTTCCTTTTATATATATGCTTGGTATATGCTCACATTTTTGTAAGTTTAGATTCAACTTTGTATGTGACAGATAATAATTTTATGTATACATACAATATATATATAGTCATATGTATGTATATATGCATATTGGACAGACCACTGCAGTCTATATTTACTCATGTCAATGTAGACTGAGTCATTTGAGAAAACACCTAAAACAGCATATATCTCTGTTTCTAAGTTCCTTTCTAATTGAGAAAACAGGAAAGGTATATGTAGTAAGCAAATGCACTTTTAAATATCAATAAGGACACTTATAAATAGCATAGCTGCTATGTTCAGGGAAAGTAGGTTCCTTGAGTAGGCTCTGCAAAGCTTTGGTCTATTACAATAAAGATCTTGCTCTTTTAGGGACAGTATACAGTGCTTACTTCTTGGACTAACACTTTGGAAAGAGCCCAAAGCAAGAAGCTTAGCTATACATGCCTAGGCTAGTTTGCCTAAGTTTTTCAGTCTTAAAAGTCAGCCCACTCAAGAGGTCTTGCTATACACAAGAAGGAAGGAAAGGAAGATTTCAATTATTCTTTTATTTCTTCTTTGTACCATAGGTAGAAATTTAAGAATGTGAATCATGGTTATTCCTCCCCAACAAAACATAGATTACTTCACATTTTGTACAAAACTGAAGAACATAGAAAATTATTATTAAATACTAATTGCAAATATATAACTTCTTATGTGCTCTCATTTTGTTATGTTAACAGATCATAATTGAGTAAATTTCTTGGAATAATAAAACAACTTTGATGAGTTGATTAGATTTTTGGAGAGAATCAAAACCTGTTTTTCCAAATTCTAATTGGTCTTTTAATAACAACTTGGAGCCAGATATTGGAGTAAAATTTAAAGATCAGAATGACAGAGGAATAAGCCACACCTATGTTTCTCCACTATTGAATGCTCAGGCCTAAAGGGCTAAGTCCTGTCTCCAAGAATCCTCAGACTGAATGCCTCTAAGTCCTCAGGCAAAAGGGAAGGGGGAGAGAAGCACAGGGCAAAGGGCCTTCCTGTCTTCTCCTGTTTTATATTCCTTCCTCTACCAAGGTATATCACTTTTGTTTCAATATTCCTAGTGTTTGGGTTAAAGGTGTGTGTCACCACTGCCTGTCTCTGTTTTTCTTCCAGATTGGATTAATCTCCAGTACTCTAGGCTGGCCTTGAACCCACAGAGATCCAGAAGAATCTCTGTCTCTGAAATGCTTAGATTAAAGATGTGTGTCACCACTGTCTGACCTTGATAGCTAACTCTGTATCTGGATTTGTCCAGTGATCTTCAAGTAATTTTTATTACATTACAAACAATATATCAGTACAAGATCAGATGTTTCTATTCCTGAATAATCCTATACATTTAAATTTGTTTTTTGTGTTGTACATGGAATATTTTAATAATGATAATGCAATAAAAGCAATTTAAAGTATTTATGTGCAATTAGTTTAAAATTTTAAAGAGAAAATTATGATTTTTTTTTCTCATTTGCTGCAACTTTCCTTTACCTTTTTGTGTTTAACCAACACCCAGACATTAAGTCCAATGCTCCAAATACTGGCATTACAACTAAGTGTAACCAGTCATAGAATAGACATTCCTCATTAACTGTTTGTGAATAAAGTGTCTATAAAGTCGTACTTCTATACCACTGGTAGACAAAGACTGCTGGATAATTTCTCAAATATAACAGTGTGATATCCCTTCACAGTTTTAAAAAAAAATATTCAATGAAATTAATAGGTGTTTTTCAGCTTTAGGAATTTATTTTAAAATAATCATCATAAATATAAGCAGAGTAACCCTTAAAGTGCTCATTAGAATAAATTTACTCAAAAGGCCTTTATTAATGCTGTGTCAGTGTTAGTAAATTGTGATATAAGCCATGAAATATCCCTATAATGGCAATATTTTAGTCATTAAAATAATAGAGAAAAATGTTCTATGACAATAAAATGAGATTCATGACATATGTCTAGGTGAAAACTTGTAAGTGCAAATACTATGTATAGTATATATATATGCAATTAAAATCAGAATAGGAAAAGATCTACCACACACACCATAGCATTAGTAGTCATTATCATTGTAACAGATAATAGCCAGGTTTTTATTATTTTTATTTTCTAACACAGCTTCATTGTTTTAAATGTTCCCAATAAATATATTGCTCTGATCCTAGGACAAATTAGACAATTTAATGTTAAAACTCAGAACAAAAAATCTCAGTAATTCTCACATATAGGTCAGGAGTTTTCTACCCAATAAAATTGTGTTTCACTGTTGTCATTATTTCTTACCTCCCTGGAGTGTTCAACTATATGTGTTAAACTATCATACTATATATAATATAACTGTTTCAAAGAAACAGAAATGAGAAGAAAATGTATATCACATCTATCTATTGTATTTGTAGACTTGACTCCTGCCTATGGCATAAATCCTTTCATCGCAGGGCACGTCTTAACAACTAAGAGACCATCTTCACTTCCAAAAACAGAAAGGGAAAAGAGGATTTCCATACCCATTAATTGTTAACTTGAATGGAATTATCTCTGTTGGTCTACAAGGGAGATTTTGGGAGCATCGATACGACACAGAAGGTAAAGATGCTCACTTTCAAGCCTAATGGCCTGAGTTTGATCTATGGAACCCATGCATAGTGTATGAAGAGAACCGATTTTTCAAGTTGGACTCTGACTTCCAAGTCCACATCCTGGCAGGTTCCATTTCCAACCTAGACACAAACAAATAGATAGATAAAGAAGTAAAATATAATTAAATAAGCAAAGAGGGATCTTTTAAAGTTTTTATAAGAAAATCATATGCATAGGTTATGCCAGACACTATATATATATATATATATATATATATATATATATATATATATATATATATATATCATCTGAAAATTACCTTGAGGAATTATGTAGCTCATGACCTAATTCTACATGAGTGGACTTATGGGTAAGTAATTGAGAGTAGTAAATTTTCAGAACAAGACAGCACAACCCAAATGGATCAGATAATGTTGAGCGGAGACATTGAGGAGCTAGAAAACAAAGGGTTATGCATTATAGGCTACTCAAGTCAACTAGGGAGTTCCAAAACAGTGCTGAACATACATCAAACTCTGTATTAAATACACATATTAAGCCCATAGGCTCATAAAATGTGTTCAACCTGGAGAAAGTTTTGAGGATTCCATCAATTTAACACTTGCACAAGTGTGAAGTTATGAATAAAGAACCTGGCAATCTAACATTAGTTCTCATTCTTGCCTGTTGAAGGAAAAAAAAAGTGTAAGATAAGTCTTGGCAGTTTTGTATCTCTCTAGGACTTATTAAATTTCTCTCTCCCTTTTCTCTTACCTCCTGAAATCTTAAGCACTGATGCTTTATGTTCTGGCTTGTAAATGAAGCCTGTTATTATCATTGAGATAGTGTTTTTATGGCATAAATAATGAGCTCAAACGGGGGAAGTGGCATTGGGTGGAATTATTGCCTGAGCTGAGATGGAAATAATCAATATGTCCCCACTTACAAATCTCATCTGCATGTCAACTCCATCCTGCTGGCTGTCTCCCTATAGATTCATTTCACTGGAGGCCCAATAAAACATGCGGGTGGCATTGATCTGTTTTATTCATAGCCAGAGATAGAAATGCATCATTTGAAATTAATAGGAGGGCTTGTGTTTATAGCTCAACTCAAAATGAGTAGCTTGCAATGCAGACCATTAAGTGAGGACTCATCCACTCAGGAAGACGTGACCCTGGAGATGAGAGATCAAGAAATTGTGTTTGAAATTCTCTGTGATATCATTTCTGTAGTGGTTCAGCCTGCTTAGACTTTTGTAACTAGAATATTATTCTTCCTCATTAGAACAATTCTTTAATCAGACAAATAAAGTATAGTTTCTAAAGCCTTATCTAAAATCTGCCTTTTTTTCAACCTGCACAAAATGAATACTATAGTGCACTCCTCTATAATGAGAAGTAAAATTAAAAATTATCACTAACACCAACCTATGCACACTCAATGTATACCTTTTTGTATACTGTTACATTGTGGTTTCTTGGTCCTGGGCAGCCAGAGGTCCAGACCCACAGACCCACAGCCGCAGATCTCTTAGCTGCCCTCTGCTGCTTAGGACCAGAAATGACTCAGACTCTTATATTAAGTTTATGCTGTTTGGTTTATGGCTCAGGCACATTGCCAGCTAGCTCTTACATCTTAACTCAACCCATTCTCATTAATCTGTCTTCCACATGGCCCGTGGCTCACCTGTGTTCCTTACATGTTGCTCCTTTGGGCTTCCGGCCCGGTCTGTCTCTGACTCTGCCCTGCTCCTCCTACCTATTTTGATTTCTCCTCCTACTTTTTCTATGGTGCCTGTCATGGGCCAAAACAGCTCCTTTATTTCAAGATGGCTATTCACAACATACAGAAAGGCATTCCCACATCAGTATACAGTGGTCAGTTAAACTGAGTATAACAGATATGGGAATTTTACACCACGTAAGGAAACTAGCACAGTGGAGTCTTTCAAAGACTCACTTCTCCAGTGACTTGCTTTGTTCAAATAGGCTCTAGTTTGAATTTCTACCAATGCCCAATATGCATCAAAATTTTATTCCATTAATGGATTAATCCATTGATTATGTCAAAGCTTTAATGTTCTTAAAAGTTTTCAATAACAAATCTAACTAAAGACAAAACCTACAAATCATAACACTTCTGAGACATTTTATATCTAAAATAATAATCATGTTTCAGTGGGACTTAAAAGAATCAAAATATAGACAGTGAGAATTAAAAAAAAAAATGGTTCAAAATAAGAAACTATGGAATTTCAAAGGCATGACAAAAAGAATAGGAATTAAAGTGAACTTAAAAGGAGTAGATAACAAATGTCCAGGAGTAATTAAACATGTATGTCGAGAAGTAGGTTAATGACATAAGAACAAGCCCTAAAAGAGTTAAATAAGAGATTACAAACTATTATCAAAAAATAAAACTGTGGACTTCTGAGAAGTTTTTGTAAGATATTGTTTCAAAGTTCAATATAGCAACGGAGAGAGTTCTAGAACAAGAGACAGAATAAATGCTTGTTAGCCATGGAGTTATCAGAACACAAATGGATAAAACTAACAAGCAAGAACAAATGAATCAAATCAGCTTGGCAATTAGGGTAGAATGGAGGAAGTACAGAACATTTAGGAAAATGAGTGTGGAGACAGAAACAAGAACATCACAAAGTGTCTAATAAATAAAATTAGGATTTCAGCATGAACTCTTCATGCAGGTCTAGTTCAGCTTTAAATTTTGATTCTTCTCCGAACTTGCGTTGTCCCCTTAAGCAAATGAAATGTGCTATTCCAAGTACTGTCCCAAGTACTGATCTGTTAAATATGGCTGAGGATTTAACTCCCAAATAGAACCCAATTTCAAGGTTAATTTAAATGTTAAAAACAAGTGTATGCATTGATACCTATTAATAATCACATAAATTACATCCAGGTCATCATTTACTTTATTTTTTAATATAAAGAAAATCAATCTTTTGGTCAGGAGACATAGGGAAGACTAAATAATAGAAACACTACTTAATCTATATTGTAGAAAGTGGGTTTGAAGGGTGTGAAGCATACAATGAAGAGGTGAATTTGGAAATGTTTAAAAACCAAGGAAAATAAGCTTAAAATGTGGTTAGAAAAAAGGTCTTGTAAACAAATACATCAAAGATGTATTTCTGCAATAACATATATGCCTAGTAACACATTCCAAACAAAATAGGCTCTCTATAGAATTATTCCATTGGTGGGTGGATGGATGGATGGATGGATGGATGGATGGATGAATAGATGGGTGGATAACTGATTGAGTAAAAAAAGCTTCAAAATGTCCAAAAACCTTTTAATACAGAATATAATTCAGACACCTTATGTATAATAGTTCATGAAATATTAACTTATTTTTAAAAAGACAACCTTCTTTGAGAGTTAAGAAGCACAAAATTGCACCTAACCTTTCCACTGGTCCTCAGTATTCTTGTTGTCACTCACTCTACAGAGCAACTATTCTCCTGAATTCTAACAGCAGATACATAACCTTAGTTCTTACTGTTGTTTATTTTTTGTTTTATAACACTTTGTATAAACTAAAACATCAGATGTGAACTTATTAATTTCATTAATTCAGCTGCCCTGTGTTCTACATAGAAGTCATTATTTTTAATAAAATAATGGATTGTTCATTCTAATTTTTTCATTGTTTGTCATTCTGTTAATTTATTCGTTAACTTTGATAATGATAATGTGTGCAGTTTTATATTTGGGGATATGACTGATAATGACTGGGTGAATATTTTGGCATAGTTTCTGAGGATCTCCCTAGGCTCAGGTTTAGGTCCTGAGGTGGGTAAGGGACATTGGCACAATAAAAATTTCTGACCACCAAGTGGATTGTTCTCAAGTGGCTCTGAATAGCTTGAGACATTCTTTATTTTTACTTAAACAGAGTTTTTCTTACTAACGTTACAGTTTTATTATTAGTTCCTATTTTTGACTTTTAAGAAAGACATTGTATTTTTTACAGAGAAGTCTAAATTGTACAATGTAAAATAGAAAGCATCTTAAAAAATGGTGCTAACATAACTAGATGTCAACATGTAGAAGATGACAAAAAGATTGATATTTACCAACATACATAAAACCCAAATTCAAATAGATCAAAACCTCAATGTAAATCTAGTTACACTGAACCTGATGGAGGAGAAAGTAGGAAGTAATCTTGACTCCATTGGCACAGGAGACCACTTCCTAAATATAATAGCAACAGCACAGACAGTAGAAAGGAGGAGATGGGAGATGAGAACATGTGGGAACTGGAGGGTTGAGCTGAGGGAGGGATAGAGAAGGGGAGCATGAAAGGTATATTTTGATAGAGGGAGACATTGTGGGAGAAACTCGGTGCTAAGAAAATCGCAGGAATCCACAAAGATGACCCCAGCTTTGACCACTAGGAATAGTGGAGAGGATGACTGAGCTGGCCTATCCCAGTAACCAAATTGGTTATCATAGACCCTTTACCAGTTAACTGATGGAGGCTGATGCAGTACCAGGCCAAGCTCCAAGAGTTCAGTCCAAAGGAGGGAAAAGGAAGTATATAAGCATGAGGGTCAAGATTCATGATCTGAAAATCTACAGAGACAACTAAACCAAGTTCATGGGATCTCATGAACTTTAGACCAGCAACTGTGGAGCCTACATGGGACAGAACTAGGCCCTCTGCATAAGAGAGACCGTTGTGTATCTTGGACTGTTTGAGTGGCCCTGGGCCCCTGGGATCAGGATTTATCACCAGTGCATGAGCCTTTTTTTTTTTTTTTTTTTTTTTTTTTTTTTTTTTTTTTTTTTTTTTTTTTTTTTTTTATCTAGCCCATTATCTCTTGTGTGACACCTTGCTAAGTCTTGATTCAGGAGGTAGGAGCTTGGTTCTGTTTCACCTGAATGTACCAGGCTTTATAATACCCCATGGGAAGCCTTACCCCTTTGTAGGAATGGTTGGGGAGTGGGGTAGAGGTATAGACTTGGGGGTGGGAAAAATGAGAGAGGGATATGTGGCTGGTATGTAAAATAAATAAAAATTTTCTTAAAAATTAATTAAATATAAATACATCTTATTTTAAGAAATATATTGTAATCATTGTGAAAACCCCCATTTCATAGATTGCAGCATTTTTGCAAGATTAGCTGAATATTGAGACAGACACATTCTGCTACTTGAGGTTACACAGTGAAATGAAGCAGACATGAAGATAATGTTTTAAGAACAACATTTAAACCCCCAAATTCATTCTTCTCTTCAAGACATAGTTTTATATAGTTCCCTTTCCTACAAAAGGATTCTGTATTTCAGTCTTTCTCTAAAAGTTAGATTTTGATAAGGCATTTTTTTCCCAACTCACTATACCAATATCCTTCCAAGAATATACACTGTGTTTGGTAAATTTAGATCTTTCAATCCAATATTTGACAATGTATATTCTCATTGGAATATACTAGATCTTGTCATTGATTTAATATGATTGGCTCCAGGGAACTTACTCTCTACAGTCAGCACTATGTCTATTTCTGAGACATTTTCCATATTCTGCCTTATTCTCCCTTCCAGAATTGTGAGATGTAGTGAATGTTCCATGCATGGCTTTCTCATGTGTTCCTAACTGTCTCTATTGAGTCAGATAAGTTCCCATGATAAGGAGTTGTAACTAGTTATGCCATATAAGAGATTTGGGGAGCGTTAGTCCCCTGCTGAATCTTAGGGGAAAATATTCAAGAAAGAACAAAATTTCCAGAGAATATTACAGCTAGTACATGTGTGACTGATAAAGTAAAACAAACAAACAAAAAAATTAAAGAATAAACAATATAATGGGAGAGAAAAGAGCCTGTAAGCTGCAGGAATTTGCAAATTCCTACATTGTCAAGTGGACCACTGGTATTTGTAAAGTGAGAGTCCATTTCCATAGGTGCCTTGCCATGAGAAAACCCATTGGATAGGTAGTCATATGCTGACCTGAGATTAGGCTGCATGGATCCCAACAGTGAATAGGTAGATACGTTTTCATAAACACATATCTATTGCTGGCTTATATGTGAGTGATACTTGGTAACTCACATATATTGTTTTAGTAGACACCGTCATTGACTAAAGTTACCTGTCTATTTGTTTGATTATTTCACTAACAGTGCATGAGTATTTTAATTGTACCACCATCTTATCAGCATAAATATTTGGATTTTTTGATAATAAGTCACTTTATATTTTTAACTGAGCATAAAATATATAACTTTTCTTATTTATTTACCCTAGATGTCTTATTTTAACAAATATTCAAAAACAGCAGTAACTATTTATAAATTGATGGATCTCTCTCAATTCTTCTTATGTCCTTATGTGTGTATTTATAAAGCTCAGTAATATTCCTTCTTCTATGTTTGCATGTAGTTTGAAAACTTTACATACTGTTTCATGAGCTGCAGAGGTGATTTAACACTTATGGGTATTTCCTGCTCTTCAGTATAATCTTGATTTCCTAGCATACATGTTGGATGGCATGTAGCTGCCTATAACTTCAATTTCAAAGAGTCTGATAGCTTCATTTTGCCTATATGGGATCTACCTATGTGTAGAACATATAGGGATACACAAATCAGTTTAAAAATTGTTTTTGGTAAATAAAATACTTGATTTTAGTAATAACTCCATCTATTTTTCCCTCTGATATTTATTTGGATGTTTAAAATTTTGGCCTACATCTGGTCCTCTTTGTGATTTTCTTTAAGTATTTAATTTTCATTTAGGACATTCATCTATAGTTTTGAGATGCAAGGATGGAAAACAAGGAATAATAAATACACAAATTAAATTATTTAGTGTTTTTGTATAGAAAGAACATCTCCATTTCTTTGTGAATTTTACTCATAGCTGTAAGTTTCTGTGTCTCTGTGATGTAGCCCACTTCTCCTGCCTGGTGGTAGGTCTTCTTGAATCTACTGTACAACAAAGAACAAGTTCAGCTATTTCCACGGTTGTAAACAGGGACAGAGATTACACTCCTTATACAGAACGTGCATGCAGACATCTTTACACCATTAGAAAAGAAATGGATGAGAATTACCTGCTTGAACATCCAGAACACAAATAAAAACACAGACTCTCTTTAAGATTGTGGTCATTCCAGCATTCTGAGAGGCACACAGTTTATCCAAGAAGTCTATAACACTTGTGAATTAGCTTCACTTTCTTTGGGGTATTTTTGTGACTTTAAGTCTGTAATTAATGGAGTTAAGTTGATAGATACTGCCAAGCAGTTTCAAATTCATTCAGAACTTAATATATTTTTGTGTTTATTTTAAACTCTTTGTTCCATCCAAACAATGAACTAGGTAACAATTTTCAGAATTTTTTTTTTTTTTATCAATATGAGTAGGGGGTTTGTCATCTGGGGAGATTGGCACTCAGCTGAGAAAATTTTTTAGCAGACTGACCTGTATGCAATCTGAGGCATAATCTTAATAATTGAAATGGAATGTCCAGCCCACTGGAGACAGTGTTAGTCCTGGTGTATATAAGGAAGCAGCTATATAGAGTAAGCAACAAAGCAGTGTCCCTTCATATTCTCCTTTCCAGTTCTGTCTCCATATTCTTGCCTTGAGTTGCTGCCCTGACTTCTTTTCATTATGAGCTATAAGCTGTATGGTGAAATAGACGTTAATACCTGAGTTGCTTTGGGCACTAGTGTTGACCACAGTTAGTGAAACCTACAGTCAAGGTTGCCTTTCTTCCAGAGGTCAGAGCCATTTCAGTTTTCAGTTCATACTCCTATTGGTTGAAGAAAGTGGCACTCATTTAAGTACCTCATCTCTCAATTTCCTCTGAGCAAAACAGAGTTAATAAAGAACCAATTCATTATTACATACACTGAAGATAATTAAAGAACTAGTCAGTAATTCCCTTAAATAATTATTGCAATCTCAGGAATAGGTGAGGAAAAAAAAACCCCATGTAGGTGTTAGAAACTCCTCTCTTTAAATATGTTATACTTCTGTGCTGCACTCTCTGCCTTAGGTTATATTTTGTCCTTGATCTGGAAAATTTAACTAACGTTGACATGCTATTAAAAGCTTAGTGAAGACTCTGCTTTAATGTCAGAAGGACTCATCCTCTGTTTCCTAAAGACAGCCTAGCCCTATCTAGCGTTTACAGATTCCTCCTGACTTTAGCTGTTCTCCTGCAGTTGATGTACTAAGCTTAACCACATGATAAAAATGCTTATTTTTCAAAAAAAAAATATATTTTATGTGTCTGTGGCACATTTGTTTTCTTTCTTCACATGAAAAGTTTGGGGTTAAAAAATGGATGTTTTGCTAATGTACTAATGAAAGACATAGAGGTATGAGTTTCCATAGAAAGACTTTGCCTCTGGCTTTCTTCTGCCAACTCATCCTGCTGCCAAGACTCAGGACCTCTCCAAGTAAAGAAGGCATGGCACTCTTCCCTCTTTCTCCTCCTCCCATCTCTCCTCTAGGATCCCTTTCTCTGTTATATCACTATCTAAACTTTCTCAAAACTATCTTTTTTGAAATAAATGTTCAAGGAGTGACTATAATACAAATTTATCAAGATTCTTCTAACTTCTTGCCGACAAGGACATGCTAAGAAACTACTGCTCTGTTACAACCAGAACATTGGCATATTAATGCCAGGGCCCCTGTATATATTTAGTTCTTATTTATATCAGTTCTCTCTCTCTCTCTCTCTCTCTCTCTCTCTCTCTCTCTCTCTCTCTCTCTCTCTCTCTCTCTCTGTGTGTGTGTGTGTGTGTGTGTGTGTGTGTGTGTGTGTGTGTATTTCTATGTGATTAAATCCCAGGTGTAGATTTATACAGCCACCATTTTAATAAAGGAAATTCTACTCCTGCTCAGGTATTACACAGAAACTGTTCCATACTGCCCCTTCATTTTGCCTGCCATACTAAAAGCTCACATTTGCCTGCAGGATAAAGTTCAAAGTTCTAAGCCTCATAGTCAAGATCCTTCAAGAAGAATTTAATTTCAACAGATAATATTGAGATATTTATTCGGCCCTGATGTAATAGTAAGCAAACAGAACTGCTGTGATTTCAAATATTTGTGTGTATATATAGGTATCTGCTAAATCAGGATGTAGGGAAATTTTGGTATAATGTTAATGAACATCTTTACTCTCTCTAGCATTCTTTGTTTCTATGAAGCTGGCATTGAAAAATACGACTGTTAAGAACTGGAAAATATGGGTTGGTTCATTACTTACAGAATCATCTATTTCTGATTTCTGCTTTGATAGGCAAAATGGCCTCCTATAGATGTCACCTTACATTTGAATTCTTCCACAGAATTGTTTCAGAGCATTTTAATGGGAATAGTATAATGCTTCCTTGAGTATGAACCAAAACTCATTCTTTAAGACATCAGCAATATTATCGTATTTATCACTGTATCAGATGGAATTTTAAATAAATGTTTATTCTGACACTACTGAATGATAAAGATCACCAAATTCATCTCAATTTCTAACTTCCAGGATGTTTCAGGAATTGTTTTAGACTGTAGCCATTTAACTACCCATGGTGCTCAAATTCAAAGAAGTTATACTCTAATGACCCTGTTACAAAAGTCATGCAAGATCATATCTCAATAGTCCTCAGTTCAATGTGTTATAAACAAGAAATCTAATTAAATGTTGAATGGATTGATACATCTGAACTGAGTAGTTACAGGAACAAACTCAGTATATTTAACAAAGTATTCTTTTTTGTTACCCTAAGTTCCAATTTTAAAAGTTCACGAATTAGCTAATTTCATAAAACATTCTGTTTGATTTATAATTAAATCTTTATAGTCAAAGGCTACATTATCTCAGGAACTTTGAGTATTTTATCAACTGCAAATATTCAGCAATATCCGTTCCTCATTTTAACTTTCACAAAACCTAATTTAAGTATCATGAAAAGGAAGCATTACTTTAACAATGTATATTTTCAATTAGCATACAGAGGAGAATTTGAAATGTTTTTCTGATGAGAAGTCCTGTACAACCTATAGGCAGATGCAGTACTAAACCTACATGTTTACAACTCCATTGGGAAACTTGAGTAGAGAAAATAAACCTCATATTAGTGGTTTCAAAACACTAGTTTAATGTTCTTGCCAACTCTGTTGGCCAACAGCACAGTTTCACAGAGAGACTTGAACAATTATATGGGTGTTTTTGACACTTTTCATATACCACTAATTTTATAGATTGATGTATATGTAGAACAACAAGAAAATATTGATTGAGAAAGTTGTGTGAAGTTCATGTGGAATTTTCAATTATAAGCCAGTGGGCTTTCATGGCCTTAAGACAAATGCTGATGGAATTCAGGCTCCTATGTGTCATCTTTTAACCAAAGAGACCAAGCAAACAAGAGTACATTGGTCACTTTTAACCTTGGACCACGTTCGAATCTTCTGTCCTATGCATCAGTGCACAGATCAGCATAGCTGTCTTGCAGCCTGCTTTATTGGCTGCCTGAGTGTACTTTGGATGTTAGTTGCTAGATTTGGATGGGCATCTGTGCTTCTGTGCTACTATAATAGTGTCTACACAGTTTTATTTTCTGCCTTAATTCTCTTGATTTCTTTTCTATTGTTAACAAACATAAAGAAACTTATCTTTTCCTAAACACATTTGCTAAGTCTTGCTTGTTGCTTTTGCTTCTGGTCTCCCATGTTGCCTAGGACTCACACCCTTACCATAGCCAGTCAATACTCTTATTTTTCAAGAAAACAAAACATTGTAGGAACTAGGGAGATGGATCATTGGGAAAACTGTGATGTAGGAATGTCTTTCTGTATGCTGTGAATATCATTCTTTAAATAAAGAACTCTTTTGGCCCATGACAGGCATCATAGGAGTAGGTGGAAAAATCAGAGCATAGGTAGAAGGATGGTGGAATCAGACAAAAATTGATCCAGCTGCCATGATACAAGATATAACAAAATAATAAGCCATGGGCCACATGGCAAAAATAAAAAATAGTTAAATTAAGATAAAAAAACTAACTAACAACATGCTTAAGCCATAGGTCAAACAATATAAATTTAATATATGCATCTGCATGTTTCTTTAACACTTTGAAATTAGTAGCCCAATTAAGAGGCAGTATACAGATCCAAACCATGAGACTAGGCCAGCCAAAAATCTCATGTTACAAAAGTACTTGCAACATATGGATCAGGAACTTGGTTTCAATCCTCAGAAGCCTTGTAGACACAAGTATGTAGAACACAATTGTAATTCAATCACTTCTACAGATGGATGAGAGGTACAGACAGAAGAGTCCTCAGAAACTTGCAGGCCAGCTAGCCTGACATACACAGTGGCAAACATTAGATCCTGACTCGAAGGGGAAAGGTAAAGACAGTTGAGATTTTCCTCTGAGCTCTACATGCATATCCTCATTCATAAACAACAGTATACTGTATACACACCCACACTACACTTCATACACATAGATAATTTTTAATGATCTTCTTTGAAATTTACCTTTCTTTATATGCCATCTTTACATTAGCTACTGTCTGATATTTAGATTTCTTCATTTATGGATATATTTTCATTGATGGAAATTGATCATTTCTGGTACATTTTTATACAACTTTTATACCCTCAGTATCTGTAGCAATGCATAGTTAACAGACAGTTCTAAATATCTCTAGAATAAAAAAATCAACATAGGTAAAGCAGCCAGGTGTTAGAAACAAGTGTTAGCCTTACAGCATTGAGCTAATAAAAAAAAATGTGATGAGCCTCAGTTCTCTTGTGCAGGTGGTTGAAGAAGAAATATAATAAAAAGCTATGAATAAGTTGGCATATATAGGTTTTTACATTCATTCCCATTCACCTTGCCTTAATAACAAAAGTTATATTAAGTAAGGCTAATTGGCATTATTGAATGAAAAGAAAGAAAAGAGAATATTATAAAAGAGCACTGTGCATTGCATGTGTGTGTGTAAGTAGAACGACATCTATGCACAAAATGAAAGAAGATGGTGTCTACTTAAAGAAGAAATTGTTTTGGTTTAGCCATGCCTGGACATACTCAAAACATTTTTTTATCATTGTTGTTTCACCTACAAACATGTGTTCACCCATATGGACACTCATTATTAAAACCAAAATCAACAAATTTTCATTAGAATCCCCACACCATTACAGGATGTAGGCTGTGAAATTCAACTCACCATATTCCAGAGGCTTGAAAGAAGAAAACACAAAATTTCAAGTATTAGAGTGGGTCTATTTTTCAAGTATGCTTAGGGGAGCAGAGAAATCCAATCTGGATTTCACAGACCATTACATCTATGAGATGCAATTGGGTGTTAGGAAAAAGAAAGAGAAAAGGCTGGGTGGCATATGTGTGGCAAATTTTAGTTTAAATAAAATTGCATTTAACCACTTTCCCTAAAACAGGATTTCTCAAAGCTTATAAAGTGATAATGTGTTTGTGACTCCCTAAGATACTTGTACTAAATATATGTATTTCTATTTTTAGAAACATATTAACACATTGGGTCTATGATCCATGGAATACCCTTGGGATTATATGTCAGATACACAGATGCAGAAGACAATATTTTTCTTTCAACTAACAGATTTATTGTGACCTTGAGGAAAATACATAACCACCTCAAATCTTTATATGGATATGTGAACTTACATTTATTTATACTTAGTATCTGTGCCTTCAGTGGCTAGTAGTTCTTACGTTTATGTTTCATTACCTAAATACAGACTACCAAACTTAAAATAGGTTAAGAACTTAATGTAATGACTTTTAATAATATGGTTCAGAGAAACTGAGATGGTACCATAGTCTTGGCATTACATTTCTGCTAGGACTTTAGTCTCAAGACATTTGAGGTTAAAGTATATAAGAAGTTTTGGGAATTTGGGTTCTTAAAAAATAATTAACAAGGCTAACAGCCGACCTAATAGTGTCAGTTGCTTCCATTGTGTTATTTATTTGAACCACAATAATCTAAAGAAAGAGGCTTGAAGAATAGGTATTACTGGATCACATTACCTCGTCAATGCTACCCACTGCCTAAACCCACCATTAGCCACATCATCTACATGATAAATAACAGAACAAGTATGGGAACGGTAGGGCACAGGTTAGTTATTATATTCAGTTGGTTACATCACAAACAAAATGAAGAAAGTGGTATCTGAATGAGTCTTTAGAGAAGTTGAAGATTAAAGCACTGCAGATGATATCAAAGGCAGTTCTTATGAGTCTTCCAAAGTGGGGCTCATACTGCTACATATCACAGAGAACTTTCTCTGATTTGGAAAAATCCCATATTTAACAACAGCCCCACTTTGATGTCTCCCAGCAAGCACTGAATATAGGCTTAGATAGATCCAGTTATTAAAAGTCTGTCTATCTGAGCAATCTGTTTGCCTGCCTTTCTTGCTGTGCTGGTAATTTTGCAAAAACTGCTGAATCTGCGCTTGCCCTCACAGCAGATTATAGACAGAGTAAAGGATGTCTGTTGGTTGTCTATCACGCTTTAGGAAAATCAGCAAGAAGGCTCCTCCACTCAGCTACTCCCTACCATCTCATAGGACACATTCAGAAAAGGAGTATGAGGAGAATTATCAGTAACCAGGTCATTGTACATGTTTGTGTTTTCTGGTGATGATGGCAGAAAACAGCTGCATACTTTCAGCTCCTTGTTATCACACCCTGACATAAGCTCTGGATGCAATCTTTAGGCTGCCATTCTAAAGGAAGGAAACTTCAGTCAGAGACAGCTCTCTGACCTGTGATAAAGAGGGAAGAGTCAGAGATTGATTAAAAAGGAAGAGGCATGGGAGGGTGAAATGTATGTATTAAAAGCTAAGGATGGGGGAGCAGAGCTTAAATGGGGGATGGGGAAGAGACAAATTTAAAACAATGAACAAAAGCACAGTTTCCTAAGTTGAAACCCAGTTTCTGGCTATGTGTTGATACATAAAAGAACAGATAAATCATATTTTTATTTATAAGTTTTTCTATTTTTTATGTATTTCTGTTTCTATCTAAACTATTATTGAACTGCTAAGTACAATTAACTGAATTACACCCAACAAGTGTCTCCCATTGCCAGCACTCACTAAAATGTTCACCGTATGGCAGGTCATAAATTTTTCCTTCCCATAGCAAAGACTCACCTTTTCATCTAGGATCAACTTATCCCATTCTCAATTAAGTTTTTTATATTTTTTTAAATAAAGAATTACAAAATTGAGAATGTGGGAAGATGATTTAGTCTTGGTAAGACGTATTAAAACTATAACCAACCTTGACAAATTTTACAGACAAATTTGTAATGAAATAAGCTTGGCATCAGAAGGAACTTAAGGGAGATATCATATCTAGAGACTCCCCTGGTAAGAGAAAACAGAAAGATCATCTTAGCAAATTTGTTTCATAGCGTGTTGCAACCAAGAAGAGATGGAACAAAAGGAGATTGCTGAGTCAGAAGAGCAACACAGAGGGAAGAAAAAAAAAGAGATGGTTATCTTGATAAAGGAAGCCAATGTCGGGTTGGAAAGAGATTGGTGCTAGGGAAACCTCCAAGAACTCACAGGATGTCCTTGGCTAGGTCTCCAATCAATAGTGGAGAGGGTACATAAACATGACTTCCCCTATAACCAGGTGAAAAACCACCCTAAGTGTCATCACAGAACCTACATACAATAATGAGTAGAAGTGGAGGCAGAGATCCATGGCTCAGCACTGGGTCCAGCTGAGAGCAGGAGAGAAGAATCTGCATGAGCAAGTAGATAGGGATTATGAAGAAAATTCCCACAGAATAGCCTCTAGGGAAGCATCGGGAAAATGATCTAGGCCCTCCAAAGACAGTCAACTGTCAATGCCATGCTCAGTATGCATGTGGAGCCTTGAGGGGTGGGATCAGACTGTGTTCCTGTGCATGGATTGGCACCTTGGAGCCCATTCCCTGCAGAGGAGCATCTAACCCAGTCTTGATTTGGGGATGAGGAAATTGGACTTGCCTATAATGGATGTGCCATGCTGAGCCGACCCACCGTAGGACTTTTTGTCCTTTACAAGGTAAGGATAAATGGATGGGGACGTCGAAGGCTGAAAGCTGACTGGCAGGGATTGGGAGGAGGGAACAAAGAGGGAATCAGAGGGATACATGACTTTTAAAAACGAAATTTTTAAATAAAAAATAATAAAATGAACATACAAAATGTAATATCTAATAACAAAGAAACTCTCAGTGTACTCTTTGATAGTTAACCTACAAAAATTCTTTCCAAATTACATTATGTAAATCTCGTTACTACATAAAATATCAGCAGAGAAAAAGAAAATGATGGGTTTAAAGTAAATACAATACTTCATAATAAAAAGAAACAAGGTTGAACTATGTATATAAACAGTCTACTTGAAGATATATTATAAAAAGCAAAAAGGAGATGCTAATATTCTTCATGTTTAATCCATATTTAAAGTTTAAAAATTTCTGCCAAATTGTAGTTCCCATTGACATTTTTTTTATTAAGCATGATGCATGATATCAAGTTTCTTTAGAAAGATAACAAACCCTAAATAAACATCAAGTGAACTGTTTTCGTCCAGAAATTATAATTCCAAATTCTGTTAATTATTCTGTTTTAACTGACTCTCTGACCTCCACCATATGGACATGGCCTCATCTGTTAACTGAAATGGCTTTTATGTCATAATAACTGACTTCAATTTGTGGTGTGTGTCAGGCAAATCCCACTGAATCATCCTTATCTCAACTCTGTCATCATCTACAGGCATAAGTGGCAGTCAGTCTCAACAATTGCATATAGATGAGAAAGATGGAATCCTAACACCAGCCTTAACTAGTCATCTTTAAGTTGGAGGCTATACTGTATTGATTGTGACTTGGATTAAGGCAGTCAAATAGGGCAATGTTATAGAAGACAGGACTGGAGAACAATCTTCCTTCCAAATGCCAAAAATTATAACAGATAAAGAATAGTTATAAAAGTTATGCATGATTATGAAGCTAATGATGTATTGCACATTTATGACTTTTTTTCATCATGGTGAAGTGACAGCTTTCATCTCAATTATTCTTCAAATTCAAAATTTTAGATTTAAAACTTTATAACCACTTCTGGATGCAGTGTACTGCATGGTGCATCTATCCTATGTACCTATGAAATACTTAATTCAAGTAGAGTCTTTCATCAAAAGCAAATGGTTTGATATAGATTATTATAAGGTGGTTCTACTCATTTTCTATAAACTAAGGCATCAATTATTTTGTAGATTTTTCTATAAGGGCTTAAACATATTGTGCATAAAATTACTTATAACAATGATTATATATTTAGGCAATTTTATACTATAGATTCACTTCTTAATCAATAATCTTGAAATCACCTTTACTTATCATTACTTATTTGATGAGGTTTAGAATTACCATTGTCTTTTGTCTGTTGTCAGAGAAGACACATTTTCTAAATGATGGTATCTTTGCATTAAATTAAACTGTCTTGAAGACAGAGATATAGTGATAAGCAGATTACAATACAAATCTGTGTTTTTATTCAGTTAGCTGAAACATGGTTCTCACATATAACATTGCATGTCAAAATTCTAATATCCATTACATCAGAATGTGACTTTATTTAGAGAAAGACAAAGCCTTTAAAAAACTAATAATGTTTACTGTCATAGAATGTAAACATATCCTAAATGCTAGGCATTTTGAATATGGATATGATCACAATCAAAAGGTCAACATTAGGAGAAGACCATTGTGATAGTTTTACTAAACTGGGTACATTTGAATATTTGACCTCCAATTGGTGAATGCTCAGGAAAGCTTAGTAGTTTTGGCCTTGCAGAAGGAAGTATGTAAATGAGGTGGGCTTTGAGGTTTCAAAATGTTCACAGCATTTTGTGTTGAATTTTCAGCTTTTAGTTTGTGGTTGAGGTGCGAGCTCTAATCTGTTCCTGGGCAATGCCATTGATTGGGTTTTATGAACCCCGGCCCTCTGAAATCTTACAGTTAAATAAAATCTTTATTCTGTAAGATTACTTGGTCTGATCCTTTAGTACACAAATATAGGCAAAGGCCACATCTCTTCTATGTGAAGTCCTTTGAGCCTAAACCATTCTACCATGTTGATTTAAGAGCTGAATCCTCAGAAACCTTGAGAAAATACACTTTTCTTGCTCCCCACACACAGTGTGTGGTATATTATCATAGTAAGTCTATTACATTAATAATCCTAAGCTTCCTGACCTATCAAAAAGGAAAGAGTTAGGGAAACACTGATTGCAAATACAGTGTTGACACGAGGTTACTGGGTTACAGAGTAAAGTCAAAAAGAAAAAAAAAACAGTAACAATGAAACAACAATCATAATTAAAAAAAAACAAACAAGCAACAACAACAAACAATCTGTGGTGAAGAATAGTCCATAGAAAGAAGTCAGCTACTGTTATTTTTCTAGATGCTCAAATTACGTTATACATATTTATGTCTGGGACCATATACTTGAGTACATTCAGACTTGGTCAGAGAAGCCTCTTTCTCCTTCACAGGGTACTTGTCAATGCTAAGATGCAAAACTGTGCAAAGCTATCAGAATAAAAGATTGATTACTCAGTCCTACATGTAATATTACTGTCTCCACCAAACCTCAGGAATGTCACAAGAAAGAAGAAGGAAACAATGTGTGGAAGGTCTGGAGGATGGAGAGAAATGTACAGTGAACTTTTGGACATCATAACTATTATATCCATGAACTCTCTGCAGTTATTAGTGTGAGATCTGAGAAAAATCAATCATGTCAAAGTTCTGACATATATGGTGAGGGGGACACAATAGGCACCTTTCTGACTAAGGAGATAATTGAAGTTAATAGTTAATGAACAGAGGGGTAATTTTTATTCTGGTTCTATTTTTAGATGTATAGACCTTAATATAACTGCCATGCTCCAGTTGTTAACCTCTACACCAAACACACATAAGCAGTATTAATTGAACTTAGTAGATTGTTAAAAATACATTAGGTTAATAAAAAGTTATGCCAGGGAGGGTTGAAAGAATTGAGGGTATATTTATGTTTTATTATATTAGTGTATAAAAATTTCAGAAACAAAGAATATTAACATGGAGTTGGAAAAATGTCTTGCAAAGGCAGTATAGACTGCTCAAGGTCACATAAAATATTGAAAATCCTGACTGTGAAACCAAGTCATCTGACCTCATGGATAATCTAGTGATTTTAGTGATTAAAATTAAGTCTATTTTGTTCTCATTCTGGACAACAAACAAGCCAAAACAAAGCACCTTGTATCCTTAGCACGAGTCCTATTCTGCAAATTTCCAACTTGGTTCTGGTGGTGGTCATTTACCATAAGTTCTGTTCACACTTGTAACTCATGCTCATTTGCTAATTTATAGACAATTTCAGTGTAATTTAGTGTCCTAATGATTCTAGTCAAGGACCATCAAATATCTTCTTTTAGTTCCTGATATCCTTCAAAGAGAAAAACACTGGAATAAATTTTATCTACTTTTGTGATCTTACCTAAAAGAAAACACATATTTGGTAATGATCCAGCAGACCTGGATCCCACCTCTTTAGTTTACTACCTGGGTGCCTGTAGTTTCCAGCTCACCACGCTGACCAGATATCACAGTCATTGCCAACATTTGGTCATTGTTTGCCTATCAGCCTCTTTCCATTCATTATTGGTCTCTGTAATGAAAAAAAACCACAATTTTTCATAATTTTAGAGGTTTATTTTAGTTTCTTTCAAGTAAAGTTTGAGAAATTGAATGATAGAGATAATACTAGTTTAAAAGTACACTAATTTTATCATAGACTTAAAAGGGGGAAGACTGGAGCCTAAAGTTGCATGGAGATCTAAATGTATATGTGAACAGTCCTTGGCAACATGTTTGCAATTTCAACTTCTTTAAGAACAGAGGTGTTTCATAAGTAAAACATAAAACCAAATTTTATCCCAGGAAAGGATATTTCATAAAAGTTGGTGTACCTCTGGATTACATTCATTCAGCTTTTAAGACATATATTAAAATAATATATTTAAAAGCAAGTCTAATAGCTAAATGGTAGTATGTAGAAGAATGCAAATAATCCAAACATCACCCTGCACAAAACTCAAATCCAAGTGGACCAAAGACCTCAATATAAAGCCAGCAACACTGAATTTGATAGAAAAGAAAGTATAAAATACCCTCCAACGCATTGGCACAGGTGACCATTTGCTAAATATAACACCAGTAGCACAGACACCAAGAAAAACAATTAATAAGTGGAACCTCCTGAAACTGAGAAGCTTCTGTAAGGCAAAAGACACAGTTAGTAAGACAAGACAACAGCCTAGAGAATGGGAAAGATCTTGATCAACCCTATATCTGACGGAGAATTAATCTCTAAAATATAGAGAGAACTCAAGAAACTAGAGCCTCAATTCCTAAATATTTTAAAAAATGGGATTCAGAGATAAAAAGCAAATTCTCAACAGAAGAATTACAAATTGATTAAAGGTACTTAAAAAAATTGTTCATCATCTTTAGCCATCAGAGAAATGCAAATCAAAACAAGTTTGAGATACTACATTACACCTGTTAGAATGGCTAACACCAAAAACACAGATGACAGTCTATGCTGGAGAGAATGCAGAGCAAGGGGAATACTCCTTTATTGTTGGTGGGAGTGTAAACTTGTACAGTCACTCTGAATTTCAGTATAGTGGTTTCCCAGAAAACTGGAATCAAGAATCCAGAAATATCACTATTGGGCATATACCCAGAGGATGCACATTTGTACCCCAAAGGCATTAGGTCAGCTATGTTCATAGCAGCATTAGTCGTAATAATAATAATAATAAAAAAAAAACTTTGAAACAACCTAGATGTCCCTCAATTGAAAAATGGGTTAACAAAACACACAATGGAGTACTACTCAGGAGGAGAAAAAAATCTAAATTTTTCAGGCAAATGGACGGATTTGGAGAATATCCTTCTGAGCAAGGTATCACAAACCCAGGAAGTCCAGAAAGAGAGGCATAGGATGTACTCACTTATGTATCACTTATAAGATGATTAAAAAAAAAATCAAAGAATACTCAAGCTGCAAACCACAACCTATGAACAGCTTAGGATCAGAAGGAATTTAGGAGTCATCCAGAGATTCCCCTCGGAAGAGAAAATAGAGATCGTCTTAGAAAATTGGGATCATAATGTGTTGCAACCAAGAAGAGATGGAAGCACATTATGAGAGAAGGAGACTGTTGAGACAGAGGAACAGTAAAGAGGGGGGATAAAAGATATGGATATCTAGATAGAGAAAGCCAATGTAGGGTTGGAAAGATACTGGATTCTAGGGAAACTTCTAAGAACTCACAGGATGTCTTTGACTAGGTCTCCAACCAATAGTGGAAAGGGTGCCTAAACATAACTTGTCTTATAATCAGATAAATAACCACCCTAAGTGTCATCACAGAACCTACATCCAACAATGAATAGAAATGGAGGCAGAGATCCATGGCTGAGCACTGGATCGAGCTCCCAGTCCAGCTGAGAGCCCGGAATGAGAGTCTGTATGATCAAGGGGATAGGGATCATGAAAAAGTCCCACAGTGATGGCTATCTGAAGCTCTGGGGAGCTCACTGAATCAAGAACAGCCACTGGGGAATCATTGGGAAAAGGAACAAGGCCATCCAAGAATAGGCAACTGTGGATGTCATGGCCAGTATGTAGAGCCTCCTAGCGTGGGTTAAGACTCTGTACCTGTTTGTGGGCTGGCACCTTGGAGCCCATTCCCTGCAAAAAATCACCTAACACAATCTTGGCTTTGTGATGAGTAAATTGGACTTGCCTGGTGTGAATGTACCACACTGAGCTGACACACCTTGGGACATCTTGCCCTTTTGAGGGAGGGGATAGGTGTATGGGGGAAGAGGAAGCTGAAGGCTGACTGGGAGGTTAAATAAAAATAATAAAATGAAGAAATAAAATACAATAAAATAGAATTGATGGTAAAAATTAAGATTCTAAGCTGTCTTGTGATTGGATACTGGCTCTACTCCATAAATATACAGTTATGTGAAAAAAATTAACAAAAAGCAAGCCTAGTGTTTACTTACGTTGGCTGTATAGTGTTCAGTCCAGGAAATGGTGGCTCAGATAGTAGAAAGTACTTTTTAAATATCAAAAAAGTAATTAACTTTAAGTCTTTCACATTCTTTGTAACCAGACCAATTCTTAATATTTCTGCCAATAAGGAAAATACTTAGTTTAATATATTAGTCTATCTCAATACATTTGCTGATATTGGACCTGTTCTCATTAAAGCAGGAGTTGGGTATCTAGCATTAAAGCACACCTTGAATCATAAGATCCGAAAATACTAATTTGAAATCTCTGGTGCTAATCCATTATGACTTTCTCAATCTTTTTCATATAAATTAAAAATGTTAATCAGTTAGCTGCTAGGAAAACTCTTCTATGATTATTAGATGAGTGAATTTTTGCAAGTGAGAAATTGATTTATAGTTCCAATCGAAAACTCACCTATAAGGGCATAGAGTTAAAAACTCATGTCATGCAGCCTCAAATTTCCAAGCAATATGTCCTTGGTCCCTCTGTAAGCTGTCAAAGCAGACAATTGCCTAGATGGATGATGGATGGCCCTTTTTTATATTTTTACTTACCCTCAGTGGTCTTTGGAATGATATATAAAATGCCCGTTTTTCAGTTACTATCTGAGTGTTTCCTTTCTTACTTGCTTGCTTGCTTATACAAAGGATGATAGGTCTCACTTGGGCATTATTTTCAGAGATGCCCCTTACCTGGCCTTCCAAGTCTTATCACCAAAATGGTAATGGAAAAGCTCTGCCAGGCACACATTCATTGTCCATTAACGGTACCCTAAGAGGTAGCCAACTGTTCCAGACTCCATAGATTTGATTAGACTCACTTCAGTGCTGCCAATATCAGGGCAGGAAAAGAGCACAGGCTTTTTTCTCTTATGCAATAGTATAATGGTTATTCTCATCACCTTACCTGGCACTAAAGTCCCTTTAATGAGCCTCCCTTTTACTAGAACCATTATGAATTTCTTAGCTCAGATTTCAGGACTCTTCAAGATAGGCTAGTTGTCCACCCCTATATATTCTTTCTCGGGAAAGGTTCTAGCTGAATGGCTTACCCTAATACAGAGCCTTTACTTCTCTCCTTTAGGACATTTGACCCCCTACACCTCTAAGCACATGTACCTGATGTTATATCTACTCAAACACCAGTTATGCTGTCTTTACTTTCATCTGTGTTTCCATCTAATATTAACTGCCACCTGCATCAGAATCTCTTCTGTTACAGCAATATAAGCTGTCAAGAGCCCTTTTGTTATCCTTCCCACAAGATTGCTTAGTACACTAATGGGAATGGATTGTTTCATTGTCTGTCTTTTCTTTTAAACTTTCAGTTTCAAGGGGGCAGAAAGTATGCTAATCTTACTGATTTGTGGTATCTCCAGAGTGCTCCTTCTAGCATCCCAGAAGAGCCAATAAATGTACACATTTTGCAGAATGAATTAATCTGCTATTGAGAATGAAGACTAAAGTTAAGTCAGGGACATGCAAGGTTAAGAGTAAGAAGAAACTTTTAGATGGTAGCGATAGATCATTAATGTAAAAGCCAGGTGCTGACATCCTGGTGATACTGTGAGCTTGAAAAGAATAAAAATCATCAACAATTCAAAGAAGAAATAGCAAAGGTTAAAAGAGCCTTATGTTAAAGAGCTGGATTGTCATCACAGCTATGGGGTCAAGCACTCTTGATAAACAATTTCAGAAAGTATGTAGAAAAGTCTACCATATTACACCTCTGCTACCTTTATTAAGAAATATAAGATCAATGCTTACTAGAGTATCTTAAAGAACTCTCCAAATTCTTGATAAAAATATGGAAAGATCTCTAGTTAAAGAATGTTTAATAAATATAATCAATGGATTTACCAAGTAACATAATCCTGTTTTTTTTTTTAATTTCTTTTGTGTGTGTGTGTGTGTGTGTGTGTGTGTGTGTGTGTGTGTGTGTGTGTGTGTGTCTGTGTGTGTGTGTGGTCCACAGTAGGTACAGTGTTTTGAGTTTGATTAAACACTAAGTAATAGTAGTAGGTGTGTATTTTAATAAGTATGTGGATCCCTTTTCCTTATAACAGGCCATTCTATGTATGTAACTATACTGATTACTGAATTATTCAGAATTTTTTTAGACAGTGGTTCCCAACCTAGAAGTTATGATCCTTTAGGGATCAGATGACTCTTAACAGGAGTTGTCCAATACAATCAAAACAACAGATTTACATTATAATTCACAGCAGTAGCAATATTGCAGTTATAAAGTAGCAACTAAAATAATTTTATGGTTGGGGTCAACACAATATGAGGTACTCTGTTAAAGGGTCCCTGCATTAGAAAGATTGAAAACCACTGTTCTAAAGCTACAGAACTTATAGAATGATAATTACAGACCTAATAGAATGATACTTTAAATATATATAGAAAGAGAATTTATTAGAATTACAGGCTGTGGTCCAGCTAATCTAACAATGGCTAGCTGTGAACAGGAAATTTAATAATATAGTGTTTGCTCAGCCCACACATCTAAATGACTCAGCTGGTCTATAGTAGAAGGCTCTAAAGCCAGAGAAGGAATGGACCTGCTAATAAGATAATGAAAAGCAGGCAAGAATCAAAAGTTTCTGTCTTTCTCTTTATATAGGATTCTAGCAGAGAGCAAAGACCAGATTAGATATGAACTAAAGAACTGGGTTAAAATATGTCTTACTACTTCAAGATCCATATTAAAGGGGTATTATTTCCCAGTTTAAATAATCTGTATTAAAGATCTATCTACTTTCAGTACCTATATTAGAAGTGGACCTTTTTGCTTCAGTTTAAGTAAAAACTTCATACAGATATTCGCTGAATTTGGTGTTTTAGTTCTGGATGTAGTAAAGTTAACAAATAAGAGTAGCCATCACCGATCCACTAATGTGAATTTGAGACACAATCATATCTTCTATCCTCTGTGATAAATTTCTAAATAAAAATAATAACCAGGTTATTATTACATCTAAACATAATGCAGCTATTCCAAGTAAAAGTGCAAATGGATTATTGATTTATGCATATATTATTTAATTAGGTCATAGTTACATCTATCATAATTTAACTATTCCTCATGCAATTGCAAATCCATTAGACATTCATAATAAGTGGCAATGATCCTTGAGGGACATTTTCTAGTATCTTACATTTAAATATGATAACTGTTATAATTTTCTTAACTGAAATTATATAACAGAATAATGAAATTAAGGAAAGAAAATACAAATAAATTTACAAATTCATTCTTACCAAAATATTACAGAAATCCTCAACTTGATTATAATTCTCTTTTCTGCAACTAGTCACATGGTCTGAGCTGATAATTATAACTAGTTTCCTACACTATCCTTTTTATATTTCCTCTACCCTTGGTAAAGGCCTCCATCAATTGACTCTCTTTGTCTTTTATAGTGTCAAGCTTCAGCTGCTCTTTATGGTCCCTTCATGCCTTCAAAATCAGTACCTCTGGGTGACTCTTACAGTTCAAAGTTTGACTGCCAGTTCCTGAGTTAAACAACACCACAAAAGTAATATATGGAATAAAGAGGGTTTTTGTGGGGGTTGTTTTGTTCTGATTATGGTTTCAGAGGAAGAGCCCATAGTGCAGGGGAGACATCACAGAAGGTGATTGAAACAGGAAGCTGAGAGATGATATCTTTAACTACACACAGAACAGATAAATCAAAATTAAAGAAGGAAGGGTCTCTGAACCCTCAAAGTAACCATCCAATGATGTACATCTACCAACAATGCTTCACTCTCTAAAGGTTTCATAACCTTTCCCTCAAACCACAATTAAGTGGAATTCAAATGTTCCCATGTCTAAGACTATGGTGGACATTTTTCATTCATATCCCCTACACTAAGTATATATATATATATATATATATATATATATATATATATATATATATATATATATATATATATATATGTATATATATATATATTATTAGAAATATATTTGTAAGATACAGAGATAAAATAGCTGTCCTGCATATGCCATTCTCTCTAAACATATCTTTAGGTATTTTTCTCAATGGTACTATGTCCTTTCTGTATATGCCTTTGAGGATTATATATATATATATATATATATATGAAACCTGAATTAAAAACAACTTGAATAGTGGCTGCCTTCCTCCTATTCTGTCTACATTGACAATTTAGTTTCATAGTAATAACATTTCTTCCCATAGTTAGTTCCTTTTAGACTTACTTACACTTTATGTCTCCATGAATCAGAGCTCTACGCTTGTAATTTGAAAGTCAGTTTATCAAATGCCTGATTTCTTCAGTATTGTGTCTGAAAAAGCTTTAGTAGCCATTAATTTAAGGCGCTTTCCTTTTCATTTCAAAAACTCACGTTTCTCCAAGGAAAATTCAATCCATTTAATTCTCATGGATTGGTATTTAGTGCTACTAGATGATGTTTTGTGAGAACTCTAGGTGTGTAACCAGCAGCTTGATCAATTTGTTATGCCTCTTGTCATGCTAATCTTATTTTGCACCTGGAAGCTGTGTTTCCCCTAAAGTCTTCTAACTTCATTTAAAATTATTGTTCTCCTTAATTGACAGTGAAGAAACTGAGTCATGAACTGAGTTATTTGATTCTCTGTTATCCATGCTCTATAGTAAACAAATTCTGTATGACAAAATATATCTTGAATATATTATTTTAAGAAAAATATCAATTCAAAGAATTATCTTTATAATGTCTGTGCATTTATGACCTTGATACAATAAACTTACCAAATTTTTAATTTTTTTAAATAATGAAAAAACGCTTAACCTAAAAACTTTCACTATACTCTTTAGAGAGAACATTGTATCATGTTACATTTAAAAACAACTAACATATTATAAAAAATAAATTTCTTGAAAAATATATTTACAATGATGTATGGCAAAAGTAGTACATAGATCTAATAAATAATCAGTAAATAGAATCTGAAGTGACAATATAGAGTAGAAGTTTGAGAATTTTTTATCATAGTTTTTGAAGATTTAAACTATTTTGTGAAGTTTAATTTTATTATAATATCAATAACTTGAATTTTACATATGCATGCAATGTCTTTTAATCATATTATATCTACTCTTTATTCTATATTCCCAATCTCTCTACAATTTCATGCCTTTATTTGTATTGAGCTTAATTTGTGCTTCCTTATATGCATAGCTGTGGGGCTATACACTGGAGCATGGTCTAGCTACCAGGGGCCACAACCATTTTAAAACTCATTTGTGCACATTAAAAAATATACTGGTCATGCTTATCCATTACTTCCTACAACATCATACTTTGCATCTCTCTCCCAGCATCATGTAGTCATATTTAAAAAATGATTTATTTTAAAATTACTGCATCAAATTTGTTATGTCCATAAACATAGAGGTATAAGCTCACCCAATGAGGTGTGAGATACATACCACTGTGCACACTCCTAAATTAAAGTGACTCTCCTCTCTCAAGTTGCAAAAGCTGTCAAAATGATTATGATGACAGACAATAGATAATGAACCCATGGTAGAGATCTGAAGAGACACTGCTGCCACCGCCGTTATTTCTGAGGTCTCTTTAGAATCACATTACAGTGTCAGAGATAAATGCCAGAGATGAGGTATGATAGACGGAGTTTACTTGGATGGCAAGACCAGGTCATGAAAAAGTATAAAGACAGATGGAGGAACAGAAATTTAAGTAAGCAAAGTCAATAGCAGAAAGTAAGATGGGATGAAGCCTCTGGAAAAGTCAGGAATTCTCTGTCTGTTGGTCTTGATGTGTAAATCAAGTAGTCAGATAAGAAGACAATGAGGCTGTCACTACACAATGATAAATAGTTTCTGTTGGAAGTCTCAGATGAGGGTTTTTGTACTCTTTCTCAGTCTGGCACCTTTGTAATTTTTCATATCTTGTTTTATTTATGTGATTTTTCATATGCTCTTGTGATAGTTCAGTCACAATTTATTTTGATAAATTTATAGGATAAACATTTCTCCTTCTAGGAATAAATTCTCATTTTATGTTATGGTCAAGAGATGGTGTCGTGTGTCCTTTTAGGGAACAAGTCATCCTATCTCTCCACTTGTATGTGAAATATTAAAGGTTACTTATGTAGTGGAATCTTTGAGAACAAGGCACAGGTCATAAAAAACACTGCTTTATACAATACGAAATAACTCAAGGTAGAGCACACACAGTTTGACTTTAGTGATCTTCAAATATAAAGTTAGCTTATTTTAATAATGCATGGATAGCTTACACAAATACAGTGAACCCCATTGCAGACTAAAAGGAGCAGTCTGTTAATTTTTAAAATGTAACTTTTCTATACATTAGAATTAGAGAGTTTTAAAATTCTGGCACCAACTTACATTCTCTGACATTAAGATTTATTAGGTCTGGAAAGAGGTTTAGGTTTTATAAACTTTAAAACATTCCTAGGTGACTATATGTGACAGATTTATAAATCATTAGACTAAAAGAAGCCCTTGTAAGGCTTCAAGATGTCAAGACTATTTCACTTTCATAACTGATTTTTATCTTATTGTTTCTATAAAGACATGTTTGCATTTAATTGATACAATTATGAACATATTGCCAAACTCAGTTCTCAGCTTTTCAAAATGTGGGATCTATCACAAAGTGATATCCAGTCCAATCCTAATTCCATACGTCAGTGACAAATGTTGAAATTATTTCATCATAGATCTGTTGTCCTACAGAAAAATGAATGTTGGGATTCTGAGTTATAAGCCACAGAGGTTTAAATACTAGTTGTTTACTCTCATGTAGTGGTGGCAAAAGGTTCAGTTTCTGTTGGGGGATTATGTTGTTCCATTGTAAATAATTGTCCCACTCACTGGTTTAATAAAAAACGCTGATTGGTCAAAGGCAGACAGTAAGTGTGGGCAGGGCTACCATACTAAGGAAACTCTGGGAATAGGAAGAACAGAGTAGAGTGCCAGAGAGAATCCAGAAGAAGCAGAGGACAACTATGCTGCTCTGAGAAAAGGTACCGAGAAACATGGCTGAACAGGATAAGAGTCATAGGTTAGTTTAAGGATGAAGAGTTAGCAAGTTATATGCCTGGGCCTCAGAATGATCAGCCTAAAATTAATGTAAGTGTCTGTCTCTGTGGGACTGTGGGACTGCGGGTCTGTGGGTCCCAACCTTGAGGCTAGTCCCGAAATTCCATGCTGGAAACCTCTTACTACAAGTTTCCAGAGGTGTTATTGTGACTTAACTAGGAAGAAAATTATAACGTGAGGGTTATATAAATATCACTTCATATTTAGAAAACAGTATTTTAAGTTCTGTGTTGTGCTTTACAAGACTCCATTATTTAAGTGACTTTTAATTATTTTGAATATATATGTATATTTCTTCATGTGTATACCTATATGAGTTTACGTGTACCGTGTGTGTGTGTGTGTGTGTGTGTGTGTGTGTGTGTGTGTTTATGTGTAGATACTTGTTGAGATCATAAGTAAACATGGGATTGCTTGGAAGTGAGTTACAGAAGGTTGTGAATTGCTTGATAAGGATACTAGCAACTGAACCCAGGTCTTCTGCAATAGTAGTAATTGTACTCTGCACCACTGAGCTATCTCCACCATCTGTATGTACATCTTAGAGAATGGAGGACTGAAGATTCCATGAGGGGAATTTTTTGAGCCACAGTCACAGAGAGCTTTTCAATTAAAAGCTTATATTTTCCCAAATATAAGTTGATGAATTAACATAATAAAAGACGTTATAACATGTTGAAACTTTATTGAAAACCCATTCACCATATGATTATGATTTACTGTTAATGTGTTATTTTTAAACATGAGAAACTCACTGCGGCAGAAAGTATTACTAGTGAATAAAATACCTCAACTTTAGTTTTTATACTGAACTATGAAAACAGATCACTATTAGTGTAAAATTAACACAAGCAATATCTTCCCCCAGTTCCCATGTGACAGCAATGCTGAGATAACCCCAGGTGGCTAACATGCATCTTTAGGGGAGCTGACTTTGGCTTCTGAGACTGTCTCCATCAATTTGGAGAACCTCACTGTTTTTATCAGCCTCTTGCCATGTCTAGTAATTGAACACACTTTCATTTACTTCATAGCTGTTTTCTTATAATCTTTTGTTACATTTATTAATAATTAAAATTTACCAAGCAGTTTCCAAAAAAATATTTCTTTACTAGATATAAGAAATAACAAGCAATTGTTAGCACTGTGGATGTAGAGTTGCTATTCACTGCCTATGTTTATCTTACAAAATATCTGACCTTTATTTGAAAAGCAAAGTACATGTTTATCCTATCAGTCCCATATTCTTGCTTGTTTCCAAGTCTGCTTAGCTCCTCCTGGGGTACTCTTGACTACTCCTATGTCTGAACATGGAATATGCTTTACTTTCCAACAAGGAAGTGTTAGTATTTCTTACCACTTTGTAATAAGGAACCTCTCATTGATACTTTACTGTAGTGTTCTTAATCTATTTCACCTGGCAATAAGTGTCTTGTGAATAACCACTCTATTAATAAATTATATTATCAGGCAGCATGCAGCTAAGAGAAAGAAAACAAACCAACAAACAATAAGCCTTTTACTGTAGATGACTGAGAGATTTATTTATTTATCTATTTTTAAGGTTGCTGTTGAAATGAGTGTGACATCACTTGCTTTGATGGTACTGTATACAACAGCTGTACTTGCTCTCAAAATCTTACAGAAATTCACTGATACCCACAATTAGCATATACAAATAACCCTATCATTTCTCCAAGCCAATTAACCTCATCATGCTTATTGAACTGCTCTGAAAAAGATCTTCTAGATCATTCTGCCTACACAAAATCTATCTATCAGATGTACTTTGAGTTTTCATGGCTTAATAATTACTGATGCATTTTTTCATGAAAATTCATTAACTCTTTTTTTACAGTAGTGTAGTTTCAGTTGACTCCTGTTCTTACTATAAAATATTGTTTTTAGGACATCGTAGATAAGTTTGAACATGGCTACTAATTCACTTTCATTGAAATTAGAAATTCTGTTTGTGCCTTGGGGATCATCTCTCTCAGATGAAAACAGTGAATCTTAACTATACATTTTTTTTATCCTGCTGTCAGAAATGTATTTGAGCCATAAACCAATGCAAAAAGAAAAAATATCAAGAAAGAAGGAACAAGGCAGAGGAACCTATAGGTCTTATGTGACTTTATAAGATAGAGAAAAAATATCCAACAAGAAATGCTTGCTAGAAAATATTTTGCATAAGAGAATAAACCTGCATTTTTATTGAGACTTTTTATTTTGGAGTATCTTTCTTAACAGCTAGATATCTGTTTTACTCATTTACTTTATATGTGATAAAATGTGTTTTTTCCCATTCAACTAGAATTATTGTTTGTCAATCAGATAATGGGAGGAAAACCTTCTCTAGCTTTTTACAATGAAGATTTCTAATTTAAATACAATTATATCATTTTGTCTCCTTTGATCACTCTAGCCCTTCCAATGTTTTATACCGTAACACCCCAAAGTGTGGCTGCCTAACCAGGATCTGAGAAGTAAAAGCTGCATGTCCTGTTTGAAGTAACAAGAAACTGAAGCACTTTAGCTGCTTCCGCATTTAGTCATCCCTGCTGCAGTCTAAACTCCTGCTGCTTAAACATTCCAGAACATACTGAGGTTAGTGGAGGAGAATGTGTTCTCATTCTCAAAGGAAGCCTGAATTTATATTAATTGTAGGATAACAATATAAGTAATTGTGGTATTGGGTGTCATGTGAGAAAAGATAAGAAATGTGGATATAAAGTGCTATAAAGTTCCAAAGGCAAGAAACACTATTTCTAGTCTCAGCAAAGGGGTTGACACTTTTAACTCTAATACTTGAGAGGCAGAAGCAGAGGAAACTGAATCTATGTGGGTTAGAGGCCAGACTGGTGTACATGGTGAGTTCCAGTCCCATTAGAGCTACATAATTAGTATGTCTTATAAACAGAAACGGAAGGAAGGAAGGAAATAAGAAAGACAAAAAGGAGAGAAAGGAAAAGAGAGGAAGAAAGAAAGAAAGAAAGAAAGGAAGAAAGAAAGAAAGAAAGAAAGAAAGGAAGGAAGGAAGGAAGAAAAGGATGGGAATAAAGAGTATTCCACTTTGCATACAGTCAGGTAAAATTTTACAGCTAAAACAAGCATAGAAGGAAGTCTCAGAGAATGTGTGGTAGTTGTGAATTTATAACAGGAAACTATAAATAAATGGTATTTCAATAACAACATATTTAAAGTTTGTAATAGCCATATACCAATAAATAAACTTGGGATTGTAGAAAAATTTAGTTCAACGTTCTTTATTTATGATTTACTAGCCATATGTTGGACAAGCTGAATACCTTCTGCAGAGTTTCCTTTTTTCTGCAAAATGGGAGCAAGAGGGCAGAAGAGATGCCTCAAAACCTGCAGATATGTTGCTCTCATGGAGGAACTTTGATTTCTCTCACCCACATCAGAAATTCATAACAGTCAATAATATATAAGCACATACCTACATAGAGATATAGATACACATAAACAAACACTTAAAATGGATTCTTTTTAAAAAACGAAAGAAAGAAAACCTACCTAGAGAAAAATTTACAATATTTCTTTTAGTAATGTTTATCTGCTATAGAAAATATTTTATTTTTTTAAAAAATATATGTTTAATTAAAAGTATACTTATGTGCCTTCATGTTGATATAAGTACATGAGTGCATAAAGAGTTGAATTCCTGGGAGCTGGAATTATAGACAGCTAAGAGCATCTCTGCATAGGTACTAAAATTTGAATCTACCTCTGAAAGAGCAGCAAGTGCCCTTAATCATAACCCAATTCTTAGCCCTATTGTAAGTTTGTCTTAAGTTCATGCTTTGTCTAAACTCCAAAATAATATAATGATTTTCATTGCTAATTTAGGATTGCTCAAAAAGGAAATAGAACAGATTTCATTGATATGAAGTGATGGTTCTCTATTCTGTTTTCTGAGTAACTTAATACAAACAAAGACAGAGTGGAAGCTGAGATCTGGCTTCCTCTATTACCACTTCTAAGTTTTAACACTAATTGACAAAGTTTAATGCTATCTTTTAACATTTTTTAAAACATCTTTGGTTGCATGTATGTAACTTAACTATTATATCTGTACTTTGACTAATCCCAAGAAAATGTTTCCTCTTCCACAAGCTCTGAATGTTATCTCTAAGTACAAAGTGATGAGTGTGTGTGTGTGAGAGAGAGTGCAAGTCTCCTCTCTCTCTTTCTCTCTCTCTCTTTCTCTCTCTCTCTCTCTCTTTCTCTCTCTCTCTCTCTCTCTCTCTCTCTCTCTCTCTCTCTCTCTCTCTTAGAAAAACAAGAAAGGTACAGGAGTAGAAAGAAGATTGAACTTGTATCTTCATATAAACAGTGTTGATAATTCCTTTCCAGCTTCATCTTTACTTTGTGATTTTTGCTACTATTAAATTATTTGTAAAAGAGAGATAATCCAGGAAGCTAATTCATCAGGTAGTTCTTTCATTTCCTGTGACACCAGCCAGTGAGGAGTAGTGTCACATAATAGTGAATTTGTTTTGGACCTGAGACCAAATACCCTAGATGATTAAACAAGGGAATGCAATAGGGATCATTTGCAATGAACTCCAGCATCTGCCTGTGTCCTCATCCTCTCTGCTTTTTCCAGTCCCGTTCTTCTCCCTCCCTCAACTTTTCTTATTCTTTCTTTATTTCGGTCACATCATTTCTACATTCACTGTGGAATTTATGCTTAAGACATTGCTGCTTCTCCCTAGTCACTGGAGTGAAAAAAATATTCAGTTAAGGAGATATTATTTATTTTCTATTAGTGTTTATGCTTTATAAATTTCTTGTCCCATTATGGTTTTTAAATGAATTAATGTAAATAATGATGTCTAAATTTAATTTGTTTGCACCTCTTGGACACAACTTAAAAAATTATTTTAATAATCTTTATTTACAATTTTTGACTCATGGTTTAATTAAGAAAGTTAAAGCACTTTTCTAAAATGTTGTGCACTCAATGTGAGTATGGTTCTTAATTTCCTTTCTTAAAAGGTCTTACCCCTAATATTATCTCCTATATGTCATTTGATAGCGCAGAGACATTGTTTAACCTCTTTATTCACTTTTGTCTTTAAACCAAATTGTGTTTAGTAGTAACACAAAGTAATTGTACAAGATTGTTCCCAAGACCCATTTTTTTTTTTAAATCACCATTGACCCATAAAGCAAAATCAGATAAACCAAGTATGCAGACCTGAATAGGAAGCAAGTGAAATGCATTCTGCTTTGAAGACATTTTAGAGGATTTTGATGATGTGATGATGAGTTTGGTTTTGAACCAGTGTATTTGGCCTCTCCTCCTCCATTTGTGCTGGCCATTTGGGTAATATGTTTGAGAATGCAAGGTGTGAGTCCGTCTAGTCTTGAATCTGGTACAAAGAGAATCATGTAATGCTTGTCTCTGTCAAATTCCACTTTATGCATCCTTTCTTACATATTGGCATGGCTGCTAATGTTGATGCTGCGCTAGAACAGTGTCCTTATGTCTGAATTCTGTTCGGTATTCTACTGTGGCAGGATTAAGGTGTTAGCCTTCCAGGACCCTGGAGGTGGTGTGGCCAACCTGGAGGGGGTGTGGCCAATCCGATTGATAAGTGGCTGCTGGGACACAAGGACTCTCTCTTTCTGGTTCCTGGCTGCTGGCTGCTGGACAGACAGAATCAGAATCCATCGTCCTTCCATCGTGTGTCCATCACTTGTCCATCGCTTGAATATGCCAGTCCTTGTTCAGGTGCCACTATAAGCTGTTACTAATATCGTGAGTGTTAATTTATATTCTAATAAATATTAATTTTGGACTGGAGCCTTGAAAGTAAAACTCCGTCTACACTCTCCTGTCTCCAAACTTTTTCACATCGTTTTTCTGTAACATATCACCTACTAAGCATGAAGCATAAGTAGTTTATCTATTTTATATTTCATCTGACTCTTTTAAATTTCTCACTCTCCTTAATATTTTTTTTAATTGTAACTTGACCTAGAGTACTGCAGGCCTGTTTTTGTCTTGTCTTTTTTATGGCCCAGGCTAGTCTTGAATTTGTTAGGTAACCTAAACTGACATTAAATTTGCAATCCTCCTTCCTTTAACCTCACAAGTAGTGGGATTATGAGAAAGTGTGGAGTTCTTTTCCTTGTGGTTAATTGTCTTATCCTCCAGTTCTTGAGAACAAAGGGAATGGAGGTAGCATGTGTGGCTTGTAGAGCCTGAGAGTATGATAGAAACAGACTTCCAGGGGTTAGCTTTAGTAAGATTGCTGGACTTTATTTCAGAGTGAGGAACATATACCAGATGGGGACAGCAGCTAGGGCATCAATATTTGACAGCATGGTCCTTTCATTGACCTGGAGCAAAACACCTAGTTATTATATGAGCAGCAGGGGGAGAGCATTTTCAGGGAACTGCGTCAGAGGTCACACCAGATACGTTAAGATCCATTTCAGGAATGATTGGAGACACTATCCAAATTAGGAGGGGGTGGGAGTCATGCTCTAAAGAATCCTTCATATTAAGCTGAGCTCAGAGAACTATAGGTATGTGGTGAACTGTGACCTTAAATGCAGGGTACTTCAACAAAGATGGGTTACCACACATGCATGATTCTTTATAGTTCCAATTTTATTGCATAAATCTATGTTTCAGACATAAAAATACACCAAACAGACATTTCAGTGGGTTTAAAATTGATGTTTTGCATACATAAATATTGTAGAAGAGGAAAGGGGACTATTGGCCATGTCCATTCCTGTGTTGCCCAGGAAATCATGTAAAAGGAGTAGGGGCTGCACCAAGGCATCTGAAACAGTAATAATCCAGGACAGTGTCACTTTCCTTTCCCAGTCCTACATGGCTTTCCTTCCTCCAGTGAGCCCATGTGATTCACCTCTCCTTAGGGATTCAGTCTGATCTTAGCCCCTAGCTCAGAAGCTTGGAACCAACCCTGCCACTTAGGGCTGAGCTGAGGCTCTTTTCGTGCTAATCAATTCTGACCTTCTGTTTAGAAGTTTAAAAGCCTCCAAAGCCTCTTTGGACATCAAATAGCTCCTACCAAATGCCATTTGGACAATTTAAATGCAAATGAATTGGCAATATTTGGTCTGCTTCCAGTTAACTTGCATGCACTTTCCCAAAAGACAGGCAAAACTATACTAGAGCAACCTTTTGTCCTGAACTATGTGGTATCAAAATAAAATTGCATGGACACTTGTTAAAAAATGGCAATACATAATTTTGTTGTTCTTGCTCAGGCCACTGTGACAGAAAAAAGAAATCAGCAGAAAATTAAGCTCAATTCTACTAAAAGAAAAAAATTAAAACTGGTTTTTAACAGTGTAAAAAAAAGAGTGGAAAATTGCTACATAAAATTGGTGGGGAGGTAGGTCAAAATGAGGCTATCTGCATTTGCTAACTTTTCTTTAATGAGCCTTGACTTCTATCCTTTCATGAAGAGTGAGAGATGAGAATATGATATACTTTAAAGATTGCAAGCTCCCAGGTTTTCCAGGAAGTGATCTTTCTTTTTTTGAGGTTGAGAGATTGTGAATGGGCTAGACACCATTTACATTTCAAAGTGTCAGGTAAATAATTTAAACTTACAACTAACTCCTTTAAATGTTCTAATAAAAGTAAAGTCAAGACTTTATAGTCAGGAAAATTTTGTCTAAATTTAACCAAGATAAGGAAAAATATTAAGGCAAATATGGGTGGTGGTCTTCAAAACTAAAAAAAAAAAAAAGTATTTGCATTGATCATAGTTGGAATATAGGCTGCTGCATTGGTTTCAAATTGAGCAGATGTGTTTTCATTCACAAAAAAAGAGTTTGGCAGTGATACATCCTCAGGAATGAATATATGTATATGGAAGAAGGTCAGAGCTTCAATTTTGTCTGATATTAATTGTGAAAGTAATCTTGAAAACTTGCATTTATGTTTTGAGTATCAGTTTCATCTGAAAAATGAGGCATCTGGTGTCTATGGATCCATTCCTAAGGACTATTTCAGATCTCAGATTTTTCTATGATTGTTTGATTTTCCAACTCTGTAAAGGAAAAAAAAATTACACTTAAAGAAGATAGCTGATTTGAGGGAGAAAATCTCTTTCATTTGGAATATTTCTAATTAGACATTAGGAATGACTTTTAAAGGGAGGGATAAACATCATATGACAGGAGGGGGTGACATATGAGGGGCCAAATTCTTACGAGTCCTCAAATAACAGGTTCTATTTGCTGTTTGATCTCATGAGAAATAAGCATATACACATATATCATTTTAAGGTCTAGTCATTTGCAGGGAATCATTATAATGTACATAGCTAATAGTCATCTGATACTATTGAAACTACCTAGGCACTGGGTGATTTATGAACCTCTACAGTCCCTAGGATAACTTCATAAATTAAGTACTGTTATTTCTATCTTACAACGAGACAGGACTGTTCACAGTCCCACAACATTAATGTGCAGGTACTAAAATGTAACCTTAGATATTTTGTCTGACAGTAAATTGAAGGCATGTAATAAAGCACTCCTATGGAGGGAGAGAAAATAGGTTCATTGTCTTAAGTTATGATCGTTTCCTATACTATTTTCTTTTATTCACACACACACACACACACACATACACACATATATATATATGAACCAAACATTCTTTGTTTCAGGTGGCAAGAAATTTGTTTTTATTATATCTTTTTTTAAAAAAATTGTGTTGATTTTACATCCCAACCCAAATATCCTAAACCTCCTCTCATGTCAGTCCTTCCTCACTTCCTCACACCTCTCCTTTGCCCCTCCCATCCACTCCTATTCCTTTTCTATTCAAAATACAGCAGGCTTCCCATAGATATCGACAAAGCATGGCATATTGAGTTGTAGTAATGCTACACACTTGACCTTGTATTAAGGTGAGTCAAGGCAAACCAGTATTAGTGCTATGCAGCCTCCTTGGCTGTGGTTCAGTCTCTGTGAGCTCCTATGAGCCCATGTTAGTTGACTCTGTGGATTTTCTTGTGTCCTTGGCCTCTCTGGCTCATAGAATCCTTCCTTCCACTTTTGAGTAGGATTCCCTAGCTTGTCGTAATGTTTGACTGTGAATGTGTGTCTCTGTTTCCAGCTGTTGCTAGATAGATGAAGACTCTCTGATGACTATTTGGTTTGGCACCAATCTATGAGTATTTCAGAATATCATTAGTCACAATTACATTGACATTTTCTTTTCTAATCATGTTTGGTTTTATTCTAAGTCAATAACAGTCTAGCCTCTAGGTGCTGGAGCTTCAGGTAGTATCAGGAGTAGACTCTCTGTTCTGGAATGAGTCTCAGGCTGGATCAGTCATTGGTTGACCACTAAAATACCTCTGTTACAGTTACCACTGTATATCCCATAGGTTGGACAGCTGTAGGTGGAAGGTTATAATGATGGATTTGTGTCTCAATCCTTGCACTGGTAGTCTTGCCTGGTCACAGGAGGTAGCCAATAAAAAGGTTATATATCCCCTATCACTATGGTACTTAAGGTCATCCTTATAGATTTTGGGAGTTTCCCTTGTGCCAGCTTTCAACATGACCTTAAAAAAATCTCCTCTATTGTCAGCTCTTTTAGTATTCTCCATTCCACTCAACTTCCACCTGATTCTCATGTTTCCATCCCAACCTATACCCAGTCTACCCATAAAATCTCTTCTATCTACCTTCTCCAGGGAGAGACAAGTGTTTCACTTGAATTCTTCTTGCTACCATGCCTCTCTGGGTCTATGGATTATAGCATGGTTATCCTTTATATGTACACGTAACATACAATTACCAGTCACTATATACCATGTTTGTCTTTTTTGGGCCTGGGTTACCTCACTAAAAATGGTTTTTCTAGTTTTTTTTTCAGATTTTATGAATTAACTTTTTAAACATCTGACTAATACTTCATTCTGTAAATGTACCACATTTTCTTTATCCATTCTTCAGGGGAAGGATTTCTAGATTGTTTCTAAGTTCTGGCTTTTACAAAGCAGCTGCTATGAACATAGTTGAGCAAGTTTCTTTGTGTTATGATTAAGCATCTTTTGGGTGTGTACCTAAGAGTGCCATAATTGAGTCTTAAGATTGATAAATTTCCAATTTTCTGAGAAATCTCCATATTGATTTTCATACTGGTTGTACAAGTGTGTATACCCACTTTAACAGGTGTAACCTTCATTTTAATTTGTGTTTTCCGGATGGCTAAATATATTGAACATTTTTAAGTGTTTCTCAGCCTTTTGACATTTTTCTGTTAAGAATTTTCGGTGTATATCTGTACCCCATTTTAAATTGAAATATTAAGTTTTATGACATCTAATTTCTTGAGTTCTTTATATATCTTGGAAGTCAGGCATTTGTCAGGTGTAGAGATACTAAGATTTTTTTTTCTGTTCTGTCAGCTGCCATGTTGTCATATTGAGAGTACTCTTTGTCTTACAAAAGATTCTTAGTTTCATGAGGTCCAATTTATTAATTGTTAATCATAACATTTCTACTATTGGTGTTCTATTTAGGAAGTTATCTCCTATGCCAATGTGTTCAAGGTTATTCTCCACTTTCTCATTTCTCAAGTTTAGTGCATGTGGTTTTATGTTGGTCTCTTTGATCTACTTGGACTTGAGTTTTGTACATGTTAATAAATATGGATCTATTTGCATTCTTCAACTTGCAAACATCCAGTTAGACCAGCACCATGTGTTGAAGATGCTTTCTTTTATCTGTTGTATAATTTTGGCCTCTTTGCTAAAAATCAGGTATTCATAGGTGTATGGATTTACAATTGGGTCTTTGATGATCAACTTGCCTGATTTCATTCCAATACCATGAGGTTTTTGTTACTATAGCCCTGTATTATAGCTTGAAATCTGCAATAGTAATACCTCTGAAAGTTCCTTTATCATACAAGATTGTTTTAGATATTGTGGGTTTTTTGTTGTTGTTGTTCGGTATGAAGTTGAGTATTTTTCTTTCAAGGCCTTTAAAGAATTGTGTTGGAATTTTAATGCAAATTTCTTTGAATCTGTGGGTTGCTTTTGTTAAGAAGACTATTTTTACTATGTTAACACTATGAATCCCTGAGCAGAGAAAGTCTTCCATCTTCTAATACCTTTTTCCAATTTTTTTCCTTCAAAGACTTGTAGCTTTTGTCATACAGATTTTTCATTTGCTTGGTTACATTCACACCAAAATAGTTTATATTATTTTAGATTACTGTGTACAGTATTGTTTCCCCCAATTTTTTTCTGTCTGTTTTTTATTTGTATATAGAAGAGCTTCTGATTTATTTAAGTTAATCTTGTCACTACACTAAAGAACTTTATCAGATATGAGAATTCCCTGTGGGGTTACTTCTGTATTCTATCACATGATCTGTGAATAATGACTCTTTATCTTCTTCTTTTCAAATTTGTATCCCATTGATCTTTAGTTGTCTTACTGTTCTAGCTACAGAGCTTCAAGTAGTTAAGTATCCTGAATAGATACAGAAAGAGTCGGTAACCTTTTCTTGTCCTGATTTTATTGGAATTGCTTTAAAATTCTTCCCATTTAATTTTATCTTATCTATTTGTTTGTTGTTTATGGCTTTCCTTAGACCTAGGTATGTCCCTTGTATCATTGATCTCTCCAAAACTTTTTCATAAATAAATGGTAGATTTTTGTCAAAGCCTTTTTTGGCAACTTATGAGATGACCATTCCACTGTTTCTTTCATTTTGTTACATGGAGAGATTTTTTGTAGGTTGAACCACCATTTAAATCCTCTTGATTTATCTCAAAGAACTAGCTTTTTGTTTCATAGATTCCTCATATTCTCTTTGTTTCTATTCTATTTTACTTAGTCATGTTTGATTATTTTCTACCTTGGGTATGTTTGCTTCTTTTTGTTCTAGATCATTCAGGTTTGCTGTTAAGTCACATGTATTAGAATTCTTTCATTTCTTTATGTAGGCACTTAGTGTTATGAATGTTTCTCTTAGCACTGCTTTCATTGTGGGACTGTGGGCAGAAGCGGTTTGTCTGGTCCTCAGCCCGAGGCAGAACTGAGAAACTTTGTACTATAAATGGCACTCCAATGTGATATAAAGACATCTACATAAAGCCTAAGGAAGCTTTTAAAAGGGTTCTAGAGCACAGAAACAGAGCCTAAAACAGCTCCTAGTTGAGTCTCTCAAGTGGTCTGTGGTACAAAGTGGTAACAGGCTTAAACTGCAGCCTGGTCGATTCCTACAGTCTCACAGAGCCTTAGTATAAGCATGTTCCTCATAAGATGGATTTAAGGCTTCTGGTCATACAGACAAAAGATGAACAGAGTAAAGCACATTTTGTTGGTAGCAGCTTTTTTTTTTTTTTTTTTTATTTCTTGCCTTAAGTTCCAACCCTTACTTCCTTCAGTGATAGTCTCATATCTGGAAGTAAAAACTAAAACATAATTTTTCCTTTCCCAATTATCTCTTGGTTATGATATATTATCATAATATCATTGAGTTGAACTCCTTTTTGCTTCCCTGAGACAATAGATCAGCACATAAAACCTGTGATTTAAAGCAACAAGGTTGGATCTCAGTCTGGCAGCAAAACTTGGAAAATAATGTACTAGAGTTTCCCAATTGGTATTCACTTACAAGGCATGAAAGGGCCATGGAGAGAAGCCAAGCACTGTGTATCAGGCTCAGGATCCAATTAGAGAAGCTCTCTAGGATTTAGTGAATTCAAGGCCTCATTTTTAGCAGAGATGGGGGAATTGAAGTCTTTGAGAGATGCTGAAGCTTGATAGCATATGACAAGGTTAGAGACCTTGAAAAGAGCACATATATGTACTTAGTTATAATACAGACACAAGATATTATAAATGTTGTAAACAGAGAATGTGGATAACAAAAAGTGTGGAGTCAAGCTTGTTTGAGTTTATGAGACATGTTGTGTGTGCTGTAAATGATAGGAACTGAAACCTGGAGCTGCTTCTTTGGGGGCATCCAGAAGCTCATGAATTCAAAGTGCTAGACATTGAACTACAGGAATTTATACACACTACTAGATTTTGCTTTATCTTTTATTTGACTATGAGTACCCCTCATTCTTCACTTTGGGGTTACAAAGTATGAAAGAATATCATGTTAAGTCCATATAATTTAAATATATATTTTTTATGGATGACTGCTTGACATCAAATAAGAAATTAATTAATTGGTGAACTTTTCCCTATGGAGGACAACTTTTTTTTTTTTTTTTTTTTTTTTTTTTTTTTTTTTTTTTTTTTTTTTTTTTTTTTTTTGTACAGTGTTGAGACCTCATGGAATTTTCCTTCCCACTTTGGGGTGTTTGTTTTTTTCATATTCATTCAGATCATATTTGGAAAGTCACTTTGGTGAGACCTTATAGGTATAGTTTTGATGTTCCTAGGAGACTCAGCAGGCTATATTCATAAATACATATGTATATGAAAACATATGTGCATTCAATATCAATTACTTGACTTTTAAAATCCAAGTTTTAAAACTTTAAATATGTTAAAATTAAAAGTTACTCTTTTATTTTTCAAAATCCAAAATTTCAACTTTGGGCTCCATAAAATTTGAAAAACAAAACAAAATAAACAACCAAAACTATAACCACAAAATATAACATTTACATAATTCCCTTTACATTTTGCATACTTCCTTTCTATCTCTTAGTTTTTACACTTCTTGATTTCCTGTCCTCCTTCCAAACCCTATCAATGTGCCTCTCCAATATACTTCTAATTGGAAATTTTAAGTTGTGCTGTATCTTGCATTATGGAACTGATCTGAAAATTTGGGGACAAACAGAAAAAAAAAAAAGATGGTTGAACAGAGATGTATTTGTACATCAAGTAGATAAAGATTAAATCATACTGTATCCTTTCTTAAGTTCTTTCCTAGCTCCCTTCAGTAATCCACTTGAGGCATCAGTGAAAATAAATTCTTTTCTTTCCCAAGTTGCCTTTGGTTAAATGTTTAAACAAGTAAAGAAAAGGCAAACTAGAATTTTGTTCCCATCTTTTTCTCATATGAGTGTGTGTGTGTGTGTGTGTGTGTGTGTGTGTGTGTGTGTGTGTGTGTGTGTGTGTGTGTGTGTGTGTGGTATAGATATGCATGCTAGGGCATGTATATGGAGGTCATCAGGACATTTCCAGAAGTTGTTCCTCTCTTTCCACCATGTGGGACCCAGGTTTTAAACTCAAACATCCATTCTTAGTAGAAAGTTCCGGTACAACTCTACAAAGAAAATGATCTTACTGGACTCCAAGAAAAAATTTTCAATTGCCTTGATCTTAGGACATATCATTGAGAGGATAGCAGTTTATAATCCTCTTACCTATCTTATACATTCTTCCTATCACCTTTTCCAAGATGTTTCATAAGCTTTTTGAAAAAGATAATTAATAAATTTATATTTAACTTTCATTATACATAAGCTGTCAAAAAGTACAAAAGAGTCCTTTATATGACTTGGACTGTGGGTGTTTGGGAAGTGAGGCATTAAAACTTGCATGCATGTATCTATGGACTTAAATCATGAAGAAGAAACAGGAAGAAGGCACAGATATGGTGACTAAATGTGGAAGAGTATGTGTGAGGAGTATGGGACACAGATAATGCAACATGGAAAGGAAAAATACCAAAAATAAGGTGACATGAGAAGCAGACAATCAGTCTATAGGATCATTGAATGACACCACTGTTTAAGAACATCTTAGGATAAAGAAATAATTTGCATGTTTTCAAATCCTCCTCTGTATCATCACAGAGTTAGGTGTCTTTTGTTACTCTCGGATTTGAGAATTTCTACATTTCAGATGTCTCTACCCCTGTAAAGGCACTGCAAAAGCCCATTTGAATCTTTTGCAATCTTCAAAAATTGGTTCAAATTTATTGTTCATCATATTTATAGTTGAAAGATTAAAGAATCTTCTCATTCTTTCCGTTGACATTGATCTTTACTGTCTTTGAAGTCCAAGAAGCACTTAGGGAGTAAACCATCCATTCTAGCCTTTTCACTAATTTGCAGTGTAAATTACTTGCATTTGGAAAAGCAATTATTTCTTCCAATTTTAAATATACGTCTTCTCTTAAACTTATTTTGTGGATTTACAACATAAAGTGTCTAAGCAAATGTTTTCTGAATAAAGAATTATTTGCTCATATATTCATCATACTGTATTATTCATCATACTGTATTTTGTGTGTATGTGTGGTATATTTTGTATATATGCTGATATGATTTTTTTACATATCTTTGTACATAGCTGACATGCACACATAGACATGCATGTGTAGTATTCAGTGAAGAGGTTGTCTTTCTCAATCACTCTCAAATCTTACTTTCTGAAAGAAAATCTCATTGAATATAGAGCTCATCAACAAATTTAGACAGACTGACCTCTAATCACCAGAGATCTCCCTGGCGCCCCTCTCCCAGCACTGGCATTACAGGCATGTCACTGTACCTTGTTTCTTATGTATATGAGATCCAAATTCAGAGCCTCCTGCTTGCTTTGTTAACAATTTATTGTCAGAATCATTTTCTTAAATGTAAGCTTAGTTTTTTAGCATTCAGAGTGTTCACAGAACTTCACCTGGCAGTGCTGTTAGATGAGATACTACTTGTGGTTCTATCCTTTAATTTAATATAGGATTGAAGATACACTCCTTTGTCCATGAGTGCCAAGTAAAATCTTGTTTCTATCTGTCTGTCTCTATCTTGTTTTTTCTCTTTATAAGTGTGCATGTATTTATATTTACATTACATATAAAAATCCCCATTATATGTTCCACTTAGGATGATTTAAATATCAAGAGCATGGGTAAAGGTACATTCCTGATGTTAGACCTGCTGGTATTTTTCAGTTAAACACTAGGGAAACATTGAAACACACTCCTTTCTCTGTGAAAGGTATACTTTGGTTATGCATAATGCATTGTGCTTTAGATGCCAAGTTCCAGATACAGGGAAAATTAATGGAAAAGTATCAGCAAAGGGCTTTAGACTTCTAAGAGGAGGTTCCCAGCTTCATTTAGGGGGATATTATTCAAATCATTGAGTGTAGTTAAAAAATAACAACAAAATAATGTTTTTCTGTCTTTATTGCTATTTTATCCAGACTTGACAAAATAAAAAAAGTTGCATTCTGTATTCATTCAGAGATACTGTCACCCTGTGTACCACAGAACTGCATTTTAAAAATGACCAGCACCACAGTAGCTATGAGAATGAATGGTAGCATAATCATGAAAGCATTTTCTGAACATTTTTCTTACATATGTTTTCACTCTTGATTGTATTTTTTTTATAATGCTTGCATTTCCTACTGAATTGTCATTGTCTCAAAAGAACAGATTTTCTTATTTAGATCACTGATTTCTTTCAGACTCTAACAAAATGGTTGGAACATAGTAGTAACACTCTAAGTAATAGTTAATTCATTAGCTAAAACTACTTAATCTAGCCAGTGAGATGTTAAAGGCACCGTAGCAATCCTGACAACCTGAGTTCAATCCCTAGATCCCATGTGGTAGGATACAACCAATTCCTGAATGTTATCTTCTGACCTTCACAAGTCAGGATGGAATATATGCATGGGAGGTTACACACACACATACCCCTCGATAATTATAAAACTGAGAGACTTAAATAAGTCATATACATTAACCAACCTCTGAACTGTGATGGAAAAAATTCTACTAGTTTGCCAGGAAACTTTCACAATGTTAGATGACACATCCACTACTCTAATTAGTCCTCTTTTACTGTTGTGCACATCAGTCAATAGTGAACACCACAACTTAACTTAATTATGATTCTTGAATCTAGCTGCTGATACTCTATTTCTGTGGGGGTTTTGTTTGTTTGTTTGTTTATTGCCAATAACTTTCCAATTCTCACTCTATTGGATTTACTGTGATCTCCATGAATTTTTTAAAACACAAATTCACTTGGTATCTTAGGACCTTTGCATTAACTCTCTCTTCCTTTCAGGACATTTTGTTTCCAGTACACTCTCTCTTCCTTGACACAGTTTTTGAATTCAGATGGCAATAGCCCTGGAAAGAGTCTTAGTATCATCCTACCTAAGATAACAGTACCCTTGTCAGTCCTTATTTCAGATAGATAATCTCTACTTGACAGCTCTTATTATCATTTAATCTTATGTATTTAATGATTTACTTTAATATTTTCTTATGAAGCAAATGTAATTGTTTTGAATATGCTTCTCCATCTCAGAATCATTATTGGGTGTACTACATGTGCTTCCAGGTGTATTAATAAATAATAAGATTTAGCAAGAAATATGGACATACCCTAGCACAGAAATAAAAATCTATCTGTAAGTTACTTTACTGTCATTTCTGACCCAGGGCTCAGTCACTTCATTTCAGTTTTTTTTTTTTTTCTTTTTGAGCAAAATGTTCCTAAGCCAGAAAATACAGTTGAGACTTTTAGGACTGAGTAAGAAGGGTTTTTACAATAAAATATTTTTAAATGGTAACTATGATAATAGCTACCCTTTATTGCCACTTAATATATGCCTGACATTTTATGTAATGTCTTGCATGGATGTCTCATTCACTTATCTCAAAATTTTAATTGCTCATCTAAACTTTCCTTCTTTGTCTCTAAAATATAGTTATATTTGTTTGACAAAAGAATAAATGTAAATAAAAATCAACATGAAATAAATTGTTTATAACAATTTATTAACAATAATGTCTTTGATGAGTAAATCTATCTCCTCTTGAGATAGACTTTTCCAATGAATTAATTCCTGCTGCTGGGCTTTGAGGAGTGTTTTATTACATATTATAGAGAGCACACACACACAAAGGCCATTTTGACATAAATGAGTATTCAGGAAAGAGTTTTATCAAACATTTTTTAAAAATCTGATTCTGTAGCATTGGCAAATGTCTTGTGATAAAACTAGACACAGGAATTTAAAATAATCAAGGAAAAGTCACTGAATTCAAATGGAATATACATGGTGAGATAGTATCTGTTAAGCCATAAGAATGGGCCTAATACACTATCATTTCATAAGAACATGGATGACACATAAGCACAGCCCATGAAGTTCAGGAAACAGAGATATCTATTATTTTTATTTTGTATAACATGGCTTATCTTCTTTACCAAGAGCACATCTCTGTGCATTTTCTCTTGTTATTTATTATGTTTTTTCTATTTTAATAATGTGTTTCTCATAATACATCCTAGTATTCAATCATCTTGAAGAAATGGAATTACAAATGTGCTACAGAACTTTCAGCTTATGCAGTGCAAAGGCTTAAAGCCAGAAAACCTTCACACATTACAGGCACCCTACTCAATAAACTACATATGTAGATCTTCAAGTGTTCTGTGTAAGATGGAATGTGGTGATATATTTTATATATATAATAAAAAATGGTCTGGAATATCAGAGAACAGAGTCACTATGACCAAGCCATGAAGGTCAGAGAGTGGTGACCTATGTCTTCAATCCTAGTATTGGATGTCAGAGATCCTCTCAATCTCTATGAGTTCAAGGCTAAACAGAGCCAAGTACTGGTAGCACACACCTCTAATCCTGGCTCTAGGAATGTTGACCAATGAAGTAAAATAACTGGGCAGGACAAAAAGTATAAGGCAAGAGAAGTGTTGTGTGATAACTGGCAGTTGTTTGGTCCCTGTCTTTCTGAAAGTTTAGCTTTTCTCTAATATTTGGCTCCGGGTTTCTTCATAATAGCAAACAAAATTTATGGAATATCTAGCATCCAACATGGAGCACAAATTTGTAAAAAAAAAAAAAAAAAAAAATGTCACACAGAGCTACACTTGACTAGAGTCACCACCTGGTTGGCTAGGTTTGCTCTTCAGAGTTAGCCTCCAGTCTTAGACATATCCTGCCACATGTTTCTTCTCCACAATCACCTGGGTGAGTTTTTCACATAGTAACTTCTCTTTCTTGGTTGGTTGTGTTACTTTTCTGAATCCCCTCCATGAGTGGCTACTGTTGTAGTGGGGTTTCTTGGTCCAAGGCAGCCAAAGGCCCAAACCCAGCTACACTAGACCCCTTAGCCGCCTGCTGCTGCTGCTCAGGCTCCCAGAAATGACTCAGATTCTTATATTAACTTTATGATGTTTGGCCTATGTTAGCTTGCTCTTACATCTTAACTCAACCCATTTCTATTAATCTGTCTTCCAAGTGGCCCGTGGCTCACCTGTGTTCTTTACATGTTGGTCCTTTGGGCTTCAGCTTGGTCTGTCTGACTCTGCCCTGCTTTTCCTACCTATGTTCCGCATCTGGCCTACTGTAGCCAAGCCTGGAGAGGTTCATCAGGGTTAAATCAGCACTCAAGAGACAGTTGGTTCCATCATCCAGGGAGATCAGCTGCTTCTGCTGCTCCCTCAGCCTTTATTTAGCAAGCTTATATACACCTTAAGTTCTCCTGCCCTGGGCTCCTGTACCTGTCAGTGTGTTACCTGGCAATGGGTGCAAGACTCCTCATCATAACAGGAAAACCACTGATTGCAAAACAGGGTGTTGATGCACACAATGTGCATGAACAAATATCAGGGAAGTAAACAAAAGGGCACTGATCTTGAACAGGCTTTTTTAGCTTGACACAGAGTGTATGGGTCTGGGTATGCCAGCACCCAACACCTATGCTCTGATTTTTCCTCCTACTTTTTTGTATGGTGTCTGTCATGGGCCAAAATAGCTCCTTTATTTAAAGATTGATATTCACAGCATACAGAAAGGCATTCCCACATCAGGCTATCATATCAGCTGCCCCACTTCACAGTTATATAAATCATCATTGACAGCAAATTGGGTGAGTCAACTGAACATTCATAAAAAGAGGAAATAGTTTAAAGCAGAGAGCAAGACTTTTTCCACATTAAGAAATGAGACATAGTATTATGATGGCAGGTATTTGGTCTCTGTTTGATAATGCACTATATGATATAAAGATGAAACCAGTAAAGAAGACTATAATTAATATAGATGGGATTCTTGTAATTTTAAAGCTAAGATGAAAGTCTTTGGTTAGCTTGTCAAAATAGAACACAGAGACATTAAGACCCATATAGAGGAATTTAAATGAAAACCAATCTCAAAATTGCCCTATAAGGTTATAGAGAAACAATCTAAGGCTTTAAAACAGGCAACCTTAATATATTCAGTAACCTTGCAAGAATTGCCAAATGATAGAAACTGTGCAAGAACTGAATGAAATCCTTTGCAAATTTTAGATTTAAGGAGATTCAAGGAAGCAATAGTCACATGTAGCATGTAGGCACCATTTGTAAAGCAAATGTTAATCTTTTGATCAACTTGTAACATAATTATCCCTAAAGACTGAGGCTGGGCCTTAATTACAGTGGATGATCTGGTAGAAGGTTGAAGCTAAAACAATAAAACAATATGTTAGAGCTAGAAATTGAAATTTTCAGAGACCATCTTTTGAGGAGGAAGATTATGCTTATATATAAGGACAATCTTTATATAATGACCACACCCTGGATGTATGCTGAATGAAAATGCATGCCTTGAATACTTGAGATGTAATGGAAGAAGTAGTAAAGAAAAGTGAATCCTTTACACAAGTGATTCAATGGCCAAAAGAAATCTTTACAGATTTCTTACAAAGATTGACTTCTATGGTAAGTAGAATGACACCGGATTCAGAAGCTACAATAAGAACTGAATCTTTTGGCTAATTCTGTAAATATTCTTTTTACTTGCATTTGTTTAATAAACTGCTGATTTGCCAAAAGGTAGGCAGGCAGTAGAGTCGGGGCAGCAGATTAGAAGAATTCTGGAAAGCAGAAGAGTAGAATGATAGAATTCAATCAGAAACAGAGTAAAAAAAGATGAGAATGCTGCACTGAAGCAAGGTACCAAGATATTTCAGAATTATTACTGACAATTGATTATATAAAGAATTAACATTTGTTAAGGGGTTATATTAACACTCACAGATATTAGTTAAACCTTAAGGCTATTCTTGGAGAGTAGAACATCATGCATTGATGGTGACAATTCTTTTCCTGAGAATGTAAGAACAAATGAGAATCAAGGGCAGTGTGCAGTGGGGTTTTCAATGGGAACTGGCCATGCCCCATTCCATGTCCTGAGAGCCCAAAGCTGTGCCTATAGGTTTCCCTTAATAACACCTAAATTCTACTACGTGTGGCTAAACATGGATAAGAATTATGGATCTTTCAAAGTAAGTGTTAGTAAGTAATAACCCTGAGTCATATGTTAAAGAGTTTATAGTTAATATAGACTTTGTGTAATTTTTTGGGACTAAGTTGCTGCAGGGCTGGCCTGGTAGGATAGAGAAACTTCTGACTACAATGGAAACTACACTATTTAACTTTAAAACTTTTCATACATACCAATCCTTTCAATTGCCAGTTAAATATTAAACTTCTTAATGCATTTTATCTGACAAGGCTCTTGTGCATTCATCTCTATTTGTGCTTCTGCTTCATCTATTACATCCTGTCCTATTTTTTTTTATTATTGTTGTCATGAAGAGACACTATGGCCATGGAAACTCTTATAAAAGAAAAACTTAATTGGAGCTGGCTTACAGTTCAGATATTTAGTACATTATTATTATGGCAGGAAGCATAGTGGCATGCAGGAAAACATGGTACTAAAGAGGTAGCTGAGAACTCTACATCTGGATCCCTAGGCTCCAGGAACTGACAGGAAAAAACTGGTTGTGGTTTGAACTTCTAAAAACTCAAAACTCACCCACAGTCACATAGTTATTCCAGCAAGACCACATATCTTGATCATGTCATTCCCTATTGGCCTTCAAAAGACATTTTCATTCAAACCAACACACTTCCAAATATAATACATGATATGCTTCAGACTGTAATAAGAATACCAAGAATGTGGAAACCATGTTGTGTTTTTCCTTGCCCTCTTAGTTATTAATTCTATACCTGACAGTTGCTTTTAGCCTGGTTATATGATATGACTTTGCATTTGTCCCATCTGTGCACATTTCCCACCAGGAGAATTTAAATAGGTAGAGAGCATTATTGACATGTATTTATGTGTAGTGCATCATCATTCAATTGCACATATCCCCAGTCAAAAGCTGGCAGGCTGCTCCTCTGTGACAGATGTGCTTGCTTTGGTTGAGTTACCACCAACCACCACAGGACATAATATCAATTTTACTTAGGTTTGCTTTTTTATACTCAACAGGTAGCATAATTCACTCCATCCATACAAGTCAGGAATCTAATACATACAGTGGGATGAAATTCACAGAGCATTCCACTTATATGGCATACATGACTGTTGCATGCGTAGACAAACGTACTTATAAACAAAGGAAATATAAGCCCATATATTCAAGGGCATTTGTGTATGTTTATTCTTTATTATCTGGCTTTATACAGATGAAAATATTTGTGGTACATAATTTGTTGATAAATATTAGTTTCAAATGTAAATTAACCTGATCATTTTGAGTCATTTGAACTAAATTTTCATAAACAGATTAGAACTAAGGTATTTTTTCCCAGTGGACTTTGGTTGATGTCTAGAAATCTGTAAATTTGAAATGTTATGAAATGTAAATCAGATCCTATTGTTCAATGAAACTCTAGAATCCCTGATGTATGCAATCTACATTTAAGATAAGTAGAACAATGCTGTCACTACTCATGCAAACTATTAATTATTGCAGCTCTGTGTTCAAAAATTCTTAGGAAGCATCATGGAAAATGTTAAGACTGCTAGTAGTTGGTTTGAATGAGCTGGCAAGGTATAGAATCCCATGTTTGGTGATTTATCTATAGTTTAACAATGTGGTTTAATTATTTTAACAGTGAAACTTCATCTGACACCTTGATGTTTTTGAGACAGATCAAATGAAAAGAGAGTTAGAGCAATCTGAGATAGTATATACCAAATATTCATGGTAGTTTCCTATTTTAAATAAAGTTCTCATTTTGAAGACTCTTTTCAATTTAAAGTATTAATCAAAATATTATTTTTGTTTACATTTTTATTTACATAGAAACCACAGCTCACCCTCCCTCTTTTTTCATTCACTCCCCAGCTTCCTCCTATCCTCCACTTCCATCCATTCGTCAGACAAGATAAAGCACACTATGGGGAGTCATCAATGTCTGGAATATCAAGTTGAGGCAGGAGCAAGCTCCTCTGCTCTATAGCAAGGCTAAGTAAGGTATCCCTCTATAGAGAATAAATTCCAAAAGTCATTTCATGCACTAGAAATAAATTCTGGTCCCACTGACGAAGGCCTCACAAACTGCCCAACCCACAGAACTGCAGTCTACATCAGAGAGGCTAGCTCAGTTCCATGCAGGTTCTCCAGGTGTCAGTCCAGAAGCGGTGAGTTTTTGGTAGCTCAGTCAGCTGTCACTGTGGGTTTCCTCATCATGATCTTGACCCCTTTGATCAAATACTTCCTTTTCCCTCTCTTCTACTGGATTGGGAACTTGGCTCAGTGTTTAGCTGTTGAACTGTGCGTCTTCTTTTGTCATTTGCTGGATGAAGGTTCTATGATAACAAAGAGGGTGGTTATCAATTTGATAACAGAGGAAGGCCAGTTCAAAGATCCTCTCCACTATTGCTTGGAGTCTTAGATTCTGGGCAGTTCCCTTAGCACCACGTTTCTCCCTAATCTCTAAATGTGTTATTATTTCTCTCATCCCTCTCCCAACTCAATCATCCCATTCCTTCATGTTCTCCTCCCATCTGTCCTCCCACTCACTGTGCTCCCAATTTATTCAGGAGTTCTTATTTATTTCTCCTTTCCAAGGAGATTCCTGAATGCCACTTTTAGGGTCCTTCTTATTACTTAGCTTCTCTGGGGCTGTAGATTGTTGATGTGGGAATGTCTTTCTGTATGCTATGAATATCAATCTTTAAATAAAAAGCTGTTTTGGCCCTTGGTGAACACCATAGCCAGAGATAGCATGGATAGGAGAAGCAGGGTTGAGTCAGTGGCCGGACAAACCAGTCGCCCAAGAAGAAACATGTAAGATAACACCAGTGAGCCACGGGCCACATGACAGGACAGATTAATGGGAACGGGTTGAGTTAAGATGAAAGAGCTAGCTATCTATGTGCCTAAGCCATAGGTCAAACAGCATGAACTTGATATAAGTGTCTGAGTCATTTTGGGGAGCCTAAGCAGCAGTGGGTAGATGAGTGGTCTGGGACAGTAGGTCTGTGGGTCTGGACCTCTGGCTGGACAGAGCCATAAATCTTGTTATAACAGATTGTATTCTGATTGATCTTTGTTTTATTTTATTTTTAATATCTACAAGTCTTATATTATTTATGTTTAAATTTAGTCTTTTGAGTTATATCACTCTATATGGCCCTGAAATAGTCTAAATATTAATAAAATATTATAAATTTGAAATTAAGAATATTGGATATTTTACAAGATTTATTTTTATTTTATATATGTATGTATCTACATGAATGTCTACATCCTGCATGCTTATTTTGTGCCCATGGAAGAGAGAGAGATGATTTCATTACTTAGAACTAGTTTTTAGAGCATTTTAAACTAACATGTGAACACTGAAAACTGAACTTCAGAATTCTGCAAGAAAAGAAAATGTCTCTTACTTTAAGTCATCTCTCCAGCCTCTAAGCATCAGTCTGAACTTGTCTTTCAAGTAGATAAATGAACAAATAATGTTCTTTCAAATTATCAACTTTAATTTTTATTTCATTGGTGACACACATATAAATAAAGTTTCCCTTTAAGATCATTAATATATAGTGTTCTCAAACTGATACCCCAAGGTTATATATGGATTGAAAAGTAAAGATTATTATTATTATACTTTCTGTTCATATTATTTACTTGTTGCTCTTTAAATCATGCTTTTCAAGAAAATGTCTTCATTACACTTTCCATAATTTACTAGGAAAAGTGAAATTCATTAATATTCTATTTTATGCCATATACTCTGGTAGACAGATGTGGTATACTGATGAGTGAGTCTCGTATATAAGCAGTGTATTGCGTAATCATAGAATAAAACAAATTATTGTCATCATAGGCTAATATAAACATTAAGTATGCATTAAAAAGAGACATATTTTTTAACTATGATACTTGTTAAATCAAAATGTACTAAAGTAGAGTATATGATATCTCTTATTTATTGTCTTATAAGGCCTCTAATGGTGATATCTGCTTACATGTTTGAAAGGCTTGCATGAATACTGGCCATAGAGGAATGAGTCACTTATAGACTTCATACATTATAAACCTCATAAAGATTAAATATTCCCTCTATCCCTGACTCTGTGTCCCACTTACAGTATATTCAGTCACATGTTTCAATATCATGGGAGCATGAAAATGCTTACATATTTATTTTGAAAAGACAACATTAAGTAAGAAAGAAAGATTAGATGTCAGCTTCAGTGTCCTAGCCTGAACCATTCTGCTCTTCAGTATCTTTAGGTCTCCATAAATAATAATAATGTATAGTGGAGATGTAAGAGTTTATAGCTGATAATTTAAAATAGTCTTCACTCTGATTTTTTTTTTAAATGTAATAGACTAAAAGTATGAATGTTAGGGCTTGTGTGTTTATCTTTTATATGATATTTCACTTGGGCAATGTTGCCAGAAAAAAATTCTGCTCTCTGGTACATCACACTTTCTCAGCAACTGATGGTATCACAGGCAGAACTCACATAATAAGCACTATAGTGCTAGAGGAGCTGTAATGAGGTACAATAAAGTCATTTGCTCAGTCTACAAATGTTGCGAGTCCTCTGCTGTCTTCACTCTATAACTACTGTATTAGCTTTAATTAGATGAGGATTTTACATTCCTGAACATGGGTAAAGTTAAAATACACAGTGTATCATATTTAAGTGTGTGCATGTGTGTGTGTGTGTGTGTGTGTGTGTGTGCGTGTGCGTGCGTGCGTGCGTGCGTGCGTGTGTGTGTGTGTGTGTGTGTGTGTGTGTGTGTGTGTGTGTGTGTGTAATTTTGGCTATGTTTTTCTGAGTGCACTTGTTCTATTCCAGAAATGGGGGTAAAATCAGTGATTCAGGAGTGCACCCTATGAATTCAGCAAGATAACTCGGCAATGAATTTTATATTTCTCAATTTCAAGAGCAAACTATTGAATGAGCTTTATTATATAAATGACAATGAGGAAGTACTTAGGATGGGGTCAATGCTTATTTCATCCTCTAACACCTCAGATGGGGCTTGGTCCATGATATATGTACGTTTGGCATATATAAACCTGAGCAGAGAAAATAGTCTTACCTTGGGATGTTGAAGGCCATCAGAGGAAGAATAAACTGAGCTCTACAGATCATCTAGAGGACAACTTATTTGCTGAAATAAATGCTTAAATTGCTACATCAACAAAATATGTTACTTTACTGACAAGCACTACTCTGATTCTATATCCACTAGAGGGGGTCTCATATGCCAAAAGAGCATAGATTAGGTAAAACAGATACTTAACATCTACAGAACTAACAAAATATATTAGTTTTATGATAAAATAGCAGATAAAAAGTCCACAAAGACCTCCAGTTTGGTCACAAAAGGCATGGTAATAGGTTTAAAGCCTCTAAAATTTATTCTTGATGCTTAGAATTTTGGAAGTTATCTAATTCCATGCATTTCCTTTACAGGTCTATGTAAAATACCCATTTCAAATCCCTATACATCGGAATTTTCAAAAATAATTTGAGTAGTCACTTATTGTGTTTTATCATGTTCACATAATAGGACCAAGAAAATAAAATTAAGAAATTAGGTCTAAATTCAGGCAATATTACAATGATTTTATATAAAATTAATATTTAGAATTTCCCAGCATCTTTATTATTATGTATCAAATGTGACAGGCAAATTATTAAGCATATATTGATACAACAATATAGAGAGTAAGTATCATCAATCTTTACCAATCTATCAATAAGAGAACAGAAGCATAGCAACGTTAAACAGCCTACCTATAGGTAGAGAGTTATTGAGCTGAAGAGCTGGTGATTTCTACTCCTGCATGTTCTTGCATAAACTAGATTTAAGTTCACTGTGCTATCTTTCTACATTCTTTTAGGATTAGTATATCTGTCTTGTAGTTGTACCAATATAAATTTCCACTATGTTCTTACCATGTGGTAGACACACATTCAGTTATTCATTCCTACTTGCATCAATCATTTACTGAAAGCTTAAGATGTGTTATAATGCCATTTGGATCTCTTTATTTCTGATTTATTTAAATTTCATAAAAACGTTATTATTTTATTTTAGTGAAATTCATTGTATAGTCCCCTAAGAGAGATATAAAGCACTGTGTAGTCTAAACCACTACAGATTCACATCTATTGATTTATTTGCTGATAAACTACTGGGGGTCAGCCTTTATGAAACTTAAATATTAGAATAATCCAAGACTATTCTCTGAGAATTTTCAGTTCAGTTTTTGAAGCCTCATCTAATAATTAAGGGTCAACCTGGAAATCACAGGGGTTCATATAAACACATGTGACCTCTCCATTTGTTGAGTAAAATATTTTTCATTTGCATTAGAGACTGTGTTTGGAGAATAGACAACTAAAAACACAATTATTCAAACAACCCTTATTCTTAACTTCACAAAGATATTTTATGTCCTCAGAGAAATCAATTAATTTACTGTTTTCCGTATGGATGCCCTTCTGGTTCTTTTGTTATGTGCAATTTTATTTTATTATTGCATTAAACCAATACTAATATTCCAAACATATTCTCTGTAGGGAGCAACAAAAATGGCAGCATACTCTGTTAGATAAAAATCTGTTATTATATACAATGAAAATGCCATGTATTCCACAATGGTAAAATATAGTTGTACATTTTATATGTGATATGTGAATAACTTTAAAGCCATAATCATAATACAACTGGCACCAATAGATTTTCAATCTGTTAGGCTTTGTCTCCAGGAGAATGAATTTGGGATACAAATATTTAATCAGTGACTCATTTATTCATGAAAATCACTGGAAGTCTGATGTACTAAGGTTTTTGTTGTTTGGGTTTTTTTGTGGGTATTTGTGGAAAATTTACTTCCTAGGGTTCCATGCATACTCCAATGCTCATTCACCTGTCTTAAGCTCTCCTAATACTATCTATCTATCTATCTATCTATCTATCTATCTATCTATCTATCTATCTATCTATCTATCTATCTATCTCTATCTATCATCTATCTATCTATCTATCTATCATCTATCTATCTATCTATCTATCTATCTATCTATCTATCTATCTCTATCTATCATCTATCTATCTATCTATCTATCTATCTATCATCTATCTATCTATCTATCTCTATCTATCATCTATCTATCTATCTATCTCTATCATCTATCTATCTATCTATCTATCTATCTATATCATATATATCATAAATTTTCTCTATATTACTCATAAGAAATTTGAGTTATTAAGCAGGTACAACAAAACCAAGGTGTTAGCCTGTCCTCTCTATCCCTTTCTTTTCTGGCACTTTTCATTCTCAGCACTGGACTTTTAGTTACTATCTACTTTTTTCTGTATTAATTGTTTCTGTTACCATTATACAATGCAATAACCTAAAGCATCTTACTGACACATCTCAAACAAACTACCTCATAGTCTATACCCTATTAGCCTTGTAGTCTTGGCAGTTGTTAATTTATTCTACTCACCTTTGCATCTGAACTCTAGACCCTGAAGCCTAGGTCTGGTGATCTGGTACTCTCATTCTAGTAACAGTCTATAATGTGAGGGAAAAAAATCCAAACAAATAAAACAGGCCTAATTGTGTAGTCAGAAAACAGCTGCATATTATTATAACTTTAATGAAGTAAACCCTTTACTGCTTAATTTCTACAACTGGAGTGACAGGAGTAGAAATAGGTACTGAAGTATGTTTTCTTATAAGGCCGAATGTCCATGACAGAAACTAAGTGAAGGCTGTAAACATGAATAAGGATTATATCCTAAATTGTTACCTGTAAAAGTTGTTTTAAAGATATAATGTGCCACTTGTATCTGCTTTAATCCATAAGTAAAAATATTATCCTAGCATACTTAAATTATAAAGATTATTTTTTTCAGCTAGTTTTAGTGAGGTGAATGACTGAAAGAGGCTGGTAGGAGAGATTTATTGTTTTTGTTAGATAACCCTTTGAAGGCCAATTAGAACTTATTATCCATTTAGATTAGAAGTTTTGTGAAACCATACGAACAAAAATCAACAGCTCTAATTTTTGAATGTTTTATAAACCCTACCCATTTAGAAGATATTTATTCACATCATTTTTCTATATCACTGTAATAAAAAAATTTATACTATGAACATAGTTTTGAAAATTCAGCAAATAAATACTTAACCCTTTTATTTGGGTATTATATGAAAAATATATCGTAATAGTTTACTACAATGACTTTATAGTTTAGAATTCACTATAAAAGTATTTCACAGTAGGGTAAATTTACTTATTTCACAACAAGAAATTAAGACCTAGAGAAAGCAATGATTTATGCAGGATGTTTTAAGGACATTCTATTGAACCAGATAATTGAGTATTAACCCTTGAACACATTCAATGTTTCATTACATCCCCTCAAAATCCTTTAAGATAGGCATGTATGTAACTAAACATCTTAGTTATTAACATTTACTGGTAGTATTTTAAAAATACATGTTTGCATGTATACATTTAAGTCAAGTATGTATTGTCCTTTTTAACAATAAGATTTATACACTATAGTTGTTAAAATAAACTTTGTTTGTGGATGTTAAACAAGTCTTCCCCTAAGAATTCTATATACTTTGCTTATTTTTCTTCATCACTGTATTTATTTGCAGTGGAAAATATTTTGGGCAAAATTTAAAATGACTTCCTGAAATTATATAGATATTACATGTTTGTGGGAGGTTTGCAGATATTATTGTGAAACTAATACACATATTTGAGTCATGTAGATCATGTACTTGGAATTATTTGAACCATCTAAGCCCTGAAAAGGCTATATTTTGACAATGTTTTAAAATTCAATGATTTATCTAGTATTGTCAATTTAATACAACTTCATTATTGAAAATGGAATCACAATTGAGGAATTGACAAGATCATATTGATTTGGGGGCTTGTGTTGATCACAAACTATTGTAAAATGATAGAATCAGCCAGACAGATGGCTCTGAGGAGTGTAAAAATGCTATCTAGTAATGGATCTGTAAGGAAGGAAGCAAACAGCATTTCCTCATGATTCCTCTTTTATTTCAAATTCTTGTATAGGTTCCAGCTCTTACCTTCTGTGATGGATTGTGACCTGAGAGTACAAGCCAACTAAACACTCTCTTCCACAATTTGGTTTGGTCAAAGTGGTTGATCATATAGAGAAAGGAAGCTAGAACAGTTTAAATGGATATGGAGTTTGTGAAGGATTCTAATAGCTGAGAAAATAATTCTGAAATTCAGTAAATTCAATGACATAAAATTGGACAGCTTTTGATGCATAAAGAAAATAATCTACATAAGATCATGCACACAGAATAGAAAACCTTTGCCAGAAATAGAAATAACACATGAATATATTTAGAATATAAAATAAACCAAAAATTAAAGGCAAAAGAAAAATTCTAGAAAGTCGTGGGAGATTTCTTCAAAATTTGAAAAGAGTAACAGCATAGGATCCACTGTCTAATTCCTAAGAATATATACAAAGAAATATAAGGCATTGTACCATGAGAACAAGAATTCAACCAGCTTTTCTGAGGTACTACTCATCACAGTTAAGATACAGAATCAGCTCATGTTCTTCATTACACCAATTAATGAAGAAAATGTGATATATGGAAATAAGTAACTTATCAACTTCAAAAGCAGACTGGAATAGATTATTTGTTAGAAAATTTATATAATTGGAAATTATCACATTAAGCCCCATGATTTCTCTCATGTAAGACATAGTTTTATATACACATACTTATGACATAAAATAACTGTTTAGGAAGATAATTGAACCACTAAGAGTAAAGCATATGTGGGACAACATGATGTGGAGCAAATATGATCAAAGCAGAGGATGCACTTGAGCATAAATATCTTTATGGAACAATTTATACCTTGAACATACAGTAATTATTTTTAAAGCTCCTTTATCAATTGCCAGTGAAAAGGGAAGTCACATAGACTGAACATCAATGTGGCATTGAAAGGTTATGTCTACAAATTTTAAAGCTAAACTATAAGAATCTCACAATCCATTCTCTAGGAGAATAAAGTGACCTCTGATTCAAAACCAGCAAGGAAAAAATGAGCCCAGACTTCTACTTCTGATTTTCAAAATAACAACTTTGGAAAAAATCTGATGAGCTGAGAAAAAATAAAACAAAACAAAACAAAACCAAAAAAAAAAAAAAAAAAAAAAAAAACAGTTCATCCCCAAAGATTCCAGTTGGTAGTTCAAGGAAAGCAGTCTGGCTTGCCTTTAGAGACTTTAAGTGGAACATTCAAATAAGCTTCTTGAGAACTCTGACCTTCATAGTTAATAAGTATATTTCTTATTGTTAATCCTAAAATAATTGTTAATTGTTATACACCAATAGAAAATGACTTCAGAGAGTATTCCTTGATGACTATCTCTCTTCACATGAAATAAGCAGGACAGGTATACTTTCTCTATACCCAGAAGAAGATCTAGGAGTGTATAATCCAAAATCATTCAGTTCTTTCTTTGCATTTGTACATGAGATTGTGATGTCAGTATGATAGAAAAATATGGAATTAAAAGATTACACATCAAAAATTCTCACCACCCTATTTCTGAGAGTAAAGCCAATATTATGCTTTTTCTAGCCATCTGCCACATGCCATATCATTGAGTTCCTATCCTGGATATGTGGATATTCATGGTATCTCAATAAAACTTTCATTAATTCCATTTTGATTGGGTTAGCAAGATTTCCTTCCTTCTGCCTCTAGGAATAAACCAAACTATAGAATCTCTAAATAAAATTAAAAAAAAAAACACTTATTTTCTATTTATGTTACTCACATTCAATAACCGAGTCAGTTTCTTCCAACCTTATTTACCTAACAGAATATCCTGTGCCCTCATAGTATCTACACAGATCTCCCTCAGCTCTATTTTCTTTGTTATTCCTCACACTTCTATTGGCATGTCTGACCATCTGAAGCCCAGAAAAAGGACAGTCCAGTGAAATGCTCCAATGAAAATTTAAGTAAACTGGGTCAACTGTCATTATTTTGATCACCAGAAATTTTTTAAAAAGCCAAATCCTTTATTTTCAATTAATCATATTTTCCTGTATAAACATATTATATGGTCAATGCTGCAAGTCCCAATATTTGTTTATTCTAGCCACAGTGAAGACATATGATTAAGCCTAGGCGAGTAATACAATTAGACTCTCTTGTCATAGAATATGACCAGAAATGAGTAAATGTTGAGTAAATATGGACCCACTAAGCATGGACCAATCAGAAATACCACTCAGAATATTTCCAGTGCTTAGGCAAATGGTACATGTGGAAAAATAAAACTGGAAACATAAAAAAATAAAACTGGAAACATAAAATTATGAGTTTAATCAGATAGAAAGATAGAAATACCTGCTGCATTTAAGGGTGATTGAATCTTCATCTATTATTTAGTTTGAACATATGTCTGGAATGTTCTTTAATTCTGTTGTCACTTAGTAGTGAATTTTACCTGTGGTGATGTACTTCCCCTTTGACCCATGTTTATGTACTTCAGTAGACCTGTGAATACAGATCACATCCTCTAGTGTCATTATATCACAAGCATGCTCGGGACACTGACTTTAGCTACATGTTTTTCCAAGTATAAAATTGTGAAATACGTTTTTTAAATTATTATAAAACAAAAGCATATAAAATGATTTCCAATTTATTTTGGGGTTTAGAATTTCATACATGTATACAATAAATGTGATCCTAGGTATCCCCATTTCTTTCTCCAATCTTGGAACAGCTGTAAGAAATAATACACAGAAATCATTTTACATAGTTTCTCTAATTACAACATTTTTGCTCAGGGACAGTACATTATAAATAGAATAGTGACAGGGATATTTCACTTTTTTACTTTCTATTGTAAAATATGATATATTTTGAGATGGTAGGTAAGCTCAATATGATTGTGTAATTTTTATATGATTTTTATTTATTAGTAAATTTTCTATAAAGTGATACAAATGTTTTGATATATCCTTATCATTACTCCTTTTTATTGCTTGGTAGTATTTCAGGGTACGTCTCTGCCACATATTTTAATGAATCACTCTTTGTTCTCAGCATTGAAAACAATGCTGAAATTGATTGTAAGACCAAAGGAAAATTACAAGTTCTGTGATTATAAAAAAACAAAGATTTCCTTATCTCTAGTATGAAAGATTGGTGTGTGAATAGATGTTGAAAATGCATGTAGTGGTTGATATAATATAGCCACAAGGCCTTGAAGCACCAAAAGGTTTTGGTGTGGCACTGTTACTTACAATGATTTTAAAAAAATAACTGTGATTTCTAGGAAAAAATATCAGACAAAAATGTGACAATAAATTTGACCAACAAATGTACAACAGTAGGCAAACCTTAAGTAGTTAACTATAATAAAACATGAGAATGTCATTAGTTAGGTGTGAAAATATTAGGTTAAAAAGCAGGGTAAAATATGAATGAAAAGATGTTTAATGGCAAGAGATATTCCAGGACATTTTAGTAATCCAAGGATCTTGTTATTATTGGAACTACAATAAAATTGATCCAGGGGACTTTTATTAAGGAAAATGATAACTTTGGATGTCTTCTCTCTAGAGTTATACTGAAAGAATACACATTTACATATTAAGTCTTTTAATAATTTAAGCATTTCTAAGCATTGGATAATCATTATTAGATTCTATGAATTCAAAGTCACTAAGGTATATAAAGTATTTATACTTCCCTTTTATGCATTGTCATCAGCTTATTCTTAAGAATCATAGAAACTTTTCAGACCCAGACTGAAGGTGTTCAGCTTAGGGGTAAAATATTACTTTGACCTCAAAAATGTGCAATGAAACCCACTGGGTCGAGTTTGGCTATGAGTTTTATGATTTTTTCCATTTCTTATAACAAGTAGGAAAGTCCATTTTTGGCTCAGTAAATACTCATGTGTAAAGAGAAAACACAAAAAGAGTCTATTCAGCCTGCTCTAATCTCGACAATTCTACTGACGAAATAGTAAGTATATGACAACATGAAAAAGTGTTTCTTTTTGTCTGATGGAAATTGATTCCCTGTTTTGGGCTGTCTTGGCGTTCACACCTTGTATAGAATAAAAATCTAATCACACAGGTTGACTTGGCTCTTTCTAAGAATCTGAGGTGAGGATTTTACATGAGATGTGTGCATGTAATATATTAACAGACAGACATAGAGTTGAAAAGTTTGTTCCTTCAGTAAATGAGTTCATAGACATCTGTTTAATTTCATAATAAAAAGCTTGTTTCAGTGGATGTATACGCACAAAGAAAATCTGATACATGCATGTAAGGTGTTAACCACATAGAGCAGAAAAATAAGAATGAAAAGGGGTTTTAGTTCTATTATGAAAATACATACATTTGCTCATGATATATCAGAGTTTTACTAATCAACCTTAAAGTACGTTATTTTTTATGACCTCAAAGAGAAAAAAACAGTCTTCAACTTCATGTGTTGGCATTTTTTGGTTATCACTCAGTTTATTCCTTATACGGCAAATGATTGAAAGCTATTGGTAACAAGAAAATACTAATTTTGTTTCATAATTTAGAAGTTACAGGCTGTAATTGGGGGAACCATTTTTTCTTAGATTCTTATGTGAAGTGGTTGAGGCATAGTTCATAATGGCAGAATCACATGGCAGAACAAAATCATCCACCTCCTCAAGACTATAATGCACAACCTGAGACAGTAAGGATCTGGAAATTAAGATTAGGTAGTCATTTCACTATAGCTTTCAAAAATATTTTCCCAGTGAGAAGAGGAATTTTGCCTATTTCTCATTGCTTAAAGTTTCCACTACTTCTCAAATAATCTATATAAACATTAAATGTGTAACACTTGGGACTTTGAACAATAAATATCTGAGCTATAAGCTATAACTTTCTGTTTCTGGTCTCTAAATGTCCATTATAATCTCATGTTGAAAACTACATTTAGTCCATCCCTAAGTTTTAATCGTAGTCTTGCTGTACAATTGTCTAGGTCAAATATCTATACCAAATTCCTCTCTGACACTCTTGAAATGTTGTACTTACAAGCTATAATAATAAAAGATATATATTCTTATTACAGATTTTTTTAACAACATCAGGAAAATCAAAGATAAATTGAACCACTTATATTTCTTTTTAGATGACTCCAAACGTGTGAACCAAGGGGAGTTAAGCAAGAGAGGCTGCACTTAAACACAATTGGACAGTGAAATATTAAAAACAGAAACAACAGCTACACGAGAGTCCAATACACATAAGAGCTGATGAGGTTAAAGTCAGTTTCTTGCAGGGTCAGGCTGAGTTGGCTCAGACACAGATTGAGGCAGATTAGACCAAAGATACTGCATGTGAAGGGTAGCTCCCCGCATTGGAGGTTGGGCAAAAGAGGAAGCTGATTGAGCAGCCTTAGGATTTTGTGAGTTTTCTTTTCCTGCCTGCACTCTGTCTGGGACAACTCCTTCATTGTCTGAATCCTCCTCGGGGTGGGAGGGTGAGATAGATAATAGGTTGTTTTAATGAGGGTTTTGGTTTTGGGCAGCTAGAAGTTTATACTTATAGACTTGTAGTTTTAGACTTTTTAGTCGTTTATAGTTGTTTTGGTTTTTAAAAATGATTTAAATTTTTATATTAGTTTTATGTTGTTTAGTCTATGGTTTGGGCATATTTTAGTTTCTTTTTTAATTTAATTTAATTTATTTTTATTAATTTGTCTGTTATGTGACCCGTGGCTCACCTGTGTTTACATATATATATGTATATATATATATGTATATATACATATATATATATGTATATATATATATAGTGGGTTATATATATATAGTGGGTAGTTGGCTTAGTTTGTCTTTGATTTTTTTTTATGTTGTGGTTTTTGAAAAAAATTTATGGTGTTTGTCATGGACTAAAACAGTTTTTTTATTTAAAAATTAATATTTACAATATATAAAAAAACATTCTCACATCAGTGGGTGGTACTGAGGTAATGGAGACTTTAACACTACATTGATCCTGGCAAAACTCATTGTATGTTTCAATGATTCCAATGAAGGGGAGGATTTTCAACCCACAGTTATAGCAAAGAATGGGGGAGAAAGAGAGCGGAGTTGTGTTTCCTAGAGGTACTTACTCTTCTCTTGCTAGAAACAGCACTTTCATCCACAGATCTGGTTCCTATACATTTTCTGGGGAGAGTTGTGGGGTTAGTATTGCAGCCTCACCACAGAACTTTTCTAGCTCTCCTGCATTTACATGGAGGCCACAGCTAATGAGAAGAGACTTAAGAGCTCCAGGGGAGCATCTCTGAGGTGAGAAAGGCTACTGCCCACACCACAGCGTGAGAAGAACAAGTCAAACAAATTGTGTTTTGAACTAATTGTCTTGTGCTTAGTGGGGGACTTTTACTGGGTGTGACCCCGGTATACAAATGCCTACATAGTGTCTTGGTTGAAAGTGGGCTTATCTAGAAGCCAGATCCTGGTTTCCTGAGTGGTGAGCACTCACGTGGAAATGCCGCATAAATCTGGACAAAGACTTTTTTTTTTGTACCTCCTTGTCAAGCTAGACAAACAGACACTGGAAAAAGGAAAGGATGCACTCAGAATGAGACAAAAGGAAGCAAAACAGAAATGAGGGCCAACTTACCAATATACACCAATATACACTGAGGGGGCATGAAGTCCCACCTAGCTGAGAGAACAGGGGCAGTATAACCTGGGACCAGGAGGAAGTACTCACTCACATCTCAAACAGCAAAAACAACAGCAGGCAAAAACAACTGCAGCAATAACAAAACTAACCCTAAACCAGGCATACTCTATAGCCATGCCCAAAGCCGTGCTGGTACCACATGTTGGTGTTGTCTATGCTTCGGGCCATGCTAGTTTCCTCTTGGGGGAGAGAGCAAGAAGGCACAATGACACAGTCTCTAGGAACTAGTTGAAACAAGTTTAGTTAATTGAAGAAGGGGCAAGCCTTTATACACCCTTCACACAGTCAAGGGGGAGAGCTTTGCTTTTCTGTCATCTGCTGCTGTGCTGTGGCTGTCTCTGGCTGGACCAGGTCATCTCATATCAGCACTCTATCTCTGTTGCCAAGGCCCCCACATTTGGCTTATGTGGAAGTATTTACTAAGGGGTCCTCATGGCTATGAGGAAGTGTTATGATCACATGTTTTAAGGCACTAGGTATAACCAGTTTGAACTGGCTGACGCCAGGCTAGCCTCCAGGCCCTTAGAAAACTCTAGGGTTTTTATATCCCACAGAGATTCAGTGTTGGTAGCTGGCACTAAAGCTGAAAGTACATGTAACACATTGTGAGGAATAGACCTCATTCATAGTCATGAAACAAATCAATAAAGAGTATTGAGGGAAGAAAAAATATGACTCAAAAAATTGTCTGAGAGAAGAGTAAAAGTTGACTTTTGAAACCCTGAAAGATGAGAGGCAGCACCCTCCGTTTTGAAATTTCTGTTTTGTTCATCTGTTCCTTAATTTTCTCCTATTAATTTTACAAATTTTTTATTTTATAAATATAATTGTTTAATTTTCTTTTTTTGATTGCCATAAAACTTCGTATTATTAATTTTAACCTGAACCTTGAAAATATCATATGCTTGTTTGTATTGGCTAATTTTTCCAACTTTGAGAATATCTATGTAAATAAGTACATCATACATCCATGGTCATTCTATATGATAGAGAAAATGCTGTGTCCTCAACAGAAATGCTTCTCTGAACACAGAAATCATGAAACACACGTAAAAATATGCTGAGAAGTAGAACTCAGGTTTATGTAGGTCTAGACTTGAGTTAAACTTCTTTTTATTTTGTAATTAAATTTACTCTTTCATTTGATTTTATATTAGATAACAATGGGAAAATTAACAATTATGTGAATATAAATTTAATTGTTTCTCCCCTCTTATGAGTAATTGGTCGTCTCTACATCTTAAAACTCAATCAAAAAGAAGTGTAGCACCTTCATGACCTCTTCTACCACTGAATCCCTGAAAGCTAGCCATGTTCCTTGTGGGTGTTTTTTTTTTTTTTTTTTTTTTTTTTTTTTTAGATAAAACTCTTTAGTTTTAATGATTTTATTTTCATTGAATTAATGCCCCAAAGTGACAACACAATATTGTATTGGCCTACAAATATAGATGTTCACCTTGAAAGATACCACAGTGGTCAACGGCACTGACTGCCTTTTTAAAATATCTGGGTTTGATAGTAACATATAAGTGCCATCTCATAAGAATCTATTATTCCAGTTCTAAGGTATTGGTTCTGACTTCTGTACTCTGAAAGAATTGCACATATGGAGTGTACATACATAGATTTGGGCAAAACATCATTAGACATAACATGAAAATAACTATAAAGAAGATATAGGCACTATGGAGTTTAAAACTAAAACCACAGGGAGAGTTTAATGGGCAGAGTCCACTTACTTCCAGTATTTTTATCCCCATGGGTAAGATTATCTTGTTTGATCTACAGTCAAGAAAGACTTTGTACTGATTGTCTCAGATATTCATTGTTTAAATATTTTTTAGTTTACCAAATTTATACTAAGGAAGTTCACAAAAGTTTGGATAGTTGAACCAGAACACTATGGTAATTTACACCCAGAAGTATAAACTCAATGTAGATTGAGTTTTATGTCAGACTAGTCAGTGGTGGGATTCAGTCAGGTGTCAGCTGATAAGGTCAAAAGATGCCTATCCAGGGTCTCAGGCTCCAGAAGGGGGAGTGGCCAACCTTTTGCATAAGGGGCTGTTGGGATCTTGGAATGCCCTGTTTCCTTTTTTTTATTTTTTTAACAATAGCTTTTAGGCTGATTGGCCTAAGGCCCAGGCATATAACTTGCTACCTCTTTACCCTTAAACTAACGCATGACTCTTAACCTGTTCAGCCATGGGGCTCCTCGGTACCTTTTCTCACAGTAGCATAGTTGTCCTCTGCTTCTTCTGGCTTCTCTCTGGCATTCTGCTCTGTGCTTCCTGTTCTCAGAGTTTTCTTAGTCTGGTAGCCCCGCCCACACTTCCTGCCTGCCTTTGGCCAATCAGCACTTTTTATTAAACCAGTGGGTGTGACAATTATTTACAATGTATCAGCATAATCTCCCACACTAGTCATCCTCCTGCTTCACACCAGATACAGATATGGAAAAGCTAACTTAGCAGAAAGCATGCTAATCAGGATGGGATAGGAACAGGTACAGAAATCATTGCAGAAACCCTTTTTACTTCAAGTTAATAGATCTTGATTTCACCATCTCCAGAGTAGGCATATTTCAGAAATCAGGAACAAACAGTTGATGTTTTAGAATACAAATGTTCTTTATTAGACAAAATAAGTTAACGATTGCTCTGTTCTTCCATTTGAGGATGCTTCAAACCTACTTTTTAAATGTCCTTTCTGTAGTTAGATTTCTACTTTCTAATAGTGTACTGAACTTAATCAAAATAACTCTATATATTTAAGATGCCTCAGCATTTTCCGGTTCAAACACATTATCCACTTAATGAACAATATATTAGTAAATTATGTAACTTCCATTTCAATATTTTTATATCATTTGGGTTGTTCTGGTTAGGATTTGATTGTAAGTAATTCAGTTTTAGAACATCCAGTAACTTTGCATTAAATCATCAAAATGATTTTGAGATGATGGTGCCACTTTTTCATACTGTAGAGAGAAAAATTGTTGTCTAGAGAGTTTACATAATTTTTCACTGTTAGTTTACAGATGTATAAGAAGCATCTACTGTGTGTGAGACATGGTTGGGAATAGGATGACAAACTATCATCAATGACTTAAGCTTAAATCTATGAAGCATTTGTTTAAACCTGCTGTGCTGTACAAACACCAGGGGCTTGGTTCTATCTGAGGCTCATATCAATGAAGGACTGAGTGAGTGAATAAAAGAATAGATGAATATGTACTAGTATTACCCAGCTACATCACACCATGTTAATGTAAAGCATCTGCGATTCATTACACTAGGTGAAGAATTAATGAATGAATATGCACTATTTCTGTGCTAAATACTTAACTAAAATTTAATAAGAATATTCAAACTTTTAGAGATTTCAAATAACTGGTTTGACTATTGTTGCAACTTTTAATGAACTGCATTTAAAAATCTTTCAGGTATTGTGAAGAATGCAGGGAAGACATGACCCAGACTCAGAGATACATCTTCAAAGTAGGTCAAAGGGCACCATAATAACAGAAGGAGAAGGTGAATATCTTTCTCCAAGAGGAAACAGCTGGAGTTGGTTTCTGAATGCTAAACAGTTTCAGAATGTGCCTTTGAATCATGGAAGGCAAATCTTCACAGCTTAAACTTTGAGGTGTATTCTGAACATCCACAAGACCCTCAAACTGTGTTGGGAAATCTCCTATGGAGAGGTTTCCTTAGGTCATTTTCTTAACTCTTCTCTTCTGCATTGGCTCAACAATGTAAGATAAATGGCCTTTGTCTGATATTTTCTTCTCTGATCCAAACACAATGCTGGAAGGGCAAAGGTCTGGCAATATACAATCAAGGAATATAGAATAAACCAACTGCTAAGATGTCTCAATTTAAAGCAGCATCAAAAGGCTCCATTTATTTAGTTTTTAATATACACTAGGTAATGTGATAAGCATTTAAGGCAGTCTTTTATTTTTAACAGAAGGACAGCTATAAATACTTACTATCTATGTGTGCTAGGTGAGGAAACAGGCCCAGAGAATGGTGGCTTTACTCGGGCATACTGACAATGGAGCAGAAATTTAAAGCCAGTAACAGTATGTTCTGGACATTTAAAACAACTCACTGAACAGCCTTTTAGGTTTTATAGTCAGTGTCTCACACTGAGGCTACTTTTATGGCTCTGGTCTTGTTTAAATGTCCCTACATTTTGTATCTCCTAGAATACCTGTCTTGTATGTTGGTGTATTTAACATTCAAAATGATTTTGCATCAAATCATCGAAATGATTTGAGAATATTTGAGCCCCCCATTTTCATTAAAAGAAAACTATGTATGAGTATGAATATTTTACCTACATCATGTATATACCATATGCATGACTATTGCCTGGTTCAGAAGGAAGTACCAGATGCCCCTGAGATGGAGTTACAGATGGTCATAGACATCATAAGTGGGTTGGATACTGAACCCTGGTTCTCTGAAATAGCAGGAAGTACTCTTAACTCATGAGGTACTATTACTGCCCCAAGGTTTTAAGTTTTAAAGCAAAGAATAATGCCTGAGTTTGTTCTTTCTACATTACTTCAGAAAACCTTATTTAAAGATAATCTAAATCAAATAGTTATTGATTTTGAGAATATTTGAGTACATAAAAAGATAAAATATAGATAAGGCAATCTGAGAATGCTTAAGACATTATGTAATAAATTTTATTAATTTCATAGGTTAGTAGGAGAACAATTCTGATTAGTAATTAGAAAATTGTCTCATCATCTAATATGAACAAAAACCAGGAGGGATATTTCAAGCATTCAATATTATCCCATTACTTTTTGTACATTGAAAGATTTAGTTTTTTCTCTAAAATGTTTTATAACTGACAAAGAAAAGAATTAAACCTCTTTGAGAACTGAGGTTCGATTATATTTCTCAGAGCCAATTAAATGGTTCATTGCAGAAAATGTTGGTTAGAAGTGGGTCATATGAAAGAAAATATAAACAAAATAAGTGAACTACGTATCAGCTACAGTCTATGCATCTGTAAAATTTGGTCATTATGTTCCTTTCTGTCTTATCTTAATTAATGGATGTTATATCTCTTATTGAGATAGTTCATTTGCTCAGACTGAAGAGCTTTATATTCCTATTTCAGAAGACCAGTGACTTTCTAAGACCTAACAATTAAAAAGTAAGAATCTTAGATAATTTTACTTTTCTTTAATCTTCTTTTTCTTTGTTTTACCTTTTATCAAACATGGATTTTCTTTTTATGTGATTTAACCTAAGTGAGGTTTCCCCTTTCCGTACTTTTTTGGGGCCCTCTCCACCTACTCTCCCAACTAAATCCATTCCCTTTCTCTCTTTCATTATAAAAGATCAAGCTTCCCAGAGCTAATGCAAAACATTACAAAATAAAATATGAGAAGATAAAACAAAACCATCATATCAATGTTGGACAAAACAAATCAACAGAAAAAATAAAATAGCTTCAGGGGTCCATTAGTTCACTCCAGGGTGTGAACAGTAGTTCAGAACTCCTATATGATTATAAAACTTGAAGCTCTCGTGTGTATGCAGAGGGTATGATGCAGCCCTATGTAGGCCCTGTGGTTTCCATTTCAGTATCTGAGTTCATATGTGCTTTGCTCAGTTGTTTTAAAGGACCTTGGTTTCCTAGTATGCTCCATCTTCTATGTCTCCCCAACTTCTTCTTCCTCCTCTTCTATAGAATTTCCTGAGCTCCGAAGAGAGAAATTTGATAGAAACACTTTATTTAGAGCTGTGTATTTAGAAGTCTGTCTCTTGTGTGCCTATATGTATGTCTGGCTTAAAGTCTCTGTGTTTGTTCCCATTTGCTGCAGGAGGAAGCCTCTCTCATGATGGCTGAATAGGCAATGATCTAATAGTATATCAGAATATTATTATAAATCAATTCATTACTTTGTATTCTAGATCAGTTATTTTTATTTTAACCTAGGTCTCTGAAATATCTAGCCTCTTGGTCACACAAACATGGCGAGGTATGGGTCCCATATCATGGAATCCCTATGCCAATTCAGATGTCTGTTGGTTGCTTCCACAAGGTTTGTGATGCCATCACACTAGCACATTTTTTAGGTAGGAAACTGTTTTAACCAATATGAAAATAGTCACCTACAAAATGGCTTGATAAAAGAGTAAAAGGTCACAAATTCAAATTTTCTTTGAATATAATCTAGGCTGAAATAAAATTTGCTTTCTCCTACATATAAAGTCATGAATTAGCAAGAATTCTGTGATGTCAACTGAGTCTATATTTTAAAGAATTAAATAGAATGTGACTTAAATTATTAATCTCAATGACCATGGAACAATCATAAAGTGATGAATTATTTGAATTAGACATGTCAAAATCTCCAATAACAAACCTTGTTTAGGTGTTGATAGGTACATTTATACACTTTGTAGTAAGAAGTCTGGCTAATACAGCTTGGCCTAGCCTTGAGGTTTGGACCCACCTGTAGCTACTTAGCCCCAAATAATCATGTAAAGGTTCATACTAATTACAAACTGTTTGGTTAATACCTTGGGATCATTGCTAGCTATTTCTTGCATCTTAAATTTATATTAATTTATATAGTATTTTATTAATTTATATTTATATTAATCTGTCTTGCCACATAACTGATGACTTACCTGTACCCCATTACATCTTGCTTCTTAATGAGCTAGATCTCTTCTCCAATAAACTCAACCCTCCTTGCCCTTTATCTGTGCTTCGATTTCCTATCTGACTATAAGCTGGCTTGCCATAGGCCAAAACAATATTTTATAGTCCAATGATAAATGAAAGCATACAGAAAGACATCTCACATCAACACTTCATGGAAAATAAATAAACTTAGAATTAAATATTTTTTAACATAGTTTAATCAAATACTCCATAGCTATAAAATTTAATTCAAAGAATATCTATATGTAGATCTGTCACACTAATAAATTAGACTCAGGGATAAATCTCTGAAGAAGTTGGAGATACTAGAGGGAATAAAGACCACAGTCAGATCTTACCCAGCTGTCTTCCAGCTTCCTCAGCCTTGCTTCACAGAGAAGCCGGAAGAAGCAGAGGACAAGTATGCTGCTCTAAGAAAAGGTACCAAGCCTCATGGCTGAACAGGATAAGAGACATTGGTTAGATTTAGGGTAAAGAGCTAGCAAGTTGTATGCCTGGACTTTAGGCTGATCAGCTGAAAACTATTGTAAGCATCCATGTGTCTGTCTCTGCGGGTCTGTGGGTCTGCGGGTCAAAACCTTGAGGTTATGCCCGAAAGTCCAGGCCAGAAACCTCCTACTACATAGATCTCTATTCATTATATAACTAATCCACCTGAAATTGGCAAAGCTGATAGAGTTAATTTTCTAAGTTATGGTATAGAGTGTCAGATATTCTTAATAACTTATAGAAACAAGATTTACAGTTGGTAAATGGGAGGAAAAGGACATGTCTTGGCACATATCACAGTTGAGAATAATATTTATTTAATAGATTGTTTCAATTAAATGTCAAAAGTGCTTGAAAGCAAATAAAACTTAGAGTTGCAAACTAAAAATTGCATTAACCTCAATTTACTGTAGTCAGAAGCCTCTATGTCTCCTCACTGAAATAGTCAGTAGTTAAGAGAAAGAAAAAGAAACTAGAATTATTTCAAGCAACAATCAAGATTTATGGAGCCCTAAATGAGACAACTATATCACTTCCTTTAATACTTAGGGAATGTTGTTGAAGAACATGTAGAAAAATGCTAAACTCAACACACTAAAATATGCATCAAATCATGTCTCCTGTAAAGAAGACAAATCCATTAAATCATAATCCCACTGCACTTCTTGTTATTGGCACAACACCTGAACAAGCTTAAAACCACAACCAATTCATGATGGATAAAAGGGAGGTCCATGAAGCTCCACCCCTTTCACAGAGACTATGAAAATTAAAGCTTGTTGGAGAAGAGATGTTACTTAATTGCAATGTCTGTTTTGGGTCTGAGAAGTACTGAATCATGGAAATGGGGCAGGTAAACTTTAGCTTGGAATGCTAAACTAGAGTTTCTGATCCCAGAGGAAATTACTGTCTCTATAATACTACCGGTAATATTATAAATTGCTTCCTTAATGCTGAAAATTAGACATTCAAAGAAGAGTGTCGGGGATTGTGTTGTTTCGTGGTAAATAATTGTCCCACCCACTGGTTTAATAAAAAGCACTGATTGGCCAAAGGCAGGCAGGAAGTGTGGACAGGGCTACCAGACTAAGAAAACTCTGAGAACAGGAATCACAAAAAGAGAATGCCAGAGAGAAGCTGGAAGAAGCAGAGGACAACTATGCTGCTCTAAGAAAAGGTACCGAGCCGCATGGCTGAACAAGAAGAATCATGAGTTAGATGAAGAGTAGAGAGCTAGCAAGCTATATGCCTGGGCCTTAGGCCAAACAGCCTAATACTGTAGTAAGCCTCTGTGTGGCTCTGCGGGTCTGCGGGACTGCAGGTCTGTAGGTCTGCAGGCCTGAACCTTGAGGCAAGGCCCAAAAGGCCAGGACAGAAACCTCTTACTATAGAAGAACACATATTTCTTGTTCTTTCTTATTTATTCATATTTCCTTAATGCTGAAAATTATTTATTAAAAGAACATCTTGTATTTATTTTTTCTTTCTTATTCATTCATACTGTTTCACTCATCTTTGATTTTGCTTTCCTTTGTTGTATCCACAAATTATTTTTAACTTTGAGTTCAGTTTAAATGGAATTTCATAATCAAAACTTCCAAGATTTTTCTGATCTCTCCATGACTTCTCATGATGTTAGGAGTACATAATTTATCTAGTCAACACTGCATCATTAGTAAGGTTTAATTTACGTATTTACAGGTGCTTATGATCAAGCAACTAAGCATGGACAATGACAAACCTAAGAAAATAATTACATCCATCTTTAATACATAGATTTACATTTTTCACCTAAAGAAAAAAAATTATACAATCATGTTAAAACTTGGATGAAAATTTAGTAAATTCTTTTTATAACTTTGACTCCTTCATTGCAGATTTTATTTCATCTTATATCTTTAAGTCAACAAGACCATCTACATCTTTACCTCTATCTTGAAAGTTTCACTCCCTCTAATTACAGATTTAAATGTGTTCACATACGTGAGTCTTAGTAAAGCCAAAGTTAAGCCTATTTTTGCCCTAACAATAAAACTTCTTATACACCTCACTTAGCATCTATTTTACCTTTTTCATTTTCTCCTGCTACTTAGAATGTCAACAAATGTATATAATTACAAGTTTTCCCCAGAAAATAGCTGCAATACTCCTCTGTCCCCATCATTTTAAGAGCCACTAACAATGGCCTTACAAACCAATGCTTTCACCATTTTTTTAATCCACTAACCATTAAATTTCCCATTAAAATAAAATTCACTTCTCTTTTAAAAATCTGAAAATCTCTACTAATGAAATTTTTAATGACTTAAACAGCCTGTCTTCTAAGCACAAACTTAATCTCTGATAATTCTCAATATTCTCCCATCTATCCAGTTGGTTCTTGCACTAGCAGTTTAACTTAGGTCATCAGAATATTTTAGGGTGCCTTATGCATCAAAATATACACTAATGATAACTTGCAAAGACTGTTCTTTTTTCGGGTGCTGGTTGGTCCTATACCCTGGTCCTTTAACCTCATTTATTTAATTTACTTTGTACCTCTCTTGGGTCATTATTGAGAACTTACTGTGTTGATAGTTCATAAAAATATACCTTTAGGAATGACACATAATTATCAATATTTTCACCTCAATAATAAAGGTAACATTTATTAGATTTTCTTTGGCCTAAAGTATTGCTTTTTTTTCTACAAATAGTTGCTTTTGAAATTAAAGGATTTTTACTCACTATGGCCTTAAGACTTAGAGTAACAATATTCATTTTTTACTCTAAAAAGAAGAAAGTGAATTAAAAAACATCAGCCAACACAAATTTTTCTCTTTTGGTTTGTAAGGTTCAAATTATTTTCAATTAAAAGTACTGAAGAAAGAAGCAGAATGTTGTGGTTCTTATTATTGTAATTCTTTATTTTAATTGTATTAATATTAAAATATTTAGTATTAATATTTACATATTTGAGATTATAATTATATGATATTTTACCCCTCTCTTTGCTTCCTCCAAAGTCTCCTGTATACTTCTCCTTGCACCTTTTCAAACTTATGACTTCTTTACACTTATTCATGTGTGTTGATATCTGCATAAATACAAACTTCTCATTCCGTATAATATCATTTGTAGGTATATGTTTTCAGTTTATTATGGAAATAACATGATGGTTGATATAGTCATATGCCAGTAAACAGTGGTTATATCTGGAGATGATTTAAAATGGTACTTAGCATTTTTATTTGGGATTACAGAATGTTTGTATTAGAAATATTATTGTATTAAATTTCTAACAGTAAAATTCTGATATCCAGTGATGGTATTCAGATTTATTTTTTTTACAGTTAAATCTGTTCCTAGTATCTTCCTCATGAAAAATGCAGTGTGTGCAATAGTAATAGTTTGAGCACTATTGCTCAATTTGAAAATTCAGAAATATTTCTCAAATACTCATTTACTATTATAGCACACCAAGCCTAACTAAACATGAAATGGGATTATTTATAAATTGAAAGCTTGTATAATATGAATATTCACAGTTTTCATTGATTATGCCTTATAATCTGCTGTGGGTGGCATAATGATAATGAGTATCTTAAAGATAATGAATATCTTTTCAAATAACATGCCCAAATCTAAACCAGTTCTGAAACTCACTCAGTTGTTATAAACTTATTATTATCATCACACCAAAATAATTGTCTTTTCTTTGACCATTGTTTGTTTAAATACTTTGTTTAAACTAGTGAGTCTCTTGCCTGCGGGTGTGTCTATGGAGCACTGCAGTATGCACATGATATCACAGAGGCCTGAATAGAAAGTTAAAATCCCTGGTCTTAAACTCACCTATGGTTATGAGCTACCATGTAGTTGCTAGAAATTGAACACCAAACCAATGAAAGCAAAACTAGTTTTCCTAACAATGAAGACATCACTCCATTCCCTCATCATTTTCTTGTCTTTTTCTCTCTAAATTTCATTTAAGTATGTGCAACATATATAATAACAAAGTAAAACCTCATCACAGGTCTATAGTCATGAAAGAGAAGATTTACAAATGAGAATTATATTTTTAGTGTTTGCATCATATCTTCCCTCTTGAAACAAATTAACACTGAGATTTTGTCAACTCTGTGTCTCCACAAGATAAACAGAAAACTTCTGGCATGAGGACAAAAATGAGTAAACATGCATGAGATTGGAACAGAACTTCTGTCCCCAGGATAAATTAGATGCTGCAGAGATAACCAGAATTCTCATAGCCTCATCACTACTCTACTCCACTTCTTCCTTCCTTACATTTAGTGCAGGTTTACAACAAAGACAGGAGCAAATACTGGTGCTATTAATAGAAGAAGCATGTTCTCCTCCTGTTCAGCCTATTTAAAGAAATGTTCAGCTGCAAGGTGCATTGACGTAGTGCTGCTTATCTTCTTCAACCCAGATAGAGCACTCGGCTCCTCCCTCCCATTACAGCCTCTCTTAATGTATCTACAACTGGCTTTAATTTTGTGCTATAAAATTTACACAGGGAGGTTGTGGGGGGAACAAGTTGCTATTGTGTTCAGGTGCTGCTAATCACACTTGTAGGGCCTATAAACACCCTTAATTGAGTTCTTGGCTTTAAATGCATCATCCAAATATATAGAAGACAGACCATGTTAGGGGAGAACTGGGAAATTATTGTCATCAACCTGGTGACTTTAATGTGTAACACAAATAATTCCTTTCAGAGATTAGAAATGCAGCCAGCTCTTCATACATGGCAATGTGACAAACTATAATACAACAAACTTAGACACCAGAATATAATGTTGCATGTGGTTTGAACCTCAGAGTTTTAGAAATTTAATTTAATTCTGTCTCTTGACATTTACATAGTCATTAAGACTTCATGAAATTATTGTTTCTACCTCAAAGCCTTCAGAAATTTCTATCAGTTGATAGCAAATTACTGCTCACTCAGTTACTTTTAGGTATGCTCTGCACATCTGCTAGATTCCATATCATGCTTTTTTTACAGACTTTAAAATATTTATATATCATATTGGACCTTTCTAAATTTCAGTCATCTATGTCTTTGTTCGTGACAGTTATCAAACCTGTAGACTGTTCTTTTGATTTGTCATGTACATTTTAGGTTAACTAAATTCAAATTCCTTCTCAGCTTCCCTCTTAACTGCTGTACTAAACTATACTTTTAATATAATTACCTATGAATATATGAGAGATTATGGGCCACACATATAGCTATCAATATGCTAAATAATTATGTTTCTTAAATCTCCAAATCATGTATAACACAAAAAGTAATTTAGGGACTACCTACTAAATTGTTACAATTATTTATGAAGATGTTATATTTTACATTAAATTTCTTCACATATAGTAAATTACTTGACAAAAATCAAAAGGAATAAACAAAGCAAAACAATGCTTGTTGAACTTTTATGTCTTATCTAATAGCATACTAGGACATCAAAACCTGAGAAATGAAAGTGAATATATTAACTATTACATTTTTCATATAATTCCAAATATATAATAATTAAAATTAAGAAGATCCAATATGAAAACATTTTCAATTATATCAAGAAGCTTATATCTGAAGTATCATATTTCATTGGCACTTAATGAGATTTAAAATCTGTTTTTATTTCTTTAAAGAATTTCATTGACAAAAATATAACTGACACTATAGATCATTTTTTACATATTGCTGACTCTTCTGATGTTTGAATATGTAATATCTTTGATTTTTTTGTGTTTTTTGATTTCTTCCTATACTATTCTTTAGGTGTTCCTTTTGTCATTGCAGTCTTCTAGCCATTTGTCTATGGAGACCAAGGGGTAAAATTATGGACAGAATCCTCGCATGACCTATGAACATGATAGATACAGCCCTCCAGAAGATAGACTCTATAAATCAGCTAAAATTTATTCCAGAGAATGAAAAGTATATTACAATTAGGGAACCTATGGAACAAACCTAAACTTGCATAAGTGCCATGGTCTTATCATAAGGTTCCTATCATAAGTCTTACTTATAATACGTGCGGCAAAGAAGACTTCTAGCAGGAATCTGTGCTAAAAGTCAAATTAAAAATAATCAGGCATCTTGCTTATAGACAGCTTTCAGATAATGTTGGTCCTTGGGGTCAAGGGATATTGTCTAGATAAGAGTATTTAGAGAGCAGGAAATTTTCCTGTGGAAAGAGTTGAGTTTCCATGTAACTGTTCAGAAGAAGCTGCCAGGACATTACAGACTGCAACCTCTAACCATCCAGCAAGGCTTTTTAACAGTATCCTATAAGTTTCTTTTTTCTGTAGATTTCTTTTATTTCAGTCACTAAATTTAATTCTAAATATTTTATCTAGAATTAATGCATTTTTGAATATTTTTTAATTTAAAAGGTTTTTAAAAATCTTTTTCAGATACCAACCACTGTTCCTTCTACCTGCCCTGTTCTCATTTACTCTCCAACTTCCTCCTATAACACACCTCATCTATTCCTAAAAGAGGGTAAGGACTCCCAGGGGGAGTCAATATAGTCTGGCCTATCAAGTTGAGGCTGGATGAAGCCTATTCTTTTCCCCAGTACCAAGGCTGAACAAGGTATACCTCTATGTAATATATTATATATTTAATAAAGTCAGCCTGGAATATCAGAGAACAGAATCACTTACAGTCAAGCTATGAAGGGCAGAAAGTGATGGCACATGCCTTTAATCCCATCACTAGGGACTACAAAATGGAGACCCATGCCTTTAATTCCCATCAATCAAGAGACAGAGATCTTTCTGTAAGAGTTTAGCTTTGAAGTAAAATTCTGGGTGGGAAAAATATTTGACGTTTAAGAAGGCAGATATTCAGGCATTCTGTAGAAACAACCAGCTAGGCTGAGACTCTTAAAGACAGCATTTACCCTGTATGGCCTGAGCATTTGGTGGATAACAATCGACTGTGGCCTGTTTCCTCTTTCTAATAATTCAGCTTTTCCCAATATCTGGTTCTGGGCTTTTATTAAATACTACCTAGATTTTGTACAACAGAAAATGAACTCAGAGAAGCCAGCTTTTCCACAATATATGGCTTTGGTTTTTCATTATATACTAACCATAATTTGTGAAATACTTGGTGCTCAACTTTTGTAGAATGAAATTTAAACAAAAAAGCTACTCACTGACCAGAGCTATACGTGACTAGGGTAACTACCAACTGATTAGGTTTTCTGTTAGGAGTTTGCCTTCAGCCTTAGTCATAGCCTGCCACACACGTGTTTGTTTTACCTGTTCACCTGAATAAGTTTTTCAGACAGCTGGCTCTCTCTCCTAATAGGTTGATATTTTTCTCTATTTGGGACCTCACTTTGGACTTTAAATGCACTAGGTATGACCACTTCACGGTCATCTGAATAATCACTGACAAGTTTGACTAGTAATTGGATTGTCTTAAAAAGGAAAATTTACTTAAGGCGAACTGAAAAAAAATTTACAAATGAAAAATGGGAAAGAATAGCATAAAGGAAGGTGGGTGATCTTTGTTTGATATTACTCTAGATGATTTAAAACTGGAACCAGTAAAGGAGAAGACAAATAATGTAGATGGAATTCACATCATAATGTTGATCATGTTTATTAAAATTATTATTTGTTTGATTATTTCTTTTATCATTTAAAAAGGAAGTTAATGTGAATGCCAAAATGAAAGTCTTAGAAAACCTTGTTAACAGAGAACATAAAGATATTCAGAACAAGACAAAAAAAATTAAAGAAACAATTTCAAGATTGTTTTGTAAGATTAAACAAAACAGCCTAACATTAGTATATCCAGTAAGTTTAAATAAATCACAAAATGATAAAAAAAAAAGTTTAGAAGTTAGTTAGGCTTCAGTAAATTTTTAGATTTAAACAAAGTCAAGGAAGAAATCATCACTTATGGTACAAACTCAGCATTTGTAAAACAAATGTTAAATTCTTGGTCATCATGTAACCAAATCATCCCTAGTGACTGGTCAGATATGTTTACTGCTGTCTTCTAGACCAGGTCACTTTTTCAGTGGAAGACATGGTGTAAGAATGAGACTAAAACAATAGAACAAAGAAGCAGAGATAGAGGCATAGAAATCTTCCAAGAACAAGTTCTTAGGGAAAGAGAGTATGCTGACTGCTGACATAGAAAAGCAATCACTATATAATGAGCACTCTTGAATTATGCCAAATAGTAGCTGAGAATGTTGGGGATATAATTGAAGAAAAAAGAAAGAAAACAGAATTATTTATAAAAGGGTTTCAAGAGCCAAAAGACATCTTTACAGATAGTAGAAATTAACTGTGCCAGTAAACAAAATGGTACCTGATTCAGAATTTAGATGAATTATAATTAAATATCTTGCCTTTAGAAATTCTAACTCACAGTATAAAAGGACAATTAGGTCAGCAAAACAATCTTGGAGGATTGGATTCACAATACAATTTGCAATCTCTATTCTTCCTTCAATGTCTACCACATTGTTTTATATGCAGGGTTTCTCACTTTCCCCTGACCCCACAGTTTTTATTAGTCTGCCTGGTCAATAAGTTCTAGGCCATCCAAAATGAGAAGTCTAAAAATTTATCTCAGACTAAACAAATCTAAGGGAACATGAAAACTGAATACCAAGTACATATTAGATGAAATTCTCTACAAAGCTAAATATGTGGTTACAAGTACAAATTTTACTTAGTTAAGTTCCATTCACAAACTTTACTTAGCAAAGTGCCATTCACAGTACTTCAGTTGCTATAAGTCTTCCACAAACGTGAGCTATAAATAATAAGAGAACCAGACAATTAGTGTCTGAGAACTGCTTGAGTTATTATTACTTGTCGATAAGGTAAAACTCTTATCTCATAGATTTTTAACTTATTAAACACATTAAACTTAAATTGGTAAATATTTTATTAAATAATGATAGAGAAAAAGTAGATCAAAATAACTGAATAAAGAGAAACTCATTTTATGGAAAGTTCTAGGTATAATTATATATACTACAAAAGTCTGTGAATTAATAGCTTAAGTATCTCCCTTAACAAAATCAAAAGCAGATAAGGCTTGTAAGTTGACTCACCAGTGAACAGTGCTTAAATGTATATGGCCAGGACGGAGATGAAAATTAAAGCCATATGTAGTTAACATTGCTATGAATTTATAGAGAGGAGACTTACTGCAACAATGAAATTCACAAATTCACATTTTTCTAATCTCAGAAATGAGCCATAAACCAACACATGCTTCTGCGAAAAATGTTAGGAGGCATTATGGAAAACAGTCACCAGACATTCAGGTTGAACAAAAACAAGACACAACAGCTGCTGATCTTTCAAAGGTACCAATAGTGCTACCTTTAAAATGGTTAACAGATAAGCCTATATGGAGGCATTTGAACCGCTGGTACAGAAACACTTAAATGCTCATCATATTGAACAATCAACCAGCCCTAAAATTATCCTGTATTTGTTATTAAAAAGAAATATGGAAAATGAATAATGGCAAAAGATCCAAGAGTAGTAAACAGAGTGATTAAAGCAATGGGCTCTCTGCAATCTTAAATTTCTTTGCTTTCTCTGTTACCTAAATAATGGCCTATTATAATTATTGATTTAAACAACTGTTTCTTTATGATACCTCTACAAGTACAGGACAAAGAAAAAATTGCCTATATAGTATCCACTTATAATAACTATTGGCCTATAAAGAGATATCAATGGAGGGTTCTCCATCAGGAAATGTTAAATAGACCTATTTTGTGCCAATATTTTGCATAACAGCCATTAGAAGTCATATATAAACAATTTCCACAATCTATCATATACTACTACATGAACAATATCTTGTTGGCTGACTCAAATATAGATATATTTGAAAGAATGTTTGAAGAAGTAAAAAATGATTTCTTGGGAGTTACAAATTGATCCTGAAAAAATACAAAGAGGATATTTTATTAAATATTTAGAATGCAAATTTGTCAATATAAAATATACCAAAAAGTTGCAAATCAGGAGAAACAGATTTCAGACTCTTAATAATTTTTAAAGATTGCTTGGAAATTTCTCAATTTATAGTCCACTATTAGGATAATCATGAACTGCATAATTTCTTCAAAACATTTGATGGTGGCAAGGAATTAAAGAGTACAAGAAAATTGTCAATTGAAGCTGAGAGAAAATTGGCTTGGTGGAAAAGAAATTACTGGATGTGCATGTGGAAAATGTGGATGAAGACTTTAACTGCATTTTGGTTATTTTACTCTCTAAGCCTTCTTCTACAGAAATTTTAATGCAAAGGGAAAACATTTTCTTAGAATAGATATTTCTACCACATAACCAGAGTAAGGAATTAAAGATGTATATGGAAAAGATTTCTGATTTGATTTTTAAGGAAAAATTAAGACTTTGCCAATTGAGAGAAATGGACCCAGAAGAAATTGTTGTACCTTTAACTAATAAATAAATTGACAAATTATATCCAGTAAGTGAACCTTGGCAAAGATCTTTCAGTAATTCTTTTTGACGGAGATTAACAACAGATATTTTCAAAGTAAAAGAATTAAATTTTCAAGGGAACTAAATAGATTCTTTCTCTTGTTGTACAGGAAAGACCAATTTTTGGAGCCCCTATGTTTTTTCCTGATGCAAAAAAATTACAAAAGGCAGGTTATAAACCTGAAAATGTAAGTAAAATGGCTCAAAACCCTTATAATTATGTTCAAAAGTCATAATTATATGCTATAATCATGACATTAATGGATTTTACAGAACCTCCTAACATAGTCACTGTTTCTCAGTATGAAGAAGAATTGTTATACTTATATAAACTGCTAGTTTCATTAATGAAGATTCAGAACTCAATTTATTATTTATATTTTTACTATAAAATCAGTAATAGAAATCACCCCTACTATATAACACACATCTTATCCCATATGGGTCTCTGAGGTCCTCTAGCAGAAGGTAATAATGAAATTGATAAATTACTAATGTGAAATGTGCTAGAGACCTCCAAGTTTTATTTAAAAAATCATTTCAATAGCAAAACTTAAAAAAAATTATTTCTCCAGCACTTTTCAACAAGGCAAAAAATTGTAAAAAGATATCCTACCTGCTTCTTCTATAACCAAATTCTATTACAAGCAGGAAATAACACTAAAGGTATACATAGAAGTAAAATTTGGTAGGTGGATGTATTTCATTTTACAGAATTCAGAAAATAAAGATATGTGCATCATACAATATATATTTTTTTCAGGATTTCAATGGGCAAGTATTTTGATTTCAGAAAAGGATGATTCTGTAATCACACATTTGCTAGAAGTTATGGAAATCATGGGAATACTTGTACAAATTAAGACTGACAATGCTACAGCATATGTCTTTAGTAAAATAAACAATATTTTGCTTATTATAATATAAAACGTATTACAACTATACCACACAATATTATAGGGCAAACAGTCATAGAAAGATCAAATTGAACTTTAAAGTATATGCTAAATAAACAGGAATAACAAATACACTCAGAAATAGACTACACAATGCTTTATTAACTTTGAATTTTCTCAGTGCTAATCATAGAGAAACAACAGCTGCTGAAAGGCATTGAAGTATAAAAAAAATTGACTTAGCTAAAATAGTCTATCTACTACAAAGATGTGCTAACCTCAGAATGGAAACCACAATATGTTCTATACTGGGAAAAGAGTTTTGCATTTGTTTCCACAGGTCAAGAAAAGTTATGGGCACCAAAAAATTAATAAAGACTTGATTTGAACCGGGGAAACTTCCTTTTTAAAGAGAAATGATGGCCCATCCATCCATGTGACAATTCTTTAAGTTGTAAGAAAAACTCAGTGGTTGTGGCAGGTTTCATTTTCATTTTTTCTTTACAGAAAACTAGAAATATCCATCCACAAGAAGTCAAAAGAATTTGGACATCTAGACATCTAAGGTAGAAGGGAAGGCAACATAGAAAAATAATTACAAGCAAAAGAACATCAGACCCAATTGGCACCAATATACTCTATAGGGCAAAATCTCACTGCTTAACAATCCACTTCTTTATTTGTAAGTAAAGTTGTAGTCCCAGTTCTATTATAGTTTAAAGCTGGCTTTGAAGTGGGAGCATGGCTCTCTCCTTCTCTAAATCCAGGCAAGTTTGTTAAAGGAAAATTAAAAATCTCTGTATCATAACAGAAGAGCCCCCTTGTATGGGACAGAAGAATAACTACATATAAGGGGCTATTCTATTGTTACTAATCTTATGCTGTATAAATATTTTTATCAAATTATATAAGATTACATTTATATTTTAAAAATTTTGTCATGGTATTGTTGTTCATATAGTGTACCATTAATTCTTAAAAAAAAAAAAGATTCTTTAGCTTCATGTATATTCTGTTGACTTTTAGTCTCATCAGTTTTTTTTTCTTATAGTGAGAACCATGAAAATGCCCAATTCTGAACTTGAAGTATCCAAAAGGAAAATGAGCCCCACAATGATGATTTTGCATAGATTATGTGAAAGCACTATACTATCAAACATCATTGAAAGAAAGATCAGATTTGGACTACAAACTGCTCAGGACAATTTTGTGGTGGCTAAGTGAGATGAACCAGCTTCACAGGCTACTTTAACTGGGACTTGAGAAAAGACCTGTGCTTTTCCATTATGCAAAGACTGGACAACAAGCTACTTATTTCAACTCTTGACAATTAACAAAATTTTCCTTTTCAGGATCCTCTAAAAATGCAGTTGCCCCCAGAGAGCAGGAAGTAAATTTAAGAACATAATGCCCATATTTCCAAGAGGTAGAGTGAGTAAATTTTGGCCCTTCAGTGAATTATGGATATTGATCATTGATAATTGGTTACAAATTGTTGTTGGTTGTGGTTAGGAAAACAGGCTGAAAAAGGGAGATTAGATTTAAGGTTTTTATCTGTAAAAAAATTAAAGGAAATAAGATATATATAGGCTAGGATATAAGAGTAGATTGTGAAATCTACTTTTAAAAAGCAACTACAAGGTGTTACATATTTTACATTAAATTGGATTTTTGTAGATTGTATACAAATTGTGTATATTAATACAAACTGAGTTTAATTTTGTTATTGTACAAATATTTCTATGCTTGTTCAAGGTATTGTATTTATCTAACCATGTAATACAAATTGCTAGTTCTTGAAAGTTATTATTTTGAACTAATTAGAATATAAAGAAACCCAAGTTAGTAGTTAGGCATTACAATAAATTGTATAGTCTTATTAGATAGGTTTTCAATGTCAAACAGATATATTTTAGATGGGCATGTCGTCTTCAAGCACTACAGAGTTCTACAGAATATGGCACTTAAGATATTTTAATAACGTTGGTTCTTTTTATTTTTAGGACTCTGAGATATTTCAGTTCCTGGTAGCATCAATCTACTTCAGAGGAGATGATGGGCATTGAAGAGACTCCATATGGAGTTGACCTTCTTTGTGGTAAAAGCTTAGCCATAGGGCTAGAAAGTACCCTTGCCTTGACTGCTAACAGTATGATGTCCAGAATAGATGAGGAGAACACACACAAAAAAAGATCTGCTGAACTTTGCCAGGGAAAAGTATGAAGGTCTTTAAGAATATCCTGCTGCACATAGAAATCTGTCAGATATACTGGGCCTATAGCCCTCAGATGGATGCTTCAACAATACAGAGGAACCTTGAGTAATTGTTCAGGCATCCAGCTGTTTTATTTTTCACAATTTTTACAAGTTACTTGTTTGAGCATCCTCTTTAATTAATTAATATTATTTCCTTCTTGTGTCTCTGAGGGAGTGAAAGATGAGATGGTTATAGGTTTTTAGTGACAGTTTTAAAAAAGATATCAAAGAATATTTTTCAAGTAGTAATATAAGTTACATAGAAAGTGAATTAGGCACAATCCTTTGGATTCACCAACATATTACAAATAATGAAGTTTTTTTGAATTTGTAAATTGTTAATGGGGTATACATTACTCATGCAATTATTGATTGTATATATTGTATATAATTACTATATCTATTACATAAAGTTTTTCTATTAGCCATAACCATTTTATTTTGCTGGAAGATATGTAGCGACATATATTTAATGAAATCAAGCTGGAATATCAGAGAACAGAATCACCCACAATCAAGTCATGAAGGTCAAGGAGTCGTGACTTTAGTCCCATCACTCAGGAGATAGAGATGTTTCTGTATTTTTGTGAGTTCAAGGCCTAACAGCCAAGCAGTAGCAGCTCCCACCTTTAATCCTTACTCTAGAATTATGATGCAGAGCTGAATCCAGAAGTGAAACAGATAGGCAAGGAAGATATTTAAGGCAGGAGGAAGCAGAGATTCAGGCATTTTGTAGAAACAACCAGGCAGGTTGAGGACTCGTGAAGATGACATTTACTCTGGCCTTAAAAGTTGTCTGGGTGACAAGTGACTGTTTCCTCTCTCTGATATTTCAGCTTTTCCCAATATCTGGCTCTGGATTTTCAGTATATATCAACTAGAATTTGTGCAATATTGTTACATAGGAAATAGGCTCCAAAAAGCCAGTTCATGTACTAGTGATAAATTTTCGTCCAACTGCCAGAGGCATCATTATCTGCCCAAGCCTCACAATTGTCATCCACATTCATAGGGCCAATTTCAGTCCCATTCATATTTTCTGGATGTCAGTTCAGAGTCAGTGAGTTCCCAGTAGCTCTGGTCAGCTGTGTCTTTGGTTTTCTTTATCATTATCTTGACCCCTTTCTGTAGTAGTGGGGTTTCTCGGTCCCAAGTGGCCAGAGGTCCGAGACCCACAATCTGCCTCCTGAGACCTCTTAGCCGCCCAGCTGCCCAAGGCTCAGACCCCCAGAATTGACTCAGATGCTTATATTAACTCCATGCTGTTTGGCCTATGGTTCAGGCACATTGCTATCTTGCTCTTACATCTTAAATCAACCCATTTTCACTAATCTGTCTGCCATGTGGCCCGTGGCTCACCTGGGTTCCTTACATGTTGATCCTTGGGCTGCTTGCTCGATCTGCTTCTGACTCCTCTCTTCCTTTACTACCTATTCTGATTCCTCCTCTTAGTTCTTCTATGGTGCCCATCATGGCCCAAAACAGCTCCTTTATTTAAAGATTGAGATTCACAGCATACAGAAAGGCATTCCCACATCACTTCCCCCTTTCTGTCTAATCAAAAAGGAAGGTTTCAATTTTAGCATAGCAAAATACATATAAAAAAATAGCTATCAAGCAAGAATTACAGTTACAATATCTAGTCTATTTGTATTTAGCAAAATTAAAGAAAATACTCTATCATCTACCTTATACTTGTGAATCTAAAGTTTCATATCCAATATTCCTTTCAAATGACAAGAAAAACTGTACCTATAACTATCTAATCTTCAACTACATCAAAGAACACAAGAGGATATATTTACCCAAGCAAACCAGAAGTGCAAGCAACTTCTAAAATCTAGAAAGGACAGAGATGACACCTATCTGCCTGGACAGTCACCCAAAGTTCCTTTATAAAGTTGGGGCATCCATCTTCAGCCTACAGGCCCAGAGTCTCTTTTCATTTCAGTGAAGCAGGAAATCTGCTCTGCCCATTCTGGCACAGTTCATCAGTTGCTTCTCCTCAAGTCCTGAAGAATGTCTGACAATTTTCTCTGCAAAGCAGGAATCTGAATGACCACTTTGTCTTGTTCTGACAAAGTTCAGAGGTCACCTTCCTATGGAACCTGCATGTCCAGTTTAAACAGCATACTGTCAAGCAGTCAATATAAGAACAGATTTTTATCCAGTGGCTAACCATTGCCACAAATAGACTCCATTTGGAGTTTCTTCAATGCCCATTTTTCTCTTGAAGTAAATTGGTGCTGCCAAGAGCAGACCTGTCTCACTCTCCAGAAAGTTTAAGCTCTTAAAACATTTTAAATGCCATATTCTGTAGGTCTTAGAAGTGTTTGAAGATTACCTATCTAATTGAATTATATCTTTGTATACCTAAAAAATCTAACTAACATGCATTTGTTAATTATACATTACAATTATAAATCCGTTACATAAACATCCTATCTTAAACAAGAGTAGAAAAATACATACAGCATAAGAGAATTGACCTTAAGTTTGTATCAATAAACCAAAATCCATACCAATGTAAAACATTTCGAGATTAACAGCTGATTTCCTAATCTAAGTAAATTCAATAACCTAATTTTTTAAAAAAATCATTGTTATACCATATCCCCCTTTTCTTCTTAGAAAGAGATTAACTATGACTATTAACCACTTACAATGAAAACAAACATCTAGGAACAATATTTGGGGAATTTGGGCATTGTTTTCCATTACTACTTCCTGCTGACTAAGGGGCGTTGAAAATTTCATGGTTGTTGAGACTGGATCAGTCTGCAGCCCTGAAGCTGATAAGGCCATCTTTTTCCATCAGGTTTTTTCAGGGGCTTTTGGTTGATGAAACCATATTTGTCCGGAAGCAATCCACAGGTTCTCATCTTTTGTGGAAACAAAAGCAGAACTCTTCCGAAGCAATAAATCCTTAGACACAAATTTGAAAATCAAAATACCTTTAAAATATATATTCTTGTTTAACTTAGTAGTCTTTGCATTTGCAATCCATTGTCTTTCTGCAGTTAGCTCATTAACAGTTAAAAAACTAAAAGAAAATACAATAAAAACCAAAATCCTGATTTTGTGTCTATTTTCCATCTTCACGAGGAGGCTTATTATATTTTTACTACTCTATTTCTGTTCTTACTTTTTATAACCTCTTTTTTCTCTGAAGCCTATGTACCTTTTACACACATTGTATCCCGTTTACAAATTTTTCTTTTCATCTGAATCTGTTTTATTGTGAATCCTTAATCATCTTCTAAACATAAGAGCTTTTAAAATACACTCTCTAAAAGAGCAGCATAGTTTTTGCAGATTAGGCTGAATCACTAAGTTCTCTTAAAGGGAGCGCATCTCTATTTGTGGCCAGAAAACAGAGCAGACCAAAGAAAATGCTGCTACTAAGAAACTGTCTTTGTTTCCATTTGTTCAAAATAAACAGAAACTTTAAATCAATCACATGCTACTGAGTCTTCTGTCAGATTTCAGGAACCGGCCTGATTGCAGCTTACACTGCCTGCTGCCAGTCTGCTGGAGCCATTTTGAATGTGACCCGGATGCCATGCTTTCTTTGTACAAAGACCTGCTTCGTATACACAATTTGGAAGCTGCCTTTACTCAGTTTCTGCTAAAACCCTTTCTAAACTTTCTCAGGCATTAAGTGGATAATTGACCCATGTTGGATGCGCAATCTGTAGTAGTGGGGTTTCTCGGTCCCAGGGGGGCAGAGGTCTGAGACCCACAGATCTGCCACCTGAGACCACTTAGCCACTTGCCGCTCAGGCCCCCAGAAATGACTCAGATGCTTATATTAACTCCATGCTATTTGGCCTATGGCTCAGATGCATTGCTAGCTAGCTCTTACATCTTAAATCAACCCATTCTCATTAACCTGTCTGCCATGTGGCCCGTGGCTCACCTGGGTTCCTTACATGTTGATCCTTGGGTGGCTTGCTTGATTTGCCTCTGACTCTGCCCTTCCTTTCCTACCTATTCTGATTCCTCCTCCTAGTTCTTCTATGGTGCCCATCATGGCCCAAAACAGCTCCTTTATTTAAAGATTGAGATTCACAGCATACGGAAAGGCATTCCCACATCATCTTTCCTCATAAAAATCTCTCTCTTTCTCTTTACTGGCCTGGTAGCTCCACCCAGTGCTTAGCTGTGGGATCTCTGTATCTGCTTTCATCACTTGCCAAATGAAAGTTCTGTAATAAAAATTTGGGTAGATCAATTTGATTACAGGGGAAGGCCAGTTCAGACAGACATCCTCTTCAATATTTCTTGGAGTCTTAGCTCTGATCTTGTTTACAGATTCTTGGGTATTTCCCTAGAACAATGTTTTTCTCTAACTCCCAAATGGCTTCCTTCACCGAGCAAGATAATATTTTATTATTTCTCTCTCTCTCTCTCTCTCTCTCTCTCTCTCTCTCTCTCTCTCTCTCTCTCTCTCTCTCTCTCTCTCTCTCTCTCTCTCTCTCCCCCAATTCAACCATTCCATTTCTTCATGTTCTCTTCCCACCTCCCATTACACCCTACCTGCTATGGTCCCAATTTACTCAGGTGATCTTATTTATTTCCTGTATTAAGGAGAATACATGGAAGTCTCTCTTAGTTTCCTTTTTGTTACCTAGGTGCTCAGGGGTTGTGGTTTGTGGAGTTTAGCTTGATTATCCCTTGTCTTATGTCTAAAATCCATTTGTAATTGAGTACATACTATGTTGGGTTTTGGTTCTTTGTTACCTTACTAGCAATGATTATCTCACAAGAAATGTTTTGTTGTTGTTCTATCCATTTGCCTACAAATGTGAGGATGTCATTTTTTTTACTTCTGTTGAGGAGTACTCCATTGTGCAATCATAGTAAACAGAATTGATATGTTAATTTCCCTTCCAGAAAGTTTATTATAAATGTAAAAATAAGCTACTATGATTTTGTCTGTACTGATTTTATATCACATAACTCTTTGTGTTTGTTTATAATTTCTAGCAGCTTTGTGGTAGAATATAATCATCCTGTTACGTGTAATTTGATGTCATCAGATGCCCTTTGTCAGATGAGTGATTAAAGGAAATTTCATACATATATATCAGAAAATGTTGCTCAGACAAACAAAAAACGTACCTTCTGTTATTTACTACATATGTGATACTTGAAGTCATTAGGTGAATTTAAATAAGACACATATAAAAAACAATTGCCACAATTTCTACCTTATTTTTGGAAAGTCATAAGTCAATCTTGTAGCAAAGTAAAATGGATTGTAATTTCTAGATTGTTACAAGAAGAGTGAAAATATTTTTAAAAGTGCAGAAAAATCAAGTGGAAGAACCACTTCCAGGGCCAGCGAAGATGCCACAGTCATAAAGAAAATTTTTCTGCTTTTGCAGAAGACCAGAGTTCAGTTCCCAGCACCCATAAAGCCTGTTAACAGTTGCCTGTTACTCAACCTTAGAGGACTTGACACTCTTTCTTTCTTCTAAGGGCGTCTGTACTCAAGTGTACATACCCATCTCCCTACAAATATGTGTAATTTAAAATAGAATACAAAGTCTCACCAAGTTGTCTTTGGCATTGTAGAGTTATTCTGGTAAAAACAAATTTGTATAATTTATTACAAAATGACTAGATATTGAGAGAACAAATCTACAATATATCAGAATGATAAGTGTTTTAAGAGGCTTACTAAATTTATTAGAATACTACACTTCATATAATTTATTACAATTATGTCATATACCCCATAGAAAAACATATATTGTTGTTACAGTAAGGTTTCTTGGCTCTGGGCAGCCAGAGGCCCAGACCCACAGACCTGAAGCCCCAGACCCCTTAGCTGCCTTCAGCTGATCAGGCCCCCAGAAATGATTCAGATGCTTATATTAAGTTTGTTTGGCCTATGGCTCAGGCACATTGCTAGCTAGCTCTAACATCTTAACTCAACCCATCCTCTTTAATTTGTTTGCCACATGGCCTGTGGCTCACCTGTGTTTCTTACTTGCTTCTTCTTGGGCGCCTGGCTCGGTCTGTCTGACCCCGCCCTGCTTCTCCTACCTATGTTGTGATTTCCTCTCCTACTTTTTCTATGGTATCTGTCATGGGCCAAAACAGCTCCTTTATTTAAAGATTGATATTCACAGCACACACATTCCCTCATTATATTGTGTCTCAATAGAGAAAATAAAATAGCCATTCCAGATTTACTTATATAATTATAAGAAACAGCATGGTAAGTGACTCATCTGTTTTTCTTTAAGCTTAGGATTTTTGAAGTTTCCAAAATGGTAAAGAGTACTTGTCAAGTTGCATTTTCCTGGTGAAGCTATTTGAGAGGAATAGTTCAGGTTCCCATCTACAATTGCAGTTCTTCTAAGGAGGTGCCCACCTTAAATAATTGGAAAACGGGTCCTTAGAGCTTCCTCATTCAGAAGCCCCACTGCAAGCCCCTTGACTTATTGTTATGGAGGTAAGTATAAGTTCAGATCTGGGCTTACTCTGCCTAAATGATTTTTTTTAAGGAACACGGGCATCAAACACATGTATTTTTAACTACAGCAAAATAATGATATATATCAGTCTAATTTCTGCATTTATCAATTACTCCAGAACTTAAGAGAAGGAAAAGTAGGTGACTTTCAACTTCCTTAAACAAAAGCAGATGGTGCCTTCCTATTATTTCTGTGCTTTGCAAACACTTTTGAATTAGAAAAAAGTCTGAAACAACCACATGTTGCTTGTTGCATTATTAACTATTAGCTATTTTAAGACAAATTGTCTACATATGTCTCTGTATGTTTCTCTCTCTCTCTCTCGTGTGTGTGTGTGTGTAAAAGTACATATTTGTGTGAATGCATTTATATGTGTATATATTTATGTGCAAATACAGATGTATATGTGTATATCTTACTACTGTTTTGCACAGGAAAAATAGACTTAAGTCATACCATTGTCTTTGTTTTTCCATGTCTCTATATATCTTGCCTTAATTATCAGTCATGGGACATCTTGGCATTTTGCATCTTGGTCTTATAACTTCTCTTGTTTCCTTTGGCCCTGAAGAAAAACATCATATTTTGCATGATAATGTAATTAAGGTCATATTCTGCCTTCAGTCATCAGTGTACAAATGCTGCTTGACTAATGAGACAGTCTTAACAGTGTCTTCCAGATTCTCCTCTAACTTCACTGGCAGCTACACTTTCTTCAGTCTCTTTTTGACAGGACTGAGAGTGTGTCCTCCCCTCAGGCTCCAGGAAGAGAAAGGAATGTAAACGGAACCACTGTTTCAGTTGCGAATATTTTCAGAATATTAGTTCTAAAGAAAATTAACTTCATCCCCAGCATCTCTTCTCGGCTACATTATTGTCCAGAGGGAGATTCAATAGCAGATTGGAAGTAGACTCAGATGATAGCAGGTTGCAAAGGGCAAAAGAACATTGGCACAGTGAATGTTCCAAGTACCTGTGTGGAGGTAAATCAGCCATTGAAGAGATTTCTTATAGTTCTCAGTTTACTTTCTTGAGTTTTGTTTTTTCTGTTTCCTGAAACTTAAACCTAGTCTTGTCTTTTAATAACGGGAATTTCTGGGTTCATTCCCCCATCATATGATTCAGAGATTAAAGTAATGACTGCTTGAAAGAGCTTTGGAAAAATTAATTAAGACCAACACTCAGATTCTTCACAGGAAAGCAAAACACTGTGCTCAGGGTAATTAACAAATAAATATTGGTGATGTTTCATATTTAAAATCATAAATGTGTGCATTACTAATTGTATAATTTCTGTACTTTAAAAGTAACTATTTGTCTATTCCTAACAAAAACCCAGTAATTTTTTTTTATCTGCTTATAGATTTGTCAAAAAGAAGGAAAAAGACAAAGTAAATTAAATATTGTCTGTAGGGGTATTGTGTTGTTTCATGGTAAATAATTGTCCCACCCACTGGTTTAATAAAAAGAGTTGATTGGCCAAAGGCAGGCAGGAAGTGTAGGCAGGGCTACCAGACTAAGAAAATCTCTGAGAGCAGAGTGCCAGACAGAGCACCAGAGAGAAGCTGCAGAATGCTGAGGACAACCATGCAGCTTTAAAGAAAGGTACCGAGCTGCACGGCTGAACAAGAGACATGGGATAGCTTAAGGGTAGAGAGTTAGCAAGCTATATGCCTGGGCCTGAGGCTGATCAGCCTAAAACTATTGGAAGCAACTGTGTGTCTCTGTGGGACTGCGGGTCCGTGGGTCTGTGGGCCTAAACTTTGAGGTTAGGCCCGAAAGTCCGGGCCAGAAACCGCATACCACAATTGTCTTATACTGCTTTTTTATTATATGGTCCCAAATATGAACTCCAAAATTCCATGAGAGTTTTTAAAACATATATCTATAAAGAACACTTCTCTGTTTAACAACCTTTAAAACTTTACTAGGTTACTTAAAAAAATTATCAGTTTGAACTTTTATACCCTAATTTATGAATCCTGCATTTGACATAATTAGTTAGGTTGATCTTTCTTTCTTTCTTTCTTTCTTTCTTTCTTTCTTTCTTTCTTTCTTTCTTTCTTTCTTTCTTTCTTTCTTTCTTTCTTTCTTTCTTTCTTTCTTTCTCTCTTTCCTTATTTTTTCTTTCTTTCCTTCTTCCTCTCTTCATTTCATTCTTTCTTTGGCTGTGTATGGTTTTTGAGCATGTAAGACTGTCTGTGTGCCACAAGGATCTCTGGTGCCAACATTAGCTAGAAGAAAGAGTACTGAGTCATCAGGGGGTGGAAGTACTAGAAGGGTTAGGAGGAATGCCCTTGGCTGGGGTAATTTTGGTTTTGTTGGAGGAAGTGTGTCACTTGAGATGGGTTTGGGGGTTTTAAAAGATCAAGCCAGTCTTAGTGCTTCTTTCTTTCTGCTTCCTTTGGCTCATGATGCAGAATGCTCAGCTTCTTCTCCAGAACCCTTTCTGACTGTGATCTGCCATGCTCTCTGCCATAAAAAATGAGATAAACCTATAAAACTGTAAGCAAGTCCCAACTAAATACATTCATATACAGATATATGTATATTATATATATATTCATATATATAAACACTATGTGAAATGCATTCCTTAAAAAAAAAAAAAAAAAAAAAAAAAACTTAAGATTAAGACTGATGAAGTTGCTAAACCAGGTCATCCAGTATAAAATAGTGAAACATAAAAGTTTAGTGATTTTTAAGGTTTGTGAGGAGAACTAAGAATGCCATTATAAGTTAAAGATATTAAAGGCAAACAGGGATTCTCAGTGCTTCTCTTGTTTCCTATAGATGTCTTAACCATGACAACCAATGTTCTTAACCACAAAGAAAACTTTAGCCTCTGAGTCAGTTCTTGCAGCACAACTCTTACTTTTCAAATATTTTTTAATCCAATGAGAATTTCCTATAATTTTATACTTATATCAATCCCCACAGCTCCAGTTCCTCCATGGTCCAACTCCATATACTCCTAAATTCTATTATTTTGAATATTGCTGAGAATTCACATTGTTTTGGCCTCATTCAACTTTGAGTTTGGAGTCATCTGCTAGAGTTGGTCAGCTTATCAGGAATCCTATATTTATGAAAATCTCAATTCCTTCCTCAACAAGCGATTGGCTGTTAACATCTCTTTTGTTAGAAGTAGGGCTAGAGAGCCCCTCCCTCTTTTATTCTAGAATATTGATTGTGTTGATTTTGGGCAGGCAATCCATAGATCCTATAAATTAATGAGTATAACAGTCTTGTGATACCAAAAAGACTATGTTTTACTCCAACTCTGGCTTTTATATTCTTTCTAGTTCCAGTTCTATGGAGATCCCTGAATTTTGGGTAGAGGTTTGATATAAATTTCTGCTGTATAGCTGAGCACTTCAGATGCACATATTATATGTATTTTGTCAAGATATAAGTTTATAAATTAACTACTGTGCACTGAACAACAAAAACAAATTCTCTGATAAGGTCTAAAAGACAGGTATTTAGAGGGCTGTTAGTTGCCATGTTTCTTTAGTATAGTAACAGTAGGTTCATACTTGGGGTTCTATTAGTTTTGGCCTATGGTTTCTTAGCCATATTTAATGTCCCAGGCATGTGTTTTCTCCTGCCCAGGTGTCTGTAATTACGATTAAAAAGTAGATGATAACTCCAACAGTATTTGTGCCACTTTTCTACCCACAGACATGCCTTACCATTCCAGTCATTGTTAAAGAATACAGGTCAACAGCCAGGTATGACTGTTGATAAATTTTATTTCCCAAATCTTGCATTTAATAATCCAATATAAAATCTAGCCACTTGAATGAGCCTCACTAGTCAGCAACAACTTGATTTCTGTATGTGTTATAACTAATGTAGGTGTTATTTTCAGCAAAAGAAAGTTACTATCAAGTTCTATTTGGAAATAAAAGTAAATGACAAAAGTGATAAAAAGTCCTGTAGTATTTGTCCCAATATGAGTCGTAAATAATCCTCAATCTCATTCTATAAATCTCCAAATATAGAATCATATAGGACACTTAATTGAATTAATAAATATAACAATGAATAGATATGAATGAATACTATCCTTCATTTTTTCATATAGTCACGAGTGGGGTAATTTAAACATTGTTGGCTTCTAATTTATTGTGACAGCATCAGGAGATTTAAACATATTTAGAAAGCCTGTTATAGTCTCATGGGGAAAGGTGAGTATCGCAAGTTTTGGCCCTGAAGTTTAATTCTCTCCTCTATGATTAGTTTCAGGTCAGTTTCTCTGGATATCTGCAACATCATGTGGTAACACTACACATGAGGAAAATTAGGTCTGATGCTCTGTGTATTTTGCGTGAACATCATAGACCAGCCAGACCACTCAGGCTGAGCAGACCAATATCCTTCTATTCAACTTTACTTCTATTCAATTAGGATTTGTGTTCTTCCATCAAACAGTAACAGCTAGGTCCACACTAAACTCCCGAGACATTTCTGATAGCCTTATCCACTACTAGAGTTTAATCGGCCTCAGGTAGATTAAAAAGAAAATGATATAATATTTTTGATCGGGTGCCTTCTTTTTTTTCCATCCCTTTACCTTCTCTTGGCAAAGGGAATCCATCATGATAATTTCCCATTATGAGTTTTGAAGTGTTTTGAATGTGAAATGCCTTTTTACTTAGAAAGAATTGATGCCAGTAACTTGTAATGTGTTAGCAGTTTGGTAGAGTGCTTGACAGCCCAAACTGCATTACAGGTAGCTAATCCCCATGGCTGAGCTCCATTAAAGAATAGATCATATCTGTTAATACAGTCATAGAGTGTGGGTCATTGTGCTCAAAGCAGTCTAGCTGCTGGGAGAAAGATTATTGTGTGACTTAACTCTATTTTAAACTTGGAGAATATATGGTAGATATACTAGTCATGATTGATTAAAGATACCAGAGGGGATTTTATGACTCTCCTGGTATGTGCCAGGTCTATAATTCCCACTAGGAAGAAAAATGTCCCCAACAGTTTAAAAGAGACCAATAGCAAAAATCAGACTATGGGCAGCTACCCAGATCCTGCTCATTTGTGCTTGAATATTTCACATCATTCCTTGAAAGAGATGAAAAGCTAATGCTTTTTGATTCCTAGTCATTAAAAATGCCTCTTTAAAAGGAAACTTCAATTTTAGTATTGTAGCCTTATCAAATTTTTTTATTGTTTAACTGCTATATTTAAAAAGTAAGTTTATTTTAATCTTGTTATATTTTATCTAAATGTATAAATATATAACTTATTTACTATATATTGATACATTATATTTATAGTATATTTTATATTAGTATATGTAGTGGATCCATGAAGTTACATTGTAAATAATTGGCCTGCCTATGAGTTTAATAAAAAGGTTGATTGGCCAAAGACAGACAGGAAGTGTAGGCAGGGATACCAGACTAGGAAAATTCTGGAAACAGAAAGAACAGAGCAGAAATGCCACAGGGACTCCAGAGTTGTCAGACAAGCCAGCAGATACAGAGGACAACTATGCTGCTCTTAGAAAAGATACTGAGCCACATGGCTGGACAGAATAAGAATTATAGGTGAGTTTAAGGGTAATGAGTTAGCAAATTATATGCCTGAGCCTTAGGCTGATCAGCCTAAAATTAATGTAAGCATCTGTGTGTCTCTGCGGGTCTATGGGTCTGTGGGTCTAAACCTTGAGGCTAGGCCCAAAAGTCTGGGACAAAAACCTCATACTACAAGTATATTTAAACTTCAGTCAATTATAGGTAGTGAGGTTCTAAAATAATCTTATTGCCAATAACTCTGATAACATCCATACATCATAATATTTTAATTATGCATAATTCAGAATGGATGGAAAACTGGAGGACAGATCATGGCATATCCCACATCATGAAACAGAAAAATTCAAACTCATTTAGCTAACTACTTTGAGGTAATTAATACTTGAGTAATGACAACAACTGACTAATTCATACAATCTATAATAATCCCATTATATATCACAAAACTAGATTGTGAAGCAAAGACTATTTTGTTGTTACATGTTACGTTGAGCACATCAGTGCCTATTAGTAAACTTCATAAACTAACTCATTTTGCAATCAAGAAATCATTTAAATAGCATGTGCTTATTAAATCTGAAATTCTGTCAAACAGAGACATTTGAAGACAATGCTTCTATCATTGAATAAAATGCATCACAGAGGGACAGTAAGAGCTGATTTATGAAAGAATTGAAGAGTCAGAAAATAGTTGAATACCAAACCTTAAGCAATCCATGGTTTTGTAAATTTAACTCACACACAAAAAAGTTTCAATAGTGAGTATTTTTCATGTACAAAACATTTCCCCATTTCAAAAAGTGTTCATTTCTTTATAAGCAGAGATTGTATCTTAATATTTTTATAACCAGAAGTTCTTTACATAATAAAAATGCATATAGTTTAAATTACTATTTTTAATTGTGGTTGATTGATGATCAAACATCTGTCTTCCTAATCTACTTTTATTTAAAAAATTATTCTACCTAATGCTTTTATTAAATATGTGTTAAACAAAATTCATCCTATTTAGGGGTTGTTCTATTGCAATATAATAATATTAAAAAAAAATCTTTTACTTCAGAGAATATTGTATCCCCAATCAAAGTCAAAGGATTGATATCAACACTAAGTTGGCTATTCTATTCTCCAACCAAGCAGCTTCAAATAATTCTCAGTCCCTATGTTTGTCAGCCTGGAAAAAGAAGAAGGTCATCACTATTACATAAAATAGTAGTAACAATTAAAAATATGAATAAGTATAATGGACCACATGCTGAATGTCTAGGTTCTCCATGTTTTAATTTGTCTATCTCATGAAAGATGAATGACATTACAGGTATATTATTCCTCTCTCAGATGATCAACCTGAGCGGCAATTTCAAATTGGAACTTAAACTAAGATTACAGGGTGATTTTATCTCTTTATGTCCATAAAATCTGAAGTCAGTGATAACTTTCTAGTATTAATTTATTATTAGCTATTGAGTCAATGTAGATTAAATAAAATTTAGATGCATTAGTGTGACTGTTCATATTAAAGGGACTTTCAGTATGTTTGTAAATAATTATCTTTATAATATGAATTGAAAAAGAGAACCGAATTCTGGAAGAGAACAAGGAGTGACATAGGAGAAGAATTTGGGGGAGAAAAGGTGGAGGTGGAAGTGATGTAATACAAAAAGTATCAATTATGAAAGAAACAAAACTAGTAGTGATAAGCATACATGCATTCTTCAGTCTTTTCCCACTGTGTGCATAAAGTGAGCAGATTATTCAAGCTCCTGATATAAGTTGACTTTGCTGCCATGGTAGAATATATTATAACCTGAGACTGTTAACTGATCTAAACATTTCCCCATTTACATTGCTTTCATCAAAATATTTTATCACAGCAAGATAAAGGAAAACTAAGTCAACTAGTTACAGGAATTGTCTAAAAGAATTTTCCTGTTAGAAGTACCTCAGGATAATTGTGATCTTAATCATAAAAATAAAAATAATCAGGACTGATTCATTTCTTTTTTATAATCATCATAAGATGCACTGCATTATTTTGTATGTTCATTTTATTATGTTTTTATTTAAAAAAAAAACTTTGTTATCCATATATCACCCTGCTCCTCCCTTCCCTCCTCTTAATCCCTGCCAGTCAGCCTTCAACATCTCCCCTCCCCTACCCACCCATTCCCTTCCCCCAAAGAGCAAGAAATCCCAAGGTGGATCAGCTCAGCATGGTACATCCACTCCAGGCAAGTTTGATTTCCTCATCCTCAAATCAAGACTGGGTTAGGTGTTCTTTTGCAGGGAATGTGCTCCAAGTTTCTAGCGCATGTACAGGTACACAATGATCCCACCTCTTGAGGCTCCACATACTGCCCAAGCTAATCAATAGTCACCTACATTTGGAGGGCCTAGCTCCTTTTGCCAATGGTTCCCCAGTGGGTATTCTTGATTCAGTGAGAACCTCAGAGTTCCAGCTAGCAATCACTGTGGGAATTTTCCTTATAATCACTATCCCCTTGATCATATAGACTCTCCTCCTTGGCTCTTGTCTGGACCAGGAGCTCGGCCCAGTGCTCAGCCATGGATCTTTGTCTCCACCTCTATTCATTGTGATGACACTCTTGGGTAGTAATTCATTTGATTATAGGGGAAGTCTTGTTTAGGCATCCTCTCCACTATTGGTTAGAAAACTAGCCAGTAACACCTTGTGAGTTCTTAGAAGTTTCCCTAGAACTCAGTCTCTTTCCAAAACCACATTGGCTTCCTCTACCAACACATCCATCTCTTTTGATTCTCTCTTTGTTGCTCCTCTCATTAAACTATCTCCTTATCTTATGATTTGTTCCCACTTTTTCTTGTTTGCAACCTGTTATGATCCTAATTTGCCAAAGTAGTCTACTCTATTTTCTCTTCCTAGGGGAATCTTTGGATAACTCTTAAGTTCCTTCTAATCACAAGCTGTTCAGCAGTGTGGTTTGCAGCTTAGGTATTCTTTGCTTTTGGTCTAAAGTCTTCTTATGAATGAATACATCTCATGCCTCTCTTTCTGTGCTTGTGATACCTCACTCAGGATAATATTCTGCAAATCCATTCATTTACCTGCATATTAGGATGGCTTTTTTGTTGTTGTTATTGAGTAGTACTGCATTGTGTAAATGTATGACAATTTAATAATCGATTCTCAGTTGAGGGGCATCTAAGCTGTTTCCAGGTTGTTGCTATTATTAATAATGCTGCTATGAGCATAGTTTTTCTAACTATGTATGTATGTGCATCCTTTGGGTATATGCCCAATAGAGCTACTGCTGGATCCTTGGGGAAGATTGATTCCTCATTTTCTGAGGAACTGTCATTCTGCATTCCAGAGTGGTTGTACAAGTTTACACTCCCAGTAACAATGGAAGAGTGTTCTTGCTCTGCATCCTGTCTAGCATAAGCTATCACCTGTGTTTTTCATCTTAACTATTCCAAGAGGTATAAGGTGGTATCTCAAACTTGTTTTGATTTGCACTTCTTTGATGACTATAGATGATGAGCAATTTTTTAAATGCCTTTCAGTCTTTTTAAATTCTTCTGTTGAGAATTTCCTTTTTAGCTTTGAACCCCATGTTTAATTGGGTGATTTAGGTTTTTGGTCTCTAGTTTCTTGGATATTCTTTACATTTTAGAGATCAGTCTTCTGTCAGATGTAGGGTTGGTGAAGATATTCTCCCATTCTGTAGGCTGTCGTTTTTGTCTTATTGACTGTGTCCTTTGCCTTACAGAAGCTTCTCAGTTTCAGGGAATTCTACTTTTTGATTGTTGTTCTTAGTGTCTGTGCTACTAGTAGTATTGTATTTTTGAAGTGGTCACTTGTGCCAATGCGTTGGAGGGTATTGTCCACTTTCTTTTCTATCAAGTTCAGTGTGGCTGGGTTTATATTTATCCACTTGGATTTGAGTTTTGTGCAGATATGGGTCTATTTGCATTCTTCTACATTCTACCATGTAGTTATGCCAACACCATTTGTTGAAGATACCATCTTCCATTGAATATTTTTGGCCTTTCTGTCAAAACTCAGGTGTTCATAGATGTGAGGGTTAATGTTGGGTTCTTTGATTTGATTTTATTGATCCACAAGTCTGTTTTATGCCAGATTCAAGCTGTTCCTTTTTTTTCTGTAGCTCTATAGTAAACCTTGAAGTTAGTGATTCAGGGACGGTGATTTCTTCCAAACAGTTTTATTGAACAGAATTGTTTTGGCAATCCTGGGTTTCCTGTTATTCCATATGAAGTTGAGAATTGTTCTTTCAATGTCTGTAAAAAAAATGTGTTGGGATTTTGTTGGGACTTGCACTGAATTTGTAGATTGCTTTTAGTAAGATTGCCATTTTTACTAGGTTGATCTTAACTATCCAGGAGTATGGGAGAACTCGCTATTTTATGATATTCTCTCCAATTTCTTTCTTCAGTGGTTTAAAGTTTTAGTCCAACAGGTCTTTTTTTTTGTGGTTAGAGTTATGCCACTATTTTCAGCTATTTAAAAGGTGATGTTTCCCTTATTTATTTTTCATCCCTTTTATCCTTAGTGTATAGGAAGGCTATTGATTTATTTGAGTTCATATTTTATGCTGCTATATTGCTGAAGGTGATTATCAGCTGTAGGAGTTCCCTGGTATAATTATGGGGTCACTTATATATATATAATCATATCATTTGAAAATAGATGTAGTTTGATTTTTTTTCCAATTTGTATCCCCTTAATCTCTTTTTGTTCTCGTATTGCTTTAGCTAAAACCTCAAGAACTATATGGAATCAATAAGAGGAGAGAGTACAGCCTTGTCTCATTCCTGATTTCAATGGTATTTCTTTGAATGTTTCCCCACTTAGTTTGATTGGCTGTCAGCTTGCTGCATATTGCTTTTGTTATATTGAGGTACTTTCCATATATTCCTCATCTCTCCAGGACTTTTATCATGATGAAGTGTTGACTTTTGTCAAAGGCTTTTTAAGCATCTAAGGAGATGATCATGCTGATCATGTGGGTTTTTTTTTCTTTCAATTTGTTTATATGATGGAAGACATTCACAGTTTTTCATATGTTGATTCATCTCTGCATCTGTCTGCAATGAAACCTACTTGATGGTGTTGAATTATTAATTTTTTTGTTATCTTGTTGAATTCAGTTTGCCTGAATTTTATTGAGTATTTTTTTATCAATGTTCATGAGAGAGATTCCTCTGTAATTCTCTGTCTTTGTTGCATCTTTGACTGGCTTGTGAACCAGAGTATTTGTGGACACACCTATGATTTTGTTGATAATATTTTCTGTGCCTTTGAGTTGGTATTCTCCTTCTTTGATTCTAATTATTCTCAGGTTTTGTCCTTTCATGGTGTCCCAGCTTTACTGTGCATTTTGTGTTATGACTTTTTTGGTTTAAGTGTTTTCTTTAATTTTTGTATCTATTTCCACTATTGAGTCTTCCACTCCAGAGATTCTCTTTTCTATTTCTTGCATTCTGTTGGTTATTCATGCATCTGTAGTTCTGGTTAGTTTCTTCAGGTTTTCTATTTCCAGCTTTGCCTTGGTTTGTGCCTTCTTTATTGCTTCTATTTAATTTTTATAATTTCTGGAAGGTTTCTTTCACCCATCAGTTTTATTTTTCTTTATTTTCTTTCAAGAATTTGTTCATCTCTTCTAAATTTTTTATTTGTATTTTTCTTCTATTTCTTTAAGGCAGTTTTTATATCCTCTTTTAATATTTTTATTATCTTCATAGAGTTTTAAAGGTTATTTTCTTCTGTTTCCTCTTCATTTTTATACTGATATCTTGATGTTGTAGACCTACCAGCTCTTTCTGCTGGTTTCTTGATGTTCTTTACATTATTATATGTATTCTTGTTCTGGCATCTGCCCATTGCTTACTAGGTTCATTTTTAGTCAGCTCTTGGTTAGTTCTTAGGCAGTTGTGTGTCCAGGGGCTGAGTGTTTCCAGTTATTGCAAGGGCTTCTCTTAGTAGGCTCTTAGTTGTCTGTAGGCCAAGGAACTGTGTGTCTCCAGATGCCACAAATGTCTCCCTTAAATGGGCATTAGTTGACTTTTAGTGAGCTCTTAGTCAGCTGTGGACCGGGAGGTTTTGGGGTCTCCAGTTGTTGAAGTGTGATGATTCAGATTGTGGTTTGGGCAGTGTTTGGCTTGTGGGAAGTCTCTCCAGCTGTGTTTTCATAAGGATTGGGGTTAGGGAAGCTCTCCAAGCTTTCTTTGGTTTAGAGAAGAGCTGAGCATGTTTGTGATGCAGGAATCTGCATCCACAGGCCAGGGTTTGGAGATCACGGTCTCTGCTTGGCCAAGGGTTATGGTGCCACTCACCTCTTAGTCAGCTATGGATCTGGAGGGAGGTTTCAGTGTCTCCAGTTGTTGAAGTATCCCATGACTGATTTCTAAATGAATTTTATGTTTCATTTGATAAAAGAGAAAGTATTTAATGTTTCTTCAAATGTTTATCTCTTACAGGGTTTTCCCTTTTCCACAATTTTCCATGTAATTCAGAGTGAATGAAGCAAATGTTCAACTTGCTGCTAACCTTTAACCATTAACCATCAAAACCAGGCTTTTCTGATTGAGGCTCCATGTGTATAAACTTATATATATATATATATATATATATATATATACACATACACACACACATACACACACACACACACACAAATAGAAGCAGAGTTACGTGGAAGATAGGGGAAAAAGAGATACAAAATAAAGAATAAGAGAAGATTATGTAAGAGAGAACATTGACCATAAAATATTACATGTAAATAAGAAATGTTCAAAATAAAACTTAAATGTTATGTCTTCCAGTGATGGCCAGTTTACTTTATAATTTATTATAATGAGTCATTTGCTTTGATACAGTATCAGACTCAGTGACTCCTAATTGACTTGTGAACAATCTCTCTAGTAAGATATAGCTGCAGTTCTTTCTGCTTTTCTATTTTTTCTCTGAAATTTTCAAATAGATAACTATATGTCAGTGATTAATATTGACTCTTCAACTCTGTATATTTTCCTAGAAATAAATTAACACATGGAGAAAACTCAGATTGAAAACAAACTAGCCAATGATAATCTAAGCTTGGGCTTCAATTAAATCAAAATTTTAGTGTCGACCATATATCCTTAGATAAAACAAATGGATTTGTGCAGCCAAGAGGAGGAGAAGAGGAGGAACTTTAAAGGACACAGGGTGTGTGAAGAAGATAGGGAGAAAGACAGTAAGGGTGAGGGAGAAGTATAGTAGGAGGATTCTGGCCTGGACTTTCGATCCTAGCCTCAAGGTTTTGGTCCGCAGACCCACAAAGACACACAGATATTTACAATAGTTTTAGCTGATCCACCTAAAGCCCAGACATATAACTTGCTAGCTCTTTACCCTTAAACTAACCCATGTCTCTTATCCTGTTCAGCCATGAGGCTCAGTACCTTTTCATAGAGCAGCATAGTTGTCCTCTGCTTCTTCCGGCTTCTCTCTGGCCTTCTGTTCTGTGCTGTATTTTCTCAAGAGTTTTCTTAGTCTGGTAGCCCTGCCCACACTTCCTGCCTGCCTTTGGCCAATCAGAGCTTTTTATTAAACCAGTGGGTTGGACAATTATTTACCATGAAACAACACAATCCCCTACAGGGAAGTGTGTGTGTGTGTGTGTGTGTGTGAAAGAGAGAGAGAGAGAGAGATGGGGGAGGGGTCCTTACTTTTGTTTAGCCTCAAAGTGAACATTTCGGAAGTGGTGCAAAACACCAGTGCTTTCCCTACATGTATCTCTGCTGCTTGAAGATTGCCTAAAACTACTTTAACTCTGTCTGGAGTGAATGTTTTGTATGTCTACTAGATGTATTTTCTGTATCTTTTTAAAATATTTTAACTTATGGGAAGCATGTGTATCTGTGTGATTATTTGTGCAGAAGTATAGGTGTTACATAAGATAAGAGGCCATTTATTCTCCTGTAGCTAGAGTTACTGGTGGTCAGGAGCCAGCAGTCATGGGGGTCCTGGGAACTGAACCCAGCTCCTCCGAGGAGCAGAAAGAAGCCTTAACAACTAAGCCATCTCTAGAATCTTCCTTTGTCCTCACCTTACTTATGTGTACATACAAACATTAGTTTTACATTATTCTGTATCTTTTTAAGCCTTTTAAGTTGACTTATACTCTCTGTTTGTTCCCATTTTGACATCTATCTCCTGTTTTTCTGACTTAGACCAAAGAAATCTCTTATCAAAAAAAAAATTATCTGAGAGATGTTTGTTGCTTTGCCATAGGATCAGACTTCTCAACAGCCAAGTCAGATGGGGATTTCAGACATAATTTTCTTTTGTTATTATTCTATATTTTCCTTCTATCTCTCTCCATCCTTCTGTGTCTCTCCATAACATTATCTCGCCTTATCTCTGTCTGTCTTTCAAAATCTATCTATCATTTCTCTGAGTGTGTGTGTGTGTGTGTGTGTGTGTGTGTGTGTGTGTGTGTGTGTGTGTATGTCCGTGTATGTTGCTGAGGAGTGAAGATTGACCTCAGTTCTTTCTTAATCCTAAGAAAGTTTTCTACCACTAAGCCACACACTAAGGTGTTATTTCTTTTAGTTGTGAGAATATAAGAGCATAGGTTTTAGATGTTAGAGAAAAAGTTGGTAGACTTTATCAAATAAAAGAGTGTGTCCATGGCTGATTTGAGAAAAGTAGCTGACAAGAAGTTACCATTCAGAAATGATTTTTTTTTTTTTAAGGGAAGAGAGTCTCATGAATATGAGGCAATAATCAGTGAATGAAGTAGGAAAACTTTAAAAGTAGATGGTACATTATATCAGACACACATGATGCATTCTAAAAAAGGAAGAAAAGCTTCTCTTTAAAACTGGAAATGCAGTTTGATTAAGACAAACAATGTCTGTGGAGAAGATGACTGTGGGGGATTCAGAGGAGTCTTCAGAGATATCCCCAAAGGAAAATATATGACTTTTTTTATCCTACAAGGTTGAAGTGCTATACAATATGACTTATTCTAGGAAAGCTCATTGAAAACGAAGATGGAGGTGCAAGATGTTGGTTAGAATCATGAGTTAGAAGCTATAAAATCATAGCAAGGCATAACTTCTTAATTCTCTCTCCAGGAAGTATGCTGTACAGAATTCTATCTATAGTTCCTCAGACTAGTATTGGATCACCTAAGAATTACCACCATCTCAAAGGTCTGAACAAAGATCTATAGGCTTCTTTTTAAGATTTATTTTATTAATTATTAATTTATATTTCTAGGTGTATACAAACATGTGTGGGTGTCGTTGGAGGCAAGAAGAGGCTGTCAGATCCCTTGAAGATGAAATTGCAAGCAGTTGTTAGACATCTGACTTGGCTTCTGAGACAAAATCTCTGATCCCTCCTGTGATTTTTATAGCTTCTAATTTATAATAATACCCAATATCTGGCTCCCTCACATGACCTTTGCACTGAATATCTCAGGTACTAAAGAGTTTATTATTTTATATAGATAAACTTTGAAATAAATTGTAATATTGGTGTAAATGCTATTTGGGTATTATACTTATGCTTATATAAGTAAGTTTCAAATAAAATTCATGCCTAAAAATTGAAATGAAAACACTTAAAATATAGCATTGCAAAAATATCTCTCTTTGGTATTTCTTTTTCTTATATAATCTGCTGAGAAATTCAAAATAGGCATGCTACTGCAGACTTTGGATCCAATTCCACCCTCTGTTGGAATATGTAAAAACCTCATCTCCAGCAATTTGGAAAAAAATCTCAAGCCAGAATTTCTGGAAGAGCACACCTGAGCTCATAACTCTATTCAGTTTCCTCCTTATTATTCAGATAAAGCTCCTTCCTGTATCCTAAATTGTTATAGATCAGACAATCTTAACTTCAAGTATCTGAGCCTTAGCTTTCATCTCTTCTTAGCCTAATAATAAACAAAATTTATGAGCAAACACCACTGGGAATTCAAACCTACTTATTCATATACATGATTCCTAAACAAATAGCACTATGGTTGCCGTTGGAAGTCTTTTGTTGTCTGTTTTACAGTGATAGAACATTAGAATTAGAGTTTTTGTTTAATCATTGGCAAACCTAATCAAACATGTTTCAACATTGGAATGTTTGACCAGTTAAATTAATAGTATATTTTCTTTTATTTGATGACCAATGGACTCCCCTTTCTGCTTGTTTTCAAGTGCAAGCCCATATTTCTCATTCTCACAGAGAGGTTGAAACTTTGTCTTTAATTTGGAAAATGTTAAAATTTGTCTGTAGAAAGTTGGCCTGCAGGACAATATTGTCCTCCATTCTAAAATTTGGGTCCCTCCATGTAACTTTCCAAGTTTATTCGCTATCTGTTTCCTGGTCTGTCTCCTCCTGAGTCTTACCGGCATTCGCATCTCTTCTATTTAACCATCCTGTAATCAGCCCCTTTCTTGGCCAGAGACTATCTTTATGTTCCACAGTTTTCTTTCCATCAATTTCCTAGATTAGAATTTCTGTAATGCCCCCCCCCGAGATTCAACTAAGTCTAATTATGGATAAAAGATTAACATAAATTAATTTTCAAACATTTTCCATATATATATATATACCTTTCACACCAACCACCACAAGCCATTTCATTTTACTGAGCAAAGATAGAAAATAAACATGCAATTTCTTAAAGCTTATACAAGTTACTTTATTTTACCCATGGCAACTAATTGAATCTAGTACTTGACAAATGTTAAATATTTTGAGATTCTTCCTTATATATAATAATCTGATGATATAGGTACTTAAAATATTGTTTTGGATTAAAACACAGATGACAATCAAAGCTCAACCCTTAGAAATAATAGGTCAATGGCTCCAAATTTCATGTTTTCAAGGAGCATACCTGGCTTGGGACCCTGATCTGGTTGACATTATAGCTCCAAACAACCTGTGTCTTCCTCAGCTTAGCTGTAATACAAACACCAGAAACACTGACTGAGTTATAGTCACTCTGATTTTCAGAACAGGAGAATAAGTAAAAAAATGAAACAAGAAAAATATCTGATTTCCAGAAAGCAATAAATATACAGTGTCATTAATTTAACTATGGTAACATGTTATTTTCATTACTGTTAGAGCCTTGTGTGACATTTTTTATTTAGTCCATGTGCTTTAGTTAAGAGATCCATGGATGTTTGCTATATAAAGGTGTGTTTGGCCCCGTCAATGTGGGGCCTATTAGCAGTCATTGAGGAGGCCATTGGTGCAGGTGTTCCTATGAGGATACATGGTAACTCTGTTCTTATTATTTCCTCTGCTGTCTTCATATCTCTTCCATTGTCCACCCCATGGAACTTCCAGAGCTCCCTGACTGTACAGTTTGCAAACTCGCAATTTCGTGTCACATTTGTTACCATAGCAACAAACAATAACCTACAAAGTGGAAAACTGTTGATTCAGCCACCAAATTTATGTCCTGCTGGTATCTAGTCAAACAAGACTTCAGTATACAACACAATGCAGTGATATCCTGAGGCCTTTAGGATTGTTCTTTAAATTCTCCCATCTCAAGTCCTTCTTTTGTTTTCATTTGATGCAAATCTAGTACTTGCTGAAGGAGCCATATTCTAGTTCTACACTTCCAATCAACCTTTTGGTATATATTACTATGGTGAGTAAAATAAATATTTTAATTAACTAAATTTTAAGAAGTTATGTTTAGCATAGCCTCTTTTCCTACTCAAATAATTTACAACCTAATTTTATTGCTGCAGTTGAAAAAAGACACAAACATGTAATCTAGTCAAAAAAAGATATGAAAGGGAATGCTGAGAGTCAACTAACAAAGCTGCATACATTTCAAGTACAATTAAAGTGAAAATGAGGTCTGAAGGTAAGAGAAGAAAGTAGAAATATATATTGTTTATAATATAGGGAGAATGAGTCACTACAGGGTACCAAACTCAAAGGATAAAGATCCCGGTCAATTTTGAATGCAGCAACATCTCTCTATGTATTGAACAAGTTGCTCTTTTCTTTTCTATGTCAATTTCAGGCCAGAGTATAAAAGGTCAGAGGAAGTAGAAACATCATGGATATCTATAAACTCTATGTATATTGTTCCCTTTCCCTTTGCTTACTTGTGAACCTATTGTTCTTCATGTAGATATACATGTAAATTTTACTTTAAAAGGCAACTCATAAGACATCACCACCTCAACTGTATCTTTTATATAGGCCCCAAGTTAAAAATGACATCTCTGCTCCTCATTTCCTGTATTCTTTGCCCTTTACGTCTTCTGTAATATTTTAAATTTATAGTTATATTCAGTTCCTATTGTAATTTCTCTTTCTCTCTTACTCTGTGTGTACACAAACTAGTTCCTAAATTCTCTTAGAGCTGGGTAATACTAGCTTGTTCACTTTCAATCTAAGAGATAGGACAGCATGAGTTGATTTAGTCACACATACAAGCTTATATTAATATTAAGGGTTCTTTACCTTCGGTGAAATCCTAACAGAGAGTATCTGCTTACAACTTGATATATTCTGGTGTCTGGGATGATGCTATAAGCACAATGATATTCCCTTCAGTGTATATTCCTTCTCTAGTGTATATGATGAGGTCACAGAAACTCATGTAGATACTGCTAACGGTAATGCCAATATGCTGAAAAAGATTCAGAGACAATGGAGCACTTTTCTGGTAGAAATGACTCACAAATGTCACTTTAACCACACTACTACTGTTTTCCAGCTTCCATCAGCCAGCCCATACCAATTGAAACCTTTTTGCTTTTTACAGGAACAAAGATGGTAGAATGATGTGCTGCCAATGAACTGTCTAAGCCCCTTCATCCTTGCTCTCCTATGGTGACCATGACTGAAGGAATCTATGAAACCCCTGAATAAGAACATTACAGCCAAGCACCCCAGACATTACTTCATTATAAAGATGCATGTGGCAGTTTCTAGCTAATGAATGCCAGCACTCAGAAGGCTAAACTCAGCTTCTCCCTGATACGATTTAACATTGTATTTCCTAATTTGAGCCTGATTTAGTCGCTCGGGTGTTTGGATGCCTCTTCTATGGTGCCGATAGTTAATTAAACAGATGTTGCAGAGGGAATCATTAATTTTAGTGCTGCAGATGGAAGCAAAATGACTTTGTGAAGTTAATGTTTCAGCAAAACAATGAGATTCTGTCATCAGTTAGTGTAAACCGAGTAAATTAAGAGAACAAGTAGAATAGGGTAAGCTGCTCTGTAAAAAGAACAATTATTCATTTCCAGAATTATGCTTCCCTTTGTCTTTGCATTACGATAGCTGGGATAGAAGGAATGATGTTTTCAGGCAGAAGTAGCGGGATTACAAGGCAGGCAGATAAGAACATTTTGAATTTTTAGTTTCACATTTTAAATTTGATAAGTCCTTATGATTTAAAAATATGTGCCAACACAAATGAACCAGGTAATATTCTGGTAAGATAGATATAATTTCTAGTATGTATCAATGGAAAATAGAAACAAATTTCCATTGATAACCCCAAAAATTATTTCAGTAAATGTTTATTGTCAAGGAAAACCCTGGGATCTAGGGATATGGTAATGAACATGAACAAGAAGATTCTTCCATACTTCAGGCTGAAAAAACATACAAGTGTGTACTGCCTGGCTTACAAAAGTATGTTTATAAATATATGCAAGTTTTTCACATACAAGTTCAGAGAATCTCTCCTAAGCTTTCTCTGAATAAAATTTATAGAAAGAAAACTGATTCCAAACATATTTAAAAAAAATAATGAAAAAATGTATCTTATTGTTTACTTATAAATAAAATTTTATCAAGAAGCTGAAATTTCAAAGGAAGTAATATAATATATGAGCATATCCATTCATTATTATACAAGATTTATAGTGACTTATATAAATAAACTATTGAATAAGAACTCAAGAATGGAGAGAAAGATGTCCACAAAGTTATCGCATTAAGCATGATAGAGAGGGAGTCACTCAATGTCACATCTGCCACTTTATGACAGATCAAAACAGGTACTCTCATGCCAAAATTTTAACACAGAATTTTTTTCCTGGACAATTTGAAATCTGTAGCTATCCACCTCGATAGTTGTGGCCAACAGAATAATGATCTAATAAATGTCCATGGCTTGCACGACAGTTAAATATTTTAAAAAATTCATTAAAATAGTCATCTCCATCAATGTATCCCCCTGCTCGCCCTCTTCTCCCACTCCCAATCACTCCCAGCCAGCCCTCAGCCTTACCCTCCCGATTCACCCATCCCTTCCCCCAAAAGGGCAAGAAGTCCCAAGGTGGGCCAGGCCAGTGAAGCACATCCACTCCAGGCATGTCTAATTCACTCATCTCAAAGTAAATTTTGGGCTGGGTGTTCCTCTATAGCGAATAGGCTATAAGGTGTCAGCTCATGAACAGGAACACAGTCTGATCCCACCCCTCATGACTCCACACACTCATGGCAGTCAAAAGCTGCCAACCCCTAGAGGGCCCAGCTCCCCCTCCTGATGAATCTCCAGTGGCTACTCCCAATTCAGTGAGCTACTCAGAGTTCCAGCCAGCTATCACTGTGGGAACTTTCCATATAGTCTCTATCCACTTGCACATACAGACTCTCCTCTCCTGGTTTCAGTTTGTGATGTGAGAGAGACATAGCTTTTGCAAAAGATATGAATTTAGTATAGAGTATTAACATCAGGTGAGTAACAACAACCCATAACTCCAGCTTCAAGGAAATTCATCCCTCAAAAGTACTTGGGAACCTGAACTCAAGTAGATACACCCCTATACTGACATACACACAGATTCATATATCACTAAAATGTAAATTATATCTTTCAAACAAAGGTAGCTTAGAATCATCCTCTTGTTTCTGATAAGATCTGTTGATCTTAAGAAAATGTCCTTAGTGGCTTGGGTGGTTGCATCTAGTGGCTGCCATATAAATCATAGTCAGTTTATTTGGGGGGGGGGGTTCAAAACCTGAAACATAAGTGCACAAGAGTGACTTATTCATCCAGCACTGGTATTTAAAATAGAAAGATACTATGAGAAAAAAAAAAGTGTGGAATCACTCTGAGCTAACAAACAATAGATGTATTTCTCATTTGAATTTCTAAAAAGAAGTGCAATAATAAAAGTAGATTGATTTTATATTAGTGACATGTTTCATGGATTTTTTTCTTCCAAACTGTAAGTTAATATAGACATGCTATAGTCAACAAAGCCTATTTTGCTTTGTTATACTAACAATATTAGCCTAATATGTGGCAAAAAGAATGTTATGTATTTTTTGTTTTCTATATATTATTTTTACTATATCAGCCTTAAATGTTGGTCTTTTCACCTTAACTGTATTTAATACAATTATGTGTAGCAGACTCATACATATATATTATTATTTTTTTAATATTCTGATTATCCATTCTTTCACTCAAAAATATTCCTTTGGATTTTTTGATTGTAAATAAAGAATGTGTTTACTTATGGAATTTACAGTGTTTCACAATAAATGGTTGATGTCTATCTTTTAGATATGCAAAAAATTACAGAAGCAAGAATTAAGTATTGCTAATAAAGTTTAATTGATGTGAGTATAAGGTTCAAAGAGGCTTGGTCAACAATGAGATATGGGCTTGAAAGAAAACTATTCCTCGGTATTTTATTAGTCACACTAAGTCTTCCTCTAGTATAAGGGCGAGCTTCAATCCTGGTGCTTTGCTATACCTAAAATTACTTTAATGATCATCTTAAGTCAAGACCCTGTGGTTCTAGTGGATGGTTTCTGTTTTTTTCTTTCTTTCTCTCTATCTTTTTTCTCTTTTTTTTAGTTCTATGTATCTACATGAATATTATAAAGGAAACCAGTTAGGAAGAACTGAGTAGGATACAAAATGATTATTTTTTTCTCCATCTCAGCATGGTGCTAAACACACCAGCTGTGCAGGGCAATTCATGTGCCATATCTCCAAGTGTGCTGATTAAGCCACAAGATCATGAATCTCCAGGGACTCTGTTCTGCTCTAGCATAGACTCAATTGCATAAACAGATTTTATTGTTGCTTAGAGCCTCTTGTTAGGCCCACCCTATCACTCTTAAACTACTTTCAATGATGCTTGGTTTTAAAAATAAGTGCTACCTAGCTTAACTTACATTTCCCCTTTTATCAGATGTGTATACAACCACAACTGTCAATACCCAATTAAAATAAAAATTGGCTAAAACTGTACCGTATCCTAAAGTGCTTCAAGAATAGCATCAGATACTTTTGATGAACATCTGAAATTTCCTTTTAAAATGATCCAGTGTTCTGGGACAACTTACAAGATCAGTTGTGTCGGTGTTTACTGTATTTGGGTTCTAAATAATAAGAGAAATAAAAATTAAAATAATAAATCTGAAATAAAATTGATCCAGATATACTGTCATAGTCATAGCTGTTTATTTTTTTTTTTTACTTTATATGGTAATTATGGGATTAATTTAGAGACAAACTGTTGTTGAAAAACTCAAATTGAGAATAGAATTTAGAGGACTCAAATTGGATGCAACAAAACACATGAAAATCCTTTAATTAATTAGAGCACAATGACAGAAAAATTAATAATGTGCTAAGAGGGTCTCCTATTTACAGAGATAACTTCTAAACTACCAATATTTATTTTCTTACAAAATTGAAAGTCTATTTTTTGTCGTTGTTTCCTTCATTGTTATTATTAGTTAAATTGCTTCAGAAATTCAGAATGGAAGTTAAAATACATCATTTTGTTCTAGAGATTAGAAAGAATTGTAAGAATTAAGTATTTTCTTTAGGGTCATGTGTTAGCAATCCTAAAACTAGATGGACTAAGTTATCATATTAGATTTTGTTTTCTACCAGTCTGCTACACTAAGTGCCATGAGTATTCTGCTTCATGAATATAATTGATCAGTAGAAAACTTATTGAGTAAATTGGTGTCTCTTCAAAGGTAAGTAGTATTTTTATGCACATTAAATAGAAGTAGCATATTTAGATATAAGAAAAGATATAAGAGTTTGGAAGAAGCAGTAAGTATCTCAAGTCAAGTTTTTTTGAGAACTCATTTCACTTGCTAGGATTCAGAAGCATTGCCAGAAGAACAGAGGAAACTGGCCTGAGAGGCACACACAAGTTTTGGATGTCAGTGAGAACATAGTGTTCCCTTGATTTTGTTCATATACAAAAACGCAGAGATTCTAAAGAAAACCTGTATCTCATTGTATTCTGAACACATATTAAGGGTGGTAACCTAACACCCTTTTTGTAGCTGTAGCTGTATCAAGTATCTATCTATGCATTTTCTAGAGTTACTTTGTCTCAAACTATAAGACAAGAGGAGGCATTTCTAGGTCAGCATGAAATTTTGCCTGAAGGAAAGTTCAGAGAAAAGGTCTCTTAGCCAATGCACAGAAGAATGAGAGAATGTTCTTTTGTCTATGCACCAAACAATCACTTCTCTATGAAGAGTAAGGCAAAGATGATGAAAATAATTTTATAATTATAGAAATCTTAAGCAGCTTGCTTCTAGAGATTTCTGACATGTGCTAATGAGAACAAGGAGACAGGTTTTACAGACCTAAGGGGAAGTTAATTTCAGTCTTGCAGCTAATATTGTTCACGTGGGTGTTGACCATAAAGTCACTTCTATTAGAGTTGATGTTAATTCGTCTTACCCAATCAATCATAGTAACCCTTTATTCTGTGAAAGTCAGTGGCCTCATACCAATGGACATATTCATAACTATTGTGTTTTGTTATTTTCTTAGTTGCTAATCACAAAGTTCCAGGAACAAACATTTTAACTCTATTCCATTGATATAATAACTACTAAGTTGCAAGTCCTTTAATTTGGGATACCTCACACTTTCAAATGGTAAAACCGAGTTTGAATTTTTATGTCACAAGACTGTTTTAAATATGCATGAACTGAGAGCAATTCTATAAATATTAGGCATTATTTTAAATTTATCCTTTCTAAGATACTGAATAAAAACATACAATAGAAAAGACATAAAAAGGAAACTGAAAAATATTGAGAGCCAACCAATAATAGGGAAGATATTTTTGTGTGTGCTTCATAGTAAGAGTATGCAAGAGCTGTACAAATAAATGTTACTATCCCTGTTATCAGTGAAATAGTTTGATTGAAGATCGAGTTACCTGTTTGACTATGGCCCCACGGGTGTCCTTCTTACCAATATATTCTCCTGTTTTTTCAAAGATGTGAGAGGCAAACAACAATAATTTGTAAGATTGAAACTAACTCTTAATTTTTTGTTTCCTTAACATGATATTAAGATTTTTTTTTAAGTAAGAGAAAAATGATGATCAAGGGCTGGCACCTTGGAGCCCATTCCCTGTAGAGGAACACTTAGCCCGGCATTGACTTTGGAATGAATGAATCAAACATTCCTGGAGTGGATGTGCCACCTTGGGAGGGGATGAGTAGATTGGAAGGGGCGAGGCTGAAGGCTGGCTGGGACAGATTGAGAGGGACAAAGGGTGGGGGAGCAGTGGGATACATTGATAGAGATGCATTTTTTAATGAAAATAAAATAAAATTTAAAAAGTAATAAATAAAAAAGAAAATTATTTACAGACAACATTAATAGTTTGACAATAATACTGATAGGTAAGAATGTTTTTCCTAAGAAGAAGAAATGCTAGACTTGCCTCTGGCATAATGACTATTGCCAGCATATGAAATATGCCTTAACACTGTATGAATATATATCACTGTGATTAATTTAATAAAGAAGCTGACTGGCCAATAGCTGGAAAGGATAAGGATAAACAAAGATACAAATGCAGGGAAAATAGGAGGATGGGATCAGAGGAGTATGGTGGAGATGCAGAGAGAAGCAGGTAAACATGTTCTACTGAGAAATTTACCAAGCCACGTGGCAAAATGCAGATAAAAATATGGGTTAGTTAAAAATGTAGGAGACAGATAGTAACAAATCTGATCTATTTGCCAAGCATTTACAATTAATATTAAGCCTTCTTATGGTTCGTTGAGAGTGACTTGCAGGACACAAACTTCAACCCACAAATAGCACCCAATCATTGAGCACCTGAGAGATCTTGAAAGAGTTCTAGATACATAAAAATGAAGCCATATGTGGCTTCTTAATGACCTGCTCGTCCTGCATACCATAATGCAGAGACTTGCATCCTACCCATTGCTAGATAGCTTGAGTTTCCATCTTGAGCCCTGCCAGTATGCCATGAGATAAGTTATTGACATGTTTCCAGAGTCTCTCACATAAACCATGATACCGAGAAATGTCACAAAGCAGTTGCCTGTAAGTTTGAGCTGCAACCATCAGCTCTGTCAGCATGCTGCATGGTGGGGTTGGGGTTTTCTTTATCCAAACAGAAAACTTTATACTCATTAAAGACAGATCCAGATAGAAAAAAAAAATCTAAACTGGTTAAAATATGTTTAAAAATATGCATTGACTTCTGAAAGAAAAAAGAAAAGATAGAGACAGTCATAGAATAAAAATAATTTAAAATAATAAAGGACTTTTAAAAGGAAAAGAGTAAAAATATAATAAGCCATATAAATACAGAAAATTCACAGAAATTCTGGATTTGATATGTTATAATGTTATCTTTTGATTTTCTAATTGCTAATAAATAACAGCTGCTAAAACTTCTGGATTAAACCAACCTATATCTTCCATGAATGTCTTGGCCTAAAAAAATATAAGTCAAAAGATATGTTGCTTGGGAAGAGAGATTATGCTTTTATTTTCAAAAAAATTGAGAGTCTATGAATTCATTCCAGGTTAAAAAATGATCAGGCTTGATTGAGTAAGACTCCCCTCAAAATCTTGAATATAAACAGAAAAAATAAACCTAGACCTGTAAGATACTTGATAAATATTTTCCCTACTCAAACATAAAACAAAAATTTATTGTTGCCTAACTTGTCTACGATATACTATCTATATTCGTATTAATACAAATATGTACATTACTTTTAAAAGTTTATGTCTTTTCAGAACAACGGGAAGAGACATTAATAAAAAATCAATGGCTGAGGTAATCATTTATCTAGATCTGCTTCAAGGCTGCTAACTGTGATGCTCTTACCTTAGAGAATAATTCATGTAAGATTTTCTCATGATTGTCCCAAAGATTCTAATACCCCTAAACAACAGGAAGTAATCTAAATAATGATGTCCTTATTCCCAAAAGATGGATTATGGATGTTATTATCATTAAAAAGGATTTGATTACAGATTGTAAATGGTCTTAGTAAAACAAAACTAAACAAAATAGTTAAATTAAAAAGTCTCTTTCTAAAGGGAAAAAGGGGGGTATAATAAAGATATTTTGAGATAAAAGGGTGGACTCTTGAATCAACTTTAATAAAAAAAAACCTTAATTTTAAAATATTTTGCATTTTTATAGATTTATGATAATTGATACAAATTTAAAGTTAATTTTGTTATACTATGTATATGTTTCTTCTCTTTTTAGCATATTATATTCATGCAGCTCCTTTGAAAACTTAATATATAATTAAGAAATATAGTTTAACAGTCATTTATAATAGCCACATTTATATCTGTACTTGATATGTTTTCATGGTAATAAACAGATATATTTAGAGAGATAGATGGTCTTGAAACTTCAAAGACCTTCAGAATAAAGTATTTGATAATTTAACCAAGCAAAGCTTTTCATGACTGTGAGACACTTCTGCTTCTGGCAGCACCACTTTACTTCAGAGAAGATGATAGACTAGAAGAAATTTCATATGGATTTGTTTTCTTTATGGAAAAAGCTACTCATTAGAGCAAAGAATATGACCCTGCCTCAGTTTTTAACAGGATATTGTCTAAAAGACAAAAAAGAAGTGACTGTCAAACTTTGCAAAGATAATGTAGGACACTCCTTCAAAATTTCCTGCTTCTCAGAAAAGCCTGTCACATATATGAGGCCAGTAGGCCAAAGTTGGAAGTGTCTATGTTACAGAAGCTAGGGTGACTGTCCAGGTAGCTAGATGTCCCTCTCATTAGGTAATATTTCACTCTTCTAGGGTTGGTGACAGAGTTGAAGACTAGGTAGTCAGAGTTAAAATTTTTTTCTTAGTTATGATAAAATGTATATTAGGTATAAAATTTTAGAGTCATAAATATTGAAGTATTGTTCCTAAATTTGTCAAGTACAAATATACTGGATATTGCAACTATAATTCTTACTTAATAAATGTTTTGTTTTATATAATTTTACTTCATTAAAGTTAAGACCTTCCTTTATAATTAGACAAAATAAAAGAAATGTAGAATGTTCCTTTACATTGTGTGAATATATGTCACTGTGATTTGGTTTAGTAAAGAAGCTGATTGACTAATAGCTGGACAGATTAAGGGGAGAGCCAAACACAGAATACTGGGAAGGACTGAATCAGAGGATTATCAAGGGGATGCAGAGAGAAGTAAGATGAACATATCTATCTATACTGAGAAAAGTATAGATAAAAATATGGGTTAATTGAAAATGTAGCAATTAGTCAAGTACTTATAATTAATATTAAGCCTCTGTGTGGTTATTTGAGAGTGTCTTGCAGGACAGACACTTCCTCCTATACCTGCACATGCAGCATTGACAGACATAAGTAATGAGAAAAAAGGGCTTGAACAATAAATGACAAACAAGAGGAGAATAAATTTGGTTCTTTCATTCATTTAGATGACACATACAAAGATGAGCCATCTTTGAATTGAATTAGATCTTCTCCTATTTTACAATGGTTTCAAGTATAGGAAGAGAATGTCAATGACTTTCACTGAAAACACTGGGAGTTGCCTCACCCACTGTCTTATACTAACAGCACCCCATACCAAAGACACAAAAATGTTATTAGGAGTGAGGAAAATGACATTGTGTCTACAACAATGTGTGGTAATGTGGATATTAAATATCATCATTCAAGGAGAGATAAACCTGCATTTCTTATTTATGTAATCTTGAGTCTTGGTGGCAGAGGGCCTTAGACCTGTGGCTGTTCATATCACCATGGTCCTTGATGTCTGGAGCTTTCCTTTTACTCCTCCTTTGAAAGTTTTATTTTTAATAGTGTTTTATTGATTATTGAAAATTTTGCATAATGGTCCCTGATGCCACTCACTTTCTTGTCATCTCAGGTACTACCTTTACAACTCCCCTCAAAATGGAAGCAGAAAAGAAAGAAACAAAATACAGTTTTAGTTTGGGTTGCTCATGTACATCCTAGAGCATGATAAACCACTCAGTAGCCAACCCCTTAAAAAAAAACTGAGCCTTTCCTCTCATCCCACCCCTGTCAGAAGACATCAACAGTGAACAGTGAGGAGCTACACTTCAGCCAACTTATTCCACACTTTCTTTTCTTTCTTTCTTTCTGTCGTGTGTGTGTGTGTGTGTGTGTGTGTGTGTGTGTGTGTGTGTGTGTGTGTGTGTGTGTGTGTTTTACCAGGAACTCATTTTGTAGACCTCAGTGAACTTAAACTTACAAAGATCCTCCTGCCTCTGTTTAAATTCTGAGAACTGGGATTAAAGGTGTGTGCCACTACTGTCTAGTGCCTTAGCAAAACTGTTAAGTGTAGTAAGAGGTTTCTGGCCCAGACTTTCAGCCCTAGCCTCAAGGTTTAGACCCGCAGACCCACAGATCTGACCCTCAGAGACACAGAGATGCTTACAATAGTTTTAGGCTGATCAGCGTAAGGCCCAGGCATATAACTTGCTAGCTCTCTACCCTTCATCTAACCCATGACTTTTATTTTGTTCAGCCATGCAGCTCGGTAACTTCTCTCAGAGCATCATAGTTGTCCTTTGCTTCTTCTGACTTCTCTGTGGCATTCAGCTCTGTTATTCCTGTTCCTAGAGTTTTCCTAGTCTAGTAGCCCCACCCACACTTCCTGTCTGCCTTTGGCCAATCAGCACTTTTTATTAAGCCAGTGGGTGGGACAATAATTTACAATGGAACAACATGATTTCCCACAGTTGAGTTCTTTTCTTTATTTTAAATTATTTTTTATAACAAAAAATGTCATTTTTGTCTATGTATCCCCTGCCTTCCCTTCCCTTCCTTTCTCCTAATCCCTCCCAGTCAGCCTCACCCCTCCCCACTAAGAAAAAGAAGTCCTAAAACAGGACTTCAGCAATGGCTTCTTATCTATATATTTTTGGGGGGAGGGGGCAGTGGGATAGGAAGACAGTTTGTCACAGAAGCCTTCTATGCTCTCTTTCTTAAATGTGAGTCTGCCATCATCCATACCAACTCAAAGAAAGCTTCCATTTCCTTTATAGTCAGCCAAAGGTTGGATCACCTCTTTCAGAATGGACCATTCTCTTGAGACATAGTTCTTACACTCTGCCTTGCACATCTGGCTTCATTCAGCCATCTTTCCTTTGTATTTCATGAGTCCACATTTCAAAAGTATCTTCCCACAAATCTGCCCTTTTCTAGTAGTTTTTCTGGGAATATGCAGGCTCTGCAGACTCTTCTGCACCTCTTCATCTCCTCTTGGATCTCCCATGGGTCAGTCTTGCAGGTTTCTTGGAAGTGGATGACAAATTTGATCACAGCATGCTGATTTGTTTTTGGATCTGGTTCTGCACCTTGTCTCCTTCACCAGTTCCAGTCTTTTGTAAATTAAGTGATCTTGGAGAAGAGCAATTGGATGTTCTGGATATAAGCCCAGATGGTAGCAGGCCTGATGTCAGGTCTTCTCTGATTACTTTTATATTCACATTATATTCCTAACAGGACTCTCAAAAACTATCCATACAATGTCTCATGACCCAAATTTTTTATTTCCCCACTATTAATAGTTACAGAGTGTGGGTTTTAAGAATCATATCTTGATAATACTATATAAAGCTGAAATCATTGTTTTCCATTATGTAATTCACAAATTTTGATCCATTAGTTTATGATATGATAATATTTTGGGAGTTAGAATTTTCTTGCTTGAGTCCTGTCTTTCTGTGCATTATAATTATTTGCATTCTTTAAGTAGAAGTGTGTAGCGTTCAGTCTCTTTTTGATATAGAAAAATGACTTACATAGCTTTAAATTTTATTAGGTATAATTTATAATTGCAAATTATTATTTATGTACTTCTGTTGACCTATTTTGACCTATGCATATCTGTATCTGGGATCTGAGGACCTTACAAAATGGAGCAGACTACAGTATAATTCTAGAGATAATTTTACTTCAATTTCAATGTACTTTATATATGAATGTAACAAAAAGTATTAATTAAAGAAAGGCTGTTTGAATTCAGAAAAAACATGATCAAAGATGTATGTAAATAAACACCAGAAAATGTATATGAAATATTAGCAGAGAAACACTTTCTCAGATATTTCTCAGAACAAACAAATTTAAATATAATTGTCAGGCATATATACAGATTGTATCTGGAAAAGCAACAAAGCAAGGCAGAAGGATATATTGAGATTAAGGATACACTGATCAGACTAAGTTGTATAACTAAGGTCTGACATCCAGCAAGAATGAACATGTCATATGAGTTGAATGTAAGTTTTTAGACAGTAGGAATAAAATAATGTCCAAGAACAATCAAGAGAACAAAATTTCTTCTATACTGTACTAGAGCCTCTCTCTCTCACAGTTTACCTAGACACAGTTTCCCATATGTCATTCTTTTGACTGTGTTCTGACAGATTTTTCTCCTCTTTCTCCAACTGTCTCAAACTCTTTTACCATATGGGACCATAGCATATTTAATAAAACTATAAAGCAGAACTTTATTTTTTAGGTGAAAAATAGATAGCCTTGAATTCTGCATCCTCTTTCCTTGTTTATCTAAGACTTGGGCTCACAAGGCTGTGCCATTATGCCTAGAGATAAAATTAAGGAATTGATACTGGCAAAACATATTTTTATTAAATAATCACTGGAATTGCTTATAAATTCCTTAAATATCCTTAAAAGGTAGTTTTATGCTGCATGATTTAATCCAGGTTAAGATAGTTTAACATTTAATGTGTGTTGTATTTAAAAGATATTTTAAAGAAAATGTTAATACACGCAATCTATAGGATATTACTTGTAATTGCTAACCTAAGTTAAAGTACAAAATTTTGATACAACAAAACACATTCAGAAAAGGCATACATTCAAATCAGTTGACCCTGATAGATATGAAAATGCAAGGCTTGTGGTAGATGTTTTGCCTATCTTGCTACAAACTCTTGGATATTCTATAGCTGATTTAAAAGAAACTTATGAAAATATACAAAATAAAACACCTGTCAAACAAATTCAATGATAGACTTTACAAGCAATATGTCATGGTCAATTTGGTTTCACTTTAGACATACTATGATGGTTCAATATATTGAAAATAGTAAGTGTAATACATCACATAAAAGATCCTAGAACCAAGAAAAAATGCATAACTATCTCAATGGACTTAGAAAATGCTTTTTGTAAAATCTCACATTATACATGAAATCCAGAAATTGGAACATAAAATAACAAACACTTATAAAGCATATGAAATTATTAAAATTAAAATTAAATATGGAGAGATGGGCAGTTCAAAATCAATCAATGGTGACAATTTAAGACATAACATTTTTCACTTTTAGGGTTTAACACTAGATGTAGAATTAAGAATTGACAAATAAAATTTTAAATATTTATAACATGTACTCTTTTAGATTATAACAAATTTACATATTTTCTTTCTCCCTTATTAAGAACTTATGTATACCAAAGAAATAATCACCAAACTGGAAAACAAGCATTCATAAAATGGGGAGACCATTTGCCAGCTACTCATTTGTCAGGAAATTATCCATAATTTATTAAGTCATAAAAAGTTTCAAATGAACAGGTAAGCCAATCAGTAAGCAGATACAAGAATTGAACGGACAAACCAAAAGGAACAAAAAACTAAAAAGGATGTAAAAAGATGCTCAATATCTTTGGTTTCCAAGAAAATGCCAATAAAAGCTCAAACTCAAATTCCACCTTTCCCTGTCAGAAAAAGGGATAATAATGCATAGAAAAGAACGCAAATGTTGGAAAGTATGCAGAAGGAAAGCTCTCTTAAAATGGATTACTTTAATGAAGTTGTAAAATATTCTAAGCACTACAAAAATAAGTATAAATTCTGTAGGAAATGAACTAGAACAACCATATTATTCTTATCACATCACGCTCTTGGTTAGACACAAAATGACAGCACATACATACCTACAGAAACTACATACCTACATATTAATATTAGTTACATTGTTCACAGTTATGACCATATAACCAACAGAAAAATATTATGAAAATTTATATTTTTCTTATTGATTTTGAAGGTTTAATTAATATTTACGGTGTGTGTGTGTGTGTGTGTGTGTGTGTGTGTGTGTGTGTGTGTGTGCAAAGTCATGGTAGTAAGGGCCACATTATAGAGAAGTTACTTTAATTTTGTGAGAGAGAGACAGAAACTCTGAAACAGTGTATCAGTTGTATTCACATATTTCAAATCTTGAATCTGAGGGCATAATTCAAGTTGAAAAAGACATTGCTATAATTATAATCATGGTCCCCTAAGCTTCATGACTACTTTATAAAGCAAAATTTATTTTTGTTTGTGTGTGTGCATGCGTGTGCATGTGTGTGTGTGAGAGAGAGAGAGATAGAAAGAGAGAGAAAGAGACTATGAATCAATTCTACACATTAAAATGTCTTATTCCAACTAGAAAAATAAATAAATAAAATATCTAAGAATGATCAAACTGAAAAAAATTAGTAACTCATTTGGTAATTTTAACTTTTATAATTTCCTGTTCTGTACTGTGAGCACATGGTTTTTTTTGTCTTATCACCAAAGAATTTGGACAGTTCACCAATATATTTTCCTACTTTACAGCCCACAATGGCCTCTCTCTTGGTCAAGATTTCACTTTCTTAAGCAGATGCTCTGATTTTTACTGTTTCCGACATACAGGGCTCTCCACTGTCCTCTAGGCTTTTCCCACACTTTTTCTGCATCGTGTCCTCATGTATTTCCTGAGGAATAACAACCTAGTGACACATTCCTGGCATCCTTTCTTCCTTTTAGAATGGGAGCCTCCTCCACCCTGTAACTTTCTCAGTCTCCCTACAGTGAAAACTAGAATCATGATGATCATGCCAAAGTCTGCTACCAATTCAGTTATTTTATGTTATCTCTTGAGACCAGACATCAGTGGCCTCTAATTGTCTGCATTTTTAACTCAAGAACAATCTTCTTGGATGTTTTGTAACAGAAAGATATCCTTATAATTTTCTTACAAAGAGAAAGTCAAATGAGTTTTTTTTTTTTTTATAGCAAAGAATTTATTTTAAGAAGAGGGCAGGAAATTCCTGAGGTTTTTCTCACAGCATGTTTCTTTATGTCCAGAACACCGTGTTTCTCCTTAAAGAATAGCAATATTAAATGTATATAATAATATATTCATTGTGTTTTTGTTCATGTATGTAATTTTCTTTCTCTGCTCCCCCATACCATTTATCCTCGCTTCTTCTCTCTAATTCCTACTCTCTTCTCAACTTGTCTGTTTTCTACTTTCAGGGGCTTTGTTTTTTTGTTTTGTTTGTGGCTATACCGTGAGCTTCCTGAGGAATATGAGCAAGTACACAATACCTATACCACTGAAGATAGTGACTCTTCTTCCCACAGTAACCTTTTAATGCCTATCAGTTCCTGTGCAAGGATGGAAATTCTTGAGCTCTTACCTTTAGCAACCATCAACTACCTTTATTTTCTCGATGAGGTGTGTGGCTCTTTTGCTCTCCCACTATGTTACATTATGTTGATAGGACCACCCTTTTGGAGAGGTTGTTTATGTAATCACAGCTGTGAGAGTTTCAGAGTATGATATAGTGTGACAGTGTTCCTGAACACATCATCACCATCATGTCTGCCATTTCTTAGATCCTTTTTGCTATGTGACATCTTTTTAATGATACTTATATATTTAACAGTCAAACTAATTTTTTACTGCAAATATAAACTCATTTTGTTTCTGGTCTCTTAAAGTGTTACTTAAATTCTACTCCTGATACTTACTGTAATTCTGGCTAAAAGCACAGAGAGTTTGTGTATGTGTGATTTAGGGGATATAAACAAGGGACAGTTTCCCAAGGGCCTATATCTACTGAAAATTATTTACATTTTCAAAACAATGCCATTAGATGGAGACCATGAATTCACAACACAAGCTTGAGAGGAAACATTTTATAATAAATAATAGCAATATTGATATTTACTGAAACACTATTTACAACAATTTCATAGACTCAATGATTTTATAGGATTCCTTCAGTATAATATGTGGATAAAATAACAGCCATACATGCACAATGGATAGTATTCACCTATAAGAACATAACTGGATTGATTTATAGACCCAGTTTTTTTTTTTTAAATAAAGCTGGGTTCAGACAACAGTCTATGTTTATACTTCTATGTAGAATACAGAGTTTTAAAAAGACATTAAAGTAAAGAAATTCTCTGAGAAGTAGAAGGTGACTAGGGTATGAAGTCAAGATGTCAGAGGATAGTAGGGTTGATTATGACATATATGAATGAAAACCTGTAAATAAAAAACATTGTTTTTATGGTTAATACACACTCTTGAAAATAGAAAAAGCCAATCTCAACAGTGATGGAACAAAAAAGAATTAGAGAACCTGATACATTCTTAACACCTTGGAAATCAATTTAAAAGAAGGTTATTTTTTCTTTAATTTTACTACGTTCTATGTTTGTTATCAGTATGTGAATCTATGAATGTGCATGTAAAGAATCAAACATCTCTCCCCAGACAAATGTAAAGCTGAGCTATGCCTTTTATTCTACAGTTAGTGGAGCACACCCACATCTATACAAATTAATAGTTTAAATGTCTGGAAGCTAGAGGTTTTAGTTCTCAATAATAATTTCAATAGAATATTCTACAAGAACAAAAGACTGTACAATAAATGTATAAATATATGTTCATAAGACATGACAACAAGGGAAAAATGATTTTCAAATTGAGTATTACAAAGCATATTCTTTATGATGTCTCCTTCTGGCAGCCTGATTCACTTCTCACTTTAACCTAGACAATCTTTACTTTTGAATTTTTTCTTTAAATATAAGCTTATCTAAACTCATCCTTTTGAGGGAAAATGGTTGAACTTTTTTTCCAGAAGGTTCAGCTTCTAATAAGAGAAATTTTAGTATTATAATTGATGATTAAAGATATTTTCCCTATGGAATTCTATCCTTCATAAAGAAGGATTAAAACATAAAATGGAAACAAAAGCAATGGAAATCTGTAGATGGAAAATTTATAAGCCTAGCACAACCAAAATATAGTTATATAAAACTTTATTTAAGTAATGCAATGTCTGTGTTTGAGTTATAGGACAACACAAAGAGACACTATAGATACTTTCTTTCATTTCCTATATCTTTCTACTTAAGTTCTAGATACCATATATTTCACTGAAGTAGTGAAATTAATAAAAAGTACAGTGCACTATTTTAAGAAGTCAAGGGATATTTACTACTTAAAAGTAATTTGCAGTAAGTCTTAATAAGAAGAAAATAATTTTCATAAATGTGATATCCAAGGCCAATCCAAATCTCATTCAACAATTATAAAATGATTCAGAGAGTTTTTCATCTTGAAATAAAATTATCTTGGAGGCCTTTTTGATCATTCACTTACTGTCACATTGCTTAGAGAATAAAATTTTAAACCATGGAAACAAGAGGTCAGTTATTAGGACTTGTTAGAGGATTCAGAGTGATGGTAATTTCTGAAACATTATTCTTTCCTCAGAATTGTTATTGAATGTTAAGCCAAGTTCAGATAGAATATTAAATAGTGGACATCATTGTCAATATGTTATGATTTGTCAGACTTTAAATATGTCAATATTTTATTCTTTACTGAATCATTTCGTGTTTAATATCGTGATATTGATCAGTAAGTAGTTAATATGTTGAAAGTTATAGAGCAGATTAATGACCACATAACCTAGCTCATTGATTTTATAGATGGGGAAATTGAGACTCAGACCCCAAAAAATATGCCTTTCCAGGATTACTTAATGTAAACTACAGCATAGTTTTTCTTACTTTTAGTTGGTGACCACTTTTTTGTTTCCTAATTAACTAACTTTATGTTCATTGTTAATTCATGACTATTTTGTGCTAATAGTTGTAAATGAACACGTAAATTTACAAGATTTAGTCTGTGGTTCATCACATAATTTTTAGTCCATAAAGTTATTCTAAGTAATGCTAATTCACCTGCTGGCACTGGGCCACAACATTGAGCAATCCTAACCTCCTCATTTGTTTTTTATTTTTGTTATTGTCATTTATTTGCTTTATATGATCAGAGGCTATATGTTAGAACTTTTTGGCATTTCTTTTTTGCAGCAGTAGATTTCTTAATTCTGGACAGCCAGAGGTCCAGACCCACAGACTTGCTGTCCCAGAACCCTTAGCCACCCGCAGCTGATCAGGCCCCAAGAAATGACTCAAACACTTATATTAGCTTCATGCTGTTTGGCCTATGCTTTAGGCACATCCCTAGCTAGCTCTTTCATCTTAAATCAACCCATTCTAATTAATCTGTCTTGCCACGTGGCCCATGGCTCACCTGTGTTCCTTACATGCTTCTTCTTTGGTGGCTGGCTAGGTCTGTCTCACTCCACCATGTTTCTCCTACCTATGTTGTGATTTCCCCTCCAACTTTTTCAATGGTGCATGTTATGGGCCATAACTGCTCCTTTATTTAAAGATTGATATTCACAGCATACAGAAAAACATTCCCACATCAGTTTTTGCTTTAGTTTAGAACATATTTTATTGTGTTATCCAGTTTAAGAATCATGAACACTCAAGTGTACCATTGCTAGGGTTCAAATATTGTAAGGTGATTGTGTTAATGTTCACCATTCCCTAAATAGTGTACAGTGTACAGCTAAAATGAGCAACTAGAAATGCTAGGGACAGGAAAACAAATTAGTGAGACATAACTATTTTATCTCAGCCAATTCTTTGACCGTGGCTCAGAGAAAATGAAAGGCTCAAATTCACATAGTGAAGTTGTCATAGTATGTGCAGGAGTGGCCATAACAAAATGCAATAAACAAAGTGAATTTAAGAGTTATTGATGTTTTCTTAGTCCTAGAGTATGGACATTAGTGTTGAAAATGTTAGCTGATGCTGTTTATGACATGAGATCACCACCTGAGTATGACAGCACTGTTCACTCTGCCCTCTTTGGCTTATATAAAGCTACAAACTGAGTGTTTTTAGAGGAGAAAATGAGCACTTGATATCTTTTCAAATAAAATAATTAATATTTATCATATCCCTTGTAAGCTATTTTAACCATAATTTTTTTTATTTTAATGCTGTCTTAGAATATAATCACAATGTAGGGTAGAGATTCAATCCAATGACTTTGAAATATCACAAACATTCCATCCTGATCACAGGCAGATACCCCATTTCATATTAATTTAAAAAATATAGTTTATAGAATGAGAAACTTGCAATATAATCATGGCTATGAAATACTTTGGGGTTTATTTTACTTTCATGTGTGGTTATCTCAGTGTAGACCTGGAAAATTATCTGGGTCTAACCTAGAGTCTATAATTCATACACTCTGTAAATTTGGTATGTGATACAAGAGTACATAAATGTAGAAGAGGCAAAACACAGTTTGTTCCAATTTCCTCAAACCTCTTAGTATCACATTCCAACTCTGCATTCAGATTTGGTCATACCATTACCCTGATAACCTTTACATAATGCAAATTGGAACATGTGACATACTCGGTTGTATCCTCATCTAATACAAGAATGAACATATTTCATTAACATCAGTTGAGTGTTTATATGTTTATGAAGATTTTGAGGCTTATGGTAAGACATTTATTAAGAAAGAATTTCTTGGCATACTTTATGAAAACCTTAGAATATACCATAAAATAAATATTATATTGATCAATACTGAGAAATATTCAAGATAGATGTCAATCCCCTCTTCTGTCAGATGAAATGAGATATCCACTCCTCAGGTTTACCCTTTTAATATGAAGAATCTTTAAAATTTATTGTATAGTTATAAAATAACTCCATCATACATTAAATTTTAATAAGAGCATATGTCAGCTATTTGATTGCAATGTGATCCTTCACAGATTACATATTTGTCTTTATTTTCACATAAGAAGAGTAAGAAATAATGGCAAAACATAATTAGAATGTTTTCTGGTACCTTGTCATTAGCCACTATAATCGCCTACTGGAAAAGTCTCTGCTCTCAAAGAGACTTCTACTACCATTACCACTGCTGGTTCTACTGCCATTTCTATTAATGAATTTCTCCACTTCACCAGGCACATGGCAGGAGGTGGAGACCTCAGGATGAAGGGTACAGTGATTCTTGGCTCATAGCAGTCATTACTTCTTTTATTACAAAGCAACCAAATCGATAGACCTTGACACTCGGCTGGCACCTTTCCTAGGCCAACAAGTTTGGAGTTACATAATCCAAAGTTACAAGAGCAGAGAATTAACAATAATTAGACAGGTTTCATTTTAAACACCTCAGTGGAAACCTGTCTCTAAAATTGATTTCTTTTGACAGGTAGCTGTAGTCTGGAGACCACATGTGAGTCCTGTATGGGAAGAAGATAGCATTGATTTCTTGGTCTTGAAGCAGTATTTGAATAAAAAAGAAAGTGATGCTGAGCTTGTTTATAATATGCTTAGTAAGAAAAAGTAGAAGATAGCTGTGGGCAATGGTCTATGTAATTCACCTTTCAATAAGAAATAGATTTTACACATATATTTAGATTTGGGAGGTGAAAGTTACTCAGGTCTTGCATACATCTCTGTATTTACACACTAAATATATTAGCCTTATAATAATTTGGATTAAGAATAGGATAGCTATGTAGTCATCTGTCATATGGGATACTAATGTGTGCTATTATAATGATTAAATTATACACAATATGGCCATGACATATTCAATTACCTTCCTGGAATACAAAATTGTTTATATTGGGTTGTTTATATTGAATTTATTATTTTGAATTTTACCACATTCCCTTTAGTTTTCTCTTAAATTTTGTTTTCTTTCTAATTGCCATAATATATTCTTTCTTCTTCAACATCTTTAACATATAGATGGCTATTAGGCACCAAACATTTTTTTTTTCATTTTTGATAGTGACAATAATTTTTTCATGTAGATACTCATCAACGTTTTATAGTATGAGAAATGCAGACCAAGATATGTGAAGAAAGTTATGAAAGTTCATTAAACCAATTATAGTTAGAGTTGAATTTCATAGGCATTAAATATAGACATCTTGACTTCAGAGTTGGCATGCACTCAAATAACTATGCACGTATATATTTGCTAATTGATGCAAAAACAAATTCCCTAAAGTCTTCATTTTAGAATCATTGCCTTTAAGTGTCTACTCTTAGTTTTATCATCTGCTACTTCAAGTGGAGAATTGAATATGATTATCATTAAACTTCTATTAATCTATGAAAGTCATACATGAAGGCTTAAGAAAAGATGCTGACAATCCAAAACCTGGGTTAATTCATGCAGAAACATATAGAGGTTGCTAACCATATGGTGAGTGCTAATCATGATAAGAAAGATAAAGTAATAAAAAGGCAGACAATATTAAAGTCACCACGGAACTTATAGTGGGAGAAAACAAGTAATGAGCTAATAGGAGGCTGATTATTTTTTCTCGACAGTAAATATTTTATACTTTGAAGGCCATATGGTCTCTCCTGTAATTATTTAACTCTTCCTTTATGATGCAAGAGGAGTCATAGGTAGTATTTAGATAAATAGCTGTGCTACAGTGAAACTTTATTTATAAAAACAGGTGGCTGGCTAGATTTGTCTTACAGACTATAGTTTGCTTATTTTTGAATTAGCATATAAATGAATCCAAACTAAGACAATATTAGTTAGTAGCAAGAGCTAAGTGAATAATTAATGCAGGTAATCTAGCACTAAGATAGAAATGGCTTCTTTGTGATGAAATGATGGGGCATAGCTCTGAAAAAAAGACATCAGCTGAAATGTTAATGAGATAGAAAAGACAACATAAAATAACAAAAAATAAAAATGGAAAATGCAATGAATTTTTAGGAGAAAGTTTTTAGGTCCCATCAAGAGAAAATATTTAAACAAATGTTGGTTGGACATGTGTTGAAGGAATTTATAAGCAAGGTTAATATGTATTAATTTAAATATAAGTAAAAATGAGATAAACTGTCTTTTAATCAAAATCTCACTGCAGGAGATTCTAAGAATACCGCTATGTTGATTTTTCTTATTCTTACTTAATATCTTCCTAAAGAGAGAAACTAGATATCAAAAACAATACTGACAATAAGATATTAAGCTTGGTTTTTAATATAATAAAACAAGGTGACAAAATGTTCACACTAGACACTAGGCTAAAAGTAAGTAATGAGATTCCATAGAAGATATACAACATCAATATTTCTGTGATAGAAAACAAGGGGAGCAACAAAAATGTCAAAATCAATATAAGTTAGGAAATATTCATTAGAAACACAGCAGGTAAATTTGAGAAATATGGCAAAAGGATATTGAGCCAGATAAAAGCAAGTCCTAAAATAAGGACTGGGAACTTGAAAAAATAATCCACAACAAACCAGGACCTCTGGCTGGGAATGGGATGAGAGCTGTGTAGAACAATAACAACAAAGATAACGAAAAGACAATTTAAGATTAACATCAGAGCTGCAAATAGAATAACATTTCTCAAAACAAACCATCACACCTTTGACAATTGTGTAATTATAACAGTGAGAAATCTCTCAGATAAATAATAATTGCTGTTCTTTTTTTTATTTCATTCTATTTGGTCTATGGCTTAGGCATATTACTAGTAGCTCTTTCATCTTAATTCAACCCATTTCCATTAATATGTCCTGCCAAATGGCCTATGTTTTACCTATTTTCTTACATCTTGCATGGCAGCTTACATTGGTGGTTGAATCACATCTCCTTGTGACTCTACCCTCCTTCTCCTACTTATGTTATAATTTCTTTGCCTATGGTGTCAGGTATAGGCCAAAGCAGTTCTTTAACTTCACAGCATACAGAAGGACATGTTCACATCATTTTCCCTTTTCTGTCTAATAGAAAAGAAAGATTTCCATTTCAACATAGAAAATTATGCATAACAAAGGAGCCATCAAGAAAGAATTATAGTTACAAAATCTAGTAAATTCATATTTAACAAAACTAAAGAGAATATTCTATCATCTACCTTATCCTCGTGAGTCTAAAGTTTCATATTTAATACCCCTTTTAAAACTAAGAAAAACTATACCTATAATGATCAAATCTTCAACTACATCAAAGACCACAGAGTATATAATATTACCTGAGTAAATAGGACCCACAAACAACTTCCAAAATCTAGAAATGACAGATATGACTTCTGTCTGCCTGGACAGTGACCCATTGTTCCTTTGTAATATTTGGGCATCCATCTTCAACCTACAGGCCCAAAGCCTCTGGCATACTTTCCAGTAATGCAAGAAATCTGAAGGACTGTTTGTCCATTTTGTCAAATGGCATAGTTCATCAGGCACTTCTTGTGCTCTGAAGGATGTCTGACAGTTTTCTCTGAATGAACCTGAATGACCATCTCAGCTTATTCTGTCAAAGTTCAGAAATCACTTTACTATGGAAACTCCATGCCCAGTTTAAACAGCATATTGTGAAGTAGCCAATACAAGAACAGTTTCTTGTCCAGTGGCTAACCATTGACACAAAGAAAGTAAAGTCCACATGATGTTTCTTCCATTCCCATTATTCCCTTGAAGTAGATTGGTGCTTCCAGGGCCAGACCTATCTCATTGTCCATATAAGTCCAAGTTTTTAAAAATATTTTGTGTTATATTCTGTATGTCTTTGAGGTGTTTGAATATTACCTATCTTCTTGAAATATATCTTTTTATACATAATACCTAAAAAATCTAACTAACATAAGTTTGGTTATCATAGATGACTATTAATTTTCATTTCTTATTATACATTACAATTTTAAATGAATTGCATAAATATAATATCTTAAACAAGTGTGGAAATATGCATAAAGTACAACAAAACTGATCTTAAATTTGTATCAATAAACCAAAATCCATACCAATGTAAAATAGTTTGAGATTAACTGCTGATTTTTGGATTAAAGTAAATTCAATAATGTATCTTTCTTAACCATTCTTATATCATATTCCTCTTTTTCTTTGAAAGAAATAAACTATGACCATTAATCATCTATAATGAAAATTAACACTTATGAGAAATATTTTGGGAGTTTAAGCATATCTTTCTATTACTATTTCCTGCTGATTGAGGGGTACTGGTAATCTTGAGGGTCCTGAGGATGGATCATCTTAGTCTACAACCTTGAAGCTGATATGATCATTGCTTTCCATCAGAGAATTTTCAGGTGATCCCCGTTGAAGAAACCATATTTGCCTAGAAGCAATCCACAGGTTCTCGTCTTCCATAGGAACAAAAGCAGAACCTTTATTCCTTCCAAAGCAACATATCCTTACACAAATTTTAAAGCCAAGATACCTTTAAAATATATGTGTTTGTTTAACTTAGCAGCCTTTCAATTGTTTTCTACAGTTAGCTCATTATCAGTTAAAAAAAATTAAAAGAAAACACAATAATAACCATAATCTAGACTGTGTCTATTTTCCATTTTTACATGGCTTATAAGTGCTGTTCTTAATTACATATATATTTAAAAATCCATGAAAAGTACATAAAGACAAATAAAGGGCCTAGAAAAAAATCATAGAACAAAAATATGATGAGACTAAATAACATAAAGAGTATCCATTTAGATAATGAAAACATCTCGGAAAAATATATATTCACAAAAAGTAAAATCTCTGAACTACATTGTAAACATGGGGGTAAAATATACTTATAAATTATATAAGGACAAACAAAAAATAGAATTAGAAAAAAACACAAAAATTACTACTGAAAATAGAATGAATAGCATCATAATTCTTTTGTAGTCTCAAGTAGAAGGATTTAATATTATTTGAGTAAACAGAAATTACAGTACAAGTCACTTTCAAAACTACAGAAAGGTACCTGGAGAGTCAAACAGGTTTGCTCTACAATGTTGGGTCATCCATTTTCAGATTACATGCCTAGAAAATCTGGCAAGCTTTTCTGTGAAAGAAGAATTTTGATTGACTATCCCATTTTATCTTGGCAAAGTTTGGTAGGTTTTTTTTTTTTCCTTTGTGCCCTGCCTATCCAGTTTGTGCAGCATACTTTCAGCAGTCAAGGCAAGTGCAGTTTCCTGATCAATGGCTAAATTTGCCATATTGAAAATAAACTCCATATGAAGGATTTTTGAAAGCCACCGTCATTTTATAAAGTATAGTGGTGCTACTAAGAACAGTTGTTGCTCATTGTCACTAAAAGCCCTATGCTCTTAAATGTCATAAATGCCATTTTCAGTAGGCCTCTGAAATGTTTGAAGATCATCCGTCTATCCAAAATATATACATTTAATCTTTAAAACTTACTGGAAATGACTATAAGTTTATTAAACATTAAACTAACCTGTATTTCTTAATTATATATTACATTTTTAAGTACCTAAATAAGTATAGTACCCCAAACAACTGTAGAAACATAGACACTCTCCACCTATCACAGATCCTGGAGAGTCCAGTCTTAAGACTTCAAAGGTATAAACAGGATCTTCATTTACCCATCCTAGCTCTAGGAAGCTGTTGCCTACACTTTGACACATGTCTATACTTAGCTTTTTGTTTCTTCCTAATGTGCAGGCTACTCAAGGGATTGTTGTACAGCAGAGACTCCTAAGGAAGCTATATTTGTTTTGCTATTGTTGCTGTTGCTGCTATTGTTTTTATTTTTAGTTTTCTCATACCCAATGTGAAAGTCATGGCCCCACATTAGAACACCAAATGTAGCAGTCTTCCTCTGGGATGTCAACCTGATCTGAAATAATGACACTGAACATTATTATTAATTGTGAATGCTCAGCTTTATCTCATGGTTGTTCTACTAACTTTTGTAACTTAAATAGTGGGATTTGTTTATCTATGGTTTGCCTTGGGACATTTCACCTTTCTTTCATTCTGTGTGTCTTACTCCATGTCTCATTGGCTGGCAGCTTCCTGATTTGCTAGCCCTGGACATCTCCCTCTTTTCCTTCTTGTTCCTTCTCTCCTTCTATTCTCTTCTATTAAAGCTATATGCTTCTTCCTACCTATCATCTCTGCCACCAACTGTACCTATCCTTCTAGTTCATAGCTATTGGCCTTTTAGCTTTTTATTAGACAAATCAGGTGCCTTACATAAGCAAAGCAATACATCCATATATCATAAAATGATGCAACATAAATAAATGAAACAGCTTTATATAGTGAAAGTAATTTTCTATAACACTAATACTGATGAGCATGGGCAGTGTGCAGATTTTAGTCTTGAAACTCTACATTGAAAGAATGGAGTACAAAGAGAGGTGAAAGACAAGGAGGAGGTAAATAGGGGAAATAAGACTATTGAGAAGAGAAGCAAAAAGAGTAGAAAACAGAAAATATTCAAAGAGGAAAAGGAAGAAAGAAAGAGCAGGAAAACATTTTCTTGTTTGAACTCTGGAACTTAGAATCTTGTAAATATCTGAAATAACTCGCAATTACTATGCCATAGAAAAGCTTGAATGCTTCAAATGGAGAATCCATTAGCCAAAGATGAGACAACTGAATTTCAAAATAATCATTAACTGAAAATTTTCAAATATGTTTAAGTCCATACATTCCTGATGATACTTCAAAAAAAGCAAAAACAAAATGTAAATTCAAAAATTATTTGGTCATGTATAAATATATGATGCAGCTAAAAATTGATCTTGAAATCAAGCACTTATAAATAAAAATTTAAATATTTATTCTTTCATATTTGGAATGTACCATTAGCTAATAAAGCAGTATATTGAAGATGAATATCTTTTAAGACCTCATTCAATCTAAATTTTAAAATATAAATAATTTGAGTATCAGTATTTATCAGATGAATGTGTGGGTAAGTCCAGGCACTTAACAATGAAATGTGAGACCATATTAAACAAACAAACAAACAAACAAACAAAAACACAGAAACATTCAGGGTCTGACAGTATAAATATCTAGGAACTCCTAGCCTCCACCTAAGGACTGAACATAAGTGTCCTCATATTCAGTCCTTATATAAGGAATATAAGTCCTCAGTGCATCTAGCTGCCAATTTTAAGGTCCAAGGTATGTACAAATTTGCTTATGACCCCCAAATCATTGATAGCTAGATTGCTAGAAACAATTAAGTCTATTGTTACAAGAGGTTTCTGACCTGGCTTTATCCAGGGTTTAGTCCCTCCCATTGGTCCCACCCACCACTGCTGCTTATCTATACCAACAATTCCAAAGTCCCAAAGAAGCACACAGACACTTATATTAACTTCATGCTGTGAATGGTCTATGGCTTAGGCACATTGCTAGCTAGCTCCTTCATCTTATCTCAACCCATTTATATTAATTCTGTCTGCCATGTGGTCGATGGCTCACCTGTGTTCCTTACATGTTTCTTCTTTGGACGTCTATCTATATTCCACCCTCTTTCTCATACCTATGCTCAAATTTGGGTTCCTACCTCTACAGTGTCTGCCATGGCTAAAACAGTCATTTATTCACAACTTATATAAAGACATTCCCACATTACCTCCCCGTTTCTGTCTAATCAAAAAGAAAGGTTTCAATTTTAACACAGTAAATATACATAGCAATAATTACAGTTACAATATCTAGTCTATTTGTATTTTAAAAAATTAAAGAGAATAATCTATCATCTACCTAATCTGTGTGAATCTAAAGTTTCATATCCAATATACCTTTTAAAATTACTAAGAAAAACTATACCTATAACTATCTAATCTTCAACGAGATCAAAGACCACAGAAGGATATATTTATCCAAGTAAACAGGAAGTGCAAGCAACTTCCAAAATCTAGAAATGACAGAGATGACACCTATCTGCCTGGACAGTCACCTGAAGTTCCTTTAGAAAGTTGGGCCATGCATCTTCAGCCTACTGGCCCAGAATCTCTTTTCATTTCAGTGCAGCAGGAAATCTGAAGGACTGCTCTGCCCATTCTGGTATAGTTCATCGGTCACTTTGGACCTTATCCTCACACACTTCTTCTTGAGTCCTGAAGAATGTCTGACAGTTTTCTCTGCAAAGCAGGAGCCTGAAGGATCATCTTGGCTTGTTCTGCCAAAGTTCAGTGGTCACTTGCCTATGGAACTTACATGTCCAAGCTATCTCTGTCAATGACCCACTTCAGATACACAAATTGGAAGCTACTTTTGACTCTGTTTCTGTGCTCTATAACACTTTTTAAGCTTTATTAGGCTTTATGTAGGTGTAGGTGTTTGCCCCATGTTCAGTGTTATCTCTAACAATGAGGTTTCTGGTCTGGCTAGATCCAAGGTTCGGTCCTACCTGATGCTACTTATCTGTACCAGAAATTCCAAAGTCCCCCAAAAGCACACAGATACTTGTATTAATGTCATATTGTTTGGCCTTTGGCTTAGGTACATTGCTAGCTAGCTTCTTTGTCCTACCTCAACACATTTCATTAAGGTATCTGCCACATGGCCCATGGCTCATCTGTGTTACTTACATGTTTCTTCTTTGGGTATCTGGCTCAATCTGTCTCAGACTCCACCCTCTTTCTCATACCTATGCTCCTATTCCTCTGCCTACCTCTACAATGTCTGCCATGACCAAAACAATTCTTTACTCACAACATATAGAAAGACATTTCCACATCAGTCCATGGCTGTTCAATAGATAAGCTATAAGAAAAACAGGCTCCAAGCTAGATGTGGTCCTACAGTCAATGTCTAGTAAGCATACATTAAAATGCAACCATGATAGTAAAAAAAGCTAATGGTGAAGTATTTTTAAACCATTATGAATAGATTATCATAAAAGTATTGGTGGTGATTAGGTTTCGATAAAGGGATAAATTAGAAATTAGAAACAGAGATATATAGAATCCTCCTGGTTTGTAATAAATTTTTACTTATTATTTTTGTTTCTGGTAGAGAATTAATGATGTTTTCTGAGTCATGACTCATTAGCTTTGATATATTATAATTTTTATCTGTTTTGTTTGACAATAATAATTTAAAATATAATATCTATCATTTAGAATGAACTCACTTTAAAGAAAATTAAGAGCAAAGACAGGGAAGCAGGTTAGAGAACTTCTGTGAACACTGTATCATGGTGGCAAAGGCCAGAAGGATTTATTTTTCTTCCAAGAAGGTTTAGCTTCATTGAGAAAGTCAATTGGGTTGAATTCTTTTTACTTGTTGAAAATCATTTAAGTCTTTGGAAAGTATGTGAAGAGTGCTGTATCATTAAAAGATTAACACCTTCCCACACAGTTAGACATCACATCAAACCACTGCAGTGTGTTTTGCACATAAACTATTTTTATTTGAATAAGCACGCTCAAATAAAAAGTTGGTCGTTAGCTATCTGATGTCTCTGGACTGCCTCTTCAGAGCATCTGAGAAGCTGTATTCACCAAACTATTTTTAATACTCAACGTTACTTGGATTTTGTTTTTCAGTGAAACATTTTTATTTACATGAAAGAAACCAACACATTTGACAAGTTGTTGTCTCCTATGGCTATTCCATATATGTACTGATATAGTTAATGTCGAAGTTTCTTGTCTATAACATGGCTTTGCCTTGTGTGCCAAGATTTCTCTTACTAAAGATCCTGGATAACCTGAATAAAGAGTTGTTATCAAAGTACTCAGTAAGTTGATTTATGATTAAATGCAACAGATAATCTTAATTATATTCCAAACAATATTTATAGATATGCTATAGTTATTTAATAACTTACAATTAAAACCTACATTAATCTTTGGACACACACACATAGGAGAGAGAGAGAAAGTTTTTAACTTTTAAAACCTTGAGAATTTTATTCATATAGGAAAATTTACTCCTTTTTTCTCATCTTCTTTTCCTTGACAGGAACATATCTGAACAAGGTCCACTCTTACATTCTTTCTACTTTTGTGTGTTACACTAAGAATGATTAACGTTTCGAACCAGAGTGTGGTTTGGGAGCTGTTTAATGGAACAAGGGCAACTTATAAAAACATAGAGCACTAAAGAAAATGACACCCTTCCTTCAACAACCATTAACTGCTTTCTACAGAAGGCAGAAAGTGTTGAAGATACTAGAGATTTTGGTAGATATCTGTGACAAATGTGGTTGAAACATCATCTTCAAATTGGAACTGCATCAATTTTGTTCCCTGGTTCTCTTTCTGAATAACTTTGTAAGTTAGGAAAGTGCTTCATTGTTGCTCACTTGTAATATCAATATTTAAAAATGGATGTGAAGGAAGAGAGATAACTAGGATGACAATCATTACAGACCTTGTAGTCTATGGTTCTGTGCACTCAAGCCACATCAAAAGACCCTCAGTAATATCCAACACCTTTCTTTATTAGTGAAGGTTTCATTTCTGCTACTTCAGTATTCACTTGTCTTTTCCCTGGGCCCTGAGCTCAGATACATCATCTTATTAAGTGTCTTTGATCTGAATACTTACTTTTGGCACCAAGACTGGCATTTGCTAGTATTATCTGTTTGAATGTTGCAATGATGTCAATGTAGTCTTAGTTGCTTCCATAAAAATCATTTTTCCTGACACAGTCACCTGATGTCAGGTGCTGTCCATGCAGAAACTGATTTCTGTCTCTCCAGAGCCTCATTAAAAGTGCACCAAATTAAACTCAGATGCAAGGAAAACAATTAGTTCTCTCTTTGTCTCACTATTCAAATCTAAATTGCAGAGCAGCCAGGTGTCATGTTAGAAAAATCTCCATCACCTGATGGCAAGAGGAAGAAATGGAGTTGGAAAGGCTCCAGACTATTCCTTTGGAGGATTGTTCTCATGCCCATTCTCTGCAGCCTTTCAGTCACAAAGCTTCTATTTTAGTACATCTTTCTCTTTACCTTCAGTCATCTTTCCATTTTTTTCTTTCATGTTAATAAACTTTGTAATCCATCTTTTTGCCAAAACTAAATTTTTCCCGAAGGCTATAACAAGTTCTCAATGAAAGAGCTTTTATTAATTATTTTTCTTTTGATTTAATTTGTTATACTATAATTGCATCTTTAAACTTTCCAATATAACCTTCTTTCCTAAATTATCATTCAAATTCACAATTTTTTTAACCATATTGTCAGCCCAGGTACATATTCTAGTAACACAGGCTTAGAAGACTGTATTTATAAAATGTCACATTTTTTAGTGTCACTATAATTTACAAAACATCAAGATCAAATTCAGACCCTGGTACTATTATTATACATATGAACTAAAAGGAAACAATACTTTTACTACTGTTCATCCAAACACAGATACTACTGTTCTGCCAAGAATTATGTGGAGCAACTGACTGACCTTGTGAGGATACTAAGATCTGAGAAACGAAAAATCACTGGACACAAACATCTGGATATATGTCTGAGTGAGTTTAGAGACTGGATTAATTGAAGTGAGTCAATCACAGAAACTGTGGATAGTTCCATTCTGTGGATAAGATTCCTGGAACTGAATAAAAAATAAATAAAAAGCGAAGCAAGTTGACACTCACATTCAACACTTTCTATTTCTCACACGGACACAAAAAGACAACCAGCCTCAGGTTCCTACTTCTATGATTGCCAATGGAATTTGAACTGTAAACCAAATTACAAACTCCCTCCAATAAGTTTCTGAAGCTTGGTTACAGACAGTGTCAAGAAAACTAAAAAATATAGACCTTTGATCTTATAATAATTTCTGTAGCAAAAGACCTGTTCTATGTTAATGGCAGTGGTGATGGGGGGTGGAAATGTCACTATTCTCTTGTCTCTTTGCTTGGAACTTTTAAATCAATTTAAGCTTTTCTGTTCTGAATACGTTAAGAATGGTTGTATCTCAGATAAATCTTGAAACAATAGATAATAAAACAAAATTAAATCAACACAAAAAACCCAATAACTCTCTGAAAATTAAATTTAAGGGACAGTATAATTAAGAAATAATAAAAATGATATGGATGAGAAATCTTGAGAATGTTCTGTGTTCAAATTCAGTTTCTGCAGCTTTGAAGTCTTGTAAGATTTATTGTATTTTATATCTCCCCTGTGGTTCAGTTTCTGTACTTAGGTCTGCTCAAAATTATGCTAATACAATACCATAGTGTGTGAGTGTTGTGGGATTTGAGATGATTTGCATAATAACATAGCATGGTGTCTAGTGTATATGGCCAGCACTACTGCTAATTCAAGGCTGCATAATGTAGTCAGAACAAGAAATTCATGCTGAGCTGTTGTTTGCAAACTCTCTTGGCAGGGGTAGGGGCAATATGTTGGAAAATGTCAAAAAGTAAATCTTACTTTGTATGTTAATAACATAGCTCTATAGTCTAATTCATTTACTACCTGCTAATATAATTTTTGTGAGAAGTTCGAAGAACTATTAGGATAGATGAAAGTTCTCTTAGCAATATTTAATTCAAGGTAAGCACATATCATAAAAGTCCACATTTTCTATAAAGTCATCAAGCAGTTACTGACACATGACTCTATTTCTCTTTCTGCATATTCAGAATGTATTTCCAAAACTATTGTTAAGGTTTAATTTAAGTAAATACTTTATTATATCCTCCAGTTTACAAAGCCTCCACACTAAAGTAAATAACACTCACCAACTCAATTTGAAATTTTCAAGATTCTCTTGTCAGAAAATATTATCAACAGCATTTAGCAATGTATACCTGCTTTGGCTTCTATGACAGACAGTCATGACAGATACACAGACATGGCCAGTCTAACTCCAGACAGTTATATGAAAGCCTTCACATTTCATTATGCATTCAAATATGAAGGCATCTGTCATCTCACTTGAAGGCTCAAAAATGCTTCAAAATAATAAGGAAGAAATCAGTAGCAATTACAATATAATCTTCTCCATGGTAAAACAATGCTTCACAGTGTCTATAAAATATTCATAGTTATTGCCCCATTTTCTTGGTTAACCATTGGCATTCTTATGCTATTTGTAGAGAAGTAGTATGAGCTGAAATAAAGAAGTGTTTTAACAACATCCTAGTATTTTCTTACTGCTCTACTATTTCCTGCATCTCTTTATATTTATGGATAACAAGAGGTCAATGTTGCACAAATCCCTCAGCTAAGTACTCATTTAGCACAGAAAATTATCATGATATTGCTGTAGTTGAAGAAAAAAAGAATTAGGCATCAAGGTGAGTTTACTGGGATGGGTACTCAAAAGACCATTGTATTGTTGTGTACCTTTACTATAGAAATACAAAGTTTGGGTCTTAAACCATAAATTGAGGTTCATTTGGTTCAGATTCTTTTTCAGGGTAACATACTTTGAATATTATATTTGTTACCTAAAAAAAGAAAAATGACTATTACCCCACCCCCAGAAAAACAAACAAACAAACAAAATCACCTGCACTCTGAAAAGTGGGGAGTTCTTTTTTTCTTTAATATTTCTACCAGAAACAGCAAAGTAAATGCCACAGAGGCACTTATCAAGTCAAATGTGTTTTCTTGAGTGGCATATGATAGTGCATATTTGTAGAATTGGCACTTAAGAGGCTGAGAAATGAGATTTCAAATTCCTACAGTCTTGGATTACCTAACAGAGACAGCTAAAATAAGGCAAAACAAAATAAAGAAAGAAGAAATAAAGGAGGCAGGCAGGAAGAGATGGAGAAGAAAGACAGAAAGGAAGGAAGCAAGGAAGGAAGGAAGGAAGGAAGGAAAGAAGGAAGGAAAGAAGGAAGGAAGGAAGGAAGGAAGGAAGCAAGGAAGGAAGGAAGGAAGGAAAGAAGGAAGGAAAGAAGGAAGGAAGGAAGGAAGGAAAGAAGGAAGGAAAGAAGGAAGGAAGGAAGGAAGCAAGGAAGGAAGGAAAGAAGAAAGGAAAGAAGGAAGGAAGCAAGGAAGGAAGGAAGCAAGGAAGGAAGGAAGGAAGGAAGGAAGGAAGGAAGGAAGGAAGGAAGGACAGACAGGATAAATGAGGCAGAAGAGGACAAACAAGAGGGGAGGAGAACAGGGATGAGAATAAAGAGGAGTAGGGAAGGAGAAGTTGATGAAAAGCTGAAGGAAGAAGAAGGAGGTACATAGGGCAAGAAGAGAATGAGAGAGATGAAGGGAGTAGGAGAAACTTGAAAAGTGAAGAGGAGGAAGGAAAAGGATTATTTTTGAGAAAGGATTTCCAGGATAAAGAGGCATAAATAATGTCAACCAAAGTGGGAAAAAAAATACTCACTGTAAGCCCTAACATAGGTGGCAGATAACTCAAGAGTCTGGTTTTTGTACTAATGCCTGCTTTTTCTTTTAATTTTTTTGTAAACATCAACTTCACTGACATATCTTAATATTGTCTTTTTATTTTATTCAATCAACAGGATTATGTTTGAGTTCCATGTTACAATTTTTAGACTGGCTTTAATTATGCAGTTGTTAATCTAGTAGTATACTGTAGGTTCTATAGTATAGTATAGAATTATTCTTCACTACATTGGAAATTATCTTGCCTTTGTCTTCCAAGTGATGGGATTACAGACATTGATCTCTAAACACTATCATTAAACTTAACCATACTTTACTTTCCACCTCCGAAGTACATGTCACAGCCTAGAATATCACATATATGAAAGGTACAGTTTTAGATTTTCATCCATGTCATCATTCTTTAATAAAGTAGTTTGATGAAACTATAATGAAGACATTAGTATCTCATATTGGGGAAGATACTGTTTATGGTGGTACCATAAAGTTGAGCTTCTGGTAAAAACTTTTGTTTTAATTTCTGTAACACAAGATAAAAAATGATTGGTGAAGATCTTTTCCCATTCTGTAGGCTTTTGTTTTGGTCTTATTGACTATGTCCTTTGCCTTACAAAAGCTTCTCAGTTTCAGGAGGTCTCATTTATTAATTGTTGTTCTTTGAGTCTATGCTACTGATGTTAAAGAGTATTCTCCACTTGATTTTCTAAGAAGTTCTGTGTAGCTGTGTTTATGTTCTGGTCTTTGATGCACTTGGATTAGAGTTTTGTGCTTGGTGATGGATATGGGTCTATTTGCATTCTTCTACATACTATTATCCAGTTATGCCAGCAACTATTGTTGAAGTTTTTTTTTTCTTTCTTTCTTTTTTTACCATTATATATTTTTGGCCACTTTGTCAAAAATCACAGGTGTTCAGATTAAGGTCTATGTCTTCAGTTCAATTTCATTGATCCATATGTCAATTTTCATGCCAGTACCAGGCTGTTTTTATTGCTGTAACTCTATAGTATAGCTTGAAGTTAGGGATGGTGATGTATCCTGAAGTTTTTACTGAACAAGATTGTCTTGGCAATCCTGGGTTTCCTGATATTCCATATGAAGTTGAATATTGTTCTTTCAATATAAGTAAAATTTGCGTTAGAAATTTGATGCGGATTGCATTGAATCTGTAGATTGCTTTTGGTATGACTGACATTTTTACTAGACAGGAAGTGGGAGATCTTTCCATTTTCCAATATCTTTTTCAATTATTTTCTTCAATGACTCATGTGACAGAGGACTGATATATAAAATAGATATAGAACTCAAGAAAATAGAGGCCAAACCTCCAAATAATACAATTAAAAATTGGATTCATGGATAAAAAGGAAATTCTGAACTGAAGAATTACAAATGGCTGAAAGACACTTAAAGAATTGCTTAACATCTTTACCCATCAAAGACTTGCAAATAGAAACAAATTTGAGATACTATCTTATACCTTTCAGAATGACTAAGATAAAAATTACAGATAACAGCCTATGCTGGAGAGGATGTAGAACAAGGGAAACATTCCTCCCTTGTTGGTGAGAGTATAAACTTGTACTGCCACTTTAGAAAGTAGTATGGTGGATCCTCAAAAAACTGGAAATTAATCTGCCCAATGACACAGCAATGTCATAACTGGGCATATACCCAAAAGATATACATTCTTATCCCAAAGACATTAGCTTAATTATGGTAATAGCAGTATTACTTGTAATAGCATGAACCTGGAAATAATCTAGATGTTCCTCATCTGAAGAATGGATTAATAAATTGTGGTACTTTTACACAATGGAGTAATACTTCTCAGAAAAATAAAAGACATACTAATTTTTCAGGCAAATGAATGGATTCATAGCATATTCTCTTGAGTGAGGGAACACAGGCTCAGAAAGATAGACATGGGATGTACTCACTTATTAGTGGATTTTAGACAAAAAGCAAAGAATACCCAGTCTGCAAACCACATTCCCTGAACATCTTGAGATCAGAAGATTAATAGACATTTGCAGGGATCCCCCTGGGAAGAGAATATAGAGAATATTTCTTTAGCAAATTGGAATCACAACAGGTAACTCCCAAGGAGAGGTGGGAAAAAATCATGAGAGAAGGAGGTGCTTTAGTGAGAGGAGCAACAAAGACAGACAACAAAAAAGATGTATATCTTGATAGAGGAAGCCAATGTGAGATTGGAAATAGGCTGGCTGCTAGGAAAACTTCCAAGCACTCACAGAATGCCCCTAGCTAGGTTTGCAACCAATAGTAGCAGGGGTGTCAAAATAGAACTCCCCTATAATCAAATGAATGACCACCTTAAGGGTCATCACAGGACCTACATCCAACAATAAATATAAGTGAATACAGAAATCCAAGGCTAAGCAGCAGGTTGAGCTCCTGGTCCAGAGAGAGAGTGGGGAGAGGGAGTGTATATGAGCAAAGGGATCCAGATTATGAGGAAGAGTCTCACAGAAATGGCTGGCTGGAGCTTGGGGAGCTCAATGAATCAAAAACAGCCACTGGAGAACCATCAGGGAAAGGAACTAAATCCTCCAAAGGTAGATGAGATGATTGGTGATTGGACTGGGCAATATGTGGAACCTCATGAAGTAGGATCAGACCATGTTCCTGTGAATTAACTGGCATCTTTGAGCCAATTCCCTAAGGAGGAAGACCTAGCCCAACACTAATATTGGGATGAGGGAATCAAACCTATCTCAAATGGATAAATGACTGAACTGACCCACCTTGGGACTCCTTACCCTCCTTGGATAATGGATTAGGGGATGGAGAAGGGGGAGCCTGGGAGAGAACTGTGAGGTATTGGGAGTAGAAAGGGAGAGTAAGCAGGGGTACACATGGAACCAAACTTTTTAAAAAATGAAAAAAAATTAAATAAAAGATAAACAAAGATTATACTTTATGTTATTTATTTTATTCATGACTCCCTGACCAGTGGAAAGTTTCTTACAGATCTGGCTGGACTCTCAATAATGTTAGTCATAGTACATGATCCTTCTGTTAGTTAACTGTTGCTTTATACATCGTTTGAAATTCCAGAGCCTTTTATGTACATGTCTATCAGTTATTCTTTGATAGTTACCATCCATGGATATCATTTCTATTTTCCTAATCCATGTCTTAATTTTGCATCTCTTTATTACTTATTAGTTTATATTTGTTAAAATATTCTTCTTCAATAAACTATTTTTAAAAGTGCATTGCCTTATGATCAGTTGCAACTGTAATCACTGGTTATGTACAGTACATATTATACTAGAGCATTCAGATAATTTAAATCAAAAGATGAGGTATCAGTGTTACAAATAAAACACACACACACACATGACTTCACACTGGTGTGAGTTTCCCATCTGTATCTTCATGTATAATTTGGTAACTGTACTTTGAATTTGATTATCTGTATAAATGTTCTCAACAGAGTCTCCACAGAAATCTTTGAATTGCTGATAGATTTCAATTTCGTTCTCAGTTTGGCTAATTTCTCATTGTCTTTTCAGTCTTAGGTACAGGAACTTAACACTAAATATCTTTATAAACAATCCATAAAAGTGACCTATGTGCAATGTCTTTATGACTATGACATTATAAACTAAGACTTTTTAATGCAATATTGGTGGTTTTGTTTGTTTGCTTTTGTCCCAGCTACTTTAATATAGTAAGAATTCTGGCATCTGATTCTATAAACTGTTAGAGTTGGCCAAGGCTAAAATATCTTCTGAGGGTGATTTTTAGAAGTTCCTATGACTTGAACATAAACATCTCTGCTAATAATTATTGTTACCCAAAATCAATGAGTCAAATAAGAAAGCTAGTAAAAAAAAAAAAAAAAAAAAAGATTAACAAATGTAAGGAATTCACATTTCATAAAACTATACAATTACTAGGATATGACAGTATAAAAATATGTAGACCCTTATACTAGAGATTTGTATAAAATTTTATTTAGTGTTCTGAAGGTTAATTGTATTATAATCAGTAGTTTTAATTATTTTAATGAATTGTTTAGTTGTAGAGCTAACCTTCAAAAGATCCACTTCCTGAAGACTCTATCTAAGTAAATTCTAAGTTCAATACTCTGTCACAATCTCAGAACCTCTGCCTTTTTTCAAAATATGAGCTACTTATGTTAATTTTTATAATTTGTCTCTTGGCCCCAGAGTCATTCTTCTTGCCTCAATACCTCTAATTTTATTCATCTAAATCATGTTATTGTTCACTTGTGCATATTATACTGCCTTGTATCCTTTTGAATTCATCATTTTCTAGTTTGATTTTCCCAAGGCAGGCTTCCTACTGAGTAACTTCTGCTCACAGTTATGTTCATGTGCCTCCCCTAAGGAACTAAGAATAGATAATACATATGAAAGACGTATTTGATGTTGGAAGCAGAAGATGATAGAAGTTGCAGACTGTAATCCAACACTTATGGAAGCAAAAATGAAAGAATGGGAGACTGGAATAGAGTGCCAGACTACTGAAAATCTGGAAAAGACTAGGGAAACCAATGCAGAGAATTTGAGGCAAAGCCAGCCACTCTTTAAGCTCCTTATTTCACTAGGGTGGCTCTTCATAATAATTTGTTGCTTGTCATCAGCCTGTGAGAAGCTTGGTCTGATGAATATATGGAACCTATATTTGGGGCCATCAATTAGCTCTCTGAAGATATCAGTATTGGGGGCGGGGGGGGGGGGCGGGGGGGGGGGGACCTGCAATTTCCCTAGCAACTCCAGTTTAATGAACAGTAATATGACCTTATACATGATTATGTGACTTATTTTTCAACCAAGTTCTTATCATGACTTTTCCCATGAAGCATTCAAACTTTCCCAGACTGTTAAACATTAATTTAAAAGTCAAATATCTGGATGGTCTTCTGTGAAGACACTCAGTTCAATATCGTACTAACCTGATTTACTTTTCTCAGAGGCTGAATTGCTCTCTGCCATTACCTCACACATTGAAGTACTTGTCTTTCTCACTACATTGGACTAGACATCACAAGTCATCAGTTCTCAATATTTTTAAAAGCACTGACAGTTAATTCAAAAGCATTAGCTCCCAGGAGTACAGAGCATCAAAACCCTTTCTGTTATCCAAACTTTGTTTCCATTTTAATTCCATCACAAAAGGTAAACTGTACTTTCTGATACCGTTCAAGACACTTTATTTATTTCCCATCTTTATCTGAAACTCACCATTCACTGGAACTAGATCAGTATTGCATCACCTTCTCTCACATCTGATCTGCTCAAATGTCAAAGTTATATATTTCACATTGTGAGATGTATAGGACCTAGAGACTTCTGAGGTTTGGGGCTTAGCCTGGCCACAGCCTGTTCAAACTGGTAATAACTGGTGCCTTAGAACACATGCTCACAGCACTTCCTCATAGTCATGATGGATTCATGAGTGGGCACATCCTCATAAGCCAATCTGGGGTCTAGCTGGGGCCTTGGCAATGGAGGCTGAGAGCTGATACGAGATGACCTGGACCAGTGAAAGAGGACAAAGTGACAGAGTTGCAGATGCCGGCAAAGCATACATTTCCCCTGTCTGGGAGTGGGTATAAAAGGCTTGCTCCTTCCCCAATAAATTGAACTTGTTTGTTGATTCTGTGCCTTCTTTCTCCCTCCCCAAGGAGGAAGCAGCAGGGGTCCCAAAGCATAGGAAAAACCAACAAACAGAACATGTCATTCAATTGATGACTATTGGTAAGTAGAGGAAATAACAGAAAGATCTCCTTAATATAGAGTTCCTTCCATAAGTGATTTCTCTTGAATGTATAATGACTTTGGGACTAGGGCAAGATACTATGTCCATTTGAATGTTCATATACCATGAAAGAAACTCTGCAGGAGTGTATGAGGGAAGGGCCTGGACACAAGCAAGCATAAGGACTACTGAGTGCAAAGTCTACAAGATGCCTTTTCTCTTTGCAGGAGATATATCCATTTGGTGATCAAATAGGAACAACAGTGCCAGGTTTGGAGAGGAAACCTGGTGTTCACTTTGTACTGAAGACAGGCCCTGTGGCTGCTGTCTAATCCTGGGGCCAGGACAGTGGCTCATTGTTCCAATATCCTTTCTTGTCATAGTGACACCTTTGTTCAATGATCAAAAACAAATTTCCATGGTGTGCATGGCAGTGATACCTTTTCTAAGGAAATATCCTCCCTCCTTTTTAGACTGATGCTGTTTCCTGGCATAGAAATAACAGTTGAGATTTGCCACTGTGAATAAATCTGGTGTTAAGGTGGGTTTTGTAATTTTTTGTATCAGCTGTAACAAATGCTGAAATTTATTTCTGAAGAAAAAAAAAAAGGTCTCTTGGCTTTCTGCTTACAGAAAGGAACATAATAAAGTAAGAACATGAGCTTGAGTGCTTGAGAAAGTCGAGTAAAACTTTCCTTAGCATTGCTTAGTAACTGGGCTATTTTGACATATGTAACATTTATCTGTATAAATTTCCATATTATTGGAGTCTATCACATCAGCTATTCCTAGTACACAAACATTGTATTTTGTGTTTTTAGTCGACAGTTTCTGGTCCATAGTTTGGTCAAAACATTAATTCTTGTACTGTTTATATTAGGTTTATAGGTTTATCAAACTGTTATATTTACCTAATAATGAGTCCAGAACAAGGTTATCAATCTACCAAAATTCTTGTTGATGTAGTAGTGCTGAAGGAAAGGTTTTTGGATGTGAATAAATTAAGAGTAATCCAACCTAATGGGTGGGCTTAGAACTTTTATCTTAATTTATTATGTGAAGATAGTATATGTTAATTACAAAGGTTACCAAAGTATACCATATTGAGGTAAAGATTTGAATCTGAACAGACACCAAATTTTCCAGCAACTTCTTTTACTCAAGACCTTTAGATTTATGAGAAATGAATATTTGTTCTCTATGAAGCCTGCTATTTCACTTAATGTCACAACAGCATAAATGGATAAAATGCCTGAAGAAATGGGTGTGGCATTCATTATAGAGGACAATCTTGTTCCTTCTGATTCCTTTGGAAGATTTCAAAACTTGGGGCAAGATTTGTGTTTTCCAGCCTATTTAGCTAGTGCTTACAAAGTTAGTTATGAAGTAAATAAACTAGTCAATCTCTTTTTCAAATGACTGGCAAACTTCTGCTCCCAGGTAGGTAAATCAATTAGGAGATATTGAATGCAGAAGTTAATCTGCATCTAAAGCATTTTACTACACAAACAAGTTAAATAAAAAATCAAGTGTAGGGCAATTGACTTCAGCCCATTGTGGCCCAAGTGAAAAGGAGAAGGACTATTTCCAGTTGATCTTGTGTAATCCTTTGTTACACTGCCTTGAGAAAAGAGCAGAGTTGGAGAGCAGCTAGCAGTCTGGCATGTGACGGCCAACCCGTGTGATTGGTGATCATTATCTTGAAGAATTAAGGGCATGAAGTTTGTTGCTCTTTTGGTGAAACAGGACTTTTTATCAAAATGATAGTTTAGGGCAGGGAAAACTCATGTTTTCATGAAGTACGTCATCTCTCTTCATATACACTTATTCCCTAGAGCTGAATATTAGTGTCTTTGCTGACAACCCTCAGTGTAATCTGCACCCAGCTATAGGGAGTCTTTAAAGGATTCTTGGCATTTCAATCACTATTGTCTCCTTTCAATCATGATTCCTTTGTTTACATGCTTATTAACTATTGTCCAGAAAATGCTGGTGAGGCATTCAATTGCACATCCTTTCCATGGTCTTCTGATCTCCATTTCAGTCTACAGAGGAACCTGAAGAGTCAAACAAATATATCTCTAGATTCTTATTTGCTGGCTCAAGGTAAATTATTTAGTCTATGCATATGTGAAGTTTGGGAGAGAGCTATAGACTCATCAACAAACTGTTTATAATAAAAACATATAGTTATTCAAAAAGGTAGTTCTTAGAATCTTGATACTTAATATATACATGTAAGGTAATGAGATGTCATAAGAGTTTATTGAAAAATGAATTGTATCCCAATTTTTAACTATTCTCCTGAGACTCAATTTATTCCCCCAAACAGACAATATTTCTGATTAATCAAGGTGTCAGCTCTGTTCTGTACATTAGAGTGGATAAGGAAGCAATTCTATCTATCATCATTAGTGAAAGATTTCTGAAGTATAATAGTCTAGTTAAACATCATGGATAAAAAGATTTTTTGTAGATTGTCCAAGATGTGGGAAAAAAAAAAAGATCAGTCAATAAATGCCCACTATATGAAAAATTGAATGTATCCCCAGAATAATTTATATAAAGAAAGAATTACACAGTGGAAAGGGACCCAAAAAGGCCATTGCTGGATCAACTTAAGTACTGGGGAGCTACTGAGACTCTGTGAGCAGGAAGAGTGTGAGAACTGGCCAAAAGAAATAATGTCCACCCATCTAGGTCAGAAAAGAACAGAGTAAATGGCCTAAGAGCTCAGAACAAATCACCCAATTCTCTTTTCTGAATTGTTCATCTTCTGTGGGGCATGATGAATGCTGACTTTAGACTCCTTCCTTTGGTTCTGCCAGCAATTCAGTAGCTTAATCTTTTTCCAATCTCAGCTGTTGCCTAATAATCGGTTCCAGGCACAGAAATTTCATTAACTCCTCAATGATGTCCACAGGCTTTGACCATGGATTTCATCTGTTAAGCTGCTTTTATTTCAGCTGCTATACAAATTGCTCTCTGTCAGAGAAGGGGAGGGGGGATAGGTACAGATAGGGAAAATTCTGTGAAGCCTTTCCTTCTATATTTCTCAAACAACTTTTATTTCCTTAGTGGAAATAGATTTTCAGAGGAGAAATTGAATTCTAAAAGAAGTGACTCAGTATTGAAGTAACTTCCATTTTTTTCCCCACTGGTAGCTTAAGAGAGAGTCCTTGTCCATGGCCAGCATGCTAGGTTATTGTATTGTCTTCCCCAAACTGCATTATAGTTTTTGGAAAAGGAACTGTATCCCATGTGAGAAGTGTGGTAAGTGAACACTGATGTCTTTAAATTCTGAGAAGAGAAGAGACTCAGAAAAAAAAAAAATCACACTAAACACCAGCTACTTATAATCTATGATGTTGCTATATGTAGCTTGAGGCAGGATGTTGAGACCTCTTGGACAAAGTTAGACTCTTATCATCTTTACTCTGTAAAGTTTCTTCTTACTAGAAACGTGAATTGCAACTTCTCTTGTGCTTCCATGTCTTTTAAAGTTATTCATTCTTAATACCCTTTAGGAAAATTCATCATAGATAGAATTGGAAATGTTTTTTTTTTTTTTTTTTTTTTTTTTTTTTTTTTTTTACTTTGAGTTCTGTGAAAGTAAAATTTAAGTTATGTAAGACTCATGCCAGTTCTTAAGGACAAAAAACTCAGTACGCATAAGAAACATAATTAATTATCAGTAGCTCCTATTGATAATGTAAAGAACAAATAAAATTAAAGGCAGAGCCACCATATATAAAAGAGAATAATGTATATGAAATGACTATGCTATGTGCTTGGTAATTGCTGTTAATGTGAGTGGCTTCAGGGATATCTCTTCTGCCATGCAATGATTTCTACATCTTAGAATTATAGGACACCAGGAAGTTTCTGGGGGCAGAGTAATGGCTTAACTTGGAGTAAGAGGCCATTTCATGGTTTTTACTTGTTTACTTGCTGGTCATTTTATTTAGATAATCTAAATGGTAGCTTGATCAATAACTCTCCCTCCCTCCCTCACACTCTCTCTTATATCCTTCTCACTCCCTAGGATCCAGACATTTCTAATTCATAAGAAAATATGGATGGTTAAGGGCACTGAAGATATAGGTCATGGACTTCATTATCAATATGGGCGATATTTCCAGAAAGACATTTAGAAAGAGTGGCACGAGTTGCTTTCAATATTTCTGAAGCAATTTCAAAATTCTTCTCATAAATAACAATAGGACTGCTGATTTGTGTTAAGATGATGGCAGCCTCTGAACACCTTCAAATACATAGATTATAAGAAATAACCAGGAATTTTCTTGCATAGAGAAGTTTTGGATGTAGTGTAGCATATAAAAGTGATGCTGACCCTCTGGTTGTATTAAACTTAAGCTACCTTTCAAGCATTTAAATACAACTTATAAACAAAATAATGATTAATTTATATTGCTAACTTGATTGAATTAAAAATGCTCAGCAAGACAACAACAGTCGTCAGTCAGGAATGTCTAAACCATGGTCTATGGCCACGTGCAGCCTAACACAAAATCCACAAAGTTACTTATAGAATTAGTCGAAGTTTTGTTTTTATTTTTACAAAATTTGGAGTCTTGTTTGTGAGCTCCTTGGCCTGGTGTCTTTCAAATAACAACATGATGCTGAAGTGTGAGAAGCCAGACATTCCTGAATTAATGAGAGACTTTTTGTGTTTGTTTGAGAGTCATTTCAGAGACATTACCTGAACAGAGAGTATCCAGATTACCCAAAGCCTGGAGTCAAGATAAAAAGTGAAAAACAGAAGGCCAGATACATTATAGTATCCTTTTCTCTTGCCTTCTGTTTTCCTGGGATGAAAAGAAGCTCCTGTTGATTTCTGAAAACTGCTTCTGCCAGCACACCTTCCCTACCTCATTAGATGGATTATATCCTTAAACCATGAACCAAATTAGCCCTACCTCCATTAAGTTGCTTCTGATGATGCTTTAAGTTTTATTAATGAAATAAAAGTAGCTACTGCAATCATGTATAGCAATGAGTTTTTTGGTCTTAGACCGCCCGAGGTCTAGACCCACAGACCTGCAGCCCCAGACTCCTTAGCCGCCTGCAGCTAATCAGACCTCCAGAAATGACTCAAACACTTATATTAATTTTATGCTGTTTGGCCTATGGCTCAGGCACATTGTTAGCTTGTTCTTACATCTTAACTCAACCCATTCTCATTAAAGTGTCTGCCAGGTGGCCTGTGGCTCACCTGTGTTCTTCATTTCCTGCTTCTTTGAAATGAAAAAAGACTCTGGGCCTGTAGGCTGAATATGGATGCCTCAACTTTATAAAGGAACTTTGGGTGACTGTCCAGACAGATAGGCGTCATCTCTGTCATTTCTAGATTTTAAAAGCCTCTTGCACTTCCAGTTTACTTGGGTAAATATATCCTTCTGTGGTCTTTGATATAGTTGTAGATTAGATAGTTATAGATATAATTGTTCTTAGCCATTTGAAAGGTATATTAGATATAAAACTTTAGATTCATAAACATAAAATAGATGATAGAATATTTTTTTAATTTTGCTAAATGCAAATAGATTAGATATTGTAATTGTAACTCTTGCTTGAAGGCTATTTTGTTATATGTAAATTTGTTATGTTAAAATTAAAACCTTTTTGATTAGACAGAAAGGGGAAGGTGATATGGGAATGTCTTTGTATATGCTATGAATATCAACTTTAAATAAAGGGGCTATTTTGGCCCATGACAGGCACCATAGAAAAAGTAGGTGGAAAATCAAAATAGTTAAAAAAAGAAGGGTGGAGTCAGAGACAGATTGATCCATCCACCAAAGAAGAAGCATGTGAGGAACACAGGTGAGCCACGGGCCATGTGGCAGACAGATTAATAGAAATGGGTTTATTTAAGATGTATGAGCTAACTAGCAATGTGACAGAGCCATAGGCCAAACAATATAGAGTTAACATAAGTGTTAGAGTCATTTCTGGGGCCTGAGCAGCTGCAGGTGGCTAAAGGGTCTTGGGCTGCAGGTCTATATGTCTAGACCTCTGGCTGCCTGAGACCAAAGAGCCTTATTGTTACAATCGTGTTTTAGAGTTTGCACAGAAATGCCCAATTTGGGGATCCTCAAGTCCTCTAGAATTATGTCTATGCTCAATGTTTTTTTTTAATTATTGTTTTATTTATTCTTCTTCATTTTATTATTTTTTATTAAAAATATTTTTTATTTATATATCCCCCTAATCCCCCTCCTTTAGCTCTTCCATATTCCTCCCGGTCAGCCTTCAACCCCTCTTCCTCCCCATCCACCTATTCCCTCCCCAAAAGGGAAAGAAGTCCTAAGGTGGGGCAGTTTAGCATAACACATCCACTCCAGGCAAGTCCGATTTATTCATAGTGAAGTCAAGACTGGGTTAGGTGTTCCTTTGCAGGGAATGGGCTCCACACACAGGAACACAGTCTGATCCCACTCCTCGAGGCTACACATACAGCCCATGCCAATCAACAGATGCCTACTCTTGAAGGACCTAGCTCCTTTTCCTGATGTTTCTCCAGTGGCTGTTCTTGATTCAGTAGACACATACAGATATCTTTATTTAGTGATTTTTAAAACTTTTTTTGAGAAGTTTTAAAAAAAGATTTATTTTTATTATTATAAATTTTGAGAAATGTATCTGGAGATACACACACACACACACACACACACACACACACACACACACAAACATACAAGCCTGTTACCAAATTAATGAACTCTTTTTAACTTTTAATTTTTTTTTTTTTTTTTGGTATGGTCATTTCTTTTTTTCTTTACATAACAAAAGTTCCACCTCTAATCATTGTCGGATGTATGTTCTGTGATGACACTTAAGGTGGTAATTCATTTAATTCTAAGGGAAGTCTTGTTTGGGCATCCTCTCCACTATTGGTTAGAGACCTACCCAGGGAAATCCTGTGAATTCTTGGAGGTTTCCCTAGCACCCATTCTCTGTCCAACCCCACATTGGCTTCCTTAATCAAGCTATCCATCCTTTTTTTCTCTCTCTCTCACAATAAACCATCTTCTTTTCTCATGAGTTTTAATAAGTGACTAAGGATAGTAACAAGCAATTCTCCTAATCTGGAACTACAAACATACATATTAGGTGCCTTTTAATTTCCTTCCCTCTGAATCATGTCCAGCACATTCTTTCCTCTTTTTGACCATTTTCTCTTAGACGTACAAAGATTTGTACCTTTAATTTATAAATAGAGATTCTGCGACTGACAACATATCATATGTAACTCATGAGTTCTCCAAAATACAGTTTAAGTTCAAGGTTGATGATCTGTCTTTTCATTGAGAATGGCCATAGCCTACCCCAACCTTAGTGTTTTAAGTAATAAACGTCTGTACTTTATTTTCCTCATTGTTCACTATTTTATCCAAGAAGATAAGACTTATCATGACCCCAACTCCATATTTTCCTCATGGCCAAGGCCAATCTCAATTAGTAGTTATCTATCAAATTGTTCTGTCCTCAGTTCTGAACATTTGAGCTGTTATCAATTATGGTCTTCCTTTATACTCTGTGAAAAGTCAGGATAATGGTGAAATTCTCGGTGTCCAATGTCAGGAAGAGTCCTATTCCTTCGATCAACTTGGATTAAGCATGTTATCTCACAATCATTCACAGCCATCTTATAGACTAGTTAGTGTAATGAAATTGCTTGTGCTATATAAATACACATAAATCTAGTTTCTGCAATTTTACTATTAGGAGATATATTAGCTAGTCCCATAATAGGGTTATTACTTGAAACAATTTATCTTCCTTTTTTTACTCTGATAAAGAATTTGCTAAGTGGTACTATTTTTTCCCCAAGAATACACTCAAAATTACCAACATCCAAATCTTCTTAGACGTTTACTTATAATCACATTTCAGGGATTGAAACTTTCCTACTGATTTTTTTTTTTTTTTTGCTGAAGTTCAAGAATCTTAAAATATCGTAAGTACTCAGTTTATTCAGAATATTACTAATATTTGTATCTGCTGATAATATTTCCAGTTATTTTCTGGACTATGGGAATACATTTTTGTCTTCATTTTATGTTCAGTATAATTTGTGGGCATTTCTCAAACTCAAACTTGAAATTTTACAAAAGCAAACAGTTCTGATGTCTGCACACAGTGTCTATTCAGTTCTGGGCCACACTTCCTTCTGTCTGTGCCCACCAGGGTGTATATTTCAGGGCAAATGCTTTCCCTTCTGTTCTTAGCTGGACACAAACCTAAACATACCTGAAAGGAGGTAATCTCATTTAAGAAATTACCCTGGTCATATTGTCCTGTGAATGTATGTGTAAGGGCCCAGCCTAACATTATCAGCAACATCCCTGGAAAGATGTCACCATGTTGTATACATAAGGAAGATGAGCATGCTCATGCCTGTAGAAGCAATGCAATGAGTTGTGTTCCACCATAGTCTCTGCTTCAGTTACTGACTCCAGGTTTCTACTTTAAGTTTCTGCGTAGGCATCCCTAGGTAATGGGTGGCCTGTAAGCCACTAAACATTTTCTTCAAGTTGTTTTTGGTCAATGTTATATCCCAGTAACAGAAAAGCAAATCTAACCAGTGTATATGTTGATTGCTTTTCTTATTATCTATGAAGGTTATTAGCACAGGGAGGTTCCATTTGTGAATTCCATGCTACTGGTGTTCTATTTAGCAATTAGTAAGTGAAGGTATTTTCTCATTTTCGTACCTTCTTAAATAGTATTATTTATATATATTTGAACAACTTTCTGTTTCCCTTTGCTTCCCATACCATTTAAAGGAAAATTTTCTATACCCTTGGTGTCTGAGACATAATAAACAGCTTATATTAATCAATCCATGCCAACTCCCTGACTGTAGCCCATGGATTAATGATGACCATTGTTCTGTTTTAGTAGAAGAGAAATAGAAATATTCAGAATGGGAAAGAGACTCATTTCAAAAAAACTTACTTTTTGCTCAGTTTCCTGGAATGGATAATTTTGTTCATTCTTCATTACTCTTCCTCTAAGAATAATTCTTATTGGTCATCTTAAATAAACTAATCATTCAAAAGTCATTTAGATTCATTATATTTTCATCTCCAACGTGGTTATATTATTTGTTTGAAATAAAATGAAGTAAGTTATCTTTCTCCTTGGGAATTACAGTTTGAATTCCATCTTTGTTCATGTTTTATTGTGTAAAAATAAATTAATGTGGTTTCAAGAGTTTTACTGCACAGAGAGTTATCCATAAGGAAATACATCTACTCATACCTGTTGTTTACCAAACTCTTGCTCACTTATTCAACTTTATTCAAGTCATATATTCCAAGTTTTAGGCCACACTTGCTTCTGTCTCAACCTCTCAGCATGTATATATTTGGCAACTAATTGTATGAACTTCTGCATTTTCTATCTTTGAGATAGGATGAAAAAGAACTACTCAATATTTTTCATTTGTTCTTTATTTTAAAACATGAGGTTTCTATAGGTTTTTTTGCCTGATCTTTTTTATTGTGCTTATTTTATATAAATAAAAAGAATATATAAGCAGAATAGATTTTTAAGTGAAATTACTGGAGGAAGTACAAAAAATTCAATTTCTTCTGTGTAAGTGAATTGTCATTAAAATGTATAGGATTATAAGTGTGTACACAATTGCACAGCTTGTACTTCTGTCTTATATGTTAAACTAATAATGGGGATAAATGCTTTTATACAAAGATAAACACACACATACACACTTCTTTTTTATTTTTATAAATGGTTCTGTCAATGCATATTGACTACTAGCATTGTGTGTGTGGAGGCACATTTGTGTGAACGTACATGTGCATTATTCAAATGTGGATATCTTCTAATCTAGTACATTTATAATTTTAAAACATTCCCAGACAATACTTTTTCTAACCTAAAATCATTCTGAGAGCAAAAAGACACTTGTGAATAAAATTTTAAAAAGTCAAGTTTGCATTGGGAAGGATATCCAGGTGACTCCAAACACTGCTTAAGATGTTGAAGAATCAATTTGTGTTTGTAAATGCAGTAGTAGTTGTTGTTATCATAAGAGGAACCATATAAAAAAGAAGATACACTTTGGGAAACATTCTAAATCTCCAGAAGCTTAGTGTCATAAACCCATCAGTTTTTGATTCTGCCATTGCATGAATCTGGATTTTACACAAATATTTATTTTTTTCTCTGTTTTTTTCATATCAAGAGCTTTATTTCTCTGTTTTACCTACTCATTGGCCAATTGTGTTGTGTGCATGTTTGGCAAATTCTGAGATATGTAGACATGACTATTATTGTACAGAATTCTTCCCCTCTGTCGCTATTATTTCCTATTCTCTGAGGCCCCTTTGCAGGTTGAGACTTTTCTCTTATTGATGGTGTAATAATGGAAGGAGAATGTCAATCTTCTGTATTCTTACAAATAATTGAAGAACAACTCATACTTTCCAGGAGTATTACTGTTTTGGGGAGAACACATATGTGCAGGTCAATGAGTATGGTAAATAGGTGCTTGTTATTATCAGAAACATAAGAACATTTTAGAAACATGACATCAGGAGTATTTTAGAATGATTTATTAGTATGCTATCTTTGACACTTGAGAAAAGAAAACTCAGCAAAGCAATGTTCCGTTTTCAGAGTTTAATCATAGTTTAAGCCAAGATGTAAATGTCTGCTACGGTACTATTGCTTTGGAGAAATAAAGTTAAACACAATAAATATAAAGCATTATGGAATGAGTAGGGGATGGGTTTACTAATAGAAACCCTAAAGTATCTGGTGAATTTAATAAAGCCAAGTGATATATGGATTGACACATGAGAAAAGTGACTTCCACTTACCCATACCCATGGGTGACATTGAAATTCTGGCCATTCAAAAGTGTACTCCTAGAGTTTAATTTTTGTCAGTTTTGTTGGGTTATAATTTACATACAGTACAAGGCACCAATAGTAGATATACAGTTTGATAATTCTTAAAAACTCATACATCTATGTAACTATCACCATAATCTAGGCAAGAAATATTTTCCTGACTTCAGAGTCTTTTCTTGTGCCCTTTCCTGTCAGTCACCATGTCCTCTGTCCCCGTGGCTTTACTTTGTGTCATTATAGATTATTTGTCTTTTCATTTGAATTTCTAATCACCTGTCAAGCATTTTGCTAAGGATATTCTGCCATTTTACATTCTCATCACTGTGCATGAAAATCCTAATTGCTTCACAAATTCATCAATATTTGTGACTGTCATTTTAAAAAACCTAACTATGCTAGTGAATTCATGTCTCTATGTATTTAATTTTAGTGTCTTCTATAAATTAAATAAAATGTATCATATTAGTAAACAAATTGATCAAGCCTCTGTAGATGCTCAAACTATCTTTCCCTTCTTTATTTTCTTCCTTCTCCTTGTCAGTTAAGGTGGTGACACTATTGAAGTTTGCCTATAATGTATAACAGAAGTGTCCTGTGGATTTTGAGGCTAAAGATTAAGAAGGTTAAAAACTTACACTTTCTTTCTCCCGAAGTGATACATTATATTGTTAGAAGCCCAGCTCACACAGAGACCATAGCCTGCAGAACTGAGACAATTTGGTTGATACACCTAATTCAGCTCTCACAGAGTTAGCAGACAGCAGGAAGGAGTGAGTTATTTCAGATAGCCAAGGCTTGGAAAACATATAAATGATTATATTCTGCTAACAGGTGAGCAACCTAGTGAATCTATTAAACCCACGAAATAGAAAGTTAATAAAACGGCCAAAACATGAATTTGAGGATGATTTGTTAAGAAATGATAGTGAACTAGGGTATGTGCATGCAAAGTTCCTAAAAAATATTTGTTGAAGAAGCATATTCAACTATTAAATATTGTATGTATTACATTAAATAGTCTAACACCATCATATGCCTCAACGATAATAAATATCTCTTCTTCAGTTTATGTATTATATGGTAGCATTTATTAATAGTGTTTTGGAATCAGTTGACAGTTGTGGGATATTTTTACACTGTGTGAAAATGTATTGCTGGTTTGGTTTTTTTTTTTTTTTTTTGGCGTGATAAAAAGGTGAGTGGGCAATTGCAAGGCAGAAGGTATATTTGCAGGACTTCCAGGGACAGAAAAACGAAGGAGGAGAAGATAATCAGGCATAGGATGACTCTAAGGAAACCTGGAGGAAGTTGGACATCCAGAAAATGAAAAACAGGTAAAAACTCATGGGGCAAAGTATAGATTAATAAAAGCAGGATAATTTAAGCTACAAGAGCTAGTGAGACAATCCTACACTAAGGCCAAACTTTCATAATTAGTAAAATCTCTCTCTGTGTTTTGTTTTGTGTGGCCCAAAGAAAAAGTATGACCATACTTGACTGAATTAAAATGCCTTCATTTGCCCTTTATCTAGAGTTTGTATCCCAACATAGCCCAATGTGCAGGGTTAAATTATTTCCCCAGTTCCAAATCCTATGGCTTATCCATACTTTCTCCGTTATTGCAGCCCTTTTGGGGATGGGAGCCCAACAATACCTGCTTTTGAGCAACAGTGGAAGCATGACCTACTTCGGTCTTGTCAGCAGAGATTTTGTCTCGCAACAGTTCATTCTTTGAGTAAATGAGGTGCAATCTTGAACAGCTAGAGGATAGTAAATTGATCGCTGATGGAGCTCATTCAAGCAGCCCCATCACCCACCACTCAGTTGCAGTTTACAGACAGCTGTGACAGATTAAGTCCAAAAAGAGCATAGCAATTGCAGCTGCCTCTGTGCCCAGAGCACAGGATGCCCTTTTTACCTCTTTGAAGAATGAAAGAGACTGAGTGGAGCACTGCAGTGCACTGTGCCCTGGCTGCCTTCTCTTCCTTCCTGTCCCCACAACAAGAGGCATCAGAGATTCATTGATGGCTTGAGCTGGATAAAACCTAATGTAGTCCAAACTCATCATTTAGCAGATGAGGAGAGGAGGTCCTGAGAGGTTAAGTAATGCTGTGCTAATCATACAGGAAGTAAGAACTTTTAGTAACAGATGCCAGCACACTGAAATCTTAATCATATTTTTCTTTCATTTTAATATATCATCTTTCTCTCTCTGCTACTTTACTACTTTAGAGTTATTTTAATAGTGTGTCTCATTTCAAAAAATCTGAAGCTTGTTTCATAAGATAGATTATAGGGTTGAGGGGAGGTGTCAAAATCATCTCTCATACTTTATCACCCTTATCACCAGCAAAACCCTTACACATATAACCTCATATTTTATTCATTCAACAAAACTATCCAGGTTCTTCAGATACAGAATCTCTTCATAATGTATTTTGAGAAATATAAAATTATACAATATTATTTCCTGGATCTAATCAGCTTATATCAGAGAAAAGTATAATCAATAGTGGGTTATCTATAATAAAAATAATTAACATGGAATGGATTTTATATGAATGGTTATTCAGAGTATTTATTTAACTATTTCAATAAAGTCAACCACTATCCTTCCCAAACCACTGTTGAAATCATTAAATCTCCATGAACGTGTTACAAATGAACTTCTACATAGCATATTAATGGAAGAGTGGTCCATGCATCAGCACTACCTGGCAGATGTCAAAAAGTGCAAGTTGACTCCAGTTTTACTGTATCAGCATCAGTGATTATTAAAAAAATTGGAAGGCTAGTATATATAAGCAAATTCGAGAAATTTTAATCCTTTACAATAGAAATAAACACAGGTAGTTTGACCTGAATTGACTAGGGACACTCCACAATAGAAAGAAGCAGATTGAAATGTTCTTTAAAAAACTTGGTTTAACTTGGAGAACAAGTGTGCCTCAATTAAATGATATTATTTATAGATAAGTCTTATTATGAAAGCCTGTCTTAAAAATAATTTAAGAAAAATATTGAAAATGTGGCATCAAAGTGGGTGCTAGGAATCAAATTTTGACATAGAAAAGAGCATAAGGAAAAAATCACAATGCTGAGGCCAACACAAGTACAGAAGTTTGGTCTGGCTTTGGTTTAATATTGTTCAGGATATTGTTTATAAAGTAACAGTGAAGAAACTGTCATTTTATAGAGTTGAGAAGATGATCGTGATCATGAAAATGAACATAACATTTCTGATTCTACTCCTGAGCCTTACTCACTTTTCCAGGATTTTGTCTGGAGAATTTCACAACAGAGCATGGTAAACATGGGGATATGTTATTTTTCTGTACTTTAACCTTAGTCTTTCCTCTGGGTCCTTCAACTATTTCCTTGAAATAGATACACAACAGCTCTTTAACTGTACTGTAAAAATGTTCCCTAAATGCAGCTTTATTTTTTATTCTACTTCTACATAGCAGTTTGGTTTTTGCACAAAGTCATATAATATAAAGAGTAATTTAGAGTTGATAAATTAGCATCGAGACATTTCAGTTAGTCATTTAGTGTATGGTGGCTTCTATAGAGTTTAGGTCTCTTCCCACACTAGAGGTAGAAAATATCCCTCTCCAATGACATTGGCAGAGAATGTCTCTGCCTTACCATATTGGAAGTTCACTGCTGCAAATGACAATAACAAAAATCATTTCAAAGTCATATTCAGCTGGAGGACACTTCTGCTTTAATGAGGGAACTAATTCTAGAAGAAATTATAATTTCTCTGAGTAATTTTTTTAGTAGTTATCCAAAGTTAATTCTTTGAGTCAGGTGCTGAATTAATATAATTCCTTACTTTTTTAAAAAAATGAATAAATCTTCCTTTTTCTAATTACATCTTCTCCATCTCTCCATTTTCATGGCATCAGTGCTGGTGAAAGTTGATGGATTTTGGATGGACAGAACTACAAGAACAGATTTTGTCTGTTTTAAATAGAAGACATTCATGGGATTAGCTCTCTCTCTCTCTCTCTCTCTCTCTCTCTCTCTCTCTCTCTCTCTCTCTTTCTGACTAAGAAGTAGTAATCTAATTGTGGTCTTGAGTAACACTTTTTTGGGCTTAGGGTCTGATAATTTTGCAACACAGTAACTCTATTTGTGGCTGAAACATACCTTATGTATTTAAAAGAATTATATAAAACATATCCAATGTGAACACAATCTCAAACAAAGAGAGGATACAGGTGAGAGAGGCTAGCTATTATGATTTTTCAAGTTTCTTCTGTCTCAAAAAATTCAGTTCTTTGAAAAAGTTGTCTCACTAAATTTAGCAGCTCCAAGCTGTTAAGTTGAAGAGAAACGGAAGAGAAGGTAAACTTTTTTTAAACTTGAAAATTGCGTGTGTGAGCTCAGAGTTCAGCTTCTTAGCTCATAATTGGCTCTTCAGAACTTGCTGGGGGCCAGAGCAATGCAGGAGGGAACAGTTGCACTGGAGGCTGTCTGGGATTATTTACAAAGGAAACCCACTTGCCTTGCAGGCTCTACACTAATGGATGCTTTACTGAACTTATTATCTTGCTGATAACACACAATCACATTGCTCCCAGTTTCCTCTTGTTCTAGGCCAGCATGTTCTGATCTTTATGGGAAAATACAGTGACTCAGAGAGGATATTGAAATAGTCAGTAATCAGTCTGTTGTAGTTTTCCTCCCTAATAAATAACAGTTCACTTCTACTTACCAAGTAGAATGCTTCCAATCCCTGGCACTTGAAAGAAACTTAGTTTGAATTACTGTGATTTTATTTTCATTGGACTCAGAATTATTATATTAGAATGATAGAGTTACACAGGTATATATTGTATTCATCATTATGTTGAGCAGAAAACCAACAATATGGTAAATTAAATAATTACATAAGGTATTGGTAAAATAAACAATGGAATATTTTTGAACTCTAATATTAAGATGTTGTAAATTCAATGCTCATACATATATTACATCTTGAATGTAGTTTCTCCTCTCTCCTTTTCCCCTAACCCACTCCCCATCCCCTCTTCTCCATATCCTCTACTCCTCCGTTTCCCTTCAACAAAAGTCAGGCCTCCCAGAAAAATCAACCAAACACAGCATAACAAGTTACAATAAGACTAGACACATACCCTCATATCAAAGCTGGTGAAGCAACCCAGTAGAAGAGAAAAGGGACCCAAAAGCAGTCAAATCAATGCTACTATGGGTTTATAAGCCAAATTTCAAATTGGAGAAATTCATCTACACCATATATGTAGTCTCTCTCTCTTAATATGTGTATATATGCATATATATGTATACACGCATATATTATCATATATATGACATAAATATGAAATCTTGGGAAAGAAGAGTTCACAAAGAAGGGGTAGAGATCTGGTTTCCTTAGCATCTTTAATAACAACAACAAGTAGATTTATAGAGAAGCAACAATATAAAGCTTTGATTCTTCAGTGTTAGCAAAGTGAGGAAAAGGAAATATTAGATGAAGTGTAGGTAGGTAGTGAAACTTATTCATGAAACTAATAACTAGTTAGCAAAGATTATTCATACAGTAAAAGGCAGTGAGTAAATCTTGTCCAGGAAGTCAATAGCTAGTTAGCAAAATTTGTTCATGTAGATAATGTCTACTCGTAGAATTTGTTTGTAGAGATAATGACTTTTAGTAATGCTTATTGTAAATGTAAAGCTGATTATTAATTTTTCCAAGAGGATAAAATATAGTTATGAAAACTTGTTCGAGAAAATAATGTGGTGGGATTTAGGTGTCAGCTGATAAGTTCAGAAGACACTTATCTAGAGTCTCTGGCCAATCCCACATTGAAATAAAGGCTAATTACTAAACTTCCACCCCCCCCCCAAAGGTAAAGGAGAGTTACTAAACACTCATTATGATAGCTCTGGGTACATACTAAAGCTGGTGAGATCTAAGATTGCCTCCAATGATGAAAGATTCTGACCTTCACAAGGAAGGCATACAACTATTCTAAATATATGTTTGCTTTTATAAATGTTGAAAAGAGAGAATACTTTTTTCCTTCTGATCTTTCCTGGTTATCTTCAGCTCAATGATTCTTTCATATGGAAGAGTATTTTGAAGTCTCCCACACTATGAACAAAAGTTTTTATACTACCATCAGTTTTCTACTATTTTCAGAGTTATAAAATATTTTAAAGATGATACAAGGCAAAGCAATCCATGATGAGTGAGCCTTTTAAAAAATCTCCCATCATATTTTTCTGAAGTTAACCTATATAATTTCTGTATATCACATTCTACCCCTGTATTTTTAAAGAACTTACAAGTTCTTCTTACTTCACACTTCTGATATTATAAATAATATAGATGTTATAGTTACATATCTATATTTTAGAAGTGTTAGATTTCAGAAGCAGAGGTTAGAATACTCAAATAATAAGAATATTATTGCTACAGATGGTAGTCTATGCTTGAAATCACAAAATTCTGGAGGCAGATACAAAGAGATCACTGTGGTTCCAGTCAACCAATCTAGCTCAATCAGGAATGTTCAGGTTCAGAGAGAGAACAGACTATATAGCAAAAATCTACAGTGCAAAGCAACTAATGAAGACACCTGACTTTGAAACACACACACACACACACACACACACACACACACACACACACACACACACACACACACATACACACACACATTTTTACAATAAAATTAATAGAAGTACTTTCAACTAACTTCCTCACAACTTTGTTAATGCAAATTCTATAATCTTTCCCTTAATTATTAAAATACTTATAACATGGTTGGTGTTACTCTGCCTATTTACAAATAATCAAATAAAGATAAATATACTAATTAACTTGCCCTAAAGCATCCTTTTAATATACACTGGATTAAGCTGCTAGATTTTATTTTTTTGTTAAACAAAAGTGAATTTGATTTTAGATATTTAGCCTCCCTGTACCTGAATTTGCTCAGCTAAAATAGACAATAAGATAAAAAAATATAGTAGTATTAAGATTACAAGACAGTTTTGAACTTCAGGAAGAAACAGTTGCATTGCCTGGGGTGAATTTGCCATGATGAGCTGCTCCACCTTGTGACTTCTTGCCATTTTGGGGGAGGGGATGGGTGAATGGGGAGGGCTGAGCCTGAAGACTGACTTGGAGAGATTGGGAAGTGGAAGGGAGGGGGAGCACAGGGATACATACATAAAAATGATATTTTTTAAAATAAAAAATAATAATAAAGAAAAGGTTACTTTAACCTAAAGAAGTGTCACTGAGTTGTCTGTATAGTCTCGCAGTGATGTGAACGAATTTCATCAGTGTCCCTCATTAGAATCTTATGAAGATTCTTTTATGGCAGAAAAACACAATGATATTTTATAGGTTATTGTTTATAGCAGAGGTAAAAGTCTTTCAATTAAATCAAGCTTCTAAAATTGATGGAGAACTCCTGAATGATTTTGAAAATTGTTTCACTACACATATGTAATTTAATTTCTTTGAACCTAGTTTTTTTTTCTCTTAAAGTGAATTTAGCACCATCACCTTTCTTGAAAATTACTGTGACTTAAGTTGAAGGAGTTAATGCCCTGCCATGTGTTTACCATATGGTTAGCAGTTAATAAGGAGATATAGATGCTAATAGTATCATCACTGTTATCATGTGCTATGCTTTAAAATTCAATGTTTCTGTAAAATAGTATGTCATGTTGTTAAAATTATGATGATGATAGGGTCTGAATGGGACATTAAGTAATCAATATCCAGTGTGAAGTTTAGAAAGCATCTTGACTTAGTCCTCCTTCTATTCCCTTAAGGGACTGTGTTCAGTTGAGAATATGGTTTATCTTCTCAATTCATCTTAGATTTTATGTTCCATTATAACTCAGGTCACTTAATCCATGATCAGTCATAAGAATGTAGGAAGGAAATGTACAGTTTAAACCAAATTCAGGTAATTTCATGGTAGCAGGTATAAACAACCTGAATGAAATATTTACTTTACTTGAAAAGATCATTGATGTAGAGGTAGTTCAGCCAATAAACTGACTGCCATGCAGGCATGAAGTCCTGAGCTCGGATCTTTCTCACCTAAGTAAAAATCTAAGTGCAAAATTGTGCACCTATAACGCCGGTGCTGGGAAGACAAAGGCAACTGGAACTTTTGGGATGATAGCCATTTAATTTTACTACATTCGTGAGCTCCAAATCTAGTGAAGTTCTCTATCTCAAAAAAGTAAACTGGGCATTTATTGATGAAGACACTCTCAAAATGCAGCTTCTCTACTCTTTCAGACATATATGCACAGTTGACTTCCTAAGCTCCCTCCAGAGAGAAATAGAATGATTTAAATCACATTCTGAACTTCCTAAAGTCTGCCATCCATTAAGCATTTTTGATTCAAGATGACCTCATTATGATTTCGTCAAGTATCTTATGAACAACACAAAACAGAGAAGTGTAAAGATGAGGCCCCTCTCCTTCAGGGGCATATACCTACATATATGTACATATGTACATTAAGACTATTTATGAAGCAGTAAAGGACATTGGGATTTATATCTAGAAGTAATACGCTAATGGCCTAATTGTCATTAGATATATGGATATATTTGATCTCTTTTGTCCCACTATCCATAAATTTACGAAATTATTACTTTTATAAATTTTATAAAAAGTATATTTCATATTTCACAAGTCAATAATGAGTTTTTCTATCCCCTCCCCCAATGGTTTTTACATCCCCGTCTTTCGGTCACTGGAAACACAGGAGCAATGACTGCTTCTTTACAATACTTTAGGACACTCTTATAACACCAAACTGAAGGCACTGTTTCATCATGACTACATGGGATGTGTACAACTGGACACTAACAAAGGATAAAATATGTAAGAAAAAAATGAATAGTTTACACAGAGAATAGAACTTAAGAAATAACAAATGTAAACCCGAGAGATTTCTAGACTTTTATGAGGTTAAATATATGTTTTCTCAGTTAATTCTAGCAGTGTCTAGAAACAAGTGGGTGTAATTAATTAGTTCTTTCTCAATTGAAGAGAATAAGAAGTTCAGAGAATGTCTCAACGATTTTAATGAGTGATGGAAAGGGGTAACTCCTATATAATAGAAAGAAAAACATCAGAAACAAAAACAAATTGTTGATGTCAGTTAAAACAGGCAAAACTTATTCTGTGATCGTATATAAAACCAGATTTATCAACAGTCATACCAAAAGCAATGTAATGCCCAGTGATCTCCAGGGTAACCCCTTCATAAGATGTGATCTGTCCTGTTAGCTAAGTCACAAAGCTTTAACATTTATGCAGGAAGCCCTGGCTGTCACTTTTGGAAAGGGGAGAGACAATATGAAGCTCCTGCATAGGATTTCAGTGTCTTATCTGTTTGCAGCTCACCCTGTTATATTAACTAGATGCTCCTGTCTACATTTGGATTTGTTTGAAAAGTTTGTGTACTTTTAAAAGGGAGGAGACCGCATATCTAGGTGAGCACTGATAATGCCAAATGCAGACTTCTTAAGGATATTGTATACATTTTTATCACGCTTATCTTTGTTGATAAAATGTTTTCTGGTGATATGTTGGTGGTGGCTTCAGATGTTGAATAGACTAGATGTCTTTAAGTGTTGAACAAATGTAGAATTTCTGTTCCCATCTATGATAAAGACAATGTAGAAGGTTGGAAACTTTTGTGGATGGAATTAGAAAAATCTGTTCTCTCTTCTTTTTTGTTTGTTTTTTTTATTCACATTATATTTGTCTTAAATTTTTTTTATATATGACATATAGTATATTTATATTGTTTTACTACCTTTGTTTTTGTCAAATTCCTCTTGCATTCACTTTATTTCCTCCCAAACTCATGACATTTTCTTTAATTATTAATATTAAACATAAACACACACAAACATACACACAACATAGGAGTCCACTTAGTGTTTCTTATACTGCTTATATGTATATGTATTTTAGCTATGAATATTTGGAATTAGATGACCACTCAGGATACTCTTCTCTGAAAAAGACTGATTATCTCTTTCTTGAAATACACATCTTTCTCTGTACCACCAGCTCCCAAATAATGGGACCAAGACTTATTAATTATGAAAGCAAGGTTTTAGCTTAGGCTTGTCCTATTAGCTCTTATAATTTAAATTAACCCATTTATTGTAATCTACATTCTATTACAGAGCTTTCTATCTTATTTCTCTAACAGATTCATGCTACTTCTTCTGTGTCTGGCTGATGACTGCCTTTCTTTCTCCCAGAGTCTTCTGTGTCTTCAGAAGTTCTGCCTCTCCTTCCTGATTAGGTATTGGCTGTTCAGCTTTTTATTACACCAATTATAGAAATACATTTTCACACAGTGTAAAAATTTCAATTTTTTGTCTAATTAAAAATGTATTAGCTCTACTGTAGTAAACTCTGTATAAAATAAGAACAATTATCAACAAAGAATTGCATTCCCAATGTCTAATCTATTTGTATTTGGAATATTCAGAAAAAATACTCTATTATATATCTTATCTTGATGAATTAAAATTGTTTTTATTACAACTTTTATTACCATCTTAAACTATCTTTTTATACCTCAAAACATTTTCTTAGATAAACAATTTAATAAATAAATAAATAAATTTAACCTCTCTCAATTTTATACATTTTATATATCTTTTGTGAGTATCTCTTTTTGAGTTTGGTAACAATATAAACTGTAACAATAACTATTACATCTTCAACTCCATCAGAGACTTTAGAACAATATAGTATTACCTGAGTAACCAGGAAGTACAGAACAAGCAAATTCCCAAACTACAGAAATGATAGACTTATAGCTTTCTGGACAGTTACACAAATTTCCTCTGTAAGGTTGAGATATCCATCTTCAGACTAGAGGCCTAGAATTTCTGACAGATTTTTCTGTGAAGCAGGACATTTGAAGGACTGTCCTAATTTGTCTTGGCAAAGTGATGCAGCTACTCATTTTTTTTTTTTATTTTGCTCATCTAATTTGAATAACATATTTTCAGAAGGTGAGAGGACAGTTTACTGCCTGGTGGCTAACTTTGACACAATGAAAGCAACTCCATTTGGAGGTTCTTCAATGCCCATCATCCTTTTATTAAAGTAAAGTGGTGCTTCCAGGAGCAGATGTTTCTCACTGTCATGAAAATCCTTATGTTACTAAAATATTGTAAGTCCATATTCTTTAGGTCTTGAAAGGGTTTGAAGACCACCTATTTATCTAAAATATATCTGCTTAAACTTGAAGAATATATAACATGATCATTTGATTGTTATAGATGATTAATTACTAACCTATACTTTTATATTATACATTAAATTTTAAAATAAAAGTAACTTAAGTAAAATGAACATATACAGTAAACAAAATAGTCTTAAATTTGTATTAATATTCAAAAATACTTTAAACAAGGGTAAAAACATATATACTGTACAAAAATGTAAAATATATAAGACTAGTAGTTGTTTTTATTTCAAAAGTAGACCCAAAAATCCACTTTTTTATTCCATAATTTATATATTATATCCAATGTTTTCCCCCAAAAGATAGCTGAATATAATCTCATTCTTTAGTTTTTTTTTCTTACTACTACAAACAACAACTTGAAACGAACTTTGCTAAATGATGAAAAATATCCATAACCCACTGGATGACAAAAATAAACCCACCTACTCTACCCCTTGAGAATGTGAGCATCATATTCATAAAATTACTTCCTGTTGTCTGGATACAATGGTATCTTTAGGGGACCCTGAGAAAACTGGAATAATTGTCAAGTCCTGAGATAGATAGCTGTTTAGTTTTTCATTTTGTCTCTGTATGATGGGGGAAGTATAGAGCTTTACTGAAGTTTTGGCTAGATAGTCTATGAGGCTGGCCCATCTGACTTAGAAGCCTTGAAGTTGTTCTGGATGCAGAATTTTGAGGAAACTGAAACAGAGGAATTCTAAGAGGCCTAGGGTACTTGTTTTTATTTATGTTTGGACCTTTTATTTCTTTTATGAAAACACAAACTTTTGTAATATCTATCTGTATTAACACAACTATGAAATGATGTGCACAATGTGAGCTAAAGAATTTTTTTATTCTATGTTTGAACAGGTAAGAGGTTCTGTCAACTTTAAAAAAGCGCATTCAGAATATCTAACAAAACCTCTGTCCATGCCATGTGAAAAGATGGTATATACTAATAGTTTACAAGGATTCTCCTTTTGTTGTCTTATTGCTCTATCTAGAACTTTGAGTACTATATTGAATACATATGGGAAGTGAGGGAAGCAGGCTCTGACCCTTCCTTGGGCAACATAGTAGAGCAGAAGGGTGTGTGAGCCACCTCCAAAGTAGTGAATAAGGGAGAGCTGTCCCCATTATTCATCTGTTATGAGATGGCATGGTCACAGAAGTTACCAACCCCCATCAATACCCATCATGTGGGAGAGTTGCCCTGTGATCATATGAGAGAGCGAATCCTCACTGACCCCAAACAGCTACAACATTCCAGAGATCAGGCCCTGAAACTCACCAGGGCATTTCAACAGACACAACCCTCTTTGGAGGTGGGTGAGCCAGTTTGGATACTATGACCATGGTAGAGCTGTTCTCACTTTCCATCTGGTATACAATTCAGACATTTGCTCAGACCCAGACCCAGGGTTACGACTTGGCCTGCCTTCTCCTGGAGTATATGAAGGGGCCTGACACACTGACCCAATGCTTCAAAATTTCCACAACACAGGGAACCTATTGGATGCCCAGAAAGAGTTCTATGTGAGCATTTAACTAGGAGCCATAGTGGGGCAGAATCCTGGTCGGTGCCTTTATTTGCAATCAGTCCAGCTTGACCAAATGGCTTGGGGTGGATGTCTGGCAGGAATTCTTCTGAGGGACAATTTTAGAATCTTCTGCTCCTGTTCAGCTGTGTTGTGTCCACTGCCAATTCAGACTTGGGTTAAACCAGGGGTTCTGCTTGAGTGTCACCCTCCTAAACTCAGTCTGGAGAAAGCAGGGAGGCACTCCCTGTGTTCATCACAGATTTTGGCCTGGGTTGGGTTCTTAAATATGGACCCTGCAGACCCAAAAGTCTGAGGTTTTTAATTGGTTCGTTCCTATGTGTTCTTTTCTTTGTTTCCATTTTATTGATTTTAGCCCTCACTTTGATTACTGCCTGCTACTTCTCTTAGCTTTCTTTCCTCCTTTTTGTTCTAGATCTTTCAGGTATGTGTTAAGTCACTGGTTTGAGAATTCTCTAATTTCATTATGTCATCACTTAATGCTATTAACTTTTCTCTTAGCACAGTTTTTATTTTGTCCCATACATTTAGGTATGCTATAAATTCATTTTCATTGAATTGTAGGAAGTATTTAATTTCTTTTTATATTTTTTTTACCCAGATGTTCTAATGCAGTACATCTAGATGTGTAGTTTTGCTTTTATTTGAGCATTTTATCACACATAGTATGTGACACTATATTAAAGAAATATATTTCAGTAAAAGGGTAATTATTATAAACCATGATTGCAAATGCATTTATGAAATCTTGGCCAAAAATATGCTCTGGTAAGCAATATTACAAATAATACAGGATTTTTTAGCTAAAATTTGGCTGCATACATGTACTCCAAAAAACTGAATTTTAGTTTAGGATGTAGCATTAACATATTATATAGCATCAAATACCTCTCCTCCCATCTACTCTTTTAAAATATTCTCTCTTTAAAAAATGTTGCTTAATACATATGAAGTAAATAATTACTGATGGATTTCTAGGCTTTATTCTTAGTTGTAAAAAACATAGAACATTATTGATTAGGGATGACCTTCATGGAAAGCTAACTAAACTGACTAAAATCATATATACAAAAGTAATGGATTTCAGTATTAGGATAAACATCCTCTAAAGAAGTCCCCAAACAAAAATTGCTTTTAGCATCCCTTAGGCTAAGACTATCAAAAATCCCTTGTTATTGGCCAGTTTACAGATCAAAGCATTAAAGCAACTCATAACATACTAATGTGGTTCTGAGAACCAAGGATAAACCTTTGCTGGCTGTGTGGAAAGCATAGCATAAAGGGCTTGGGTTCAAAAGAGTCTGAAGTGTGAGTTAGCCAAAATAATGCAGTAGAAGCTTGTTGAACGAAAGAATGAGACTCAGGGATAGATCTCTTAAGAAGTTAGAGATACTAGAGGGAATAAACACCACAGTCAAATCTTACCCAGCTGTCTTCTAGCTTCCTCAGCCTCGATTCCCTTGTAATGGCATTCTCTGTGTTTGAATCCCATTTAAGAATTCTTTCAGTAATTAAGGCATGGCCCCACCACACCTGTGTGGGAGCCTGGAATTCCTTCTATAATCTGAAGTGACCTTGACTCAGTTAGGATTAAGGGTGTAGGTCACCACTCCCAGGATACTCCCTGTGCTGGGATTAAAGGTTTGAATCACCACTCTGATTTTCCTAGACTGACTGTGGTTAGAGCTCTGGGACTTCTGGAGCTTTTATTAACCCCCCACATAGACTATGGGTAGATTCCCTATGATATCTCCAAAACTTCTGAAACTTTATTAAATCCCTACAGAAGCTAGACTAGGCAAAGTGAGCAAAAGGAATCAAACTGTACTCTGCTACTGATCTGTTATACATGTTAGATACCAGATGAGCATGTGCAGGGGAATAGCCTGATGCTAAATTATAAGGCTAGAGAAATTTTAAACCAGGGTGTACCTGTATCACATGGTGATAAAACTATAGCTTTTCATCTGCTTTTAAATTATTTTTCTCACCATTTTGAACCTCCAGAGCTTAACAAGCAAATTTACCCTGAGCGCCTCCATTAAATTAGTTGTATCTTGTTGACCTAAGAGGGCTCTTAGAGAGTACCTGGCTATTATCATACAAAGTCCTGCTGGTGTTTATTTCTACCTCTTAGAGCTTGGTTTGTCAAGGAGGGGGGCAATTAACCCATCAGCAACTATTAGCAGAGTCTAATGACTGCCAGGATTTTCTGGGAAATTGAAAACCTCTCATTGCCCTTCCCAGAAAGGCCTTCCTCCTGCCAGGAGGCAGTTTAATCATAACCACAAACAATTGTGAATAAGGGGAAGGTCATCATATTCAGCAATATCTCTTCTGTAGGGGACCCAGTTATTTCAGAGGAAACTCAACACAAAGCCTGTCTTCAGCTACTTGGATTGTGAAAGCAAACTCCTATCTTCCTCAGTGTGAGAACAAGTTGCTTGCCCATTCTCACTGCTCTCTCTCTCTCTCTCTCTCTCTCTCTCTCTCTCTCTCTCTCTCTCTCTCTCTTTCTATCTCATGCTAATATTGGCTTATATTGTGCATCCTCTGAGTGTAGCCAGGCTGCATTACATAATTATACTTTTGTACATTTCTTTAGACTAGAGTCTGCATTTGTTCCAAAAATATGTAACTCTTTCCCTCCTCTGAGTCTGCTGATTCCAAGGTTATTTCAGAAATGATCTAATGGATTTGTCTTCATTCGTGCTTGTTGATCTATATACCACAAAAGTCACCAACAATTTGAGCAATAACAACAACAAAAAAAGTTCTATCAAATCACTGTATCCAAATCCTTTAGAAACTTTCAGTGGTCTCTCCGTACATTTGGAATAATTCTTAATCACTTTCTTGCCATGATCCCATATAACCTGCACTGTTACTTCCTTTTTAAATGCATCGTATGATTTTATTCCTCTATACTAGTTTCTTCCAAATTTATATTAAATTCTAGGAAATATGAATATCCTCTTCTTCATGAACTTGAATTTTTTCTTTACTTTATTACAAATGTCTTTTTCCAATTTTATTTAACTTTATTCTCTTTATTGTTCAATTCTTGGTGCAATGTCTCTCCTTTAGTAATGTCTTTCTTGCATCATAAAATATTTCTTTATTATTTGTTTTCTTTCTGATGCTTACTGCTTCTGTATCCATTTACTGTTTTCATCTACTTTATATTTACTTATAGATTTATTATGAACTCCATTAGAGTGGCATGCATGGCCCTCCTTATTTATGGTGATTTCTCACATATAGAATGATACTGTGTACAGAGCAGTCACTCTAGCATTAATGTATTTAATGAAAGAATAATTTCAGTCTTGATTAAGTGAACAAAGTGTAGACTTGTTCTTTAACCAATTCCTGTATTTACACTTTTCTTATAGGTCAGTTTGCTAATTGTATTTCTTGAATGTGAAATATCCACTATGTGTCAAGCAGAGTAGAAGAAAGAAAACATATACAAGTCATTTTTGTTTACTATGAAGTGTTTAGTAATTATTTACCAGTAAATTCAGATTAACTATGAAAGAAATAGAGAGTAGTCAGATGAAGTAATAGTAGCAAAAGAAATGCTGACTGTGTTCCTCCCATATTTGAAATAAGTGACGAATTATAAATTTGAAACTGAAAAGAAATAGCTTTATCACTGTAAAGCTTTGTCATTTAAGAGAATAGAGCACAGATCTGGGAAGATGAGTTATGTACAGCAAATATGAGGATCAGAGAGTGGAGTCCTAGAATTTATTTAGAATCCAGTTGGGCATGTAAGCTGCCTATCATGACTACACTCTACAGACAGAAGCAGGAGAGCTCTGATCAGTCAGACTAGCATGAATCCAAGTGCTGGATTCAGTTAAAGACCTTCTTTCAGTAAACAACATGGAAAGAAATTGAGGAGGAAACTTGATTCAACTCTGGGAAATATGTCTTCTACAGATAATTCAATGAGTTAGAGGAAATATACAGCACAAAGCCTGCTTGCAAATTCTTATACTCCTTTGTACTCTCCACTTACACATATGCATCTGTACTTCCGCATAAACAAGCATACATAAACACATATGAGTGCAACAAGAGCACAGACATTAATGCAAATATGTCTGGGTATAAATAAGATACAGAAAGACAAGTTTTAAATTTGAAATTCAGATATGCAATAAACTTCTTAAGGAAGAGAAAATTACAGTAAGATTTTGATAATAGTATGAGCAAAGGGATAGGGATTATGAGGAAAATACCCAAAATGATGGCTAGGTGGAGTGCTGGGGAATAACTGAATCAAGAATAGCCTATTCCACAAATAAATGAGACTCAGGGATAGATCTCTGAGGAAGTCAGAGATATTAGAGAGAATAAACACCACAGTCAGATCTTACCCAGCTGTCTTCCAGCTTCCTCAGCCTCCCTTCCCTTGGCTTCTTCTCCTCCTCTTTCTATCCCCCTTAAATACCCTTTGGTAAATTAAGGTGTGGCCCCACCACTGCCTGCTTGGGAGCCTGGAATTCCTTCTATAGTCTAGAATGACCTTGACTCAGTTGGGATTAGGTCACCAGTCTCAGGATACTTCCAGTGCTGGGATTAAAGGTGTGAATCACTTCTCTTTGATTCTCCTAGACTGACTGTGTGTGTGGTTAGAGCTCTGGGACTTCTGGAGCTTTTATTCACTGCCCACATAGACTGTGGGTAGATTCCATCTGATAAATCCAAAACTTCTAAAGCTTTTATTGAATCCCCACAATAGCCACTGGAGATCCATCAGGAAGAGGAGTTAGAACCTCTAAGGGTAGGCAACTGTATATTGGCATGAGCAGTATGAGGAGCCTGGAGGTGTGGGATCATACTGTGTTCCTGTGTGTGGGTGGGCACCTTAGAGCCCATTCCCTGTAGAGGAACACCTAACCCAGTCTTGACTTTGGGATGAGGAAATCAGACTTGCCTGGAGTGTGTGTGCCATGCTGAGCTGACCCATCTTGGGACTCCTCCTTTTGGAAGAGGGGAATTGGAGGATGGGGTGTGCTGAAGGCTGACTGGAAAGGATTGGGAGGAGGGAACGAGGGGGAGCAGGGGGATACATGGATAAAAATGACATTTTAAAATAAATAAATAAATAAAATGAAGAAAAAAATCCCTACCAACAGCAAAGGCTCAAAGTTTATCAAATTATAGCAAAAAATTGTGATGATGATAATAGCCACTAGAAAATTCATAATATGATACAATGAAACACACAAAATATATCAAAATAAATAAATATATAAGGTTAAGAAACATGGTAATTATATTATATTTAAGATGTTATAACATAGTTACTAAGTAACTAAATGTATGAATTAAAGTAATTTAATTAGAAAATATTCTTCTATGCAACAAAGTCTTTAGAATAAAAAGATTATCCATTTCAAGAGCTCAACATGTTAATTTATGCCAGTTTTAAAAATCTTTCTACTCAGCTCACTTCATCATGTAAGTATGATCTATTAGAAGTTATCTTTACTGAACAAGAGACATGACTCAGTGAATAAAGCCTTAACTGGAAGAAGATTCACATCTGATTCAGAGTATGCACATTGAGTCTCACAGCCAAGTATAACTCCAGCTCCAGAATATCGGATACCCTTCCTGCAGACACTGTATGCCCATGTGTACAGAAATGTATATGCTTGGAACATAATACATATATAATATAAAAGTAAAGTTAAATATTTAAAAAATTTTCCCTTCATGAACTGTCATAATAATATATGACTGAAATCCCTAAACTCTGTCTCATGAGGAAAAAAATCACAATCTCAAGGCTAGCCAAGGATGGATAGTGAGACAATATATTATAAATAATTTCTCTCACAAATATATTTTGTCTGCAGTTATGACTCAAAATCTTGCAAAGCAAAAAGAGATGTTAACTAATTAATTAACTTATTTGTTTTGTTGTTTTTTGATTAATAAAAGGTCTTAGGGTTTAGTTGATGCTGCCAGCAGACTCTCAATCCTGCTGTTTTAGTCACCATAGTATTGAAATTTTAGCTATCTATCTCAGACAAACTGTAGTGTTTCGTTAAGAAAGTAATGACTCATCTTCTCAATAAGCCTTTCCAACAGTTTTTCTCAAATAAATTAAACCAAGGGAATGTTTTATATAAAAAGTTTCTATCAAAGGGATTAAGAATATTGTAATAGATAACTATCATAATGATTTCTTTCTGTTTGTGGTGACTGGGAATAGCAGTGTCTGGAATAAAAATTGATGGTATTTTCAGTGTGGAAGTTGGGAATCTATTTACCTCAAGATTCAGCTATATTATTCTTGTGCATATACCCAAAGAACCCTTCATCCTAATAAAGATACAAATCATCATCCATGTTTATGGCTTCTGTATTTACAATAGCCAGAAATTAGTAATAATCAAGATATCCATCAGTGGATGAATGGATTTCTGAAAAAGGCAATACACATACACAGTGAAATATTACTCAGTAGTTAAAAAATAAAATCATGAGAGTTGTAGGTGATTAGATGGAATGATGAAAAAATCAGATACAGAAAAATAAATATGGCCTATGTTTGCTTACTTGTGAATGTTAGTTGTTAAGTCTTTGATAAACAGGCTACAATTCATATAGCATGGTAGATAGCAAGGGAATGTTGGCTTCTGGTTCTCTCTAGATTGGAGAAACAGAGAAATACTTATAGATGAACTAGAAGGGTTAATAGAATGGCAGGATCAAATGAAGGGGTAAGAGAGAAAAGGGCAAGGGAGAGCATATGGAGAGAAAGAGTTAAAACTAAGAGCCATTGAGGGTTGAAGGAAAACTTAATACAGTCCTAAAACATATTCCTATCGGAAGGAGGTTCTAAATAAAATCACCAAATAATAGGGCTTAAAACGCCCCAGCTGAACATTTACTTTCAGCAAACTAAATTTTCAGTTTTCAAAATGGGTTTTCTTCTTTTTTATCTGTGACATTAGGTTTCCGGCCCAGCTAACTCCGTGTCTTAGACCCACCTGCCTGCCACTTATCTGGACCAGCAATCCCAATGTCCCAATGAATCACACAGAAACTTATATTAATTTCATCCTGTCTGGCTTATGGCTTAGGAACATTGCTAGCAAGCTCCATCATCTTAATTCAACCATTTCCATTAATCTGTCTGCCACATGGCCCATGGGTCACCTGTGTTCCTTACATGTTTCTTCTTTGTGCATCTGGCTCAATCTGTCTCAGACCCCTACCCTCTTTCTTGTACCTATGCTCTGATTCCTTTGCCTAACTCTATGTTGTCTGCCATGGTCAAAACAGTCCTTTATTCATAACATATATAAAACATTCCCACATCATTTATCTTTATATTTTTAAAAGATTTTTCTATACCCACCACTGTTGCCCCTCATTCCCCACCTCCAGGTCCTCCCTCAGCTGTCCTTCTTCATCCCACCCCTTCTTCCATTATCCAGGGAGGGCAAGGAATCACAAGGTGAGTCAGTTCCATATGGTATATCCAGTTGAATTAGGTCCCAATTCCTCCTCTGAGAGTCAATGCTGAGTTAGATATTCCTCTGTAGGGAATTGGCTCTGAGATGTCATTTCATGCACCAAGAATAAGCTCTGATTATAATGGAGGTGGCTCTAAGAGCTGCCCACACTATTCAACTGTCTTCTCCAATCATAGGGCTTAGTTTCTTTCCATGAAGGTTCCTAAACTTTTTTTCAGCTTTAGTGATCTCCCAATAGCAGACGGCAGCCTTGTGTGTAAGTTTCCTCCTTGCGATCCTGAGACCCTGATCCCTTTGCTCATACATGCTCTCATTTCTCTCTTCAGCTAGAAAAGGAGCTCCACATGATGCTTTGCTATCGAGCTCTTTTTCTTACTCCATCCACTGTTGGATGAAGGTTCTATAATGACAATTAGGGTGGTGACTCATGTGATTATAGGGGAACTGCTGTTTAGGGACCCTCTGCACTATTGATTGGTGTTCTAGTCGGGACATCTTTTGGGTTCTTATGTGCTTTCCTAGTAATGTCTTTCTCTCTAAACCCACAATGACTCACTTTATCAAGACATTGATTTCTTTGTTCTCCCTCTCTGTTGCTCCTCCCACTTAACCATCTTCTTCTCTCATGATTTGCTCCCCCCCCCCTGCTCTCCTCTCCTTAGAATCCTAACTTACTCAGAAGATCTTATTTATTTACTCTTCCCAGGGGATGATGCATCAATGTCTCTCTTAAGGTCCTCCTGCTACCGAGCTACTTGGGGTTTCTGGATTGTAGCCTGGTTTTCCTTTGCTTTGTGTCTAAAATATATTTATGAGTGAGTACAAACCATTTCTATTTATATGGGTCTGTATTGTGTGGGAGATTGTGTTGTTTCATTGTAAATAATCATCCCTCCCACTGGTTTAATAAAAAGTGGTGATTGGCCAAAGGCAGGCAGGAAGTGTAAGCGGGGCTACCAGACTAAGAAAATCTCCAGGAACTGGCAGAACAGAACAGAATGCCAGAGAGAAGCTGGATGAAGCAGAGGTAAACTATGCTGCTCTGAGAAAAGCTACTCAGCCTCATGGCTGAACAAGATAAGAGTCATGGGTTAGATTAAGGGTAAAGGGCTAGGAAGTTATATGCCAGGGTCTTAGGCCAATCAGCCTCAAATTAATGAAAGCATCTGTATGTCTCTGTGGGTCTGTGGGTCTGTGGGCCTAAACCTTGAGGTTAGCCCCAAAGTCAGGGCCAGAAACCTCCTGCTATAAATGGCAGCCAAACATGTGGCATATACATGATATATACCCACGTAAAGTCATAGAAAACTTAAAAAAAGGTCTAGAGCCCAAAGCAGCCTCTTAATTGTGTTTCCCATGTGAGCTGTGAGAGACACTGTGGTGAGGCACATGGACTTGAGCTACAATGGCGGACTTTTGGAGTACAGCTTAAGGTGTAAAATGGCTTGTTCCTGAAGTCTCACAGGAGCCTAGATGTAAGCAAAACCTTGTAAATGATGTATTTAAGGTTTCTGTTCACAAGCACAAAAAGGGAACACAGTCAAAAATGGCTTCTTAGTGTCAATGATGTTTTCTTGGATTAGCTCTGTGTCCCAGAGGCAAGCAGAGGCTTGGCTTTTTTAAGAGAAGCTTCCTGATTCAGCCTTAGAGGCAAAACACTTGTGAGTCTTTTAAGAGGCCCTGCTGCCTAATAGTTAAATGGGGCTAATGAGCAGCAGATGGCAAAGCTTTACTTGGTGATTATATGGACCCTAAAATTCCCTAGAGTACCTGGGCTAAAAAGATAAATTCTATGAAGTTAGAGTAGGAGGTGGGTGGAGCCATCCACCCATCCTACCAACCTTGAACTTTGGCAGATTAAAGGTGTGTTCAGAAATTGAAAGAAATAGAAGAATTCTTGGCAGGTTAAAGGTGCAGTCAGAACCAGAAAGAAATAGAAGAATCTGGGTGGAGTCAATTGCCCTAGGCAATCAAAGGTGTGGTCAAAGACAGAAAAAGTTACAAAATAAATATACAGTAAAGACAGTTTTTTTGTAAAAAGTCTAAGTGGTTTAGAGTATGTTGAAAATATATATACATAGGCTTAGAGAAAGAAAAGAAATGGTAGCGAATGCCATTAAAAAAGAAATAAAATAAATAAATAAATAAGCCACATAAAGATGGAAAAAACAAAGAATGTCTGGATACTGTATGTTATTGTCTTATCTTTAAGCCTCTTGACTGAAAATGACTTAGTAAAAGCTGCTGAAATACAGTTGATTATAAATGCTATTCGATTAATTCAACCTATATATTTTATAAATGAGTTTACTTTAAAATTGAAATGCAAAGATATGCCACTTTGGAGAAGAGGTTTTCTTTTTATTTTCAAAGAAAATGAGAAGCTGTGGATTTATTCCTGGATAAAGAACATAAAGTTTACTAGAGGAAGACCTGAAAAATCCCCAATGGAAATGGATGGTCCAGATGATTCAGCATTTCTGAGCACCTCTGTTGAAGTTTCCAGGTCCCTGTATCCAGAACAATTTGAGACTGGCTGAGATGACCCAGCCTTACAGATTACTCCACTAAAGACTTGTACATAATCCTACATTTTTCTTTGGATTCCCATGAGATTGCCAATGCCCCCACTCAGCAAGAAGTAGCCTAGAGAACGATGCCCACATTCCCAAAACATGGATTATGGATGTTTGTGTTTATTTACAGTGTTGCTTATAAGTTGTTATAGATGAGGGGGGAAAGAATATTAGATTTGGAGGTCTGTTTGTTTTAAGAAGAGAAAAGAGGATATGTGGGAGATTGTATTATTTCATTGTAAATAATTATCCCACCCACTGGCTTAATAAAAAGCACTGATTGCCCAAAGGCAGGCAGGAAGTGTAAGCGGGGCTACCAGACTAAGAAAATCTCTAGGAACAGGCAGAACAGAACAGAATGCCGGAGAGAAGCCGGAAGAAGCAGAGGACAACTATGCTGCTCTGAGAAAAGGTACTCAGCCTCATGGCTGAATAGGATAAGAGTCATGGGTTAGATTAAGGGTAAAAGGGTAGGAAGTTATATGCCTGGGCCTTAGGCCAATCAGCCTCAAATTAATGAAAGCATCTGTATATCTCTGTGGGTCTGTGGGCCTAAACCTTGAGGTTAGGCCCAAAAATCAGGGCCAGAAACCTCCTACTATGGTATTACCTTTCTCAGGATGATAATGTCCAGATTCATTCATTTCCCTGCAAATTTCAAAATATCATTTTTTTTTTAAACTGCTGAGTAGTACTTTATTGGGTAAATGTACCTTAATTTTTTTTTTTTTAATACAGTCTTTGGTTGAGGGGCATCTAGGTTGTTTCCAATTTCTGGCTATTAGAAATAAAGTAATGAAGATAGCTGAGCTAATGCCCTTAAGGTAATTGTACTTTCAGGGTATATGCCCAGTAGTGGTATTGCAGGATCAAAGAGGCGATTGATTCCCAATTTTCTGAGGAACCACCATACTGATTTCTAAAGTGGCTGTACTCCTTTATATTCAAACTAGCACTGAAGGAGTGTTCCCCTTCCTCCACACCCCTCCAGCTTAGCCTGTCATCTGTATTTTCAATTTTAGCCATTCTGACAGGTTGAAGATGGTATCTCAGAGGTGTTTTGATTTGCATTTCTCTGATGGCTAAAGATGTTGAACAATTCTTAAGTGTCTTTCAGCCATTTGAAATTCTACTGTTGTGAATTCCCAATCTTGCTCTGAACCCTGTTTTAAATTGGATTTCTTGATTTTTTTGGCCTCTAGTTTCTTGAGTCCTCTATATTTTAGAGATCAGTCTTCTGTCAGATGTAGTGTTTGTGAAGATCTTTTCCCATTATTGTAGGCTATCATTTCAGCTTATTGACTGTGTCCTTTGACTTACAGAACTTCTCAGTTTCAGGAAGTTCCATTTATTAATTGTCTTCCTTATTATCTGTGCAACTGCTCTTATAATCAGGTAGTAGTATCCTATACCAATTGTTGAAGGGTATTTCCCACTTTCTTATCAGGTTCAACATAACTGGGTTTATGTTGAGGTCTTTGGTCCACTTGTACTTGAGTATTGTGCAGGGGGATATATATGGATCTATTTGCATTCCTCTATCTACTGCCATCCAGTTATTCTAGCACCATTTGTTGAAGATACTATCTTTTTTAAATTGTATATTTTTGGCCTCCTTGTCAAAAATTACAAGTTTATAGATGTATGGATTACTGTTTGGGTCCTCAGTTTGATTGCATTGATCCACAAGTCTGTTTTTCTGGAGGTATCAGGCTGTTTTTACTATTGTGTCTCTATAGTATAGTTTGAAGGATGTTGATGCCTCCCTGGAGTTCTATTACTGAACAGGATTGTTTTGGCAATCCTGAATTTTCTGTTAATATATATAAAGTTGAATACTGTTCTTTCAATGTTTTGCAAAGAATTATGTTGGAATTTTAAGGGATTGCATTAAATATGTAGATTGCTTTTGAAAGGATTGCAATTTTTAATTATGTTGATCTCACATACCCAGGGGCATAGGAGGTCTTTGCATTTTCTGATATCTTCTTCAGTTTCTTTCTTAAGTAAATGAAAGTTCTCATCACGCAGGTCTTTCACTTCTTTGGTTAGCTACTCCAAAATGTTTAATGCTATTTGCACCTATTATAAGGATGATGTTTCCATGATGTTTTATTCAAGCCTTTTATAATTTATGTATAGGAGATTTATAAATTTTTTTGAGTTAATCTTGTACACTGCTACATTACTGAAGGTGTTTATGAGCTGTAGGAGTTCCTGGTAGATTTTGGGGGAGTCACTTATGTATATGGTCATATCATCTGCAAACAGAGATAGTTTGAGTTCTTCCTTTAAAAATTGTATTCACTTAACCTCCTTTAGTACTTACTTGTGTTGCTTTAGCTAAGATTGCAAAAACTTGAATTGTAGTACTGGAGTTTCTTGGTCCCGGGCAGCCAGAGGCCCAGGCCCACAGAACTGCCATACCAGAACCCTTTGCTGCCTGCCGCTGCTACTCAGGCCTCCAGAAAGACTCAGATGCTTATATTAATTTCATGCTGTTTGTCTATGGCTCAGGTACATTGATAGCTTGCTCTAATATCTTAACTCAACCCATTTCCATTAATCTGTCTGCCACGTGGCCTGTGGCTCACCTGTCTTCCTTACATGTTGTTCCTTTGGGCTTCTGGCTCAGTCTGTCTGACTCCTCCCTACTTCTCCTACCTATGCTCTGATTTCTCCTTCTACTTTTTCTATGGTGCCTGTCATGGGCCAAAACAGCTCCTTTATTTAAAGATTGATATTCACAGCATACAGAAAGGCATTCCCACATCACCTCCCCCTTTCTATCTAATGAAAAAGGAAGGCTTCAATTTTAACAAAGCAAAATTACATATAACAAAACAGCTATCAAGCAAGAATTACAGTTACAACATATAGTCTATTTGTATTTAGCAAACTTAAAGAAAATACTATTATCATCTACCTTATCCTTATGAATCAAAAGTTTCATATCCAATATACCTTTCAAATGACTAAGAAAAGCTGTACCTATAACTATCTAATCTTCAGCTACATCAAAGACCACAGAAGGAAATGTTTACTCAAGTAAACTGGAAGTGTAAGCAACTTCCAAAATCTATAAATGACTGAGATGACACCTATCTGCCTGGCCAGTCATCCAAAGTTTCTTTATAAATTTGGGGCATCCATCTTTAGCCTACAGGCTCAGAGTCTCTTTTCATTTCAGTGAAGCAGGAAATCTGCTCTGTCAATTCATCAGTTGCTTCTCTTCGAGTCTTGAAGAATGTCTGAGAATTTTCTCTGCAAAGCAGGAAACTGAAGGACCCTCTCAGCTTCTTCTGCCAAAGTTCAGAGGTCACTTTCCTATGGAACCTGCATGTCCAGTTTAAATAGCATGCTGTCAAGCAGTCAATATAAGAACAGGTTCATGTCCAGTGGCTAACTGATGCCACAAAGAAACTAATCTTCATATGGAGTTTCTTTGATGCCCATTTTTCTCTTGAAGTAAATTGGTGCTGCCAGGAGCAGACCTGTCTCACTGTCCAGAAAAGTCTAAGCTCTTAAAACATTTTAAATGCCATATTCTGTAGGTCTTATAAGTATTTGAAGATTACCTACCTAATTGAAATATATCTTTGTATACCTAAAAATTGAACTAACATGCATTTCTTAATTGTACATTACAATTCTAAATTAGTTACATAATCAAATCTTAAACAAGAGTAGTAAAATATATACAGCATAAGAGAAATGACCTTAAATTCATGTCAATAAGGCAAAATCCATACCAATGTAAAACATTTTGAGATTAACAGCTGATTTCCTGATCTAAGTAAATTTAATAATCTAATTTCTAGAAAATCCTTCATATACCATATCCCCTTTTTCTTAGAAAGAGATTAACTATGACTGTTAACCATTTATAATGAAAACAACATTTATAATCAATATTTTGGAAATTTGAGTGTAGTTTTCTATTACTACTTCCTGCTGATTATGAGGTATTGAAAATCTCATGGGTTCTTGAGACTGGTTCATATTCTGTAGCCCTAAGGTTGATATGGCCATCTCTTCCCATCAGAGATTATATTCAGGGGGTCTTGGTTGATGAAACCATATGGAAGCAATCCACAGGTTCTTATCTTCTGTGGAAACAAAAGCAGAACTCTTCCAAAGCAATAAATCCTAAGACACAAATTTCAAAATCAAAATACCTTTAAAATATATATTCTTGTTTAACTTAGTAGCCTTTACATTTGCAATCCATTGTCTTTCTGCAGTTGGCTGTTAATGTAACAGTTAAAAAATTAGAAGAAAACACAATAACAACCCAAATCCAGATTTTGTCTTTATTTTCTATCTTTACAAGACTTATTATATTTTTATTACCTTATTTCTTTTTTTTTAAAGACTTTATCCATTCTTTTCTATCTGAAGCCTATGTACCTTTTATACATATTGTAATCTTTTATAGGTTTTTCTTTTTATGTGAATCTGTTTTATTGTGAATCCTTAATCATCTTCCAACCATAAGAGCTTTTACAATACTCACACCCTCTTAAAGAGTCACACAGTTTTTGCAGGTAAAGCTGAACCAGTAAGTTCTCTTAAAAGGAGAAATGTCTACTCAAGAAAATGCTGTTATGAAGAAACTGTCTTTGTTTCCTTTCGTTCAAAATAAACAGAAACCTTAAATCAATCAAATGCTACTGAGTCTTCTGTGAGATTTTAGGGACCAGTCTGGTTGCAGCTTACACTGCCTGCCTCCAGTCCTCCGGCACCATTTTGAATGTGACCTGGATGCCACTCTTTCTTTGTACAATGACCAGCTTCATATACACAATTTGGAAACTGCCTTGGCTCAGTTTCTGTGATCTAGAACCCTTTCTAATCTTTCTCAGGCTTTAAGCGGATATTTGTCCCATGTTGGACCCATCTGTAGTAGTAGAATTTCTTGGTCCCAGGTAGCCAGATGCCCAGACCCACAGATCTGCTGTGCCAGACCCCTTTGCCACATGCCGCTGCTATTCAGGCCTCCAGAAATGACTCAGATGCTTATATTAACTTTATGCTGTTTGGCCTATGGCTCAGGCACATTGCTAGCTTGCTCTTACATCTTAACTCAACCCATTTCCATTAATCTGTCTGCCACGTGGCCCGTGGCTCACCTGTGTTCCTTACATTTTGCTCCTTTGGGCTTCTGGCTCAGTCTGCCTGACTCTGCCCTACTTCTCCTACCTATGCTCTGATTTCTCCTTCTACTTTTCTATGGTGCCTGTCATGGGCCAAAACAGCTCCTTTATTTAAAGACTGATATTTATAGCATACAGAAGGGCATTTCCACATCATTGAATAGATAAGATAGCCTTGTCTTGTTCTTGATTTTAGTCAGATTTCTTTAATTTTTTTCTCCTTTTAATTTGCTGTTCTTTGTAGACTTGCTGCATGTTGTCTTTATTGCATTCAGATATTTTCCCTGTATCCCTGAACTCTCCAGGACTTTTATCAACAAGGAATGTTGCCTTTGTCAAAGAATTTTTTAGCAACTACTGAGATGGTCATGTGTTCATTTATTTGTTTTTTTCAGTTGTTTATTTGATGAATGACATTAGCATTTTTTCATATGTTGAAATATACTTGAATCTCTGGGATGAAGCCTACTTAATCATGGTGTTTTTTTTTTGTTTTTTTTTTTTTTGATATGTTGTTGGATTTGGTTTGTCAGTATTTTATTGAGTAATTTTGCATCAATATTCATGAGGAAGCTTGGTCTGTCACTCTCTTTGTTGCATCTTTGAATGTTTTGGGTATCAGGGTGACTCTAACCTCTGAAAAAGAGTTTGGCAATGTTTTTTCTGTTTCTATTATGTGGAACAATTTGAAAAGTATTGGTATTAGAATCTGTAGAAATCTGTGCTGAAACAATCTGTCCCTAGGTTTTGTTTGTTTGTTTGTTTGTTTGCTTGGGAGACATTTAAATAGCTTCTATAACCTTGGGGGTTATAGATTTATGTAGGTCATTAATCTGATCTTCATTTAATTTTGGTAAGTGGTACTTGTCCAGGAAGCTGCCCCTCTCCCCTTTTTTAGGTTTTCTAATTTTGTGGAGTACATGTTTTTGAAGTATGACCTAATGATTATCTGGATTTCTTCAGTGTCTGTTGTTATGCCCATCTTTTCACTACTGATTTTGTTAATTAGGATTCTCCCCCCCCCTCCCCGGGTGTGTGTGTGTGTGTGTGTGTGTGTGTGTGTGTGTTTATATCTGTCTTTTGGTTTGTTTGAATAAGTGTTGGTCTATCTTGTGAACTTCCTGAAAGACTTAATTCTTTGATTCATTGATTCTTTGTATTATTCTCTTTGTTTCAATTTTATCGATTTAAGCCTTGAGTTGATTATTTCCTGCATTCTATTCCTTCTAGGTGAGTTTGCTTTTAATTACAATAGAGCTTTCAACTTTCTGTTAAATCTCTTGTATGAGATTTCTCCAGGGTTTTATGTAGGCATCTAGAGCTGTAAATTCTCCTTTAAGCATTGCTTTCATTGTATCCCATATGTTTGTTTATATTGTGGATTCATTTTCTTTAAATTCTAAAAAGTATTTGATTTTTTTTCTTTACTTCTTTCTTGACACCTGTTCTTTTGATAGATGTTCAATTTTTATGAGATTTTAGGCGTTCTGTTGTTTGTGTTGTTGAAAACTAACTTTAGTACAAGAGGGCTAAAGGATAAAGGAATTATACTAATTTTTTGTATCTATTCATATTTACTTTATGACTGAATATGTTTTCAACTTTAGAAAAAGATTCATGGGGTGCTAAGAAAAAGGTATATTCCTTTTTGCTTGGGTGGAAAGTTCTGTATGTGTCTATTAAGTCCATTTGAGTCATAGCAACTATTAGAACCCTTATTTCTACATAAAGTTTCTAACTGGTAGACTAAGCCATTGGCCAGAGCATGGTATTGAAGTCTCACACTATTAATGTGTGTGGTTGGATGTGAGATTTAAGCTTTAGTAATGTTTCTTTCACATATGTAGGTGTCATTTTGTTGGGAGCATAAATGTTCAGGATTGAGACTTGATCTCGATAATTTTTTTTCCTGAGAACAATAAAGTGACATTCATCCTGACCTCTTTTGATTGATTTTAGTTTGAAGTCTATATTTTTAGATATTAGGATGACTACAGCAACCTGGTTTCTCAGTCCATTTTATTGGAAAGTCTTTTCCCAACCATTTACTCTGAGCCAGTGTCTGTCTTTGAAGTTGAGGTGAGTCTCTTGCATTCAGCAGAGGGATGGATTCTGTTGTTTTATCCATTGTGTTTTCCTGTGTCTTTTTATAGGTGAATTGAGTCCATTGATCATAAGTGATATTAATGGCCAGTGATTAATTCTCTTATATCTCCTATTAGTGTCTTTGTATGTTTGCCTTCTTTAGGTTTTTCTTTTGTGGAATTATCTATTGCCTATCTATTGTGGTTTCATGGGTGTATCTAGCTTTCTTAGGATGGAGTTTTCCCTCTGGTGCTCTCTGTGGGGCTGGATTTGTGGATAGGTATTATTTAAATCTATTTTTGTCATGAAATGTCTTGTTTGTCCAATCTATTGTTATTGATAGTTTCATAGCTATAATAGTCTGAGCTGGCAACCAAGGTCTCTTAGTGACTATATAACATCTGACGAGGACCTTCTTGCTTTCATTGTTTCCACTCAGTAATCTGGTGTGTCTTCTTCATATGTTCTTGGTATTTTTCCTTTTTAGCTCTTATTAGTTTTCTTTATTCTGTAAGTTTAATGGTTTGATTATTATGTGGCCAGCAGACTTTTTGAGGAATATCTAGTCTATTTGGTGTTCTGTAATATTATTGTATCTTGATAGGCATTTCCTTCTTTAGATCAGAAAAATTTTCTTCTATGATTTTGTTGAATATATTTTTGTTTCCTTTGAGCTGGTATTCTTCTCCTTTTTCCTATTAATCTTAGGTTTGACCTTTTCATGGTGTCCCGTATTTTCTGGACATTTTATGTTATTTCTTTTTTTTATTTTAGTGTTTTATTTGACTGACATATCTACTTTCAATACTGAATCTTCCACAGCTGAGAGTCTCTAATTTGCATTCTTCTGGTTGTGCTTGCATTTGTAGTTCCAGTTTGTTTCTTAGGTTTTCTAATTCAACCATTGCCTTGTTTTGTGCCTTATGTATTGCTTCTATTTAAATTTTTAAATTTTAAACTGTTTTCTTCACATGTTTGATTTGGTTTTTATGGTTTTTCTGGCTTTGTTTTCTTTCAGGAATTTGTTGAAATTTGTAATTTTTTGTTTGTCTTTTTCTTTTATTTAGTTAATGATGTTTTTATTTCCTCTTTTAATGTTTTTATTATCTTCATAAAGTTGTTTCTAAGGTTTTTATTTTTCTGCTTTTTCTGAATTGCCATGATCAAGTCTTCTTATTGTAGAACGACAAGATTCTGAGGGTTTCATGTTATTCTTTATATTTTTATATGTATTCTTGCACTGGCATCTGTTTATTACATTTTTGAATCACTGCATTATTTGTATCTCACAGAGCTGATTTTGGTGCAATCTGTTCTGGTTGTGTCTGTGTCTCAGGAAGCCTCTCTTGGTCCAATCTGGGTATTTGGTCCACTTCTAGGTAGTGTATTATGTGGCACAGTGAGCTCTTCTTATTATAATAACAGTTGGTTGATTCTGTGTCTCAGGGATCCATTGTTGGTCCAATATGCGCTCTTAATACAGAAGGAACTCTTGATCTTATAGAAGCTTTTTATCTAATAGGTGCTGGTGAATTGTGGGTCTTAGGTACCTGTAGTACCAGGTTTCTGGCCTGGACTTTCAGGTGTAGACTCAAGGTTTAGACCCACAGACCCACAGACCGGCAGAGACACACAGATGCTTACAACAGTTTTAGGCTGATTGGCCTAAGGCCCAGGCATATCACTTACTAACTCTTTACCCTTAATCTAACCATGACTCTTATCCTGTTCAGCCATGTGACTAGGTACCTTTTCTCAGAGCAGCAAAGTTGTCATCTGCTTCTTCTGGCTTCTCTTTGGCACCCTGCTCTGTGCTTCCTGTTCTCAGAGTTCTCCTAGTCTGGTAGCCCTGCCCACACTTCCTGTCTGCTTTTGGCCAATCAGCACTTTTTATTAAACAAGTGGGTGGGGCAATTATTTACAATGGAACAACATAATCCCCTACAGGTACCCCTCTTGATTCAATAGTGTTGCTAGATTATGGGTCTCAGGTAGCAAGTCTTGATCCAATAGGTTCTGAAAAACTCTTGGTCAATAGGTGCTGAGGATCTGTAGGTGTCAGGTAACAGCTGAGGTCACTGGATAATCATACAGGATAAAGTTTGGGGTTTGATTGGTAGTTGGAGGTTTGCAGCAAACTGGATTTTACTGGGGGAGTTATGTCCTTTGGGGGTTTTTCCATGCTGGCCTGAATTATGGGTGATGATGGGGTTTCAAAGGTTGTGTCCCAGGGGCTGGGTCCTGTAGATAGGACTCTCAGCCTAGCGTTGGTGAACTGTCACTCACATCTTGGTCCAAGGTGTGCTGAGGTTCTGTGGGTCTCAGGTAGCCACTCTTGGTCCAATAGGTTCTGAGGATCTCTGACCTGCAGGGATTTTCCCTTCTGGCCTAGATTTAGGATAGGAATGAGTTACTTCCAAATGAGTTGTTCACAAAAGGAGATCAATGGGAATGCCCAACTCCCAAAATACAGGTTCATGCCAATGGTATTGGTTGCTTTCCATAAACTGACAACTCACTGAGAATGGAGAAATATACCTGGTACCTGTCTACAGCATTCACTTCTACATACTAATGTTTGTGGTACCAGATGTACACTGCATGCCATTAAATGAGAAAGGCAAATGCCAACCCAGAAAAATTCCCTTTAAATATGATGACTTCTCAGCAGGATATGCTTGTGCAATATAGTAACTGAAGCTTGTGGGGAGTAATCGATCAATAGCTGATTTTATTTAAGGGCCACTCAAGAAAATGGAACCCATCCCCATCTATGATTTGGTGGCCAAGAACTTGATACCAGATAAGCCAAGAATTTACAGGAAAAACAAATGCTACTGTTCTGCTAAAGGAGAGTAAGATACCTTGGAAAATTGAATTCCTAATTGGATGTTTCCAATAAATCCCTTCCAACTGGGATATGGAAACCTACATAAAAGAGGCAAAAAATTTGTAGGAGCCAAATGTGATAGAGGACAGCAAGTAAACAATGCTTCTAAACATAGACGGATAGACACACGTAATTATTTTGATTCATAATGTCTTTTGATTTCAGCTCACCCAGGCATACAAGGTATGCTGTTGGGAACTACTGAGGCCTGTGTAGCCTATGCTAGAAGAGTTTGTAGCACAGTCTTCTCACATTGTAATAAACCATAAGGCAGTGCCCCAAGGGAAGTACCAGAAACCAATTACTTTGAAGACACAAGCCTAAGTGATTTTTATCTGCCAGGTAGTTCACATATACCAAACACTTTGCAATCTTTCAAAATAACACTACCAGTGGGAATTAAGTGCCCCAAACCAAATAAGAACATTGGAAATTTAAACCTAAAATAAATTTAAAGTTTCAGTGAAATATCCATCAAAATCAGAAAGATCTGTTTGCAAAAATGAAAATTATCTTCAATAAAACAATTGAGAGAACTCACAATTTTTAATTCAAAACATACCAGAACACAATGATAATCAAGAAAGAGGTATATTTTTTATCATCGAAGAGTTTTGTACCTAAGCTAAATTACTTCACGGAAGAAATGGGCAGTCTCTTCAACAAATGGCAGTGGGAAACAGTGTACAAATTTATAAATTGAATTTTTCACAACATGTCTAAACACTAATTTAAAGTGAATTTACAATACAGATGTAAATAGTAAGAGTGTTAGAACAAAACTGGCAATATTTTAAGTGTTGTACTTGAGAAATTATTTATTAAATGTGATATCATCAACATAATCTAATGTGATATTAAACAAAACAATCTGTGTATCATAAAATAGCACAAAGAAATGTAAAGGCTTCTTACATAATAGTATAACCTTATATATTTGATAAGCAATTAATGTGTTGACTACATTAATGAATAAGAAGAAAGAATGACAGATGATTTAACAAACATTTTTGCATTGAAAATATCAAAATTGAGAATGAGGAAATGGAGCAAGTGGTAGCAATGCTTACGATGCTATTATGAGAATCTAAATTTGAATCCCAAGAACTCTTACAACTTATGGGATGGTACTATATGTCTATAATTTCAGAACTCCTAGAGGAAGATGTAGTGCAGACACAGGATAACCTTAAAAGTTAATAGGCAAGCTGACATATACCACAGTGAAAAACATATGGGTCTCTCCCAAACAATGTGAAAGGGAAAACTGATAAGTGGATTTGCTCAAACCTCCAATTGTCCAATTGTCTCCTGGGACATATACATGATAACACACATACAGGCATGCACACATGTACCATGCAGGGATGTACATACATGGATACACACACACACACATTCACATATTTTTTGTTTAATTAGAAGATATGTAGGTGACCAATATGGACAAGGTAGTTCATTGAACATTATAAATCATTAAGAAGACAAAAATTGACATGAAAGATGCTAATGGATAGTAAATTAAAGATATAATAAGGAGGGAAGAGTGATCAGTATATGTTGTGTACAGGTGTGGGATTCTTCAAAACAAGTTTAATTAATTAAAAAGTATGGAAAAATTTAGCACCTTTAAACCTCAAGACAGCTATTATGAAAAAGTAGTGTTAGTGAGGATGCAAATAAATTGGAACACTTATCTTGTTTTTGTGTAAATTTAAAGCGATTCAGTCATTATAGGAAACAGTAAAAAAAAAAAATCAAAACATTTAAAATATAAGTAGAATATGATAGTAAAACTGATATTTCTATATGTATTCTGATGATTTCTGAGCAAGATTTTGATGAGATATTTGTGTATCAAAGCTCATTGAAATATTTATTTTTACCAATAGAGAAGTGCAAAATGAATACCAAGTAACAACTGAATGGGAATATAAAATGTGGTATATACATGCAATGAAGTGTTATGTAGCTTTTAAAGGGAAGGGAATAACACCATGTTCTAAAGCATAGGTGAATTATGAATAATTGAAAACAAATTAAGAAGACTAGTTATAACAACAGCAATTGCTTCATAATTTTATTCATAAAAAGCATCTAAAGGAATCACTACAGAAATGGAAATTTAAAAGGTGTTTTCTAGGTACTGCAAAATAGGAGTGTACATGAGAGTGTTTAAGATGTACAGGTTTATATTTTAAGATGAAAAAATAGAGATCTATTCTAAAACAATGTGATTATAATTTCTGTTATTAAAACACCAACATGAATAGCTGATACATTAAGTTTAATGCTACATTTTTGCTTAATAAATATAAGAAATCATCATTATTTTACTTTATAAAATTTTGAGTTCAAAAGTAAATAAATGTTTTCAAACAGTTAAAGGAGAATTATAGACATTAATCATTAGATCCTAAAAATTAATTTTTCTCCACCTAAAATACAAACTTGATTTTTATTGAAGTGTACTCAAGATCTAGCTAGCAATTGCCTTCTACATTGGGTGAATAAGGTTAAGAATAGCAGCCCCAAATCCATCTCTTGATTATATTCCCAAAAGATGCTCAACCATGACACAAGGGTACTTGCTCAACTATATTCACATATTCACAGAAGCATTATTCATAATAGCCAAAACCTGGAACCACCCAGAAGCCCATAAAATGGAAAATGGATAAAGTAAATATGGTACATTTAGTGATTGACTATTACTCAATGGTAAAAATAACAATGACTTCATGAAATTTGTAGGAAAATGAATGGAGCTAGAAAAATTACCTTGGATGAGGTAACTCAGTTCCAGAAAGATAGACAAGGTATGTACTCACTCATAAATGGATATTAGAAGCAAAGCAAATGTTGAACAGGTTATATTCTATAAACCAGAGAAGTTGGAAGTTGGGTAGAAAGGAGAATCATAAAAGGGATATGCAGGTATCCCTGGAATGGAAAATGGTTACAATCTCCTGGGTAAACTGGGAGGGGAAGTAGTAGGGAGAGGATAGGGAATGGCAACCTGAGGGTTCAGGATGACCAAATTGGGGTAAAGACAGAGAGATAGAGCTATAAAAGAGATATCTTGACAGAGCAAATCACCATAGTGTCAGGAAGAAACATAGTAGTATGGTAATCCACAGAAACCCACAATGATGTTCCCAGCTAAGACTCCTAACAGTTCCAGATAGGGTGCCTGAATAAGGCTTCACCTGTAATCAGATTGGTCATACCCTAATTATCATCATATAACCTATATCCATTGACTAATGGAAGAAAATACAGATACTCACAGCCAAGCATAGAGCCAAACTCCTGAAGTTCAGTTGAAGAGAGGGAGGAGGGACTAGAAGAGCAAACTGTAGCTAAGACCACAATGGAGAAAACCACAATGACAGCTGATGCAAACTAATATGGCTAATAAATGCCAGAATAACAGCTGGGGAGGCTGTATGGGACCAAACTCGGCCCTTTGAGTGAAGATGACGGTTGTGTAAATCAATGTGTCGGAGGGCCCCACAGCAATAGGATCAGAAATTATACTGGGTATGTGAAGTGGCTTTTTAAAGTCCACTCCCTATGGTAGTGTGCTTTATTCAGCCTTCATACAGGGAGAAGGGGCTTGGTCCTGCCTCACCCTGGCATGCTAGACTGTGTTGACTACTCAAGGGAAGCCTTATTTGTTTTGAGGAATTGATTGTTGGTGGAGAGATGGAGGGGGTAAAAAAATGAGAGGGAGAGGAAGAGTAGATGTTATATAAAGAAAAATTGGGAATAAGCCTACCTCTGGATCCAGCAATACTATTTTTCTTTTAAGGAATAAGTTCACGAGTACTTTTACAGAATGACGACAATGGGATAATAAGGAAATACACAAAGAAAATCTTTACAAAAACTTGACACCTAATGTGTTTAGGGAGGAGTCAGGGAAGGCCAAGGGGGCCAAGACATTCTTAAAAATAAATCAAGGTCATGGATTATAAAAGGTCATGTTTCAGGAAACATAGCAACTTAGGTCTCACAGTAAATAGAAACTACTTTTAAAAACAGAGTGTACTGGTTCTTGTCTTCAAAATGGTGTCATACAGTCTCTTCATTTGTACTTGGCACAGTCCTTCTGATTCAGCTTCCTGGGTAAAAATATTGCAGCAACAGTCCATCCCATTAAGATATATATATATATATATATATATATATATATATATATATATATATATATATATATATATATATATATATATATTTTCTTTTATTATTTTCTGATATAGAGGCTAGTACTCCTGTTGACATGTATACCTTATTCTTTTAAAATCTCCCATTGTCTTCTTCTCTTGCCTCTGAACTGAAAAGACCTAATACCTTTCTAGGATGCAAAATTCTATGATAAATGCTTCTTTTATCTTACCATTATGCCTCAGTTAAGTGCATTTTCATATCACCCCATTCTAGTCAAGTCACTAAGCATCCACCTCTAAAATTTTCTTAACAGTGATTTTATATTTGAAATATAATTCTTGGTGTTACATATTTTATATGATACCTATATTACCAAGTTTTAGATAAGTACCTCTGTATGTATCAGTCCTTTATACTTAAAATTATAACAGTGGCTATTTATTTGAACTTGTATCAGAATCATGCTGAAGACTTAATGCACAGATTTTTATGTCGCACTTTAGATTTTCTATTTCAATAGTTCTGCAGAGAGTAAAAAATGCTTATAATTCTAATGAGTTTCAACAGGGTGTCCAGATTTCTCTTTTTTAGGTTATGCATTAGGATTATTGAATGCCTAAATTCTATTTGTTTGGTAAGAATGTACTATGACCTCTTTGTGTATTGCAATATTAATCAATATTATTTTGTGATTACCATAAATTTTTATTTTAATAACATGAGATGGGCTTAATAAACTCTTTTCGTGTTTTATACAAATTAGATACCAGTAACAGCTCTTGCACTTCACTTCAGTTGTTATAATAAAAAAGATGACACAATTGCCACCATGCCCATTTAAAATATTAAAGACTACTTCTCAGTTACTTTTCTTGGTTTCATGAGCAAATACACTGACAAAAGCATTTAGGAATGGGAAAGTTTGATTTAAGTTCACAATTCCTAAAGCATATCTCAAACTACAGAAAGCCTAGGTTACATGAAAATCTGCATTAAAACAAAATAAACAATAAAATATAAATAACATAAGCATGAAAAAAGCTCATCAATTTAAAATCCAGTAAGTATATTGAACTGTAAATTTAGACTTACAGTATAAATGATTGCTATTAACTTACCCTGAGAAGGAATTAAAAAAAATGAATATACAGAAAATTTATAAATGTTTTTTTCTCTGTTTTCTACTTTTTATGTTTTGTGAAGAACATATATTCATAGTATAAATAAATTATCAAATTTGGATAAATGAATGCTTTGGAGGAAGCTTAGATGGTATCTTGAGAGTGGCATGAAAATTGAAAAACTACACATTTTTGATTATATGTCTGAATGTTCAGTATAATTATACTGTCTGAATGTTCAAAACTGTATTACAAAACCAACTAATTGAAGGCTGGTTGTCTGGAGAACATAATATGAAACAGACCAGTTGTCAGCTAATGAATATGCATGGGGTAGGGTTGGGGTGTGAAGCCCCAGTAACAGTCTAAGCTAAGGGATTATTACTGCCTCATACCTCTAAGAGTACCTCTGTGTCAGGTTCTTAAGAGTAAATAGTTGTTTTTAAAAAAATCACTTTTTGCAAATGCAACTGAGTGATTTAAAAGGGACTTTCTATGGATGTTCCTCATATCACTGTAAACATACATATCTCATGTGTCTGAGATGCCTCCACTCTTCAAAAATTTCATTGATGTTGGTGAGATTATAATAGTGTGTATTTCTTGATATGCAATGATGATTTCACATAGACTCTGACAAAGCCACTAGGCTGACAAACACCAACCAAAGATCAGATTTGCACTACAAACTTCTCAGGACAATTTTGAGGCAACTTGTTAAGATGAACCAGCTTCACAGACTACTATAGCCATGCACTTTTCTGTAATGCAGATTGAACAACAAATGATACAGCTACTTATTTCAGGACTTTACAATTAATAAATCTTTTCTTTCAGGATCCCCTAAAGATGCTGTTGCCCCAGACAACAGGACATAAATTTAAGAACATGGTGCCCACATTCCCAAGAGATGGGGTGGGCGGTTTTTTGGTTATTCAATGGGTTATCGATGATTGTCATTGTTTAGGTTAATTGGTTGAAAATTGTTAACGGTTATGGATAGAAAAAAGTTAAACAAGAATGATTAGATTCAAGATTTGTGTTAAAAAAATAGAAAGAAAATGGGGATTTAGATATATAAGATATAAGATAGATTATTGAATCTTCTTTTAAAAGGATTTACTCGCTTTAAATATGTTTTTCAAGATCAAACAAATGTATTTTAGATGGACAGGTCTTCTTCAAACACTTCAGAGATCCATAGAATATGGCAATTAAAATATTTTATGAACTTATACTTTTCTGGACAGTGAGACAGGTCTACTCCTGGCAGCACCAATCTACTTCAAAAGAAAAATAGGCATTGAAGAAACTCCACATGGAGTCTACTCTCTTTGTGGCAATGCTTAGCCACTGGACAAAAACCTGTTCTTGTATTGACTGCTTGACATTTTGCTGTTTAAACTGGACATACAGGTTCCCTAGGAAAGTGACCTATGAACTTTGTCAGAACTAGCTGAGATGGTCCTTCAGGTTCCTGCTTTTCAGAGAAAACTGTCAGATAATCTTCAGGACACAAGAAAAAGCAATTGATGTACTATATCAGAATGGGCATAGCAGATTTCCTGCTTCACTGAAATGAAAAGAGACTCTGGACCTGTAGGCTGAAGATGGATGCCCCATCTTTATAAAGGAACTTTGAGTGACTGTACATGCCGATAGGAGCCATCTCTGTCATTTCTAGTTTTTGGAAGTTGCTTGCACTTCCTGTTTACTTGGTTAGATATTATTTTCTTCTTGGGTCTCTGAGGTAGTTGAAGATGAGAAAATTATAGTTTTCTAGTGACAGTTTTAGAAAAGAAACTTTGAAGTAAAAGTGTATAAGTTTAAGAGACATCAAAATAATAGTTTTTAGTTAGTAATACAAGTTAGAAAAAAAGTGAAATAGGTGTAATCCTTTGGATTCATCAAAAGAGGATAATTAATGAAATATTTTCTTTTAAATGTCAGTTATTAATGGGCTGAACATTACTTATTTATTGTTTGAATATATTGTATATAATTATTGTACCTATTGTATATGGTTTTTCTTATGTTAGCTAGAACCTTCTTTTTTTAAATTTGTCCTCAAAGGGGATATATGGGGATATTTTCAAATATAATAGCCCCTTAACCTCAGCACAGGTCCAGGTTCAGACTAGCAAGCAGGACCCCTAAAAATATGTTTTGGACCATTTCTACAAACAAGGAAATCTTTTTTTTTTTTTCCTGTGATACTAGAATGTTTATCATGGAGACCATATCAAGGTCAAGGAGTCATGTGATATCTATCACAGCCAGAACTTAAACCCAAGTTCATAAATTATAACTCATAACTATGTTTGATATTCCATAGAATAATAAGTCATTTTGTTACCTCCTGTTTATTCCATCTTTTGTAGTGCAGAGATGGGTTAAGACGAAATGACTTGTCGAACCTGTGTGATACAGATTTTCAGATTTTGGATCAGTTCGCAGGTATCATATTCAATGACTGAGGGATGTATACATACATACATACATACATACATACATACATACATACATGCATACATACATACAAACATACATATGTATATATATATATATATATATATGTGTGTGTGTGTGTGTGTGTGTGTGTGTGTATGTACAAAGTGAATGAGTTAGAAAAGGGAAAGTTTGATCTCATTTAATTATTTGAATGTTGGAATAATGATTTTACTTCCTTCATTGGTCACTAAAAGTGTTAAATCATTTGCTCTGTTCAATAAAAGATACACACTGTTTGATCTTTTCCTACTTCTTTTATTGTTAACTACTAATACTTGAAAAAGAGGCCTGTTGTGTAGGCTGATGTGATCACTTCCTGGGAAATATGGGCAGAAAAGCAGCTCTATGAAGCAAGAAACAAATGGAAATATATTTTATCAAATTTTGAGCATCACATAAAGACTGTCATCCATAATGCTCCATATGTCCCCAGTTCAGCCCCCCTCCCCAGACATCCTGAGGACTAAAATCGTGTTGCAATATGTGACAGCTTGGATCGTGTATCTCATATATCATCACTTTACTGTGGAAGATAATCTAAATTTTGAACTTTTCCAATTGAAATTCCTGTAATGTAATTTCTCTTCTTACTTACATATATTAGTTACCCATAGTGATTCCTCCAGAAAAATTTGATTTTGTCAATTTTTAAATTTTATATTTCTTATTTTTATTAATTTTCTTTTTGATAATTTTGTACATGTGTAAAATGCATTTGATTTTTCTCACACTTATCTTTTTTCCTCACTTTTCTCACACTTGACAATCTCTATTTTAGAAATCTCCTTCATATATTCTTTTTTTTTGATTGAATTTTGTTACTCACTGAGTTAAATCAGTGAATCTTTTGTTATCATGGGTTTAGAACTATCTAGTGCATCATAGAGGACTTAATAGTTCATACACATGAAGACAATGACTTATTTCTTCTATAATTTATTAATAACTGACAGATCCACAGAGTTTAGTAGCACAACAGGAGCCTCCATTCACTTGTAATTAATTGTTGATATGAGCTGTTTTGACTATGACCAGTGCATATGACTGAGTTAATAACTACAAGGATTGTGGCATGTGTCCAGAACATGACATTTCACAGTTTCCCCCCATCTTCAGGCTTTTGCATTTCTTTTCATTTTCATTTCACCTGTGGTCCTTCAGCCTGACACAGAATCATTCAAATGTTTTCCTCAAGGTTGTATTCTAAGTTGACCCTTATGCTCAGAATCTGAGTATGTGTGGGTTTGTATACCTCTATTTCCTTCAAAGAGAAACATCTCCCATTAAGTCTGAGAGCACTATCTATCTATACAAACATATTTAAAAGGCAATTTGATAATTTGTTGGTTTAGTTAACAGATGCCAAATACCCCACTAATGCTTCTGACTTCCCCAGCCATGTGCTTTTGATTGGGCTCATAATATGATATACATCTGTGTCATATTGATATTTTAAAAATGTAGAGTTCACAGCAAAGTAAGGTTGTCATCTTTTTTTCCTTTTAAGTAATTCATATTGCAACTTCCTACCATGTGAAAATTAGCCATACAGGATGGTGGAAGTTTATAGCTAAGATTCAGCTTGATTTCCCTGTGTATTATAACCAAAATTTGTAATGTCTGAAGCAATAAGGTCTTGTCATCAATTGTGGTGAACAATCAAAACAAAGTATATGAGGTGTATTGTGTAGAGGTCACTGGGACCTCCATGATCAGCAAATCATATGGAAGTATTTCACATTTAGCTGAAGTTTTGGTTTCATAACCCAGAGTTTCTAAGAATAGTATTCTTTAGCCATGTAGGGTATTTTCCTTGTAACTTTTGCATAACTAATTTTTTTTAATTTGGTTACAAGGTTTTAAATTTCCATGACTTTCACATTTTCTTTAGTTTTGCTAACCCTCCAACTCCTCCCCACTCTAGTCACTACTTAAAATTTTCACCCCAGTACCTGACAACTATCTGTTTATTTAACATATGTTTTACTCTTAGTCCTTCTTTAAAGCTTCCTCCACCATGGCTTTTTCAGTTTCACAGTTTCTATAGGTATTCCAAGTTAAACACATGAATCTCAAAATTCAAATTTTGGATATGGATATAAGAGATAACATGTTATGTCTATCTTTCTAAATCTGTCTTTCCACAGTTAAACTTTTTCCAGTTTCATTAGACACCAAATTTTATTTTTATATTTTTGAATATAATTCCACTGGATATATGTACAACACTTTCATTATCACACATTCATTAGTTGATGTCCATCCTTGTGTATTATATTTTATAATGATTGTCAATAGACTAACAATGAACATGGACATATAACATATAAGTTTTAGATAAAGGTTTTTGATGAATGCCTGCAAAAAAAAAAAAAAAAAGGCAAAGACCATAAACTTTAGTGCATAATACAAAGCCTTTTAAATAATTTTTACTTATTCAAACCAGTATTTTTATTTGTGTAGTTCCAAACAGCCTCTTCCTGATTCTGCTGATGTCCCTGTGAATTCCATCCTCTTCTAACTTATGAAGGGCACATCTTTTTGATGACTCATTGAAGGTGATAATGGGTATGCATCCTTAGCTCATGTTCACTACTGGGATCAATAAGCACAAACCTCAATAAATAGACAAAAAGTATACTAAAATTATTGGCAACACCTGAAGGCAGAGGCTAAAGCACCATGAAGTTTTCTACTATGTAGTATTATGGCAGTGACTCTCAAGAATATATGCTGCTTCTGCCCTCATTGGATTATAAAGCCATTTTATTTAGATTTCAGGATCACTATAGGTTTTATAGAAACACAGAAATGAATAATCTTATAATTATGAGGAATAGAAGTTTGAAAGTGTGTTCTCTACCGTCTTACTATATCTGTATCCTCAAAGGAGATGTTTCATGCCTCATTTTTAAATCTTGCTGACTCCTGGAATACGTTTCCTCCACTTTTCTTAAAGACAAATTCCTAATCTTTGTGTCCATCACCTCATTGACCACTTTTCCTCATCTTCATGTTTCAAATAAGATTTAACCTGTCCTTTGTTATTCAACTCAGGCTAAAATAATCTCACTTCATATTTGATTGCTTAATTATTACTTTTCAGATAATATTACATTCATGCCTTATGAATGACTGGGCCATTTTATAGTTATATTTAGATGTAACATAATATAAATATAAATAGATATTTAGTTATATTTAAATATAACTTAGAAGATAAAAGAGAGGCATGAAATTCTAGAAAGTATATTTTGGGCAGAAAGTGCATTTGAACCAACTCATTTTTACTGTCCTCTTTCTGCATGTTGTACTTTCTTTTTATTTTTATTTTATTAATTATTTTATTTTTTTTAATAAAATAGTCATTTTTATCTATGTATCCCTCCTGATATCCCTATCTTCCCTCCTCTCAATCCTTCCCAGTCTACCTTCAGCCTTGCTGCTCCCCATCCATCCATCCATCGCCTGTAGAGATTCCCCGAAGAAGAGAAAATAGAGAAAATCACCTTAGCAAATTGGGGTAATAAAGGGTTGCAGCAAAGAAGAGTTGTTAAACATTCTTGAAAGAAGGAGATTTTTGAGTGAGAGGAGCAAAGAGGGATATAGAAAGAGATGGATATCTCAATAGAGGAAGCAGATGTGGGGTTGGAAAGAGAATGGGTAGTAGGAAAATGTCCAAGAACTCATAGGACTCATAGGATGTCCCCGGCCAAGTCTCCAACCAATAGTGGAGGAGGTGCCTAATAATCAAATGAGTAACCAACCTCAAGTGTCAGCACAGAACCTACATCCAACAAAGAATAGAGGTAGAGGCAGAGATTCATGGCTAAGCATTGGGGAGAGCTCCAGGTCCAGCTGAAAGCAGGGGAGGAGAGTCTGTACGAGCAAGGGAATAGGGATTATGAGGAAAATTCTCACAGTGATGGCTGGATGGAGCGCTGGGGGCCTCACTGAATCAAGAATAACCACTGGACATCCATCAGGAAAGGGAACTAGGCCTTCCAAGGGTAGGCAACTGCCGACTGGCATGAGAAGTATGTGGAGCCTAAAGGGGTAGGATCAGACTGTGTTCCTGTGCATTGGCTGATACCTTGGAGCCCATTCCTTGCAGAGAAACACCAAACAAAGTCTTGACATTGGTAAGAGTGGGTCAGACTTGCCTGGAATGATGTGCTATGCTGAGCTGACCCACCTTGGGAGTCCTTGCTATTTTATATTTTCTATGTTAATTGATTTATTTTGACTTAGGTGCCTAAACCAACTGACACTCTGGGTAATAAAACTAGCAAGCCTAAAAGCCTTCTAACCTTTGTTTTAAATAATTTTTATAAATTTGACCTCCATATAGGTAAGGAGTACTATGATTATCATATCACCAAGAGTCACCCCTCCAAACATTCTGTGAACCTGAATGGTCCACACTTGGAGTTGAATGACCCTTTTAAGCTACTTTTTATTTTCAGTTATCCTGGGCAATGGTTAGCTCAGCCACTGTATCGGATTGAAAACATCCTTCTTTGGGCTGAAGATACTTCTAATCCTTCCTCCTATATAAAAATCTGCATGGTCCTCAACAGGCACAGTGGTCAAGCCATTGTTGTCAGTAGATGAAATTTCAAGGAGACCAGTGATCCCCTTTTGAAAACCATTCTGCAGCACTCACAGGAAGAAAATAACTGTTCTCTCTGTATAACCCTCTTTTCTCTCTTCTCTGTAGTAGTAATTTTCTAGCCCTTCCAGCCTGTGGTCCAGACCCACAGATCCACAGTCCAACAAAAACACACAGATAATTACATTACTTTTATGCTGATTGACATAGTGCCCATGCATATAGCTTTCTAACACTTTATTCTTAAACTAACCTATGATTCTTATCTCGTTCAGCCATGTGGTTCTGTACCTTGTCTCAGAGCAGAATAATTATCCTCTACATCTACTGGCTTCTCTGCTGGTCTTTCTGGAGTCTCTGCTCTTCTCTTCATGTTTCCAGAATTTTCTTAGTCTGGTAGCTCTGCCAACATTCCTGTTTGCCTTCAGCCAATCAGTGTTTTTTTTATTAAACCAGTAGGAGGTACAAGTATTTACAATGGAACAGAACACAGTACCACTACACTTCTTTCCTTACCTCAACCTCTATTTTTGACACCTCAGTCCCTACCAACAAGGCCTCACTCTGTCCCACTGTCTAAAACTGGTCCTAACCGATCATCTATTTTTCCCCACCTCTACCCACCTTCTCCAGCTCAGCTTTTCCCTACCTCCCTTGTCTTTTCCCCTCCTCTCTTTGGCAATCAAGTCCTACATGGTTCTCCAGAATGAGAAAATTCTGATTCTGGGAAGGCATCATCTTCAGCCCTTTGTCCCCTAGAGTCATTTCCTGGTAATCATTATCTGTTTGTTTCTTTCTCTATCACAGATCTCTGCATTTGGAAGAATCAGAACACCTGCCTCATTTCAGCATTAGCATCAATATCCTTTCTTTATTTTTTTTTTTTTGTAATTGATTCTTTCTCAATCATTTCCCTGCCAAAAGCCATTCACCCTAGTCTCAGAGCAGCACATGACTGTCTATCCAATGGGTTTACTCTGGGCAAGGTACCTATGAAAATGAGTCCTCACTTGGCAATGACCAGTAGACGCTTAGGCAGTACAGGAATTTGCAGAATTTATGCAGATTACAGGCTCTTTTCTCTCTTAATATATTGTTTATTGTATGGGTGGCTCTTAGTTTTACTTTGCCAGTCACACAAGCAACAGCTGTAATTTTCCCTGAAAATTCTTTCCTTTATTGAATATTTTCCCCTGAGATTTAACAAGGGGCAAATGTACCTCAAATCTTTATCTGTACCTAATTAAAACTCAAATTCTGAGATTTTTTTTCAACTTAATAGAGACACTTAGGCACATATGAGAACACAATTCATGGAACATTAACCATGTCTTCCAGTACTGGAAAGGAAAGTAAGGCATACATACATAGATAGAATAGGGGAGATGCTCAGGAATACACATAGTAACAGCTGTTGAGAGTAAGTTTTCTGGGCATCAAGTGAGAGTAAGTTTTCTGGAATCAAGCATATAGAGTCAATAATAGGATCTAGTTTAAGCCATTGAAAAACTGCAATGCAAAATATGGGATGGTGAGATACATCTTTGTCATACACAGAAGCTAATATCTGATGAAGTATGGCATACTGAAATAGGAAAAGAGTGTTTTGTGTAAGTCTTAGATTGATAGATGGGACCTTCTTGTAGTAAAGGAATCAGCATAAAAACATATCTTGCATATATAAAATAATTGTTTGAATTTGAATATTGCTGTTCTTAAAGCATTGTACACATTTCTATTTTTTTAAATTATGTAACTACAAGTAGCTACCAGTTGAAATAAGTGCCCCAAGATGTGGATATGTCTGGCTTAATGTTTATTTAAGCCTCAAAAAACATTAAATTTTTTGTCTTGGATAACATTATCTATGGTTTAAAAATGCGTTTGAGGAAGCATAAATGGGAACAATAGGGGCTTTCATAATAATTATAATACAGTTACTAAAATGTATATGTTCTAAAAGTAGAAAATGGGAGCTAATAATAAAACTGTTCATATATAAGACTGTCAAGAGATAAAACTTATTTGTTAAAATATAAAGATGACTTGAGATATTCAGGGCTACTTGAGTATTATCTAACTGTTCTTCAAATTTCTCCCTTGTACCAATGCTCCTTTCCCATCTCAGGACCTAAACCTATGCTGAGGCTGAAACCCAGCCACTTCCCATGTTTGATGACTCAGCTTATTCTCCATTCCCTCTTTACTAACAAACAAAGGGAACAAATTCTTATAAAAGCAACTGAAGAAATTTCTAGAAGAGCTTCAATAGCTGATGATCAAAAGGCAGAAGCAATTGACCATACTTTGCCAAGAAGCATACTGCAGTGGTGCTACTACATGTACCGAAGAAAAAGATTACTCAGTGAAGGCCACCAGGTTCTGTTATGTAGATAAAATGAGTAGCCTGGAAGTCCACTAGCCTTTCTAAGGCAACAAATGAAAAACAGACCACAAATAAATCTCCTCTGGCCATCCTATTTGTTATACATTCCTATAGACTCAGAGGACACGACACATCTCAAAGTGATTAACCTGGCCTTTGTTATTCAGTTGGCCCCTCACATAAGTAGAAAGATACAAGAGATACAAGGTTTGCAGTAGAATGAGTCAATGCTATTCCAGGGAGCCTAAAAAGTGTTTGATAACAGACAACAAAGAAGTTCTTCTGATAAAGAATATAGGGCGTCTGGCAACCAAACCAAACAAAGAAACCACAGTGAAAGATAATTGCAGAACAAGCACCCTCATGAACACTGATGCAAAAATACTCAATAAAATGTTGAGAAACAAAATCCAAGAACATATTATTCACCATAAGTAAGTAGGCTTCATCTCAGAAATACAAGGATGGTTTACATAAAAAAAAATCTATCAATGTCATCCAACATATAAAAATACCTGGAAGAAAAATAACATATAATTATCTCATTAACTATTAAAAAATCCTTTGACAAATTCCAATACCATTTTAGGATAAAGGTCTTGAAGAGATCAGAAATACAGGGAACATACCAGAACATTATAAAGGCAAAAGACAGCTGGTTGACAGCCAATATTAAACTAAAGTGACAGAAACTTAGAGAATTTTATTAAAATAAGGAACAAGACAAGGCTGTCCATATTCCACATACCTATTCAACATAGGTCTCAAAGTTTTAGCTAAGCTTATAAGAGAACAAAAGAAAATCAAGATTATACTTATTGCAAAAAGAAAAAGTCAAACTTCCACTATTTGCAGATGATATGATAATATACATAAATGATCCCCCCCCCCCCAGATTCTACCAGGGAACTTCTAGGACTGATAAACACCTTCAGAAATGTGGCAGAATACAATATTAATTCAGAAAAGAATCAATAGCCCTCCTATACACAAACAATAAAAGGACTGGAAAAGCAATAACATAAAATATCTTTGAACAACTTTAACCAAAGAAGGGGCAGACCTATTTGACAAAAACTTTGTCATCGAAAAAGAAATTAAAGAAGATATCAGAAAATGGAAAGATCTCCCATGCTCCTTGATAGATACAATGGCAATTGTACCAAAAGCAACCTACAGATTCGATGCACTCTCCATTAAAATTTCAACACAATTCTTCACAGACCTTGAAAGACCAATACACAACTTTGTATGGAATAACAATAAGCCCAGAATTGCCAAAACAATCCTGTTTAATAATAAAACTTTGGGAGGCATTACTATCCCTGACTTCAAGCTATGCTATAGAGCTACAGTAGTAAAAGCAGCATGGTACTAGCATAAAAACAGACTTGTGGTTCAATGGAATCAGACTGAGAACCCTGACATTAATACACATATCTGTGAACATCTTGATATATCTGACATAGAGGTCAAATATATACAATGGATAAAAATAGCATCTTCAACAAATGTTGTTATGCAAATATATGCATATCTATCATCTTTCACAAAACTCAAGTTCAAGTGGATCAAAGACACCAAAATAAATCCAGGTACACTGAACCTGATATGAGAAAAGGTGGGAAGTAGACTTGAAGATGTTGACACAGGGATCCCTTTTTAAATACAGCAATATCATCACACACTCTGAGAAGAAAAATTAATAAATGGTACATCCTGAAACAGAGAAGCTTCTGAAGGCAAAGGACAAGTTAAATAAAACAAAATCACAGCTTACAGAATGGAAAAATTTCTTCACCAAACCTACTTCTGACCAAGAGCTGATCTCTAAAATAAATAGATCAAAAAACTAAATAATCCAATTTTAAAAATTGGTTACAGAGCTAAATAGAGAATTCTCAAAAGGTGAATCTCAAATGGCCAAAAGACACTTAAAAAATTGCTCAAAATCTTTAGTCCTCAGAGAAATGCAAATCAAAAGAACTCTGAGATGTCATCTGACATCTGTCAGAATGGCTAAGATTAAACAAACAAAAAAGAACAACAACGAAGAACTGATTATACCCCATGCTGAGGAAGATGAGATGTAGAGTAAGGGGAACACTCCTCCATTACTGTTGGGAGTATAAACTTGTACGGCTACTTTGAAAATCAGAATGACAGTTTCTCAGAAGACTGTAAATCAGTCTACCTAATAATACAGAAATACAATTCTTGGACAGACACCCAAAAGATGCACATTCTTTTTTTTCTTCTATTATTTTATATATATAAAAAGTACTTTCTATCCATGTGTCCACCTGTTTCCCCTCCCTTTCCTCCTCCTAATCCCTCCCAGTTAACCTTCAGTCTTCCTCTTCCCCTTCCCTATCCCTTCCCACAAAAGGGCAAGAAGTCCCAAGGTAGGTCAGCTCAGAGCAGCACATCCACTCCAGGCAAGTCTGATTCATTTATTCAAAAGTCAATATTTGGCTGGGTGTTCTTCTCTAGGGAATGGGCCCCAAGGTGGCAGCCCATGAACAGGAACACCGTCTGATCCCACCCCTTGAGGCTCCACATACTGCTCATGCCAATCGACAGTTGCCTACCCTTACAGGGCTTAGTTCCTTTTTCCAATGGTTTACCATTGGCTGTTCTCGATTCAGTGAACTCCCCAGAGCTCCAGCTAGCCATTACTGTGGGCCTTTTACTCATAATCCCTATCCCCTTGCTCATACAGAGTCTCCTCCCATGCACCCAGCTGGAAGCTGAGGGGATAAAAATAAAAATAGAATAAATCAAAGAATAAAAATGGACCACTGATTAAACTGTTAGCTTAGGACAAGTGCTTCTTATTTTTAGGGAGGAAAACTTGAACAAGATCAAAGCAACAAAATCATTCTTAGGGTAGTCATCCAGGTTGCCATTGGGAAGACCCACTAAGGCTTTGAGTATAACCTGTTCAATAAGTAAGGAATATCTGCTCCTCAAATATCTACTCAGTTCTCTGAAAGGAGAATGGAAAATGTTGCTGATTCAGGTATGTCCTACAGTTCAGGAAAAAAAACAACAACAACAACAACAACATGCCATCCATCATAGTGAGACTTGCATCTGTGGCAATGCCCATTCAAGTCAAGCAGTAGCCCATCAGTTCAGAAGCCAGAGAAGGTACTAAGATTCACATCAGGTGTCTCCTTGAAGCAGGTGTACTTATTTCTTGCTAGTCATCCTATCTAAAGTCTGGAATTTGAGACTTTAATACAGTCCACAACTAGAGGGAAGTCAACATGAGAGTAGAATTCATTTACCCAACTGCTCCAAATCCCTTCACTTGCTCAGTTTGTTACCTCTAGAACATGAATTTTACACTGTATTGGACTTTAAAGTGGCATTATTCTTCATTCCTCTGTTAAAATTAAGCCAGCCCCTTTATGTATTTGAATAGGCTGACGTTGAGCTAGTGATATTAGGACAACTTATCTGGACCAGACTTCTTGAGGGGTCTAAAACCTCTTCCACCATCTGTGGTAAAGCACTCAAGCAGTAGATACTTAAGTCTCTTCCATAGTAAGTACTCTGAGAAAGGAAAGGCATAGAAGCAGTCACCAGCCAGACACAGATAAAGCAAGATGAGAATGCTGAAATATGAAAAAGTACCAAGCCATGTGGCTAAGCATAGATAAAAATTGAGGATTAACTTTAGTATAAGAGCTAGTTAGTAATAAGTTTGAGCTACTGAATGAGAATTTAAAAGTAATATTAACCCCATGAATTTTATTTCTTTGGGGGGTCAAAGGTATTTGGGGATGTCAGGTATTTGAGAGTTTCTGATGGGACAGAAACTTCCTACTCCACAGATCAAGTTATCAAAGAGGCTGTTTTGGAAAAACCCAAACCCCAGACAGTTGAATAACTATCTGATGTCCCTGAGTGTTGGCTCTGACTAGACAGAGATATTCCTGAGTATAATCTAGAAAAGACCAAGTCATATTTTGACTTGGTGACTCAATAGAGCTACAATAAATGGTGGGTCTTGCTTGGCACAAAAATCTGCATGCTGAAGGTACCGGGCCAAAGCTAACTGCTTTGTGTCACACCCTTTACATGTCACCTAAAAATATCTCATAACTAATTTACCTTCAAGTATGGCTATTATGACCCTGAGAAAAATCTCAGAGTACTTCAGATCTGACTTATCTGTGCTCAGGCAGATGCAAAGAAGGACATACTTTCCCTCTGGAAAATCAAGTCAAAGTATAGGGTTCAGTGATTTATGGAATATGGACTTTATTTGAGTAAAGCTAGAACTGTCTAGCTAAACATATCTCCTGGTCTTTGTCAATACCTTCACAGGCTGGTTGTGGTCTTTATATCTGAAACAGAAATGGCCCAAGTGGTATCTAAGAAACTAATAATAGAAATTGTTCCTAGATTTGGCCTCTCCATGTCTCTGAGATTTGGCAATGGCCCAGCCTCTATGGCCAAGTTTCCTCTATTGCTCTAAGACTCTTACTATAAATTGAAAATTTCATTGTATGTATCATTCTCAGAGCTCAGTAAAAAATAGAATGAATAGAAGAAATTTAAAGCATATTTTAAATAAATATACTTTTCAAACTTGTGGTAATTGGGTTGACCTTTTGTCTTATGCCCTTTTCAGAGTCTGATGCACCCCCTACTGAAAAAAGTTTATTCCATATAAAACAGTCTATGGTTGATCACCTTCCATGTTACCTTAGGTACATGCTGAACTATTATGAGATTGCTCCACTCCAAGCTCTTAGTGCTTAAAAAGATTGTGATAAACTTTGGATAATTGTTAATTGTTAAAATAAGAACCAGATATTCCAGGTCCATGCTTCTAAACCTGTTGGGTACCACCCACCTGATTACCCATTTCAGCCCAGAGATACTGTATCAGTCTGTGATTTAAAAACTGACTGGTTTGAGGCTAGATGGAAAGAACCTTACATCCTTGATTCTCTAAACTCCTATAGCTATTAAATAAAGTTCCTGGAATTTCTGCCTGTGTTCCTCACTCCTACCTAAAGAATTCATCTGAGGAACATACTGAAGAGAAGCTAAACCTAAAAAGGTGGAAAGTGACTGATATTTAAACTCAAACTTTCTAAAGTTATGACTAGCATGACTTTGTGTTCTGGTTGTTGAAATTTGCATCATGATTGTCCTATGGATAAGAGTTTTGTTGTATTATTTTCAACCTACGCAAACAGAATTTAAATGTACCTTGACAGGGGAAATAAGAGACATCCCTGTTATAGAAAACACTTGATATTGTCTTTTCGTAAAAAGCCTATCTTTATTCACTAGGATTCAGTTTGACAAAAGAAGAGAAACAATATCTTTTTTAATTTAAAAACTTTTTTTATATCTACCACTGCTCCCCCTCCCTTCCCTCCTCCAAGTCCTCCCTCAGTTTTACCCCACCCCATCTCCCCATCCCTTCCCAAATGAGATCAAGGAATCCTAAGGAGAGTCAGTTCAATTTGCCATTTCTACTTGAGGTAGGTCTTTAGCCAGATGGACGGAGGATATTCAGGATGGACTAATAATCTATCTGACCAATCCCAACACAGTAGCACATACTACAGCATTATCAATTATGCTTTAATATATTGTGAAAATGAAAATTACAGGTGTGCAAAAAATAAGAAGGGGAAGGTAAGATACATTAATCATTTCAATTGTATTTAACATACCCAGAGTTACTCTGTCTATGACTAATAATGTAGCATACAGTCTCTGGTTCATTTAGCGCTAATAGGCAAAAAAGCCTTCTCTATCAGAGGAGATACCTCTATTCTTAGATCTTAAAAAATATATGAAACTGGGGTTTCTAACTAAAATTATACAAGGATAATGGGAAACAAAATGGAACATACCTCTAATAATGTTTTAAGGCTATGGTTCATGTTCCCACTGATGATATCATTTCCTCCCAATGTTTATGCCCTGACTTCACAAATATGTCTTCTTTTTATAATTTCACTTCTTATCATACCCCCTCTTGGTAAACAATTGCCCTTAAAATTATATTTTTTCTGGGAAAATAATACTTATTTTTCACTCCTAGCAGAATATAAAGCTTTATGTGGGATAAGATGTGTTACACTTATTTTACTCAGCAAATCTTTACAATCTGTTAAAAAGTTACAAGAGTGCTTTGAAAATGTTGATGTTTCTCTACATTTATTAGGTCCCACTATTATTGCTGCTACCACAGCCTTTCTGTTACCTGCCCCAGGACTCATTGGATTAAAAAGACATTTCTAAAATCCCCTGTTTAATTTCAATTAACTCACTTAAATAGGGTATTATGGTATTTATATTACAGCAAAATTAATTAAGAAATTAATCAAGAAATAAAAATGAGAGCAATTTTTTTTAAAACTAGAGCTATTATGTTGCAATGGGGTTTCTTGGTCCCGGGAGGCCAGAGGCCCAGACCCTGTCTCACCAGACCCCTTAACCACCAGCCACTACTGTTCAGGCACCCAGAAATGACTCAGACACTTATATTAACTTTATGCTGTTTGGCTATAGCTCAGGCATATTGATAGGTAGCTCTTACATCTTAAATCAACCCATTTCTATTAATCTGTCTGCCACATGGCCTGTGACTCACCTGTGTTCCTTACATGTTGCTCCTTTGGGCTTCAGCTCAGTCTGTCTCTGCCTCTGCCCTTCCTTTCCTACCTATTCTGATTCCAACTCCTACTTCTTCTATGGTGCCTGTCATGGCCCAAAACAGTTCCTTTATTTAAAGATTGATATTCACAGCATACAGAAAGGCATTCCCACATCACTATTATACATCTTACTTAAGTATATTCTTGATTATCTACAATATACTTTAATATACTATTTTGATATTTCTAATTTATCTTATACTCTTGACATATAAATTTATAATACATGAAAATAAATAGACAAAATCTCTCAAACAAATTTAGTCTAACCAATATGCCTAAAATGGCTCTCTCCCTTCATTGGACCCCTAATATTATTTCTACTAATTATGATAATGAGGTTTGTTGTCCTCTAATGAGTCACTAACTTGTTCATTTATGAGATCAAACAATTCTAAAATTATTTCTGCTCAGCCTTATTCTCCTACCAAAAATTTGACAAAAAAATGTCAGGAAAAGCAGGATGAGGAATCGATCTGACTCCATTTTTAAGTCAGAATCCATTAAACTGTATTTTAAAAAATAAGTTTCTATTCACTGTGAGAGTTGAGTTATTCTCTGTTTCTCTGAGCTTCCCCAAACCGTGACCTCGATTTTTGGGAGGGGGGGGGTTGACAATGGCCTAACCCTTCTTGATCAACCCCTAACCATGTGACAGGTGACCACATGAAAATTTTAAAGTTTTTTTTTTTTTTTTTTTTTTTTTGCATTTCTTTATTGCCTCATTATCTCTTGTCTATAAAACAATACATTGTAGATGGAGTTTTACTTTCAAGGTGCCAGTCCAAAATTAATATTTATTAGAATATAAATTAACACTCACAATATTAGTAACAGCTTATGGTGGCACCTGAACAAGGACTGGCGTATCCAAGCAATGGATGAGCGATGGATGCGTGATGGAAGGACGATGGATTCCGATTCTCTCTGTCCAGCAGCCAGCAGCCAGGAACCATGAAGAGAGAGTCCTCGAGTCCCAGCAGCCACTTATCAAGGAGGTTGGCCACACCTCATCCAGGTTGGCCACACCCCTCCAGGGTCCCTGAAGTGTCTTCTGACCTTATCCGCTGACACCTTAATCCCGCCACAATACATGGTTTTACTGTTTAAAGGGGGCCCAAGAGAGTTTGAGGTTGCTCTATTTAATTCAACTTAGAAAGCAATTACTGGCCATCTAGTGGGTATACCCAATAAAAGTCAAATTTGCTTAGATTTGGATCTAATTGTAGTTGGGCCACAGAATTTTCTTGGTCAGTCAGAATACAAAGGAAGATTATGATTCAAAAACATTAATAGAATAACAACAAGGGTATTAATAAGAAAAATGTGTTAGATTTAGAATGCTTTATGTGGCAAGTCAAGTGAGCAGTAGCCATGGAAAGTCTTTGCCAAAGGTGAGAGAGAAATATTACATATGAACATAGAATCTTCATGGAATAAATAGCAATAATTATTGTCATGGATGTCATTTATTTCTGTTAACCATTGTTTGATGATTTATGTAACAATATTTATATTCAATGATGGAAGATGAACATGCATGGTTATAAATCACAAAATACAATTATCAAGAAGATAAGAACAAATGATTAGATTGTATGTGAAACAACATTACCTGAAAGGAACAGATGTTATCCCCAAATCACCATGTGTACCCGGAAAGCTGATCCTCAGGAAGAAGAACTCAAAGACAACTAAGCTAACATTATGAGAGGACATCAAGCCTTGTATAAGACACAATTTCATGAAAATGTGGAATAGAAGCATTGAGAAAACTAAACCTAATCTCAAATGCACCATGTTCTACCTCAATCAGTAATTACCTCTGAGGTGCCATCCCTTGCCACACATCTCTTCTGTAGCATGCTGATGATTACCTCTAAAAGCTGTGAGTTTACACACACACATACACACAAACACACTCAAATTCACACACACAACTACCATTATGGAAGTTATTTTCATAGGAAAATCTGTTGATAAACTGAATTAAAACTTTATTTGCTAATTTAACTGTATGTATTGTGTGTCTGACAGCTGGATGTACATTGACACAACATATTTCCCTAGGTGACTATGTTGCTTTTCATGAGTTTTTATATAATAAAAGAATATTTACCTTCTTTAATATTCCTTACTTTTTTGAACTACTTCCCAGCATATCCTCTTCAGTAGTTTCCATTATCTACTTTGTAGTTTTATTAGGAAGTCTAAAACCGACACACAGAATCAAGCCTTATATCCAATGTAGAATTTCTATAGTATTGAAAATGCAGCAATTGTGGACTTGCATTATCCAGGCATTGTCCGTTATGAATGAGTTCAGCACCCAATGCTTGCCTGATGACCAGAGTGAGAGCTTTACTGTCCAAAGCAGGGTAGTATTTCTTCAAAGGCAACTGAAACTCTTTAGAAATGTTGAAGACTTTTTTTTTTGAGTCAGAATAATGATAGTTTTAAAATGTTTTCAATTTCCCATGACAAGTTTGGGCAATCTAAATATGGTAAAGTGAAGGAGATGAATAAATTATTGATTGGACAGGCTTGTAATTCCTCAGTGAATTGGATTTAGTTTCATCATTAGACCCAGTTAATGCCATAAATCTTCTAGAAAAATCAATGTACCAGAAGATGCTTTGAGCTAGGCTTCTAGACATTTTTTGACTATTTCATATCTAGGTGCATGTTCCTTGCTCCAATAATAGCAAGTAGAAATAACAGAAATAATCAGAGGAAGCACTTTAATACTAAACGTATGGGTAGAGTGTCATAAGACAGGTAAGAAACTTAGAAATGGGTGTGGTGGCCTCTGTAATATGTGATTTTATGGGAGTCTCTTTGCTTTGAGCCTTCCAAATGAAAGAATGTTAATATTAAGTCAGAAGAAATCTAGTGATTTCCCTTCTCATGATTTCTTCTCTCAGGAGAACACATGGATGGTTGGCCAATATCAGTTACCTGGAGTGTTTCAGATTTTGTATCCCTATTTTTAAAACCACAATCCAGGAATAAGATTACTAGAATTTAAATTATCTCTGCTACTTGATTCCTATGAAATATGTTTAAGGTATGGGAACTACGTGAACTTTATCTCTCTCTTCTAAAAAGTAGTTGAATTAAGTCCTAGTTTATGTTCTATGAGAAAACAAGGTGACTAGCCTATGATAGTTATTCATGTCAAAGTAACAGTCTTTATTTATTATCTCTGTAGCAGAATATGATTGAAAATTAATCCTCGTCAATCTCCAGTAAGGTCCTCAAAAAGGACATAGAATATGCTTGTGAGTCTTATGTTTTTGATGTCTTAATCTGAAATCGACTTTTATTTGTCTTCAGTTTCTTTTCTAAGATTATATTCAAAATCCTTTGATTGACATATTTCTACCTGAAATCTTAACAATTACTGTCTCTTGGTCTCAGAATTCAGCCAGGACCTTTTAATAGATTTTTTGATAAGAAAGATGAAGTAATTGGATGTATACATTATAGTTTCTTTTGAGCATCTTAGTTTAATTCTAGCCCCCAAGATAAGATATTGTTCAAAATTACAGTTGATTTTCCTATGTATTTATTTGTGATTTGCCCTGGTACCTCACCTATACTTTTTCTTTTCTTCTACTCCAGTTGCCTCCAACCCTTTTCATACCTGTGAATTTCTGTCACAACCTAGAATTATGTTACTAAGTCTAGTATGACAAATACCATAAGATCTAAGTCCTGGTTTCATACATGTTCTTGACTAAGTATTACACTAGATTCTATGACCATAAGGAGATGTTTTGGTTAGACAGGAACCAAGTAATGAATCACCACTATGACTTGATCACTTATATAGAACTTGCTATATAAAAACCTGTACCAAAGGATGAAAGATGCATGATATTCTAGTAGTTTGGCTCTACATATCTCTTTTTTTCCACTTTCCTCATGTACTAGATTTTCTAATATAACAACAGCCCTCACATTAATGCTTAGTTGGAATATATCAGGTTTTATCTATTTTTTGTGTCTTGTTTATCGTCAACAAACTTCATGCATCAATACCTTGAAAACTATAAGCAAGCCCCCCAAGTTAAATACTTTTTGGTCAGAGTTTTCAAGCTCTATGTATCTCTTCACAGTAGTAAAATCCATAAGACAATTTTCTGAGAAATTTAGACTCAGTTACCCAGAATACATATATTATTTGACCTTGCGTTTACATACTCCTTTGGTATGTGATTCTTAAAATTTTCCTTGACTGAAACAGATACACACAGAAAGCATGAGAAAGTTTAAATAGGTAACAATTATATTTTTTAATATATATATATATGTATATATATGTATATATATATGTATATATATATATATATATATATATATATATATATATATTTCTGGAGTGTGCAACTAGCCTATTATGATCACATTTATAAAAACAACCATGAAACCTTAGGAGAGATTATGGTCACATATAAACCACCTCCATTACATTGTGAAAACCTCCAAATATGTTACTGATAAAGTTATGCAAAAGCCAAATAAAATTGGGCCAGAAGAAGAAGAAGTCAAAGGTAAAGAAAAAACTTGTAGCAGTGATATGTAAATAGGTGCACTGCAGATAATTGTGCATCTTCTTGACAATTTCTTATTGAGATGTCTAACTTGTTTTTATCATATTTATTTCCTTAATTTATTTTGTGTATAAAGTAAAAACACTGTCTAAAGACTTTTGCAAACTTATTTTATGCCTTGCATATATACAAAAGTCACTGTAAGGTAGCAAAATAAATTTAACTTGATATTGAAAAACTGTGAATAAAAAAGAGGAGTAAAATAAAGCATATGGTTTATTTACACCTTATCTTGCTACCCTACAAGTTTCCACATCACAAATAGTTCATACTAAAGGTAAAACTCACTTCAAAAATTATTTTTATATATTTTTGAGTATAAGTATGTCATTTCCTATTCACTTTTTTTTGCCCAAACCCTGCTATATATCCTTCTACTTTTCTTTTAAATTGCTACTCCAAAAGTGTGGACAACATCTAGAAACTGCCCTGGATATTACGTTAATTGCTATTACATACATAAGGGCATAGGAATATACAGAAATATTCCTAAACATTGTTTTATAAACTGCTCAGTCTGTGTGATACTTACTTGTATATAGGTTTTCAAGGCTGGGCATTTAGTGTTGAATAACCAATTGGTATTATCTTCCATGGAAGATTATTTCTTCCATTTGTAGCATCCCTTGGTTGATTCTAGTACCTTGTGTAGGTTTGAAGCTACCTGGAATTTCTCTGTTGGATTTATCATGCCTAGTCTTGTTGGCCTTGTTCAGCTCATGGATAGGGAACCATATTAGTGAGATTTTATGACTGTAGCTTCTGATATCTGTAAGAAGCACAATTGAACTCCATGATCCTCTGGCTCCTAATATCTTTCTATATCCTTTTCTGCACTAATCTCTAAAGCTTCAGTTAGAGTCATATTGTAGAAGTATCTGTTGGCACCTTCCTCCACAACTCGGTGTTTTGGTTGCTGTGGATGTTTTATGGTCTTTATCTGCTGCAAAAATCTGGATATTATTGTTTTGGTAGATTAATAGTAATAATAACAAAATCATTATTTCTTTTCATATGATGAAGCTATTTGAATATTCATTACTTATTTATTACTAACTGTGGATTCAGGCAGTCCAAGAAGGCATAGTTTTTCATTACTTGTACAACAAAGGCTCACAAGTTGATATGTTATAGGAATGACATTTATTATCTTGAAACTCCAATTTTTAAAAGTATAGTTTAACAGGAGTGTGTTACTTTGATTTAATAACCTGATCTATATTCAGAGTAATTTATGGATTCTGCCCACATTTAGGGGGGTAGTTATCAACCTGCATGATTTTCATTCATAATACATGCAATTATTGTTTTTATAGTTTCTTTGTCCTATCACTTTTAAGAATTTTTTGTGAATGCTATGGGCTATCTCAGAAAAACAAAAATTATCTCTTCATCTCAGTATTCTTTAGTTACTTGTATCTGTTAAGTCTCATTCTCAAGGAGAACAATGCATTCTACGATGCCAGATATTAGGATGTGAATATATCTATATTTGAATGTAAAGTATTATCCATAAAAATTACAGTTAAATAATGTCTTTTAGTTACCACAGGGTACTTCAATATAACACAGTTAGCATCTGGAAAGTGAGAGTGAGAAATTATGTCAGCCAAGGATACATCTTACCCTGAGTGTGACTAAAATTTACAATATGTTCATTATTGCAATGGGGGTTCTTGGTCCTGGGCAGCTAGAGGTCTGGACCCAGAGACCTGGAACTCCTGACCCCTTAGATGCCCACTGCTGATCAGGCCCCAAGGAATGACTCAGATGCTTATATCAAGTTCATTCTGTTTGGCCTATGGCTCAGGCACATTGCTAGCTTGCTCTTAAATCCTAAATCAACTCATTCTCATTAAACTGTCTGTCATGTGGCCCATGGGTCACCTGTGTTCCTTACATGTTGCTCCTTTGTGAGGCTGATTTTACCTGTTCTGATTCCACCCTCCTTCTCCTAACTATTCTGATTTCCCACCTACTTCTTCTACAGTGCCTGTCATGGCCCAAAACAGCTCCTTTATTTAAAGATTGATATTCACAGCATACAGAAAGACATTCCCACATCAGTTCATTGACTCTTATTTTCTTCTTCTTGAAGAGTAGATAGAAAACCCCAAGCTTCATGTTCTGGTAACACCAAAAAAAAAAAAAATAATGCAGAACAAAAAAGGAGAACAATAAATGAAGGGTAAGCACGAGAAATGAAGGAAAAAAATCATCATTGTGAGTCAGAACACGGGGAGAATCTGTTAGGATAAAAATTTATATTTCCCAAAATTTTAAAGGTGGCTGAACATTCCATGGCTTGTAGTCTACTCAAAGTAGATGTTGAGCATCCAATAGTTTGTTTGAAGTGAGAATTGGTTAGTGACATATAACAACCATTCCCTGAAATGTACGCAATGATTTACACAGTTTCCGGTGGTGGTGCTTTTGAGAGCATACCATAACAAGTTTAAGAATTTAGAAATACACCATAGGCATATTTTAAGCAGAAAGAGTTTCATTCTCAAAGATCAGCATACACACACATACACACACACACGCACAAACACACACACACACACACACACACACACACACACACACACATATAAAGAAATAGTGAGGTATCATATGTTTGGCACCTGATTCTTCTTAAGAAATTAAAGCCTTTTTTGGAGCTGCATTGTCCACTATTTTTGAACTTCCCATTTGTGTGTTTGTATGTATGTGTGCTTGTGTGTGTGTATGTTCACTTGTGTGTGTATATATTGTGCAATATATACTGTGCTATACACTGATAGACTGGGTTAAGTTTATATGTATTTATAGAAGCAGAGAAGATTAGAGAACTATCTGTCTAGTAACCCAAACTAAGAAATTGTATTTCTATGAAATAACACTCAGGTTTATTCTAATCTTAGGTATTCACAAACAGTATATACACAGTGTAGAAGGTAGTCTAATTTGCATCAGATGTTATGATTTAAGTAAAAATTTATTTAGTTTTAGTTAGATGACATGGACCATTCTGTTATTGTTTCTGTGCCTTTACTCATAAATATGTAATTTCAAATGGAATATTCAATTATACTTCTTATATGATGAAGAAGACACTTGAACAAAGAAAACATGAACAACACATGATCCTCTGTACTGAATTTTATTATACCATTTTCTTTAGAAATTTTCAAAAAAGAAACTAAACAGATTTAGGTTTTATGAATTATTCAGAAATTTACTTGACTGAAGGATAAATTGAAAATAAACTAGAAGACATAAACCTTGGATAGAACAATATCTGAAGTTAGGTAGAAAGGCACTCTTTAAATTATATTTTGAATATTCCTAAGTCATCCACAAATTGTTGCTCTTCAAATACACCACTTTCTCTATATTCAGAGCCTGCAGACAGATAAAATACACAAGAGTTGTTGGAAGAGATAGTGTTCTTTTGAACAAACACTAATATACCTAATATATTTGTCCCTCTTTGAACACTCTTTATTCATTTTATCATATCTCCATAAGATCAAAGGATTGGTGATGTGGGAATGCCTTTCTGTATGCTGTGAATCTCAATCTTTAAATAAAGGAGCTGTTTTGGGCCATGACAGGCACCATAGAAGAAGTAGGAGTTGGAATCAGAATAGGTAGGAAAGGAAGGGCAGAGGCAGAGACAGACTGAGCTGAAGCCCAAAGGAGCAACATGTAAGGAACACAGGTGAGCCACGGGCCACGTGGCAGACAGATTAATAGAAATGGGTTGATTTAAGATGTAAGAGCTAGCTAGCAATGTGACTGAGCCATAGGCCAAACAGCATGAAGTTAATATAAGGGTCTGAGTCATTTCTGGGGGCCTGAGTGGTGGGCAGCTGGGCGGCTAAGAGGTCTGGCACAGCAGATCTATGGGTCCAGGCCTCTGGCTGCCGGAGAAGGTCTCAGGTGGCAGGTCTGTGGGTCTCGGACCTCTGGCTACCCAGGACCGAGAAACCCTGCTACTACAGATTGGCTGTCAAATTCACATATGACAGGAACAATTTCACCTCACAGTGACCATATCCCTCAGTCTTCCTCATTTTCCATTAGAATATGATTTCTAGTTAGTGGAACTGACATGGTTATTTTAAAGCAATTTTAAGTGATATAATTTAGTATAAAAAGTATAAAAACATATTATTTATACACATATGAGAAATATAAAAAACATTATATGAACATTTTTTCACAAATTAATTCATGTAATCTTCATACTATTTATCTATTACCTCAATTTACAAATGAGAAAAGGGTGACATAGCTTTTGTTGCCAGACAGATAGAGCTCTACTACGTCCTTTAATATTAATATTTACAGGGATTTAAAAATTTTTTTTACCTAGATTAAAGACAAATAATGACCCTAAAATATAGGAAGTATGTATGTGTGTATGTATGTGTGTGTGAAAAACCTAATACATGTAGCATTTTTGCCATATAATATCATGCCATATATAAGCTAGTCAATAGTATACAAATATTTAATTCTATGCTGTAGATTTTACAAATGTTCACACAATGTCAGAATCAGTTTTCTTGACGTAATCACAGAGATGTCAAGTGTTTAATCAACAACTAGAAATTAATTATCTGAAGTTATATAGGTAGTTCTTCAGGATTGTGGAAGATTTTTGATATTATACATTTTGTGTTATGTAGCCAAGGAGACCAATAAGTGGATAACTATGGCAGGATTCAGGTGTCAGCTGATAAGATCCAAGGATGCTTACCCAGGGTCCTGGGCCCCTGAAGGGGGAGTGGCAATCCCATTGATAAGGTGCTGCTGGGACCCTGGGAGGCCGGTTTGCCTGGTTCCTGGATGCTGGAGATACCAGTTTGGAATCCATCGTCCATCGCTCAGATACTCCAGTCCCTGTTCAGGCATCACTATAAGCAGCCCATCCTCCGTGGAACTGCGGCTCAGCCCAGCAGCCAAGTTTGGAGTGTGGAGGTCAAGTCTGGAGTGCATTGGATCATGTTTGGAGCACATGGGACCCAGCTCGCTCTCCTTGGTGCTGCAGCTTGGCCCAGTGATTCCCCATGGTTACCAGTCTCAAATTTAAAGCACAGTGTGGTCGCCCCACCCCCCCAGCCAGTCCATGTGGTTGCTGATTGTGACCTGGGAAACTCTAAATTCCTCTGTGCATGTACAAGAGAGTCTTTGCATCCGCCATATTGAGAGTAGAGCATTGAATGCTACAGTGACAATTGTGGACCAAACATCGTCATTACACCTGAATTTGAGGTAATGGCTAATAATTATTCTATTGATGACTTTAGGTCATATTTTTCCATGGTGATTGACAAATTTTTGAATGAATATCTTGAAGGCTTCAATACCCCAGTCCTACTATGTTTTGGCTTGTTTCTCTATTTTGTTTTTCAAAATAAGAAAATGATAAAAGAGGTGACATATGGAAATCAACAATTGCTGTCCAGATTATGTGATATGGAAATTTCAAACACTAGAGTGGTAGAAGAGGTTAAAGAAGTGAAGAATGGAAATCAACAATTCCTGTCCAAAATATGTGATATGGAAATATCAAACACAAAAATAGTAGATGAGGTTAAAGAGCTAAAAAATGTAAATCAACAGGATATGTGACATGGAAATTTCAAACAATAAAATGGCAGATAAGATTGATACTCTGGAAATTGGTTACAACAAGCTTTCAGATAAGGCTTCCTCTTTGGATATGGATAACACTGTACAAGAAAAATATAGGCTCTATGTAAATGATGAAAACAAGAAATTTGTTGACTACATTAATGACTAAAACAAGAAAATCTTTAATTATGTTAATGATGGGGATCGAAAAATTACTGGTTCGGTGAGGTCTTTGGAGGGACTGCTTCATCAGGAAAATCAGGCTCTAGAAAAATCAATAGTATCTAAACTCCAGGAATGGAAGCCATTAGTCTCCAAAATCCATGAATGAGAACCAGTAATATCCAAAATCCAAGAGTGGGAACCAGTAATATCCAAAATCCAAGAATGGGAGGACCATATTACAGTGCTAGAAAAGAATAGTGATGCATCTTATTTTGAAAACAGTTCAGGTCAACCCCTGATGGGATATTATAGTACTGGGGATACTCTACCTAAGGTAATAAACATGACGGTGCTACCCCTTCCCCACCACTGTTGTTCCCGGCTACCGTTCAGACAAAAGAAAGCATCTGGAGGATCCTCAGAATTTGTAGAGTATAGTTATGAGTCAGTACATATGAGAGAAATCAAGGATTTTAAAGAGGCAGGATCAATGCACAGTATACACTCTACTTATGTAAAGCAGCTTCTAAATTCAGGGTCAGCAAAAAAAATGGACCCTACCAATTGATTGGATGCAGCTAACGACTGCTGTCTTGGACCAAAGTCAGAATTTGCAGTGGAGAAGCTGGTTTAGAGAGGAGGCCAGGACCTTAGAACAACAAGGAAAAATTAGGGGTTTCTTTGCTTCTCATGACCTTGGTGAAGGCATGTTTGCTGATGTGAAGGCTCAAACTACTTATGACGAGCATACTTTATTACTATGCCATACTGCTGCACTGAATTCTTTGGAAAAGATTTTGGACTCAATTCAAAAAATTGAGCCTTATACTAAGGTCAAACAAGGCTTAAAAAAGACATACCAACTTTCTACAGAGGCTTACCATTGCTATACATAGAGCGATATCAGATACAGAAGTTAGGAAACAATTAATACTTTCTCTGACCTTTGATCATGCTAATCTGGAATGTAGAATAATGCTTATGCCTTTAAAGAACAGAGCCACACCTGTAGAAAAGTGGATTCAATACGCAATCCATGCTGAATCTCTCCAATGCAATGAGGAGAATTGTTTAGGCCAAGCTGTTGTTAATATTAGGATGAGGAACCAAGGCATCACTTGTTTCAACTGTGGTAAACAAGACAGAATTGTACACAAGGTACTCTTGGAAATAATACCTGATCTAGGTTTAATTTGAATAGAAGGTGTGGCAAGGGCTTGGACCAATGAATGCAGACCTACCAGGGACAAAGAAGGCAACCCTTTACCATTGGGAAACACCTTTTTGGGATTCCCCAAGGAAGCCCCAAGAAAGCGGACTCCAAATTTGAGGAAGGTAAGATCATATCCAGTCACAGTAGAAGACCAGCATTCTCAGGACAACTAGGGCATCCAACACCTGATCTAGAATATCATACAGTATTAGATAATAAAATAAATTCAAAAGAGAAATCAAAGTTCCAGGAAGAATCACAAAACAAATATTTTGGCTGACTTCAATAAATGAACAAAGACCAAAATTGAAAATATGGGTAGATAATATTTATATTCAAGGTTTAGTTAACATGGGGGCAGATGTTTCGATCATAGCCCACAATCATGGATATCCAATTTCTGGGTATTGGAACAATATCTCAGGTAAAACAGAGTGTGGGATTGCTTGAATGCATAGGACCAGAAGGACAGAAAGGATGGTTGAAGACATATATGGCTGACATAGTGGTGAATCTGTGGGGTCATGACTTTCTACTGCAATGGAATACCCAGATTAAAATTCCTCCCAGTTCTGATATCAACCAGAGACTCAATTATGTTTCCAAAAGTAATGCTTCAAGGTGCTATGAAGAAAATTCACCAGCCATTCAGGTTGTACAAAAGAATTGCCCAATAACCACAGAACCTAAAAGGACACTCACAGCACTACCTTTGAAATGGTTAACAGAAAAGCCTATTTGGGTTCAACAATGGCCTTTGATGAGAGAAAAACTTCAGGCTTTGGAACAGTTGGTACAGGATCAGTTACAGGTTCAGCATATTGAAGAATCAACCAGTCTATGGAATTCTCCTGTTTTTATTGTCAAGAAAAAAATCTGGAAAATGGAGGATGGTGACAGATCTAAGAGCAATTAATAAAGTGATTCAACCTATGGGCTTTTTACAATTTTGTATTCCTCTGCCTTCTCTGTAGCCCAGTCTGGCCTCAAATTCATGATCCTACTACCTCTGCCTCTTTCAGCAAATCTTACTGAAGTGCTCCATAAATAGGGCTGGATTTGGATTGAAAGCAAGTGGCTTTCTCCCTCTCTAAACCCAAGCATATTGGTAAAGAAAATGTGAAGTATTCTGTCTCCTATCAGAAAATCCACCTGGTGTGAGACAGAAGACAGAATGTTTAGGGATCAGTATTATTATGACTTCATCTCAAACCTTGTTTCTCTCTGTATCTGTACCTTTCAAACATCCTGTCTGCATACAATCTCCTACAGTCATAGAAGATATGGATATCTTCTTTGAGTATCAACAATGCTTAAGTTTTCTATTGTAAATAACATTTCCTCCTTTCAGCTATCTACAAAGGATCTGGAACCGAGATGGGGCCCCCACCGCAACAACTCCTACTAGTGAAACAAGAATAAAAGGGAGAGTATGAGAGAGAGAGAGAGAGAGAGAGAGAGAGAGAGAGAGAGAGAGAGAGAGAGAGAGAGAGAGAGAGAGAGAGAGAGAGGCAGACAGGCAGAAAGAGGCAAAAATAGAAAAATCAATAACCTGGTGCACAGCAATCAATGATTGTTCAGAAAATAGATTATTCAAAAATAAATGAAGATAGCTCTCTATGATTATCTTTCAGATCACACTTCTAATTAGATTTTCAGATGGAGTTAACCACTATTCTGAGAATGGTTATAAATGTATATAGTCACTCCATTAAGATCTAACCATTGTTTTAGCTTTTACAGGATCCCAAAGAGATGCCATCTCCCTTAAGTCAGCAGGAAGCAACCTTATGAAAGATTCTGCCCCCTTTCCCAATAAGTTTTGTGTTCTGAGGGTTGTGGGTAATTATTATTCTAATAGAATAGTTATAAATTAAAATTGGGTGGAGGACAGAACTATAATATAGCCTCAAAGATCTCTTTTGAAGAAGAGAAAGGGGGTAGATAGGATAGGTAAAGGTAGACTGTTCTACCTACCTATACTCCATTCTAGCTGAATATATGGGCTAAGCTAAAGACAATTTGCACTGGCATAGGTATGTGTATATTGATAAAAATGTGAAGACATTTTATATGTTTAATTGAGATAATTTGTACATTGGTACAAAGTTTAATCTGAAATTGCTTTATGTAACCAAAGAAACTTATATATTGATGTAAATCTGAATCTGTAACTATTATATAAAATTGGATCTGTAACTGTTATACTTTATATATGCTTCTACCTTTGTTTAAACTATTTGCACATTATTGTCATGTCCACTATACAATTACTACCTCCATTTAACTATAGTCGACATAATGTATGATTGCACTAGCTATGATATATGCACAAGATGTTTTATATACCTCTGTTTAGATGATATACATGTATATACATGTCTAAAATGCTGTGGCCACTTTACATGATATATATATATATCCCTGGCTAATGTTTGATAGTCATCTTAAAGTCATTGTTCAGAGATAATACACCCCTTATATAGGTATTCTAATTTTTAATACAGGGTTTATTTCTTAAGATGACAAAAACTGCAGTCAACATTAAATAAGGTATCACAGTCATCTTGGATACAGGTTAGAATATCATAGATAGACAGGAATCTTATCTTCAACCATTTCATAGACCACGAGAATATGGCATGTAACATTTGAATTTGGCCACAAGAGACACAACGACTCCTTGTGTCAATGCTCCTTTCCTGAGATGGTGTGGAGCATTGAGGATACTCCTTTGGAGTTTGTCCTTTTGGCAGAGAATGGCCGGTTGGGTAAGGAACTACCCTTACCTTGATTGCTGACAGTACACAAATGATGTCCAAGCTGGATGAACAAGTTGATGAATGGAGACTGACAAAACCTGCCTGGACAGGATAAGACAGTCCCTCCAAAATTGCCCTGCTTGTGAAAAGATCTGTCAGATATCATAGGCCTGTAGCCAATATGATAGATATTCCAATGGTGCACAAAACCAGAGGTGATTGTCCAGGTAGCTGTGTTGCTATCCTCTCCCAAATTTTGGAAACCACTACTTCCATGTTCTTCTGACTTTCAGGTGATACATCTTTCTTCTCAGGTCTTGAAGGGGTTGAAGAATAGGTATTTAAGGTTACTACCCTATTATCCCTTAGAAAGGAACATTCAGGTGTTGAATTTTCACTTTCCCAGGTGAACCTTTTGAAGTGATTTATACACCCTACCATCTACTAATATTCTAGAAATATATCATGTACTTTATTTGTGTTAGGTTTTGGTTGTAATTTGTACTTCATCCTCTCCTAGATACTACCTCATAATAATTCCTATTGTACATAGTCTTAGTTTAGAACCTTCTTAGTTAGACAAAAGGGGGAGATATGGTGGGATTCAGGTGTCAGCTGATAAGATCCGAGGATGCTTACCCAGGGTACCAGGCCCCTGAAGGGGGTGTGGCCAAACTCATTGATAAGGGGCTGCTGGGCCCTGGGAGGCCCATTTGCCTGGTTCCTGGCTGCTGGTGACCAGTTTGGAATCCATTGTCCATCGCTCGGTTACTCCAGTTCAGGCACCACTATAAGCTGTTACCTGTATTGTGATTGTTGATTTATATTTTAATAAATATTAATCTTAGACTGGTGCCTTGTAAGTAAAACTCTGCCTACAAATATATAGTTATATATCTTATGTTTCATACAGAGGATGATGCAAGAAAACATCTAACAAATAATAACTTTGATAGAGATTGAAAGGAAGAACTTATATTATTTCTAAAAAAGAAAGTCAACTAAGAGTTGAGATATTCTCTTCAAATCAACACTGGAGGCCGCATTTTTGTTTAGACTAAACTTTTCTTATTTTTAGACCAAAATTCCCTTGTTAAAATTTGATAATAATATAAGATGGGTAATTACATTGCCATCCAAGAAGTATAACACAGGGATGAAAAGTTACAGAGGGAAAACAAAAAATAGTAAGGAGATGATCTGAAGACAAAAATATGTTTCTATGAAACATGTGAAGAGAAATACAGAAAGGCAGATATATAGACAAAGTGTCATTAAAACCTGTTCTGACCTATAGCACAAGACTGATTGGTTGAAGGAGAGCTTATTAAAGAACTGTTTGTTGAATTAAAAAGTGGAACTGTGTAGAAAATAAAATAAAGTGACACTTAAGGTTTAAAATGTGGCTGAGAATAGGTTTGAGCCATTTCTATTAACATATGACAACATTTAATACTTTCTTCTTACATTCACACCTGTTTTGCTTGGTTTTTTCTTTTCAGACCATGACTCAATAAATTTCTTAGACTGGCTGAGCATGCTTTGTATCCCATGCAGACCTCACTTGAACTTATGGTCCTCTAGAATAGCTAGGGGTAAAAGTCTGAGCCATCAGACCTGTCTGCATGTTTTTTCATTCTATAATAACAATAATTTTGTTATGTTGATAGAAATGAGAGCAATTTTATTTTTGTTTTATTCACATTTGGGGAAGTAGAAATAAAAGAAAGGATGTACTTTTTATATATTTTTATCCATAAGAAATAAATTTTTTTAAACAATTTCACAAATTATGGTTTCCTCTCTCCCTACTCTAAAAACTGGACATCAAATAACCAAATAACCCAATTAAAATAGGGTACAGACCTAAACAGAGCATTATCAACAGAAGAAACTCAAATAGTTGAGAAGTACTTAAAAATGTTCAACATCTTATTCATCAGGGAGATGCAAATGAAAACTGCTTTAAGATTTTGTCTTATACCAGACATAAGTCACAAGCCAATAAAACAAATGGCAGCACATTCTGGAAAGGATGTGGAGCAAGAAAAACACTCATTCAATGCTTGTGTTGTGGGGTATAAACTTGTACAGAAATTACAGTGTTATTTCCTCAGAAAGTTGTGAATTGATATACCTCAAGATCCAGCTATACCTTTCTTGGCCATATACCCAAAGCATGCTTCATCCTATTAGAGAGACACTTGTTAAACATGTTCATCATGCACTATTCATAACAGGTAGAAATTCATAAAACTTACATGTCTGTCAATGGATAAATGTATAAAGTGGTGCTACATTTTCACAGCAAGATATCACTCAGTCATTCTTGGAAAAATGTGATTAGGAAATTTGGAGATAAATTGATGACTCTAGAAAAAAAATTATCATTTGTGGGGTATCCAGTACTATAAAGACAATTTTGTATGTATTTATTTTTATGGAGTTTTTAGTTGTTAAGTTTCCTGTAAGAAGGTTTTAATCTATACATTCATAGATTTTACAACTATGGGGAGAAATTCATCTCCTAAAGATGAGGAAATAGAATAGATATTTATGAAGAGAGATGGAGAGAGGTGATTGGAGTGAGAGGAGCAAATAGGAGACGGGAGGGAAGAGGATTAGCAGCGCCAATAGAAACAGGAAGGCATAAAACTATATTCATGCACACATGTAGACAATCTTCTACAATATTAGAAATATCACTTATATATGTTTATATGTATATTGAGTAGTATAAATAAAATAACCAAGTAATAACTTTTCATATGTGACTTTGGGATATTTATGTATAACAAATATTTTTCATGTCAAATCATTCCTTTTTTTTCCTCTCTTCTTTCTTTCTGCTTCCTACTCTCTCTCCCCCTTTTTTTTTGTTTGTCCATTTAGAGCAATTAGTCAGTAGAATGGTAAATCAGATGTGAAGTATGATGAATTTCACAAAAACATTTTGGTGGGAGGTGTGTGTGTGTGTGTGTGTGTGTGTGTGTGTGTGTGTGTGTGTGTGCATGTTTTCTGAGTTCATGGCTTATGTATATGTGGGTTCACAAGTGTACCCTCACTTGTACAGAGCTAGAGAGATTGTTTTATATCCTTTTCCATCATACTGTACCATTTTCAATGAGACAGAGTTTATGACTGAACTTAGATTTATGTATATTACCATATATTTTCAGCCCCAAGTTTATAGCGACTCTATTCAATACACTAGGGAGGTGGAATCAACATTGGCAAACAGCAAAGAGATGGGTAATAAGTACCTTGTACATATGTAAAATAGAATAACATTTTTCAAATCTAAAAAATTCATATAACTTGTCATAAAATAGATGAACTTAGAATGTATAATATTCCATGAGTTCACCCAGTGTTAGGCAGAAAAAATATAGATATATTTTCTCACATGCTGAATCCTAGCCTATAATGTATGAGTTTATGTAAATAAATATATGTGTAGATATAGGATAATATTTAGAAGGGAAAGAAAGGTAGTAAAAAAGGCAAAATACCTACTAATACAATATATTTTCTAAAACTCTTTTGAATGAGCTATTAAGGAATAAAAGATTTTCAATATAAAATAGATAGTTTGAAAGGCAGTGTCCACATGGGATTCTGTAAAGAGTTTATCTTACCGTAAAACCTGAGTTGTAAATAATGCTTTTGCTTGTATAGTTTTGTGGGATATAGTTATTTGTGTATGGTATTAAATTCTTTGTGCTGTATTATTGTATCAAGAATTTTAACTACTCAAATAATGGAATGTGGAGGTTGTTAAAATATGTTTAGAATGATATAATATTTAAGCAATGAGACCTATAGAAAATAGATCTAAATTTTCTAATATTGATAAAAAATGTTTTTCTCTCGATCTGAACCTTCTATTACTGAGTTATTGTCCATCCCTTTCAAAAAGTAATGTGCCAGGAATTTGAATTTGTCTGTATCCTTTTTATCAATACTATTACATGACTAAGTTGTATCATTGTTCATGGACAAATTTGCTTTGTTTAAAAATTGAAAACTGAAATGTGAAGGCTTATTTTAAGTTTCTACACTTCTTGTAAACTTTTTTCTTTTTCTTTCAGTCATGCTTCCACACTTGTTTAGCTTCTTTCCTCCCTAAGGAATTGCTCAAAGAATAAGTAAACACGTCTATGACTGAAAGAGGCAAGCTAGCTATCTGGCTCTTGGGGAATTACAAGAGAGAAACTAATAATCAAGACAAAAGGTGTTTGGACTTTAAAATATTTTCTACCCTCTTCTGTGCTGTGTACTGCCTGCATCAGGACCACAGGGGGATTTAGTCCAGACTGGAGTTTGTCTTTGTCCCAACAACTTCACAGTTTAATAATTCAAGCTGTTTACATTCTTCTGAACACGTGAGCCAAGATTATTATGATTTAATATTTCTATGTCCTCTTCCTTTAAGCTATTGCATACTATGAGTCTTGATGTCAGATCAATGTCTGATGATAACAGGAAGATTGTTTTTCATTTCCTGGGTATTGTCATCTCTCAGAACAATGAGTGAACATGGCAGATGCCTTTCTTATGTAGTGAATCACTTCTAGCTACAATGAATCCTTGTCAATTTGCAGCTAGGTGATGACCTGGGAAAGGATGCATTTTAATCCAAAGATTCCAGATGTCATTGAAACCCTGAAGAACTGACTATTCCAATACACATTTGTTTCATCTACAGTGATTAAATATTGACAGTCTTGGGAAATCCAATGACAAAACTCAACACAATACATTAAATCACACAATGAATAAAATTTAAAACCTGGGGTATATTATATAAAAACATAAATCATAAGAGCAAAAGTATTATTTTACTCAAAGTATTTGAATGAAGTTAAGACATAAAACTTTTGTTGCTTTGACCATTCAACACACTAGATAACACTAGAAAATCGAAACTAGTTGTCCATGAAAACCTTTTTCATTTTAATTAAGCAAAGATCCAGGACTTCACAGTGATTTTCTTGACAATACCAGAAAGTGTGGCCTGTAGTGAGGTTATACTAGATTCACACATGTGAAGAGCAATGTCTGAGGCTCAAGTCACATAAAAAAGAGTACATTAGTTGATTGGGCTAACTAACTGGTAAAGGAAAGGATCCCTCCCTATACCATTGAGTTCTCCCTTCTTTTAAATGCTACACAGTCTTTTTCAAATGGAGATACCTCTGCAGACTGTCTTCTCTTTCATTTGCCAATATCAGATATATTATGTTTAGTTAAACCATCTTTTTGACCACCAATTTTATTACTCTTCTTGGGATACTACTGTATTTACATTGAAGAAAGTTTACTTTTGATATCTCTATATTTTAAAAGACTCATTACTTTGTGATCTCTTTGTTATATATCGTTGCTAATTTCACACTTAGGTTAGCTTATAGGAAAACATATATGAAACAGGCCAACAGTCCAGCAAAACCTGTAAAGGCATTAGTACTTTTTAAATTTATAATAACAGTTCATTTATCTTCCACTGGGTAGCTATGGATTTTTTGTTTTCAATATAAGATATCTAAATGTGTCAGTGGATATAGACTATTGTGGAAGGAAAAACACATCGAATGTAACTCTTACCTAAATTTAAAAATAAGTATATATTTGTTTTGAATTTTGTGTATTGTCACCCAAATTCCATTACAGAATAATTCTTTAACAATTCATTTTCCATGTATAAGTGCGAAAAATTGATACTTATTTCAGGACTTGTGATCTAAGATACTGCTGGACTGGTTTGAAATCAATGTTTGTTAGTAATGCAATGCATATCCAACAAGTCCAGTTCACTTTTGGAGTGATAATTTAATAATGGCAATTATCTATACATAAGACAATTATCCAACCACTTATGATTTTACCATTGAAGAAATTGAACACATGCATATTTAACTATGCCTACATTTAAAATTTGATATTTTAACTTTCTTCTTACTAATAGCAGAGTTGTTTAATTTTAGCATAGATAGATTCATGCTTGAAAAAGTTATTTTTAAAGAATATATGCATCCTACCACCATAGATTTCTACCCTTATCATTCCTTCACATAGCCGCCATACCTTAGTCATGGGATGCAAACTCTTTTTTTGGGAAATAAGTTTTTTTTTTTTAAATTCATGTTATCTATATTTTCTTAAGACATTTTTTACTTTTAACTCTCAAACTCTACTGTTATTTTCACAGTAATCTTTTATTTAAAAAATAATCTAGAACAGAGAAAATATTCATGGATAAATATACTTTACTATACTATACTATACTTGACAAATGTGGAAAGTGAGGTCCCATAGAGACCAAGATTTTCTTCCAGATAGGTTATCTATCCACCAATAGCAGAAAATGAAAGTAAAGTAAAGTATACGTCACACAAAATTCTTCTCACTGAAAATGCTTTACCTGTGTTGTCTTGAGAACTTCAGTTTATGTGTTACAATATTATTTCTTCAACTATATATTCTTAGTCCACATTATAAATCTATCTGTTTTGTTTATTCACAACACATGAAATGCATTAATATCATTCATTTTACTGTTAGACACTGGATGTCAGTTGGTCATTGTATATCTCTAGTAAATGACTACAAGATTGGTAGAAATATAAATTAATGTCTAAAGTTGCTGGGACTGTGGTCACAGTACATTCAGTCAGAGGTATCAGTTGGATGCAGGCATACTTTCACAAGAAATTGGTATATCTTTGCTCAAATATTATTCAAACTATTTTGAATGAAACATCATGGTGACAGTTTTTGAAAGTATGACAAAGCAAGATTGATGACATGAAATAAAGAAGAAAGGCTCTTTGGCCATTTCTTTTTCACAGTCACTAGAAATATTTTGATAATCATTTTGTCATTATCACTTAATGGAAAAAAATGGACCCTGCCCCTTCACAACATTCCCTCAACAAGTAATTAAACATTTGAGTCAATCCAGCACTAGTCTAACACTCACAGTTTAATAAATTTTAAGCCTTGCTATATTTTCCTGGAATTCTGTTATTATTCATAAGAGAAATAGCTTCTAATACTCATCCCTGTGAAATTAAAGCTATAAACTATTTTACATAAAGATCAAATCTAGGCAAGACTAATAATGAGCAAGAATGTATAGTGAGTTTAAAAAAATCAAGACCTGGAGTGAGCTTCAGCTGAAAGTTCAAACTGAAGTAAGACTGAACTCATGGTCTTTCTAACACTGCAAATGGTAAGAGAGTTTCTGGAACAAAACAAAAGAAAAATCTGCTTAACCTTGGATTCTATAGGAGGGTAAGATGTATGCATGCAGTGGTAACAATGAAAATTTCTGAGTTCGCAGACCTGGAAAAGCAATTAGAAATATTTTAAAATGAAAAAAATGGTTAGGTTCAGGAAAAGGATTTTACTTCCCTCAGTCAGTAAAGTGCTTGCTGCCCAAGCACAAGGGCCAATGTGCCAATTATAGAATTCAGATAGCAAGAATCAGATCTGTTGATTCTGATCTAAAATCCCAGAGCCAAAGAGACAGAAAGAGATGGGCCTAGAGTTCACTTGGCCATCACCAAACCTAACTTATTCACAGGATTCTAGGTTAATATGAATCTCTGTCCCCAACAGATGCTGTGTGAAGAATGATTTCTTAGATTGACTTCCCCTTCTACATGTATCTCCATACACATATACTAGGAAACACACATATAAAATAAGAGAGAAAAATGTTCCAAGTTTTTTGTTATGTTTTAATCACTAACATCTTATCCTATTTGTTCTTTTCTACTTAACATTTTAACTTATTTACAGAATTGTTTTCAGTAGGGGTCTCAGTCTTTCACATTTAAAGTTCTACATTTGTTCTTTAAAATAATATCCACTCTCCTTATTACAAATACAACCATTTTCTTGCTCTCTATTCCAAGAAAAAGAAAAGAACCTTTTATTTATAAGTGTTGCCTATATCCCTTGAGCCCTCAAAAATGTACATACATTTTTCTTGGATTCTTTTCACTTCATATATCCCTCCCAAACATACAAAAGTCCTTCTTATCATTAAAGTCCACCTTAGCTATGCCAATGCCATGACCATTTCTACTCTTAGAAGAATACTTATCATCATCAATTTTCATTCATTGTACTTGTCACACTTTATAGTAAATTGCAAACTTGTATAATTATTATATTAATGTGTACCTTTAATTGAGCTGTAAATATTTTGGAAATAAACACGTCTAATATATTTCACACTTGCCCATAAAAACCCAACAATATTTAAAATATGAAAAAACCCACACTGTTTATTTTCAGTTAATGTCTGGTTTTTGTTTTCAGAGAACTTTCCAAATTGATTTAACCTCATAGTTAAGGACAGTTAACAGTGCTTATAAAACTATGAACTAGCCATTTATTTGTATTTCATCCTTTGTGAACTTTCTATTTAACTCCATAGCTCATATTTAATTGGGTTCTTTATTGATATTTAAGGGTATTATTATTGTTGTTTATGTATTCCAGTGTCTTGCCTCCACATAGTGAAGATTTTTTTTCCTGTTCTGTGGCCCATTTCCTCACTCAACTGACATTTTTTACTGTGGTGCCAAAGTTTTTAGCTGAATGACCCCACAGTCATGATACCATAGGCATTACTAATTTAACTCAGTGATTTACAATAAAAAGGAGGCCAAGATGCTGGATGGAGATAGTCTAGAAGATCTGGATGATGAACTTTTAAAAAGAAATTTATTTACAAATTTAGATTGAGTGATTAGTTAAGGATGTGTCTAAATGTATTGAATCTATACAAATTTATTAAAAAGATGTTTATTGCCCAATCATAATAAGTATTTTTCTTTTTTATGACTCAGCATTTTCCAACCAATTAGAAAAATAGCAAGGAAATACACAAGAGCAAAAGAAAAGCAGTTGTAGTTATGTAAACTAACTAGGATACTTCAAATGCTTATCCATTCATACCCACAATACTGTTCACTGGTCTTCCTGATAACAATGCTTTCCATTCACTTGCCATGTGTGACTTCTTCATGTGTCAAGTAAAATTTTGGGACACAGTATGTTAAATATAGCATTGAACATATTCATTAAATGATGAAAGTTTTATCGTACTTCAAGAGATATATTTTACTAGAATCTGTAAGAAAAAAAGGAACATGAGAATTTGCCAGAGGCATCCAACCTAGGTTCTACAAGCCACATTAAGCTGGTGAGAGTGAAGACTATAGTAAACTTTCTTACAAATATTTCTAGGATTTGGAGAATTTCTTTTTATCATTTGATTGGGCAGTTCCCAAATATAAACTGTGCAGATGTCATGGAAATTAAATGTCAAATGTTTAAACATACTAAGAATATTAGAAAACATAGACTGCATTAGATCAGTGACTGAGTTTTTCATAGATCCATACATTAACCTTTCAAAAATAAATTAGTTACCATAGGTGAGTCTTTCCTCCAGGTGTGTATTAATATTATATATTATATGTTGATTAATATACTTATTATTTTAAACCTTATGATATATATATTTGTAGTTAGGGTCTTGAATAATTCAATTATTAATCCTATAATATTTATCACCAACTTACTATGTATTATCGTGATGAAATTTTGAACCCTGGAAATAATTTAGTGACAAAAATAAAGTTTTCCCCCATAAATTTTGCATTGGAGTACCGTACAAAGAAAGAATTAAAGAGAATATTGATCATGCTTTAAAGTAGTGAATACATTTTGCAGACAATTAATTAAAAAAGAAGAATACTCATGAAGAAACATAATTAAAATGTGGTGATCACGAAAGGCATCAAAATAGTAGGGTTATTTAAGTAACTCAATAAAAGTAGTGAATGTTAAACCTGAAAAAGAATATTCAAACAAAAGATTAAAAATGCAAGATCTTAAAAAAATACACTTATCATATTCACTAAACTTGCCAAGTGTGCCTAGAAAAGTTTTATTTTATATCAGATGGTATAAGTTCCAGGTTAGCTGGAACCTTGAGGGGCACTTCCTTGTGCTTAAAAATAAGATGCAATTATAGGCAAATAAGAACATATGATGTACATTGTATTAATCACATATTGATAGGGTTAATTTATAGATTTTCAAGTTATAATGTTGATGGACTGTCTGGGTAGGAGAAAGAAGAGAGGTAAGAAGGCTGTTGTAGCAGCCTATGTAAGAATCATACTGGCTCAAGCAGTTAGGACAGTATAAAGGGGAATTCTTAACCTTGTAAAAATGTAATGTAGAATGAATGAGCTAGAAATTTAGATATTAGTTGGAAATAAAAAGGAGAAAAAAAGAAAATGTCCAGATATTTTTTTCTGAAAAAAAAAATGTGGTTTGACCTATGAGAATAGAGTTCGAATTACAAAGGTTCAACGTGATCTCTGGAGTAGAGAAAAATGTAGGTTATATGTTCAGTTCTTTCTGGAGAGAAAGAAAGGCTTATCAGATTCTGAAGGGACACAAAATATCACGTGTCTGGGAAAGCAGAAACTTGAGAGATTCTCAAAGACTCATTTTAGACTTAAATAAAGTAAACAATGACCAGAAGAAAAGAATCTGGCCTGTTGTTTTATGGGAGGAGAGTCTCAGAACCCTAGAGCTGCCTACAAATTGGACAGAAAATTTCAAGAGTGCGGCCTTTGTGAGTTGTCAGTTAATATTGGGGAGGCCTTTTCTGATTGCTTCTTTTCAGTCATTTATGCTGTGTTAATATTTTACCCATATTCCTATTACTAACTCCAATAAAAACACATCATAGTTCATCAAGTTAGATTTTGTTGTGATTGCTACATTCACTAGCTCGGGTTTTCTTTTTCTGGACTGTGTGTGTGTGTGTGTGTGTGTGTGTGTGTGTGTGTGTGTGTGTGTGTGTGTGTGTGTGTGTGTGTAAGAGAGAGAGGGGACAGAGATAGAATGATCTTCCCTGCCTCACAGAGAATAGTGTCATTGACTCCAACAGATCATGAAAGTAGTTAAACATAAGTAATCAGGAGATTTTCCTCAGTCATACTCATTTGTTTTATAGAACTGAAGCCCACTGTGATGCTAAACATCAGCTTAAGGGAAATAATAAGCAGAGAGAAAAATCAGCTATTCTTTCATAAATTTGCTCAAATATTTTACGTTTGTGTGCAAATATTGCTTATTGTAACCTGATATGTATGAAAAAATGAATACTGTTCACTGGTCACAACCTTATCTCAAATATTAAGAACTACATTAGGAGCATAAGCAATTAAGATGTGCAAGAGTGGAGGGGAAGAACACCCAGTGTGTGTGATAATTTCATCCATTGCTCCAGGAATTATTGTCACTAAGGAATACCACTGAATGGTTTATAGAACATGCTCATCATAATCATCATATATATGAATTATTATATTATATATGTGAATTTTTATGTATATTAAAATGGTTTGAGTTTCTTTTCCTGTTATTTACTAGACTAGTTTGTCTCTTAATTGTACACTACATTTTAGGTATTTTTCACAGAGCGAGCCCTAGAACAGTTGTAACCAGTAAGAATAAAGCTCTGATAATCATCAGAACTGTCCTTACATTTTTAAAAATTAACTTCAATTTCTCTTAAACATTAAAGTGTCCTCTTAGTGTTCTTATGAATTTAATGCAGGACCCTTTACTGTCTCTTCAAAAGGACATGTTCCCATTTTAAATACTGCCCTATGTATTTTCTTCCTTCACTTTGTTACCAATACATATTTTTATTCCTTCATGAAGCTCATGTATGTAATCTGACTTTTAAAATTTATTTATTACACTGTAAGCTTTGTAGAGGTTGAATAATTTCTTTTCTTGTTACTAATACTTGATGTTTATCACAACTTGTGAATCAATTTTCCTTTAGAGATGAAATATTTATCGTCTATCTATCTATCTATCATCTATCTATCTATCTATCTATCATCTATCTATCTACATATATATGCATATATAATCAAATAATATCAATACCATATTTTTAATTTAGATTTTAACTTTTTAAATCTTAATATGTATGTCATAAGACAATTGATTTTTGGTTATGCATTAATATAGATAAAAGCATATGGGTATGGTGAAAGTCTAAGAATAGTAGACAAGTGCTGATAAAGACACCAGATTGGAAAGAACTAAGAAAAGAAGAATAGATATGCTCAGCGATATCAGCAGATAGATTTTTTTTAACTAAAAGATAGTTGAGTTCAGAACTCATAAAATCATGGAGAACAAATAAAACACTGTCCCAGTGGGGGTTTCTTGGTCCCGGGCGGCCAGAGGCCCAGACCCACAGACCTGCTGCGCCAGACCCATAGCCACCCGCCTCTGGACTCGGGCCCCCAGAAATGACTAAGATGCTTATATTAACTTTAAGCTGTTTGGCCTGTGGCTCACCTGTGTTCCTTACATGTTGCTCTTTGGGTGGCTTGTTTGATCTGTCTGACTCCACCCTGCTTCTCCTACCTATGCTCTGAGTTCTCCTCCTACTTCTTATATGGTGTTTGTCATGGCCCAAAACAGCTCCTTTATTTAAAGATTGCTATTCACAGCATACAGAAAGGCATTCTCACATCACTTCCCCCACTGTGACAGACGGCGTCCAGCATGGATCGATTATCCACTTAAAGCCTGAGAAAGATTAAAAGGGGTTCTAGATCATAGAAACTAAGCCAAAGCAGCTTCCAAATTGTGTATATGAAGCGGGTCATTTTACATAGGAAGTGTGGCATCCAGGTCACATTCAAAATGGCACCAGCAAACTGGCAGCAGGCAGTGTAAGCTACAATCAGGCCTATTCCTGAAATCTTACAGAAGACTCAATAGCATGTGATTGATTTTAGATTTTTGTTTATTTTGAACAAAAAAGAAACAAAGATGGTTTTCTAGTAGCAGCATTTTCTTGGGTGTGCTCTGTTTGCTGGCCACAAACAGAGACGCTGCCACTTTAAGAGAACTTATTGATTCAGCTGTATCTGCAAAAATTATGTGACAAGAGATTGAGAGTATTTTAAAAAAACTCTTTTAGTTAAAAAATGATTAAAGATTCACAATAAAACAGACTCAGATTGAAAAAACAACCTGTAAACCGGCTACAATGTGTGCAAAAGGTACATAGTCTTCAGAAAGAAAAAAAAAAGAAGATAAAAAAGTCTTTAAAAAATAGAGTAAAAAATATAATAAGCCAAATAAAGATAAAAATAAACACAAAATCTGGATATTGGTTGTTATTGTGTTTTCTGTTAATTTTTTAACTGTTAATGAGCTAACTGCAGAAAGACAATGGATTACAAATACAAAGGCTACTAAGTTAAACAAGAATATATATTTTAAAGGTATTTTGATTTTGAAATTTGTGTCTAAAGATATATTGCTTTGGAAGAGTTCTTCTTTTGTTTCCACAAAAGATGAGAACCTGTGGATTGCTTCCAGGCTCTTATGGTTTCATCAACCAAGACCCCCTGAAAAAACCTCTGACGGGAAAAGATGGTCACATCAGCATCAGGGCTACAGATTATGATCCAGTCTCAAGAACTTGTGAGATTTTTCAATGCCCTGTACTCAGCAGGAAGTAGTAATAGAAAACTATGCCCCAATTCCCAAAATATTGTTTATAAATATTTTTTCATTATAACTGGTTATTGGCCATAGTTAATCTCTTTCTAATAAAAAAAGGGGGATATGGTATATCAATGATTTTTAAAAAGTCAGATTATTAATTTACTTAGATCAGGAAATCAGCTGTTAATCTCAAAACATTTTACATAGGTATGGATTTTGGTTTATTGATACAAATTTAAGGTCAATTCTCTTATGCTATATGTATTTTCTACTCTTGTTTAAGATATGATGTTTATATAACTGATTTAAAATTGTAATGTATAATTAAAAATGCATGTTAGATTTTTAAGTATACAAAGATATGATTCATTTAGATAGGTAATCTTCAAACACTTGTAAGACCTACAGAATATGGCATTTAAAATGTTTTAAGAGCTTAAAGTTTTCTGGACAGTGAGACAGGTCTGCTTCTGGCAGCACTAATTTACTTCAAGAGAAAAATGGGCATCAAAGAAATTCCATATGGAGTCTATTTGTGGCAATGGTTAGCCACTGGACAAGAACATGTTCTTATATTGACTGCTTGACAGTATGCTGTTTAAAATGGATATGCAGGTTCCATAAGAAGATGACTTCTGAACTTTGGCAGAACAAGCCAAGTTGGCCATTCAGGTTCCTGCTTTACAGAGAAAACTGTCAGACATTCTTCAAGACTCAAGGAGAAGTAACTGATGAACTGTGCCAGAATGGGCAGACCAGATTTCCTGCTTCACTGAAATAAAAAGAGACTCTGGGCCTGTAGGCTGAAGATAGATGCCCCAACTTTATAAAAGAACTTTAGGTGACTGTCCAGGCAGATAGGTGTCATCTCTGTCCTTTCTAGATTTTAGAAGTCGCTTGCACTTCTGGTTTGCTTGGGTAAATATATCCTTCTGTGGTCTTTGATGTAGTTGAAGATTAGATAGTTACAGGTACAGTTTTTCTTTGTCATTTGAAAGGTATATTGGATATAAAACTTTAAATTCAAAAAGATAAGGTAGATGATAAGAGTATTTCCTTTAATTTTGATAAATACAAATAGACTAGATATTATAAATTTAATTCTTGCTTGATGGCTATTTTGTTATATGTAATTTTGCTATTTTAAAATTGAAACCTTCCTTTTTGATTATATGTAAAGGGGAAAGTGATGTGGAAATGCCTTTCTGTATGCTGTGAATATCAATCTTTAAATAAAGGAACTGTTTTGGGCCATGACAGGCACCATAGAAGAAGGAGGAGGAGAAATCAGAGCGTAGGCAGGAGAAGCAGGGTGGAGTCAGACAGACCAAGCCTGAAGCCCAAAGGAGCAACATGTAAGGAACACAGGTGAGCCATGGGCCACCTGGCAGACAGATTAATAGAAATGGCTTGATTTAAGATGTAAGAGCTAGCTAGCAAGGTGCCTAAACCATAGGCCAAACAGCATGAAGTTAATATAAGCACCTGAGTCATTTCTGGGGGACTAAACAGTGGCAGGCTGCTTAGGGGTCAGGTGAAGCATGTATGTGGGTCTGGGGATCTGCCTGCCTGGGACTCATAAACCCCCACTACAACAAAGCACTACCAATAGCCCATAGGAATTTGACACATTTTAGGTTTTAGGGGATGTAATAAATAAGCATGTCAAAGAAAAGTTAGACTATTATAAATGTAAAGAGATATAATACAGAAATAAATGAGATTTAATTTTAAAGAGCTAGCATCCCAACTAAATAAATTTACATACTCATAATACACCAGATTTTTCAAACATAGTTCTATATTTGTTTTCTATACAGTAGTTAGACTCAGCTCAACTTTATAAACATTAATAGGGTCTAAGGAGAGCTGACCACACCCTCCTGTTCTGTCTTTCCTTTTGCTACTTTGTGGCAAGTAGGAGAGCCATTTCTGCCAGGAACTAGCTGCAGCATTTGGGAGAATGGGCTCTGAAGCTCACCAGGGCAACATAATAGAGATAGCCCTAGCAGTTTGTGTGGGAATGAGACAGCCCCTGAGGATGTGAGAGCAGGAAAATTGGCCTCATTCCTTGCTGCCTGCTGCATTAAGTGAGTTGGCTGGGCAGTGCTCATCCTTACCCTATTGGTGAGCATGAGGGAAACCTGGCAGGCTGACCAAGTCTGTCATCATCTAGGCCCCAAACCAGGACTAGGAGTGAGTGCATCTCAACATTCATCCTATGTATGAACCGTTAGAGTGAGACAAAGGTGCCTGTCCTGCAGATCCAAAGCTATGGGATGTTCATTATATAGGGCAATAATACCACACAAAATCCGAGAGAAGCCCCAGTAAGGGCCCAGTTTTGACAGTGTAGCAGAAGGCAGAGTCTTCAAAATAGATCCATAACTCATTGCAATGAACACTTGCATATATATATATATATATATATATATATATATATATATATATATATATATATATATATATGACTAAGAATAGTTATAGACTATGTGACTGTGTTACACTATTTATAAATCTATATATATATGTATCTATTTATATCTATATCTGTATCTGTATCTGTATCTGTATCTATCTCTATCTCTATCTCTATTATATCTATATCTATATCTATATCTCTATCTCTATCTCTATCTCTATCTATCTCTATCTCTATCTCTATCTATATCTAATCTCTATATCTATATCTTTATCTTTATATATATCTAGTGTATGTGTGTGTGTGTGAGAGAGAGAGAGATTGAGAGAGAGAGTAGACTCAAAATATTTATAGACCATGTGACTGTATTACACTACGTGTTCCATAAGGAGAATTTTTTTTGTTTTTTTCTTTTGTTTTGTATGAGTGGGGGTGGTAAGGGCAGAGGGGATGAGGAAATAAATGGCATCTGAGATGTCATGCATAATAAGAAATCCATAAGGAATTATTAAAAAGTTAAAAGAAAACAGAAAAAAAATGAAAGAAAAACCACCATACCAGTGGTGTCCACCAACAGTGATGAAACGCCATCCCTAGACATTCACTTTATTATCTAGTTCTGAATATGGTAAGTTAAGCACCTCTCTTTAAATTTGGATTCTCTGATAAGTTTCCCTATTACCTTTAATCCACGTCAATAGGGATTTACAATTTTTTCCTTAATTTTAGATCTTACACACACACAAACACACACACATACACACACACACACACACACACACACACTCATGAGGTGTAATCCGTATGCTATTTTTGAGGTTCAATTTTTTATATTATAATTTAATTACATTTCCCTTTCTCTATTTATTTCAAACTCTTCTGCATACCACTTTCTTATCTCCCTCAAATTCATGCTTCTTTTAATTTTCTTAATTGTTAATACACTCTTATATGTATATGCATGTTCTCTAATGAGGTACCAACAGGATTCATGCCCTTTAGAACATACAATTAGCAGAAATATCTTAAGCATATATCAAATCTGTGATGACCCTATTGCAAAGATAATAGAAACTGACATAATTGGAAAGTCAAGAATATTGCCTTGTTCTTTTTTTGTCTAGAAATTTATTTTACTAAATTTTTCAGTAGACCAGTGTAAGTGCTATCAATTTGTCAGGGGCTTTGCCAGACATTTAGAACAATTATTTAATTTAAACTTCCTGAGGAATATTAATTTCTACTACAATTCTTAAAATGAGAAAGAAGTATTCAAAGAACTTATGTGATTTGTGTGAAGTCTATAGTTACTAATTAGAAGAAGTAGATTCTCAGCTTGGTTCACTTGATCCTAAAATGTTGGCAGTTTTATTAAACTAGGTCTCATTAATAAGTAATGATGGGCATTCATCTTTATCTCTCTCTTTCTCGAGACCTTACATTTTTTTCAAATTTGTAACTTTTTTATTTATTTTCTTACTTTGCAATCTCGTTTTCTTTTCTTTGTTCTTAACTTTGAATTCTCTTTGCATTTATAGATCTGCATACTTTAAAAGATGCCCCAGACATCCCTAAATGCATCTGCAAACTGTATCCTTTTTTGGTATTGCTTTTTTCTCCCTTCTATTCCTACTCTGACTTGGCATTTCTTACCACGTCTTCCTGGCTGGTGAGAATGTCTTAAAAATGTGCATTGGTCCCAGCATTTTTTGAAGAAATGTATATCCCATAAGGCCCCCATTTACTTTTTATCACCAGCATCACTAAAATAACTGCTCTCAATACATTCATTCCTGGCATTTGCAGCCAGCAACTCTACCTTCCACTGCTTCCTTTGCTTTTTTTAAACCTGTCAGAAAAAGGTGTTCAAAAATATTTCATTTTGTTGCTACTCAGAGCAGTGAGTTTTCATCTTCACCATTTCAGGGACTGTGAGTCAGTGCTGAGAACAGACTTGTGATTTCCTCAGATTTGCTCAGCCTGGGAAATGCACACATCTCTGTGTCTGTCCCTTATCTCGAATAAAATATTTCCAGTATTTGATTCAGTTACTAAAACTGTGCCTTCTTTCCAAGCTAACCCCTTCAGACGAGTTGTTTGAAATACCTCAGGAACCTTCCAAACACTGAAAAAGAGTACAGTATCAAAAGCTCACATTATACTTTCAAGAATATGACAAATGGCTCAGTCTGCCACAGTGCTGAACTTGTGAACTTAAGAACTGTTTGTATTCTGTCTGGTTCTATGAACTTGCCCTGTTCTAAGATAGTTCTCATTGATAGTAACTAAAAGACTCAGAACATGTGCCATTTTAACCCAGGGATTCTCGGATTATATGTGTGTCATAATTACTAGACATTGGAGAAGTATAACTTCTTCTTCGTAAAGTAGAGAATGCCTAGAAAAGCTGACAAAGAAAGAAAATGGGAGGTTGACTCAGTGGTTCTTGCTGTTCTTTTCCTAGGACCACATTATATTTTCTATACTAGTCTTCTCATAATCACATTTAACTCCAGATCCAAGGATCTTATGCACTCTTCTGGCCTCTGCATTCATTTGCACACACACACACACACACACACACACACACACACACACACACACACACACTAAAACTCTAAAAGAAAAAAATGAAAAAGTAAGACAGATTATAAGGAGATATCTCAAATCAAATAAATTTAGAAAATTCTTCATTAAATAAAATTAACCATTTCTGTATTTTCTGTCTTTTAAAGAATGAAGATATTTATTCATGGAGTCTTCAAATTTTAAAATATTATGGAATTCATGTATTTTGTTTTCATTCATCATCATTGAACTAGAGTTTAATGCACTTTAAACTCCTTAAAGAAGGAATAGCCAGGCAGTGGTGGTGCAACACTTTAATCACAGGACTTGGAAGACAGAGGCAGGCAAATCTCTTTGAGTTCAAGGCCAGCCTAGTCTAGAATCTTAGTCAAGAATACACAGAGAAATCCAGTCCTGAAAAACCAAAAAGAAAAAAAATTCAAAATAAGTGAGAGAGCGAATAATATAGATCTATGTGCATTATTATATGCGTGTCATGATTATTTGAATTTGAGATAAATATGACTTATTCTTTGTAAAATGCAGAGTGCCAAGAGAAAACTAACACAGATATATATGGGGGCTAGAAATCTGGCTAGGCACTTAAAATGTTTTTTTCACAGGATCACATTCTGTGACTCATGCTAGGTTTCTCAAAGTCACGTAGAACTCCTATGTCAAGGGCTCTTAATTAATTAAAATATGTTAATTAGTTAATAATTAGTTAATTAAAATATTTATTTATGTATGTACCATTATATTTATTTTCTCATTTAAAAAGTAACTCAAATATTATCATTCACTTGAGAGCAGAAATGTGAAAATAAGGATTCCAATAGACAATATGTATAGTTCTTTGTTATCTATCAGGGGCAGAAAGTGGACACTAAAAATGATGAAATGGAAATAATTAATAAGTAGAGGTGGATCTTACTTGAAATTTTCTTTAATATTACTCCACGATACAAAAATATTAATCATATTGCTAATGAAGGAAGCAATTAAACACACTATCCAGCCCAAACACCTATGAATCATGACCAGCCAGCAATATATACCTAACTTGTATTAAGTGGCAATTGCATGTTTATGGTAACAAATAGCTGTCTATTTGAACTTTTCATGCCACTCAACATGAGGGAAATAATTTCTCACAGTGGAAACCTGCTCAGTTTCTTAGGGTTTAGTGTGGTCATGGACATTAGAAAAGGCTCTACTACTGGCACTTTTTTAATTGAGTATAATTCTTGATTGCCTTCCGATGCCCTCAGATATGTGTCACTACCAGCCCTCTTTAAAGAAGCCTCTTTATAGAAAATGGATACTATTACAGAAAACCATATCTGGACACAGTGAAATTATCAACATATTTAAGGAGGTTAACCCCTAAACATGGAGCTACCTTACAGTTACCTAATTTATGACTCAAGAAATGTCAAAAACAAACAAAAAAGTGGAAAATGTGTCAGGGTCAGGATACCAGAAGGTGTGCTGTGGAACAGACTTTCTTAGAAATATATGCATGAACAAGTCTGGAACAATAAATATATCAATGAACATGTTAATTAAAATATGGGAATTTTGTTAAGTCTCAGCCCTACACAGAGAAGTTCTGGAAATTAATGACTGCAGGGAGAAGAATAATTATCATTTTCAAAAAATGACCCTCTCTGTCTATTATGAAACAGAGAGCCTTGGAATCATATACATACCATCAACAAAAATGATGTAATTTGTATTTTATATAAATATATTTACACATATGTACATCTGTGCATGTATGCATGCATGTATGTAACAATAATAACAGTGATAAGAGGGGCTATCAACTTGAGAGTAGGGAATACATGGAAAGAGTGTGAAGGATAATTGCTGGGAGGGACAGGAAGCCGGAACGAGGAGGAGGGAAATGATATAACTATATTCTAGTTAAATAAAATCTTCAAAACTTCACTGTTTTAGAGAATGGATATATAGATGCACATACAACACAAACAGTCAAGTGAAATAATATGAAAGTAACGTTATGAGAGCACAAATTTTGAAGAACCAATTCTCCCCATTTTAGCTGAGTCTGATAATTGTTCTGTGCTCACTAGCTATTACCTACCTCCTACATAGATTGTTGGATTAGATATTACACATTTCTAGAAAGAGGTGTGGCTAATCTAATCTTCTGATTTGTGTTTTGTGAACTCAGTAGCAGTACAGAATACATTTCATAAAAACACCCAAAATTTCATCATGTCAACATTATGTGAGAATTGTCTTGACTATATGCTTGAGAGAACAGAAAGAACAAGGCATACATTAAGAATAACTGGACTACTTTCTTCCACTTGAAGATTAATCCCAGCTAAAAACAAAAATATTCCATAAATGAAATGATTTTGAATCCCTTTTAAATTCAGGCCTATCATTGTGGCTTAGGGTTGGACAATACCTGGTTTCTCAAAGATAAGTAAGTTTATTCTACTTTGTGCATCATATTTTTCATTTCTCCATACCTATATCTTTTTGCTCTGCTTGTTTCTTTGACCCCTTTTCACCATGCACATCTTCTGTGAACTGATTTTTTTTTGAAGCCTTTTCAGCTGTATCAGTCCCAGAAAAAAACATACTGCTGGCTCCTAGTAATGGAAAGGCAGCTGATCAGAGAGCAGCATGAAGCAGTGGCTGATTCTCAGAGGCTATGGAATCCTGCTGTACTCTCCACAAGCAAGCACCTAACAAGTTGCTGTATGATGTTCTTTTGAAAAGTCAGAGTAAGACGTATAGTATAGGAAACCAAATTTCCTTCTCTTATAAAATTGACTTAAAAACAAACAAACAAACAAACAACAACAACAGCAACTTTATGTCTCATAGGGACATTGGAGTTAAATTAACCCCAAAATACCTCTGATAACTTTCATGACAAAGCCAATATATATGCACAGTGTTTGATATATTTTTAACATAATTCAGGTGAATTCATTGTTTGTTCAAAAAGATTTTTGTGTGTTTACTCCTTTTATTTAGAATTATTTTTTTATGGGAGGTAAGAATCAAAATAAATGAATAGGAAAATGTTAGCTTCTGAAATAGATTATCTTTCAAGAATTTGTTCTGATTTACATTAGATGAAATTCACTGTTTGATAGAAAGCTAACTGGTAATGCAGGAAATTACTAAGCCTGTCCTTGACTCTGAAGATTGGTGGAGGTTATTATAAGCACAATAAAATTAGGAAACTTTTTCCAGAGGGCACAGCAAAGCAGGTAGAATTATGAAGTACTTTCTTATTGAAACATGCATATTTCAGCAAGATTAATTTTACAAATGAAGAAATTAAAGATCACAACATGTCCCAAGATTATGTATACCTTAGCTAGCATATTATAACTATAAGCTAGGCACAACAATTTTTGTGTACTGCTCCTTTAATTGCTTTAGCTTTTAAACTATAGACAAGCCTTAAACTCTTATTTGATTAATTAACCAATTCACTAATCTCTAAGCTGTGCTACTATTGTGTTCTCACTATTTGAAATGCACAAATGTTTTAAAATAACCTTGTAGAATTAAGGTAATTCTTAAAGTTGAGGAAAATAAGGTTTAGAATAGTTGATGGGTTTTGTTGCTCCGTTTTACTTTAGAATTGCAAAGCCAATTTATGATGGATGTGGGATTCCACTTCAGATGTTCGGATCATAAAAACAAAATAAAATTGCTGCCTACAAATTAAAATTTCATAAATGAAATCCTATTTCCTATCAATATCCATTAAAATGAGGGAAAGTTTTATCTTTACTTCTGATTGATTTCCGATAGTCAGCAGTCATGAACATTTTTAATGTTTCTTGTTGTGAAAAGAATCTTCTTTTAGCCAGACACCCTTTCTAGCACATGATCTTTAAACAAACTCATCTGTGAAAAGGAACTCAAACTTTGAAATGCAAACTCAATTAAATGAACATTTTCCAGTTAGGATGTATTCTCCATTATTTTTATCCATATTCGTATTTAGATGTCATGAGCCAGAAGTTTCCTACTATCTGTGTATATCTGGAGTGGTTTGCCTTAAACTTTATTTATTCAAAAAAACTTTTAATCTTTTTAATTGAAATATATTTAGATATGTCCCTCCTCCCTTTTCACTGTCCAGTCTCTCCTATGCTCACTCCATCAAACACCTTCAAGTTTAATCCTACTCTCAAATGGATTGCCTTTTCTTCTTTGATTAATATTATTACATGTGTATATATGCATTTGTATGTGCACAAACATATACATAAAACTTGCTGAGTAATTTTTAGTAATTTCTATAAATAAAATTTTAAGGCCAACCACTCTGCATTGAAGAGCCAATAAGGATGTTCATTACCCGAAGAGACTAGTTTTCCTTCACCTAGTAGTCAATCATCTTCTGCAGTTCTCCGTTCAGAGGTGGACCACCATACATATTTTCCTTTTTCCTTGTAAAATGTCCAATATGCATGCCCTTGTTACAGTTTTGTTCATGCAGCTCTGTGTGAATATGTTGCAAATATAATAACAACTGTCAGAGATATCAGAGGGATCTACCCACAGTCAGTCTAGGAGGATCAGACCAGGGAACACATACCTTTAATCCCAGCATAGGGAATATCTGGAAGTGGTGACCTATGCCCTTAATTCAATCAAAACTGAGTTTAGTTCATCTTAGTTTACAGGAGTTCCAGGCTCCCAGGCAGGCAGTGGTGGTTCCATGCCTTAACTGAGTGAAGAAAGTATTGAAGGCAGGCATAGAAATACAGAGTTGGCAGAAGAAGCCATGGCACACACTGTTAGTCCCAGCACTTGGGAAGCAGAGGCAAGAGAATCTCTGTGAGTTTTAAGCTAGCCTGATCTTCAAAGCAAGTTCCAGGACAGCCAGGACTGTTACACAGAAAACTCTGTCTGGGAAAAACAAAACAAACAAACAAACAAAAAACAAAACAAAACAAAACAAAAAAACAAAACAAAAAAAAAAAAGAGGAGAAAGACTGGAGGAAGTGGATCTGTCCTCTGATATCTCAGGACTGTTTTTCACTATATTTGAAACATATACCCACACAGCTATTCCTAATAAAGACTGATTCATAACAAACTTCGTGCTATTCTGGCACTTACAGTCTTTCTCCCTCCACCCCACCCCCACCTTTTATGATGTACCCTGAACTATAGATCAGGAACTGTGATGTAAATATAAGTATTGGAATATGACATCCACAAAATTCATTGACATACACATTTTGACCATTTGTGGTTTTCTTTGATGGTCTCCATTTTCTTTAAAAAGACATTTCACTGATATGAAATGAGGACTATACTTACCTATGAGTACAAAGGCAAATATTAAAATGTAGTTAGGGATTATACTGGTTTAGGAAAGGAGCAAGTTTTCTTCCACAATTACTGGCTTCACTAGCTCTGGGTGGTTGGCTAGATCTCCACTGCCAGGAGAAGACACCCTCTTGTTGATCCAGTCTTAAGCCTAGCGGAGACTGATTATTACCACCAAGGTATATGTGCCTCTACTGCATACTTAGGTTTATCATGACATGCTAGTAGTCGTTTTCATTCATGGGCAACATATTTTGGTTGCAGTATTGTTTTTTTCATTGTGAAAGTTTTATGGCATCCTCTAGTACCATGAAAGCTAGTTCTAGCAGAGGAGTGTTTGAGGTCAGATTCAACTTGGGGTGCCTCTCCATGCAGTGTTAAAGTGTCTGATGTCTTCAGCAATAGCTGAGGGATATTTAAATGGTAATAGTAATATCAAAAACTAGGAAAGCAAGAAGGGGGCATTGTAGGAGAAGGCAGAAGGGTAAATGGAGGCAAAGAAGACAGTACAGTGATCTAAAAGGGAAAATATTTTGGGCTTTAGTGAGGGGAAAAATTAAGTCGTTTTATAAACATATATATGTAGTTTAAATGATATTTTTCTATCTGGAATTACCATGTTTTCATAAGAGGCATACATATATTACGAAAATATAGTGCCAAGGACGAAAAAACTCTCTTTTGAGTTGTTGGCCAGAGTTGTTTATGAGACTCCCAAATAATTGTATGTTATTATTATTGCCCTTATATTGCCCTTGATCTCTTTCAGAGATGAAAAGTAGAACATATTTTAACTGTTTATATAAATTTAAATTGAAACAATACTATAACACTTTAACACAAACATAGTTGATAAAATGCAAACAAACTTATTAAAACATATTTTGTAAAATGATTTAAAAAGATCTCTTGATTAGAGTTTTTGTTGCATATTAATAATGATATTTATGTTTTGGTAAAAAGTTTACAAATATCATTCTAATAATGTTTTCTAGACATGTTTAATAATGTCAAACATTTGCATTTATGCTTATTTAATCAATTTAGAAAGAAATGAAGTCAGGAGATGCAAAGGAGCATGGTGTTATATAATGGTAGAGGTCTTATGGTCACATCTCTACTTTTTGGCAGTACTGTTGGAAACTTATCTCCACTCCCATGAGATTATTCTTTGTACCTCTATTTAGGGTAGTCCAGGTTCAATAACTCCAATAAATCTAGCGACACCTGGATCCTAACATGGTCTAAAAAGCTTACATTAAACTTATACATTTAGTCACCTTGTCCTTCGGTGTCAGGACTCATTCTCAAAGGTTTCGAACACTGGATTTATATTCTTTTCAGAAGATTTTTCAAAGTCTAATTGATCTTATTGTTCAGGCAGATATCCAGATAGTTTGACTAAATATTCATTTCTGTATTTTATCCTATAATGCCTACTTAAATGCTTTGGGGAAATGTCAACAGGCTTCCTCCTTCTATGTATATGCCCTTCAAACATTTATGTGGTTAGTATATATCCCTCCTCAGCAATGACCCATCTATGTACACATTACCTAGTTCTTTTAATCTTTCCCCATAAATCAATCCTTCCAGTCCTTTAATCGTGCTCCCTGATGTTCCTTGAATCCCTTCCAATTTCTTGACAGCTCTCTCATGTTGAGATGACCAGAGCTGTTTACACTATTCTAGATGCTGCCTCATCAGCCTCACACTGAGCAATTCTCTCTCCTTGATGTATTATTTGACAGCCTACCTCACTGCAGTTCAAGGATTGCTATCTGGAGACTCTATTCTCCATTTAAACTTGAAATACATTTTCTCACCATTTATGTCAGGTACATTCTAGTAGCTTTTTATTATTCTGATACAAAATTTTGAAATAGTAAGGAAGGAGTGTGAACTTTACCCTGCAGAAGTGAGTGCTGGTTTTAAAAGCTGCACACTTTTGGAAGTGCTTGGTTATAACAAAAATGAGAACTGTCTCTGCTCTCTTAAAAGACTAACTAGAACAGACTCTCCATTTTAGAATGTTTTTGGCTGTTTAACCTTGACAAAGTTTCCTGGTGATGCATTGTAAAATCACCATGAGCACCCTCAAGATTTCTCTAAGAAGTAAGTGACAATGATTCATATATGTGTTCAGAATAATTTTTTGGCATATTAGATGCACCCAATGAAACCAATGTTAATTACTTCACCTGGATCATGGAATGAAGGTAAATTTACATAATATACACATACTTAAATACACATTAATGAGATTTGAGAATATGTATACTCAAGTAACCAATGCTCAAATCACATAAATAATTATATATATATGCATATATCTTTCTGCATATTTTATGCTTTTTTTGTTCCCCAATCTCCTCAAGACTAGCATGCAGATAATTTCTTTTAGCATGACTTTATTTTTCAAATATTTTTAGTAGAATTACATACTACAGGTGTGTGTGTGTGTGTGTGTGTGTGTGTGTGTGTGTGTGTGTGTGTGGTGTATGTATGTGTGTGTGGTGTATGTATGTGTGTGTGGTGTGTGTGTGTGTATGTATGTGTGTGTACAAATTAAAAGCCTCTGGGGAATTTAGGAGGCTTTTTACTTCTGTATGTATTTCAAACTATGTATATGTGGAAGAAAAAGAGTTATTCTTCTGGATAACACCCCATTGTACAAATTTACAGAATTGCTTTCATCTTTTTTTCACAAGCAGTTTTCAGGTTCCATGATTGTAAATAATGTTGATATGTGTATCCTGATAGGTGATCATCCACTGGAAACGTTCCTAATCCCAAGATCAGATGGACAACCCAAAGTCACCTGATGGGTAAGGAAGGAAATATAAGAAATACCTTAAACAAGCAAACAGAAAGTAATCTCCATGTTGAATAGGAAGAGATGGGTGTGTTGTGAGAATAGAAAAGGGAGGTCATGATATGTGTATATGTTCATAATAAATTCTATGGAATTATCAAAAGTTAATAAAAATGTGTTAAATGTCATTATTCAAAGAATTTTGCTGCTATGTGTTTTTTATTTTGTCCTACTGATCTATAAATTCATAGATTATAGAAAATTGGTGCATAGTTTCTTTGTCAGAAGTTTTCAGTCTTCTAGAAAAACCTATCTCTTATAATTTTAATCATTACCAGTGGTGTAGGTTTCTTCTAGGTGTTCCACATTCTTATTCATAATTGGTATTGCAGCACCTTTTATTAACCATCTTTAATCATACTTTCCACTGGATATGACACACATTTGTAAACTTAGTTTTAATTTTATGGAAAATTTGGAAAGTTTCATTATAATTATTATTTACAATAATCATTTGATGTCTTCTCAAGAAGTATCTCCATTAAAATTAGGTTTTGCTTTTATTATATCCTACATGCATACACATTATATACAGTCACTTACAGTATATACATATACTATTTTGTGCATGCTTTTGTTTCTTTCTTCTGCAGTGTTTACAATTATCTATAAAACTGCAAATATTCATTTTTGAAGAAATATAAAGATATTAATTATATTTAACCTTACTGAATAATTTTATAACATGGTTAAATTTTTTCTTATGTTTACATTTGAAATTTTCATTTTTTATTTTCTTACATTTAGCATGATAAATAAATATCAAAATAAGTTTACATATTGCACAAGGATTATGTAGACATATGTTTTACAAATCTTCCAATTACATTGGGATCGAGTCCTTAGAACAGCTACTTCTGAGAGAAATTATTTTCCACTAAATTTCCTTGATTATATCTCATGAAAATAAGTTGACAACATGTATATAACTGTGCTTCCTAACTTTCACTAAAATCTTGCTTGGAGTTCTTCAAGGACTAGAGTGAAAAGTAGATTGATTAAGAAAGATAGGAGAAATTAACATTATTTAATCGGCCCTTGAAATCAGGGGTGTCTTCTGTCTCCTCTTTCCTTTGTTTCTCTTTGAAATGTTATGTGGTGGTAAGATTCCCCATGGAAGCTAAGTATTGGGTTAATCTCTCAGCTCAGCTGAAGAAAGGAAGAAAGGTTATATGAGCAAACGGTCAGCATCATGATGAGGAAACACATAGAGACAGCTGACCCAAGCAATTGGGAACTTACTGACTCTGGATTGACAGCTGGAGAACCTGCATGGGACCGAACTAGGCCCTCTGAATGTTGATGACAGGTGAATGGTGTGAGCATTTTATGGGGACTCTGGCAATGGAGCTGGAACTTATTCCTAGGGCATGAACTGGCTATTCAGAGCCCATTTCCTACAGAGGAACACCTTACTCAGCCTTGATACTGGGGGAGGCAGTTGGACCTACATCAACTGCATATGCAAGACTGAAATTACTCATGCAGTGAGCCCTTATTCTCTCTAAGGACTAGATGGGGATGTGGGGTGGGAGACTGGGGGAGGAAAGGAGAACAATGTGGGTATGTTAAAAAAAAACTTTTAAATAAAGAAAAATATAAAATGATTCCCTGTACTTGCTGAAATGTTCACTTAAGTAAAATAATTGTTTTAGTGCTTTAAATGGCATTATTTCGTGTTAACTTTATTTTCCAACTCATTCACAAAACTACATATTGATGCAGATAACTTTTTATACATTAAATATGTTCCTTCTGACAATCCTAATTTTACTTCTTTGTTAATTTCTATCTGTTTGTGGTCTATTATTCTTCCTCTCTGTGTCATTGTAGTAATTACAGTAAGCTGCTTTGTTTTCCTTTTGGACACTTTTTTTTTTTTTTTTGGCTTTCTCCCATCTTATCAAACTTTTGAAATGGAAAGGGTGTGAAAAAAATCCGACTTTTCTATCCTTAGAAAAGCATTGATACCTTCTCATAGATTAAAAATATAGGGAAATGCTATCTAACAATTACTATCTACTTAGAAGATTTCTATTTTACTACTGGTGCCCCTTCTTTTCCTCCTCCCAATCCTCCCTCAGACTCTCCCCACCCCATTTACCTATCCATTCCTCAGGGAAGGCAAGGATGCCCAAGGTAGGGAGTTAGATCTGGCATATCCAGTTGAGGTAGACTGTAGTATTGATTTCTAGGTCCCGGGCGGCCAGAGGTCTGAGAGCCACAGACCTGCCACTGGAGACCACTTAGTAGCCTGCCGCCTGCTCAGGCCCCCAGAAATGACTCAGTCGCTTATATTAACTTTATGCTGTTTGGCATATGGCTCAGGCACATTGCTAGCTAGCTGTTACATCTTAAATCAACCCATTTCCATTAATCTGTCCGCCACGTGGCCCGTGGCTCACCTGTGCTCCTACATGTTGCCCCTGTGGGCTTCAGCTTGATCTGCCTACTCCACCCTGCTTCTCTTACCTAAGCTCTGATTTCTCCTCCTACTTCTTCTATGGTGCCTGCCATGGCCCAAAACAGCTCCTTTATTTAAAGATTGAGATTCACAGCATGCATAAACACATTCCCACATCATAGGACCAAGTCCCTAACCTGAGTATCAAGTCTGAGTAAGGTGTTTTTCTGTAGGAAATGGCCTCCAGAATCTAGTTCATACATGAGAAATAAACTCCGTTCCAACAGCAAGAAGGTCCACAAAATGCCCATGCCTTGCAGCTGTCAACCATATTCAGAGATATTAGTTCCTTTACATTAAGGTTTCTCAGCTGTCATTTTAAAGTCAGTGAGCTCCAAATATCTGGGGTTACAGTATCTGAAGGTCTCCTCCTCATGATTCTGATCCCTTTGCTCATATAATCTCTTCTACCTCTCTTCAGCTGGATCAGGAGCTTGACCTGGAGCTTAGCTATGAATCTCTGCTTCTGCTTCTATCCATTTGTGGATAAAAGTTCTATAATGACAATTATCATGGTCATTTATTTGATGAGAGAGGAAGGCCTGTTTATGCACCCTCTCCACTCTTGCTTGGAGACATAAGCCAGTGTCATATTGTGAGTTTTGGGATTTTTCCCTAGCACCAGGTTTCTCTCTAACACCATAATGGCTACCTCTATCAAGATATTTATTTCACTGTTCTCCCTCTCTCTCCCATTCAATCATCACATTATTTCTCAATCTCTTCCCATTTCCCTTTGCTTGTTCTCCTGTATGATCCCAATATACTGAGGAGATCTTCTCTATTTCCCCTTCCCAGGGGATCCCTGGATGTCTCTCTTAAGCTCCTCCTACTACTAGCACTAGGGAATGTAGATTGTAGTCTAATTATCCTTTGCTATAAGATCTAAAATCCACTTATGAGTGAATACAAATAACCCGGGTAAAATTGGGGGGGGGGTTACTTATACATACTATCATACTATCTGCAAATACTGATAATTTGAATTCTTTCTTTCCAATTTGTATCTGCTTGTTCCTCTTATTGCTCTAGATAAAATTTTGAGAACTATATTTAATAGTTATGGTGATAGTGAACAGACTTGTCTTGTTCCTGATTTTTAGTGGGATTGCTTTGAATTTCTCTCCGTTTAGGTTGATGTTGGATGTTGGTTTGCTGTATGTTGCCTTTATTGTGTTTAGATATTTTCCCTGTGTCCATGATCTCTGTATGTTCTTCATCATGAAGGAGTGTTGGATAATGTCAAAGGATTTTTCAGCATCTAATAAGATAATCATGTTTTTTTTTTTCAGGTTATTTATGTGATGGATGACATTAACAGTTTTTCATATGTTGAACCATCCCTGCATCTTTCCTACTTGATGTTAATGAATTATTCCTTTTTGATATGTTCTTGAAATTGGTTTGCCAGTATTATTGGAGATTTTTTAATAAATATTCATGAGGGAGATTGGTCTGTAATTCTTTCTTGGTTGCATTTATGTATTTTGGTGTCAGGGTGACTATAGCCTTATAAAAAAGTTTGCCAATGTTCCTTCTGTTCCTTTGTTTGTAATAATTTGAGGAGTATTGGTATTAGTTTTTCTTTGAAGATCTGGTAGGAATATGCATTGAAGCCATTTTTCTCTATGTTGTTTTGTTTTTTCCCCCTTGAAAGACTTTTAATATCTGCTTCTATTTACTGAAGAGTTATAGGTCTATTTGGATCATATATCTAGTCATATTTCATTTTGGTAGGTGATACTTGTCCTCTGTCTTTTCGGTTTTCTAAATTTTGGAGTATAGGTTTTCAAAGTATGACCTAAGTGTTCTTTAGATTTCCTGGGTTTCTTTTGTTGTGTCCCCTCTTTTCCTTATTGATCTTGTTAATTTGGATCGTCTTTCCCTGGCTTCTGGCTAGTTGGAATAAGGGCTTGTCTATCTTGTTAATTATTTAAAGAACCAAGTCTTTGAATTTGTTTGTTCCCTTTGTTTCAATTTTAGGAATTTCATCCAGACTTTGATTATATCCTGCCATCTATTTCTTCTAGGTGAGTTTTCTCTTATTTGTTCTAGAGCTTTCAACTGTGCTGGTAGGTCTTTTGGGTGAGATTACTCATTTTTTTTTTTTTTTTAAAATGTAGGCACCTAGTGATATGAACTTTTCTCTTAGCACTGCTTCATTGTGTCCCATAAGTTTGGTTATGTTGTGGTTTCATTTTCATTGATATCTTCGAAGTCTTTAATTTTTTCTTTATTTTTTACTTGACCCAAAGGTGGTTCAATTAAGAGATTTCCAGTTTCCATGAGTTTATAGGCTTTCTGCGGTTTGTGTTGTTGTTGAAATTTAGCCAATGGTGATTTGATAGGATGCAAGGAGTTATTCACATTGTTGTATCTATTTATATTTATTCTTTGATTGAGTACATAGTCAGTTTTAGAAAAAGTTTCATGGGGTGTTGAGAGAAAGTTATATTCTTTGGTGTTTAGGTGGAATGTTCTGTATATATCTTTTAAGACCATTTGTGTCAGAATATTTGTTAGCACCTTTATTTCCCTGTTAGGTTTCTGTTTGGTAAGAGTGGAGTATTGAAATCTCCCACATTTAGTGTGTGGAATTTGATATGAGATTTAAACGTTAATAATGTTTCTTTTACATATGTGGGTGCCCTTTTATTGTGGGTATAAATGTTCAGGTTTGAGATTTATTCTTTATGTATTTTTCCTGAGATGAGTAAGCAATGTCCTTCCTGATCTCTTTGGACTGAATTTAGTTTGAAGTTTATTTTGTTGGATATCAGGGTAGTAACATGAGTTTGTTTCTTGATTTCAGTCTTTTCTTAATCCTTTACTCTGAAACGGTAGGAGTCTTTGAAGTTGAGGTATGTTTCTTGTATGCAGCAGAAGAATGGATCCTATTTTTATATCCATTCTATTAGCTTTTTTTTTTTTTTTTTAAAGTGGATTATGCCCATTGGTCTTAAAGGATATTAATGACTAGTGATTGTTAATTCTTGTTATTTTGGGTGGTAGTGTGTGTGCTTCCTTTCTTTGGTGTTTCCTTTAGTGGTATTATTTACTACTTTTGACTTCATGAGTGTGTCTAGCTTCTTTGGTTTGGAGTTTTTCTTCCAATCCTTTGTGTAGGGCTTCATTTGAAGATAACTATTGTTTATATCTTGTTTTGTCATGGAATTTACTGTTTACTCCATCTATGGTGATTGAGAGTTTTGTTAGGAATAGTAGTCTAGGCTGGCACCTGTGGTCTCTTAGTGTCCATATAACATCTGTCCAAGATCTGTCTCCCAGCTTTCGTAGTCTCCATTGAGAGTTTGAGTGTTATTCTTATGGATCTGCCTTTATAAGTTCTGTGACCATTTTCTTTCGTGACATTTAAATTGCTTTCTTTATTCTGCATATTTAGTGCTTTAATTATGTGGTGAGGAGACTTTGGGGGGGGTGCATTTGTAGTCTATTTGGTGTTCTGTAAGCTTCCTGTAACTTCATAGGAATTTCTTTTTTAAGTTAGAAAATTTTCTTCGTTGATATTGTTTAATAATTTTTTGGATCTTTGAGCTGATATCTTCTACTTCTTCTATTCTTGTTATTCTTAGGTTTGATCTTTTTATGGTGTCCCAGATTTCCTGATGTTTTGTGTTATGATTATTTTTAACTGTAGAATTTTCTTTTACTGACAAATCCATTTCCTTTATTGTATCTTCTACACCAGAGATTCTTTTTTTTTAATTTCTTACATTCTGTTAGTTATGCTTGCATAACTGTTAATTTATCCATATTTCCATTTCCAGCATTCCATCAATTTGTGTCTTCTTTAATGCTTCTACTTCATTTTTTTTCCATTTTTTAATTCTTGCAAGGTTTCCTTCACTCATTTGGTTGTTTTTTCTTGGTTTTTTTTAGTTTTTCTTTAAGATATTATTGCATCTGTTCAATTTTTTGGTTGTCTTTTTCTCTATTTAATTAAGGGAGTTTTTTTTTCTTTTTAAAATTTTTTCTTTAAAGGCTTCTATCATCTTTATAAGAATATTATAAGGTCCTTTCCCTCTGCTTCGTCTATATTGGAATGTTCAGGTATTGCTTTCGAAGAACCACTAGGTTCTAATGTTGTCATATTGTTCTTCATGTTGTTAAGCAAATTTTTGCCCTGGTGTCTACCCATCTCTTCCTCTTATCTGTGCATGTATTTTCTCTGTTTCGGGAAACTGTTTTTGGTCTACTATGTGTTCTTGGTGCAACTGAAGATCTTGGAGAAATATGAGGCAGTGGAATCTGTATTTGAGGGAGCAGTTGAGAGCTTTTGCGAAGGAGCACTCGAGTCCTTGTTTTGGGAAATCATTTCTGTGATGGGGCTCTCCATAGGCTGTGTCTCAGGAAGTAGCTGCAACTGGAGCTCTTCGGCTGGGGCTCTCCAGAGACTATTTCTTAGAAAGCAGCTGAGGTTTAGGGTATGGCTGGGTTTGGGGAATAAATTGAGACTTATGGTGTAGAGGATCCTATGGGGAGTGTTGATAGTCAGGCTTGCACACAGTGGTCCTGCTTATTTGCCTGCAGCTGGAGCTGGGATGGGTTGGAAGGGCATACTTTGTGTCCTGTTTTCCAGACCTGGGGCTGTCCTAGATGGCTTGACCTGCTGACTGAGAGGAGGGTAAGTCATCTCTTGTGCTTGAGCTCTCCAGAGGTTTGTCTCAGGAAGCAGCTGCTCTTGGTGGATATGTGGGTTTGGGGAATGGTTTGAGGCTGATGATGTAGAGGGTCCAATGAGATGAGGGATATTGATAGTCAGACTTTCACACAGGAGCCCTGCTTGCTTGTCTGCAGCTAGAACTGTGATAGTCTTATGGGGCACATTTTGTGCCCTGTTGTCAGACATAGGAGTTGTCTTGCCTGGCCTAGTTGGCTGGCTGGGAGGAGGCTAACTCACTGAGATTTCCTTGTATTATTTTTTGATATTTTGTCCATGGAATTAGGGGGAATTTCTCAAGTGTATTTTTTCTTCTGTTGTTAATAAGACCATGATTAGTAACCTGATACTATAATAATGCTGAGTAATGCAGTATTTGTTTTTACATATTTCTAATTAAGGAGCATAAGTGGGTTTGAACCTAAGACATTATGCATTCTATCAAGTGTTCTACCAATGAGTTACATCTCCAATCCTCATATTCCTGCTTGTTTATTTCCTAGAAATATTTGTTAAAATATAAGATTATATTCATTTCTGCTACATTCTTACTGAATTATAGTTTTTAAATTTATTAATGTGAAAAGTGCTAAAAAAAAAAAAAACCCTTTAAGACTAAGATTTAATTGTTATGACTTTTATTGGCATGGAATTTATAAGCCTGTTCTAAAGCAATTGAAAATTAAGGATGGCCACATTTCTAAAAATTATCTTCAAGTATTGTAAAACACCTTCATTTCAGAAGTCCTTTGTTTTCTTGAGTTCCATTTTATGTTACTAATACAAACTCATCTACTTGCATTGCTTAAAATTTTTATGTTATATGGATATTCTATTTACATAAAACTTTGTATTTTTTTTAAAAGTTTGCCTCTTGTATATAGCAGATTATTGCCATTTTAACTTTACTACTTCTAAAAGTCTCTAAATATTTTTGGCTACAATCATTTGATGGGAATATTTTGCCCATTTTTGAATTAACATAAATTCTTGATATTTTTGCCCATTCCTTTGTACTCCCTCAACAGATCTGTTCGCATTCTTTGCTATCTGTGTTCCGCTTGAACTTTCAGGGATGTGTTGAATTCTAGCCATTTAGGAATACTTCTTCATATTTTTTCCCTCTGATAGGTGTCCTAGAAATTAAAATATTCATTTTCAAACATTTTAAAGATTTTACTGAACTTATTATGCTAAAGTGTGTGATATAAGAAAACTTTAAGATAATAATTTGGCCATATTTCCATCTTAGTACCCATACTGTCATACACATGCATATTCATATGCATGGTGTAAATTTGACTCTATATCTGCACTTCATTTCATTTTAAGCCTTCAGCACAATTTTGGAGGTTTAAAGAAATAAGACAAAAAAATACTGTCTATATTTACCACATGTTTATCACTGTCTATGTCCCCACTTCTTGGTGATTCAAACTTCCAGATGGCATTATTTTCCCATCAGCATTAGAACTGCCTTTAGTTTTCTTGTTTAAATTGGCTAGGAATAAATTCTCCAGATTTGGTTTACTAAAAAATTTGTGTCTCATTTGCTTCAAAAAATGTTTTCATTGGAGGGAAAATACTTGGCTAAAAGTTGTGAGATTTTTTTTAAAAAAATGTTGTTTTTTTGTAGCAGTTAAAAATATGTTTATATATGCCTTCATTATAGCTGTCTTTTTGTTAACCAATAGCTTTTGTTCTAAGAAACTTAAAATAGGGTTGTCTTAAATCAAAATCTGAAAACAGAACAATTAGTTTTAAGGTAGAAGATATGTAGGTGTTGTAACCATGTCAAATGACCCCCCCCCCAAGACCAAAAGAAAGCTGGATTCAATGTAAATGGATGAAGTTTATGGTTTATGGTTTTTGACAGGTTCAAATGAACCTGGATCAAAACCTTTTTTTTGCCAGTATAGCAGAGGGTTTTGGCCATAAGCCCAGACGTGAGGGGCTTTTTAAGGAAAAGCATAAATAAGCATAGTACTACACATCTTTGTAGTACAGGATTGGGCAAAGGGATATGGGCTACAGCAACTATTGGCTACACTTTCAGCACAAACCAAAGCCCTGAATCAGCTGGATGAACTTTTGTCACAAAACTAACTTTCAAATCTCTGGGCTGTCAGGTGCATTCCTAAGATTCTTTCCAGACTCAGACTGGGCACTGCTCTCAAGCATGAAATGCTCTTTCATGAAATAGTTTCATAACTATAAATCCAAGACTTCATATTTCCCCTCTTTCTGGTCCCTGAGAGTTCCAATTATGGGACTCTCCCATGTCGAAGATCTAGCTATCTCTGACTCCAGATGCCTAAGGACTTCCCAAGGCCTCAGTGTCAGCAGGCAAAATCATCAGTAGGAGCCATTCTATCACTTGGAGTATGTTGTCTGCATCTTTCCATCCTTCACTCCAGAAATCTTCCTTGAGTGTGAAGGGGTCCACTGGCCTGGTGTAGGAATGGTAGATTCAAGTGACTATGCTGCCAACTTTCATGGCTGTGGGAGTAGTCAGCAGAAAAATGTAGTGTCTTATTCACCTGGGTTCCAAAAGCCCTAGGCCATGTCTTTTATCATGGACCCAGTCCCCTGGTCAAAACCTGTCAGGGGAATACCAGATTCATAGAGGACCCTGAGCTTGGTCCTATTTCCTTTGTAGGCCCACTTGGCCCCTCTTGTAGCATCAATAAGATCTTGATCATCTAGGAGTTAGGGATGATGGGACAAGAGTTGCCAAACATAAATTAAAATGGGGTTAGCCTCATCTGATAAGGGTAGTTCATATTCCTGTATAAGGCAAAGGGAGCTACCCAGTTTGTATCAAGTTTGTATCAGCCTCCAATGTAAATTTAATTAGGGTCTCTTTTATAATCCTTGTCTACTTTCCCTGAACTCTGAGGTCTATATGCACAATATAAGTTTCAGTCACTCCCCAGAAAGGTGGCTAACATCTTACTTCCCTAGGACACAAAAGCCTGCGCATTGTCTGATCCTATCATGATTGGAAATCCATTCCTGAACACGATGTCTTCATGTACTTTTTTCTTTTTTTTGTCACCAGCTGTGCCATTTCATGTTTGGTGTGAAAGGCTTCTGTCCATCCTGAAAAGTATCTAACAGAATTAGCAGATACCTGGATACCAGTAACAATACTTGCCAGATTTTATCTCAGTGAAGCCCACTTTCCAGTAGGCTCCAGGCTTCTTCTCCCTAAATCTAGATCCAGTTTTTTCAGGGTTGGAACAGTACTGGAGAGCTGACAAGCTTTGCAGTTGGTGACGATGTTTACAACATAGTCTTACATTCTCTTTGTTCCCATATGAAAGGATCAATGGATCCTAGTAGTCTCTTTCCAAGATGCTCAAGTAAGATGATTTTACTGCCTGCAGCTCATCACCACACATCTGTGCACTGGAACAAGGGGAGGATCTTGATCCAGTAAAGATCTTCCTTAGTAAACCTAGGTATTTCTTGTAGCCTAGGTGCCTGAGAGTCCATCAACACATGCACAAAAACTGTGTCAGTTTAGAGTACCACCTGCCAATTGGTTTCATCTGCCAGATTGTTGTCCCTGAGAACAGGTCCATCCAATCCACTGGTTTCCTGGGAGCTTTAAGGAGGGTCAGAATCTCATCTTCATTTTTGATACTTTTACTTTCTGCACTCAGAAGTTCCTTTTTCTTCATGATTTTACATGCACATGTGCTATGACAGAAGCATAGCAGCTGTCAGTATGGAGAGGCTAACCTTCTGCCCTTGTTCCAGTTCTAATGCCTTAGCTAGGACTGTCAGCTCCATCCATTGGGTAGACATCAGGAGTGGCATCAGCTCTGCAGTAGCAACTGCTGCTCCTATAGACCTTTGGTCATCCTGCATGAAACTGCTGCGATAAGATCAGAACACCATGCAATTTCTGCATCAGGCAACAGAATGTCCCACAAATCTGGCCTATTACTGCTGTGCATCTGGACCATGATTTCAGAGCAGTCATGCAGTGGCATTTCCAGTTTCAGATGGTGCTGATAATGTAGTTTAATAGCCAGATTCAGAGCTGAGAGCACTTAGAAAGTTCTTCTGGCAGGGTTAAGCAACAGAGTCTAGTACTGAGTCATTCTGCCATTTCAAAGCTACTGATCAGAAGGCTGCTTGAGAACTCCTTCAAGTGTGTGGAGGTGGCTATGGTGAGAGTCTGTCCCAGGATCAACCAATTGGGCCAAAGTCACTATTGTGCAGAGGCAAGGCTGCCATCTAAACTCTCTCACCCACCTGGCAGTAGTGGGTGTGGGGATCCCCAGTTCTTTCTCCTTCCTTATGTCCAAAAGCCACTGCTGCCTTTTCTTCAGGATGTACCACAGGTATGCTACCTGCTGTTTGCAGATTTGGACCTTCTTGACAGATGTGTAGTATCTTAGGCCTCCCAGAGTCTTCAGCAACTGCTTAGTCTCAGCAAATTTGCTCTCTTGGTCTGTGGCTGTAATCAATAGGACATATTGATACTGTAACAGACTGTTTTCTGGGTTCTGTGTTCTGTAGTCATCCGGGTCCTCATGCAGAGCTTTGTGGCAGATTTTGGGGGAGTTTTTGTATAAAAAGGTATCTCTGGGTTTTTTGTCTTTTTCTCCAGCTGCCAGATGTCTAAGTTGCCCCCAGAACTCTTCTGATTTCACAGTAGTGTCCAGCAGCATGCTAGAGATGTGCTGATTTCCATGCCACTCACTTTTCTTTTTCCTCTGCACTATGCCTTTCATCATTCACTTCCTCAGCCAGTATTCTCAATGAAAGCCAAAAGCATTGCAACAGCATTTTCCTGGGCCCCAGGATCATAGAGCATATGCCTTCTCGAGGCTTCCTTTGTGTGTTCCAGGAATAACACACCTACATCCACTCTCTGCCCCACGCTGCAAACCCTACTGAAATTTACAGGCCATTTTGCAGCTGCATTGAGACCCACCAATAGAGAAAAGCCACAGACTATGGGTCTTGCCTTACCTTTAGCCATATTACAGTCACACATCGGCTGAATTAGGGGAAAGGACACAACTGTGATAGACTGGTCAGCTGTGGATTATTCTGTGGGGCCCAAACCAGCTTTTGAGCCTTGGTCTGTTTCTCATCTCTCTCCTCTGCCATGAAGGGGACCTGAAAAACCTGTGCACAGTTATCCCATGTTGGGACATCTGTACTAGGATTAGGGGCATGGGGCAGGGGGATTCATCCTCTGTGCTATCTCGCTGAAGTATCTCTGGCCTAGGAGTCAGTGGCATCATGGAAAGTGAGCCTCTCTCTGTAGCTGCCAGGGCCTGTCAGGGCAAGAATGGTTCCAAGAAGTGAGATACTCTGCTAAATTTCTCCAGACCACTATGTAGAGCACTTGGTTGGAGAGTTCCACTTGTGTTCTGAAGACCATTTCAGTATTGCCCCTATGAGGGCCAAATCAAAGGTTCCTTCCAGAGGCCGGTCTACCTGCAAAGGGTGGCAAGTTTAGAATTTTTAATTGTGACTGAAAGATTATGAACACATGCATTAACATCCTAGTAATGAGTTAAGAGTACGTCCAGAGGGCAAGAAATCGCCTGTCTCATAACCTTCTCCACAATTAAGACCACAAAGACAGAGAAACACAAACACCATAGAAGACAGAGGATGCCAACATCTCCGCAATGGGTTAAGAGTAAATCCAGATGAGAAATTGTCTGTCCCATGGTGTTCATTACAAATATGGAACACTCAGTCCCCGTACAGATCTGAGGATGGCTGTCCTTACATATACAGAGCGCTCACTGCATCCCTGCCCTTGGGTCTGGAAATCTTCCAGCCCTACAGATTTGAGACCCCTGACCTGAACAGATATGGGATGCTTGCTGCATTCCAGTCCTCTGTGACCTGGGTTCTTCAGCACTTCTGCTCTTAACTGGGTCTAGTCATGATCATCAATTTGAATGCACTCAGAAATGATGCACCACAGAAACAATACCAAACAAGTACAAATAAGTATGATAATAAACACAAAGGAAGGAAAGACGCCAGACATGATTCAGTGACTCAGCGACACTTTCTGGTCAGACAAACACCACTCAGTGACAGACCCTCTAGTCCAGAGTCCATGGGGGTCGTGGGGGTTCCTGAACAATGCAACAAATGTTGTACTCCGTGTCAATGGACACCCAAAGACCACAATGGGGCTAAATTCAACATAACACATTAAGGACAGTTTATTCTTTTGGACCGTTCAAATAAACTCGTGTTGAAAAACCCTTTGTTTAGGCATAGCAGAGAGTTTTGGTCAGCAGCCCAAAGGTGAAGGGTTTGTTGTTGTCTTGTTTTGTTTTTGTTTTAAAACATACATAAGTGGGCTGCTACACATCTTGGCAGCCCCGGATTGGGCAAAGGGGTAGGGGGAATAGCAACAATTGTCTATGCTTTCAGGACAAACTCAAGCCCTGAATCTGCTGGCTGAACTTTCAGTGTGAAACTAACTTTTGAATCTATTGACTGTCAGGTACACTCCTGAGATTCTTTTCAGACTCAGACTTGGGCCTTGCCCTCAGCATTAAATATTCTTTTCCTGAAATAGTTTTGTAATTATAAATACATGCCCTCACATAGGTTTATAATTTTGTTAATTTATGATATCTACTAAACTGATAAATGCAAATATGCGAGCAACTTAATAAACACACACACACATATATATATATATATACATTAAAATATGTATAGATTTAGGGAACTAATCTAGTACCTCTTGATATACAGCTTTAAATAATAATATTAAATAAGCTTACCACATAATTATTTTAGATAGAAAAGACTAAATAATGAAAATTAGTTCTCCTTTGTGTAGAAAGAAGTTTCTGGCCCAGACTCACTCTGAGGTCTAGAACTGCCCACAGCTGCTTAGCTCTTCCTATCCATGATGTTCTGACCAGAAGTCCCAAAGACCCAAAGACAAACACAGAAGCTTATATTAATTACATTCTGTTTGGCTTATGGCTCAGGATTGTAGCTAGCTAGCTCTAGCATTTTAACCCATTTCTATTAATCTATGTCTTGCCATGTGTCTTGTGGATCACCAGAGTTCCTTTATAGCTTCCTCTCTCATCAGAAGCTCACAGCATCTCTGTGTGACTCTGCCTTCCTTCCCCTTTATCTATGCTTGGATTTCCAGCCTGCCTATAAACTGGCTTGTCATAGGCCAAAACAGTTCTTTTATTATCCAATGTAATTTTACAGCATACAGAAAGACATCCCATATCATCTATTTTAGGAACTTGAGTAATGGTAAGAAATAAGCAACATCATGGGCTGAAATTAAATTAAACAAGATGACCTGAAGGCCCAGAATATAAAGAAAGAGGAAATGAATGCTGTTACACAGATGTTAAATATCAACATAGAGTCAATGTCGATTTTTTTATTGGCAAAACAATACATAAGTCATGAAGCCAGTATTGACATTAACAAAAATAAGTTTTGAGGTTTATTTGCAGAAAATATCTTAATTAGTTTTATTTAAAAGAAATATGAAAAAAATGAGGACAATAAATACAGGCAAGATTATAGTAGAAATTTCTCACTAATAATAATAATTATAATATAATAATTAGAGTAAATATATTTAAGAAAAGGCTATGTGATTTGTATATATATCTACTTATATTTATTTATGCCTATATACATATGCACATACACTAATATATTTAAGTGTATATATTCACAGATTAAATTTATAGTATCAATACATAAAATAGGTAATTTAATGATCACTGAGTTACTTGTCATGATAAAAAGAAAAAGGGGAGTGTTTTTTAAATATATATGAGTGGTTTAAATAGGTAAGGCACGATATAGTCTACCATGCCTATAAAGTTTCTGCTTCTATTGCTGATGTTTATAACAAAAGAATTGTCAACTTCCAAAATTTATGTGTGTAATTTTCTTGTGTGTTTACTTTCTCTTAGCTGTACCAGATTCAAGATCAGTAGCTGAATGTGAAGATGACAATCTGAATTTGTTTGTTTTGAGTAGAGTATGTATACAAGGCAACTAACTAGATGCACAGGCATATTGAAGGCTGTTTAGGATTAGCAAATACAGAAAAATCACACAACATCAATAAGAATCCATCTGAAACTTCTTACCATAGGTCTAAAATGCAGCACATAGCTTATCTACTAATTTCCTTTCCAGTGAGCTGATGATAGAACTTGGCCTAGGATTACAAGTCACCATGTCTGCTGTCATGCCATCTGAGAGCAATGAAGGGATAAAAGATTCGGAAAGTTAATGTAATAGTATGCCACCTAATGTAACTAATTAGACACTGAGAATGAAAAAGACAAAAATGTGGTTAGATGACTGTGTCATTAAGTTTAATTTTACATTAGTTGGTAAAAAAAAAAAAGAAAGAAAATTGAGTAAGTCTCACTATAAGAGATGGTTCTCTAAAACTGTGCAAGTGGTAGACCAAAGGAGGATGAGTTTGAGATCGTGGATCTTTTACTATTAAAGATATCATGATAGTTACAATACAACTAAGCTGGATGACAGGAGTTCAAGAACTTCCAAGTAAATTTTCCATAATAATTGTGTTTTTAACAGTCTAGATAGAGATAGGGACTGAAAATGAGCTTTAAAAATAATCAGTTTAAAAAAGAAAGTAAGGGTGGTATAAAAGAGACAGCAGGCAGCCTAAGGGATGCTTTTCTCATCCCCAGAAGTGACTGTGCATATCATGTTGTACAAAAAATATTTATGTTCAAGGAGCAAGCACACAAGCAGCTGCTTCACTCAAAATTGTCCTCCATCCTCATAAATTTTGTTGGTAAAGGTTACTATAATCTATAGGCACCTCTTGGAATTTACGTGAGCTATATTAAAGCATTTATTAATATTTGGAGTTAATCTCTGCAAGATGGACTTCCTTAACAGTCAAAACATTAAAATATTAAATATACAGAAATATGTGTACCTTTGTTAAAACTCATTATGTCAATAAGTTAAATAGGAGTGTAGTAATTTCACAATAAAGACTGTAACAGTTTTTAATAGAGCTAATCATGATCATTTCTGATGAATATTAAATTTGCTTCTGAATCAGCCTCTTATCCTCTAGCAACAGATGATTTTTATAAGCATATACTTGATCTTTCTTATCACAAGGAGCTTTGCTCCATAGCTGAGCTACTAACTATAATCATAAGCCATAGTTGGAATATGTAAGTTTACAAATTTACATACTTAGTTCCCAGTTAAACTGTGATGAGAAGTTAAGATTATAAGAGACAATCCACAAGAACTCTGCCTACCTTAAGGGACTATGTGGCTATTCTTGGTTGTCAGTTTTACCCTATCTGAAATGAACTACAATCTAGAAATGGGGAGCACTCCTGTGATCCAGATCTTGAGGGAGAAAGACAACATGCCTTTGATCTGGATGTTTTTGTTTTCTTGTTTTTTTGTTTTTTTCTAATTTATAGGTTTTTCCCCAGTCATCCTATCCACTCCTCAGAGAGGGTAACGAATCTCCAAGTGAGTCAATGCAGTCTGGAATATGCAGTTGAGGGAGGACTAAAACCCTCCCCCAGTATCAAGGCCGAGCAAGGTGTTCCTCTGAAGGGAAGGGGCTTCAATAGGAATAAATTCTTGTCCTAATGCCAGTAGCCCCACAAAGTTCCCAATGCCATTCAACTCTCATTCACATTAACAGGGTTTAGTTCAATCCCATGCAGGTTTCCTAGCTAGCAATTCAGTCATTTGTCTTCCAATAGTTCAGGTGTCTTTTGGGTTTTCACATCATTCTCCTGACACCTTTGCTTATAGAATCTCTCCTCTCTTTGACTGAACTAAGAGTTCAACCAAGTGCTTAGATATGTATGTTTGCATTTATTTCCAATAGTTACTGTATGAAGATTCTATGACAATGAGGGTTGTATAACCAGTCTACAATAAACAACCTCCACTGAGTAGCTAGGTAACAAGGATGAACCTAAGAGAGATATCCATATATCCCTTTGGGACAAAGAGATAGATACAATCTCCTGAGTAAATTGGGACAGCAGAGGGAAGGGGGAAAGTGAAAGTATCAATAGAACAAAAAGAAATATAATAGTTGAGCTAGAAGAGAGACATAGAGAGATAATAATAAAATAAATATCTTGTTAGAGGTAGCCATTGTGAGTTAGAGAGAACTCTGATGCTAGAGAAATACAAAATAACCCACAAACATGACCTCAGCTAAGATTCTTAGCAATAGTTGAGAGGATGCTTAAACTGGCCTTTCCCTATAATCAAATTGAGGACAACCCTAATTTGTCATTATTGATCTGGATCTTGAGGCTGGAAGCCAGGGGCTTTTGATCTGGATCTTGAGATAGGATGCTTTAATCCAGATCCTGAGGCAGGAAGACACACTTTTGAGCAGGGCCAGAGCTTCTGATGGAAGCCTATATAAGGGCAATGAAAAGATGAAAGTTTCAATATTTGCCCTTTGACCATGCCCTATCAGCACATCCAATCCTTACCGGCAGTGTAGCCTGCTTATTTGGGATTCCACAATATACAGAAAACCAGTTTAGACACCAACCTTATGGAACTGATCAACTGCTAGATTCTTGGACCTTAGAATTAACTTTCACAACTAACCATTGTGAGATGACTTCCTGTAATACATTTAAATAAATGTGATATGTAGGGAGACAGAGAGATAGAAACAGAGAGAGAGGGTGGGATTTATTTCATAACCTCCTATAAGTTCTGTGACTCCAGAGAACACTGACTAATACAAAGACTCTTGACATTATTTTAGAAATTAATTAGCTGTCACCAAGTGCTGTTAAAATGATAAATTTTGGCTTTTGTCTTGTCAATTGCATATATTTTCTTATCATTCTATATTCTGTGATTGAATGATTCAGCAAGAAATTCTCTCTCTACTAAATCTACTCCGTTTCTCAAAAGCAAATGCTAAGACTTGCTCTTGTCAACAGATTGCATCTTTGGGAGACAATATCATGGAATAGGGCCAAGAAGGAGTCAGGAAGTGAGAAAAGAAAAATAAATATGGAATCTACTAATTTATTAGTAGTCCTATAGAGCGTTACTCAAAGTTATTCCAATAAAGGTTAAGAAAAAATGGGGAACTAATCTATCATTTACAATCATTTGTTAGTAGTTTTCCCAAAGATATGAGTCCCATGATATTTTAAGTATGCTCTGTTTACATATTGAGAATAACACCGCAAATCTTATTAAATGTAGTCAAGTAACAGAAAAGTACCAATGCTTAAGGGAAAGAGTTCTGAACCAAGATATTCTCCACACATATGCAAATGAAATTAGGATAAAGAGTGTATGGAAAGGAAACATCTGCATTGTGGACCAAATGAGATAATGCATGCTGAACATCCAAGGAGAGTCTGAAGACCTTAAGTGCTATTATCAATATCATAAACCTCATCTCATTATTTCTCCTCATTACCGTGATTTTAGATAAAATCTAATTTATTTATTGGCTCTAGTGTAGTATTCACACCATCTTGTTTACTCTGTCAATGCCATTTTTTTTCTGCTTAAAACATAATTTAAGAGGCTGACTATGTTGATATACAGAATAATAACAACCGATTTTGAATAGGGTGATAATTGGGCTTATGATTTATAGGTGTGTCCAATATTGTTGAGGAAAAAAAAAAAACATAGAACACTAACCTGTTAAATTCCTTGATTTTCACTCTAAGCACCATTATTAACCATGAAAATATAGGTAGTGGTGTAGTATGAGGTTTCTGGCCTGGACTTTTAGGCCTAACCTCAAGGTCTTGGACACACAGACCTGCAGAGACAAGCAGAGGCTTACTATAGTTTTAGGCTGATTGGCCTAAGGCTCAGGCATATCACTTGCTAGCTCTCTACCCTTCAGCAAACCCATGTCTCTTGTTCTGCCATGTGGCTCGGTACCTTTTCTTAGAGCAGCATAGTTGTCCTCTGCTTCTTCTGGCTTCTCTCTGGCGTTCTGCTTTGTGCTTCCTGTTCTCAGAGTTTTCTTAGTCTGGTAGTCCCGCCCATACTTCCTGCCTGCCTTTGGCCAATCAGCACTTTTTTATTAAATCAGTGGGTGGGACAGTTATTTACAATGAAACAACACAATCTCCCACACAGTGGTTTCAAGCTTTAACTTTCTCACCTGCTCTAGAAATGAAGGCAATATGGAATGTAGCTTTTAAAATCTGCTAGTAAAGAGACAAATTTTTTTTCTAACTTCTCTTGTTACCGACCTCTCTCCAGAGTTTTGACAAAAATATCACCAAGTTATAGACTTTCTAGTGCTACAGAGCCATCTTTTCACAGCCTGATTTCTAGAAAAAAAGTCTGAGAATCGGAAAGTCATGGATTTCTATCAGTACCTGACACATACTTGAATGTTGCCATTCTAAAACCTCATTCTTTTTTCACTTTTAAGTAAGTGTTAATATCCCTACTTCATTGAAAGGTTCAGTGAGATGCACTGTCGAGTTCCCCTTGGTGTTGTTATGTTGTAAGCACTTTGTAGTTATTTTCTATTATCCTATGTTAGTTTTCTCTTGAGATTTTCAGCAATTCTAGAAGCTTGCAATACCAAAAATGGCTTTTCTCCTCTTTTTTCCAGATGACTTAGAAAGTCTCATGATCAGTTTGATTGTTTAGGAGGAATACTGCTGTTGGCCTCTGGTGGTAGTTTGAAAATAAGAGACAATTTCTAAAATAACAATTGAGGTTGAAATACAATGAGAGAATTATTATGTCTATACGTATAGAAATATACCTTCCTATGTAACATAAAAATTCTATAAAGCCAATTGTTTTTCTAGTTCTATTGCTATCATGCATTTCTGTTTGTTTGTTTTGTTTGTTTGTCCATAAGAAGATATTCAACTATGAGGGTGTAAAATCCAATGGGAATATCCACAGCTTCAAAATGGCTCTTTGAATGTCAATGAAGTGTACAGAGTTGGTGTGTAGTTATTTTGGGTGATGGATGTTTATTTTGTTTTTAAATATTTACATATCATAATTACATTTTTAAATTGAGTAGAGTTAATTCTTACTTGAGTTATTTGTGTGTCAGAGTGTATGTATCTAATACAATTTTAGTGTTTTTGCAAGAAATGCAGGTAGAATGTATTTATTAAAATAAAAACAGGACAATAAAAGGATATGGGGCTACTAAAATACTTTAGATAATAGAGATTTTGAAGTGTTATTAAAGACATTTATCTAATGACTACAACATTAGAGAATGACTACAAGACATGGAAAATTGTCAAAGAGTCCAACCAGTCAGTTGTAGGAACTTGTTAATGATAGTATTTTCCATTAGGAAGAAGTGAGTTCTTGAAAGAATTATTTTTATCTGCCCAGACTTTTTTCTCAATAACACTGAAGCTCATTCAAGTCAGTGTTTTTAACAAATTTAAAATCTCTGCCTTTATTTCCTTAATGCATTGCTACTAGGCTGCACTTTCTCAATAGTTAACAATGTAGTTGGAAAGTATGAAGGAGTTCTTACCTCATTCTTTAGCAGACTGTGATATCTTCAGGGACATATTCAAATCCTGAGGTTAGAAAAGCAGTGATCCTAGTTGGACATGGTTGCCCATATCTATAATCTCAGCACTTCAGAGATGAAGGCAAGAAAATCAGGAACTTAAGGTCATCCTCAGCTATATAACAAGTTTAAGGGTATCCTGGACTACATGAGACTATAAATCAAAAATGCCACTAAAAAGAGAAGAAAAGAAACCTTTCCATAATATAAAGGTACCTATTCATTTTCTTAACACTCTAAAGGCACTGGAGTTCAGAAAAAACTCAGTTTCCTAGGAATCATTATTTAACACTGCTTTTATTCACTCACATAAATATGATATAAAATTACTTACTTTGCAAAAATAAAATACATGTTTATTTATAAAATATTATCATAGTTATTCAGAAAAAAATGTATGCATTCTTACTATAAAATACTTGTTTATTTGACAAATAAATATATAAACTCTATACAAAGGTCTTAGCTGTTATTCCAAAAAGCTGGGATAATTTTAAAAGAAACAGAAATTCTCTCTATTCCTGTCACTTATCATAAATTGAAAATATTAGCCAAGTAATTAAAATGTGTGAAGTGTTATAAAAGATCATTTTGGACATCTTTGCATCATACTTTTTTCAGCATAGGTGACAATAAGAAAGAATGCCCAGTTGTAATAAAAGAAAGTAATTCAGTTTTGTAGATCTTTATTTCTGTGAGACAAAGCACAGGTTCATATAACTTTGGATCACTTGAGCATCACAATTTTGATAATTTGTAGAACCGTTTAAGTTAGTATTTGTTCTAACAAGCAAAGTCAATTTTTTTCATTCTCTACAAAGGTTCAAACTTAAAGACATGTTTTGATCACAGAAATATGTCTAAATGTAAAGATTGTCATTATCTGTTCAGATTTGACAAATACAAGTGCCTTTATACTTACTGGAATATTAATTTATATCTGTGTTGTTCTTTGGATGATTAAAAACTGGTATCACAATGTGTTTAGAAATAATACTGATTTGATGAAAACACAAGAGGCTGGGAAGAGTAAATTCAGTTGGTAAAAGGTTTACATGGGAGTGCAGAACATGTATTGTGATCCTCAGCTCCCATATCAAATGGATGGATAGTTAATAAGTAGGTAGATGATAGATAGGTAGATAGATAGATAGATAGATAGATAGATAGATAGATAGATAGATGATAAACAACCTTTGAATAGGAACATTGTGCCTGGATTCAGCATTGGGGAAGAGGAAACATTTAGATCTTTACAGCTTGCTCTCCAAGGGATTCTAACCATATTAGTGAGAATCAGGTTCACTGAAAGTGTCTATATCAAAAAGTACAGTGGAGGACCATGTAATAAGGAACCTAACGTCAACGTCTGATTTCAGTACACACACACACACACACACACACACACACACTCACACACACACATTACCACCACCAACAACACATACAAGCATGGGGGGGAGATGGAGAGGGAGAGAGAGACACTGACACACATATATTTATGCATGCATGCATGAGTGCATGTATCTATATGGAAACCAATCATACTATAGTAAGAAAATGACACACAAATAGCATGACCGTATGAAAATGAAGTAAAGACAGCACATTCATACAATGTGTCAAGAGTGCTGCACCACAAAAACTTGGTGTAGGACAAGGAAGAAATCTTAGAATGTAAAGATGAGATCTGATAACATTTTCAAATATTTTAGTGACTATAATTGAAATGTACATGTATTATATATGTTTATTGCATATCTATGTGATATACACAATTTTCTGTGTAACACATGTATATTTGCATATATATGTACACGTATGATATCTTATATGCATATCTGTACATGCATGTATACATACTTACTATAAATCAAGGCTTATCATGCTTTGACCCTCATACTTAAATTATTGTTTAAAATATTAAAACACATAAATATATAAGAATGTGAAATGCTATCCTATAGCTGTATTAATGTAAGGGTTGTGTGTTCATGATAGAAAATTAAGGTTTTACCTCACCAATTTGCTCTTTAATCCACAAATATTCATTTAGCTGCTGATAAACAGAACAGAAAAGGTTAAAGCTAGGATCATAACTATTGCCCTGTTTTTGACTGCTGCTCTGCCACTGGATGGAAACTTCATTGAGTTTCTCCAGAGCAACCTGGCATTTATCAGGGTGGGTACTGCACTGTGCTCTGCTCACAGGACACATTCAGTACATGTCATCTCCACTGTGCTAAGATGTTTTAAAGGTTTGCTCATTGCTGCCATCACCCAGAAACTTTTTATTTTTCAGTTCTTTTATCCCACCCCCCATAGTTTTTCACATAAGATATATATATATGTATAACTCTGAAGAAATCAGTGACTCTGCTTTTCCATAACCAAGCATAAAAATGTTAGAATCCTTAAATTTTATTTAATGTTTTATTGAGCTCTTTAGTGATAACATTGCTTAATATTTTTGTTACTCTAAGCAGGTATAACCTGATATTCCATCCTGAAAAATCAGTCTGATAAAATGATTTATTAGGAAAGTAGTTTATTTTCAAACAATTTTTATATACTGTATGAGTGATGAGTCTGGATAAAGAAGGGAAGAAAAAGAAAGTATAGGTTGGAGAATTTCTTCAGTTTGTGCAGCATCCAGAATCGCTGCAAAAAATCTTGTGGGGCATTAATAGTTACAGAAAGTGTTGTTTGTAAGGAAAACCAAATTATATTCAAGCAGCTGAGATTAGGTCCTGTTAGGCTACATTTGACTCTGGCTGGTTGCTATAGCAAAGATCAGAGGCAACATGATTAGGATCAAGTACTGTGAAAAGAAAGGAAAAGTAGATGCTCAGCACAGAATCACAGAAGCCATTGCCTGTCTCTGTATTGCTTGAGAGCTGATATCAGGGACTTTTAGCTAAACATAATTATACATACTTGCTTTCCAAGGACATAGAAATCCGAAACAGTAGAATCAGAAGTTCAGGGGCTGCCTGGGCTACAAAGCAAGACTCTGATTCAAACAAAACACAACAGAACTACAGACAACACACAAAGATAACATATAATTCATCAGATTAATATTATCAAGACAATAAAATCTACATCAAGCATTTATGATAAGACAGTGATATCAACCTTTCATATCTATATGCACACAGGATTGTCTGTGATCTGCCACTGTCTCTGTTCTTGCTTAGTTTCATTATATCACTAATGGTTTCTCATAAACATTTACATTATGCCTGGTATGATATTAAAGTGTTTTATGTATACTGCTTCTTCAGTCCTTACATCAGGATAATGGGTATGCTCTTATTTTACAAATTAGGGGGGCAAAGACTGGGAATGGGAAGTGAGTCATTTCAATTCATATCACTGGAATTAAGCAAACAGGAATTCAAATTCATATATCAAAGCGTAGGGCATTCTAGTAGTTGGAACATTTTTAGTGGGCAAGAGAGCTATGGACCTCTTTCACTTCCAAGGCTGAAGTTCCTTCTATATGTCATGAGTCACCTTGAATTGCTCTGTGCATGGTTACAAGCCTTGTTCTCTTGATTAGTCACTAATTTACCACACCTTCCCCTCTTATACTTATACTAGTTCAGATAGGTATCTAAACCTGTATGCCTTTATCTATTTTTTAATTCTATAATTGGTTTTTATTGCAGAAAACTCTACATCTGAAACAGCACACCCAAATAAACTTGGTTTACTTTTTAAATAGTTGCTGTGTTTTTTCAACCCATGTTCCTTTGTTTTCTTAAGCATTCTCTTTTTCAATGATGTATGCATAATCCAATGATACATAAATTAACATCTAATGACAAACAGTGTCAGGAAAGTATAAAGCAGATGCAATATCAAATGATGGCACTTTGACATTTGAAGAGGAAATGGATTGTATGTACCGTGTGTGATTGTCACAAGAACCTTTATACTGAGTAACCCTTGAGTAATAGGTCTTAATTCCTCACAATCTGCAATTTAGGCTGTCTGACATCAATGCCTTATCAGATTGTATGTCTGTGCAGCTTCTTTTTCTCCAAGATGGTACTTCTATGTGGCTTCATCTACCAGAGAAAAATAAGTTCCTCCAAATTCGTAAAGATACTGAACATATTCACAAAATTTGATTCCTGGTGACTTTATCATCTGTTCCTGGTTTCTTCACTTCTGACAATCATACTAGTTATGAGACTTTGGTGTCTACTTTGAAGATAAGGTACCTTCATCTTCGCACGCCTTCTGTGTAAACTTATTTATTCTGGATCATTATCTGCATTGGGCTATATTACAATATATAGTACGAGGTTTCTGGCCTAGCCTTTTTTAGCCTATTCTCAAGGTTTGGACCCACAGACCCACAGACCCACAGACCCACAGAGACACACAGATGCTTACATTTTAGGCTGATTGGCCTAAGGCCCAGGCATATAGCTTGCCTAACTCTTTACCCTTAATCTAACCCATAACTCTTATCCTGTTCAGTCATGCAGCTTGATACCTTTTCTTAGAGCAGCATAGTTGTCCTTTGCTTCTTCCGGCTTCTCTCTGGCATTCTGCTCTGTTCTTCCTGTTCCTGGAGTTTTCTTAGTCTGGTAACTCTGCCCATACTTCCAGTTTGCCTTTGGCCAGTCAGTGCTTTTTATTAAACTCATAGGCGGCGACAATTATTTACAATGGAACAACATAATCCCCCTATAACAGTATCTGCCCAATGTCTCCCCCAAATGAGGCATTTGATAAAGTAATTCTCTCTCTTCTGGTCATTGTTGGCTGAACCAAGTATTATATCATTTGGTTAATTCAGCCACACTTGAGAATGAAACAATGAAGGGCTAAAAAAAAGTGTTAAATGGTGTATAGATATTTTATAAGCTTGAAACAATTATCTTTTGCATGTAGCAGATACATGGACATACATGCAAAGGAAAACATCTACTATCTACTTAAAATAAAACTTTAAAAAGGGATGCTAGTTTGTTGAGGAAATAAAGAAAACATATTTTAATTAAATTTTAAATTGATAAATAGAAAAACATTTTAGCCGGTGTTCTTGATATTTTGAATAAATGTCTTGCTGCTTTCTTGACCACTACCTCACTATTTTATTTTTAAAAGTTTTCTATAACTTTCCAATATCCGCTCATTCCTAACTTTTGTTTTCTAAAGTAGAATTTTTATGACAGATGCACCTAGGATACATACTGATGGCATAAAATTCTCTGCCCTTGAGATTCATTTCCCTGTAGATCCAATCATTAGAAAGTGGTTCTTTACATTGAGTAGAAAGTAGTTTCCATATAACTTCTATCTGTTATTCAATCTCTGTCCTCTGGGACCAAATAATACCAGCAAGCTCTTTTTGTGAATACCTGCCCCTTCAATATTTGAAGAAAGTACCTCTCTTCACTAGTCAACCAGCAAGTCTTTTATTATCCACTAAAAAGCCCCAGATTCACACTTTTTCAACATATGCCACTATTTGGAATGCCACTAGACATATAGGTCATTTCTTTCAGATTATAATATAAATTATTAAATTTGTTTCAATGTATGTTTATCAGTTGGAACTAGACATCCCACAATCCTTTGATCTTTGCATTGTGCCCAGTTGTGGTTTCATGAAATGGTTTTCTTTTGCTATGGATTTACCATAGATATATGATAAGAGTTAGACTGAGAAATTATGCTGATCTAACAAAGTGGCATTGGTAGATTCTTCTAGGATGTTCATAATCTCACTCTTCCTAAGAGTACATGACTACATGGGCATTTGTATGTTCTCTCTCTCTCTCTCTCTCTCTCTCTCTCTCTCTCTCTCTCTCTCTCTCTCTCTCTCACACACACACACACACACACACACACACACACACACTATAAAAAATAGGGGCTATCATCTGATGAGGGCTATGAGAGACATTCTAAGGAGGGTGTATTAGGGTGGCTTAAGTAAGCAAAAAGAGGAGGAATATGACATATTTATATTTTAATTAAAATTAATAAAAGAAATCATCTCTTTATCCATGTTTATATAATCCAATGTATAAAAGCTCAGGGGATTTTCTTTCTGTCTCTGCATCATTCTTCCATCTTTCATATCTAAATCTTAACCCAAGCATGTATAAACATGAATGTGTATGCATGTGTGTAGGTTTATGAATGTTCCAAAACGACAAACAATAAGCACCCATAAAATCTAGGCCAAGGATGCAAAGAAAGTAATCAGTCCCTACTGATACCAAATTCAAGTAGTAACAAAGCTAAAAACAGAAAACAATATGCTTCACCAGTTAGATAATTATGTTAATACAAACTGGGGTTTGTTGTCATGGTTTTTCTCCTTTAGGATTGAATTTGACATGATTGCTGCTACTGTTTTAGTATAAGGTAATGGAGACTAAAGTGTGTTTTCCAGAAGACCCACAGGGAGCAGTCACCTGGGATTGACAGAGAGAGTCACTGGGTGTCACTGTTGAGTCACACAAAAGCAACTGTCTGCTTGCTTTTAAGTACTGTTTCTCTTTAGAAGATAGTAGCAGGAAGTTGAGGGTGACTGTCTCCTCCTGGGCTGTGTGTCATCATTGGGGTCAGGGTAGGTCATCTTTCTCCTTGCTTTCCTGTGCGAAGTGTCCAGTCAGATGAGTGCATGTCAGTGTGGACCTCTGCTTCCTCTGCTATTGCTTAATAAGCTGATCTCAATATGCCCTGTGGTGCTGTGACAGGACTCTGCTTTTATACATCTTTGCAGGAAGTGATCACACCCCTATCAGCAGTCAAACTCAAGACTTGCTGAGCCTAACCACTCTTTTCACAGCAGATATATCATCCCATTCATCAGCAAGGATCCAGATTCACAGTGATTCCAATGATACTTGGGAATCAGTAGCACATTTCAGTTTTGTGTTGAAAAAGGTTATTGATTTTAACAAAAATAAAAACCAGTACTTTGAGTGACAAAGAAAACAGATGAACAAAATAGAAAATCAAGAAGAAAAGAGTGGGAGACCCAGAGATATCTGGCTGACCTGATTTTGGTTAGTGACCTCATCTGGTCCCTCTAGAGAAAAGGGGGGCTTAGAAGATAAAATTGTCCTATGTAATCTAATGTCCAGTTAACAATCCTCCTGCCTCCTCTTCTCAGGTGTTTACCATCTTTAGTTACTCTCAGGGTCCACTGCAAGTATTTTTTATCAACAACTGGAGATATTTTTAAGACTGGAAATGCTGAAGTTCCAGATGCCAAGACCTGGAGATCAGCAGACATAAAATTGACTATATTCCTAAGAAAACATATGGAGAGCTGTCCTTCAAGATGAGTCAATTTATTGACTCTGTATTTTTTGAAGATTGTGTCTCTCAGGAGCTTGAAGAGATCAACTCAGACAAAAGCATGACTACTTTTCTCTTTCCCCTAACATCCGTGATGACTGACTCCCATAGTCAAGATAAGACTCCCATATTCATTGCCCTGCTACCAGAGCCTGCCATTTGCCCCAGCTTATTTCAAAACATGAATATGAGAGAGGAGGGAGAATAGAAAGAGTTAGAGACAGAAGATGAAGAAGCTTAAATAATGTAAATACAGTATTCATAAATGAAATTCTCAAAAAATAACAAAATGGTAATCAAACAAATAAAAACAAAACCAGAAACATCAAAGTCTGGGTCCCTTGCCTAGAACTTGCATTTTTAACCATACGGGAAAGAGCTTGGAGACTGAGAACTTTTAAAGATTAAGGGGTGACACTAATGGAACACAAAACTATTTTGCCACAGCTTTTTTTCAGAGAAATCAGACAAACTGGTCAAAATGTAGCTATTATTCAATCGTCCTCCAAAATAGGAATTATTTCCTTGTTTAAACTCTACATGACTGCATTGGAAACAACTATGTGTCTGGTTTATTTTTGTTCCCAGATAAAGGCTTATTATGAGGAACTGGGTGAATAAAACAATAATTGCTATATATCCAGCACATATCATAGGACCTAGCACCCTTTCAGTGCTAAGGAAATCTCCTCTAGGGCAGAATAACTGATGACATAAGAGTGAGAATAAGTTAATTAACTAATCAGTAACAAAGTTGATAATAAATTTATTCTGTACTGTTTATATATTACATGGGCATTATTTTATTTCACATTAAGAGTAGCATGGCTAGAAAAATCTCCGTAAAACACAGAGCTCAGGATTAGAGGCATAATGCAGATAGCAAGGCCATATTTTTAATTTGACTCATGTAGCTGCACTATAAACTATCCCTAATACATTAGAGAAAATGTTCAAACTGGCTTGTTTATTATAATTTTTAGTGGGTCTTTTGGGTAGGTGGAGCAATGTAGTTTTATGTCAAGTGCTTTATTTAACCTGAACAACTTAAAAATATTGCTAATTATTTATTTTGAAGTAATAAAAGTTTTGTTTTGTTACAAAATTTTGTATTTAACTTAATTTTTCTTTGTATTTTGATAGCTTCATACTTGTATAACAGTTTCATATTGTGATTACATTCTATCCCATTTACCTCTGTGGTTCTTCTTTTTTTTCCCTTTGTTCCTTATTTTCAGCTAGTCTCCCAGTGTCTCTAATAATAATTAAAAGTTTCTCTCGTACTAAGTCCTTTTTTATGCTTAATTTAAGTTTTAGTATTTATTTATTTATTTATTTATTTATTTATTTGTTTGTTTGTCTGTCTGTCTGTCTGTCTATCTATCTATCTATCTATCTATCTATCTATTTATTTATTTATTTATTTATTTATTTATTTATATCCCAGCTGCAGTTACTCCTCCTTCTTCTCCTCCTAGTCCTTAGCCACCATTTCCCATCTGGCCCCATCCACTTTCTCCTCTATTTCTGTTCAGAAAATGACAGACCTCCCATTGGTATCAACACAACATGACAAACCAAGTTGCAAAAGACTAGGCATTCTAGCAACTAGTTGATAGTTCCTAGGGAAGGCAGATGGCCTCAGAATACCTCCTCTATTAATGACTGAAGGTTGATGAGCCCAATCTTGTGCATGCATTTAAGGCTGCTATCTATTCTTGATTACCAAAGTCACATTATATCTTAAATACAATGTTTCAGGAACCTCATTGCTATCTTCCAGCTCTTTATGATTTCATGAAATAGAGAAATGCTTCAGTGGTTAAGGGTTTTTGCTTCTTTTCTGGAGAACTAGAGTTGAGTTCCCAGCACCCAGAACACAATTGAAGTGACATATATGCCTAGACACCCAGATAACAACAATAAATAAACCTTTTAAAATGCCCGTCTGTCATTTCTTTTGTTGTATTCTCTGTGCCTTCAGAATAGTAATGTCGTTGTCACATTCAGTGCTGAGCGGTTGACCTCACTTTCTGTCTGTAGTTGGAACAGATATTGGTTTTTGCAGCACTTCTTTGGCATCTTCAGAATCTTCCTTGACATATGCTCAAAGTGGTAACTGGTTTCATTCAACAGAAATATAAAGTGAGAAGCAAAACAATTCAATTCAACCAAGGCTGGGTGGCAAGAAAGTTACAGATGAAGGATAAAATTTTAGGTCTCAGGGTCTTTCTGGCTCTATTGCCTAACAGTACTTATCTTATAATCATGTAACTCATAAGGAAAAATGGAGCAAAGAAGAGGGCCAGTAAAATTGGTTTCATATACATATTAACAACAGAAATAAAGTTTTGGATTTGAATTAGGACAAAATACTTCAAAGACTGATTTTTTTTCTTCTCACAATTTGTCAATAGGACAAAAGGGTAAAAATTTTTTTCTGAGATGGGTGGCCATTATTCTAAACTTTGAAAGGAAATCTAAATCTAAATTGTAACCACATATTTGTGTTTCATGCCCTTAGACTCCTTCTTATAGGTAATTTTTTAATGACATAGCATGGAAGCTTTGGTGCATTATTGTTATTCTTATTTCAATAAAAGATACCAGAGGCTCACAAGGAATGGCACAATAAAAGTCAAACTGCAGAACTGAAATCAGAGCTACCCAGTCCTCATCCCCAGCATACTGCTTCACTTGTACATCAGCTCAATGATAAAACATTAAGTATGGGATTGTTTTCTCTCCTATTGATTTCTTTTTGTTATTTGAAAATTATATGCATGTACAAAATATATTGTGATTATACTCCTTGACGAATTATTGCTTATCTCTTAACCATCCCTACAAATCACCTTTTACTTCTTGTAGAGTCCTCTTCGTGACTAACAGACACACAATGCATTTGCATTGCCTATAGCTAGAATATAACAAGGCCATTTGCTCTGTGGGGTCTTAAGTAGGAGCAAGCAGCAAAGAGAGGTGAAGTAGAGATTCCTTCATTGATGTGAACAGATGGTTTAAACTAGGAAGTAGATACTAGCTGCAAACAAGTGTTAGTTATTGCTACCCTGCTGAGAAACAGTGGCAATCATGTTAGAAACTTCAGTGGGTGAAGCCAGCTTCAACACATTTTTGAATGCACACACCTAGGTCAAATCACTGAAAGAAGCTCAGGGTGACAATCAGGCAATGTTTATGAATTTTGGAAGCTAAATATTGAGAGACCCTGTGAACACTATTTGTTCCCTGAGCAATATTAGATTTCTATTTTTTGATAATCTATAAGATGTTCAAAAGTGCATACATTTTTCTTCACTCTTTGGATCTTTTCTTTCTTGTTTCTCTGACCATTACCATTTATTGTAAACCCCATTCAACATTTTGATAATCTTTCACCAACTTCATAGCAAGTAGTATTTCTTTCTCATCCCTCGTAAGGTTTTCACATGTTTGCCAAGATCATACCTCAGCAGGCTCTTAGACATGATTAGCACTCATTGCATGTACCTCCTCTACTAAAAAGTTCTAAATTGCAAACTTCTGGGGAAAATCTCTGTTTTGATTGTTCCTATTTCTTCCATTCTAATCACACAATTTGTTTTGCATAAAGTTCTTATTCAACATTGGCTGAATCAATTTAAATTGTGAAGCCAAACACAACATGTGTTCTCTCAGACATAAAATCTAAAGCATCTGGGGGGGACAATTTGTACATTAGTTATTGACTTCAGAAATCCTTGGAAATTTAAAACATTTTTTACCGAAGGCATGGAAGTTGAAGTTCAAATATGAGGTTCATTTCAGGAATATGTAGCACTGGGAAACCAGTTCACTTTTCTTGACATGGCTGATTTCATCTATGCATTGAGGATAAAAGTAGCTTTTCTATCATCTTATCAGTGGTGTTTTAAATGTTGAATGAAATTATTTTTAAAGACTTTAAATGATATAACACTATTTTTAAAGACTTTAAATGATATAACACTATATATGACATAAATCAGAGTAATGTTTAGTTAATTATAATGATCATTACCTAGCATTGCTATCTAAATTCTCCCATGGACTAAGTGAGCAGTATTCTTGAGCTTTTCTGTGCAAATGGTAAAATAGAGTCACATAAAATCTTAATAATATAGTCACCTAAATAATAACAATACATTGACACCTTCACCTGATATGCCAATATGGATAATGGAAATCTCACAAGGCCCCACTCCTGGATAAATTACTATAGGCAATTAATGACAGCAAATCATTGAAATCAGTCATTCCTGGAGATTAGCCTGCTGACAAGTTATCAAATCCCAAGCAATTTTCCTATAAAATATACGTACACGAGAAACACTAAATGGACTCCATGTGCTTTATATGTACACACACACACACACACACACACACACACACACACACACACACACCAATAATAATTAAAGAAGAGAGGTAATGAATTTAAGTATCAATAGGGGGAACATAGGTAAAGTTTGATGTATGAGTGGTGAAAAAGTTGTAAGTACAATAATAACGTATTGTATATATATATATATATATATATATATATATATATATATATATATATATATATATATATATGGCCTGGAGAGATAGCTAACTCTATAAAGTATAAAGTATGTTCCCTAAAAGTATGAAAACTGAAATGTATTATAAAACCTTTCATTAAACTTTTCAGGCTTAAATGGCATGTGCTTAAAAATCCAACCTGGAGGAATTCGTTAAGGGCACATTCCAGGGGCTCATTGGAAATCTACAGTAATAGACTTTACCAGCAAGCACAAGCTGAATTTTGCCTCAATAACAGCAATCACTGAACACTCTCACACAGGAAGTAGTAGTAGCTCTAGTAATAATATTATTTCTTGTAATACCTATTATATCTTGGTTCCATTGGATGTTTCCCATTGTAATGAGATCTGAAGTCTTGAATCACTAGCTTCCAACAGTAGACAGGAATAATATATGTTTGATAATCTAGATGGCATTCTGTTAGCATATATATGGTGGGTCTTTCAGCTTATAAACATTTTGAATATATAATAATATTTAACTTCTTTTAACAACTTTAATTCAGAGAACATGACAGTGTCTTGAGTTTACAAAATTTGGATCCTGCCTCTCTGGTTATGATTTTAACAGTTAAGTTAGGTTTTTCTATCTAGTTTCTTGCCTGAAAATTAAGTATACATACTATTAAAGATAGTGGCTACTACCACCCTTATATCAGACAGATATTCAAATTGCAAGAGAATTGATATGTGTGCCTCTAACAGCCAAGGAAATTGATGCTTAGGATGCAAAGCAACTCCTGCATTCATGATTCCATTACTTAATCCATATAGTAGAATCCTGTATTTTGAAATTGCATTGGCATAAAGACACAATGACAGATTCAGACTATAAATTACATAGGGAAGGCCAGTACCTAAATATGCACAATGGTTTAATGAAAACAAGATGCTTTAGTGGACTTTAACCACAGAACACAAAACAAGCATCAATTATCACTGCTTATAGATTTTAGCTTCATTGAGGTCATTAAAGGGGGGAAAAGACACTTGCTTGTTTTTTATGATTATTTTCAAATTGATTCCATGAACTTTCCCCCTGGCTATGTAGGAAATGGGTGAAAAAAATCTCCTACCACAGGATGAAACTGCAGTGACAAAACAAGCAGAAGGAGCAGAAGGAGCAGAAGGCACCATGACAGTTCCTCTCTGAACAAAATCCTATCTACTTTAATCTCCCTGCAAACATTCTCTAAGTTCTCATTTTTTTTTTCTGTTGCACACACAACTCATCAAACACATTTTACTTGTTTCCATTTAGTGAAAATAAAGTAAGGCCAAGAAGGAAAGCAGGTGGAATGTTGTATTTTATAGATATTTGGTACTTTGTCTAGGTGAATTCTTTCCCCTATAACGACATTTACATGTGCTTTATGGTCACATTGAAGTAAAAAGAAAAGAATAAAACCCATGCTAAATTCATTATCAAGCATTCAGTCAATTTTCTTATTTAAAATGTAATGAAAATCAAAACATTTTTGTGGATCCCTAAAAGTGCCTTTGTGCCTCCTGTGCCTAATGGAAACACTGACCCTGGGTGAAGAGCCTAAGAAACAAAATGTCACAGGATATGAATTTGTGTGCAGAAAATTCAAATGGGTGACCTTGAGTAAATAAAAAGAACTCTCTGCTCCTCATCTATGAAAACCTGAGTGTTATAATACCGAATTCTGCTATACTAGTAAGATAGCTGTGATTGTAGACTAGGCATTGTAATGGATTATAGGATCTTATTGATTTCTAGGTCCAGAGGTATGGACTGTCCTCATTATCCCAAGGCATATTTTTATATACAGACAGATAGGAATAAAAGAATTGATGACTGCTTTCAGAATCAATCAAATGAGATAAAAGAAAAAGCCTTTCTTCACTGGAAATATGTGTGTGTTTGGAATGGATATGGAATCATTCCTAATCAAAAAAAGGAAAACAGAGGTAATAAAAATCATGATCACCATTGTGAGTTTAAATTTTAAGAGAAAGATGAATTACTCTATATTTTCATTCAAGCCACACTACAAAAACTTCCCTCCACATATGTATGAATTCATTTGGACAAAATTATTCAACCAGTCACTAGCTCCCCTAATTATACTAGCCGTTTCCACATGGATATAAGAGAAGACATTTGACAAATGTCTTGCTCTGGTACAGACACATCTTATCTACTAACTTTTTCTGGTCTAGTGAACTTAATATAGGAGAAAATGAGGTTGGTTTAATAAAGAGGCAGTTCAAAAATTCTAGATGAGAGTCAGCAATTAATTTTGAGGGCTTAGTATTAGAGAATTCTCTCAACAATATTTTTGTTGGAAGCATATTAGTATTTCATAAATAACTGGGAGAGATTTATAATGATTACTTTTAATGAGCAACTGTATTAGAGCTAGAATCACCTGGTAGATGGCTTCTGGGAGTAACTATATAACCCTACAATGTAGGGCATTGCTTAATTAAGTAAATTGATTGATTTAAGGCAGAACCACAGATTTTGAAGCTAATTTTTTAATCTGGAATGCTGGGAAATATAGAGGGGAGAAAGCATGGTGAGTATATCCATTCTCCCCTCTCTGCTTCTTGACTGAAGATGCAGTATGGCCATCCATCCCAACCTCCTGCTCCATACAGCAGTGGTTTAAGATAAACCCTTTTCTTAAGTTTTCTCCTTGTTTTGTATTTATCACAGAAATGAGATTAATTATCAATAAAAGATTGATGGGGATTGATTCTGAGAAATACAAGCAGATATGGTCACTTTTTGGTCATCTAAATACTCCCAGTGTAGCTACTGAAACTAACTTTTAAGACCTTTAACTATTGTACAGACACCCAAATATTAGATTATATAGTTGAAAAGGTCATTCTACATCTCCAAATTTCCAAATATTTCTAAATTATTTCCTATAATGATTATAAGTTGGATATCCAAACTATCATCCTTTGTTTTTTCAATTAGTTTTCCATGGTGAAATTAAGAAGGATATTTTTTTTGTCTCTGCAATCTCAATTTCTCTATAGATCTTTCGTATTCACAAAAGGTCACCTAAAAGAATTCAGGAAACAAGAGAGGCATATATAATTGGATTCTTTCATAAAAGCTTTTGTTGTGTATTGTACGAGAATAAGTGTAAAACAAAAAAGCTTGGATTTACAAAAATCCAAATCAGGTTAGAAGGCTGGAGAATTTCGAAATTACAGTAACTTCACAGGGTTTGAAATTTACCACTGCATGACATAGGAAGTTAGTAAAAGCCATGTCTAATGAAGAGGGTTTTGGAAGCTCTAAATGGTTTTTGTTTATGGATGTATGTGGTGGGATTAAGGTGTCAGCCGATAAGGTCCCTGGCTCCTGGAGAGGGGTTGGCCAAAAAACCAAACCAAACAAACAAAGAAAGGTTAAGAAAATATTAGTACCTAAAGGGACCACAGCGAAAGTTACCAGCAAAACATTACATATGCTAAAACTGCCAGCCTGACCATACAATAGTAAACAAAAATGTCACCTGGGAAACGATGTCTACAGATGTACTTCATACAGATGAAATGTACAGCGGTACTTTTCAAAGAAAGAAGGAAGCTATAATTTATGTTGTTGGCATTATATGCCTTCTCTCTTGACAGGACCAAACAGATTGCTCCTGTCCCATGCCCTCCACAGGATTAACCTACTGACAATATTTGTATCTGTTGAGGATTTTCAGATATTTACTTTAATAATACTTATTTGTATGAAGGAGCTAACTTTTACTCTATGGAGTAAAAGTTGAGAAGTTAAGAGTTATTGTGCGAGTATCACTCTCCCCATAGTCTTTATTTTCTTTTTCTTCTTATCCAGACGCCTTCCTCTCTCTTGTGTCTCTTTTTTAAAAACAGGTGTACTATCAGTAATTTTTTTTAAAACCAAGATTGTCTAAATGTTTTCTACCACATATGTGCTGCCAGCTTTCATTGAAAATATGCATACTGGAGATGGATACATAATTGAGTGGAAGGTGGGAGGGGACTGAGAGAAGGGAATATTCAGATAAGTGGAGTCTCATTTACTATCTTTTTCTTTCATTATCGTTTTAGAAACGGCAAGCTGAAGTCCCATGAAATTAAAGAGACCATAACATACAGGAAGGGTACTAATTTGAGTTTGTGTTGGAAATTGGAAAGGAGGAGGAGATATCATCCTTCAAAGCTTCAAAGCCTTTTTCTTATAGTGGTCTTAAAATTCTTTTCCACTGACATCCTTTTCCTCCTTCCTTTTACAAATGAGAGTCACATTTAAAGTCAGCGTTTGATACTGTATTGAAAATTTTCCCCTACACATTTGTTTAATGAGAGACTCAAGGGGAAACATACAAAAGGAAACAGTTTTTATGTTAATAGAAAATTGTTAGCCATACGTGAAATTGTGCATATAAAAGAATGATAGAAGCTATAGCTGTTTATACATGTAGACGTTATAGCTTAAGTATTGATCTGTGATGGCTGGTATGGATGTGACAAATAGCAAGTGTAAAGCTGTCTATATATAATAAACTCCAAGTAAGTACATACTAAATTTCTTCTCCATTTTATGATATATTAGATTTTATAAACACATATGATCAAATATAAGTCTGTACACTGTTGCCACATAGGTTAATTGAATATATTTTGCATCAAGATCTTAATGATTGAGCATAATCTCCTGAGTTAGGCAATCTTTTGGAATCGACTGTAAACAGGTTTCTTTTAAAATTCTTATTTCTATCACGAGGTATTGATGTTCTGAACAAATTTTACTTCCCTTTTGTTCCCAGCAAGTTGCATTTGAGAATTGTGCAAGATGAGTTTGGAGTTTGATTCCAAACTGTTTTATGTAGGAAGATGTACAATAATGAATGCACACAGAGACATGTAGATAAACTAGAAAATAACTGAGGGGAAGATAAACAGTAAGAAGAAAGCAAAAATGACAGGGTAGGGCATTATTAGAGGGAGCAATAGGGTATCATTTTTGTGCGCGTGTGTGTGTTCATTTGTGCAATTCATATTTATGTGAAAGTGCTCTAATGAAATCTAATACTTGGTATATAAACTGTTTTTAGATAAGCTTTGATACTGTCTTAAACAGCAAACAGAATAATAATATTATATGTACAAAATTGATTGACTGGCTTTTACACAGAAAAGGACTGATGACTCTTTGGGTGATCCATATGTTTACTGCCTCAATTGAGGTCATAGCTTCTCAGGTATATGAACACAATAAATCTCACCAAATACATACATTAAATATTTGCAGTGTGTCCTACAATGAAGATATTAAATAGAGAAATAAAGATTATTTTGGAGAGTGCAATTGCAGGATGGAAATTACTGATAATTGCATTAACAAGAGATTCCAGTGTTTTGTGCAGTAATTTAAACATTAAGAAATCATAGCATACAAGTGAAAGTCTTATAGGGTCCCATTACATTTTTATAGAAGTGTTATTGTATACTGTCATGAAAATCTGAAGGAGCCCCAATATTTTGGGTTTTTTTCTCTCTTATCTTTTGTATTGTTTCCCCTCAAAACCATCTCTTAGTTCTCCTGTTTTGTAAAACATTGTTTCTCTTGAGTGGAAAATGAAGGAGTTAGCTACTAGCATCTTTAACACTGCATGGTAGTGGAATGCACTATAGGCATCTGAATTTATTGTCTGTCTTGCATACCTAGTGCATTTTAAGACCTTTGGGAGTAAAAGGCTAAAATCTATATTGGATCTCTAAATAAAAACAGGCTAGACATAATAGTGGTACTATATTATCAATAAACAAATCTATATTGAGTAATAATTAATCTTGAGACTCCATTAATTTGAATGATGAATTTTAAGAGAGAAATTATCATCATCATCGTCATTGTCTCAGTTATGAGAAGAAAAAGATCTCTGTGTGGAAAAATGTATACATACACCATCATATTAGATTTGTATCATTTTTTAAGCAGCAAGGAAAACTATCTGTATGGAGCATACTGTTGTATCTGTTGTTTTAGTTATTGTGGATTTAAGTGGAAAAAATAACAAGACAGAAGAAAGAAATCGTGGTGGGATTACTAATTACACTTGGGCTGCTAGTATCAAGGAGAAAATGGATATAGAAAGAAAAAGAGTTAAAGCCGGGAGAAGTAACATGTGTAGGAAGATGTGAAGTTTTAGTTAAAAGTAGGCTGTAAATGAAAGAACAAATATAAGCATGTTGGTAACAGAAAAAGTCTCATCATCCAGAGGACTGAGTCGGAGGCACGGTAAACTAGGGCAAACTATGTTCCTTAGAAGTTGAAGAGGGATCTGGAGAAACACCTTCAAACCTAAACCAGACCTGAAGAATGAGGAAGTTGGATGGCTTGCTGTAATGACATTGGTGTTTTGAAGAGGGATCTGGAGAAACACCATCAAACCTAAACCAGACCTGAAGAATGAGCAAGTTGGATGGCTTGCTGTAATGACATTGGTGTTGGATTTAACATAGACAAGAGATAACTACAGAGGAGTTTAAGAGCCAGGGGTAGCCTGGCTACACACCTGGCTTCTCTCTTGACTCACTGATCCCCTAGTTGGACCAAGCATTACAGCACTGAGGTGAAAGAGGGGTTGCAACTAAAATCTCAGGGTCATTCTCTGCCTCAGATGGCAATCAGCATTGTGTACAAATTATAGACATGATGGCTACATTTTAATAGGTATCTGCCTCTCCTTCATGAGCCATAGTAGTTGCTAAAGGAGAATAGAGTGATTTTCCTCAGTGGTAGCCCCTTGTAAGTTGTTCCTGCTCAAGTAAATAACATCACACTCATGCTTGTACTAACAGCTCAAATGGCCACAAACAAACTAATCAAGAAACAAGAAATGAGAATGGGAAGAAGAAGGTCAGTGGTGGGGGAGGATACAGGAAGATAATTGTGAAGAATATGATCAATGCGCATTATACATTTATATAATAAAATTGGAAAATAATAAAACAGTCATAAGATGTTTCTAAAGTTTAAATGTTTGGATACAAATATTAGTAAAATCAGTGTTATAGAGTACAATGAGCTAGTAACTCCCAATTATGCTTTACTTAAGTAACTAAGAATAATGACATGCTTATATGCCTCCTTGATACCACTGGTGTATATACATCTTTACACACATTGTAAAACTTGGTTTCTTAATAGTTTTTTGTGTATTTTGTAAATTAGAAAATCAGACATTAGGCTTTGAGTGTGCTAAATAGATATTCTCACATCCTAGCTCTTGATTGGGAGTGTTGTATTAAGGTAAATAAACCAGAGTGACAAATAATACAAATATATGAGACAGACAAAGATTCAAGACTAGAGAAGAAAAGGAATTGCTGGAGAGGGCAGGGAGAAGAAATGAGAAGGTAAAGGGCTGTGGAGATACCAGGCATGGTTGCATATGTCTTCAATCCCAGCAATGGTGAGGCAAAGACAGGTGGATCTCTGAGTTCAAGGCCTAGTCTACAAACAAAATGAGTTCCAGGATAGGCTGAAATACAACAGAGAAAAGTGAGGGCAGTAGTTACATTGAAAGTGCATGATATACCTGAACCAAAATATCTTTCTTATACTCATTACTACATTCATAGAGAAAACACTAAAAAGAAACCCTTGTGAATAGATAAAAAATTGTGTTCATAAGAATAATATAAAGGATTCAGTATACCCTCAACTGGTTTCAGTGATTTCATATTACATAAATATCCTCCCAAATAGACTGCTATGCATTTCTGCAGTTTTGGGTGTTCATGCATACAGTTCTCTGCAATTTCATCCCATTCATGGATCATGTAATAAGAATCTTTACCAGAATATAGAGTCATCTGTCACTCATTTCCCAATGCTTCTATTTACTTATATCTATTTGTTTATGTATCTATACACATACCACTTTCCATCCTTTACCTGTTTATAACCTTCACCAATTGAATTGCCATCAACCTTTAAAATTTTGTTACTTTTAGAATACTAAATATATAAAAATAATACAATAATTATGTTAATTCTTAACCAATATGTAATTATTTTATTTATAGTATAGTATAATTTGAATTAGAATTTCTAAAATAATGCTTTGTTTCCAAAGGCTAATGAAAGGTTTAATTGACCATGAAGAGTTTGAAATGATATAAGATATAGGACCTAATTAAATTAGTCTTGAATGATCATTAGCTTCCAAAAGAGCTATTCCTTTACCATCCCTGTGGCAGATCTATCACCTCAATAAACAGATAAAAACTAGGAATGTATGAGCAACAAAATGGTCAAGAATCTTCATCAAAAATATCTGAGGCTTAGAGTTGGGATTCTCCCATTGTGCTGTAACCTGGCTCCCTGGGAGTACCAGCAATGTATTTAGTAAATGCCTTTATTAATAACATTCTTTATTCTGTTAAAATAAAAATGTAATGAAATGATGTGGGAATATCTTTCTCTATGCTGTGATTATCATCAATCTTTAAATAAAGGAGCTGTTTTGGCCCTTGGTAAGCACCATAGTAGAAGTAAGTGGGGAATCAGAATAGATAGGGAAAGAAAAGAGCTAGTTAGCAATGTGCCTAAGCCATAGGTCAAACTGTATGAAGTTAATATAAGTGTCTGAATCATTTTGGGGAGACTAAGAAGCAGGAGGCGGCTAAGGGGTCTGGGACTGCAGGTCTGTAGGTCTGGACCTCTGGCCGTCTGGGGTCAGGAAACCTTATTGTAACAATGAAATTGTTCTCCTAATGAAGCTTGGAGGCTGGAATAACTCCATGTTCCCAATCCAAGGCTGTTCATGTTTTTGGTACCTAATGAGGTATCACATATTCTCACTGAGTTGGGAGTTGTGTTTTAGCATCAACTACACATATTAATTTTCTTTTCCCTCTACATTTAAAAGTAAATTATAATTTATCTCACATGTCAAACACCTGTTTTTTAAATATTATAAATTGTTAACACTAGAAGTTTTTCAACTTCAGATACTATCAGACCCTCAAAAGTGGCTCCTTTCTTAGCTTAGTTTCCAAAAACAGAAAACTCCAACAAATTACAGAAGAGGCAGAGGCATCCCCCAGACTCATAGATCGGGTAAGTAAGCATTGCTTGTTCCAAGTCAGAGATTTGGGTACTTGATGTTATTACAGCCAAAACTAAAATTATATATATATATATATAGTAAATGATTCCCTACTGATATCCAATACTCTTTATGCCGGTCAAAGTTATGTAATGACTTATTATTCTTTATCTCTTTGACCAAGGTGGAATCATTTGTCAAATTTTCTGAATGTCATGCCTTACTAAACATAAGTTTTATTATCTTGAGTGCAGAAAAATCTTAATATTTCTTTTTACATTGACATTAATTCTTCAAAATTAATACTTAAGACTGTAATATTTTAATTTTTTAAATTTATATTGTTATAGGTTGGAGAAATAGCAAATATTTTTGTCATCAATTCAATAAATAATTTTTATTTATGCTAATTTGCCACACACTTTGTTTATCTATATAGTAACTACATCTATATTGCATGTGTGTAGAGAAAAATGAATTATGCTAATTCCATGTAGAAACAATAACACTACAGCTATTCTAAGAAGTTTTTGCAGACAAATAAGTTCCTATTTATTACTTCTTTTCTTTTTATTTCTTGATGGTGAGTGTTTTCCTTGTGATTGAAATAATTTTGTTCTATTTATTTAATCATTTATTTTTGTATTTAAGCTTCTAAACCATCTGGAATTTATTTTTTTTCTTATTGAGACGGGCTCCAACTTAATTTACTTCCAGATGGGTAGCCAGTTGCTCCAGCTCCATTTAGTTAAACCATCCTTTACTCCCACATTGAAATGATGTCTTTGTTCCATTTTAAATACTTATATAAATATTATGACTATTTTAGGATTTTTGAATGTATAGTATGTGCCATAAAATTTAAGTTCTGCTGTTATAAAAGCAGAACCAAACAATTAAAATTTCCATTCTCATTGAGTTTATACTTTTGAAGGAAAAAGCTAAGTAATTAAATTACTAAGTATACAAAGAGATACTTGAGGATAATGAAGTAAAACTGAAAACAGGAGTGGACAGTTTGTATAGAGTGTCTATTGTTTTCTTCTGTTATAAAGTAACATTCAAACAGACACCTGCATACAGAAGGACAATCTAGTTACATATTTAACAGGACAGCATTTGAATTAGTAGATATGAATGTCAGGGTACTTGCAAGATGTGCATGACATGTCAGTCTATAAGTATGAAAGTCAATATGATTGGATAATTTATCAAAATACTTAGCTATCATCAGTTTCCATAAAGTAATTTATTTGCAGTTTTATTCTAATATATACTACTTTGATCTGAATGCAGGATTTTAAAACTCTTTTCTTATATATTTGTTTTTGTGCTTTCTAAATAATATTTTTCCATCACAATTTATATTTATGTTTTATTTTATTTCTTTAAAATTGAACCATTTTGAAGCTATATCTTCCTATGCCAAGTCATAAAATTAGATATCATAAACCTTGGTCTTATTTGGCTTATCTAAATCAGCGTATTATATGAGATTTTTATCTATGTATCCTGTCCCTTTCATGTTGAATTATCTCTTATTTGTTTATCTCTTTGTGATTCTTTTATCATTTGTACATTTTCTATCTTTATAGCCAGAATAGTATATAGTGTGTAAATGAATACATATTATATAACATTTATTTTATAAACTTATTATTATATTTTCACATTATTCCTTCTATTTGGAAACTTATATGTTGACTTTCTTAAGAAAAGTTTTTAATCATTTGTGTTCAAGTATGTAGTGCAAAAAATAATTTCATGCTTTGTTTATGTTAGAATATCTGCAATTTCTTAGAGTAAAAAAATGGACATAGATGTAATTACTTCCATTTTTTCAACATGAAATATTTAATGATTGAATTTTGTATTTAAATATATATAATTATGGATACTTTAAGAATTCTGGAACCGCAGGTAGTTTCCCTTCTGTAAATGGAAAGATATGAAATTATGTTGTCCTATTTTAATGAGTCTATATTAACTAATACATATTGCTTGATACATTTTTCCAAGGTTTTCTATCATCTTCTTTTATTCATTTTGTTTTCAGGTTTTGAGACTTCTATTTATACACTAATAGTCACATATATTTTTAATCAACATTTATTATAACTATCTTTTTAAATTCCAGTCTTTCCTCCATGGTTTTTGACATATTTCTCTTACTCAATACTTAATGGCAAATGGAACTTGATAGTATTAAATCTCCCAACCAAAGATTGTGTTCCTTTATATGTCTTTGAATTAGACTATATGAGATGTATATACACATACATGCATATGTGTCTCATTCTATGTTAGTCATTTAGAATGAGGTTTGGTTTCCCTTCTGTTCTCTCTTGTGTTATCTGCTTTTCTGTCAGCTTAACCTCAAACACTGCTGTGTGCCTTGCTACGATAATTTTACTACTCTAATGGGGGCACTCTGATTCCAGAGAAAACTTTATTAAGATTGTCTCATGAGATAATGTGAGAAATAAGGAACTCAAAAAATAAAGTACACTTGAACCTAATAGTCATTCTTAGCTTGGAGAGAAAGGCATATCCTGGATTTTCATGTGCGCTTGTCTTCTTATTTTATATCTTCTTCTTCAGAATGTTCCCATTGAGAAATGGTACTCACTTGTATCCTGCATGACCATTTTTCCCACTGAGACATGTAAGCCTTGATGAGTCAATCATTCACCCATATGTTTTAATAGAATTTTATTTACTCAAGGAAGAATTGAGTTATAATGTTTCTTCTCATTGATAATGATAATCAAAACTGTGGTTCAGTAGTGTTCTTTAGATCCTGATTATGTTTTTCCTAATTCTGCCCAGAAAAGTAAGATGTCCAATCCATTATTTCCCCAAATATCTTTGATTTGTAGTTGTATAGATAGCAACATATAAACGACCATATTTGATTCTTATCCTAATGCAGCAATTAAAATTATGACAATAAGAATCATAGTTATTTACAGAATACATTTCTTAGTAAACATTATAATAGGAGTTACAATGTTTCAATATACAATTTCTTTTTTAAAAGAGTATGGTTGTTTACCACATTCAAAAATATTTTTAAAAAGTAAGGAATTTCACTGAAGTCATTCATCAAATTAGAACTGGAACAAAATATTTGGAAACTTAAAATGTAATTTCAGAGGGTGCATGTGTATTTCTAAATACTATATAATCATAAAACATTATTATAATTTCTGTCTATAAATCAGTAAGTTAGGGAATCAGGTTAACTTCTTTTCATGTGATCCTTCAATAAGTAAAAAGTAAAATATAGAAATATTATTTTTAAAAATTTTACATACTCATTTGTTTCCAAAGTATTACAGGACAAGTAAATCCTATTTCATTACAGAAACTTATGAGTATGCAATCATAAAACCCCATTTGGATTTATCAGATTATAATACCTGGTAATTTTGCAATGCTTAAACTTGAGAGATGGTTATGCCTTTCAGCATATTAAAAAATAAACTCTCATTCTATTTTTTCTGTTTGCATAGTTTAATCTTCTTACAACTATCACCTTTTTATTTCATTTTGAAATTTTGCCTTTTATATAATTTTTGCTACTGTAAAATAGTAAGTCAATTGCAAAACTTTTGCAAAATGATAGCTGATTTCCACTATTATATTATTATACAGAAAATGTCAGCAGACAAGAAATTGAAATAATCCCTAAAATTTAAATTGAGGCAAGCTGCAGAAATGTGAGTTCATTTGAGTCGATGAATATTTACTGAGTCCTTCTGCCATGCTGGGTACAATGCTAGGCACAGTGGGAGATGAAAGGATGATAAGAACAGCCACCACCAGCCACTTCCTTCAGGGTTCTCTAATTCAATGGGAGAAACAGGCATGTACAAACAATCTTAATATTAGCCAGACTTTTATAAGTGCTATAACAAAGGGACTGAGAAAGTGCAATAGGGATATAAAGCAAAGATATTAACTCCAACTGGGCAAACTTGAGCAAACAAATAAACTCCACAGCTGGCGCAATGAAATGTGATTTCAAGAAGAAAAAAAAAAAACAAAAAACTTTTAGTTTTAATTGCTTCCAATGTCATTAGGCAAGTTGCCAAAAAGTCTTTTCCTCATTACCAAGTTATATCTCAGGAATATAATTTTAAGTAGTTGGGCCACTCATTCAGAGCTATTTAAAGTCATATACCCATCATGAATGTTACCTGAGTGAGAACCTACTTTGTATTCAAACTTCTGTAGAGAAAAAAAAATAGCTTTGTAAAAATCAAGATTCTTGTATAGTTAAGTAGAAACCTAAATCTCTTGATCTTATTAATTTTTTGAACCTATTTCCTGCTTTCCTGGGATCTTCAACACTAATGTTTATCTTTCATATATACGTATTTCCTCTTAACAAATATTAATTAGTTTTTTTTCTCTGTTCTATGTTCTATATTACACTGCAATATATGCCAATATCAAAGATGGTGTTTCTTTTCCAAAATTATAAAGAATTAATGGAAATACAGTTTGTGTTCACAAACTACAGGGAATAATGCACTCTCTTTTGTGCATTAATTTTGTCTCCAATCAGAAGTTACCCCACATAATGCTAAGTAATAATGCTATCAACTCAGATGGAGAAAATTTGCTACGTTTTCATTCTCTGTCTTCCAAACAGCACAGAATAATGCCTACCTTCTGTTTTTTTGTTGTGTGGTGTGTGTGTGTGTGTGTGTGTGTGTGTGTGTGTGTGTGTGTGAGCGAGACACACACACACACACACACACACACAGAGAGAGAGAGAGAGAGAGAGAGAGAGAGAGAGAGAGAGAGAGAGAGAGAGAGAGAGAGAGAGATTCATTATATTCTGTGTCTTAGACTTCTTGGATAAATTGCTATATGGTAAAAGATGACAATGAAGAAGTATTTGTAGGAACTTAATATTCCTCGTTGAATGATAATACTGAAGTAAATACTGAAATATAACTTGGTCAAACTATGCAGTGTGCACTGTTTATTTTTAAACACACCAGCATGCTGAAGCTCAAAACTGTGTACAACTTATATAGAAATACAAACAACAAGACTCAGGGTTGACCTAAAGATTATATTTTTAATTACATATTTGTCGTTTGTTCATTTAAAAAATACTGTTATTAAATTAATAATTTTTCTCTTTAACATTTATTTTAGTGATCTCTAGAAATACAACACTATAATGAAATGTTGGGGTAAATAGATATATTGTAAGGTAAGTGCAAATGATAGAAAAATGTGTCTTTTTTGACCAAGATCTTGTTTCTCCTCATTTTCAATACTTTCACAAGAGTAATTAGTATGGTTTTAGATCCTTGAATAAGTCATGCTCTATAGTGGGATTACATTCTTCCATTGTAAATAATTTTCCTGCCCACTGGTTTAATAAAAATGCTGATTGCCAGTGGCAGGCAGGAAGTGGGGGCTAGGCTACCAGACTAAGAAAACTCTGGGAACAGGAAGAACAGAGCAGAAATGCCACAGAATTGACAGATAAGCCAGAAGATGTAGAGGACAACTATGCTGCTCTCAAAAAGGCACCTAGTTGTATGGCTGAACAGGATAACAATCATGGGTTAATTTAAGGATAAAGATTTAGTAAGTTATATGCCTGGGCCCCAGGTCAATCAGCATACAATTAATATAAGTGTCTGTGTGTTGCCATGGGTCTCTGAGACTGTAGGCCGGGAAGTACAGGCCATAAGTCTAGGCCAGAAAGTCTGGGCCTCAAACCTCATACAATAATGTTCTTTTTAAGTTTTAACCTGCACACTGGTTTCTCTCCTGTCCACTGCAGTTTTGGCCACCCTTACCAGCATACATAAAAGTATTCCCAGAGAGAAATGTCCATCCCTCTTCCTACAAGTTTATTCTCTTCTTCAGGGTACAGTTTTCTCAGTTTTTCCTCCCAATATGCTGATATGTCCTCCTCCTTTCTCACAATTATTTTGTTTTCTTTTTAATATCATTAATAATTTACCTATTTTATATTATATTATCCAACTATCATATTCCTTAATTAATGAAAACGCTCTTTGAGAACTACTAGTTCACACACTTTAATTACTGTTTCAAATCTATGATTCTCTCTTTGGGCTTTGGGTTTTTCAATAATATTTGATCAGTAAAAAATGATTGATTAGGTAAGTTAATTAATGAAAAAGTATGTTAGCTCTTAGATTGGAATATAAAAAGCTGTACAAAGTCTTCATAATTTTATAGTGGAAAATTCATGGAAATAAGTCACCATGTTTTTTAATTGTTATAAAATCATAACTGGTATTTGTCTCTGTCATTCTCTGAATAAACTAGTCACGAATGTAATTTCATTTGTGAATTTAACTTTTATTTCTTCTACATTTGCTTACCCTGAACTAGAAAGCCGCGAACAAGCCATGATTAGGAGAGAGCTTGTGTTCAAAGATTTGTACATAATTCATAGTTTAAGTTATGCAAGTTTGCATAATAAACAGTTTAAATACTGCAGCAACAGAGCTGGAGAGGAAATTAGGATTCTGAATGAAAAAGTTAATTATACCTCTAAGGATCTTGGGCATTTTGCAATACATTAAAAATAAGCTTAGACGATGATAATTTAGGCTAAAAGAGGATGAAAATTCAGAAGATTATGGGAGTGGTGATAACTGACAAGTTATCTTATTAAGTGTGGATAATTAGACCAAATTAATTTTAAAATTGTAGTAGTAGATTCTAGATCAACAATGGTGTAAATAATTTCCGGGACTGATGATCTTGCAGCTGGAGACATTTATGTTAGATGGCCTGTTAGCATTAATGACCACTTTCTCTGCTTCAGGCATTCTATTTAGATAACCCAGAGGGATAGAGCTGAAAAGTAGAATCCTCACCATTTTAGTGTGGCTGCCAGAGATGATCAAAGACTAGAAAATTTTTATCAAGGAAAATGATTTTTAATAAGAAAAAAAGATGTGAAATATGCCACAAAAATTTCCTTTACCCACTTTTGTGTCTACTCATTCAGTCACTCAGCCTATGAGCATTTGTAAGAATAATAAGGTCTGATGTATATTCGGAGCATTTATTTTGTTAGTAGTGTACAGTTTTCATGACATAATTTTATGTTCTTTAAACAATACTGTGAAAGAGGAATAAATATAATCATGGTTCAAACGGTGCATTTATGAGTTCTCACATTCGTTTCCTGCAGCTAATTGATTATTCCAAGCATATGCACTCAGTAATCCAAGTTATTTGCTCTGAAACATACCTAAAAGACTCTGGAATCATACTAAAAATATACCACATATTTTTTTGCCTAGCTTTTGGCACCAAAGATAAAGCCATAGCTTACATCAGTGTTTCTAAAGCTCTGTCTTGCAACCCCTTTGAAAAACTTTAACCTTGAAAGTATTTACAGTTGCAAAATTATAGCCTTGAAGTAGCAACAAAATAATTTTATGCTTGAGAACTTTATTAAAGTGTCACAGCATTAGGAAGGTTTAGAATCACCAGCTTAGCTATCGTGTAACTCAAAGGAAAATCTCAATGTCTACTTAGTGAAATGGCTCAATATGGACCCCCCCCTAAACCTGGTAAACCCACTTTTATATATAGGATCATTATAGTAGAAAGAACTGACTTCATGCCAGAGTCATCCTCTGCCCTTATGTTTATGCACACAATTAAAGACAATCACACACACACACACACACACACACACACACACACACACACACACACACACACACACTAAATGAATGTAGTAATTTTAATATAAAGGTGAGAATAACTTGACAGCTTATCAGGTAACAATGCTTACTGCCAAGCCTGGTGATCTGAGTCGTATTTCCATGACACACATAGTAGAAAGAGAGAAATAATTTCTCAAAGTTTCAAAGAACTAAAAGTGAGCCAAACATAGTGTGTACAAGGTTTGCTATCACTTACATACCACATAACTTCTTTAAACTTGTTGCCCACTGTTTTTGCTCCTGAACACTTGTGCCGAGACTTATTTCTTCTCTTTTCTATTTCTTAATTTTCCAAAATTTGATTCTGTACAAGGGCTTGTCTTCATATTAGTTTAATATCAGTTCTTCAATTTATGCAATCTTCCATCTGATATTATCTTTTTCACTCCCTCACCTACTAAAAGTCTTTCACCAGTTCTGTCCCTCTTAATGAAACCTTCTCTTAGCACTCTTAAAAATTCTAAGCATCAAACTCCAATCTAAGTCTTGGCATGTGTCATGTTCTTATCTACTTAGTTTGTAAAGACTCTCCTCAAACCACCAGGTTATTTTCTGTGTGTCCCTATTCACACAGCCTAAAGTATTATTCAACAATGAACTGTGGGAGATTATGGTGTTTCATAAATAATTGTCCCATCCACTGGTTTAATAGAAATTGCTGATTGTCCAAAGGCAGGCAGGAAGTGTGGGCAGGGCTACCAGACTATGAGAACTCTGAGAACAGGAAGCACAGAGCAGAACGCCGGAGAGAAGCAGAAGAATCAGAGGACAACCATGCTGCTGTGAGAAAAAGTATCAAGCCCCATGGCTGAACAGGATGAGTCATGGGTTAGATGAAGGGTAGAGAGCTAGCAATCTATATGCCTGGGCCTTAGGCCGATCAGCTTCAAATTAATGAAAATATCTGTGTGTATCTGTGGGACTGCAGGTCTGTGGGTCCTAAACCTTGAGGTTAGGGCCGAAAGTCCTGGCCAGAAACCTCCAACTACAATGAACATGTGCTGAATATTGTATGAATACACCAACAAGTAATTAAACAAAAAGCCTAGTTGGAAACAAAATGATCATCAATGAGATGAAACTATAAATCTTTAGATATGAATAAATAGAGCAGGGGGCTGAGTATGGAAATAGGGTTGTGAAACTTCTTTTGTTTTCTTTATTGATAAACGGAACGATAGAGGCTTAGTTTAAACCTACATATTGTGTCCACTGAAGAGTGGAGACTACAGGACCAGAGGGTGTTCCAGGTCATAGCTAATTTAATGGCTGAGAGTAAAACTACACTGTCTGGACAAGTTGTGTTTCTATGAAAATCCCACAAGCAATACAAAATAGTTGACTTTATTTAAAATACAGACAGTGTGGTAACCATTGTAAATTGTATCTACTTTCAAATTATTTAGATTATGTAAAACTCAAGCAGAGACATTTCCTAAATAATTTGAAATATTAGGTTTGAGGAGATCAGAAGATAGAATTATATTCTAGTTAAATTATTCACTTACCTATTTCCTGAGGAAAAATAATTGCTTAAACTTAATTTCTCCAGAAAAATAAAATTTGTTAACCAATTTTTGGTATATTTTATTGCATACAGAAACCTGAAAATTTAAAATATATGAATTTATATGTGTGTGCATGTGCATGCATGTATATTAAAATATTTTCAAGATAACCTGTTTCATATTATTGCCTTCCTTTAGTTGTAATAACATCAGCAGAAGTATTGAAACATCTTATGGTAGCTTCAGATCATTTTTTCTGATCAGGATCTGTTATCAAGAAATATGCTGTTTAGCACTATTTTTTGCATTATAAAGATATAGCGACACCACATATGAACCCAAAACCTTAAATATAGTATATGTTGTTTCTCTGATTGTTGAACTTCCTTTTAAAATGTAATATATTGTGAAAAGTCCTCTGATATTTCATTTATTTAATTTTGTTTTATGTAGATTATTTGAAATTTATGTGCATGGATTTACTTTTAAAAGAATTTATTTTCATTACTAGAAAACATTGCTCTGTGTAGAACCATGTAAAAGAATGTTTTTGGTAAAGGTTTTTAGAGCATAGGTATGAATTACCTCAAAGAGTTCTGAAATGATTCATACTCTTTTCTTTCTTCCATATCTCTGTATATCCAAATCAACTTGTATGACTGAAAACAAAATCTTTTCCTGAATATGTGTCAGAAGATATTAGCAACTGTTTCTATTTTAATTTCTCAGTTTTGTTGTTGTTGAGTGTTCTAACATAAAATTCAGTTTGACCCCCCAATCCATCACAGCACTGGGTAATCATTTCTTTCCAGTTTCATCTCCAGCTGTCACTTCCCTTTCCTATTGCCCTTAATCCATGATTTCCTAGTCTTGAAACCAAGAACTTTAAAAATACCCAAATGTCTCCTGGATTTTGACTATAAATTCTATATCAAGGGAAGCTTCACCAAGAATATTATTTTACATGGTTTTTCACATAGGAATATTATATAGAAATGAAAATAAATGCTGCTTTGTGATAAATCATACTATGAACTTCAAATAATCCACATAGAATAAAAATAAATAAATGAAGTATCAGAAGACTGTCAACAACACAGGGCATTTTTTAAAGAATTTCAACAATCAGCAAAATAGCATATACTGTATTTAACATTTGGGTGCAAATGTATTGCTCTTTATATCTTTATAATGCATAAAAATTCTAATTTTAATGTATATTCTTTCTGAAGATATTTTCAATACATAACTTTAAAAGTATATAACTGAGGCTAGAGAGGTAGTGCCCCCCACACCCTGAAATCTGAGGTTTGATTCCTGGCCTTGACTTGGCATCTCACAACTATCTGTGAATCTAGTTCCAGAGCATCTGATTCCCCCTTCTGACCTCCACAGGCAGTGCAGGAACATATTGTGAAGACACACTTGAAGGCAAAACACCCTCATATATAAAACCGAAATCAACTTAAATTAAATTATACTTAAATTAAAGTTTATTACATCTCTGGTATTTGACACTGTCCCTTATATTTTAATTCTAACTTGTAAATTGCTAATAAATTTATTAATTTTCATTTTTATAGTATTAAAGAGGAGTCTTATCACTTTTCTATATGACATCCTAATGCATTTATCTAATTATTCCTATCAATGAAAAACCAGGATTAGGATATTGGGTTAAGAACTTGAATTATTAGAGAAGCAGAGAAGCCACTGATCACCTCCCCTTTCTTCTGTTTCCCAATCCAAAAGGGCTGAGATTCTTTCTATACCATGACTTTCTACTTCCTCAGATTTCAAAACCTCTATAGTTAACTATGGTCAAGTAGTGACTAGCTCCACCCTCTAATTCAAAACAAACTTTCTTCTCAGAATGCAATAAAAATATCATACAATCCCCCACTTGTCTAAATGAAAAGGGAAGAATTTAACTCTGACAAACTATATACAATAATTACAATAACTATAGAATTTCAATGCCATCAGAAGCATAAGAAGGACATAATATTTCCTACACAAGCAGGAAGTGCAGAGGAAACAACTCCTAAACCTAATCAAAACTAACAGAAATCCCAGCTGCCTGGTAAGTCACTCAAGTCCTCGGCAATGTTACGGCAACCTTCTTCAGACATTTTTGTCTTAAGAGTATATTCAATAATCTACTATTTTGTACTGTTACTTCTACATGCTTCCTTTTTTCAGAACAAGATCCCCAAAATCTCCTTTGATGTGGGAATGTCTTTCTGTATGTTGTGAATATGAATCTTTGAATAAAGGAGCTGTTTTGGCCCTTGGCAAACACCATAGCCAGACACAGTATAGGTAGGAGAAACAGGGTGGAGTCAGAGAAAGATCATGAGCCAGACGCCCAAAGAAGAAACATGTAAGGAACACAGGTGAGACATGGGATATTTGGCAGGACAGATTAGTAAGAATGGGTTGAGTTAAGATGAAAGAACTAGCTAGCAATGTGCCTGAGCTATTGGCCAAACAGCATGAAGTTAATATAAGCATCTGAGTCATTTTTCAGGGCATAAGCAGCTGGGGTAGCTAAGCGATCTGGGGCTGCATGTTTGTGGGTCTGACCTGCTGTAACACTCCTTTGTTTAGGTTTTTCTATCCATTACCAATTATAGCTTGTAACCAACACCCCTAAATGATGACAACTTATAACCCAGTAAATGACCAAAAATGGCCCACACAACTTCTTGGGGATGTGGGTGTTATGTTTTTAAAGTTACTTCCCATTGTTTGGGCACAACTGCTTCTTTAGGAGACTCTGAGAAAATTTAGACTACTGTCAAGTACTGGTAGAATTAGCCATATCATTTGTTGCCTATATCTGTGTAATGGGTAGCTGTATGGCTTATCTGAATTCTTTGCTGGAGTAATACATGAGGGGAGATCCCAAACACTGGAGTTGATGCTGGGGCTGGACTCCCTCAGCTAGCCACCTTAAAATTATCTTGAGCTGTTTGTAGTCTAAAGGTTTTGGTGTTTTTTGAAAGCCTAGTGGCATTACCACAGTCTATGTGGAATTGTTGCTGTGGGGCTCCATCTTTTTTGAGGACTTCAAAAGTTATTGTCCTTATCCTTTTTTTGTTGTATCCTCAAATCCCCATATTATCACTCACTTCTCCAAACCCCATACCTCAGTGAGTCTCTGTTTCATTAAGGTAGGCCTAGTGACAGTTGTAAACTGAATAGGAAAGGCTAAGAAACCTGAAAGTCCCTTTCATTGGCTCTGTTTAGAAATCACTATGATCTTTTCTGATGATTGCATAGCAAATTGGATTTACCTATTCAATTTTGCATTATTCTTGTGTTATTGAGATTATGATGAATAATAAGATAATAATTGCAATTAGCCTCTGGATGACTAATGGTCCCTTAAATTGATTTTGAACAATCAATTTGAACATCTTCCCATGACCAAATTAGAATAGGGAGGGGTAGAGAGTTTCCACACACATTACTGAAAAAAAATTAAAATCTTATCAAATACTGACAACGGTATAAAAGCTCCCTCTGGTTTGGGAATGAGGACAGCAGATATAGCTGTTTACATTTTACTTTTGAAATAAGAAATTTAATGTTGGTTGGAATATTTTGTTTCATTGTTGGTTAATGCTTTTAACACAGAAACCATATGGTCCATTATAATTTTAGTACCTCTCAATTCACCAGCATCTATTTAGACTACAGCAAGCTGCAGTGTAACATTCAACCTTGATCAAAGACTGCTAGTCTCACTATGTCCCAATGTCTTCATCCAAGTTGGACCACCAAGGGCATGCTATCTCCCCACAGTACCTAGGAACCTAATCTAATTGCATCCCCTTAAGATTGAGGCACAAAATCTACTGCCAAAAATGAGTTTTGTTTTTAACTGGAAAAGTTCTAAAGTATTAGATTAATGAGCTTTGAACCTATCTAAAATATCAACAGTTTTCTGCCTTGATGATTTGTTTGAATATTTGAAAGTGTCAGGACATACAGTAATTCTAGGATAAAAAATATAAAAATGTATATTCATAATACTTACTGCCTTTTCACATTAATATTTAAAACCACATATGATCATGTAGGTTGGGTAAGATAAGAGGCTATGACACTAAACATAATCTGCTCTGTGTATCATAAAATCAAGCATTTTCCATGAGGACACTGAGGTACAGGATCTAAAGAACACTCCAGCTTCATGCCATTAATATATACTACACTTTATATGTGGTAAAGCGCTCTAGGGAATGCATGGACTTGACTTCAGTCCAACTAATTATAATCAATTAACAAGGATTAAAAAACATAAAATAATCATCCTCCTCTCCTCCTGCATTTTGCCTATACTTCAATATACTGAGAACCCTTTCACCTACTCAACTATCTTGGTGGCATATAATTAAGGAATGATTAAAATATATACAATATGCAAGGATGTGTTATATATGCTTTGGAGTACATTTTCTATACCTTATTTGACCTTCAGGTTGATGTTAGGACATTGGTATTTTATTCCCATTTTTCAGATTACATACAAAGCTAAAACAGATGAAAGATATGAATTGACTTGCTTAAGGTCAAAGAAATAAAAAACATCAAAACTAGAATTTAAACCTAGTCTCTTATCCTAAGTTCATGATTCTTTCCACAGGAACAATATATTGCTAAAATATTAGATCCAAAGTACATGTTAGAGATTATTTTATCCAGAAATGGAAGACATATTTGAAATAATGTGCCAAATCTAATTATTCAGAGCTGACTACAGTGTGTGCTTAGAGTAAGGAGATCCAATGCTGGCTCAGTAGGAAAACGCATTGATTGATTATTAATGCCTGCCAAGGGCACAGATGCCAGATATATTCCAGTCTTTGACTATTTCTCTCATTTTTACTGATGACGAAAATAAAACTGTGAAATTTTAAATAACTGATCCTGAGCACTTAGAACAGTATTTGAAGAACCATGGCTATGTTGCTACCTTGTCTGTCTGTAGTATGAAGTTTCTGGCCCAGCCTTTCAGGCCTAGCCTCAAGGTTTATGTCCACAGGCCCACAGACCTGCAGAGACATACAGATGCTTACAATAGTTTTAGGCTGATTGGCCTATGGCCCAGGCATATAACTTGCTAACTCTTTACCCTTAATCTATCCCATGACTCTTATCCTGTTCAGCCATGCATCTCAGTACCTTTTCTCAGAGCAACATAGTTGTCCTCTGCTTCTTCTGGCTTCTCTCAGAAATTCTGCTCTGTTCTGCCTGTTCATTCTGTTAGCCTGGTAGCCCCACCCACACTTCCTGTCTGCCTTTGGCCAATCAGCAGTTTTTATTAAACTCATAGACAGGGACAATTATTTACAACGGAACAACATAATCCCTCTACACCTGTCTCCATAATTACTGTTCTTGGCCTGATCAGAGACATTTCTGTGAAGTTTCTCTTGGGAAATAAAAAAAAAAAAAAAAATAATCACCATCGTCTCTAAACTGCTTTCTGGTTTTCTCCTTCTATAATGTGAGAGTCATCTCAGAAGCATCATTCAATTATTCATTAGTATTTTGTAATAACAGAAGCTAGACATTAAAATGAGGAGCCTCAGACTGAAGATCGTTACCATCAGTGGGTTAGCCTCCACAAAAAATAAAATAAATAAAATAAAATAAAATAAAATAAAATAAAATAAAATAAAATAAAATAAAATAAAATAAAATAGAAAGTGCATACAGTTAAAGCAAGGTAGAAATTTGAAGACTATCCAAATAGTTCATTCAGAAAGTTATTTGATGGTAGCTCCTAACTCATGAATTGCTGACAAATTAAATGAGACAATGCTCATAAATTATTTTATTGGTGCCTGGAAAATGATAGAATGAAGAATAAATAAATAAAAATATTTTTAAAAATCAGAAATGGTTGTAGAATATGTGTTAGTGCATGTCTGCTTATGAGTATTTTCACACTGAATTATCTCCTTGACTAACCTAATTGTCTTTGCTTTGTAGTCATGCCTTTTAAAATTCTTTGCAGATCTGCAAATACAGAGCAACTTCAATTTTAAATGGAAAACTCATGTGCTGTTTTATATTTCACTACACAGGGTATCTTATTAATTTTTTCTAGCTTTCATAATCATTACTAAGGAGTAGTATCAGACTAGAATTGCTATTCATGAACATAAGTCAGAAAGAGGTTAATTGAGTAGTCCTAAGTCACACTAAACTGTTTGGTCAGTGAAGGACAGTGATGTGGGAACGCCTTTCTGTATGCTGTGAATAGCAATCTTTAAATAAAGGAGCTGTTTTGGCCCATGACAGGCACCATAGAAAAAGTACGAGGAGAAATCAGAGCATAGGTAGGAGACATAGGATGGAGTCAGGCAGACCAAGCCCAGAAGCCCAAAGGAGCAATATGTAAGGAACACAGGTGAACCACGGACCACATGGCAGACAGATTAATGAAAATGGGTTGAATTAAGATGTAAGAGCAAGCTAGCAATGTGCCTAAGCCATAGGCCAAACAGCATGAACTTAATAAAAGCGTCTGAATCATTTCTGGGGGTCTGAGCAGTGGTGGGTGGCTAAGGGGTCTGGGGCTGAAGGTCTGTAGTCTGGACCTCTGGCCGCCTGGGGCCAGAAACCTCATTACTACAGAACACTGTTTCTTAACTAACTCCTAATTCAAGATCTTATAGTATTTGCCATTTCCATTATGGTAAAAAAAAAAAAATGATACTGCTTCTCCTATCTCTGTCCCTTGATCTCTTATCTGTATTCCTTATATTATGTTTTTTTAAATCAATTTTTTACTTCAAATATGTATGAAGTGGTGTCTTGTATCCACACTTTTGGTCATTTGAAGCAGAATCATAACTGTTCTGTGTTACTAGCAAATGATGTAGACAGTCTATCCCCCAAACAATACTTTTGTTTTTTAGCATATCCTTTGTCCAAATCATTGATTTGTACTTAATATAAAAGAGTAATGATATTCTAAATGCCAAGAATGCATTCTGAGCATCATTGTATATCCATATGTTTAACAAAGACTGCTTATCTGGGGTGATTTGCTAACACCAGGATAGAGGAGCAAAGCCTATTCAGGTTTCTTTGACTACAAGGTTCCGTAACAAGGCTTCATTTTCTTGTATTGGATGTTAAGTATACTAGGTTTTTGGGAGCTGTGATGGCTATTAATTAGTGTTAACTTAGCAGATATAGGCTCACCCAGGAAATAATTCTCTGAACACAACAACTGGTTAGGCTTAATTGAAATGAGAAGAACCAATCTAACTATAGATAGCACAATTCTGTAAGCTGGGGTCCCAATTAAGGAAGAAATGAGACTGAAAACTTATGCTATTGATTCTAGGGTATTGTTACCATCTGTGGAGTCAGATTCAAAAGATTCCTTTTCCTGATCTATGTTGCCTATATGATATTAGGCAATTGCTTCATATTTTTGTTATTCACAATCCTATTCATTTCTTTTTGCTTTATTATTCTGACAGTACATATTACTCTTACTCAAAACTGTACGATTTAGTACAGGTGTTTATCTTTATATGTATACAAATATAAAACTATGAATATATAACACAACTACTGTTTCATTTTCTTCTACTTCAGTATAAAATTTCGATGATTGAAGATATGGAATCTGTATCTTCCTTTTGAACTGATAGACTAAAAACCTGTAAAGGAACAATAAATATTTTCTTAAAAATAACTGATTAGCAATTAAATTAATAGTAGTAGCTATGTAACTAGATGGTCATAAACATTGAGATAATAACTGCAATTATTTTGAACAGCTTGATATAAGGAATGCTGAATAAGAATCAGCATCTTATATATGATGAGTTCTTTATTAATATAGGTTGAAGTTCATCTGTCATGTCAGCACCTATAAAAAGAGAGTAAATGCAGTTTGTTGATAATTAGTCATGTGGCAATCAACAATTATTATGCTTTATATACCCTCAAGCTTTTCACTGCCATACGTGGTGCTTTGTGCTTTTATCTCAAATTTTGTTTAACCAAATATCTATGTTCACTCAACAAATATTTGCATGTGCTACCTATATAAAACTTTGTATTACATTGTAATACATTAAAGAACACCTCAAACTGTCAAATTTGAGTCATGAGATTTTATCCAATTAAAGAAATATACTTCTAGAGCTTTGTAGGCACAAAACTTTTTGTATTCCTACATGTTTAACCTCTATAGGTTAGGAGTCAATCTTAAAGAAAAGCAGACTACTTTCTGCTTTTCTCAACAATAAGAAATAGTACAGGATAAATCCCATACTAATATATCTCCTGCATAATAGAATCTATCATTCAAAAAAGCATTATTAAAATTAGGCAAATGGATCATATTTCTGCATTAATCAATTTTTATCTTAAAACTCATATGAATCTGATTAAAATTAATTCCACACAGTTATCATTAAATTTTTGAATGTTTATGTTTTACTTTTTGTATATGTTTATCTTATTTAAATCTTTCAATTGCCCATTTCTTTGGGAGACACTATGATGAGGTCATTGTAAAAAAATAATAGTTTGAATAACTTAGTAATTATAGAAACATTTTTCAATTGGGCTTATACTTGAGATACAAATTTGAATACTGAATTTTGCTCTGTCACATTCCTAAGTTAGAAATCATTTGATCACAAAAGAGAAACAGCCTGTAGGTGTAGAAATTGAGGGGTTCATTCCAATGTCTTCTTCTAATATCTGAGAGAAGCTACTAATATCTGAGTCTCAATACAGGATGATGCTTTAGAAAAAAAATTGTGACAAGGCCATAACACATGAAGCAATGTTAAATCCTAGAATGAAAAATACAGTTTGTATATTTTCTAAATATTTAGGTATTTAATCAGGTGTCATTTTTCCCGTTTTATAATCTGTTCGGGATAAGATATGCCTTAGAAAAAATAACAGAGCATTACATTGGAAAGCAACAAAAGGCACTAAAAAGTTTGTGTTGCATGAAGTCATCAATGGAGTTATTATGGATAGAATAAAAGAGCCTTGAATTGGCTGATGTTTATAAAGAAATTCAACAAAAATATCTAAACTCAAAAAAAAAAAAAACGCACATCTTGAGATCGAGTTAAGAACATGTTTCCGCAATGCAAAAGTGATACTTGAGTAATAGATTCTGCTGAGTCAGCTCAAATGAGAGTAGAATATGAACAAACCTTGGAGAGTGAATCAGTGATAGCAGTATTGGAAATACGTGACAAAAGTAGGGGGAATTTGGAATTACGTCTATTACAAACAGTATACATAAATAAAAAAGGAGACAAGAACATGAACTATTTCCTTAGATTAAGATAATCAAAAGATTTAATTAAGTTGACTGTAAACCATGGGACACAGAAGTATATCAAATATTAATTTATACTCAGCAATGTCACATGTCCTTAAATAAAAGCACTGCTTTTGTAGCCTTAACATTCCAGTTCTAGCTACCTACCATATACACTTAAACATACACAGACACACAGACACACAGACACACACAGACACACACATACACGCACACACATACATGGACACACAGACACACACACACACACACAGGCACACGGACACACACCACCACACTTGCATGCACATGTGTGTGTTACATAGAATTCTCAGTAATAATAGTGACTGAACATGCCTCATGAAGCCTTAGCAGGTTTAGGAAGTAAGCCAGACTGTTGAGGTTCTGGTGTTGCTGACATTACCAGATGGCATTAATTTAATTCCACTCAGTTATGCTTTTAAATTTGATTTGAAAAATGTGTCATAAAAAGCTATTGAGAAGTATAGTGCTGCATTTTTAAGCAGCCTGGCAGCTTGGGAGCTTGTGTCTGCTCAGGGAATCTATCAGAAAAATGGTTTGAGATCATGTTGTGCCTTTACACTGTTACAGGGAGTTAGACTCCAGTGACAGGCATATACTGATCCTGGATTTCTCTCAGTTGAGATATCAGAAGCAAAGCACACATCTCTAGGGAACTGGAGAAAGGATTACAAAGAATAAATGAAGTACTATTTAAAAATGTGCCTTTAGCACACAACAAGGAATTTTAAAAAATACTTCACATATGTATAAACTGAATGCATGTTAGTCTGTTATGCACACTTACTTTTCCAGACATTTGTATGCATGCTCTAATATTTTTCTGGACTCAGTATCTTTTGTGATAATTTATAAGTAAGGCACTAAATACGTGTCTCCAGAGAGATATAAAGATATATGAAAGTGTAACATATGATCCATTGAAGTTTAGAAAGCAAATTTGAAGACTTTTTTCCAATTATTTTATCATTCAATTTTAATGTATTCATTTTTTTAGAATATTAACACCTGCATATGGTATTTCAACCAAATCAACCTCCTCTTCCTATTATTCTTATACCAGTCACTCTTTTCTTTTTCTTTTAATTATATACTTCTTATATGTGCAATTTTAATAAATTAAATAAGTCTAGATTGTATGTATACCTTCTGTAGGTATATTGCTCTTTCTTTTTGATTTATTGATTAATTGATTGATGTATTTTGATAAAGACACAGAATCACAATAATGTTTGTGTTGGATCTCTCATAACATCTATAATTCTATTTGTTTTAATGATTTTATATCCTTGTAATGGTTTATTTTAATCATCACAATTATCAATGAGAAATAAAATAGAAGCTGAGCTGTCAAACATTCTACTCTGCTTTTGCCTTTCAATAACTATAAAGGAAAAAATATTAACTCTTAATTACCAGGAAAGTATAGGAGGTAATAATCTGTCTCTATTTTTACATTTCAAAAGTGAAACCTTATAAGAAATTTTAGTACAAGAGCAAAGAGTAAGATTTTAGTATAGAATTTCTGTACCACAGGCTCTTATTTAGCACTGGCTGTCTGTAGGAATCTGGCTTGACCACACTGAGCCTTATGATCTGTCTCACTAATATAAAAGTTTCAAATTCTTTTAAGGGAGGGTCATGTTCCATGAGGAGTTCCTCACCCAGGGGTTCCCTGAGTCTACCTATAAGGAATGTATGTTTTTCTGCTTACAACCCTACCATTACACTAAGTTGTTTTGCTCATGCGTTATATTCAAATATGCTAACTCCCTCTACTTTACTAGTTATTGTATTACCAAAGTGTTTATTGCCTGTCATCTCTAACCTGAATGTGAATTTCATGGAAACATAAACAGATATTACAAGATCCTTGTGAATTATAAGTTTCAGGATCTCATAAGGTTGCCTTAGCAATGTGATCATGTGGTTATGGGTTTTTCCATAATTTTTCAAAGGAAAATATTCTTTAACAGGTAAATACTATAATATTCTAGTACTTTCCCTCCACTACACACTGAGCTTTACTTAGTACTATCTATTTGATGTATGCATTTGGTGACCTAGCTTAATAAGAATTTAGTTGGGTCTATAATGCACTGGAATTTTGACATGATTTAACATCGTTAAATTTCAATTAATAAAATTTTATAGATAATGAAGGCAGCTGTAAATAATTATCCCACCCTCAGTTTCAACAGGAATATGTCTGCCCTGACTATGAATAATTCCAAGTCCAAGCTCTGTAACTTCTGTGGGTTTAGTGACACATCAGAAGACATTTACTGGCAATGCCTAAAAGTATGTTTTACATCTCTTTATCCATCTTCAAGCATTTACTATGCATTTCTATCAAACCTTCCTTGCTGTGGGATGTGGTTTTTGTATTTTTACCCTTTTATTCCATCTTTGCTTACATAAATTATGTATTTGATATATGTGTACCTGTGTGTACATGTGTGTGTTCGTGCTTAGAGGGATATGGTTTGTATTTGCTCTATGGATTTGGAGGACAGAAGAAAACCTTTGGTATTAGTCTTCCCTTTATGTTTTTTCTGATGCAGAATTATTTTGTTTGGATCTCTTTATAACTAGCTAGCTGTCTGTGAGCTTCTCAAGAGTTACTTCTCTCACCTCCCATTTTGCCATTGATGCTACACTACTGAGTTTGATGTAAGCTCTAGGAATTCAAGTTTAAGTCCTCATGACTGCACTTCATGCTTTATGGACGGAAACTTAACCAACGTTCATAACCTAGTATTCACTTCTTTGTACACTATGTGTTATATAATCTAGGATTTTCTGCTCTTTACCTTTGAGTCTCTAACATTATTTATTTTTCACAATAAAAATTACCATAACCAATAATACAATATTCACTTTTTAAATTGACCTCTCCTAAGGTACAAACACCAAAAGTGTGCGCAAAAATCAAGCTATACTAGCACCATATATATTTTACTCACAAACTGGTAAAAAAAATAACTATACAAAAGATGCATAAACTACATTGGCATAACAAAACAAAGACATTTAGAAGATTTAAAACCTTAATGCTTCTTTGATAATTTTAATATATGAAAATTTGAGAAATTTTGCCAAACATACATCAATGCTAAACATGTAGTTTTTATTTAAAAAATATTATGAAACTTAATAAAACATCTTCAAAATATCAAGGAATATATATTTTAAAAAACTGACCTAACTTTCAAATCCATCTGTAGGAAAGGATGTGAATATCATACACAAACATAACATGTCAGTGATGCTGTAAGAAGTGTTGTATTGTAGGTTACATATTCTGTTTAGTTTGCTTTTTTTTTTTTTTGTAAAGTGTCTGCTAGCCTTTCAGGATTGTTAGTATACAAGCATTTTAACTTGTGTCTTTGTGAATTTCAAGTAAAGATTGTGCTGATATATATATATTTTAATTTCTCTATTTTTCCTTAAGACCCTCTTTCAAATTTTGTCTTGCTAGTGTCCATCAAATTTAAGTTTATCCTGGCAGAAAACTTGAGATGTCCCCAAAGATTTACTCCTGGGTTTTAGAGTAAGGAGGGGGCAAAGCTTTCTTGGGAAAAAAAAATCACAGGATGTTCTTTACGAAGTTCTTTTCAAGTTACTTTGCTACTTCTCATGAGAACCATATAGTAGAACTTTTGACCTTTATTTCTTAGAGGCCACTTTGAAATGCTCCGAGGAGATCTGTTTCTGGTGAGGATTACAGAATCCACTTTAACAAGCACCACAATACATTCACAAAGCATTATCTAAGACCCTTAGAAGTAGTTATCATAGCCTCCATCATGACCCCACATGTGCCCAGATATCTCTTCTTGCTTGCCTGAGCTTATTGGCTGAGGTTCGGGTCAGACTTCACTGTGGGTAGCATGATCCAAAGGTCCTAGTTTCCTATACTAAATCATATCACATTGTGGTTGAGCTAACATCCTTATCATTGCAGCATCACACTTTCTGGTATTTGACTGGCCCTTTTAAATCACAGTAATAATACATCCTAGAAACATGCATTTATGGGAATTTTAATATGCTATATAAATGCTTATTCTTCTACAGCATGTGTCACTTATTTAGGAGATCCTTAAGCCTAGACCATTAAGAGTAAGTCAATCAGTTTTAGAAACCAAAACTCTTCTGATATATACTTCATTCCTTATAAAATAAGGTTTAAATCTGAAAATGAAAGTCATATTCCTATGTGGCTTGAGAAATTTATTCTGCCCCCCTTTAACTAACAGAACTTTGATGTTAAGAACCACAAATTATCATCACCATCAAAATAGTGTTGATGATTGCTAAACTTGTGGTATTCAGCTTAAGTTATAAAGTAGAGTCTTATATCAGAATTCCACATAATGGAGATATATTTTTTCTGTCTTTGGCATCTGTGTCTAATGTAAACAATTCTCATTGCTTTCTTTAGAGTACAAAAGAATGTTCTTGATTTTCATGTTACCAACAAGGACTAGAAAAGGACTTGGTACATAGGAAACCTGAGTATGTTTCCATTTAGACAAAGTCCAGTTAGAAATATTGTTTCTGTGCCTAATACAGGGCTTGACATAAGTTGTAAAGAGTTATAAAGTAGGAAACCAGCCATAAGGCCTCACAATGCTCCAAAGCCTGGTGGGTTCATGCCACTGTGACAAACAGGTATGTGGTAGAGAAATGGAAAAGGGGAAGAAGTGGAGCAATTTGTGTGCTCTGGAAAGAAGCTGATCTGAAGATAAATGGCAGTAAAGGAAAAGCTGATACAGGGCTAATATAGGTGATCTACACAGCCATTTGGGGTCATGTGCTATCTGATGTCAAGGTCTATGCTGCTGCGGAGGGCCAGTCTAGATCTGTGGCCCTACCATAGCTGGAATCCATGATGATATCCACAATCTGAAAGCTATGTGTTTGCCCAGAGTCTAGGCTGCCACCTGAGACAATGTTCATATCCTAGGACCATACTGCTTCCAGACCGTACTGATATGGGTGGTCTGTGCTGTCATGCAAGACTATGATAACATCTAGGACTGAGTTGTGACCAAGAGCATTTCTGGGTCTATAGTCATACTGGGTCTAGGTTGATGTCTGTTACCACTGAAGGCCATGGAAAAGCTGTCCCTGGTGGCTTGAGCACTTGACAGCTGGTTTTGCCTTTTGTTGGCTACCTCAGAGGAAGAACTGCTCCCCCCGAGAGGAAGAACTAGTCCCAACCCTTACTTAAGGTGAGCATTCCTGGTGAAAGCAAAGAGAGACCAACTCAGCTATCACCCTGCTCTTTATCAAGAGCTTTTGTTGGTCAATGCCAACAGCTACCCCATCTAAGTCCTACTGGATAGTATGAAGGGACCTGGTCTGTGGATCTATAGCTACAGTATCTCCATGACCTGCACAACAGCAGAATATCAAAGAGGAACCTTGGTGAGGGTATATTTATGCTGTACAAAAAGCTAGAGGTCTTGAACGAGACCAAAACCTCATTGTAATGAATATTTGCAAGGATAGCTGTTTGAACAAAATGTCACATCATAGCTCCCAAGAAACTACAATGTGCTGGGTGGGCCTATGGACTGGGTGTTAGGAAACAGAGTGCCCTGTGTATGTTTTCACCTACCTAAGGAGTATGGTATCAGGTAGACATGTAAATAACTTCAGAGAGGCCTGGCCTTTGAGGACCCAGACTCTGAATGTCTTTTGCTTACCTAAATAGTGTTTTGTTTGTAATTATTTTTCCCTCATTTTGTTGTTGTTGTTTTCTTTTGTGAGTTAGGGAAGGCTTAGAAGGGTAACAGGTGAGCATGTAAGGACTGAGAAATGAGTGGGATTGGAGTACTTCATGTGACATTCCCATAGAATTGTGTTGATAATACATTTATAATAGTGACACAAAAAGCAAGTATTTATACTATATAAAAATATTTGTCATTTCAAGTATTTACTAATCAACATATATTATTATGTCAAATCCATTAATCTCTTTACTTTTGTATGTCCTTGCATGTATTCCTGTCTATCTGTAAGTACAATGTTAGTATGTATATAAGAGGCATGTGTGTGTGTGTGTGTGTGTGTGTGTGTGTGTGTGTGTGTGTGTGTGTGTGTGTGTGTGTGTGTGTGTGTGCCTGTATGGGTGTACACTACAGATAAAAATTTATGTATTCCCTTATAAATCTCTAATTAAAAAAATAACCTATTCTCTCACTGAACCAATTGGCTAGAATGACTGACTAGTGTGAGGATTTAATAAAAGCTCCAAAAGTTTCAGAGATATCAAAGGGAATCTACCCACAGTCAGTCTAGGAAGATCAGAGAGTGGTGATTCACACCTTTAATCCCAGCCCAAGGACTATCCTGGGAGTGGTGACCTATGCCCTTAATCCCAACTGAGTTTGAGGTCATTTTAGTTTACAGAAAGAATTCCAGGCTCCCAGACAGGCAGTGGTGGGGCCACGCCTTAATTTACCAAGAGAGAATTTAAGGAGGGTATAGAAAGACAGAAGGTGGGAAAAAGCCAAGAGAAGCCAGGCTGAGGAAGCTGGAAAACAGCTGGGTAAGACTGTGGTGTTTATTCTCTCTAATATCTCTAACTTCTTCAGAGATATATCCCTGAGTCTCATTTATTCGTGCAACAGAATAGCCACTAAATCTAGGACCAACCTGTGTCCCAAACCCCTTACACACACACACACACAAATTTCAGACTTGTGCTAAAACACCTGCGTTTGTAACATGGATGCTGAGAATCAGAATCATGGTCTCACATTTATGGCATAAATATTTCACTCACTGATCCATGTTCTCAATACATTTAAGGATGATACTTTGAAATGGCACTTTATATGGTTGATACAACCATATTTTAATAGCTGATATGAATATTTAAAAGTACAAACAAATCACTCAACATCAAGAAATTAAAAAGAAACAGCTAAAATTTTCACTGAAATGAGGGGATTTAGAACAGGTATGCCTTCCTTATGACAACCATGTCTCATTTTTTATCTATTTAGAATATAAGAGCAGTTTGTTTATCAGACATAGATTTATTCTTGAATATCCTTAAAATAAAACCAAACAACAACAGTCTTTGACTCCATGTATACCAGTCATTATCCCCATCTTTCTCTCTGAGAACTAATTAAGAATATTCCGTAGTTACATTTTATTTTCTCTTTGGTTTTGTCCATCTCCATCCTTCTGATGCCAGTAGAGTTACATGTTCCTGACAGCTTCCAATCTCAAGAAGCACAAACTAAAGCTCTACTCTCCTCAGGCCACAAACTAACCATGGAATAATTAATGACCTACAGCTTCAGATTGCTTCTGGAATGCCAAATGACCATAGGTCTATGCCTCTAGAATGTGGACTAGCCTCACCATTAGCCAGGTGACCCACAGCTGCATGCTACTGGCATGAGAAATATATTCTGGCTGCCAGAATACCAAATTCCTGCTCAGGAAGAAGACAAGGTGAATGCTGTGGATAAGCCTTCCTGAAGGTACAGTGATTGACTTCCTCCTGTGAGATAATAACAGTTAATGCTCATTTCACTTGACTCTCAGTCCTTACCTCCTAATGAAACTCTTACTGGAAAAAAAAAAATTCAACCTTCCCCAAATCACAAGATCTGTTCTAGTGCTCAGAAATGGAGTCTCTTTATGCAAACTTCCTATGGTCTGCCTAAGAGAAGACACATACAGCATTTTTTTAAATTCATTTTCCCAATGCTATAATTTATACTTATAGAGCTTTACAATAGCTTTAGATGAAGTTTGCAACTACAAATTCCTATTCAGACCATGTAACTCCCTTGTGGAGAAGAGGCCTGGGCCATGGTGGAATTTGCCAGGGGAGGAATAAGAAAGGTGTGAAGATTTTCGCATGTATGATATTTCATAACTGGGGCTAATGAATCTCACCTCTTTTACTTTCATCTTATTTTTTGTATCTTTTTTTTTGCAGTGTCATTTCTTTGTGAATATTTCTTTTTCCTCTTGGCTCTCCATTGCATTTCAATTCATTGGTTTTAAAGGGAGGATTTGAAAACTGAGTATTAAAACTCCAGGGTACTACATCTCCAAAATCTTTAAGACGATAAGAAGATAAGAACCCAAACCTGCTGAAAGCTTTGGGACTTTCAAGCTTGTCTGTAATACCCTTAAGCCAAAGCAATCTGCCAACTTCCCCTCACCCCTGTCTGCCTAATGCAGGCAGATAAATTGAGCATTAACGTTCTTTATACTTTGGCAAATGAGTCAACCAGGAAGCTTCCTCAATCAGGCCTTGCTTAACTTATAATGCATTACTGAGAAAAATCATAAACTGCATCCTGACAGACCTGTAATGTTCATTTCAATATGTTTTCAATATGTGCAGAGTTGCTGATGTACATTCATATTCCACCAACAAAATATAGCAAACATATTAACAACTGTGGCAAATAGCCACTGTATATGCTGAGTCCCAATGATAGAGTTGTGAGTAAATGAGAATATCTATCTGTCTGTCTGGTACCACTTTGACAGGCAGAGATGTTGTCTGATCCTGAAGAGATGATAGCGGAGGGACAACCAAGCTACAGATAGGCTCAGATGGTCCCATTCAGATTGGAAATATGGAAAGACAGGATGTCAGATTCAGAAAAAATTAGAACCATCAATTTGCAACTCATTAATATTATGTGTGTTTAAACCAGATTTCAGAATAGGGATGTACAAGAGCCAATGTAAAACCACAAGTGTAATTCTGAGTGGAAACCCAGTGCTCTTTTGTTTATTTGGGGAGTGGAGGGACCTAAAGGGGGGGGGGGAACTCACAGGAAAACAGAAATATGCCCAGACTTGGTCAGCCTGTAACACTCATCACCTGCCCAGAGCATGATAAGTTTGGCTTCCTTCTTGTTTAGTGTTTGATTCTTCGCCTGAGAGCACTGAAGGACAATGCAGTGTAAACTATATGAACTCTTGTACCAGTGTCACAAGACCAACAAAGACCTCCAGACAGCCAGATTCCTAGGCGAACATGGGAGGGTCAGTTTATTTTTGGACAGATTTGAATCTGGGATGAAAGTTCCAATGTAGCAAAGGGAATTCGGCCTGAGATCAGGGTTAAGGGAGTTTTAAAGAAGAAATACACAAGGATGGAGCCAAGTGTCCTGGCATTTTAGAATTGGCTAAAGAAAGATGAGGCAGAGTGATTCTTTGAAATTATTGGTTAAACTTGTGGGTGAAACCAAGTTCTGAATGTGTTGGGAGTCAGGAGTATTCCTGAGAATTTTTTCCCTAGATTCTTCTTAGATCTCAACCATGCCCTCAGGTACTAAATAGCCTGAAATTAGTTGGTCTTTCCCTGAGATAAATATTTTTAACTGTATGCTTTCACATTAACATGTACTACATTACTTTTCTGTAATTTCAAAAAACAAAAAAAAAATTTCTTAAACTTAGAACAGCTTGGTAATGATTTATAGTTTGTTGGCAATATAAGTTTAAACCAACCTTTCCCAATTAACTATGTCCTGTTAGATGAAACATGTTCTGACTCTGATTCACTTACTTCCAAATATATTTTAAGTAGGTTGGCTGTTTATGAGAACCTTTATCTGACTTTTTAATCCTGTCTTTGCATTTCGTCTTCCCTTCTTGCTTTCTTCATCCATATTTTTCATTCATTTTTTCCTGTTTGCTTTCCTTCCATCCTTCTTTTATTTTAACTAACTTTCCTTTCATCCCTTTTGTTCAACAAATTTCTTCTTATACTTAGGACTTTCCAAGCCCTAAATAAAACAACATATTCAAACTTTCTGTTCCATGGACTAAATCAATGATAATACAATGTGAAATTCAATAATGGGAAAATGAAAGCTTTAAGAGAGGCCAGAAGAAGTCGTTCAAGTATAGCCCAAAAAAAGGCAGGTCAATGTAAGCTTCCTCCAATGTGTGAGTTTTATAAAGATGCCCAAAAGTACTGGTTAGAGCAATCCGGATTAAAAGGTGACAGATGAAATTCCATAACAGAAGAGATGTGGCAGGATTAAGGTGTCAGAAGACACTTCCGGGACCCTGGAGGGGGTGTGGCCAAGCCCATTGATAAGTGGCTGCTGGGACACGAGGAGGAGCTCTCTTCCTGGTTCCTGGCTGCTGGCTGCTGGACAGACAGAATCGGAATCCATTGTCCTTCCATCGCGCGTCCATCGCGCGTCCATCGCTTGGATATGCCAGTCCTTGTTCAGGTGCCACCATAAGCTGTTACTAATATTGTGAGTGTTAATTTATACTCTAATAAATATTAATTTTGGACTGGCGCCTTGAAAGTAAAACTCCGTCTACATCTGGCGCCCAACGTGGGGCTTGAACCCACGACCCTGAGATTAAGAGTCTCATGCTCTACCGACTGAGCTAGTTTTGTGTTCTGAGGGTTGTGGGTAATTCTTATTCTGTTAGAATAGTTTTAAGTGAAAATTGGGTGGAGGACAGAAGTATAATTAGCATCAAAGATCTCTTTTGAAGAAGAGAAGAGGGATAGATACGATAGATAAAGGTAGATTGTTCTGCCTACCTATACACCATTTTAGCTAAATGTATGGGCTAAGTTAAAGACAATTTGCATTAGTATAGGTATTTGTATATTGATACAAATGTAAAATCATTTTATGTTTAATTGTGATAATTTGTACATTTGTACAAAGTTCAATCTGAAATTGCTTTATATAACCAAAGCAACTTGTATTTCGATATAAATCTGAATCTGTAACTATTATGTAAAATTTAATCTGTAATTGCTATATTTTAAATATGCTTCTATCTCTGTTTAAAATATTTGCACATCATTGTCATGTACACTATGCAATTACTACCTTCATTTAACTATATTAGTTATAATGTATGATTGCAGTAGTTATGATATATGCACAAGATGTTTTATATACCTCTGTTTAGATGATATATATGTATATACATGTCTAAAATGCTGTGGCCACTTTACATAGTAATATACCCCGGGCTAATGTTTGATAGTCATACTAAAAGTCATTGTTCAGGGATTGTACACCTCTTATATAGGTATCCTAATTTCAGTACAGGGTTTATTCCTTAGGACAATAAAAACTACTGTCAACATTACTTAAGGTACCATATCCCAGTCATCTCAGATACAGGTTAGAATATCATAGATAGACAGAAATCTTCAACCATTTCATAGACCCAGAGAATATGGCATTTAACATTTGAAATTCGGCCATGAGAGGCACGACGACTCCTGGTGTCACTGCTCCTTTCCCAAGATGGTATGAGATCGAGGATACTCCATTGGAGTTTGTCCTTTTGGCAGAGAATGGCCGGTTGAGTATGGAACTATCTTTACCTTGACTATTGACAGTACACACATGATGTCCAAGCTGGAGGAACAAGTTGATGGATGGAGACTGACGAAACCTGCCTGGACAGGATAAGACAGTCCCTCCAAAATTGCCCTGCTTGTGAGAAGACCTGTCAGATACCATAGGCCTGTTGCCAATATGATAGATGCTCCAACGGCGCACAAAACCAGAGGTGATTGTCCAGGTAGCTGTGTTGCTGTCCTCTCCCAAATTTTGGAAGCCACTACTTCCATATACTTCTGACTTTCAAGTGATATATCTTCCTTCTCAGGTCTTGAAGGGGTTGAAGAATAGGTATTTACGTTTACTAACTCCTAATAATTCCTATTGTACATAGTCTTAGTTTAGAACCTTCTTAGTTAGACAAAAGGGGGAGATGTGGCAGGATTAAGGTGTCAGCCGATAAGGTCAGAAGACACTTTCAGGACCCTGGAGGGGGTGTGGCCAAGCCCATTGATAAGTGGCTGCTGGGACACGAGGAGCTCTCTTCCTGGTTCCTGGCTGCTGGCTGCTGGACAGACAGAATCGGTATCCATCGTCCTTCCATCAAGCATCCATCGCTCGTCCATCGCTTGGATACACCAGTCCTTGTTCAGGTGCCACCATAAGCTGTTACTAATATTGTGAGTGTTAATTTATATTCTAATAAATATTAATTTTGGACTGGCGCCTTGAAAGTAAAACTCCGTCTACAAAGATATCTAGATGGAATGTAATTTCAGCCCTGAGAGCATCAAATGTCCATTGTGACATGGGACTGGGAAGTGGAAATGGAAGGACAGCATAAGATCAAAATATATGAAGGATTCTCAGGTTATTCTAAGGATAGAAGCAACAGAGACACAGCCATTGAATTGAGAAACTTGCCTCGTGGAGACAACAGTCTAAATGTAATCCATTTGGACAGTGATAAACATGGTATTTTATAAATATTATTTTATTATATATATATGTTAATGTGTGTACATATATGTACATATATACATATATAAAATATGAATAAATATGAAATGAAATATACTCTAGAATGCTTACATGTTTGTGAATACGTGAATATATATGCAGGAACTCATGTAAAATATATCATACAGATTCTAATATCTTCTTCCTGGATCATTGTCAACTTAATTTATTTTCCTTTATCTCTATTTTTTATGTCTATGTATATGTTTATAGAATTGCAGTTGTGTGATCCACAGATGCACATGTGTGTACATATGTATAGAGGTGCACATTCACATGTGTGTATGCATGTAGAAATCAGAAATTGATGCTCTGAATCACCATTTATAGCTCTTCTAAATGTTATTCTAGGCAGAGTTCTCCAATCAAAACCAGAGCTCACAGATATAACTAGTCTCACTAGATTTATTGCTCTGTGATACACTGTCTCCACCTTTCATGGGGATTTGAACACTAGTTTTTATACTTGAAGAGCAAGAACAAACAAATATTCTATATTCTTAGTCAAACATTTATTATTATTATTATTATTATTATTATTATTATTATTATTATTACTATGACTATTATAGTGAAAGGTTTTTCTTATGAACATGCAACTCACTGACCAGCTAGTCTTTCTGATACATAACGCTCTTGTCCCTTCCTCTCAAGAACTTGAATCACAGAAGCAGCTGCTCTGCAACCTTGTCTTTCTTTTGCATCTTCTTCATTTATGTTAATGGGAATCTAAAGTCAGGTCCCCATAAGAGTTTAGAAAACACTTTACCAACTGATCGCAGAACCCCCAAAACATCATTTAATTGTGAGCACAAGTAGCATGTTATGCATAGCAGAAAAAAAATGTAGATTTTGATAATAATTTAAAGATTTTTACAAAGAAGTCTCTTGCTACATCTTTGGGATCACTGACATTCACTTTATACCAATTAAGCGTTAAATGAAGAACTTAATGTTTGCCATAGTTTTTTACTTCATAAAGTTTTTATCTTACAGCAAAGAGATAAGTAATAACTGCAGAGAAAAGAAGTGTAAATGATGTGCACTTTTTCTCATCCAAAATGTCCTAGAAATCTACAGAGACAAAGAGTATTCCATTAATATCTAAAATGTGAGTAATGTGAATCTTTAAAATGGCAAGAAATGTTTAGATGGAAGTGAACTCTCAGGACAAAATGATTGAACTGGATCATTAACTAGCTAGGAAGTATCCACTACACACTTAAGTACTAGAAACAAGTTATATATGCTGGTATTCATTTGGAAGTAAGCATTTTATAAATGTTACAACACTTCCAAAATTCATCATTAAACTAGCCTCATTGGCTAGAATTAGTTGAGGTTTGAGATTTCTGTAATATGTTAACAGAAGTAGTGAGAGTTATAGGGTTTGTGTTGGATTAGACAGAGTGTAGAAAGGAAACACTCCCATTAAGAACTGGAATTATATAACTTTAATTATAACACTTTTACCTTCTGTTCCCTTTCTCCATGCTCTTCCACGTAACTACATGCAACCCTTTATATCTTTCAAGTTATAGCCTCCTTTTTAAAATTTTTGTTACACATATATATGTTTATTCACACACATATATTCCTAAATAAATAAACAAAACTTTCTTACTTTTTATAATATCACTTTTATGTGTATGTTTTGAGACCAGACTGTTTGCTGTCAGATATTATTAGACATTTCTTGATAAATAATGTGACTATGTTCCTAAAGAAATTACTTAGTAATTAAGAGTGCTTACTGCTCTAGCAAATACTTGAATTTGGTTTCTAGCCCCCACACTGAGAGGCTCACATTCACTTGTAATTATTGTTTAACAGGATCTAATTTTGGCCTCTAAAGGCAACTGCACTCTTGTACACATACCCCTAAACAGATACACATGCAGGCAAGTAATTTAAGATTTAAAATAAATAAATATTTTTAAGAGGTATGGTACTACAATGCTGTGCTCTACAATAGTATATTTCTGTAAGACACTTATAGAAATTCATTTAGAAGTATACTTTATGGTCACTTTTCAAAGATTATGTTAATTAGTTATGATCTAATATTAATTACTAACAGTAATTTCACAAGTCAACTAATTTTTATATCATTTAATATTTAAGTTTAATTATAATGATAATATTCTCATTTTACAGATATTTTGACCCATTGTAGTAGACAAAACACAAATTTACTCATAATAGATGTATGTTATACATACAGTGTAACAAAGAAAATAAAAGTTCATAGCAGTATCTATGACATTCATGAGACTGTATTGCTCAGCTTTCTAAATTAATATGCTTTGTGATCTTTGGATTCTGTCAGTTCATAAATAACCAAGACACTTTCCTTGTGCATTTTTTCTCAATCAGCCACTGAGTGTGATTATAAAGCAATATAGTTCATAGGACATTATTAAATCTTCTAATATACAACTTGGCCCAAGGACTTGCCTATCACTTTGTGTTATTATACTGTTCAATTTAAATGATTTTTATCTGCATTGTATTCATCAATTTCATTCTGTCTCAGAACTAGATTACTGCCTAATAGTCATCTAGGTCCTTTTATATTTCCTTTCATGTTTACATCCTCTGATAACACTCTTTTTATGTTAAAGTCTCCCTTGGCATCTTCAACAAACTGCATTTTAGGAAAGATAATTGCACTGTATCCTGAAGGGGTGATTTTTTTTTTAAAGAACAAACAATAAGATTAGAAATATTAAAAGAGAAGTAGTCAAATGAGAAACAATTGCATGCAATCTCCAAGAAAATATCATAAGAGCTTGAGAAGACTGGTGTGGCAGAAGCACCACGGATATTGGAGCACACTATCAGTACAGAGTAATTCTACGAGCAATATGTAAACAAAAAGTTACAGAAACTCCTACCTGAACCTGATGCATGTACTCATTATTGATTTTTAGTTGTAAAACGGTAGCATTCTAGAAATTATAAATATATAGCAGAGAAAGTATTATGACTGACAAATGGTGGGAATATATATAGTTAAGAGGCTATGGTCAAGGTTGAGATTGGAATTTTTCAAACCTGCTGGAGGAAGTCCAAGAGTATTTTATATTCATCAGTTTGCCTCTGCCAACTCCCATTCCTCTATTCACTAATTGTGAAGCACAATTTTGCCTTTGGGGTTATAATGCTGGAGTTGCAACCTGGGTTAACTGTCCTTTTCTCTCTGCCACAGTCTGTCATTTATTCAGCCTTTGATTAATTCTAGGAGCTACAGTTGGAACAATAATAAGATGAAGCTATAATTTTAAGACTCCTTTGTACATCACAATGTAGCTAAACAAGCTGGGAATCTCTTTCCTTTTTTTACATGTTTTGGGTCTTAACTGAGCATCCATTATATGTGCTAGATGATCAGTCAGAGAAACAAAGTTTAACCCGGCATGTGTCTACAGATCTATATTTGCAAATAAACAGGTTTTTAGATTTTTTCAGTAAAATAATGTCCTCCAAATTTTATATTCAGGACTTGATTTCTACCTCTGTAAAATGAGATGGTTATGCAAGACACACTTTTCTCACAAGAGAGCTATTGGGAAAATCTGATGAAATATATACAAGAAATTAAATTTCAGGTGTTTACTGTCTCCTTTTCTCTAACTTTAAAAAGTAAACACGTCATTACATTCATTTTTTTATGTTCCCTTCTTCCATAATAGACATTTTTCTTTGCCAGACCTTTATTAATCTTAATCCTGGTGTTACTTTCTGGTATTTTGATTGAGTGGAATTAGGGTGAGCTAAAGAATTCTCCAAAGAAAAGAGGAAAGATGAAATACCTATATAGAAAGGAACTGAGCAGTCCACCAAGAAAGGATTTAATTTGTGTAAACATCAATTGTTGATGTACATCATTTCTTTTAGTGATGTTCTATATTAAAATTTTAATAATTAAAATTAAAATTTTACATACTATAAATACAACTTTCATAGACTTTAAATACAAATATATATATAGTATGTACATATTATAAATAAAACATATAATATAAATTTAGACAGGACATTTTAGGTAATGAATACATTACTTCACAGTTAGTTTTCTCTTAAAAAAGAAAATGGTATAACATTTGAGTATTTTCATTTGTATTATGAGCATCAAATAATATTCCATATGAGAGTTGTTTTGCAATAACTTGACAGAAAGGAAATAAATGAAAAAGGGAGAAATAGAAAACATACAGGGAAACTAAAGGTGTTCAAGTAGCAAGAATTAGAACGCACACATATACACACATACAGCTGTACACTCATTCAAACATACATAAATGACTATCCAAATATGTCTGGCTGATCTTTTCTCCTTCACACTATCAGAGGTTAGTAAACTGCTATTTCCATGATAACCTCTCTTTAGAATATGAAAGCAAATAGAACTTAACTTTCCTAAGTCCATTTCTAAACTTTGAAGAAGACTTAATTTGCCCCCTCAAAAACTACATAAATAAAATGAAACTGAGATTGACAGCAAAAATATATATATTGTACATCTAGTAGGAAAGGGGTATTACTTTGTAAAATTATTTTAGATGTTGAGGCTACGATGTAATGTGGTAGCTAAAATATTGCTTTTCCAGAAGTTGGGTACATAACACTCACCTCTGGCAGCTTGTACATACCTGTAATTCCAGTTTCAGAAGATCTGACACTCTATTCTAGTCTTTGAAGGTTTCACACATTTCTGACAGACATTCATATAGACACATATACATACAGCTTTAAACTGTAAGATAAGATATACAATGATAATATTTCTTTTATTAAGCAGAAGAAATACTTTGTGCCAAAACAAAAGTTGAATATGGGTAATCCAAATGAAGGAAGATAATGGCAAATGGTCATTTGAAGGAAATATAGTACTAATGGTATGAAATCTCAGCATCATTTTCTTCCTCAAAAATTATTGAAAATTTAAGGGTCAGGGGGAATGACATTTGGTCACAGAGAAGAAGAAAATTTGAATGTTGTAAATTTTTATCAGCTTTTCCTTTAATTACAATTAGTTTAGTGGCTTTTGAAACTTTTACAAGTCATCATAGCACCTATGATCTTGTGAGTCCTGAAAATGAACATGCATGCCAACGCTTTACCTTACCTTGTAGACTAAAGTTCCTTCTGGCATCATCTTTATTGTGTGTGTACTGCTTTGAGGATTCCTTGTCATCTACAGTCCACAATCAGAGTCTGAGTCAGCCTCCTTTTCCATTTCCTAAGAATGAGGCTCAAGACTCTGAGTCACCAAGAATAAAAATGCCTTCTTGATTGTCTGGGGCTCAGATTTCCCACACAATGTCTCTCTCTTATATTAAAAAAGGCAGATACCAAAGAAGGTACTGTTTTTTGTCTGCTCAGTCAACAAATATTTATTGATACCTTACTAAGTACATTAGTACAGACTGCCAAATGAATGTCTTGGAAGACAAAAAGAAGTGTGAAATATAGTATCTTCAGACATGGAGACACTAATGGGCTAGAAATCACTCATGACACCAAAGTAGGATTGTTATAATAAGATGAAACTACAGAATGATTTATTGTCCCCTATCATTCTACATCATTTTAAATGATAGAAACAAGTGAAATTTTGACAACAGTTAGTCCTAGATTTTGCTTTTCTGATGGAAATATCTAAAAATCCTAAGTTAAATAACATTAAGTCATTCTATAGTGCAAATGGGGCAGCTATTATCAGAGCAAGGCCATTTATGTTTTCTGAATTGTGCAGAAAGAAAACCTAGTCTATATTATCCACAATTCATAACTTTAGTAAAATTATTCAGGGATGGAAATAAGATTTTCCTTTATATGCTGGTCCTAAAGATTTTTATATTTGAATGTTTAGTTACTAAGGAGTGTACACTTTGAGAAGGATAAGGGTGTATGGCTTGCTGGAAGAGTGAGTCCCTAATCTGTGGTTCAAGGACTCAAAAAAAAAAAAATACCATGACTCGCCCCCCTTTCTTTCATTCTCAACCCTATTCCCGTGCTATCTTCTCTACTTGTTACCATGATATGATGGCTTTGTTGGAGGAAATGTGTCACTGGCTTTTAGATTTCAAAAACCCCCACCAAATTCTTCAATCCCTGCACACCTTCTCCAGCATGAATCCTTTCTGCTGTCATACACTCTGCAATGATGACAAAGGATTAACCTCTGAAAGTGTAAGCAAATTCCTTACCAAATGTTTTCTTTTATAGGTGTTGCTTTGGTCATGGTCAATCTTGACAGCAGTAAGCCTATAACTAAGACACAAGATCATGATATAAAAACATTTCTGAGCAGAAAATACTTAGAAATATTTTTGGCAAGATACCTATGTGCATATCTGTATAATATATAAATGTAAAATTATATTTAGGTAAACCTCTTAGAAAAGGGCATTTGAGTCCTTTCTTAAAATAGTGTACAACGTGTAAGAACTCAAAGAGGTGAGTGCGCTCCAGGGAACATTCCAGAAAATCTTGGAAACTGTAAAGGCTGATTTGGCTTTAGGACAGATGTAAATATGAATGCATTAAAAATTACTTCTCAAAGTAATGTAATTGGCAGTCAAAGGGGAGTCTTGAATATTTGCATATTTCCAAACTAATCAAATTTACAATAGGAGATGGTTATTTAGAAATTAACAAGTTCGCAGATAATTTAGAATAATGAAATGAAACTTTTATTGTAAATATTAAATTGTGTTTATCTTTTTTGAGAGAATTGTGTAGGAGAAATAGAGAGCACAATAAATAACAAACTTATTTTTTAAATTATCACTCATGATTTATTATTTTATGTTGAAATAGAAGAGAGAGAACCCAAATAAAGGAATAGTAGATAAGTAAAAAACATTGAATATAAATCTAAAACAAAATATAAATAAAAAACAAAAGAATTGGGTATGGGAGAATGAAATAAGGAAATAGGGTCAGGGCACAAGTAGAAATAAGTTTGGAGGATAACTCTTATTACATGAGCTATGAATTACCCTCAGATAGATATATCAGAAAAATGTTGGAAATGTTGCAAAGTAATAGAGGCTTAACATAGGAAGGCCTGGTCCAGATACCACTTCTTCTATCAACTCACTGTCATAAATCCATTCCTTCTTTGCAGAGAAAATAAACCAAGAGAGAATATGTAATTACACTGAATAAGGGTCTACTGAGAGGCCCGATGCCAGTGTCTAAAGAAATGTAAGGAATAAATATCCATGGGGTTGATATAGGTCAAACAGACATATTTGAAAACTAAAATGAATAATGTGTTCTAGAGAACCGAGAATTTTGTTTGCAGATTGACAACTAGTTAAATTAATTAGTTTTAAAAATAGCTCTTCAGAGAGAAATTTTACCAGTTTCGTTAGCTTTAAATGTGTCTTGAATGGCAGGTATTATTATCTTAAAGTGTTAATAAGTTGTGGTTTTCTGCAGAACTAAGGTGTCAAGGTATCTGTAGAAGAAAGGATAAAGTACAGAACAAACTAGAAACAAGTTTTAAATGTTGCAATTTTTTATTAACCTGAATGTCAAGTGATATCTTTTTATTTTTATTTGAGGAGGAAATTTTTTGATTTTGGAGTCATTCAAGTACTGTATCAAATCTTTTATTCAATAAATATTACTTTAAAATTATGTTGTCAATGAACTGTTCACAGCTTCAGTTTCCTTATATGTGAAAAGATTATCATTGCTCAAAGAATAAAAAAGAAAAAGCACCTAAATCTATGTTGATTGCATAGAATTATTACAATAAATATATGTTCTAAACAGGACCGTGAACTTGAGAGAACACAACCTGTTTTTGTTTCACACTTAAAATCAAAGTTCACATTTTTAAAGAGGCACTGACCAGATGGAATGCAATAATTGCTATGGTTTCCTAATTAAAGAGGACAAGCTAAGAGGAATGGCAGGAACTTTGACATAATCACCTGATTATTTACTATGTGCTATAACCTATCAAAAATTAAGGAAATGCTTCAGGAAAAGTTAGTATGTTATCACAAATTTTGCCAAAAATTTGGTGATCGTAAGGCTGGACTTTTTAAATAGAAGAGTATATAGTCTCACAAGAATATTCCATCTGAACCCAGTCAAATATATTGTAAAAATGGGAATATTAAAAAGATACATGTAATATGTAGTTTAAAATATATTTTAAAATGACTATTAGTGTAAAAATAAATTGATGTGAAGATGTTCATTGAACATTAAAGAGAAAAACAGGTAGGAAAACATAGGAACAAGCAAATAATCCATGACAAGAATATTTTAAGAGAAACTGTGAAGAGTATTGGTCAGCCAAGCCTACCCACTATGGAGACAAGAGGCTTTAAAAAACAAAGTACACAGTTTGGTTTGAGATGAAGGGGGCAACACAATAAAACAGCACTCCTTTGTTGAAGAAGTACTTATGCTGTGCTTATAATGTGTCCAGTAAAATTTATTAAGTGAAAAAACAAAGTAAAATAACAATAAACCCATCAAATCCCTGAAGCGATGAGAGCTTGAATTTTTAATAAGGAGGCAGGCAACCTATAAAGAACTGTACTGAAACATAACAATTTAACTCATATGTACCACAATTCCAGGCAGAAATGATAAGAATAGCATAACAGTGAGAAATTAATGTAAGCATGGAAGATTAGAGATCATTCAAAAATAAGAAAGTCTATCTTAATAAGTGTTATTTGAACTGAAATATAAAGGAATATCAGGAAAAGACCTAGCCACGCATCCACATTGAAGAGGAAGAGGAGGACTGGGCAGTTAGCTGCATCAGAGGGGTGGCTCATGGCTGGATAGATACAGGAGAAGTTCAGCCAGAAAAGCATGAAAATTTCCAATAGAAGATACATGGACCAAAGCCATGTATTATTTTAAGGCAGATCTGGTGTAAGGAGAAGCTAACAGTCTAATTGAGGGGGTGATGTGATTTGAGTTATTCTTTGTCTATGTCATGCCCCCCCCCCGTGAGTGTAGTGTAGGGTACATAAATGAGTATAGGTACTTATATGTTCACACATGAAAGCCATGAAGTATATGAAGGTTGGAAAAGAGTATTGTATGTCAGTTCTTCTCACACATCCTTTTTCAGGCAGAGTACCTTGATGTTCAATGCCAGAGGAGTCAGCCTGCAATTTATCTCATTGTCAGTTTCTCCTTAATCTAAAGTTGTGAAACCCCCTGACTCAGATGTTGGAAACCAGACTCACGTTCACTGTAAGAATAGTACTATATACTCACTTAATGGCTGAGCCATCTCTTAAGCCCCAGCAAACATTTTCAAATAGCATGGCATTAAATCAAAATCTCAATGCTGCCGAATACTGGTTGTGTCATATCTGAGCTTTCCTCCTTCCTCCCCTCTTCCCAGTCTTCCCCCAGCCTCCTGCACCACATCCCCCAATCCATTCCACAAGGAAGGAGGGCAAGGACTCCCAAGGTGAGTCATTTCAGCCTAGCATATCCAGTTGAGGCAAGACAACCCCCTCTGCAACTAGCAGCAAGGCTGAGTCAGGTGTTCCTTTGTAGGGAACAGCCTTCATGAAGCAAGAACCCACAAGGATTCCTAGCAATAGTAGAGAGAGTACATAAACAGGACTTCCTCTATAATCAAATAAATGCCCACCCTAATTGCCATTACAGACCCTTCATCCAACTACTGATGGAAACAGATGTAGAGATCCATAGCTTGGCACCAGGTCAAGCTCCTGGTCCAGCTTAGGGAGAGGAGACTATATGAGCAAAGGGATCAGGCTCACAAGAAGAGAACTACAGAGATGGCTGACCAGAGATATTTACAGTTTACAGACTCTGAAATGACAGCTGAAGAACTTTAATTATATGGAGCTTTATGATTCTTTTATACTATCTGCTATGAACTTCACTTTCCTTCATCCTCTTAAAAAATATCAGAATTTTAGGTCCTTCATGATACATCTATGATAAAAAAAAATGAAGCTAACCCAGGTATAATGTAAAGCGTAGTTCTGCCTATTATTCTCAGCCTAGTCTCAGGAAAGCTTTATCAACTTTAAACCTCCAAATTATGTCTTCCAGTGCTGCCTCTCACCTTTTGTGAAGGGCAATTCTTGCCTTGACATTTGCATTTTGTTTCCTGGGTTTCCCCAGCTGTGGCCTCCATATTAAGAAAATCTACCTCTGAAATGAGGAGAGATTTAATGTTGTCAAGCATCGCAGATCCCCCTTCCTTGAGAAGTGTGGCATTTTGCTGTAATTTCCACATACTTTTAGAATGAACTGTGCTCTATAGACTCTGCTCAATATGCAGACCTAATGAGTTAAGGAACCTGTGCAAATATCAGAAATTTGAATGTGTAGGTGGTTATCAGAAAATATGGTTGAATGAAAATTTGCCGTAATATAGAGAAATTTCTTCATTGTCTATTGAGTCATCATCCCTCTTCTTCCAATTATCAGGCTCCTGAGTTTGAGCATTTAAGGACGACAGGAAATTAACAGAGAAGGCTAGGAAAAAAATATTGAGGCCTGAGTATATTCTTAAAATAGTTCATTACATTCCTGTATATTGTTGTGTGGATGAACCTTAAAACACTCATGAAATAAATGCTTAGTACTTTATGAGACTACTTTTCCCTTCTAGACTAGCTATAGTTGCTTAAAATTGTAAGTGTAGCTTTTTGTTTGTTTTGTGTTTGTTTGTTCACTTGCTTGATTGCTTTGTAATAGAGCTAAGTTTCACTTCTCTTTAGGCTCTGTCTATTTGGTGAGACCCTGAAGTTATAGCACATTGGCCTGAATCTGTCTTGCCTTAGATTTGGGCCTTTGTTTTTCCTACTGTGGAACAAGCTTGGCACCAATAAAATTCTCACTTATTTTGTGTTGAGTACTTGTTTTAAGTACAATATTAGGTGATTCTCAGGTACCATTCATTTATGTTTATTTTTGACATATTAAATCCATAAGAATGTAAAGTCAGAGGCAAAGCAAACAACTTGAAGGCTACTCAATTATTATATAAGAATTACCAATCAAGTCCATCTGTTCCTAGAGGTCTGTTGTTGAATAGTTTGCATTATGTCTAGTGACTTCTGTAGTCAAATCTTCTTGTACAAATTCAGTACAGAATTATTGTATGTGTCATACTACTTCTGTTATCAAGAATAATAACAACAGTTAAGTTCCTGAAGACAACCCATTTCTCAACCCCATGAGTCCTTCAACTTTGAAACATAGTTGAATTCAGTTAAAATAAATAAATAAATAGGTCAAACCAAACCTTGAAAAGTCAAACCTTGAAAAAATTAACTATTAAAGTTATGATGATAAGATGTCATACTTGTACTTCAGCGTGTCTAAATAACCCTGCTTTTGAATTCTTAAGCTGTTCCTTATAACACAGCACAAGTTAACATATACTTGTGTCAGCATCTCCTCACTCATGCTGGCTATTGCACCAGTAATAGAAGCGAGACCAACTGACAAACACACACACACAAACACAGAGAGAGACACAGAGACAGAGAGAGAGAGACAGAGAGACACAGAGACACAGAGAGTCACAGAGAGATACAGAGACAGAGAGGGAGAGACAGAGAGACAGAGACACAGAGACACAGAGAGAGAAGGAGACAGGGAGAAAGAGAGAGCATGTGTCTGTGTGTCTTTGAGTTTGCATGTACTTTGGCTCATCAGAAAATGACTCTTGCTTGCCTTTGTGTCCCAATTTTCACTGTGAATTGATCGTTGGAATTGTTCAGGCCAATTATTTCTTCCTGCTACTTACCAGAGTCAGCCCTGTGGACCATTGACTCACTCTGATGAGACTTATTCTACCCACTCACTGATCAGTCCCTGCCTACTTTCCAAATTTTGTGGAAGTTATAAATAGGATAAACATTTTATTTAGCTTTATTTCTGTATTGAATAAAATATTTTACACAGGATAGGACTTACGACACTCAGATGGAAAATATGCTTAAGCTTTTAACAGTTTCTACTTATCAATCAATTGACAAATATTTACTAATAAACTTTCTGCTATAGATATCATAATCACTATGGAAAATTTTCATGACCAAAAATAAAATAGATATTTTGTTATTTTTAGCTCACATGTAGGAGAAATATATTCATCAAGTAAGAATAAAAATTAATGATAAATACCCTAAGTTAGTTTTGTGGCTATAAAAGTATCCTGTGGAAATGTTCATTGTGATAATCTCTGAATAATAAACCCAATGAACTTGATAAAATAGATAAGAAGGATGGTAATGTTAAGATAACTCAGTGTTGGTTATAGAGAAACATTACATTAGTTAAGTCATTGCCCTGATGGAATAGGGTGTGGAATTGACAGAGATAAAGCATTTGTGTAAGAAAAACATTAACAACATTCTAGTATATTATCTAGTTATCCTAATTTGATGTTATGTGGGATGTAGAAATATAACATTAATTAATAGTAGTACCTGCTTTAAAACTATTGCTAAAATTAAGCAAGCTAGTTGAATTTAAAACAGTTCTGAAACTAAAAAACATTTTGATCATTTTATTGCATTTAATAATATTGTACACCTCTAAGAATGAATTATAGAGAATATTTTTTTCTAAAACTATTTGAACAGAAATCTTTTTTTATATCAATTACTTTAGATTTTTCCAATTTCTTTTTTATCTTTCTTGTTTTCTGTCTTCTTTTATTCATGTATGTATATATATATATACATATATATATATACACGCACACACATATTTATGTATATACACACATATATATGTATATATATATAATTTTCATTTAAAAATGTCATCTCCATTAATGTATCCTCCAGCTCCCTCTCCCCTCCTCCATCCTAATCCCTCCCAGCCATCCCTCAGCCTTACTTCTCCCCATCTACCCATTCCTTTCCCTTAAAGGACATGAAGTCCCAAGGTGGGGCAACCCAGAGTGGCACATCACATTGACTCATCTCAAAGTCAATGCTGGGCTGGGTGTTCCTCTATAGGAAATGGGCTCCAAGGAGCCAGCCCATGTACAGGAACATTAGAAAGTACATTTAATTTCATTTAATCTGATTGTTCAGACACCAATGTCTGAAATCCATGTAACAAAGTTCTCTCAAACTAAGTGATTCCTTTGTATGTGTGAAATATTTTGTGATGTGTATGTAAATTAGTGGGTTATTACTTTTTGAATTAGAAATATACTTAACATTTTTTAAAAAATAAATGAAATAATCTAAACCACCTATCTTTGTGTTTTGAATTTGTGAACTTATGTCAGCTGTCATTGTATCAGTATAGATGATAATGATTGTACTTTGTAATTTCTTTATTTCTTTCTTCCTCTTGGGGGGAGTGACTCTCTATTCCAAAGGCGAACAGTAAGACTAGGACTAGGTTGGAACAGTTTCACAGTGCCACACTGTGTCATAGATGGGTGAGATTTGTCATACTTTATTTTCATAAGAAAGCCTTTTTATGCTCGAGAACCATTTTCTAAACTTCATTAATAAATAAAAAATAAAGAGCATGCATATGAATAAATTATGAAAGTATCTCCCTTGGTAATGTTTTAAAAGTTTCTAAAAATAGCTCCTGACTTTATCTACAAATTTAATGTAGTTAGAAGAGGCACAAAGGATTCCTTTGTGTTGCATGCTTACCAAAAGAAGGAGAATACAGACAGAAATCCAAAGACTTGTAACAGAAGATATTTGCCCAGTGAAGATCAGTTAACTAGGGAAGATTATTTACAGTATTTTTCCTTATTGCTGCAGTGTCAACATTGGACAAAATTTATAGGCCTAAATGTAGCAGAGTCAGATGGCCTTCTGGAGTGGAGATGATTATTTTAATATGCTAATATATCATCACTGATTCTAAGGTACACTTCTATTATAAGCCACATATCACAGGAAAATGTTTACATGTCTTTCTTGTTACTAGATTGTGATGTTGTCTTCAGACTTATTTGAAGCCATGTCTGCTTTATCTCATTGTCCCCAATACCTTTATAATTTTTGTCATAAAATACAACACAAAGACTCAAGAATTATTATACTATTCATTGTAACAAATATGATGTACCAACACTTATTCCTAAGACCTCATGAGGTTTGATCAATGAAAAATCTATATGTAAATTTCAAGACTAATGATATTAAAAGCTGGTGGTAGACTTGCAAGCAGATACTTTAAGTATTGGTAAACACTGCAAATTATAATTTCCTTTAAGCAGGCATTACCATGTGCTTCTTGATTCTTCTGTGGCTCCTAGATTCTCTTTTTGTCCTCTGTGTTCCCTGGTGTCAATTGTAGAAAACCAGGAAAGATCAGGTTTGAACATTTTGCTTTGACACTTAGATAATTCTGAGCTACCTTAAGAGAGAATGTGGTAATCAGCCCCTCCCTTTTTCAAGTTAGTGATAGCCAATTTTAATTGATTATTGTTTATAACTGAAAATAATCATTTTTGGTTGAAATATTGTAACTAAAATTGCATTTAAAAAGTGTGAGTTTCAGACAGAATTTGAGTTCTTGCCACATCTCTTTTCTCTTTGCTTTGAAGAAGCTACTTAGCATCCCAGATATTCTAGTACTATATATATACATATATATAAATGTATATTATGTATGTTATTATATGTATATATGACAATGAAACTAGTGACATACAATATATCCTGATTTAGATTTCTCCAACCTCTACATCCCTCTAATTGAAATCTCATCCTTTTTTTCCTTAGACAACAAATAGGAATAGAAAAAAATAATAAGAGGGTTAGAGAGATGACTCATTGGTTAAGAGAACTGGCTGATCTTCTAGAGGAACAGGCTTCATTTTTTCTGCACCCATATGACAGCTTGAGGCTTTAATTCCAGTCCCAGGTGTTCTAATACTGTCACATAGACATACTCATAGGCAAACCAATAATGCACAAATAATAATAAAATAATATAAAATAAAACAAAACAAATTTAAATAAGATAAAATAAAGAGAGACAAAATAAAATCATGAGAAGCATATGTAGATGCAGAGACAAATGTTTTCATAACACAAGAACATATTTTATAAATAGGTCCCATCTTTTTAGGTATTTTTTTAATTCTTCCTTTAGATGCCTGTTTATTTGAGAGAGAGAGAATATGAAAAAAAACTGAATGAATTGAGGGTGGGGAGGATCTGGGAGAAGTTACACGCAAGAAAAAAAAACTTAGCCTAAAATAACACAAGGGTGAAATCAATAAAATTGAAACAAAGGGATCAAAACAATCAATGTGACAAAGTTAGTTGTTTGAGAAAGTTAACGGGAGAGAAATCCTTATTTAAGCTAATCAAAAGGCAGAGAGAGAGTATCCAAATTAAAATCACAAATGTAAATATGGAATATGACAACAGACACTGAGAAAATGCAGAGACTCATTAGGTTGTACTTCAAAAATCTGTACTCCACAAAATCAGAAAACCTAAAAGAAAAGAATGGATAACTTTATGGACAGGTACTGCTTACCAAGATTAAATAAAGATCACATAAATGATCTATAAAACCCAAGGAGATAGAAGAAATTATTAAAAGTCTCCCAAGGGGGGGGGATCTCTGGGCAAGTTGGTTTCATTGCAGAATGCTACCACAATTTCATAATAGAACTAATCCAACACTCCTCAAATTTGTCCCACACAATAGAGACAGAAGGAAGATATTTCTCTCATGAATATTGATGCAAAAACATTCAATAAAATACTGGCAAACAAAATTCAAGAACATATTTAAAAATCATACACCATGATCAAGTAGGATTCATTGGAGAAATGCAGGGATGGTTCAACATATAAAAAACTGTCAATGTCATCCATATTGTAAACAACATAAAAGAAAAAAAAACACATGATATCTCATTAGATACTGAAAAAGCCTTTCACAAAATCCAACACTCCTCATGATAAAAGTCATGGAGACATTGGAGATACAGGGAAATACTCAAACATAATAAAGTCAATATACAGTAAGCCTACAACCAACATGTAACTAGATGAAAAGAAACACAAAGCAATTGCACTAAAATCAGAAACAAGACCACACTGTCCATTTGTTCTGTATATATTCAATATAGTTCTTGAAATTTTAGCTAGAGAAATAAGAGAGAGAGAGAGAGAGAGAGAGAGAGAGAGAGAGAGAGAGAGAGAGAGAGAGAGATGTCAAGGACATACAAGCTGTAAAGGAAGAAGTCAAACTATCACTATTTGCAGATGATATGATATAATACATAGTGACCTCCAAAATTATACTAGGGAGTTCCTAAAGCTGATAAACACCTTAGGCTGTTACAATGGGTTTTCTTGGTTCCTAGCGGCCAGAGGTCCAGACCTACAGGCCTGCTATGCCAGACCCCTTAGCTGCCCACTGCTGCTGCTCAGGCCCTCAGAAATGATTTAAACATTTATATTAAGTTTATGCTGTTTGGCCTATGGCTCAGTCACATTGCTAGCTTGCTTTTACATCTTAAATCAACCCATTTCTATTAATCTGTCTGACATGTGGCCCGTGGCTCACCTGTGTTCTTTACCTGTTTCTTCTTGGGCAGCTGGCTCAGTCTGTCTGACTCTGCCCTGCTTCTCCTACCTATGCTCTGACTTCTCCTCCTACTTTTTCTATGGTGCCTGTCATGGGCCAAAACATCTCCCTTATTTAAAGATTGAAATTCACGGTATACAGAAAGGCATTCCCACATCATTAGGCAATGTAGCATGATAAAAGACCCACTCATACCACTATTGGGCATATACCCAAAGGATTCACATTCTTAACCTAAGGGCATTAACTCAACTTTGTTCATAGCAACATTATTTGTAATAACCAGAACCTGGAAACAACCTAGATGAAGAATGAATTTTAAAAACTGTGGTACATTTACACAATGGAGTACTACTCATCAGAAAGAAAAAATGACATCCTGAAATTTGAAGGCAAATGGATGGATCTTGTTAGATTATTCTGAATGAGGTCACACAGACCGAGAAAGATCAACATGTTATGTATTCACTCATAAGTATATTTTAGACATAAAACAAAAGATAACCACAAACTTTGAGCAGCTAGGTAACAGGAGAAATTTAAGTTATATATCCATGGATCTTCCTCCTAGGAAGGGGAAATAGAGAAGATCTGAGTAAACTGGTATCATCAGGAGGAGGGAGCAAGGGGAGTTAGAAAGAGATCAAGAGAGAATGAGATAATTAAGCAGATGCAGAGATCCATAGCTAAGCACCATGTCAAGATCCATGTCCATCTGAAGAGAGGAAAGAGAGATTACACGAGCAAAGGGATCAGGATCATATGGAGGAGACACACAGAGATGACTGACCACAGCTATTTGGACCTCACTGACTCTGAAATGACAACTAAAGAACTTTCATGGAAAGAAACTAAAACCTTCAGATATAGATGACAGTCAAAAGTTGTGGGAAGCTTGTGGAGCCTCTTACAATCAGGCCAGAGTTTATTCCTGGTACATCAACTGGCTTCTCAGAGCCCATTCCTTACATAGGAACACCTTATTCAGCCTTGCTACTGGAATGAGAGATTCATTCCTACCTCAACTGGATATGCCAGACTGAATTGACTCACCTTGGGATTCCTTGTTCTCCCTGGGGAATGGATAGGAGCATGGGGTTGGGGGAGGCAGAGGGAGAACTGGGAGGAGGCGAAGGGAGGGAAACAGGAGTGGGTATATGAGGAATACAAAATAAAGATAACTGTAATAGAAAAAATAGCAGAAAAATAAAGATAATTCCTCTTCCCTCTCTTCAGCTGGAGTCCCTGCACTCAGCATAGTGCTTGGCTGTGGATCTCTGTAACTGCTTCTATCTCTTACTGGATGAAGGTTCTATGACGACAGTTAGGCTATTCACCAATCTGGTTAACGAGGTAGTCCAGTTCAGGTAGCCTCTCCACTATTGCTAGTAGTCTAAGCTGGGGTCATCCTTGTAGATTCTGCTTCAGGGCTTTCTTTGTCCTGTCAAAATTTTCCACATTAGAACATAGAACATGAGGTAACCTAACTGTGTGTCCCTGTGTGATAGTTCCTCACATTTGGCTCAAGAATTATCTTTAATTCATGTTGATATAATGGTTGTATTTCTGTGTAGCTGTAACTACAGAAATTATATTAGTACTGATTCAGAGGATGAAGCATCTACAGTTATGTGTAAGAGAACTGATGCAGTAGAATGGATGTAATATACTAATTAATATATTAATATATTAAGTTTGTACCATGATTTGAAAGTGAGTATGGAAAACCCTGAAGAAATTTAGTGGTTAATAAGAAGAGAGTAGTGATGGACTCCTTTGGTTTTTGCCAAGCTGTGGCGGCTGTGAGGTGGGCAGTTTGAATGAACCTCATAAAAAAAGTGATGAAGAATGAAGCATTTTTTTTTTGTTGTGGAAGAAATATTAATTAACACTAATATATTATTCACGTTCTGAACATGTTACTTCTATGCCTAATCTAATGGCTTTAACAGTGATAACCATTTCTGATTTTTTTAAAATAAGGTATGATATCTTGAATTATCTCGAGATACAGTGAAATTTCATCAAAGATTTTTTAGAACACAGTTCAATATCATATCTTCTAATTACAAAAACAAATATGTGTAAGAGAGAGTATATGCCATTGAATCAAAAAGGATGGCTTTTAAATTGTCACTTGTTCACGGAAGTTTGGAACTGCTGATTTGAGAACTGAAGGATCAGGCAGAAGTATATCAAAGGACAGAGAGAGCTATGCTGTTGATGGGGAGAGATTGAGATCTAGTGACAAAAGCTGTTGAGTTGACAACACCTTGCCACTTATTATAGTAAAGATAGCTTTCTTTGCCTTAGGCTCTTTATTTTAATGTATATTTCTAAGAGTAAGTGGCTGATTGAGGGAATAGGAGAGGAAAGAGTTTATTTGTCTTCTTAGGGCAAGATGGCAATTGAATGACTACCAAGTCTTTCCTCTGTGATGTGTAAGCATTGTTCCACCCTCTTTTCTAATAATAGTAAACATTTGTCACCTGAAACAGACTACTTTTCACTTCTAAACTGATGGTGAGCTGACATTTGTATTTTAAGGACCAATGCTCAGGGTTCAGAAGCATAAGTCCCAGAGAAGATATATGAGGTGAGTGGAAAGAAAGACCAGAACAAGGTTTGCAGGTGCAGTTAGGAAAATTCTTTATAAGTCTGGCCACGATGACAGGAGACAGATGAATGCCTCATTAATTTTCACTGAGATAACTGTGATGTAGTCTCCTTTCAATCAGAAACCAACCAATATAGTTTAAAAATACTAACTTGTACACATTTAATGCATTCATTAAGCTATTATAGTATTTCAACAAGAGATTTAATATCAAACTAACATTTCTTTAAATAAACCAACCACTCCCTCCCAGAGTCCTAGTTAATAATTATTTTATGTTTTGAGTCCAGTAGATGACAAGGGAAAACATTTGGTATTTCCAGGGGAGTGGAAAGAACCATGGTAGTCTTTCCATCCATCATATGATTAGTCACCTTGGGCATTAATTTCTCCACAATAAGGAAGAATTCTTAGGAAAAAAAAAAAAGGACAGTTGAAGTAGATGTGAGCAGATCAAAGGTTCCATCCATGTCCCAACACACACACACACACACACACACACACACACACACACACACACACACACACACACACACACACACACACACACCAAACAAACAAAAACAAGACAAAGTTAAAAAAAAAAACACCTTCATTTTGCCAACTGGTTATGATGAACTGAGAAGAGTAGTTTAACCGAAAGGGTTGTTCAACTTAAAACAACAACAACAACAAACAAAACAAAAAACTCTGGCTGATAATCAAATACCATATTTAATAATAACACTATATCAGTTACCAACAGTTTGGTAATGTAGGAGGCTTACTATAAACATAGCATAATAAATGGATGAATGTATTCTTTTCCTCAATAATTCTTTGTTAAGCAACTATGTGATATGAGACATGTTGAGTAAAATGAGTAAATCATGGATGATTTTCTTGATGATGTTACAAACAGCAGAATCAAGCATATGAACTAAATTCTGTATACAATTTACTAAATCTTAAATTGAAATAACAACATGCTTTGAGAAATAAGAAACGTCTAACTCAAATAAGATATTAGAAAAAGGTTTTTGCAAAAGATAAAATTTAGATTTGGTCTTTTAAACATATATATATATATATATATATATATATATATATATATATATATATGTACCATAAGATAAAATATAGAAACTAAAAATAAGAGGAGAGTATTCTGTATTTGTCTCTCTAAGACTAGCTTGATTCATTTGATATGATTATCTACAGTTTCTTCTACATTACTCATAACTTTATGATTTTTTATGGCAGAAACAAAACAAAACAAACAACAAGAAAATAAACCCTTTCAGTTATCTCTGTATGTCACATTTTCTTATCCATTCTTTGTTACTAGACATCTAGGTTGGTTACATATCTCAGGTATTATGCATAGTGCTGCAGGGGACATGAGTATGTCACTGATATGTTGAATTGAAGTCTTTTGGGTAAATAGTCAGGAGTGGTTTAGATAGATAGTATGACAGGCTAAATTTGGTTTTGTTAGAAATCTCCATACTGACTTCAGATTAGCAAGGTTGGACTATACTCCCTACCAACAATATATTAGGGATATCCATATACATTACCAGTAATTGTATTATGCATTTTCATCACTGACATTCTGAATAAAGTTAAATAGAATCTCAATTTATTTTTGGTTTTTATTTCTGTACTTGGTTTTTAAGTCTTCAGTATCTTTGTTAGACATGCATAAAAGAATAGATATATACCCCAAATTGAATGATAACCTAAGAAAATGTGTGAAGGTTACATGTAACCTGTATGGACAAAACAAATAAATAGTACTGTTTCATGTCTGACTAGTCAGGTTTGGTGCAGCAATAGAGTATGAGCTTGCTACATTTCTGGAAACTGAGAAATTAAAAATAAAGTTTCTTTCAGATTGGTGTTTGGGAATGGCTTCTCTTCCAATTTTTCAGCAGCCACCTTCTTCTCCATGGACGCTCACACAGCAGAAAGTATGATGGAGAGTTTTTTGCATGGTTTCTTTGATGAGGATTTCACCTTCCTAAGTTGATTATCTACTCTGACATTCTCTTCCTCCAACCACATTTGGAGTTAACATTTTCACCTCAATGCTTGTCCCTATCAGCTGTCTTTCACATACTCACCTTTTTTTCAGCCTTGAACTTCAAAGATTTTTTTTTTTAAATTTACTACCAGGGTTTGAATCCTTTTGGGTTAGAAACAGAGGAAATAAGAAAACCATATCTATTGATTATGGTCAAACAGAAATTCACAAGATTTACTGTGCTGGAGTTCCGTGCACCTAAGTTTGCAGTCCACCATGTCAGGACAGCTCTTTGCTCTCTGGGCGTGGTTTAAATAGAGGACTCCTGTCCTAGGATAGTGTCTCTATGCTTTGAGGCATGATATTATCTTGAAGCTGTCTTGAAGCCTGGAGGCCTATTTCATGCTTAACCTTTGACATAGATCCCTGAAAACTCTCATCCCCTATGCCCCTATGATAATTAAGAATTGTGCTCTCAGATGTATGGTACAACTGTGCTGCCAAATGCAAATTAAGTAATGGCCTAGCGGCTGTTCCCATCCTATATATCTATTTTATTCAGCAATAACGCTGAGTTGTAACACCGAAGCATAGCTATTTATTTAATAACCTCCCTGATCCCCACTTTTGCATTCTTTTCCCTCATGGACCAGTGGAAACTAAATCAGGAGAAAAGAGACCCATACTATAGTATAGAGCTTCTGCTTAGCAATACAACTGCTATGTTCTAACTGAAGAGAAAATCTTGTATTTTAGCTTTCTATAGATAATCATCTCATAGTAAAACAAACTGTAAAATATTTCACTAATAACGTGCATTTTTTATTTTTGAAATTCTGATATAATTATAATATTTCTCCCATCTCTATCATCTTTCACAGCACCCCTATATATCCCTCCAAGCCCTCTTCCAAATTTATCCTCCTTATTTATTAATTGTTATTGAATGAATGTATGTATATATGTATACATATGTTTTATAGACATACATATTCCTAATATAACCTCTCAGTCTATATGATGTTAGCTATAAATATGTTTTCAGGCTTATCATTTGGTATTAGAAAATCATTGGTGTGCTCTTCCTTAGGGAAGATTACTTCTCCCACTTAGCATTCCTTTGTATTTCTTTGTGCAAGGTTGAGACATCCTGGCTTTTCTACATCCACTTTGACATGTCTCTTAGTATCATCTTTGTTCAGCTCATGTTCGGGCTGTCATATTTGTGAGAGCTTATGGGTGTAGCTACAGACATTACTCCAGGACACTATCTCCAAGAAGTCTCCATGACCTCTGCCTCTTACAATCTTTCTGTTTCATCTATAAAGTTCTTAGCAGAATACAAGTGATCTGATAGAGGAAATGGGGAAGAGGAGGCTCTTTAGAGATTGAGAGAGAAGCAAATACAATAATAATAATAAACAAAGTCTGGAAAGGCCATAGGGAATTATACTATCAGCTATTTACACACACACACATTTACATATATGTGTAAATCAATACATAAATTGATAACCACTTGTAATTGAAAAGTTAATTTTGTCCAGGGGAGTCTCATTGGGGAAAACCTACTCAAAATTGTAGGCCATATGTCCAGTAGTATATTTTTAAAGAAAAAGAACTCAGTAGAAGTTATGGAAGTTCTTTGTCTCATAACGTGTCATAGATGTTTGTAGTGGAGGGTTTCTGACCTAGACTGGCCCCACAGTTCAGGCCCGCCCATCACAGTTTATCTGGACCAGCAATCTCAAAGTCCCAAAGAATAACACTGATGCTTATATTGACTTTTTACTGTTTGGCCTATGGCTTAGAAACATTGCTAGCTATCTCCTTCATCTTAACTCAACCCATTTTCATTAATCTGTCCTGCCATGTGCCCTGTGGGTCACCTGTGTTCCTTACATGTTGCTTCTTTGGGCGCCTGGTTAGATATTTGTCTCACTGTGCCTTCCTCCTTCTATCTATACTCAATTTCCCACCTATTTCTATGGTGTTCACCAAGGGCCAAAACAGTTCCTTTATTTAAAGAATGATATTCACAGTGTACAGAAAGACTTTCCCACTTCAGATGTTTCTCTTTTTACTATTGTCTTGTTTTTGAATTTTCTTTTATTTGACCTGTTACGGTTATACAAGGAACTCACCACACAGCCTATTGTTGTGGACTGTGGTGAAAGGTAAAGCTCTATTGTTGTAGCTACTATTTACTTCAGAAACAGGTAGAAGAGACCTCTGATCTGAAACTGACCTGAGTGCCTCTTCCCTGATGACTAGCTTTTATGGTATCAGAAGGCACTATAGAAGCTTCCCAAGGAGAGAGGAAATCAAAGTCCTACCTATCTATGATGTCCATGAACCACAATAATGAAAAACATGGTATGGTGACCTTAAGGGTAGAATGGTAGCATACATTCCTTCACAGTAGTCAATAGCTCTGTAATTAAAATAATAACCACCCAATAAGAGGAAAACCTTGCCTGAATCTGTGAACAGATGTGTAGCTTTCTTTCCTGACTGCACAGGTCCAAATAAATACACAAAATTTATACTAATTATAAAGCTTGGCCCATGGCTCAGACTTATTACTAACTAGATTTTACATTTAAATTAACCCATTTCTATTAATCTGTGTATTGCCCTGTGGTCCATAGCTTACCAATCCTCTGGCATCTTGCTTTTAGGGCAACTGGCTTGAGCTTTTCTCGACCTTGCTCCTCTTTTTCCAAGCATCAGTTTGATTGTTCCATCTAACCATATTCTCTCTTGTCATGAGCCAAAACAACTTTATTATCAATCAATGAGAGTAATAGAGAGTATACAGAAGGGTCATCCTACAACATGATACTAGAGACCTAGTTAACTAATCAGTGCTAATGATACTATGGATATCGGAGAACCTACAACCATCAGATTACTAAACCAGCACAATTGATAACAACAACCCAAATTTTTGTAGTTTTTCCCATAGATAAGTGTAGTCTTTCATCAAGGAAACTTCTCTTTGCAACTGGCAGAGACCAGTACAGAACAATAAATATGCACTGCTTGTAGAGCCCAGGACAAATGGACACATCTACAAAGCACTACAGCACATAAGCAATATTACATTATAGACTTAAACCTGGATCTTTATTACTTTAATATAGAGTATATTTATGAGGTCAGAAAAATGTCACTGGTTAAGGGAAATTGCTGTTGCATGAGACCTGGGTTCCATTTAAATAATTCAAATAGTGAATCACAACAGTTTGTAAGTCCACTTCTAGGAGATGAAACACCTTCTTCTGCTCCCTATGGATGTGAAGCAACATGCAGTACACATAAAACATGTGAGCAAAATACATGGACACATAAATAAAATGAGCCCCTCAAATGTAGAATATCTTTATATATATATAAAAAATATTACGTTACTAATAATGCAATGTGCTATATCCTCACTTCTCAGCTAGCAACAACTTGATTCTGATTCCAAGACAAACAAGAATCTTTACCTTCTCATGTCCCCAGATTCCCTTGTCTTTCTATTCTGCCTCAATGTCACAGGCATTTCTTCCATCAAATACCTTCCTTAAAATAAACATGATGATTTGGTGGAAGTTTTACTTTACTGACATTTAAAATTAAAATCTGGAGTAAATTTTACTATATTAATTAGTCTATTAATAGCATCATATTCTTTCATTGCCACTCACATGCTGCTTTGACTTAAAGAAGATTCATAATTATTTCTTAGAAAAGACTATTCTGACTGACAAGTGCACAATGCCTGTTGTTAATATTATTCCACATCTGATGGATTTCTCCCACCCATGATATACTTTGAAAGTTCCTAGGGTGAACTTTGATTTGTCACCTAGGGAACTAAAGAAAGAGAAAATAAAACTTGAAAAAGCCTGACATCCATCTTTTTTGGAAAAGAGTAAAGAAATCAAATGAGTAAATAACACGTCCATCAATATTCGATGTCTGCATGCACACCCTGAGCTTGGAAGAACATCTGTCTTCCTGCCACTAATGATTTTGTTCCAGATGTGATCCAAATATGTTTGCAAATGGGGAGCAGAGAGGTTAGCACAATTTACACTGCAAACAGTTGGAAGTTATCACAGCTATTTTTTATTACTTTTAAATATATATGCATTTCAAAAGTGATCTGACACCCTGGAAATAAAGATTAAATTTGTGCCTTTGACTTTACTCTAAATTCTATCTTATTTTGTTTAAAGAATGACAATATGGCAAAGTAGGAATATTTTAAATTTAGAAAAAGACCTGAACTTAAAACCTAGATGATAAAAAAATATATTTTGGAATATTAAAAATAATGGCTAGAGGGGAAGGTAAGTGATTGTGAGAAATTGATAATCTTCCAAGGTTCATGGGACATGTTGTCAGCATATATTTGGGGAACTCACAAGTGCCTGCAAAGACAAAGACATCCATACACATACAAATATTTTAAAATAAAATAAAAATCTTAAAACAGAAGTATAAGAATTATTATTGCTTACTGCACAATAGGTATTCTAATTACTTATATGAAACAGGATTTTTATAATCTTCCTATATTTCTCCAAATATACGTACCATTAATTTTCTAATTTTAGAAATGAAAAAGTCAAAGCAGAGTAAGATTATGTGATAGGCAAAAACACTCAAGGCTAAAATGAGGATTGCAACTTTTCCAACACACTTTAGTCTCAATTCAAAGAAACTACATCATGCTGACTTTTGTCCAGCACTGTGCCTATTGTGCCTATAGACATGCTGAAGTGGTCTCTAATGGTATCAGTATTCGTAACAACAAAACTGGTTGGGTGCTTACTAAGGGATTGACATTTTCTTGAAAATTACTCTTATAAAACACCCGTCATAATCCTATAAGATTTGTTATGTTAGCTCACAGGACTGGATGTTTGTTCTTAAAGTCTGAACAAATCTATTGTCATTTGTTGCTTTGTTTTCATTTGGTAGTCTCTAACTCACATTTTAAATACTTTTGGAATTAGCAATTCCTTCTTTTTATATTTTGCAAATAGTAGTTTTATTGAGATACAATCTGCCTACCTAAGCTTTTCATTTTTTAAGAATCATTCTTTTCCCATACATTACATCTCCAGTCCATTTCTCCTCCCTCCACTTATCCCAAATTCTCACCTCTTCTCCTTTAATTAGGAAATGATAATAATATTTACAAATTAAATGATTTCCTTATATCAGAGTTCTCTGAAATAAAGTCACATTACATTCCCATGTTTTGTGGTTTTGATATTGGCTAATGGTTTGGCAGTGTCACCAGTTTTGTATTTCAAAAGAATAGGTCAGGGCTTTGATCTTGTCCTGCTTCTCATCTTCTTTATGTTGCATCATCTAAAGCCTGAATGGTCTTGTTAAAAGTTTCTCATGTGGTAAATGTTTTGTAAGAGTATACTCATGTTTTTCCTGAGATGACACATTCCTTCATTTACTATAACAACTTAGCAGTAAATATATTCACTTCAGGTCTAGGCAGTAGTACAAGGTATAGATAGGGCTGAGTCAGTGGGATGTTCAAAAATTTTCTAAAAGCCATTTACAGAAGTGCTGCAAGAGAGACTTGATGCATTAAAATTCAAATATATCTTCCTGGCAGCAAACTATCTGTGGGTCCTGGAAAGACTGCATCTGGGTGAGCCAGGGAGTAATGAAGCCCTGCGTTTCATGCCATTGACTCCTGCATGTCAAGCACCACATTCATAACAGTAGATACGAGTGGCTGGGCCCCTCTCTTCTTTACTAAATTGAAATGGCTTCACAGGGGAATATGGCAACATGGATAAAAGAATAATAAATTCTTTTTTCCACTGTAGGATAAAAATGGTTGTTCATGATGTTAATTCCAAAAAGGAATATCTGGAAATGTTGCTGGAACATAGTGAGATTATGCCAAGATATGCATTACCACAGGTGGATGATTATACAAATTGCTGTGGTGTGTGTGTGCATGTGTGTTTGTATGTGTGTGTATGTATGCATGTGTGTATATGTGTGTGTGTGTGTGTTTATGCAAGTGTGTGCAAACTATGAGTAAATTCAGGACACTAAAGAAGTTCTGACAGTTCATCCTCATTACTGCTGAGCTCAATCTGGTCACTATTAACTAAAACTGAGAGCCAAATTAGCTGAGGAAATTAATATCATAGGATCTTATAAGTCCTTTGTTAATTCCCCCACAGAAGGCTGTCTGTAGAAACAGATAAAACATAGTTAAAAATCAAGTATTTTCCTCTTAATCTCTTCTTTCTGTCTTAGTGAGGGTTTCTATTATGACAAAACACTATGACAAAAAACAAGTTGAGGAGGAAAGGGTTTCTTTGGCTTACACTTCTACAATACTGTTATCATTGAAAGAAGCTAGTGTAGGAACTCAAACAGGACTGGAACCTGGAACTGATGCAGCTGATACAGAAGCCATTATAAAGTGCTATTTCTGGCTTGCTCAAGTTTGCTGAGCCTGTTTTCTTGTTGGCCCACCATCTAAGAAATAGTACCACATACAATGGGCTAGTTCCTCCCCCATTAATCACTAATTAGGAAAATGCTCTACATGATTCCTGCAGCCAGAAATTATGATGAGATTTTCTTAATTTAGGTTCTCTCATCTGATGGCTTCAGCTTCTGCCAAGTAACATAAATGATCCAGCAAACTCTGTGATTATTTTTTGATTCTATTATCTACAAGATTTTCTGTCACTTATTCCAATATGTTCTGGGGGCTTATCCTTTTTAGTTAGTGTTTCCCAGAGAAAAAGATATAGAAGTCTGTTTCCCCTAATGGCTTTGAAAATATCCCAGAATTTAGTCTCTGTCTCCAATTGGCTTGGACTGAGTTTTATATCAAGTTTTGAACATATCTTGCCAGGAGAACACAGAACTTAATCTTCTTGTTATCCTTAGAAGTATAGCTATATTTAGCTGCAATAGAATATATAGATTTAGAGTAGATAAAAGCTCTCCAATCAGATCAAAGTTCCGTAATTGTTGCAACAAAAGAGAATAAAATGAATGTGAAGTAACAAATTCAATGCACCTATCCTTCTATAAGACATAAAGGTCATAATGATTAAATCCCAATCAATCTCAAAACTAAGTCTTTATGTCTTATTTATCTAGCACAGAAATGGCCACTCATGGGTATGTCTCAAATGTGTGTTTTAAATTAAATTTGAATTAATCATATTTTTTAAGCTTAAAACTTTATTTTGAGCAAAGAAACTGGAATATTCTTAATCTCTACTAGAATTCTTATTTATCAGTTATCTCCTGTTTGGGATCAGTTGCTTTATTCATGAGCCAAATACATGCTTCAGTTCACTTTAGCCTCAGTTATCAAACATTGTCCCCCTGCAGTGAAATCCAGTCCACTATAACTCAACATAATTCAAAATATTCTCCTTAATGACATTCTTCAAATGCAAATTTCCTCTCTATTTAAATAGAAAAGACTATCTTACTATCTGTAAGGTACTTCTTCGTTAAAAAGTGGCACCTGAGCTTCTAGTCGCAGCATCTGTCAGCACAAAAGTTAGTCATGGCATAGTGCCTGTAATTCACTTGTCAACAATCCCTCAGAATCAATGAATTACAGCTTCAAAGACAGACCCCGTCTCCAAAAATACTGTAGAGAGTAACTGAGGAATACAACTGAGGAATATTGACACCTGAAGCCCACATGATTAAAATATCCCCATCACTTATATACAGTACACATGAAAACTCATGTCCAGATACAAACAAAAGAAGAGATGATACAAAAAGAGAAGAAAGAACATTTTATGTGTATAAAGAAAATGGAATTAGAGATCTTATTTAAGGTAGGAAAGAATTTTAAGTTGAATATGCAAATACTAAGTACGTTATATAAATTATGATTTACATTTGGTCCAGAAAAATTGTATTCATTATATATTTACAGACTGAAAAAGATACACCCTAGCCAGAAATTCATGGAAGAGCCAAGATATTGGGTGTAGTAGATCTTGTTATCCATTCTAGCCTCATTATTCACAGGTAGCATAAACACATTGTTAAAAATTAGGCAAAATGAGAGATATACTGTTTGTCCATTTAAACTGGTAATATAATATAAATATTCCTGAGAAAGAAATTTCACTTACAATCACATTCAAATTAAAGTTAAGGAATAATTTTTTCTAGTCATTTTTAACACTTATTGTTTTATATGGTAGATGTGGTACATATGTAGTACTATATTCTGCTGTATTAAGATGTTTTATTGAGGTGTTTCAAAATAACTTTGCTATTATAATTTTGGATGTGAGATGTGTTTTGTATGCTGTGAATTACCATTATCTAATAATAATAATAATAATAATAATAATAATAATAATAATAAAACAACAACAACAACAACAAAAACTGTTTCCACCAGTGGCTATGCAGCTTAAAGGCAGGCAGGAATTTCAAGCATTGATAAAGGAGAAGGGTGGAGTCAAAGGAGATGCAATACAGCTGCCAAAGAAGCAAGAGTAAAAGTGCAGGTAAAGCCATGAGCCATGTGGCAATACGCAGATTAATAGAAATGGCTTGAGTTAAATTTAAGAACTAAGAAGCAATGAGCCTGAGGCAAGAGCTTAAGAGTTTGATATTAATATAAGCCTTTTTAAAAATATTTTGGACTAAGCAGCTATGAGACTGTGGGCCCAAACCTCAGGCCAGATGGGCCAGAAAACAAAGGCTTTGATTATTCATATTAAATATGTATATAATAACTGAGAACTAACATGATACATTTACTATCTTACTTGAATTTTTTAACATTCCTCTGCTTCTTCTTTCTCTTTTATTTTGTTCTCTAATCAAGTCTCTCTTTCAAATTCAAATTCAAGATGCTTCATAGAATCACTCTTCTCTTCTTAAATGTCCCCAGTGAGTGGCCAAGCATGAGAAACCCATCACACCAGTTCAGATTGTAATCTATATTTCAAAACTAAGGAAAAACCAAAGGAACATATGAGATTGGCATTAACTAAGAAGACAGAATGGACTAGTGATTATATTGCAAAGCATTTCATAGCATACAAAGGAACCCAATAATATTAAAAACTATTTACTCCAATCCTAGTAACTAAAAAACAGGAAAAAAAAATTGGAAAGATATAATGCTGGATCTAAGAAAAAAAAGGAAAGGTAAGATGTTTGATCATAGTCTTCACGATTTGTTTAATTGTCTTTTATCACATTTTTAAACCCATATTTATGTGGGCTCTTTTATATCCTTAATTAGGTTCGATCTATGGAACTCAAAAATATTCATGATGATACTATTTCTTTCTCCTATTACTTTAACTACCTAGAGGAAAAAATCAGTAGTTTGAGGCAGAAATTGGCAGGGGGATAAAAACGGTGAAAGTAAATCTAAATCTATAAATAATATAATTTATTAAAGTAGCATAGTCTCTTGGGTCAAACTTAAATGACCACAGGATATGAAAACGTGTTCAGGTTACTAAATAAAAGCAACAAGGAAGGAAGGAAGGATGGAAGGAAGGAAGGAAGGAAGAAAGGAAGGATGAAGGAAGGAAGGAAGGAAGAAAGAATGAAGAGAAAGAAAGAAAGGAAGGAAGGAAGAGAGAACGAAAGACAGACCGAAAGAAAGAAAGAAAGAAAGAAAGAAAGGAAGAACGAAAGAACGAAAGAAAGAACGAAAGAAAGAAAGAAAGAAAGAAAGAAAGAAAGGAAGAAAGAAAGAAAGAGAGAAAGAAAGATTACTAGCAAAAGAACCAGAAATCTAGGTTTGGCAAAGATCAATAATCACCAACTTGTGTTTTGCTCTGAGTGATACTTTCCAGAGGAAAATGTAACAAAACCTATAAAATTGTATGTGTACTTTATTTAAATTTAAGAAAGTATGTTAGGCAAATATCTAGTGAATTGATATAATACAATTTTTCCATGAGAAAAAGCTAAAACTAGCCTGTATATATAAGTACTAAATGTAGCAATCTATCTAATAATTGATTTGAAAATAATTCAATTGTACACTTCACAGTTTACAATAATAATGCTAATACACGTATTTTCTGATAAGACTGATTTGATATATAAAATGTTCAACCCAAATTTTAAAATTTGAATGGAAATTGAATACTACATAATTTAATTACCTGGAGATTGGGACAAAGAAAGATTGTTTTTTTATTCTTGGTGCTCATGATAACCAATCTTGATTATTCACTTAATTGTATGAAGAGTTAATAGAAGGCAGAAAAGAATATTTTGGAGTGTATCAGAGAGCTTTCCAGATAAGATTAACTCAGGAAACCCTATCCTGAATCTGAGGGTCACATTATTTTGTCTGAGTCTGAATAGAATATTGAAGAACAGAAAGAAGCTTAATAGTGCAGAATTCTATCTTATTACTAGTCAAAGAAAGGTGAATACCCTCATCTAGCTCATGTCTCCATGTACAATGATGCAATCTAGATTGCAAAGTGGGGACGTCAATAATTGTAGACTAAAACTGTTGATACTATAAGCCAATATAAATTCATTCTTCCTTAATCTAGTTTACACAACTGCCTTGCAGTGATTAAAAATTGGAAAATTTCAGTGGTATTATTTATATTCGTTAAAACAAGAATTAGTTTTAAAGTATTGGTTCCTGTTCTGCTGACTATTAAAAGACAACATTTACCCCCCCCCCCAAAAAAAAAAAGTTTGCTTATAGTTTCAGTAGATTAGTCCACGGTAAACATGGGAGGAAAAAAAATATCTCTGGCACTGCAACAGTACTTGAGAGATATACCTTCTTATTTGCAGGTACATAGAATGAAAAAGACTAGACATGGAGTGGACAGTTTTGACCTCAAAGTCCAACCCCAGTGACAAATATATTCAAAAATTCCACACTCTAATTCATCCCAAACAGTCTGCTAACTGTGAATCTATAAAATACATGCGCCTATGTGGGCCATTCTGATTCAAAGCACCCTACCCACAAAACTAACAGATCATGAAAGCATTAATGAAGTAGATAATTGAGCCTGGTTAAGCCTGATAGTATGTGTAAATGAACTTAAGAAAGAACCTTACTGACAACATGAAGATAGCATTGTGTCAATTATCTGATGAATTTGAACAGTACAAACCTGATTTACAAAACTGGAATAAGTTTCTTGAAAAATAGTCTGTTTGAAAAATACAATCAGCCTGTATATCAAATTCTCCTCTAACAGTGGAGATGTTTCACCATGCAATGAGTAGGATAAGTATTAAGAGCAATGGAGATATAAGTATTTGCACTTGAAGACATTAATACAGCCATCAATATTTGTGTTTTAACTCATCTAATGTACACACTATATATAGGTGATTAGAGTCAACTGGATTCACTTTTATTAGAGTCTACTTTTCATGTAATTAAAGTGCCTTTAAATTTACAATGTAGTTCATCTGTGGTTCTCCATTTGAAGATGCTAGCTTGACACAGGTTACAATTGATCATGGCCATACGGACTTGGTCAGAATGGTTTCTTATAATATGTTTTATTGATCATCAATGTGACAGGATCATCATTAAGCAGAGAAAAGACACTAGGAATTCCTAAAGAAGATTATTTGGATTATATTAAATGAAGTGGAAAGTTTCATTCTAAATTTTTGTGGTGAATACATTAACTATTTTTTGCTACTAAAAGTTATTAATTACTAAAGACAAAATTCTCCTAAACCTTCCCAAGGCTTGAGAAACTTGTATATATCACAAAACAATTTTTAAGATACCATTTCCTAGACCAGGGTCCCAGATTTCATAAACAGGAGAAAACTGTTCAGAGCTATCAACCTCTGTTTCCTGGATCCTGATGCAATTTGATCAACCTGCTCAATGACCTCCTACCATAACTTCCCCATGATGAACTTTTATCTTTAACTGTAAGCCAAAATAAATATTTCTGTACTTAAGGTCTTTTTGTCAGGATTTTGTTACAACAATAAGAAAAATAGTTATTTACTCTGCTTGGAGGATTAACTCATATACTCATGTATTTAAATGTTTTGGTCCTTAGTTATTGACTCTGCTTGGAGGGTTTAGAAGATGTGTCCTTGTGAAAGAAGTATGTCACTAGATGTAGGCTTTGAGTTTAAAGGTTCAAGTCATTTTCAGCTCTCTCTCTCTCTGTTATAAACTTGTAGTTCAAGGTGTTGGATTTCAGTTTTCTTCTTCAGCTCCATGCCAGAAGCTTGCTCCCGTGTTTCCTTACTATGATAGTGATTGGTGGTTTTTTGTTGTTGTTGTTGTTGGGTTTTTTTTTTTTTGTCCTTTTGGAATTGTAATCCCAAATTCTTTCCTCTATATGTAGCTTTGGATGTGGTGTTTTTTATCACAGCAATAGAAAAATAGCTAATACATTTGCTAACCTTGAATGAGTCTACTAATGCATATAAATGGAAGGGTTGACATTTTTAGGGTGAAACTGACCAATGGACACAGGTACTCTGAGTAAACCAACTATTAAAATGTATAAAATCATGCTTTGTGTAACATTTTGCATACTTGCCAAAAGTTTTGTCACAATGTCACAAACTTCTAGAATTAGGCAGAACCTCTAACACCTACACAGTGATTCCAAATGAACTTAGCTGTCATTTACAAAGGGAGAACAAAACAGATGTCTCCTAAGTGCAAAGTCAGCATTTTCTAATAAACTTTCCATTGGGTCATTTATTTCTTAAAGCTATAAATTACTTTGATATACTAAATAGAAAATACATTTAATATTTCCTACTAAAAAGTGTCAGTTACTAAATAAAAATGTTTTCTAAAGCTTTCCACAGTTTATTAAACTAGTGTATACCACAAAACAAATAAAAATCTGCATTCTGAACATGAAACTCTTTCTTAATTTGGCCATGACTTTCCCCTCACTGACCCAATAGGCATATTTTAATATCATCCTTTCCACACAGCAACAATTATCTATAGAGATAAATGTCAAATATCCTTATTTTCTTTACCTTTCCTTAAGTTTTAAATGTGTGATTTGAGTTGTTTTGTGTTCTTTTTTTTATTTTAGAGATATTAAAAATCCAACATAATCAGTTCAGTCCATATAACGACACTTAAAGCTTTTTTTTCATCTTCTAGAGATTTTTGATGATATTGCTTTGAATATGGTCTTAGAAATAGCATTTCTATAATTTTTTGTAACTCTGAGACAAATACACCTAGAAATATTTATTTTAGTAATTAATTAAATACTATTTCTAGCTTACTGATATTACCATGCTTTCTTATATTTTTATTTTTCCATTTTATTATTTTTTTATTAAAAATGTATTTTTCACCCATATATCCTCTGCTCCCCCTACCTTCCCTCCTCCCAATCCCTCCCAATCAGCCTTCAACCTCCCCCCCTCCCCATCCCCTTCACTAAAAGGGCAATAAGTCCCAAGGGGTAAGTTAAGCATCGCACATCCACTCCAGGCAAGTCTGATTTCCTATCCCAAATTTAAGACTGGGTTAGGTGTTCCTCTGCAGAGAATGGGCTCCAAGGTGCTAGCCCATTCACAAAACAAGGTCTGATCCCACCCTTGAGGCATAGTGGTAGTATCATTTTACACATAAGGTAGCAATACTCCAATGTTCTTCATATCTTTCTTGATGTTTATTTATTTCTTGAGTAGGAGCATCATAATAGTAAAGGGGTGAGCATTTTATTTTCTTACAAAGTTGTTTAGAATATAATTGGGGATCTACTACAATAATTTATAGTATGAGGTTTCTGTTCTGTACTTTTGGGCCTAACCTCAAGGTCTAGGCCCACAGACCTGCAGACCCACAGACCCGCAGACCCGCAGTCCCACAGTCCCACAGAGACACACAGATGCTTTCAATAGTTTTTGGCTGATCAGCCTCAGGCTCAGGCATATAACTTGCTAACTCTGTACCCTCAATCTAACCCATGATTCTTCCTGTTCAGCCATGTGGCTTGGTACCTTTTCTTAGAGCAGAATAGTTGTCCTCTGCTTATTCTGGCTTTTCTCTGGTGTTCTGTTGGCATTCTGCCTATTCTCAGAGTTTTTCTTAGTCTGGCAGCCCCACCCACATTTCCTGCCTGCCTTTGGCCAATCAGCACTGTTTTTTTAAACCAGTGGGTGGGACAATTATTTACCAACACCATCCCCTACACTAATTATGCAAGTACCTATGAAAAAGCCACACACCAGGCTAATTAAAGAGACAGCTATAAAAAAAAAGATGGTTAAGTGTGATGAACAAGTGCTTCCTCAGTATATGATTAATCCACAGCATACAGGTCACTTTGGCCAGAGTTTCCATTTTAGAATTATTAAAGGTGATGTGACCAAGTTAATATTTTTATGAAATAAATCTTACCTAAGAAATCTACTAGAAGATAGGATCTTGTGCATGTTCCAACCAGAATCCATGATTTTGAAAGGCCTTGAAGCAGCAGAGGATACAAAATAATCAGTTCATTAAAAGCCCTCCTGATCCAAATAGTGAGAAAAAAATAAACAGAGCTAAGTCCTGCAGAAGTTAAATATCATGAGCTTCCCCAAATGGTGCATTGAGTTTCAAACCATAAGTCCTCAGTTGTGACCTTATTTGGAAATAGTTGTTATAGTTATATTTAATTATGATGTGTTCTCATAGAGTAGGATACACCCCTAATCTAATTGTTGATGTCCTCAAAGAAGATGGTCATATAAAGTCAAAGACAGCAAGAATGCCTATGTGAATGGAGGACTGAGTGACATATCTAAGTGAACAGGACTGTAAAGATCACAAACCAAATACCAGGGGCAGGAAGAAGCAAGAATGTGATTATGCTTATAATATAAGAAAATAAAATTTTGTTCTTAGTGTTCTTTGAGTTGTCATAGTTATAGAAGCTCTAGGAAACTAATTCACAATGTTAAAATTGTTGCTCCTTTTCCTTCTGAAACAATTGGCCAATGCAAGACATTTTGGAGGGTTGAGAGAAATTAGTGACAGTATTTGCAAAAGCTAGAGAGGTCATTTTTATTTTTATTATCACAGTTTTTGTTTGTGGGCTTGTGTGTGTGTATACATGCTATGATGTTTAATAGAGGTTACAGAAAAACTTTATGGAGTCAATACTCTCCCACAATAGATGACTTAACGTTCAAACTCAAGATGTCAGGCTCAGCATCAATTGTCTTTACATGATGAACAATCTTACTGGCCCCTAAAAGATCATTTGTGTTGTGATGAATACTAAGAGGAAACATTAGAAGTAGTTGAGTAGAATAGTCCAGGCATGTTTAACCAACTATGAATCCAAGTTAACCACACTACCAACAGCAAAGATAATAATTAACAATGATGATGATGATATTAGTAAAAAAGGAGTAAATTTTTATTGGATTATTCTTCTTTGTTCACAGATACATGCTCTGAACAACACACGCTTCTGATATATTATATAATTTCTGCTTTTTATACTGACCATTACAATGAAATGCATACTAAAGAAGATCAAAGGAACGATCAAGATTAGGTGTTGGAAATAAGATTCTAGCTGTGGTTAATCAACCAAGTAACAATCTGAGCACAAAACAAAGAAAATATTGATAGGAAGAAGCAAAATCCTTAGACTTTAGAAGATTCAATAAGTAGAGATAGATAATGGCTTGCACATAAACAGTTGAAGCTTGAAGCAGGAGTCCACCCATAAAGAAGGATGCTGAGCTTTTTCTGTGAGAAAAATAAAATTGCATCATGTCTGTACCACTACATGATCTTGGCCATTTCCTCTGCTTTCTGTCTATCATTTCAACCACTTCATGAATAATATACAGTTGCATGACCTCTCTTGTGCTTCTGGAACACATCTGGAAACAAATATCACTTAGCTCTGCCTCTGAGGCAAAGGCATTGTTTCTTTCACAGAAAATCTCTTTGGAAACCATCTTCAGACCAGCTTTAAAAGCCAGGCTGTGTTGATCCTGACATGTAGCTTGCTTGCTTATTTCTAATGAGAAAATACACATACACACAAACACAATAACACATAGTACATGCTATATACAGCACCAAAATAGAAAGGGAGATATGAAGGTTTTTACTGAGAGACAGTGAGACTCAAAGAGACAAAAGCTCATTTAAAAAAAAGTATAGAGGAAAAAATAGTTTACTTAATCACACTGCTTCCTCTCTCATTTTATTTGTGTGTGTGTGTGTGTGTGTGTGTGTGTGTGTGTGTGTGTGTGTGTGTGTATGTATGCCATGTTCTTACCTGAAAATTAAGAAAATTGGAACATAATACCAACCTTTATGATAAAAAGTAGTTTCTACTGTACCTGTAGATTTTACATTAAATGGGTGTTGGTGTTGGGGAAAGCAAAGGTACTGTTTATTTATAAGCAGAATATAAAAAAATCAGAGACAAGATAAGTACTAATTGATGCCTCTGTCTCTTGACTCTGCAGTTAATTAGTCAATTCTGTTGTGCTGGACTGGTTTTGGTAGGACTCATCAGACTCACTGCGGTCAGAATTTCTCCTAACATATAACTGCACATATTAGAATTTTCTTATATGTTTGAGTCCTGCTGGCCTTCAGTAACTAGTATTATGTAATTGTGCTCTAATTGTTTCCTATTCCATCAGAGTATCTTTATCCTGAGATGTAAGAGAAAGGTCTGAAACACATGGGTGTGTCTTTTAGAGTCTCTGCATATATCACTGTTGTTATGACAGTAGAATGGGAGAGAAAAATGATCCTCTGAGAAAATAACACAGGAGTCAAAGGCATCTTTAGGAAGGAAATCAGGAGGAATTAACAAAATTTATTCTTGTTAATTATAAAAATAATTTGTCAATCATTAAAAAACTGTGATTAATTTATATTTAATTTTATTTAAAATCATACCACTAGGGAGTTTAGGTTATTGATATGATTATTTGGTTGTTTTGATTCTGTAATTGGTAACTAAGAACTAGCAGAATGAATGCACAGGTTCATGGAAACTACATTTGAACGCAACCAAGTGTTGCTTATACCATGTTGGAATGCATGCCATTTCCACATGCTAACATCTATCCAGGGTACTTCTTTGTAACACTGTTCATATTTGTGTATATTTGCTTCATGTTTATTTTCCACCTAAAACATTAAATGTTATGAATTACTGGGTGAAGCCAGACAGAAATGTATATATTAACGATTTAGTCAGACACACAGCCTCTGATATTAACACTTCACTGTGCTGTAACAGCAGTAAAACATTTACAATACACAAATGAACAAGAATGTTATTAGACAAATGCAGTTTAACAAATGAGTGTGATAGACCACATTTGACCCGTAATTTGCTGAGTCTATGTCTAGAGATTCAATGACATGTATTTAATACTTAAACTTTGAATTTATATGGTCATGTAATGTAGTATATATAAAAAGTTGTGACAAGCAATTCAGTAAGGAATCTTATGGACTAGGCTCTTCTGACTCCTCATTTGAAGGCTGGCTACAATTTGGAGTGACTGGTACTTCAAATGAAAAGAGAACCACAATATGACCATATTCGAGAGTGAACTGCACACTGATGTTACTCAAAAACTGGAGTAGAGCCAGCCTGCTAAGTGCCATACCCATCAAAAGGTAAAGATAAGCAATCTATGTGGGCAGATGTGAAATTTAGTTCCGATCATAGTCTCAGTGTTTAATGGGCCATTTTAGTGTATTTTCTTCTATTAAAATAGGACCATAACATATTTCTCTCCATTAAAATATGATCATACATGTCATGAGATGACATGATTCTCACTGGCTCAAAATTAAAATGTCAATAAGACTGCATCCCTTTCTTATCTCTAGAACAGTGTCTATTCCTTTTCTTGTGTATGGTCTTCACCTTCAACTCTTCAATATTGCACCTTGTTGACCATTCCAGTTGACTCCTTGCGAATTTAGTTGTAAGAAAATATTTTTCACTTTTAAACATCCAGGTGAGAGGATTGTAATGACCCAGATAAGAATTTTTTTTTAAATTCAATACAGTTATGGTTTACAAGGTCTATATACATAGATAATTAGGAGACATCATATTTTCTTGAGAGAAATGATATTTGGATTATTACTAATAATTATTAATCACATGCTTTGGATATTTTTGTTTGCCATGTATTAGTTCTCCTCTAGAGAATTTATGGTTATAAATTCAGCATTTCTTCTCCTCGAATAGTGCCTTCATACTTTGTTGTGCTAGCAAAACAAACAAGATATACCATTAACATACAGAAAATATTGAATAAAAGAAAATAAAAGGGTAGAAATAGCATCTTGATTAAGTTGAGTATCCTGCAATTAGAATTTTGTGCATGTGCACCTGTTCCTCTTAGGCTCCTGAGCTATATATTACAAATGCAAACAAGTACACTTATTAACAAACCTATAGACATGAAAGCAGCTGGTACAACTGACCTGAATAAATAGGAATTTTGACACTGGATTCTTACGCATGCCGATAATCTGAACACTTAAGAGGCTGAAGCAAGAAAGTTGCTGTGAATTTAATTTCAGCTCAGGAGTACTAAGCAAGTCTTAGCTGCATAACAGACTATCTCAAAACAGGGAAACAGCAAGGGTAAATACTAGACTTTATAAAAATACCTATAATCAACAAGAAACACAATTAATGATGGTGTAATTTCTTGTAATATCACATAAGGATCTGGGTTTATCTAAAAGTCCCAGGACATTGCACGAATAAGAAAAGAATACTACTTGCAACTTAATTCTTAAGTAAACTAGAGTATTTGGACCCCATAAATGTGTTTTAATGAAATATGGATTATTATTATTTCTTTTTGTGGGTTTTCCTTTTTTGCTTTTTATTTTGTTGTGTTATTTTTGAGTCAAATTTTCTCTATGCAACAACTGGATGTTCTGAAACTCTTTATTCACTATTTGGCCCCAAACTCAGCTGGTTTTGTCTCCTGAGTGCTGAGATTAAAGGCATAAGCCACCACACCTGAAATATTGTGGGTTCTTATTTCTTCAAGCATAAGAAAGGAACCATGCCTAATACCTTCATAGATTTATTTATTAAAATTAAATCAAGTCATGGGTATCAAATATTTAGCCTTGTAGTTGTTTAGTAAATACTGACTATTCCAAAACATAATTGAATGACAAAAAGCTCCAGGTCAGCATAGTAGTGTCCATCAAATTTGGATTGCTTGGTATCCCAAGGGAAGTTAAAAGCTATTTACATTACCAAAGTTAATACACAGGAAAAAAGAAGTACGAAAAGTGGAGTAAGCACATTGATAAATAGTTCTAAGTGAAAGCAATTTTTGCTTGAGAACCCTTAGGCTGTGTTCTTTCTTTGGTTGACTGTCAAAGCCCAGAGATGAAGCCTCTTATTTCAAGAGACATAGAGACAAATTATACTCTGGATAATATAAGGCATTCTTTAACTAAACTTGAAGTCAAGGTAGGTTAACTTACTGTCAAAATAAATCTCATGAGAGCTTGAAAAATTTGAAGTAAAAGGTATATTCTGTTGTGCATGTGTGGATATGAGTAAGACTACAAAAATCTAACTATGCATATGTATGCATTGTTCAAATTTAACAGGCTTATTCTTGGACAATAAATCATGTCTGTCTTTCATTTTAAGTATTTATTGAGTCAGTCAGACACTTTTCCAACTCACTTCATTCTCCATTGCCCATTTATCCCATTTGTTGAAACCTCAGGGGAATCTGTAGAAAGCACCCACCAGTGGTGCTGATCATGCCTAGGGCTGCACAACTGTCTATTAAGAGTATGATAGCATAAACTTCTTTCAAACCCATTATAAGCACTGCTTTTTCCTTTTGATGACTTCTGGTGGCTACTGGTTAGAACAAACAGCTTAAGTGAAACATTAACCAAATTGTGAGATTTAAATTCAAAACAATAAAGGAAATAAATGAATGTAAAAACATAAACAGCAAAAATTCAACTATTACTGAGTTTAAATTAATGCATTTTGGGATGCACTGTAGCAATTTATCAAACCAATTAGTATTTTCTTATTTGTAACAAGTATTTGAAATTTGTGGTATTTTTCTCACAAGACAGAAATTAAGTTTGAGGAAAAAGTGTTCTAAAGTACATACTTAACAAATAAAAAAGACAAAAATTAACACAAAAATGGAAATCTGATACTTCTGTACAGGAACTCTGCTGGTATCCTTTATTTTACGTACCCTCCCCCACATAATATCATTCCTTTCTGAAACCAACCCTCCCTTCTTATTGAGAGAGAGAGAGAACCTGAGTGCTATCAACTATAGTGTGTTTGGTAACAACTGTCCAAAACTCTAGTCCCTAGAAGTCTCCATCATATTCAAGGACCCCTTGATTTCTAGGTTTTAAGCTCTACCCTGTGTTTTGTACTAGTATTTTTTTAATTTATCAGACTTAACAGAAAGTTGGATTATAAAAATGTAATACAACTAGTATATTTGTGTGATTTTCATCATTAAGAATAGATGCTATTTGTTTAATTTTTGTAATTTTTTTTTAAAAAATCCTTTTTTATCCCTGTATCCCCTGCTCCCCCTCCCTTCCCTCCTCCCAATCCCTCCCAATCAGCTTTCAGGCCCCCTCCACCCCATCTCTCCATTCCCTCCCTGCAAAGAGCAAGAAGTCCCAAGGTGTGTCAGCTGAGCATGGCACATCCACTACAGGCAAGTCCAATTACCTCATCCCAATATCAAGACTGAGTTAAGTTTTCCTATGCAAGAAATGGGCACCAAGGTGCCAGACCACACAGAGAAACACAGTCTGATCCCACTCTTCCAGGCTCCACATACTGCCCATGCCAGTGGACAGTTGATTACCCTTGGAGGGCCCAGTGCCTTTTCCCGATGGTCTCCCCAGTGGCTGTCCTTGATCCAGTGAGCTCCCCAGATCTCCAGCTAGCCATTACTGTGGGAATTTTCCTCATAACCCCTATCCTCTTGCTCATACAGACTCTCCTCACCTGCTCTCAGCTGAACCAAGAGGCCTGCCCAGTGCGCAGCCATGGATCTCTGCCTCCACCTCTATTCATTGTTGCATGTAGGTTCTATGATGACACTTAGGGTGATTATTTATTTGATTATATGGGAAGTCCTGTTTAGGCACCTTTTCCACTATTGGTTGGAGAACTACCCAGGGACATCCAGTGAGGTCTGGAGATTTCCCTAGCACCTGGTCAGTCTCTTTCCAACCACACATTGGCTTCCTCTATCAAGGTATCATCTCTTTTTTTCTCTCTCTTTGTTGCTCCTCTCATTCAAACATCTCCTTCTCTCATGGTTTCCTCCCACCTACTTTTGATTGTAACCCTTTATGATCCCAAGTGATCCTCTCTGTTTTCTCTTCCTAGGGGAACCTCTAGAGGTCTCTCTTATGTTCCTTCTGATCCCAAGCTTTTCAGGAGTTTTAGTTTGCAGCTTGAGTATTCTTTTTTTTTTTTTTTTTTTCCTAAAGCCTACTTGTGTGTAAGTATATCCAATGCTATTTTTCTTGGCTTGTAATACCTCACTCAGGCAGATATTCTCCAAATCCATCCATATACCTGAAAATTTTAGGATGTCTTAATTTTCTGTTGAGTTGTACTCCATTGTGTAGATGTATCATAGTTTGTTAATCCATTCTTCAGTTGAGGAGAATCTAGGTTGTTTCCAGGTTCTTGCTATTATAAATAATGCTGCTATGAATATAGTTGACCTAATGCCTTTGGGGTATATCCTTTGGGTATGAAACTTGTATGTTTTATAAAATAGTAAGGGTCTGAAATCTTAAAAGGAACATATTAGATAGAGCCCATCCACAGTGCTAAAGCTATTGATTATAAAGTTGTCAGGATCAGTTTCCATATTAACAATGGTTGGTGTTAATTAACATATTGTAGTTTAATAAGAATGCTACTGACAATGCTATACTTGAGTTTGACTAGTTTGGTGGTGGAGGTGAAGGGAGTCTATGTGAGTGTGCAGCAAAAATTAATACTCAGTAGAACAAATGAAAGAGTGTTGTATACACAAATCCATGAAATATATATTTGAAACATTTTATAGAAACTTTATATGATGATCGACAAAGCAAGAGCTGTGGTCCCTATGGTGGGAAGCAGTGAACTGAAAGAGTGATTTAGATCCTGTTCACTTAAATGAGCAGAGACAAGCCTGCTCTATGTGCGACAGCAGCACTTCCACAAAGTTTAGACAAGTCAAAGATGTTTCTTCTCTCTCTCTCTCTCTCTCTCTCTCTCTCTCTCTCTCTCTCTCTCTCTCTGCATCTATAGCTTGCAGATGAGTTTTCATAGTGGAATATTTCAAAGTGAAGGCAACCATGGGTAAACTAGAAATAGTCATCAAACAGTCCTTAAGCCATTTGATCTCACTGGAGCATCCATATGTCTTATCTGCCCTTTTTCAGACAAATTCCATGCATTCAATTGGATTTAAATCTTTCTTTCCATTCCTTATTGTTCAGTCCCTAGATCCTGAAAAGGATTATTTAGCATTGGAGAAAGCATGGTAAGTTTTAAAATATACCTTTTCACAGTGTGCATCAGTGCTGAAGTCACAGTCTGATTAGTCTCCACAATCAGAAGTCGTCTATGAGTGTCTGAGTGTCTTTTATATGTAGGGGTAAGGAAGACTTAGCCAAATGCCTTCTCCTCAGAAATCTGCAGGTCAAAACATTACTATTGATATGTCCTATAAAATTTACATATGCATCCCAACTCAATTACCTATCAGGATTTTAGCAGTAAAAAAATTACTAGAATTTATGTTTTATTTCCTCACTAAGCCTAACATGTGAAGAAACAGATGTTGAAATTAAGTTTGTTCAGAAAAGTTTGAAACCTCAGGTTCAAATCATGAAAATCAAACAATGTCTCTAAAGTACTCTTACAATGTTTTAAATTATATAGAGAACAATGAATAAAATTGCTACATGAATTATAATGTTATGACATATACTCTGCTTTTAATCCATATGCACTTGGGCTTCTTTTATATATTTCAAATGAGCTCTTGTGGTTCAAAGAAATCACTTCCTGTTTTGTTCTTAGACAAACCATTAATGCCTTACCATCCTCACAAGAAATCATATTCAACAACATGGGCAGAACAGATCCACTCCTTTCTGAGCTACAGCTGTTTCCTAAATTATTTTTCCTTTGCTCAAGAATCCAGACACACGTCTGTCTCTTAATTGCAGAAGGAACTGTTATAATACATCTTGAATTTTAACATCCTATTTTAAAATGAGAAAAATTCACTAAAAAGGAGAGAAAATATTAAGTATATCTGAATGTTAAAAAGTTAATATTCCCAATATTATATAAAAACATAAGGCTTGGATTCACACTATATAGACAGGGAAACAATATAGGGGTATAGGTGATCAATGACGTACAAACAGAAAATACAAGTGGAGGAATGCAGGCCTTTATCAGTGGTGGTAAGATGAGGCTAAATGATACTATTTTAAATGCACCATGGCACAATGGAGAAACTTTCATTTGAATTTTAGCAATATAGTATTATGTATAAAAGAGCAATCACACTGATATTTCAAAAGCAATGAGAGTAAGTCCAAAGTCCTGACATGCTCTTCATTTTGGGAAGAGTCAGAAAAGATAGATGGCTATGTATATTTCTTTAGGAATGTGTCAAATACTTATTAAACACTTTCTTTGTTTTAATATCATTAATGGGTAATTAGTCCCCAAGAGTTTCCAATATAGAATGTATAGGCATTCACAGCTGCTGAAAAATGCAGATGATTATATTTGTCAAGAACAAGAAATGTGTTATGAAAAGAGCCTCTTCCTTCCCTCTTCTTTCTATTTTGCATTATATAAAAATTAAACAATGTATCTTATTTTACTGAGTTTTTTAGTCTTCAGAATTCTGTACAAATGTGTATCCATCTATTGTCTTATTGTATATATATATATATAATTCTTATTATACACATATATTACTTTAAATATAATTTTTGGATCTGGAGAAATAGCTCACTGGTTAAAAGACTTTGTTGCTCTACCAAAGAACTCCAGAATCTTAAAATCACTATTAACTACCATTAGAGGACATCTGATAACATCTTTTTACCTCTGAGAGTCACAGGCATGCATATGGTAAACATAAATTTGCAGGAAAACAATAATATACACTTAAAATAAATCTAAGATGGAGTGGTGTCTAGAGAGGTGGAGTAGCAGTGAATAGCAAACTTGGTTCTTCCAAGAGGAACCAAGTTTGACTCCCTTCATCAGATTGCTAAATCTCCTCTAATTTAGCTCCAGGAACATTGAAATCATTTGGACTCAGAGGGAACCTGCACACACAGTCACATACATACACATACAAACACAAACATACACACATGAGCTAACACACAATTAAACCTAATAAATCTTTAAATATAGAATTTCTCTTTTGCAGAGTTCTACTTCTATTAAGAATATTATTGATCCATTTAAGTACTTATTTATATACTTTAGTTAAAATAACTAATAATCATTTACTAGATAATACATTGTGAAAGAGCCATTCACCAAATTATTAACTAAGGTCTGACAGACAGTAGTCATTCTAGTTTATGCGAAGATTTGAACCCAGTCCATTCTACAAACACTGTATGAACTGAGATACATTCTTAGCTCCTAATGTATAAAACTTTCTACTTCAAAGCAACATTATGATTTTTGAATATATTATAATGATAATAATTAATGAATATCATTTTGATCACTATTAGCAATATCCAGTGTTGTTCACTTATCTATTTAACTTTTTCTAAACCATTAAACTTGTGAGGCATATGTTCTTTTCATTTTATACACTGGAGTGTTATAGAATGTTATAGTCATAGAGGGTTTATAAAATCTTGTAAAGAGTAAAATATCTGCTCCATATCAGACAAATTAGGCTTCTTTGACCAAATATCTTCAATTGTGTATGCATGAAACAATACAGATCTATCTCTCATGGTTGTTGAGGCTGTATTGGAAGACATAATGCCTGACAAAGACTTGCTTTCTGTTTCCAAAATGACACCATGTCACTATATACTCTGGAGGAAAAGAGATGAAACAGGATAAACTCTCTCCCTCATTCCCTTTTTATAAGAGCAATTGTCCCATTCTTGAAGACAGGGTCACCTCCCAAATAGCAAGCATTCTTTTTACCATGGCCTTTGTGTTGAAGTTCTATCATGAATTTTAAAAATATACATACATTCAAACCATTGCAGTATTTCTTCATATCTCTTTTAATATTTTTTATTAAGACTATTTGAATACTTTTAAGTTCATAGTAAAATTAAAACAAAAATACAGGAGTTATTTTTATTACTGAAATAGATACTTCTTTTATACAATTCATCCTGACTGTAGTTCCCTTCAGACCTCCCATTTACCTCAGACCCTGATGTGGGTTGTCTATTTGTATACTGCGAATAAATATTGCTTCCACTGGTTAATAAAGAAGCTGTTCTGGCCTGTGGATAGCTGTCAGCCTGGCAGAAAATTTAAGCAGACAGAGAAAGAGGCAGAGAAAGGGGGGAGGGAGAAGAGTCAGACAGATTCTGCTAGTTGCTGGGGGAGCAAGATATAATGAAACAGGTGATATGCCACCCACAGAGCCATGTGGCAAAATAAAGCATAATAGAAATGGATTAAGTTAAGTTATTAGAACTAGTTAGTAATATTCCTGAACCATGGGCCTAACAGTTTGTAATTAATATAAGTCTCTGAGTAACTATTATATAAGCAGCTGTGCAACAGAAAGCTTTGCCCCAAGTTAGGCCTGTGAAGGGCAGAAAAACTTCTGGTTACAAGATCTACTTACTCTCCATTTTATTTCAGAAAGGAGCAGGTCTCCAAGAGGGAATAAGTAAGCATGACAAAATAAAACACAATAACACAAGGCAAAAGCCCCTAGATCAAGGCTTTATAAGGCAACCCAATAGAAGGAAAATGTCCCAAGAGCCAAAGAGCAGGCAAAAGATTCAGATATGCACTGGCTCTTACTGTTTGAAGTCCACAAAAGCTCCAAGCTAATAATAGTCACACCTTATACGCAGAGGACCTAGTGCAGACCCTTGCAGCACCATGCTCATTCTCTGTGAGTCCATATGAACTCTATTTAGTTGACTCAGTGGGCCATGTACTTTTGGTATCCTCCCTCCTATCTGACTCCTACAGTAGTTCTTCCTCATATTCCATGGGTTTCCTTGAGATCTGGCAGGAGGGATCCAATGGAGTTTCAGCTTATAGTTTCTTTCTCCACATAATGTCTGGTCTGGCTTTAGGATTTTGCACCTGCCCCCATCTGCTGCTGAAGGACGCCTTTCTGATAACAACTGGAGAAGACACAAATCTATGAGCATATCAGACTCATTTAATTACTCATACACACAAATACACACATATATACACACACGGCAATTTGTGTTTTACTCTATGTCTCTGGGCTATTCAGTTTCTGGATCCTGAGCACTCAGAGAGTGTTTAACATGGGTTCTCTCCACTGGCATGGGCCTCAAGATAAACCAGACATTGCTTTACCACTCCCACAGGTTTTTGTGCCTCCATTATTTCCATGTATCACACAACTAAGACAGATTGTAGACTGACAGTTTTGTGGGTGGTTTGTTATTTTCTTATTTTCTTTCTGTAACCTGTAGAGTTCCTTCTCATATCAAAGAGACTATAATGTAGAACTAAAGATTCCATATAGGCACCAGCTTGACCTCTCTATATTCAGTAAGTTGTGTGAATGGTAACCTCAGTAATGATGCTATTTGTCAGATTTAAAGATGAAATCCTCTGTCCTGGCATCTACTGGAGTTGTTTAGAGATCTCCATAGGACTACTTGGCCAAAAGCCCAACTGAATATAACGCAGACCCACCATTGAATGCCTTGCCTGGCTATAAAAGATGTCCAGTTAAGCAGGGGCCATTATGGGGTTAGGGATAACCTGATGCCAGGAAACCTCCCAGGAATCCACAAGGATGATCCCAGCTAAGACACCTAGCAAAAAATGGAGAGGGTCCCTTAACTTGGCTTCTGAAATACGATGTGGGAATGTCTTTCTGTATGATGTGAATATCAATCTTTAAATAAAGGAGCTGTTTTGGCCCATGACAGGCACCATAAAAAAGTAGGAGGGGAAATCAGAGCATAGGTAAGAGAAGCAGGGCAGAATCAGAGACAGACTGAGCCAGCTGCCCAAGAAGAAGCATGTAAGGAACACAGGTGAGCCACGGGCCATGTGGCAGGAAAGATTAATAGAAATGGGTTGATTTAAGATGTAAGAGCTAGCTAGCAATGTACCTAAGCCATAGGCCAAACAGCATGAAGTTAGTATAAGTGTCTGAGTATTTAGGGGGGCCTGAGCAGCAGTGGGTGGCTAGGCATGCCAGGTCAGTGGGTCTGGGCCGCTGGCTGCCCAGGACCAAAACACAACATTATAACAGATGGCATGGCTGGGTGGGCAGAATATCCACTTAAGGCCTGAGAAAGTTTAAAAGGTGTTCTAGCATAGAAACTGTGCCAAAGTAGCTTCCAAATTGTGTATCTGAAGCATGTCATTGTACAAAGAAACTTGTCATCCAGTCACATTCAAAATGTTGCTGGTGGACTGGCAGCAGGAATGTAAGATGCAACCAGGACAGTTCCTGAAGTCTCACAGAAGACTCAGTAGCATGTGATTGATTTAAGGTTTCTGTTTATTTTGAACAAAAGGGAAACAAAGACAGATACTTAGTAGCAGCATTTTCTTGGGTTGGCTCTGTTTGCTGGCCACAAACAGACGCAGTCCTTTTAAGAGAACTGACTGATTCAGCTTTACCTGCAAAAACTATGTGGCTTTTTAAGAGAGTGTGAGTATTTTAAAAGCTCTTGTGTTTGGAAGATGATTAAGGATTCACAATAAAAGAGATTCAGATGAAAAGAAAAAACCTCTAAATGGGTTACAATGTGTGTGAAAGGTACATAGGCTTCAGAGAGAAAAGAAAGAGGATAGAGAAAGTCTTTCAAAAGAGAAATAGAGTAATAAAAATATAATAAGCCATGTAAAGATGGAAAATAAACACAAAATCTGGATTTTGGTTGTGATAGTGTTTTCTCTTAATTTTTTGATTGTTAATGAGCTAACTGCAGAAAGACAATGTATTGCAAATGCAAAGTCTACTAAGTTAAACAAGGATATATATTTTAAAGGTATTTTGATTTTGAAATTTTTGTTTAAGGATTTATTGCTTTGGAAGAGTTCTGCTTTTGTTTCCACAGAAGATGAGAACCTGTGGATTGCTTCCAGGAAAACATAGTTTCATCAAACAAGACACCCTGAATAAATCTCTGATGGGAAGAGATAGCTGTATCACCTTTAGGGTACAGAATATGATCCAGTCTCAAGAACCTGTGAGATTTTCAACACCCTTTAATCAGCAGGAAGTAGTAATGGAAAACTATAGCCAAATTCCCAAAATATTGTTTATAAATATTTGTTTTCATGATAAATGGCCATAGTTAATCTCTTCTAAGAAGAAAAAGGGGATATGGTATACGAATGATGTTTTTAAAAATTAGATTATTGAATTTACTTTAATCCAAAAAACTATCTGCTAATCTCAAAATGTTTTGCATTGGTGTGGACTTGGTTTATTGATAGAATTTAAGCTCAATTTTTGTTATGTTATATGTATTTTCTACTCTTGTTTAAGATATTATGTTTATATAACTGACTTAAAATTGTAATGTATAATTAAGAAATGCATGTTACTCATATCTTTAGGTATATAAAGATATATTTCAATTAGGTAGGTAATCTTCAAATACTTCTAAGACCTACAGAATATGGCACTTAAAATGTTTTAAGAACTTAGACTTTTATGGACAGTGAGACAGGTCTGCACCTGGCAGCACCAATATACTTCAAGGGAAATATGGGCATTGAAGAAACTCCTTATGGAGATTAGTTTCTTTGTGGCATTGGTTAGCCACTGGACATGAACCTGTTCTTATATTGACTGCTTGACAGCATGCTATTTAAACTGGACATGTAGGTTCTATAGGAAAATGACCACTGAACTTTGGCAGAACAAACTGAGAAGGTCATTCAGGTTCCTGCTTTGCAAAGAAAATTGTCAGAAATTCCTCAGGACTTGAGGAAAAGCAGCTGATGAACTGTACCAGAACGGGAAGATCAGATTTCATGCTTCACTGAAATGAAAAGAGACTCTGGGCCTGTAGGCTAAAGATGGATGCCCCAACTTTATAAATGAAATTTGGGTGACTGTCCAAGCAGATAAGTGACATCTCTGTCATTTCTAGATTTTAGAAGTTGCTTGCACTTCCAGTTTACTTAGGTAAATATATCCTTCTGTGGTCTTTAATGTAGCTGAAGATTAGATAGTTATAGGTATAGTTTTTCTTAGTCATTTGAAAGGTATATTGGATAAGAAACTTTAGAATCATAAATATAAGATAGATGATAGAGTATTTTCTTTAATTTTGTTAATACAAATAGACTAGATAGTGTAACTATAATTATTGCTTAATAGCCATTTTGTTATATGTAATTTTGCTATGTTAAAATTGAAACCTTCCTTTTTGATTAGACAGAAACGGGGAGATGATGTAGGAATGTCTTTCTATATGATGTGAATATTAATCTTTAAATAAAGAAACTGTTTTGGCCCATGATAGGCACCATAGTAAAAGTAGGAGGAGAAATTAGAGCATAGGTAGGAAAAACAGGGTGGAGTCAGAGAAACCAAGCCAGAAGCCCAAAGGAGCAACATGTAACAACCACAGGTGAGCCATGTGCCATTTGGCAGACAGATTAATGAGAATGGATTGAGTTAAGATGTCAGAGATACCTAGCAATGTTTCTAAGCCATGGCCAAACAGCATGAAGTTAATATAAGTGTCTGAATCATTTCTGGGGGCTTAAGCAGCTGTGTGAGGCTAAGGGGTCTGGGGTTGCAGGTTTGTGTGTCTGGGCCTCTGGCAGCCCGGGACCAAGAATCACATTGTAACCCTAACTGTCAGCATAGAACCTTCATCTAGCAACTGATGAGAGCAGAGATCACAGCCAAAAACTGGGCCTCCAAAGTTTGAATTGAAGAGAGAAGGGAGGAATTATATAAGCAATAGGACTCAAAATCATGAAGGGGAAACCCACAGAAAGAAATGACCTGAGCTTGTGTGAGCTCAAGGACTTTAGACCATCATCTAGGGAGCCTTTATATGGTTAATAGCACTGCAGCTTTGTCTGTTTGTTGAGCTTCTACCAGTGGAACCTGCATTTATCCCTGGAGCATGAACTGGCTTATTGGAGCATGCTCCTGTGGTGGGATTCTTCATTCATCCTTTCTGTAGTGGGAAGAGCTTAGCCCTTCCTCAAATTGATATGTCATGTTTTGTTGACTCTGATGAGAGACCTTAGCTTTTCTGAGGAGTTATTGGGAGAGGTAGGGAGAGGCAGTGGGAGTACAGGAAGTAGGGGAAACCTGGTTGATATACAAATAAATAAAATAATAAATAAAAATGACTTCATATCCTCTATTTCAACGAGACTTCCTATGGTCACCTTATAGATTCCAAAAAATTTCCAGTGTAATGGCTTTGCACAGTACCTCCTCAATTTCTGATATCTTTCAATACACTTTTCCTCTACATACTCCACATGTGACCTCTTCTTCTCCTGTCCCCACCTGACCCCAGTCCATCCTCAAAATTTACTCTATTTCCCCTTCCCAGGGTGATCCATGTGTTCCATTAGAATGATCCATTTTACTAACATCTCTGAGTCTGTAGATTGTAACTTAAACATCACTAACTTAACAGCTAATATCACTTACAAGTACATATCATATTTGTCTTTCTGGGTCAGGGCTAACTTATTCAGGATTATTTTTCTTCTACTTGTATTTATTTGCTTGCAAGTTTCATGTCATTTTTTTAACAGCTGAGTAATACAGCATAGTGTAAATATGTCAAATCATCTTTATAAATTCTTCAGTTGGGGGACATCTAAGTTGTTTCCAGTTCCTGGCTATTATGAATACATATAAACATGGTTGATGTTTATACAATACAATAATGTATTGAATACAATAAACAGGGTTGGACAAGTGTTTGTGTGAGAGAATGGAATGTCCTTTGAAATGGGTGAGTGGTATAGTAGAGACTTGAGGTAAACTTGATTCCCAATTCTCTGAAGAACCGTCCTATAGAGTTGATAGTAGCCGTACAAGCTTACTTTTCCATCAGCAATAGATGAATCTTCTCCTTGCTCTTCATCTTCATCAGAATGAGCTGTCACTCATGCTACTGATCTTGGCCATTCTGACAGGTGTAAAATGGAATCTCTAAGTAATTTTGATTTGCATTTCCCTGTTGCCTAAGAATCTTCAACATTTCTTGAAGTGTTTCTCAGCCATTTGAGATTCCTCTACTGAAAATTCTTCACATTTAGATCTATACAGCAAATTTAGTTGGATTATTAGGTGTTTTGATGTCTAGTTTCTTGACTTCTTTATATATTTTGAATTGTAGACTTTTGTGGTTTTGGATCAGGAAAAGTATTTCCCCACTCTTCAAACTGTCTCTTTGTCTGATTTAGGATGTCCTTTGCTTTACAGAAGCCTTTCAATTTCATGAGGTTCAATTTATGAATTATTGATCTTGATGTCTACACTGACAGTGATTGGTTCCAATGCAATCTCTTGTGCCAATGTGTTCAAGGATATTCCTCCACTTTCTGTTTTGTCAGGTCTTGTGCATCTGGTTTTATGTTGGGGTCTTTTATCCACTTGGAATTGAGATTTGCAACTGGTAGTAAATATGGGTCTATTTGTATTCTTCTACATGCAGACATCTAGTTTTACTAAAACAATTTGTTATAGATACTTTCTTTTTGGAGTGGAAATTTCTGGCTTATATATAGAAACTCAGGTGTCCATAGGTGTGTGGTTTTTTTTTCTGTGTCTTCTAAATTAGATTTTCCTGACCAAGTCTCTGTTTTTCTGAGACTATCATGTGGTTTGATTGCTATAGCTCTGTAACAGAGTTTCAAATCAGGAATGATGATACCTCCAGAACTTTATTATTGTTTAGGTTGTTTTATGTATTTTGGGTTTGTGTTTTTCCATGTAAAATTGAAAATAGTCCTTTTAAATCTATAAGAGATTGTGTTGAAATTTTGATGGAGAGTGCATTTAATCTGTAGATTGCTTTTCTTAGGATGGCCATTTGTACTATGTGAATCCTACCAATCCATGAGCATAAGAGATCTTTCAATCTTCTTTTATCTTCTTTAATATTTTCCTTCAAAGACTTGAAATCATCATATAAGTTTTTCTCTTTCTTCATTAGAGTTTACCCCAAGATGTATTATTGAGCCTCTAGCAAAGAGTATTATTTCACTGATTTATTTCTAGGATCCTTTGTCATTTATGTATTGAAGGGTTACTAATTACTTTTTTGAGTTAATTTTGAATCAACCACTTTGTTGAATGTATTTTTTTTTGTTTTGTTTTGTCTTTTGTTTTTTGGTTTTTTTTTTTTCAGATACAGGAGTTCTCTGATGGAAATTTTAGGGCTATTTATGTTTAGAGATATTTTTAAATTTAGTTTTATTTAACAATTTTTTAATTTAATTTCCATACCAACCACAGGTTCCCCCCCCCCCATTCCTCCTCTTGATTTTCAACCTTCCCCCAGGACCCACCCTCCATCCTCTTCTTTGCAGAGATAAGGCCTCCCATTTGGAGTGAGCAAAGCTCAGTACATTTCATTGAGGTAGGTCCAGGCCTTAACCACTGCATTAAAATGGTTCAAGGTGTCCCTCCATAGACTCCAAAAGACTGGTTCCTGTACCTGGATCATACTGTGGAGTCCCTCAATCAAGCCAAGCTATAAAACTTTGTCCTTGGTTTATAAAAACTTTATAAAAACAGAGGGCCTAGTTCAGTGCTATGCAACTTCCACAACTGATGTTCTAAAGTTTGTGATTTCTAACTTGACTGGTTTGGTTGTTTCTCTAGATTTACCCCTCATGTTCTTTATCCCCTTGCCTACGTAATCACATTCTTCCTCTTTAATGGGACTCCCTGAGCTCAACTTGGTGCTTGAATGTTGATTTTTAATGTTCCCTTTACCTTCATACAATCATAGTTCCTCACTCCTGCATTTTCCACAAGTGAATCATATTTGTCATTATGACAAACTTAATATATTTATATATTTCATTAATATTTCATTGGGGCTTAATATTGATGTCATATATTTTGCAACTTGTTATAATGTATAGACAAGAGTCTACCATATTATAGTTTATAATATGCTTACTACCACTCTACTCAAATCCACTTTGTTCTGCCTATCTCTCCTCTCACACAAAGATAAAACAGTACTGGTTCTTTTCCTAGATAGATAAAATAATATTCCATTACCTAGATATATTCTCCAAAGTGAAATAATTGGGCATAAAAAAACAAAATATGTATAAAGTCTATATCTGGAAAACTATGGAACCCTGAAGAAGTAGAGCAAATAATTAGATGTGTGTAAAGGCATGTTACATACATAGATTGAATGTTGGAATACAGTTATATTTTCTACTTGTGATTTATAGTTTTGGGGAGTTTGGGTTTTTTGTTTGTTTGTTTGTTTGTTTCTTATTTTTCTTTTTGTTTTTATAGTTCTACTGGAAACCCAAACACTTTAAATTGGGAGTTCAAAAAAAAAAGATTCTAAGTTTATGTAGAAGATGCAAAGAGTCATTACTACAACACAATGTTCATATTAGGATAACATTATTTCGGCTTCTCTCCTTTAGTGGACTGCAAGCCTCCCTGTGGCACTAAGAAACTGAACCTGTAGTAAAAATGTCTCAATGTCAATATTACTTTGTTTGAACCAAATAATGTGATCAGAGTGAGATATCTTCAGCAATGTGATCCAAACATCAAGTTTTGGTCAGTAAGAAATTAGCAAAAACTTTGTGCTGCTTAGGGGATTTCTGGGACACACCCTGATCAAGCCATCAGTGGTATATTCCACACTTAGCAATTGACATTTTTTTTGATTGACTATATTTTTAAGAAATTGATTACTCTCTTTTTTTAAAAAAAAAAATCTCTGCCTGGCCCTTTTAAACCAAAATATAGCAATCTACTACTTCATCACAACCAAATTCTTCGTATAATGAAAAGCTTTCAAAAAATCCACAAACCATTCCAGATTAGATAATATCTATCTAACAATATTAACAATACTTAATTGTACAACACAGATACAAAAATAGAAGTTACTAATAATGCCATTTGCCAGACACAGTAGCTTTAATCTATCATAATCCCCATGATATCACTTAATTTGTTTCATGTTTAGTACAAAATAAGCAAATCTTTACAAGTGATCATTTGAGTTTCCATATTTATTAACAGCATAGAAGTTAAGACTTAATGCCTTTAAAAAAGGGCCATTGGCCCCATATTCTGAACTATCAGAATCATGTAAGCTTTGATTTCTATCCCGAGGAAATTTAAGGCTTAATGAGAGTTTCAGATTAAGTGAAGAAATCAATTATGCTAGATAAATAAACAATCTAACCATTACTTGGGAAAATTGTAAGCTATGTGTATCTAACAAAAAGCTTAAAACAACAAAAGAAAATTTAAGTATTATTTACTTTTTATTCCATGTTCTTCAAGGCAGCTTCACATGTTAGGAATATTTTAAACAATCTTATTTAGGTGAAGAGGTATACACACTGTATATAATCTCTCTGCCAATTTAAAACTTCATATTCAAGCCATATTATTGACAATCTGAAACCTTGAAAATGTTTCAGTTTACAAACAGCTCAACAACTTTTAAATTACTATGGTGATTTGAAAGAAAATAGCCCCAAAGGGTGTGTCACTGTAATGAAGTGAGGCCTTGTTGGGGGAAGAATGTCAATAAGGTGGCAAGCTTTGAGATCTCTTTTTCTCAAGTTTCTCCCAGTGTGGTAGTCAGTCAAGGTCCTTTTGCCTACAAGGTATTGCATTTTCAGCTCAAACACCACATTTGCCTGCATGTTGCCATGTTTCCCTTTATGATTACAAAAGACTGAACATCTAAAACTGTGAGCTACCCTCAATTAAATATTTTCTTTATAAGGGTTACCATGGTCCTGGTGGCTCATCACAGCAATAGTAAACATTAAAGAAGACAAATACCTATCTTCAAAAATAGGGGAAATAAAATAAGCCTTTGTATTGATAAAAAAGAAACATCAGAGTAGCCTTTTGTTAACATTATCTACTCTTTGTTTTTTATTTTTTTTATACCTGAGAGGAAATTCAGTATTATGTTTCTCTTTTAAGTAATTTAAAAATTTCTATTCACTCCCCTACATAATACCATCATATGCTAGAACTACCCCCCACCAAAAAGCCCAAAACACAAAACAAACACAAACAACAACACAATCCCACTAGTCTCAAAGATACCAAACTACATAAAGAACACAGAGTTTCGTTATCAACCATGCAAAGCTCTGGAAATTCAATGACTGTATTTTTTTATTGTTTCATTATTACAGTACATGAACACCCCATAGAAGTTAGCCTTTTCTATTCTCTTGTTTTATCTTCTGCTTTACACTGTTTTATTAATGAGATTGCTTAGGCTAATTAAAAGTTTTCCTTCTTGTACTTATATTCTCTTTGTATGGATACCAAATTTCTTGACCAGCTCTGAATATAACAACTTTACATATTTCAATTGCAATATATATTGATTTTCTCATATATCTATTCTGTTGCTTCATTACTGATTTCATGGGCTTTGTATCTGACTAAAATAGTTACTTAAACTCTCTACTTCTAGTTTTTATTTCTTTTTCACTTTTTTGTTGCTCTTGTTTATTTGTTTTGGAGTACAAATGTTGCAAAGTATATCCCCAGTATTCTATAAAATACTTATGTTGTAGTGCAGTTTCTTGGTCTCGGGCGGCCAGAGGCCCAGACCCTGCCTCACCAGACCCCTTAACTGCCAGCCATTGCTGCTAAGGCCCTACAAAATGGCTCAGATATTTATATTATCTTAATGCTATTTGGCTTATGACTCAGGCACCTTGATAGCTAGCTCTTACATCTTAACTCAACCCATTTCTATTAATCTGTCTGCCTCATGGCCCGTGGCTCACCTGTGTTCCTTATATGTAGCTCCTTTTGCATCTTGGTCAATCTGTGTCTGACTCGGCCCTTCTTCTCCTACCTATGCTCTGATTTCTCCTCCTACTTTTATTATGGTAAAAGAGATCATTTAAAATATCTTTTCTTAATTATCTCTGAATTTTGACTCAAAATTTACTTTGCACACCATCATCATAAAATGTCTTTGCTGAATTTAAGACAATATACATAATATTCTACATGTTTGGAAAGTCATTTTATTCTTTGTGTGTATTCCTATTATTAATGCTTGAACCTTTTTGGAGAGACTATCTTTAATCATTTTTCTTGATGTTATTCTTTCTGTTTTTGTCTCAGCATAATTCAATCTTGATTTGTTGTAGTACTGGGGTTTCTTGGTCTTGGGCAGCCAGAGACCCAGACCCACAGACCTGTGTGCCAGACCCATTAACCGCTTGCTGCTGCTGCTCAGGCCCCCAGAAATGACTCAGACAATTATATATTAACTTTATCCTGTTTGGCCTATGGCTCAGGCACATTGTTATCTAGCTCTTACATCTTAAATCAACCCATTTCTATTAATCTGTCTACCACGTGGCCCGTGGCTCACCTGTGTTCCTTACATGTTGCTCTTTGGGCGGCTTGCTCAATCTGCCCCTGACTCCGCCCTCGCTTTCCTACCTATTCTGATTCCTCTGCCTAATTTTTCTACAGTGCCTGTCAAGGGCCAAAACAGTTCCTTTATTTAAGATTGAGATTCACAGCATACAGAAAGGAATTTCTACATCAATTTGTAACATTGTTTTAATATCTATTGTCTATCTATCCTATAAATCAACTAGGAAAAACATTATTGCTTGTTCACTTTATTGTAAAATCTTTCCATATATGTGTCTGTTGAGTAAATGAGCCAGACATGGTTTTTCTTTTGAACGTATGTTATGCCATTGAGCTGGCAAAGAACTCTTTATAAAACATGGAGCATTATTATATCTGATGTCATTATTTAATATCTTAACTTTTCTAAAGTAATAGAATTTTACATTTTTTCATGATAACATCAATGTTCAATTGCCTAATAGATTTGTGATTCTTAGTCAATCATGTGTTTTTACTTGAGCTCATGTGTCTATCCAGACACTATAAATTTAGAATAATATATATTAATCAAAATCTAGGCTATGAATAAATTAAAACATAGAAGACATGATTGGCTGCTGATTATATCACGAATTTATAACTAAGTTCAGGGGTTGCATGTATTGGTACTTTTGCCACTGGAGATGGATAATGTTCTGAAGTGAGAACATATCACATATATTAGAATGTTTTATCAAAATTCTCATCTTCTCTCACTAGATTCTGATATTACATACTGCCTATCTCACTCACACAGAGATTGTAAAACATACATCTTTGCCATTGCCAGGTTTCTGCAAAATAAGGTTACTTCTAGTTGCTGATCAGCAGTGTAGTGAAAGAGAAAGAGATTTATAAAATAAAAATAAAATTCTGAGTTTTTCATGAGAAAAGAACAAGCGATAAGATGTCAGAACGTAACTGTGGGATTGACTTATATATTGGGAATGTGCTGCCTCTTAAATTTGGTGTTACAGGTTATGGAACAAGTTAGTCTCTGAGTTCTGTATCATTAAAATATGTATGAGAAATTGTCAGGCAGTGATTGTGGTATGAGTGGATGGCCTCAAAAGTGACCAAGTTCAGTTTGTATAAAGAGCTGGTACAAAGACTCACAGAAAAGCCAGGAGTTAATCTGACCAAGTTCAGACATAGCACCCAGTAACAACAAGTTAACCTGTTATCAGTGGGAAGAAGTTTAAGCAAAAGTTTGGAAATGGAGAATCCCAAGGAAAATTAGATTTTTGCAAACTGATTATGGTGGTTTATTTCATGAATTCTATTTGGTATTATAATAAAAACCTGGAGCCATATTAAAGCAAAACTGAAGTGTCAGAGAGATAGAGAAATAAATCACAGCCACTTCTCACCCAGCCACCTCCTTAGGCCTGCAAGCACAAATCCTTTAACTCCAAACCTCTTTGCCCTCTAGACGAAAGGGAAATGGTAGCCAAAGTGAACTCCTCCCTTCTTTGTCTCTGTGCATCTATCTCACTTCCTGGTTCAACATTTTTAGAGCTAGAATTAAAGGTGTTTGCCATCACTATCTCTGTTAGGCCCTGAAATCACAGAGATCCACAAGAATCAATGCTTCTCTGCATTGTAAGTGATGGAATTAAAAACTTGGGTCACTACTCTCATTTGTGCTTGGCTCTGTGGGTGGCTGTGTCCTCTGATATTTCATACTATTTATTAAATATACAATATATCACCACATTGGTGAAAACCTATGACTGTGAGGAAGGAGACTATTTCAATATTTAATGTGAGAAATAATGGTGATTTGACCTAGAAAGTTTCATTGATTATGTGATAAGGTAGATAACTGATAAAGTAACCTCACTGTAGAGTAATGATCAAGATTTTCTAAAGTAGCAGAACTTATATATATAGAAATAAGAATTGTTATAATAGCTTATAGGCTCTTGTCTAGCAAGTTCCACAATATCTTTCCACCAACAGAAGGTCCAAGATTCAAATTGTTGTTCAGTCAAAGAGAAAGAATAGCTTAGCTGTTCTTCAGTGTGTGCCAGATCCCAGAGAAGTCAGTTCTTATGTCAGGGAAGAAATAGACCTGCCAGAAAGAGCAAGAGAAAGCAAAATGCAAAAGCGTCATTTTACCATGTTCTGTATATGGACAGCAATCAGAAGTTTGATCAGATTATAGGAGGCTCATTCTATCTCCAAAGATCTGATTAAAATTATGTCTTCCCACCTCAAAAGATCTAGATTTAAAGAGAGCATTCCCACTTCAAATGATTTAAATAAGAAAAGAAAAGCAATCCTCCATAGGTGTATTCAGCCTCTTGGATTTTAATTAATTACAGTTAAAGTCAAGTTAACAACAGAGACTAGCTATGACATGTAAGGAATGGATATTTGTATGAATTCATTTATTAGTTCTCAGGAGAGAATCATCAGTAATGAATTTACTCTGTCTATGGATTATAAAAGTGGCTCTCTGCTTTGAGGATTTAGAGAAAATTTGTTAGCATTTCTACTTTTTACTTCCTCCTTAGCCTAACTCCTGGCTTTATCTAAAGTACTAGTTTTTACAAGCATCACAGACAGTTTCTACAATCTTCTATTTGACAGGCTGTTACACTTACCTCCAAAACCTGGACATGTATAGGGTTATGTGATTGTGCTCAAGGTTAAGAGCACAGAGAAAGTCAAGCAGAAGGTATTTGAACTGGAGTCTGAAACCTTAAGCAGCCATGAAAATTAAAGTTATTCTTGGTTTATAAATATACCTGCTTGTTATAGAAGTGTCTAGTAATTGTTCCCTACTTAAGGGTCTGATATCTCTCATCCTCACCTATTTTTTGCCTAGGTTTCTAACATATAATCAAACTTGGCATACAAGTTATGTTTTGTTTTCAAACATTAAAATAAACCTGTTAGATTAACAAGGACATTTAAAGAGAATTTGTTACTTAGATTCATAAGTATATTTAATTGAATGAGCTCCACTAGAGATTAATTATCATGCTTGTATCTATTTACTTGCTTTTAACCATATACTACAGAGTGACTTAATTGGAATGGACAACAAAGATCCTATATGTTAGAACCTTTTAAAAAGTCTGTTAAAATGAAAACCATGGTTGATGCTTTAGGAAATCCGTCTGTTTTTACATTTGTCCAACAGTCATTTATTTTTAAAAAGTTATTCATCATTTGGAACTGGGCCAGGAAAAGAAAGCAAAAACAATTTTATAGCTTAAAATTTTGAGGAACAAAATATAATCATTGTGTCTATGTGTGATGATAGGAACTGTATATAAACCATTGTGAAAATAAGAGAAAAATCATGTCAGATAATGTTAGAATTTCCACAAAAACAAACAATTTTTTTTGAAAAATATGTAGAAGAACATGAAAAATACATTCACAAAAATAAAGGAAGAATTTGGATAAAATTATTAATAATAAAAGAAACTTTGAAATTTTGAGATTGTTTTATAAAGTAAATTAGGTGTTTGTCTCCTGTCATTGAGGAGAAACCACAGAGGAGAGAAATGAAGGTACAGGTGAAAGGCACTGAAGGTAATAGCGGAGGAAACCCCATGTCTAAGCAGAGAATGGGTGCTGAGGTGCGCTTGACAGAGCTATTGAATCAGAGGCTTTTACTGGGACTTAGACTCACCCAGATTAATGACAACAAAATTGGGATGAAAAAACATTTTTGTGTCTTTTTTAATTGGACATTCTCTAGAATAATATTTTCTATATATGTTCATCTTTAGGACACATCCTCAAAAAGTGTACATTAATATTCATTGTGCTAGGGGCTGAGGTATGTAGAGAAGTATCTGTGATTTAAAACACAACTTGATGCAGTCAATGTATGATAGAATCTCATTTTTGTAGCTACAACATTTCTCAAAACTTTTAAAACACCTATGTAAATTATCATCATTAAGAAGCAGCAGAAACAAATTATTGAAAATGCAACAGTGATGAGAATGTTCATGGCTAAGTTTTGTTCCAAATTTCTGGCATTTATTTGCTTTGGCTACACTATGAGCCATACCAGAAGAAGAGCTCAAGGTTTTTAAATTAGTAATCACATACCATACTACCCTGTCCTTATTATCAAGTCTATCTGTGCTCTTTTGACTCTTTTCACTGAATGGTCACTCCTTATTTGATTCCCAAATTTCTCCAAAAGTGGCACACATAAACCTTGTATGTTTCATGGAAGTACAGTGTGCTCATCTCTACATTTGCACAGATCATGGTCTTCTGGTACTGGCTCTTCAGCCTTAGGGAGTGAACTGTGTGACAAATAAACCTTATCACTTCTCTATAAAGGACATTTGCTTATTAGTTCACTCCTAAGAAATTATTTGAATATCATCTTATGCCTTCTATTTCCTCAGTATACATGTTTGTTTTAATATATGACAGACCTTGCCCAGGAAGGCCATGAAATGGCTATGTAGTAGATTACCTAAAATTTGCAATTCTCTTAGGACTACTTCCTCAATGTTGGAATTACAGTTATGTGCCACAACATTTAGTCACTACAGTGCTAGGGATCACATCCATGGCTTCATGCATGTTGGTAAGCATTCTGCCAGTTAAGCTACATCCCAAGTCAAATGTTTTAGTCTTTATAAAACAGCCATTAAAATTCTATCTCTGCTAGGAAATGATAGATTTCACTAATACAGGAATACATAAAGACATTGTGCTCTAGATCACATTTAAGTTCTCAGATGCAATTTCCACATATGAAGGCATCAGAGAACTGGAAGTCCAAAGTTTGCAAAAGATGTCTAATTAAATCCTCATTTTCTCATTGCCACCAAACACAGACAATTTTTTTTTAAATAACCTCATAACCTTTCTGTTATAATCCTGGCTGACCTATCCAATACTATCCACACAACCTTATCAACAGCCAAATGGCTCCCTAGACATTTTATTGCTGACCAATCTGAGCCTTATAACCCATTGGCCCATTAATACACTTCTAATCATTTCTTTATAAAACATAACCCACCCAAACTACCCTATAACCTTTCTAATGGATTCAGAACCAGCCAATTACCAAACTTGATCTCATATGCATATTTTCCATCACCTTTTAATGAGCTCTAACTGGCTCTGCAAGTTCCAGCATTAACAAAAGCTATTCCACTCAATTTATGGCCATTTATTTGATTTTTTAAAAAACATCAAATACTGTACCATTTTAAAAGCCAGTTCTTTCTTTTTTCCTTGCTTGAAAAAAACTTGTAATACTTTCCAAAGTTTACTTCATTATCTTTCTAAAATATATGAAAGGTATATGACTGTACATGTGTGTGGCTAGGTTTCACCACTGCATTTACATTTTCCATGAATTCAATGGAGGCTTTCTAAGGTGTGACCAAGGATGAGTCTGGTTAATTTATTGCAATGTAGATACTTGGTAGGTGAAAATAAGTTTACCTTATTCCATATGAAATGTTTCCTAAACTCAATCATAATAAAAGACCAAATGGCTGGAAGGGAGAAAAGGAACAGGGTAGATAGGAAGGGGGAGATGAAGAAGCAGGAGAAAGAAAGAGATGACAGAGAGGAGAAAGAGTAGTCAAAGGAAATGAAGTCATTCTTGTATTTGCTTCAAAACTTTATTTCCCAAAATTTTCTATGAAGTCCTGTACTTCTGTTTATGGCAATGGAAGGTGACTATGTGGAAAATTGATCTCTGGATTCACGAGGAGAGCTTTTGCCTAGTGTTTTTTCTTCTAGCCTGTCATAGCAGCCAAAAATTAATATAGTATTGTACCTTCAATAGTAGACATGCCTTTATTACTATTTTCTGAACAAGGCATACAAATTAAAGTGCTTGCAAGTTCTCCAGATGGCTTACAGACAGCTACCAACTTGCTGTGTTGCAACCTGACAGAATGAAGATTCTCTGGTCTCTTATGAATACTTATTTAGTCCTGTGAACCTCATTTTCTAGACCTTATATAAGCCCTAATTACGTTGCCAAGCCCTCACTTTAAGCTTACTAATACACTGAGTGGTCTAAATGTTTTGGGTTAGATGCCTGCATTTAGTTCATTAATGAAACCCTTGTTGATATGGTTCTCTGAATCTGGAATAGACAATTTTATTTTTCTAGCCACAGGTTACACCTTTAATTTTCTACCACATTTTTCACTACCTTAAGATTTATTTTTGTGAGAAGAATAAATGTGAATAAATGTAAATATTTGATTACTTGTTTGCATACTGACCTAGAGTAAATTGCATATATAAAGTTCAGTCAGGCATCAACTATTTACCAGGGTTCTGTGTGTCAGTTAAAAACTCAATCTCATATTAAGAAGACACTTTAATACTTATTTTGTTCAGTGATGGAACTTTGTTGTCAATTTAAAACATCTTAGAAGAAGGACTCTCAGTTGAGGAATTGCCTCTGGTTTGTGAAACTGTTTGTAGGAGCAGTGTGGGATAATGCTCTTGTACATTGTAAAGATTTGTTACTTTAATTGGTTTTATTATGTGATTTAATCATGTGCCAATAGCTAGGCAGGAAGTAGAGGTGGGGAAACCAGACTAGAAGAATTCTGGGAATAGGAAAAGCCGAGAGAAGTGGATGCCAGCCAGATGCCAAAAAAGCAACATGAGAATTTTGGAAAAAAAAAAAAAAACAACTAAGCCATGTGGCTAAATATAGATAAGAATAAGAATTATGGCTTAATTTAAGTATAAGAGCTAAATGGTAATAAGCCTGAGCCACAAGCCAAATAGCTTATAATTAATATTAGCTTTTCTGTGTTTTATTTGGGACTAAGTAGATGTGAGACCAACTGGGTAGAACAGAGAAACATCCAGATGCAGGGTAGTTTCTTAAAAAAATAGTTTATATTGAAGGGCTCAAGCAACTGTGAACAGTACCAATATTATGTAGGTGGGCTTGTGTTGTGAAATAAAGTTAGCTGAATATGAGCTGGGACAACAAGCCAATAAAAACTATTATTCTGTGGTTTCTGTTTCAAGTCTATGCCTAGAGTCTGGTGTTGGCTTCCCTTGGTAATAAATTGTGCCTGCTAAGATGAAAAAAAAATTCTTTCCTCTAAAGTTATTTTCCATCTAAGTTACATCATCTTCCAGTGATAACAAACAAACAAACAACCCTGGATAAACTTGTTTTTAGTGAGAGGATGGATACTGTGAGGATTTGCCCCAGACTTTATACCAACATCTGTAATTAGTTCACAGAAATATAATTCAGGAAGAGGATGGTTGTCCTTGTAAACAGATCATCCTAACCTTTCAGACTGACATTGTCATGAGCACAACAGTAAGGGAGAGGGAATGTTCCATCACTCACTCCCCTACAAATGACCCTCCTGGCGATTCATTGAGGCATAGCATCCTGAAGAAGAATACAGTTTATCACGATGCTACAGCCATATTATATTTACAGCTATGAAAGACTACATGTCAAAATTAACATTTATGTAAATGATCAGACAATTTCTTCAGACCTGCTGTGTCCTTTTAATAAGGCCATCCCTCAATTATGAAGTGAATATCAGTCAGTGGTTTTCCAAATTCTTCTTCTCCTTACAGTGACTGTTCTGAAGGATATGTTTTCCATCTAGGAAAAAGAAGCCCATAAACATATGTTTCTTGTGTTTGTGACAAGGAATCAGAGATTGTGAATTTTTTATTATATCTTACATGTGGGACATGACATAAATGCTCCAAAGAACAAAAAATACTAATTAGGTTTTGTGTAGTGTGTATATGCATATATGCCTACAGATGTGCTTGTATATGTGTCTATGAAAGTATGTTTATTTACTTGTAGGGATAAGAGGTTGGCATCTTGTGTCTCTCACTATCTTTCATTATCTTTTGAGACAAATTATCTTACTGTATGTGAATCTCACTGTTATATAGTCAAGCTTTCCAGCTAGCTTGGGGATCTGTTGGCCTCTTCTCCCCAATGCCAGGATTTCAGATGTGTACAACTAGACCCAAATTTTACATGAGATCTAGGAACACAAACTCAGAGTATTTTTCATATACAGCAGATGATTGAGATATACTCTCAACATCCTATAAGTATATAAATTCAATACTACATTCTATGACTGGAAGAAAACTTTGTACATAATACTTTGCTTTAGAAACATAAGGACTTGAGTTCATTCCTTAGAACTAACATCAAAAATATAATGTAATATTGTAGTACATGCTTATAATCCTAATACTGTGGATGTTGCAACAGGTATACCTTTTGGGTTAATTGGCCACATGGCATATATTTTGTCTCAGAAATACAGGTTATGGCAACTGAAGAATAGATAGTTCAAGATGTCTTTTGGCATTCTGATCTCCAATTATACATACATAAGCACTTGCAGGTATAAACATACATACAAATATGTACAGATGAAGACAGAAAAACACACAAAACACACAGATTCTATATCACTTACTATATTCTCTGCTTAGAGATTCATGAAATGGGAAGTTTTTCAATTTGGGAAGTTGTAAATTAGGTTACTCCTGGATTCATCATCTGTTCATCTTTTTGCTCAGACACATCTTTAACAAGTTATAATACCGACATTGAGAAGATCTCACTATTGTTGACTCACTCTTCCAGACCAGGATCTCCTTTCTCAGTATGTATTGGTAGGGTATATATTGTGATAAGCTGTGTCCTCACTCTTGAGTCAGCTTATCTTTCTACTTAAATAAATAAGTATAACCATTTTTCCTACCAAAATGGGAAGTTTGTGGAGATATGATGAATACTATACTTCAGTTCACATTAGACAACCTTAATGAAATCTTTCTTTATTTTATGAATTAGAAGAATTCCATATTCAATTACAATAGGCTACTTATTATTACCAAGGTATGACTGAATAATATTTAGTCATCATCATCACTATGTCTGAAATTGCTTATTTTGTTATTTTGCATAAAAGGCACAAAAGACTAGCAAACTTACTACTTTCTATCTATGACTAGAGGACATTGAAAATAGACCAGCTGTGTTAGAATGATGTGGCATGCTATACAACTGTATTAAAAAATTTATAAAACTTAACTTATATTCCCCCTTTAAGAACTTTATTAAATTAATTTTTCTCTGCCCAATCAGTTTCCTCTCCTTCTGTCTTAACCCAGTCCCTTCCCCCAAAATCCACTAACTCACCCTGACCCATTGCAACTTTCACTTCAGAAAAGGTCAAATCTCCCATATATAGCAGCCGGCCATAACATATTAATTTGTAGTAAGACTAGACATCTCCTATCCTATTAGGGCTGACATCATAGAAGAAGGGAAGAGTCCCAAAAGCAGGGAGCAAATTTAGCAGGGAGCAAATTTAGCCTCTGCTTCTCCTGCTAGTAGTTCCACAGAAAGATCAAGCTAAACAAATATAACATATAGTTCAGCCCATGCAAGCTCTCTGGTTATTCCGTCTCTGTGAGCCCCTATGAACTCAGGTTAGTTGATTGTGTGGTCTATTCTTTTGTATCCTTGACTCTTTTGTCTCCCATAGTCCTTCTCCCTTTCTTCCACAGGACACCCTTAGCTATAACTAATGTTTAGCTGTGGGTACCCACATTTGTTTCTTAAAAATAATTTTTAACACATAAAAGTTCCAATAGTTGCATAGTAATATTTCTGGTATGCAGAACTTTTTTTCAAGTTATGGGATATGGTATTCCATTACATTGACTAAAATGCCAAAGTATCCATTATAAAACAATATTTCTGAAAAGCATACATGAATGTCTACTCACCACAGAAAGAGAATTGATAAGACACTGAAGTAAGCAAAGTACCAAACTCCAACTTGGTGGGTCAAGGCTTTTATTGGGATTAATTAGGGTAATAAAGTTGAGCGTTTGCTTATAAGAGAAGGAATGATTCAAAAATAGCTCTGCCAATAAAATTCACTGTGTATGTGTAAAGGTTCATGAATATTGGCACTTCTGAGCTATCTTCATGATCAGTAGGTAGCTCAACACACCAGTTTCACTTGAAGATTGTCTGTCTTGTCTCAATCTCCCATGCTGCCTTTAATACTTTTATAATTTTGAGTAAAGAGGGACCATTCACAACTGGTAAATTTCAGAGACTTCCTGGGGCTTCTAAGTTATTCCCCAAATCCAAAAGAACTACAGAGGAAAATGATATATAGCAGTCAAAAAATCACAGGCATTTTCCAACATAATAAAGCTACTGCTTACCAATAGAGGGAAACTAGAAATATAATTTTGCCAGGCCTTTGAAATAAATTTACTACCTAGCATTGTCCTCTACAAATCACAGTCTAGTGAAAGAGCACATTTAGAGTGTATCATGTTTTATAGTATCCTTCAAAAAGAAATATTTTCCTTTGGATTTTATTTGTCTTGCTGACATACAAATTGATAATGTGAGGTAATATAAATTAAATATTTTTGTTATCAGATTATAATTATGGATTCCTGTCTATATATGTATGTATAACTATTATTCATTATAATATATCTCAAAAGTATTGTATGTAACATATTTAACATAACACATATTAACACATATAAGAGATATAGATATTTAATGATTTCATGCCCCAGTTGTTTACTCTCAAGTGGAATACAATTTTGACTTGTCCCATTACCAGTGAGGCTGACTGAATAGGTTGGATTTTGTTGTTCAACTTTACTCATCACAAATTGTCTACAATGTGGAAATGAGAAAATTTTTCTAATCTTTATTAATTTTGATTGACTCTTTTAACTTAGTTATACTCACTGGTATTAATTGCATATCTGAATTATCACAATTATTAGTTATTATTAGTATTGTTGTTGTCAAATCACAACTTTCTACAACCATTGTTATTTGTCAATTCATACTGATTTCTTCTCAGTTATTATATCAAAATTAACTCATGAGAACCTATTTTTAAATGTATTATAAGCTATCACTATTATTACTTAATTTAATGTAAGGCTAATTTTAGTGAGAAGTATTTGGTGAAATATTATATGCTTCTATATATGCTCACACTATGTTCAACTACATATTTTCTGGCATAGAGAAATATGTTAGAAACATCTTGTACATTTGTTTCCCAGAGTACTGAAATCAGCCAGCTTCTTAAAGATCTCTACTTCCTTTTCAAAGAAAAATGTCACAGAAGACATAGATCTAAGCCAGATGTATTCCTTGCCAGGGAATATGTGAGTAACTCTGTTCCTAGATCTTTCCCATAAATGTATACTAAATATGCATATATGAAACACCTACCCACACACAGAACTTCAGCAGCTGTTCTTTCAAAACATAATCTTCACCCCCTTTCAATTCCAACATAACTCTCAGGTATTTACTTTCTTTTCAGATGAATGAAAACTTTGGTACACTCATGAAGAATTTTCTTTTGTGAAAGAAGGTTGTGAAGCAAATAGGTGATATAGAGAGAAAACAAGAGAAAGGACTTAATGCTTAAATAAACAAATGAAGAACAAAAAGGGGGAAATGAACTTGACAGTGTTAGAACATAAACAACATAAGAAATACCTACATGGATTAAACATCTGGCAGGAAAAAAGATTAACCAATGTAAGCATGACCACCATCATGCCATCTTATTATTCTGTTTATTTAAATATTTCCTCAAACACTGGAGTGAAAGTTCCCCCCATATGTTTCTTAAAAGGACTACATTTCAACTTTATTTTCCTTTTATTGTAATTAAGCTAAAACAGCAATGTCTAAATTTTAAAAAATATTTTCTCAAATTAATGGAAGATTAAAAAAAGTTGTTCTTTCTTGTCATTAGTCTTTAATTACTTCATTGAAAACTTTCGGGAGGAATAAAATTATATTACATTCTCTCAGTATCTCTATTCCCAGATGTGGACAGCAGTGATATATAATCACAAAAGACTTCTCAATTCACAAAGGAGGAATTAAACTTTTTGTACATTCAGTGCTTATAGACATGAAGGTTTCCCAGATGGACCTATTTGTAAAACTCCCAAATGAGGCTTAGTTAGAATACACAAGAGCATCTCTCTTTGTCTCCAGTGGTTCTGGATTTTTAACTCTGGATATGTCCCATGAATTTGAATTTGAAACAGATACACAAAGTGAATGGATCTTAATGTTTCAAGAAGTGATGCTTGGAAACTAGTTCTGAGCTTATATATCATAATATGTAATATTTCAATGGGAAAGATCCAATTTTGCTTCGTAATATATGTGCAATCTAACAGACCTTTTAGTTAGAAAAGTGGGGACTTCACAAAGATACGACTAAATTCTCCTGACTGAAATTTCTTTCTCCTATCCTAGGTGGAAATGGAAAACAGCAGGCCTTTTAATAACCCATGAGGATTATTACTGACTTACTCATTCAGCAAAATTCTCTTTTCCTCTCTAAATGGTTCCATTTTTTTAAGATGTCTAGTAATCCCCACTTCCCCAAACAGCATTCTTTTAGTTGTCTAATTTTTGAAGAAAGACTGACAGTTTACTGTTGTGTTGTGTTACATGGACTGTACAAAATTTTAACATAGATTTTAAAATTAATGAGCTTTGACATGGGGGGAATATTTTAGAATGTTCTTTTTCATAAACAGTGCTTTGTAGGATTTTAATCTCTATGCTGAAAGTAAAACAGACATGATAGTATTAATAATGTGCCAGAGTTCTACACCCTTGTTTCTACTGAAGGGTTATACAACTTGAAATGAGCTGTTTTATTTGTTGTTAATTATCACATAACAAGTGATATGTATTCTGCCTAAGTTCTTGATTATATATTTCTTATTATGGTTGCCTAAGGAAGTTGAGAAAAAGTCAACTTAGTTGTTATTTAGAATATGGCATTGGACCCTAGAAGGCAGGCTTAATGAAATGTTATAGAAAAATAGCAGAGAGTCAATAACTCTGACGCATTGTAAGATTACCTAAAAACGTCCAGTGTATGGGACACTATCAAGACAAAGAATCAAGGAAAGGCATGGTTAGTTAAGCCAAACTTCAAGAATGTTTCCCCCAGTAACCAAGTGCATGATCTTCTTGGAAGGCAGATTCTTCTCTTAGCTTTCTAACTCTGTCCACTCTAGGTCTAATTTTATAGCATTATATTCCTCATAATGTGCTAGCTGTTGTAGCAATCCTGCTGTGATGTTTCTGTTACAGTCTAGTCCAAACAATAAAACTATACTATGCTTGTTTAACTGTGGATTCACAGAAAAGCAATAACCTTACACAATGAAGAAGTGAGCTGTAAGTACCATCTGAAGAAGATAGACTAATGTAGTAATATGTTATCAGCCATTCCAAATCAGTCATTATTGAACAATAGCCAACATTTAATGAACAATATTTAATGACTGATTAGTCTAGGAAGCTGTAATAACAATCTTTCTTCCAATGAATGGTACCATACATGGTCTCTCCTAATCACCATGTAATACTATAAGTTAGAAGTCATGATATACTCATGTTACTGATAAGAAAGAAGTAAAATGATTTCTATGAGATACTATGGGTAATTACTTCTCAAAAGTAAATTATGGATATCCAAGTAAATATCATAGACAAACATTTTTTTTCTAGCAAGATGTGATAATTTAGCATAGACTTGGTGATATATAAACAACACAAGTATTATTTAGCTTAATCATGGTTTCTTGATGTCATAGTGTTGGTCTGATGATGGTTTGGTGATGGTCCTCTTCTATATTATGTAATGGCTTTAATCTCATATTCTGACAATAGATTATAGCCATTCTATGAAAATAAATCTCGAGTTAGAGTATAGAACCACCCAGAATTCAGAGTTTATAGGAAAAGCAACACTTGCACTTTCATCTTATTCAAGAAAACAATTATAGTGACATTATTACTAGAAATCAAATTATTACCTAATTAGGATTTATAGTCTTCCAAAATCCATATTCCCAAATTGTTCACAGTCTTATCTTCTGGTTGCTATTAACATACTTTCCAGGTACTCCAAGTAAAAACAAATAGTCTTTTCATTTTTGTTGTTTGTCAAGCTTCCTCACTTCCTTGTTTCAACCTCTTGCTCTATTTGCTAATTCTATTTTTACAGTAAAATATTCTTTTCATAAAAATGATTTCAGTGTCTCTGACATAAACTATCAAATGTTATTTTTGAACCCTTGCCTTTCATTGAAGTCTTAACTTATATAATAAGGTCTTGGTAGTGTTAAGTATTAGTGATTTGTGGGACATATACCACATGCTTAAAGAAAATATTTTTTTTTTGTAAGCCTTGGAATTACCATTGACATTTTGTGAAGAGGAATGTATAGCAGGAGTTATCAACCTGTGAATCTCAACTCCTTTTGAGTTTTGAATGACCCATTTTGAGAGGTTACAAATAAGATATTTCACATATCAGACATTTAAATGACAATTTATAAAAGTAGCAAAATTACAGCCCTGTAGTAACAACAAAAATAGTTTTGTGGCTGTAAATCACATCAAAAACAGAAACTCTATTAAGTGATCACAGCATTACGAAGGTTAGTAACCACTGATTTAGGGATTACTTGAACTTAAATCTAGATATGTCTACATGTGAAAATTGTATTGTCCATGATCACATTATAATACACTTCTCTTACCTGTAAACTTCTTAGAAACTTTGGCAACATCTTACATATATATTTCTAAACTCTAATCTCTTTATTTTACACAGGAATAAAATAGTAGAAATCATGAGTTTCTATTTGGGTTGGTTATAGAATAAGCATGTATATGACTAAACAAAGATTTACTTTAACCTTTAACTGTTTTTAAATGTTTCATATGATATATTTTGGATTATACTCTTTCTCATCTAAGAATACTCCTGCCAGATCCTCACTTGCTAGCACATCTAAATTCTTCTTTTTATCCCACATAATAAATAAATAAACAAACTAAAACCAAAGGAAAACAAACATTACCCCTATACACACACACACATACATACATACAATAAAACCATGAAGTCTGTTTGATATCTTTAGAATCTACTGAACATTGGGCCTGTCATTGGGTGTATTTGGTGTATACAATGTCACCTCATTGTAGAGAACTGATTTTCTTATTTTCTTTCTTCTTTCATCTTTCAAATAGATTTTTGATAATGGGTAGATCCTTGTGTTAACTTCTTTTTCTTCTTCCTAGGATTTTGTCTGATTTGGGACTATGCAGCTCTATGGTGTACTGTTGCAGTCTTTGTGAGTCAGCCCCGTTGTGTCTGGAGGACACTGTTTCTTTGGAGTCAACCATCAACTCTGGCTCCCGCATACTCCTGAGACTTGAGGAGAGAGATATGATAAAGAAATCCTTTTTAGGGCTGAGTTTAACAATGATTCTCACTCTCTGCCTGAGCATGGACCAGTTGTGTGTCTCTCTCTTTTAATTTCAAACATATACAAATAGAAACATTTCAGATGATGGATGAAAGAAGAGCTAGTATTTGGAAATAGAAAAATGGCATTAGGGATCAGTTTATTGTTATGTTCCTGTAACAGAACAAAATTGTTTTCCCTTAGACCTGTGACCTATCTAGTCTCAGGTTCTTGTCTTCATTAACAATCTCAAGTATCTCATTCCTTTATATTTTGAAAATGATAAGTGTATGCTTTTATTTGTTTTTTTCAGATATCAAATTCAGAAATCAGATACATATCAAATACTGTCTCATAATGTAAGCTGTGCTGATGCTGCCCATTCATTTTCTTCACAGCACTGTCTGAAAGTTTCTGTGCTTTGATCATCACTGATGAGTGTCCACATGCTCATCTAGTCACATTAAAGTATTTTATTCATTTTCACTCTAAAGTGACTCCATAGGTTCTCTCTGCTGAACTGACAATCACGCATTTCAGTTGTTTGATGATTGGCATGTCCTGCCTGTTGGCGTTGATACTTACTAATGGACTCTCTCTTACAGAAGCTATTTTATAATAAAAAAGATAATATGGAAATTACTTGACCCTAGACATGTAACTATTGGTAACCATGGTCCATGTCATTGGGTCTCTCTGCCTTCTGTGCCCAAGGAACAGGGCATGATGAACATGAATGGGGACACAGAGACAATAAAGTAGAATTCAAGGAGGAAGAAAGTAGATGATTCAGTCACAGGAAGGCACCCATCTTTGTATTGTATATCAGTTCCATGGATCTATATTTCTAAATGCATTTACTTCTTCAAATAAGGCTATCAAGTAACAGTAGCTGATCATTTTATATATCATTTTTTAAGTAAAAAGATGACATTTAAAGAAGGTTAATTGAATGGCTCAGTGGGATGGTGAAAGATTGAAAATAACTGGGCATCATTATGTATTAAATCTTAGGCTTAGAATTATCTAGGAAATGACTTGAATCTAGATACCTATGAAAAATTTGTTATACAACATTTTAGATACATGTATGGGGATGTATGTATCTACATGTGAATGTCTGACAGAATTTTAATATTAACATTTTTATGAATAGATCTAGAATAATATCAACTTTGATGATACAGTACGGTTAAATTCAATACTGAACATAAATATTTAATCAAGTATCAGACAACCCATAACTGATGCTTAAAAATAAAACCTCTTATAATTGTTTAATTCTATAATTAATTGATGGATCTGACACAGAAATGTGAGCTTCTTTCCTGATTTATAATGGCAAAGTCTGTTTTCTTTTGAAACAGGGTCTTAGGGTCTTTACATGTGGTAAAGTTCACTATGTACATCAAGCTATCCTGAATTTTTTAGAGATCTCCCAGAAGTTAAGAATTCTTTGAAATTCAATAAATAAATGTAAGGAGGAAAAAGGCATGCATAAAGCATTAAATACATCCCTCCCATATTACAACTTCAATTTTAATTGTGATACAGACAAAACCCCATTCAGTAAAATAATTTGTTTATAATTCAAAAACTTCAAACTGTGCCATACATCATCCTTCTGGATGGCACAATGATAATTCCATTCTGTGCTTAAATTGATTCCAATATTCAGAGCAATATTATAATAAAATTAACTTTTCATCAACATTGAATATAATCACACAAGGAGAGAATATAATTATTTTACTCAGAGAATATAATTAGTTTTGTCTACAAAAAGAATTTTATTCATAGTATCAAGATATAGATTCTATTTGTATAGCCTTAGTATTAATATTTTTTCTAAATCCAGCCCTATTAGTATGAAAGAATGTAAGGGTTAAAAATTATAAACTCTATAAAAGCCTGCATTCTAAATCTAACCCTGATAATAAAATTTATGATCATAATAACAATGTTTAAGCACTCCACTGGAGTTTCCAAATTATTTGGGAATGCAGCGAATATACTGGGCTCTTACACATATTTCCTAATTAGTTGTGATAATACTTATCTAGTATTTTGCATAACTTTGGTACATGCATTGGTATTTGATGAGTTTCTTTTACAATAATATTTTCAATAAAATAGCCATTTTGTCCAAATTTGATATTTATTTATAAAAGTATTTGATCAATTTTATTACTATAAAACTATCATTGATTCCTGGAAAATCTGGCAAGAACTATAATTCCTCCTCTATTAAGAATGCACACAAGTACATACATGCTCACACAATCATCAAATTCTAATTTTCAGTGGAAGCATTAATCACTATATCCCAGCAGAGTGGAGATGATATGGATAAGATACAGCCTCTATCCACGTATACACATTAGATATCTATATGAAATACAAATGAGAGTTGTTCCCTAAAAATTGAATTGTTACTGAATCTCAACTCTATAAAGAGCTGGTACTTGCTTTCTGAATCCTTGAAAGGGTGTGTGTTTGATTCATTGAGAATCTCAGAGAAGAAAAATGAGGGAACAGAGCCTAGAGATGTAGACATGCTAACTGCCAACAGTTTGGAAATCTTTTGGTGTCACTTTTCTTGATGATATAATTCTATAATCTCAGAAGTGCATAGTAAAATTGTTTCATTAATAAGAAAGCATGAGATTCCTATGCTCGTATTTAAAACTTCACTGATCCCTATGTTACTTCCATCCCAGCCTGCCAAGCATTATTTTGACAGAAGAACGGACTCTAATCCTTTGAATGTGTGTGTTAAATTTCACTATCTTTGAACTCTCAGTTGCAAAGCTTTCAAAAGTTGTATGGCATCTAAAAACTTTCAGTTTTTCAAATGAGCTGGAGGCAGAATATCAACACTCAACTTATTTTATTTTTTTCTTTCTAAAATTGCACAGAAACTTTCTCAGCCATATTCACTGCTATTCATAATATCAAATTAAATAGTATTCATAATTCACCATATTCATAATAGACAATAAATGGAAACACCCCAAATTTTTGTAGTTGGAATTTTCTTTGGCTGCCAACCAGCTCCTAAATAAAGACATGGAGTCTTATTGTTCACTATGAATTATGAACCCTTAAGTTAGGCTTGTCCCAGTAGCTCTTTTACTGTAATTTAACTTGTTTTGCTTTATCTATGTTTGACTTGGGGTCTTTTACCTTTCTTTTATTCTATATGTCCTACTTTTCTGCTTTCTTCATTTCTGGCTTTCTGGTTCCTTCCTGGCTGGCTGCACCATAGCGTTTCCCTGTTGTCTCTTTTTTCTCATTTATCCACTAGGTTAAATTCCTCATTTTGTTTATTTTCTCTGCCCATGCTATTTCTGCTTTTCCTTCCTCCTCTATCTAACTATTGGCCATTCAGATTTTTATTAGATCAATTTGGTACCTTATGCAGTCACAATAAAACACAACATCTTTTTTACCTAATTAAACAAACATCCTACAAAGTAACAAATACAACCTATTTTTACATAGTTAAACAAATATTCTATTCTGCAACAATGTCCTTTAATTGACAAATGGATAATGAAAATGTGTATGCATACAACATGGAATATTATATAACTGTAAAGAAAAAAGAAACCATGAAATTTACAGGTAAATGGGGAAGACAGGAAAAGTATATTGAGTGTGGTAACCCAAGCATAGGAAAAAAAAATACTTAAAGCTCTTTGTCATCTATGGATTTTAGGTCCAAGTCTTTAGATGTGAGCATAACACTTGGAATTACCACAGAAACTAGGAAATATAAAAGGACCATAGATGTGTATGAAAAGTGTAAATTTAAGACAGAATGGAATAATACAGGTGATATGAAGTAGAAAACAAAATAATTGAGAGAAGTCTCCAAGTGAGGAGAACGAAGGTTGGGAAATTGATATAAGAGAAAGTAAGACAAGGAGCAAATAGCATTGAGATTGACAAATAAAGCTTCAAGGAAGTATATTAATTTATATTTACCTAAAATTACACACAATACACTGTTTATATGTATTTTTTAAAATATCCATTATATATTATGTATAATAAATACATTTTGTAAACACAAATATGTCAGTGAAGCATAACAGACCTAGGTGACAAAGGGGATTATGATCCCACATACATAGTGGAAACACTGATGGAGAAGCTCCTCAGAAAAAATTGATTCAGTGGCTCAGGGATGTGTATAAGTAGGAAGCTTTCTTCCATATGTCTGATAAGCTCTTTTTGGTGCCAATTCAACCTTCATCCTCCAGTCAAAATGATAAAACTATTTGTTATATTACATTGATGAAAGAGATGTGTCTGTGCAACTTATTCAGAAAAGGGAGAATTATGACATATATATGTATATATTTATACATATATAAACTCACTTGGGCTGATAATGCTCCCCACATAAAATGTTGACACTAAAAAAAAATAAAACAGTATAAGGCACTAGGATCCTCCTTTAGAACAATTATATATGGATATTTCTTGGCTTTTATGTACACTGCTTTATGGCTTCATAAGATCTCATGCTTTTATTCTCTAATAGACCTGTCTCCTCTGTCTTCCAATTCTGTATTCTTAGCAGGGTGCAGAATGAGCTGTTGTTCCATGAAAAACTTGGCAAATGAATAAACTTACAAATAACAAACTTTACATACACCTGATATTTAGATGGCAGAAAGCTCTTGCACTTCTTATTCAAAATTAATCCTTTCTCAGAAAGACCTGACATTCTCACCAATTGATTAAAGAACATGATTTTTATTCCCATATTTACTATAATTTATTCTGTAAACTACAAAAGACAATGGCTCACTGTTTTGATGTTGCATATTGGGGATCTTCCTTCTAGGTTTGGTAGCTCGATCAAATGTTAGTCCTAAAAATACATGTCAAACAAATTATCAACTGCCCTTTCTGCTGAAATTTTCTTCTATCCATTTAATTTTTTCATTTCTGATGGAATGAATTTAACTTTTTTAAATCCTCAGATTATTTACCTGGTTTTTTCTCTTTCTTTTCCCTATGTTTTATATTTCTTTTTTTCTTTCCTAAAAATTAAAAAATGCATATATTTGGTGAAGAATGTAATCAAATTATTAGTAACAGATCACTTGGTTAGGTATATGGTCCAGATGTAGTTGTAAACATTTACACAAATTACCTTTCTTAAAAATCCTGAATCTTGTGAAATAGGCTTTGCCACACTGTTCCACTTTAAGAAACAACATCAAAACAAATAAACAAAATCTTCTAAGTCTTAATATGGAAAAAGTTAACAGCCTGATTTGCCAACAAACAAAGAGGTCTGACTCCAGGATAGAAATCATTAATCATTAAGGTATAAAATAATCTCTTAAAGAGTCTTTGAATTTAGTGGAAAATAGGGTCTGATAAGTTCTAAATTTTCTTTGGCTGTTTTATCAGTTTCTTCCAAAATTCACTTCATATTATCATTCTGAAAATAGATCTGACTGGGTTGAAACTCCAGATCATGCTGACCTCCCTAACTGTCACATGCAAACTGACACCTGGCATAGTTCTTGAACTGGGGAATTATGGGAGAATCTTGAACCTGTCAGGATGGTTGACCAGGCACTTATCCAGAGTGTGAATGACAGTATCTGCATTTTTGTGTCCACCTGATGTTTTGTCTGGAAATAGCCACTTTTTAGAGACTGCATAAGATGCCTGTAACTACACTCCTTATTAAAATGCATATGTCACCAAGGAGAATGGGCATGAGGTCAGAAAGAGGGCACTGGCCTGTGGTCAGCATATCTGATCACAAAATTTTTCAATGATGACCAGCTGTGAGACCTGGAGCAAACCACTTAACATTTCCAGATCTCAGTTTTACATAATTATAAATTGAAGAGGTTAGTTCATGGATTTTTCATTTAGCTAAAAAGTTCTACAAAACACTTGTAAAACAATACATAAAAGAAGAAAAGCAAAGTAATAAATAGCTATTTCAGAAAATTTGACCCTAGGGTGGACAGTGGTAACTCAGAAACTCAAATCAAAGGCTATGTGAAACTAACACCATCTTTGTTCAAAGGCTGTCCTAACTTAGTACTATAATATGAAAAGGAATACTGAGCTGTGAATGATGCAGAGAAATAAGACAAATAAAAATCATCTCACAGAAGGTGAGCCAGGTGCTGTGAGGTGGTACAGATCTGAGGAAGTGAGCATTAGAATGAGAACAATGAAGAAGAAATCCTGGCCTGGTGTGATCTGAGAGATGGATGTCAACCGAGCTTAACTTACTCAAATATGAAACTGAATGTTTTGTTGAATGTAGATTTTAGTAATAATCCTTTAAAACTGACTCAGATTACAAAGAGAGTTTATGGCCCCAAAAGTTGGGAATCTAAAAGAAGTACCTCAGGTACATCTGATTCAGTGGCTCAAGGGTGCCTATAAGTAGGCAACTTTTATTTTTATTTAATCCCTCTGCTCTGCTATCTTTGATACCAATTTTACCTTCATCTGCAAATCAAAGTTATGTTGCTGCTTCTCACATTACTTTGGTGGAAGAATTGCTTTATATAGTTCACTCAGAAAAGGAAGAAATTATATTTCAAGTGTATATAAAACCTTTTTTATGACTTATTAACCCAATTTTGGTCACAAAAATTGACAGGAGGGTATTTGACATATAGAATAAAGGAATAATAAAACATTATGTGACTGAATGGAGATTAATAGAAACAGATTAATTAAAATTATAAGGTTGTTGGGTTCAAGCATAAGTGTTATAAAATAGAATATTTGTTTAACTATGTAAAGATGTATTGTTGCTTTACCTTGCCTGACTAAGGTACCTGATTGGTCTAATAAAAGCTGAATGACAAAAGGCTAGGTAAAGGATGGAAAAGATAGGGTTGGTATGAAGAGAGAAAAGGGAATGTAGCTAGAAAAACAACCAGCCAGGGCCAGTAAACCGTTGACCATCAAACTGACAGCCAGCCAGCCATAAATGAAGGAAGCAGGAAAGGAGAATGGACAGATAGTAGATGAGATAAATGAGCCTCAGGGTAGGACACAGGCAAAAAGAAAAAAAAAACTAGCTAGAAACAAGCTTAATCTAATGCTAAGCATTCATAACTAATAATAAGTTTCCGTGTCACAATTTTGGAGCTAAGAAAGCCTGCTATATCTAAGCTAAAGGAAAAGTTTCATACTTATTCATAAGTATCCATGTCATTATTGTGGAACTGGTGAACACAAAAGAAAGTTTGATAACAAAGTCCAACAAGGGGAACAACCACACAGATGGAGAGGTCATGCCAGCCTGTACCATTATAGTCACATCCTTGGCTTCTCTGTAGGCACTATTAGAAGTTGGCTGCCTCTTGTGGGGAAGCATGATCCACAATATCCAATAACTATTATGTTATTGTGGGCTTTGTGGGCATGAGGCTCCACTCTCACAGAAAAGCAAATGAGCTGCATTCTCCAACTGATGGGATAATATGCTGGACCTCCTGGAGTAAGGCAGTGACAGCTGCCAGTGTCATGTGCTATGGGGAACCACATGCAGCTACAGACATGCAAGAAGTCGGATCTGTATCTAAAGTGCTTTAATATGTTGTTAGATGTTGACAAAATGGATGCAGACAGCCATAGAAAAACAGCATAAATAATAAAGTATTTTTAAAAAAGAAAATAAGCCACATAAGGAGGGAAAATACATAGGATACCTGGATCCTTTATAATGTTTTGTTGGATTTAAATTTTTTTAAATTATGATAGGATAAATGAAAGGAAAACACTGCTGAGAGGCACTGGACTAAAGAAACTGCTAAATTAAAACACATTGTGTACTTTAACAACTCTTCATTTCAGAATGGAAGTCAGGAAAGTGTTACATTGGGGGAGAGGATATGTCTTTGCTTCCACATGAAACAAAAGCTGTGGTTTTCTTAAAAATTAATGAGGACAAGATTTAATTGGTAATCATGGCTACAAACAGGAAGGAAGAAACAAAGAAAAAAAAACAAGACAGGTGACCTTAGAATATTTCCTTTACTGTGGGAACAGCTCTGAGACAGAATGCAACATACTAAATCATGTTGGCTGCATTGTCCTAATGCCTTATTATTACATGCCACTAATTTATATGGCATGTATGAAGATTTATATTGTAGCATGGTTATATAATACAAATGGACTTATAAATTTTACAGGTGTCTTTTACCTGCTCAAACATAGAACAAAGAGTAATTTTTAAGAGATTTGTGCATACTGTCTTAATGCAGATAGCTATTTATGTTACCTTTAAAAGTTTGTGTATTTTCAAAAAAAAAAAAAAATCAGATACCAGTTAAGAAAATCAGTAAACCAAGTGATGGGACTTCTCAGAATGCCTCTCTTGCAGTTTGCTCAAAAAAAAAAAAAAAAAAAAAAAAAAAAAAAAAAAAAAAAAAAAAAAAAAAAAAAAAAAACAAAACAAAAAAACCTTTATTTATAACTACTTTAAAGGTTTAAAGGCAGCTAGCCAAGATAGTCCAGAATCACAGAGTACTATTGCTAGGATTAAAGAGAAGCCCTGAACGTTCCTAATATACAGAGACTGGACAACAAATTTTGCAGCTGCCATTCTGAGAAATTGACCATTTTTCAGGGTCCCCTAAAGATGATATTGACTCACCCCAGAAAACAGGAAGTAATTTTAAGAAACACAACACCCAACTAGGTGGTGGTGGTTCACACCTGTAATCTCGACTCTCAGAAGGCAGAGGCAGGTGAATCTCCAGGAGTTTGATATGTTAAAAAGAATCCAATGCCCATTTTCCCAAAAGGTGGCATGGGTGGTTTTAGTTTGTTCAATGGGTTATGGATGGTTATCATCATTTAGGGGACTGGATACAAGTGGTTAACAGTCAGGGTCATGGAAGGAACTAATCAAAATAGATTAGATTCAGGAATCTCTTTCTTGAATAATAAAAATAAGGGGATATAGAAATGACAGAATAAAAGAATAGGTTATTGAACTTAATTTTAGAAAAAAAGCAACTATTAATTTCAAAAAATTACAATGGTATGAATTTTATATATTTATATAAATTTAAGGTTATTTTTGTTAGAAGATATTATGTTTTTACGTTTATTTTAATAAAATGTTTTTCTTGACAGTGAGACACTTTTGCTTTGGTAGGACCAGTTTACTTTAATAAAAGACTATGGGAGTCAAAGAAAATATAAAATTTGCTTTTATTTTGGCAAAGTTAGCAACTGGGCAAGAAATTGTTTCTTCCTCAACAATTGATAGTATATTTTCCAAATTGGACAAGCAGGACATAAAGGAAGATGATTAACAAACTTGGCCAAGACAAGGTAGGACAGTCCTTCAAAATTCTTGCTTTACAGAGAAGTCTGTCAGACATTCTAGGACTGTTTGCCAAAGATGGATTCCTCAAAAATGCAGAATAATACTGGGGGACTCTCTAGGCACCCACATGTCTCTGATTTCTATATTTTTGGAAGCTCTTTGCTGTGTAATTCCTGTTTGGTTTTTTTTTTTCAGAAACATTATATCCATTTTGGATCTTTGATAGGGTTGAAGAAGAAATATTTACAGTTACAGATTTTCTTGTCATCATTTTCAGAACAGAAAATTATAAGAAATGTAAAATATACATATTTGCAAAGGCATGTAAATATATAAGTTTGAGAGATATAAAAGTTTAAGCTGTTTGTGTAAGAAAATGTTTTAAGGACTAAAAAGTTATATTTAAGTTGGCAATATAAATTAGGTTATAAATTGTTAGGTATAAAACATTGAACTTACCAAGATATCATAGATAATAAAGTAGCTCTTTCAAATTTATACAAATGGACTGGATTTTTCAAATATAAGCCTTATTTGATAATTCTTATTATATATACATGTATATATATATATAATTTTATTTGTTATTTTTTTATATTCAGACAAAGGGGGGAATGCATGTGATATTTATTTATAGCATGTAAAGATGTGTCATTGTGATTGGTTTAATTAGAAGCTGACAGACCAGTAGCTAGGCAGGAGAAATTGATCTTTCATGGAGACAAAAAAACTTGAGATGGATACAGGAATATGAGAGATGCTAAAATGACTCGGGGTATTGGACATATAGACTAGAGAAGAGATAGAAAGCCACATGGGAAAATGTAGATCCATAGAAACAGATTCAGTTATAAGAGCAGTTGGGAACAGGCCTAAGCTAAAGGTCAAACTTTCACAATTAAGAGAAAGCTTCCATGTTATTATTGGTTAGCTGACTAGCCCAAAAAATTGTGACAAGATTGTCCAACATATGTGGTATAAACTCAAACAAGCACATACAAATACATATTAAAAACTAAAAATATTTAAAAAGAAACAAGTTATGATTAGGTGATTATTATTTACTAACATTTAGTCATTTAACTTGTATCATGGATGCCTGCATAGTAAATTTCTTTACTGGAAAGCTTTCCAAACTCTTAATATTTATTACAGATTCATAAGAATGAAAATAGAGACTTGCCTGGAGTGGATATGTCATGCTGAGCTGACTTATGTTGGGACTTCTTGCCCCTTTCAGGGAGAGGATGAGGGGATAGGGATGGGGGAGGCTGAAGGCTGACTAGGAGGGATGGGGAGAGGGTACAGGAGGGGGAGCAGAGAGATACATGGACAGAATAAACTTTTTAAATAAATAATAATAAAAAACAATGAAAATAGAGTGACTTAACATAGCTAATTATGTAATCAGAGCTAAAGTTGATGGACAAAAATCTATTGTATTTAGGAACCAATAATGCTCAAGAGCTAGATATATAGAAGGCAGACTATAAATAACTTGACCATCTTTCCAGATAGTAGTATGTGGTGATATTAATCTACTCTTGCATTTTGATAATAATTTATCTTAAGCTGTATACTTGATAAACTGCAAGTATTTACTTCGCTTATGATTCTGGTAGCTGGAGGGCTCAGATAACAGAAAACATATCTTGTTGAGGTCCCTTAAAAGTTTTTCAATTTGGAAAGAATGCAGAGAGGGATCTGATTTGGGAAGAAGAGACAAATCATGTTGCATGGGTAATGAATTCATTTTAAAGCATCTTTTAAAAGAGAACTGTTTTACTTTGCAAGTTCAGCAACAGCTCCATGGGAGAAGGAAGCTCATGAGCTATTGACCTTTTACTAGGACTCAGCACTTAAAGTGATTTTTGTATGGTAATGTCAGGCCATAACAACTCTCATTTCTTGAAAAATTATTGATCTTCTGTAAAGCCATAGGGTTGATAGCAGGGCAGTACTATTATGGAGGGAATGGAAACATTGGGATACTTTAACTTGGGAGAAAGAGTTGCAGAGAAAAAGTGAGAGGGAAAGAGAGAGAGTGCTTTGTAAGGCTCTTTGAAAAAGATAAACATAATATAGTATTGCTTTTTAAAAATAAGTTATTTATATATTAGAGCTGTACCAAGGGGTGATAATGTATCTCCAAGATTGATAGAATCTCTAACAAAATCCCAGTGTCAAGATTGGGAAACCTTCATTTGGGATTCTGGTCAGAGAGGAAGATTGCCAAAACAGTAGAAGTTATTGTCATTTCTCTGGGTTGTAAGAATTTAAAGGCAATGCTATATTGCTGAGGGCACTGCACATGCTGGACACAAGACTTGGAGGAATTCAGATAGAACAACTCTGGGAACACTGCTTCTTAGAGGGTAGAAAGTGCAACATAAGCTCTCAATGAAGAATCAATAGACCTACTTAGCTGTAAAGCCTATTGAATACAAGAATGGCTAGCCTGGGATGATTTCTCAAATTGTGCAATAGTGGAACTTTTTGTCTTGGTGTGACCAACAGCTGTGTGAATAGAATTAAGTCCCATTCAATAGGAAAAAAAAAATCTGTGTTTAGTAGTATAAACCTAAACAACTATCCATGTTTGGAAAGGTTATAAATTCCAGAGGAGAAACTACTCATCACTTTTGTCTGTTTTACTACATTGTGAATATTTGTCATTAACATTCTGACAGAGAAGTGTACTTCTGATCACTTCCATCAAAATATTTATTTTTTGGTAATAAGTAGTAACCATTATAGATTCACAATTGGTCAAAATTTTATGATTAAGTGACAATAAACTGTATAGTCAATATTGATCGATTTATGGTATAATTTTATACTGAAGTTTTGGAAAATGTCAGGAAGAAGTGGGCAGAAAGATATTAAGAGACGGAAGACCAGGATTTTTTTCTGCTGGTTAGTATCTTTTAGGCATGAGTGGGAAGGTGCACCCATAATATTTCAACAATATGGCTTCCTGTATAAAATATGCATAATGTCAATATATGTAGCAACATGGACAATTCTATAAGATCCCATTCTAGGATGAAGATCTATCAATGGTGGCTAAGAGGATGTGAAAGATCCCCGGGGGCTAGGGACCCCCGAAACGGACCTTTCCTCAGGATGAGACCCCCCAGGACCCCAGAAGGACCGAGTCACAGATCAGATGCAAACAGCACGAGGTTTATTGAACACAGAAATCTGCGGGCCAAGTCTCTTGGGAAGGCTTGCACGCCCAGCCCTTTGTTCGGGGCCTTTTTATAGGGTTTAGGAAAAAAGCGTGCGTACAGAGGCAAAGGCGAAGTTACAAAGTTTCCATTGGCTGGTTTGAATGAAATCGCCCGTTGAGGGGTGAGGGGTGAGGGCCCCCAGGTTGCCATCCGGCCTGACCAAACAACCTGGTTATCACCCGCCCCCAGGCCTGCTGTTTGTTCTTTTGTTCCTTATCTTCTTTTTGGAATTCTTTCCCTGATCAGGCTGGGCCTGATCACATAGCTAAGTAACTGCTTCCCCTCCCTTCCCCCCCTCTGCCCTGTTGACATATATTGTGAAAGTTACTTGACTACATTCCTTTGTCTTTATCCCAAGCATCTTAACTGCCTTCTTTTCTTTATCAGCGGAGTTAATCTTTACTGTCTTGTTAATATGTCTTAGGGAAGTTTACTTGCAATGTGCTGCTGTTAACTCTACTTTTTGGGTAAGAGAAATTTGCTAGAGCAAGCAAAAGAGAGGAAAAGGGGGGGCCCTTACATTCCCCCATTTTCTTTTAGCCCGAGTAAAACCTTTTACTCTATGGGGAACTATTATCTCGCTGTTCTAGGGCATGATATTGTTGGGTTAATACCATGGCTTGAACAAGTGACAGTCTGTCTTTTATAAATTGGGTCAACCTGTTAATGATCCAAGGCCCGAGAGTCAGAACTAATATCAATAGTATTAAAGGTCCTATTAAAGAGGATATCAAAGTAGTAAACCAGGGTGAACGGTTCCAGATTTTTTCATACCAAGACTGTTGGGATTCAAAGTCCCTTTTACGCTTGTCTAGTCTTTCTTTTAGTTTGTCTAGGGTTTCTGTTACTAATCCGGTTTTGTCAGAAAAGAAGCAGCATTCCTCTTTAAGAGCGGCACAAAGGCCACCCTCTTTAAGAAATAGTAAATCTAGGCCTCTCCTGTTTTGTAGCACCACCTCTGATAGAGAGGATAGGGACTCTTTAAGGGCTCCTACGGATTGTTCTAGGGCCCTAAGGTCTTCATTCATAGCATTATGTAAAAGCAAGTATTGATCTGTTCGGATCAGGGCAGTTGCTCCAGTACCGACTCCGGCTGCAATACCCCCCACTCCCAACAGCATAGCTAGGGTGATTAGGGTGGTGGGCTCACGTTTTTTCCGGTGAAGATCACTCCATTCATGGTAACTTAGGATCAGTTCATCTGTGTGGTAGGTTATCCGAGGCCATAGTTGTACTAGCACACAATAGTCAGTAGCTGGATTTAAGACTGCAGCAAACACACAAGGAGTTAGACCTTTGTTACACGCCCAATAAGTCCCATTAGGGGGGATCAAATAAGAGGAGCTGGCCCATATTTTATGGGTCGACTTGCAAAGGGTTCTTTGAACATGTTGAGGAGGAGTGCCTATGCATAGTCCTGATCCTGAGACCTGTGAGAGAGTTAGGCTATGACCTTGGGCGAGACACGCAGTGCTGGGAGTGGTAGAGTTAGTATAATTAGCAGAAAGGGCTATGCCCTCATAGTATGGAGGGTTGGGGTTAAGACATAGCCAGCAATTGCTCGCCCTCTCAGGGCTGGAGAGGTTAAGAGCTTGGTAGGCTCCTTTAACCAGATTAATGAGCCTATCTCCTGTCCCAGGTATTTTTGGGGCCTCACTGGTTTGCATAGCTGTGGGAGTTGTAGGGACTGGAATGCCGCTAACTGCCGGTCTGGGGACTCTCGACTGGGGAGGGCTGGGCGCCCTCTGGTCGGAGAGTATTGTGTTAGGGCCCACCAGGAGGGTCCGTGGGTCTTGAATTTTTAATTTGATTTTGAAAGTAACTCCCCTATCTGTACCACTTAGATGCCACCGCAGACCCCAAGTGCGACCAGAACTCCAGTCTGAAAACTTTTTCCCCTGTTCAGTAAAGCTTATGTTTAGCGGTAATGATAATCCAGCTGCCATAGGCCCTCCGGTGTCCCTGGCAGGGCAAACAGAGCGAAAGACCCCACCCTGGTGTTGCCATGTTTTTTTGAACCCGTGCTTAACTGTTATAAGGTCCCATGATGAGGAACGGTTCCAATAGGCATCTCCAGTGGTTTCACAACCCCATGCGGCACAAAAATATTCTTGATATCCTCCACACCTATGGGCCTGTGCTCGACTCCTCCCGTCTTTGGGACAAACATAGAAATCATGACTGGCTAATTCACAGCGAACACTGGGACAAGCACACCCCAAGTGGTAGATTTTTGGGCAAGCTAAGTTGCTAACATTTAGGGCATCGTGGCTCTTATCTGGAATGTCCCAGGTATCAAGCCCCGCTGCTAGTTGGCAAAAATCAGGGGTGAGGGAGGGCCACCAGGCGTTGGGGATATGTTGCTGGGAGGTTTCCCAGACTACCTCTCCTGTCTGTGACAGGATCTGCCAAGAGAGTCGTTTTTTCTGGTGGGGGGACCCTTGGGAACTTAATATAGTCAGAGCAAGAATAGTCAGTCTTAGGACCGCGCCAGTCTTATCTTTAGTGGATTTTGAGTGCGTTGGACTTCCCATTTCTTGAAGTTGGGTTCTGCTGGGCCGTCTGGTTCTGGATAAGCCGGTTTTACGTGGGAGGCGTGGATCCAAGCTGCGATGCCGTCGACTTTTAGCGCTGTCGGGGTAGTCAGGAGAATGGTGTAGGGTCCCTTCCACCGGGGCTCGAGGCTTCTAGTCTGATGTCTGCGGACCCAGACAGAGTCACCAATCTGGAACTGTTGCGGCACGGTTGGATTTCTTAGCTGCTCTCGGTAAGCTGTAGCCAATGGTCTCCAGACCTCTTTTTGGACAATCTGAAGTGCCTGGAGGTGGGCTTGTAGGGTAGCGCGGTCAGCAAAAGAGGAAATATTAGGATCAAAGAAGTTTACAATAGGAGGTGGTGCCCCATAAAGTATTTCAAAGGGGGTCAAACCTAGGGGCCCAGGGGTGTTCCTGGCCCTATACAGGGCCAGGGGCAGGAGGAGGACCCAGTCCCTAGAGCCAGCTGCAAGCGTTAATTTGGTTAAAGTTTCTTTGATTGTTCTATTCATCCGTTCTACCTGTCCTGAGCTTTGGGGTCTATATGCACAATGTAGTTTCCAATCAATCCCCAGTAACTTGGCCACTTTCTGACTTACCTGGGAGACGAAGGCTGGACCATTATCAGTGCCCAGCATCTGGGGCATCCCATACCTGGGGAAGATCTCCTCGAGTAACTTTTTAGTTACCACGCTTGAGGTCTCGTGCTTGGTGGGGAAGGCTTCTACCCATCCTGAAAAAGTGTCCACAAAAACTAACAAATACCTGTAGCCATAGAGTCCAGGTTTTACTTCCGTGAAGTCGACTTCCCAATGTACGCCAGGGCGGTGTCCTCGAACGCGCGCTCCGGAGGCAGCATAGGTCTTCCTTGTATTTACCTGTGCACAGGCTGGGCATTTTTCAACTACTTGTTGCAGCACTTTGTCTTGGTTTAATAATATATAAGACTGATTTTCAGTATCTAGAAGGGTTTTCATTTTCTTCTTGCTCAGATGGGTCAGAGAGTGCAAAAGCTGAACTATGTGGTGAGTATATGAAGTGGGCATAACAATTTTTTTGTCCGCGATCCATGCCCCCTTTTCTGGATCCCATACAGCCCCCATTTTCTTTAGTAGCTCTTGGTCCTCAGAACTGTATTCTATAGGTTCTTTCCCTTGTGGGGGCCGTGTGTCCAGGGTCAGGATGGGCCCAGTCTCCCTCCCCCTCAGGGCTGCTTCCCTGGCAGCTTGATCAGCCAGCTGGTTTCCTCTTGCCACCGGGCTATTATCTTTTTGGTGGCCCGGGCAGTGCATGATGCCCAGTCTTCTGGGCAGGAATAGGGCTTTGAGCAGAGCCAGTATTTCAGTCTTATTTTTAATTTCTTTTCCATCGGAGGTGAGGAGCCCTCTCCTCCGATAAATTTCACCATGTACGTGGGCCGTAGCAAAGGCATAGCGGCTGTCAGTATAAACGTTCAGCTTCTTACCTTCTGCCATTTGTAGGGCCTGAGTCAGGGCGATGAGTTCTGCCCGTTGAGCTGACGTCCCAGGGGATAGCGCCTCGGACCAGATTACCTCTGTCTCACTAGTCACCGCAGCTCCTGCTCTCCGCTCTCCGTTGTACAGGAAACTACTGCCATCTGTATACCAGGTGTAGTCCGCATCCATGAGGGGCTGGTCTGTCAGATCTTTCCGGGTGCCATGGACTTCAGCCAGGATCTGGAGACAGTCATGAGTTTCCACTGCCCCGGGCAGGGGGAGTAGGGTGGCAGGGTTGAGGGCCACCACAGGCCCGAACTGTACACGGTCAGTGTCCAGAAGCATGGCCTGATAATGGGTCATGCGAGCATTGGAGAGCCACCTGTCTGGGGGCTGCTTGACCAAGGCCTCAACCGCGTGGGGGGCCAGAATGGTCAGTGGTTGACCCAAAGTTAACTTGCCCGCATCTTTGACTAGGATGGCGATGGCTGCCACCATCCGCAGACAGGGTGGCCAACCGGCAGCCACCGGGTCTAATTTTTTCGACAGATAGGCCACCGGGCGCTTCCAAGGCCCTAGCCTTTGGGTTAACACTCCCTTGGCATAGCCCTGTTTTTCATCTATGAACAGCTCGAAGGCCTTAGTCACATCTGGGAGTCCCAGAGCTGGGGATTCTAGTAAAGCCTTTTTGATGTTGGAAAAGGCCTGTTGCTGTTCCTTGCCCCAGTGGAACCGAGCCCCTTGCTTAGTGAGGGGGTATAAGGGGGCTGCCATCTCTGCAAACCCAGGGATCCATAGGCGGCAGAATCCAGCAGTTCCCAAAAATTCCCTTAGCTGGCGCGGAGTAGTAGGTGCAGGAATGTGGAGGATAGCCTGCTTTTGTGCCTCGGTAAGCCATCTCTGTCCTTCTCTCAGCTGATATCCCAAGTAGGTGACTTGTTTTTGGCATATCTGGGCCTTTTTAGCTGAGGCCCGGTATCCTAGCTGTCCCAGAGTCTGCAAGAGAGCTTTGGTACCACTCAGGCAGTCTTCCTCAGTGCTAGCAGCCAGGAGGAGATCGTCAACATATTGAAGAAGTACCAGGGAGGGATGCTGCACTCGGAAATCAGCTAAGTCTCTGTGCAGCGCTTCGTCAAACAGAGTAGGACTGTTCTTGAAGCCCTGGGGAAGCCGGGTCCAAGTTAGCTGTCCCGAGAGTCCAAAATCTGGGTCCCTCCATTCAAAGGCAAAGAGTGGTTGACTCTCTGGGTGTAGTCTTAAACAGAAAAAGGCATCTTTCAAATCTAACACCGTATACCATTCATGGGAAGGTGGCAGAGTGCTCAGTAGATTATATGGATTGGGCACGGTGGGATGTATGTCCTCAACTCTTTTGTTAACTTCTCTTAGATCTTGCACCGGCCGGTAGTCTCCAGTTCCTGGTTTCTTTACTGGCAAGAGAGGTGTATTCCAAGGAGACCGGCAGGGAGTTAGGATCCCTTGATCAAGAAGTCTCTTAATATGGGGCCTTATGCCTTGGTGGGCTTCATGAGACATGGGGTACTGCTTTATCGACACAGGGGTGGCTGTTGTCTTGAGTTGAATTAGAAGGGGGGGTTGCTGACGAGCCATTCCCATGCCCCCAGTCTCTGCCCAGGCCGTTGGGAATTCTCTTAGCCAGATATCAATTTGGACCTCTGGGGATAGCTCAGGCTCATATAGTCTATATTCCTCTTCTAAATGAAGGGTTAGGACCTGTAAGGGTCCTCCGTTGGGGCCTATTACCGTCGCCCCTTTCGAGTCAAAGTGGATCTGGGCCTTCAACTTGGTCAGGAGATCCCTTCCCAGTAATGGGTAGGGGCAATCTGGCACATGTAAGAACGAATGAGTCACCTTACCGGTAGCCAGCTGGACCTTGCGTTCCATGGTCCATCGATAATTCTTTCCTCCAGTTGCTCCTTGCACCCAGGCAGTCCGGTTGCTGAGTGGTCCTAGAGTCTGGGTTAGGACTGAATGCTGGGCCCCGGTGTCCACTAGGAAGGTGACCGGCTGCCCCCCGATGTTTAAGGTTATCCTGGGCTCAGGGGGGGGCTCCTGGCCCTGACCTCCCTAGTCTTCTAACGTCAGTAGGGAAGTCAGTGGTTTAGGTCTCGGGGGACCTCTGGGATTCTTGGGGCACTCTCGTGCCCAGTGTCCTCTTTCCTTGCAATAGGCACACTGGTCTTTGTCCAGTCTGGCCCCTTTTCGCTCCCGTTCTCTAAATCTGACTCCCTCTCTGTTCTGTCCCTGAGTAACTATGGTGGCCAACACCTTAGTCAATTCCCTGCTCCGCTTCTTGTCTCTCTCGTCCTGAGCCTCTTTCATTCTTAGCCACATTCTCTCTTCTTTTTCTTCTGGAGTTTCTCTCTTATTGAACACCTTTTCTGCTTCTTTTAATAAATCTGAAAGTGTATATCCCTGTAGCCCTTCTAATCTCTGTAACTTGCTCCTGATGTCTGGGCTAGACTGCCAGATGAAGGACATTGATACACTAGTTACTTGTCCTTCATCATCAGGGTCATAAGGGGTGTACATCCTATAAGCCTCTTTAAGTCTCTCTAGGAAAGCAGAAGGTGTTTCTTCCTTTCCCTGTATCACTTGCTTAACCTGAGCCAAATTAGTGGGCCGTCTCGCGGCAGCCCGGAGACCCGCTATGAGCAACTGGCGATAGAGACGGAGGTGCTCCTTACCTGCAGGTGTGGCAAAATCCCAATTGGGGTGGGTCAGGGGAAAAGCTGCATCAATCTCGTTGGGCAGCTGGGTTGGCCGCCCATCATCGCCCGGTACGTTCTTTCGGGCTTCTAGGAGGACTCTCTGCTTTTCCTCCGAGGTTAGCAGAGTCTGCAACAGCTGTTGACAATCATCCCATGTGGGTTGATGGGTGACTAGAATAGATTCAATCAAGTTAGTCAAGGCAACGGGGTCCTTAGAGAAGGGGGGGTTATGCTGCTTCCAGTTATAAAGGTCAGAAGCGGTGAATGGCCAGTACTGTGGCCGGCCATTAGGACCCTCCCTCAGAGGGAAGGCCTGGGAAGCTTGACTCAGTGGCTGTTCGCGCCGATCCCTGAGTCGCCCCGCAATGGGCGACACTGGAGGAACAGGCTCTTGCTCTCTTACTGCCGCCTCCGGGTATGGAGGAGGCTCCTCTGTTAACAGGTCGATAAGAGGGGACCCTGTGTCTGGAGGCAAAACGGGAGCAGGCTTGGGGGGTTTTGGGGACTTGTCCTGGAGCAGGGTGAGGGCAGGGTAAAGAGAAGAGGAAGTAGGAGTGGGGTGGGGATGGGACAATTGCTCTCCTGGGGGAAGCGGGGCGGAGGGACTAGGGGTGATTAGGAAAGAGCGGGGTTTAGGAAGAGGAACAAAGGGCTGGATCCAAGGTGGGGGGTCTGAGGCCAAAGCCCTCCAGGTGACGATGTAGGGCACTTGATCGGGGTGTCCATGGGGTCCAAGGCTGAAAACTTTGGCTTCTACCTGAGAAATAATGTCAAGGTTAAAGGTGCCATCACGGGGCCACCCTACATTAAAGGTGGGCCATTCGGAGGAACAGAAGGTGACCCATTTCTTCTTCTTGACTTCTACTGACTGGTTGTTGGCCCAGTCCCGGACATCGTTCCAATGGCTTAGGGTCAGACTTAAGGGGGTGGTTACCGTCTGTCCCATGGTTTCAAAACAGAGAAGGGTTAGTAGTACAGATACAAAGACTAGACTTAGACACAGGACAAACAATTGCGCTGCGCGACTTCGGCGTAAAACCGAAAGCAAAAACTCAGATGGGGAACTCGGGGGTCCGGATTCCCCTTTTTCAACCAAGACCACGTGCCCCTCTGATACGGACTGAGCTCCAAAGGGGCCTCCCCAAAAGCGAGCTCTATATGCCCCGCTGCATCGGGGTTTAAATGTCCCGCCCGGCGGGACTACCAATGCCTCTGGAACGTCTTCCAGGGCTGCGGGGGAGAAGTTCTGAGCCCGTCAGCTCCTTCTGACCCCCGCCAAATACAAATGGATCCGATCGAACCCCAAACCAAACCAAACGCATGCGCAGATTTACAGACACAGCCACAGACAACCCAGATTCCCAGAAAACAAATTCAGATACCAGACACAGCCACAGACAACGAACAAAGCGCTGGCCAGCTTACCTCCTGTCAGTGAGTCGGTGGTCCCTGGGTATGGGGGTCTCCGATCTCGCTGGGGCCTCCAGATGAAAGATCCCCGGGGGCTAGGGACCCCCGAAACGGACCTTTCCTCAGGATGAGACCCCCCAGGACCCCAGAAGGACCGAGTCACAGATCAGATGCAAACAGCACGAGGTTTATTGAACACAGAAATCTGCGGGCCAAGTCTCTTGGGAAGGCTTGCACGCCCAGCCCTTTGTTCGGGGCCTTTTTATAGGGTTTAGGAAAAAAGCGTGCGTACAGAGGCAAAGGCGAAGTTACAAAGTTTCCATTGGCTGGTTTGAATGAAATCGCCCGTTGAGGGGTGAGGGGTGAGGGCCCCCAGGTTGCCATCCGGCCTGACCAAACAACCTGGTTATCACCCGCCCCCAGGCCTGCTGTTTGTTCTTTTGTTCCTTATCTTCTTTTTGGAATTCTTTCCCTGATCAGGCTGGGCCTGATCACATAGCTAAGTAACTGCTTCCCCTCCCTTCCCCCTCTGCCCTGTTGACATATACTGTGAAAGTTACTTGACTACATTCCTTTGTCTCTATCTCGTGCTTCCCCTCCCTTCCCCCTCTGCCCTGTTGACATATATTGTGAAAGTTACCTGACTACATTCCTTTGTCTTTATCCCAAGCATCTTAACTGCCTTCTTTTCTTTATCAGCAGAGTTAATCTTTACTGTCTTGTTAATATGTCTTAGGGAAGTTTACTTGCAATGTGCTGCTGTTAACTCTACTTTTTGGGTAAGAGAAATTTGCTAGAGCAAGCAAAAGAGAGGAAAAGGGGGGGGGCCCTTACAGATGAACGTAATTTTTCTGTGTGAGAGCTCACTAATAGTTCCTTTATTTCTGACTTGTCATTCCTAAAACTTTTTACATAAAAGAAAAATAAAATACACTCTGTATGGGTCTCCCTCTCTCTCCGTCTCTCTCTCTCTCTCTCTCTCTCTCTCTCTCTCTCTCTCTCTCTCTCTCTCTCTTTTACTCTCTCCTCTGTGTGTTTGTATGTAAAACAAAAATTATTATAGAAGTCATGAATATGAGACAGAATTGGGAGACCATGTGAGGGTTTAATGTAAATACCATAGTTATCCAAAATTCTAAAAACCTTACTTTTTAACTGTGTACTGCTCATTTTAGAAATATGTATATGTAACTTTTCTATTGGAGATCATAGCTAAAACAACTTTGACATTTTTTGAGATGGAATTTTATTGTTTAGCAATAACTTGTATTGATCCCATAGATCTCCACTAGCCTCTACGTCCTGGGTGCTGGGATTCAAGGCATGCATCACCATGCCTGGCTAAAAACACATTAATTTCCCCCCCCCCATTTTTTTTTTTTTAAATTTCTGCATGCTGTTAAAGTTCAACCTTAAAGAAAATACTTTTAATAATTATTACATTTATTTATTTATTTAAAAAATGTGTGTGTGTGTGTGTGTGTGTGTGTGTGTGTGTGAGTGTGTGTGTGTGTGTGTGTGCTTCTGTAGATGGGTGGGTGTATCATGTACCCTTTTACTTATTTATTTTTGAGGCTAGAGAACATCTTCTAGGAACAGTTCTCACTTTTCACTTTGTGGATTTCACCATTTAAACTTAGGTCTGTCAGACTTGACTGCAACTCATTTGTTCATAAAGCCCTCTTTCTTAGCCAGAAAGTAACTTTTAAGGATCATAGGAAATAAAAACTTCCAGTATCCTTGAGAAGAAGCAAGACAGAGTCATTGAAGTTAACATAATGCTGGAACTATGTAGGGAAAAACTACCTTAATTCTCTCTTGGATTGTTTTTTTTTTTTTTTTTCTTTTCTCTTTTGAATATAAATAGCTTTCTTTACATTTATTTACTTTTCCCAGAAAAAGTTCAAAATAAAAAGAAAATTTTATGTCATATATAAGTTGGACTGATGCATGGAGAAACTCACACAGCCTTTCTCTTTTTGCCTCTGTATCTCATTAGCTCTGAATAAGGATCTATGACTGAGTCTGCCTTGATTAGGTGCCTCCCTTTAATCCAATCAGGACTCACAAATATGCACACCTCATGCAGTGTTTTTATTCAAGATGGCTGGCAGGACTCCCACTGTGAGTGAGAAGCCAGGCTCCTCAAGAGACACTTCAAGTAGTATTTGCTTCAGTGGAACTGGGTTACTCTAAGAATTGTTCTGTCAGGTAGGAGAATTCATCTGACAGTGAAGGATCAACATTTGCAAAAGCAAATCAAGGTAGTTACTTGTTTTCCTAACTTCTATTGCATGCCCATGCATTTTTCTAAGCAATATAGCTCAGGCAGAGAAATCTATAGGGCATCTTTGGGTCCATCCATCAGTTTACATCTTCAGCATCTTTGGGTCCATCCATCAGTTTACATCTTCATTGGTAAAAGTGAGTCATTCAATTCATTTGCACACACCAGAGAAGAGGAGAGAAAAGAGCATTCACTTATAATTGCGAATTTAATTCAGAGACTGGATGGCCTGAGTCTACAAAGAATCTCCTAACCAAATAAAGGACAACTATTGACAGTCCTTTAAGAATCAGTGTTTTATACTAAAATGTCCCTGATATGGGCACAGTTAACAAGGCACCATTTTGTCCTGGATTCATTTGATTCTGCCAATGACCATGAATAATAGGAAGGCTAGAAAGACTGTATTCTTATTTTGTACAGGATTTTACTGAGATGTACAGAGGCTCATAACATCCAAGGGTAGTTTGGTAACATTTTGATTAGCTGCTAACTCCCTGTGTTCCCATTTGAATGCCCTTTTCTATTACACAATAATTTTCACCTAACCAGACGACTCTTCTATTTCTTCCTTAAATACTACCAAGCCAACCTCAGCTCAGGCCAACTTATAACTTTCTATGTTTTCACATTTTCTGGAACTTAAGTTTCTTTGTTACAGTTGAGTTTGTTCAATTACTAGCATGGTCTCTGTTTCATTTCTGCTAGTTCCTTATGGTAGACACATTTGGAGTGAAACATCACCATTGCAACCACAGAGGGTCCTACATAAGAGAAGCCCCCAATCATTAAATTTATTTCTTAGCACAGAATAACTAGCTTAAATATATAACTATAAAATGATGTGTCAGTGAAAAATCTGCACATTGATAACTAATCTCCTTTGCAGAATATTATTACCAAAATGTTTTACTTTTAATTTTATCAATGCATACAGGGTTATCAGATTGCTCTCACAGTTAGATTTAGGAAGTGGCTTCTAAGATTTTAATTTTTAAAAATGTGATTTGGAATGGGAAAGTAATGTTTCTAGTTCATTGTCAAACAATTATGTTATTATCTTTTTAAAAATAAATTTATAAAACCTGAGAATTTATTATAGAAATAATTTATTATATAAGTACTACCTTTAATCATTCCTCTTTTCTTCCTTAATCTTCTCCTATATCATTCTCATATTCATTCTCAATTCATGTCTTCTTATTCTTTAGTTATTATTATATATGTAACATATACATTTATAAATAAAACCTGCTAAGTTCATTTTATGTGTTACACACACACACACACACACACACACACACACACACACACACACACACACACACACACACACACATTTATAGTTAATAGTTAGGGATTGGGTAACTTGCCAGGAAGATTGTACATAGAGAAGACTGATTCATTTGTCCTTTATCATTAGATATCAATTACCTTTAGCCCTTCATTCAGGATATGTCCTGGTGTGATTTCCTTCATCAAATTGACACATAAATTTTTCTGCAACTTTTCAAATTTTGTTTAGATAACCATATTGTTCACAGTGTTGCACCTTCATGGGTACAACTGCCTGTCATAGGTACAACTGCCTGTCATAGATGGAGGACACAAAATAGCAGATATCTAGCCCTTATAATGATTCTGCCCCTATTACTCACCATTATTACTTGAGCTTAGTATGTACAGGCTTGGGACCACAAAATCAGTTGTTCTCTAAATTTTGACCAGTTGAGATTTTCTCTCATGGTCTCTATCACACACACACACACACACACACACACACACACACACACACACACACACACACATACATGCACACACACACAAGCATTCTTCAGCCTAGCTCTTAATATTCATAATTTGATTTTTTTTATATTAGAAACTCACAAACAGGGCAGGGCAGGAATGTGTGGTTACTTGTTCTGGTGGATTGAATGACTTATACAAAGTGACATTATAATTTGGGCCCTCCCAGTAGGTGGCTTTCAACTGGCATGAGCAGTGTATGGAGCCATGAGGAGTGGGATCAGACTGTGTTCATGGGCTGGTACCTTAGAGCCCATTTCCTATAGAGGAACACTCAACTCAGCATTGACATTGGGATGAATGAATCGGATATGCCTAGAATGGATGTTCTTCACGGGGCTGGTCTATCTCGGTATTTCTTGCTCTATTGCCCTCTTGAGGGAGAAGATGAGTAGATGGGGAGGAGTGAGGCTGAGGACTGTCTGGGGTGGATTTGGGGGAAGGGAGAGGGAACAGGGGACACATTTACAGAGATGACATTTTTTTAATGAAAATAAAATTTAAAAAAAACAAGAAAGTATTAGAAAATGTGTCTTTTTGATGTAGGTATGGTCTTATTAGAGGAAGTATGTCACTGGGAGAAGGTTTTAGTATTTCAAAGGCTCAAGCAATGCTCAGTGTCACCTTTTCTTCCTGTCAATCTAGATACAGAATTTTCTGCTTGCTCTCTAGTACAATGCCTGCATCTATACCTGTACGTATGTTTCGCACCATAATGATAATGAGCTAAACCTCTGGACTGGCAGACCTAGTTAAATACTTCCTTTATATCTATAAATGATTATGATGTTTCATTACAGCCATTATAATTCTAACAAAGCAATTGTACAGTAACATATTGGTGTCTGATTTGTAGATAAGTTAAAGATGATGGATAGATGATAGATAGATAGATAGATAGATAGATAGATAGATAGATAGATAGATAGATAGATAGATAGATAGTAAATAAATAGATGAAAGATAGAAAGGTTATAAGAAACAAAGACTTTGCATTGAAAGAAAATTCTTTACTCTGGGACCTCTAGACTAGCAGAACTTATAGAATGTTGTGTATATAATAATTCCTATATATAATATATGCAATTTATTAGAATCACTTATAGGCTACAGCCCAACAAATCCAATGATGGTTGGGCTGTAGTCTACATGATATGAACAGAAAGTGCAGGAATCCAGAAGTTGCTTAGTCCACAAGACTGAATATCTTAACTGGTCTTCAATACATGCTGAAAATTCAATTAAAAAAAATTCTCTAATGCCAATGAACAAAGGACTTTTTAGCAAAGAGAGATGTGTTATTTCATTTTGTTATTTAATCTTTTAGGGGCACAACATCCATCTCTCAATTAAACCACACATAAATGCTTATTTTTACTTATGAATGCCTGGATTTTGCTTGGCTTGTTTCTAAATTATGCCATCTACCTTTTCCATCTGGAATTTTCATTTTTTTACTCCTGTATACTTCTCTTTGTTTCTTTATTTGTGGCTTGCCCTGCATCTGGGGGCCTGTCTCTGAGGTCTTTCTCCTGCTCTCGCTGCTCCTTCTGTTTATACTCTCTGCCTGCCAACCCCACCTATCCTTGTTGTTACATAAACAAAAGTAATACACCTTAAAATAAAATTGTACAACATTTCTCCTTTTTTGTCTCAATAAAAATGAAAGGTTTTAACTTAGACATAGGAAGAATATATACAATAACATTTACCAAGTAAGAATTACATTCACAATATTCTGTCCTTTTGCCATTAGCATATCTAAAGAAAAAATGCATTATCCTATGCTATCTTAGTGAATTCAGTTTTACATCTAACTTACTTTTTGTCATAACTAATGAAAATTGCAACAATTACTATTAGTTTTTAATTCCATCAAAGACCAAAATGTTGTAATATTATCTAACAACAGAGACATTTGTCTGCCTGGACAGTCACCCAAAGTTCTTCTACAACAGTGGGGTATCCACCTTCAGCCTATCGACCTAGAATATATGGCAGACATTTCTATAAGGTAGGCTGTTGCTTCTACCTCACCTACAAGGAAGACACAACACTAGGCTCTTCTTTCAGCGATTTATTCAGGACCTTGTACATGGATCTTCTTCTTCTTCTTCTTCTTCTTCTTCTTCTTCTTCTTCTTCTTCTTCTTCTTCTTCTTCTTCTTCCTCTTCCTCTTCCTCTTCCTCTTCCTCTTCCTCTTCCTCTTCCTCTTCCTCTTCCTCTTCCTCTCCTTCTCCTTCTCCTTCTCCTTCTCCTCCTCCTTCTCCTCCTTCTCCTCCTCCTCCTCCTCCTCCTCCTTCTTCTGACCGGGTGGGGGGGGGAGCCCCGCCCAGCTATCTGCCTTCTGCATAACCAATCACCAAGCACCAAGTGGGCATTGCTAATAGGTCCACATATGCGGAAGCAAACCAAGTGCTCAGCCTTAGCCAAATAAGGAGTTGTTTACCCCAGAGAGCGCTCACCATAGGGAAGGTGGAAGGCAGAAGCCAGCGCCATCTTTAAGGTGTGGCTCCGCAGCTCTCTACAGTTCCCCCTTTTTGTTTAAAATAAAATTACAGCAGGTGAGTGCAGAGGTATACTCTCTGTTATACAAGGAACATTATCCCAAGACTCCTTTTGGGGTGTCCCCCTAGGGTTTATGGGACTCATTCGACACCCTTTTTTCACAGAGGTGGGACATTAGGGTGAGAAACCCACATGCAAGCAGACATGCTCTCCTTGAGCCCTCCAAAACATAGCTGAGGTGCTCAACTGCAGTGTGCTAGCCTCACAACCTGCAAAAAACCTTAATCTTTTAAGTCAGCAAGCCAAACATCGGGAGACTGTCTAGCATCAATGGCAATAAAGGTTTGGGCGATTATGGCTGCATCTTGGCATTGCTGGAGCCTAATGCAGCAAAGGCACCACAGGCAGACCATGGCAGCTAGCACCATCAGGCAGGTCATAGCTCCTAGTCCCACCCACTCTTTCAAATAATCCATGGCAGCAGCAAGCCAGGTGGCCAATCCTTCAGCTAAGCCAGCATCCATCCTGGTGGAATTAACAGTTACGACAGCCATTCGAAGTTCTTCTATTAAGCTGTCAAACTGTCCAGTCCAATTACTAGTAAATAAGCATGGAAACAATCTGCCATCATGACAAATTGGCATCGGTCTCAGGAATACGGTTGAATCCCCTAGCGTAGCTCTGCTGCTCCTTGCAGTATTAGCAGGCCAGTCAGGCTGAGCAGCAATGGTTTCTTGATCATCACCATCTTTCGAGTCCGAGGACCGGTCTCTCCTGATCAGCCGCTCGGGGTACCTAGATTGGGTCCTGTCAGTCCTGAGGGAAAACACAAACAGACCCTCTTGCCCAAGTCAGCACTGGATCTGGACCATTCCAGACTCCTGTCAAGATATCTTTCCATTTTTACCATGCCTTGACAGCCACCCCGAGGTGTGCAATGACTGTCAGTAGTGGATAATCTATTGGAATCCAAGTTTAAAAAATTAATGGTAAATAAAGCTAAGGAAAGTCTCTCTTTAGGGGTGCAGCCGTAGCCAACTACCCCTTTTTGTTTAAATAAACATTCTTTAAGAGTGTGATGTGAGTGCTCAACAATGCCTTGACCTTGAGGGTTGTAGAGTAATCCATGAAGAAATTGAACCTCCATATGCTGACAAAAGGAGGTTACTTGTTGTTCAGTATAATAATCTCATATCTTTTACCTTGTCAGCAATCAAAAAACTCAAAGTGAACACAATAGTTTTTAGAATCCAGACTCCCTGCATATTTCCCATCTTATCATGGTTTATTCTTTTTATCTTACTTTATTTCTCTTTAAAGACTTTATTTTTAACTATTAATTTTTAACTATTAATTATATTATTCTTTTATTCTTTTCTAAGCCAAAGCATATTGTTAAACACACTGTAACCTAATTAGAGGTTTTTTTTCTCTTTCTGGACCATTTATTTGTTTGTTTGTTTGTTTATTTGTTTTTGCTCCATATCTTTTACCTCATTTGACTAAATTAACAAACTTTAAACTGCTAAGGGGTATGGACTCCTTCCCTGGGTAGTTTTGATGGCTGGCTCTGCCCACTTCTGGGGTCATAAAAGTCAAGCCTAAAGCCCACAGGCCCCTTGGAGGTTTCTGACCTAGAACTTTATTAATTCTTTCCTAGCTATGGAAGCTGGTATCTGCATTTCCACAGGTGATTTTTATTTAGCTTGCCATTTCTATTTATTCCTGCATGCTGAACAGCAACTCCTCTTAAAGAAGCCATGTCATTTTTCTTTCCTTTCCTGTTTTCTTTCTTTCTTTTTTTTTTTTAAATTTTATTTTAGATTTTATTTGGACGTGCAAAAGTGACACCTTTGTACATCAAACTGCTAGTGGTGGTTGATTTTACTCTTTTCAGGGATCCATCACCCAGCTCCCAAATAAATCACTCATGGAGGCTTATTCTTACTTATAAATTACAAGCCTTAGATTGGCATGCTTTTGCAAGATTTTCTTAACTTAAATGATCCCATTTATTTTTGGTCTCTGAGATTTTCCTTTTACTCCCTTATAATTACCTGTATTTGAAAGTTTCTTACTCTGTGTTTTTTGCTGTGTAGCTAGGTACTGGCCACTGAACTCTCTCTTCACTGCCTTCTTCTTCCCTTTTCTCTCAAATTTCTCCTTCTGTTTATACTGTTTTTCTGCCAGCCCTGCCTATTCTTTCTGCTGCCTTATTATTGGCCATTCAGTTCTTTATTACCCTATCAAGTGTTTGAGACAAGGACAATAGCATAACTTCACAAAGTTAAAAAAAGGAACATAAACAAAAGTAACACACCACAAAATAATGTTCTACAATAGAGAAAAAACAAACACATGGCAAAATTTTCCTTCTTTAGTGTCCTTACATGGCCTTCCTCAAAAATTAGGCCCATATTAAAGGTGTGTCTTCCTATTGCATGATCTAGTTCTGAGGTATATGTCTTCCTACTTCTAAGGTTTAGAATAAAAATGAATTCACCTACTCCAAACCAAGCAAAAATATTCTCTTATACATGAGCTCTCCTTTTATAGATGGTAATTCATTCCATATATAGTCAAATTGACAAACAGAAATAGCCACTATAGGATTCTAATTTGGAAACATAAATTTCCAAGTTGGACAAAGAAGCAATTATTAAGACACACTGACATTTTTTGGAGGAAAAGTGCAACAGAAAGAGAGTCCATGTGATGTTCTAAATATAGAGATGCTTCTTTACCCAGGACAATAGGGCATCCAGCAAACATGACTGCCATCCTGTATTTCACATACCAGTACCCAGTTGTAAGGAAATGAAGCATTAGAAAGACTTAGTAAAATTATTTTTGGATATTTCCAACTGTGCTGCAACTATTCTAATACAAAGGTTAAAAGTACAGTGTGAGTATGAAGAGCATTGTGAAGGTCAGGGTGAAGGGGTGGTAGAGCTTGGGGTGGAGAAGTAGAAAGAAAGAAAATTTTGACAATCATGACTCCAGAAATTCAAACAATGCATTATGGCAAAATTGTTTATTTTTGTTTTATGAAATAAAAATAAATTTAATTGTTCACATGTCAATTAGTTTTATATGGCTGTAAAGTCATATAATGACTTTGTTAACTTACAGAAAGTTATTGTAAGCTTGTTTATAGCTTTAGAGAGTTAAAGCACGAGTGTCATTATGCAGAAAACATGGCAGATTGTAAACAGGGTAGCCAGCATGTTAGTGGAGCAATATCTAAGAGCTTACATCTTTGAAGCAAGCACACATCAGAGAGAGCTAACTGGAAAAGACATAGGTTTATTTGAAACCACAAAGCCTATCCCCAGTCTTCCCAAACACTGCCAGATGTCTTAATCCTTCCCAAACAGTCTCACTAACTTAAAACTGAGCAATTATATATATGAGTTTATGGAAGCACTTCACATGCAAGCTATCACATTATATCTCTTAGCTTTGGGGAATAATGGAACCTGGGCTGAACAGCTCCTGCTTGGAGATAGTTCAACTTTTGTTCAATCCTTCCTTGAGCAAGGGTTAGGGTGTGGAAATAGGGAAGGTAAATGAAATGTAGTGTTAATTCTTCTATGATAGTGCTTTTCTGCTAAAGAAACCATGGAGTTTCCTCATCATAAACATAAGCAAGTTGGCTTGTTTATGAAGGGGAACTGCTAATATCAAAGCATACTTTATCTGGAATAAAATAATGGTGCAGTGTATATGATTCCAGAAAGCTGTTATTTTTTTTCATAAAGTTGTTCTTAATATAATAAAGGAAAAACAGGGTAGCTAAATACTGTAATAGTAATGATAATCTGGGAGACACTAGCAGGGTTTGTGTAACTGCCAAGTATCAAATTTGGAATTCTAAAGTCACAAAGCCAGATACAGAGGTAATTATGGGCATGTTCTTTGTGGTAGTGCTTTGGAGAAGACTGAGATAAAGCTCATCAGAGAGACCAGCTGATGTTCACATTCCAGAGTAGTGTCAACATTCAGATCAGCAGGGTACTCTCAAACCTTACTATTGAGTTGAGTTCATCAAGTTGTGACATCAACCTCATCTACAAACTTAAGCATTGTTATCTCTGTCATAAAGATGACTCGGACTGGAAAATATTATATTCAGGTAGTGAAGACCCAAAACAGTAACATAGGTCAACCCACTTTCAAGGTTTGTGTTTCATAATAAAGACCAATAATAAAGAGAATACTTTCTCAATGGAAAGTCAGATTTTCAGAGTTAAATTTCAAATCCCAGCTTCTTACCTTAAGGTTTTCTGATCTCGAGCAGCCAGAGTTCTAGACCCACAGACCTGCTGCACCAGACAGCTTAGCCACCCATAGCTGATCAGGCCCCCAAAATGATTCAGACACTTATATTAAGTTCATGCTTGTGGTGGGATTCAGGTGTCAGCTGATAAGATCCAAGGATGCTTACCCAGGGTCCCAGGCCCCTGAAGGGGGCATGGCCAACCCCATTAATAAGGGGCTACTGGTACCCCTGAAAGCCTGTTTGCCTGATTCCTGGTTGCTGGAAAGACCGGTTTGGAATCCATCGCCGCCCATCATTCCAATCTCTAGTCTCTGTTCAGGCTCCACTATAAGCTGTTGCCTGTATCATGAGTGTTGGTTTATATTTTAATAAATATTAATCTTGGACTGGTGCCTTGTAAGTATAACTCCACCTACATCTGGTGCCCAATGCCCTGGGCCTGTGCCCACGGGCATAAGGGGTCCATTTGTGTTTTAAACACTGTTGGGGTCAGTGGTCCAGTCTCCTTGGCACTTCAGCTCACCAACATCCAGGCTTGGAACATGCGGGTCAGGTTTGGAGGGCAGGTAAAGCTTAGAGCGCACCAGTCTCACCGCAGCTCACCAACAGCCAGGATTGGAATGCATGGGTCAAGTTTAGAAGAGCTGGTCAAGTATAGAGTGCAGGGCACATTTAGACTGCACAGGACAGGCCCTCTCTTCTTGGTGCCTTGGAGACTCTGCCCAGCAGTTCCCCACGGTTACTGATCTCAAGTTTAAAGTGTGGCCCCTGGTCCCTGCCTGTGTGGTGGCTCCACCCATCTAGCCTCAGTAGCCAAGCATGTCCTTCCTCCCCCAGCCATCCCACGTGGTCGCTGATTGTGACCAGGGCAACTATAAATTACTCACACAAGAGAACAAAGGAAACAAGAACCCTTCTATTTTGTGATTGACAACCTGTCTTAATTTGTGAGAATTTGCTTTTTCTAAGGATTGTATTTTGCCTGCTGGGGCCCTTCCAAACCACATTGGGTCTGTAGGTAGCCTCCTACTGTTGAGAGTCTCTGCATCTGCCATATAGTGGGCAGGGCATTGAACGCTACTGTGACACCTGTGGACTAAACATCATCATCACACCTGAATTGAGGTAATGGTGGACAATTATTCTATTGATGACTTCAGGTCATATTTTTCCATGGTGACTGACAAATTCTTAAATGAATATCTTGAAGGCTTCAATACCCCCAGTCCTACTATTTTTTTTTTTTTTGGCTTGTTTCTCTATTTTGTGTTTCAAATAAGAGAATAATTAAAGAGGTGACAAATGGAAATCAACAATTGCTATCCAGATTATGTGTTATGGAACTATCAAATGCTACAATGGCAGATGAGGATAAAGAGGTTAAGAATGGAAGTCAATAATTTCTTTCCAAAATATATGACATGGAAATATCAAACACAAAAATAGTAGATGAGGTTAAACAGGTAAAAAATGTAAATCAAAAGTTGCTGTCCAAGATATATGACGTTGAACTTTCAAACACTAAAATGACAGATAAGATTGATACTCTGGAAATTGGTTACAACAAGCTTTCAGATAAGGCTTCCTCATTAGATATGGATAACACTGTACAAGAAAAATATAGGCACTATGTAAATGTTGAAAACAAGAAACTTGTTGACTAATGACAACAACAAGAAAATCATTAATTATGTTAATGATGTGGATCGAAAAATTGCTGGCTCAGTGAGGTCTTTGAAAGGACTGCTTCATCAGGAAAATCAAGCTCTAGAACAATCAATAGTATCTAAACTTCAAGAATGGAAACCAAAAATCCAGGAATAGGAACCCATAGTTGCCAAAAGCCAAGAATGGGAGGAGCATATTGCAGTACTGGAAAAGGGTGGTGATGCATTTTATGCTCAGAACAGTTCAGGTCAACCACCAATGGGATATTATGGTACTGGAGATACTCTACCTAAATTGGTAAACATGACAGGGCTATCCACTTCCCCACCACTATTTTTCCCAGCTACTATTCAGACAAAGAAAGGACCTGCTGGATCCTCAGAATATGTAGAGCATAGTTATGAGCCAGTACATATGAGAGACATTAAGGATTTTAAAGAGGCAATATCAATGTATGGTATTCACTCTACTTATGTAAAGCAGTATTTAAATTCATGGTCAGCAAAAAACCAAATTCACTCGATTGATTGGATGCAGCTAATGGCTCCTGTCTTGGACCAAAGTCAGAATTTGCAGTGGAGAAGCTGGTTTAGAGAGGAAGCCAGGACCTTAGAACAACAAGGAAAAATTAGGGGTTTCTTTGCTTCCCAGGACCAAATCCTTGTTGAAGGCATGTTTACTGATGTGAAAGCTCAAACTACTTATGACAAGCCTACTTTATTACTATGCCATACTGTTGCACTAAATGCTTGGGAAAAGATTTTGGACCCAGGTCAAAAAATTGAGCCTTATACTAAAGTCAAAAAAGGCTTAAAAGAGCCTTATACCGACCTTCTTCAGAGGCTTACCTGTACATAGAGCAATATCAGATCCAGAAGTTAAGAAGCAATTAATACTTTCTCTGGCCTTTGATCATGCTAATCTGGAATGTAGAAGAATGCTTATGCCTTTAAAGATCAGAGCCACACCTATAGAAGAATGGATTCAATATGCAATCAATGCTGAATCTCTCCATTGCAACGAGGAGAATTGGGTAGGACAAGCTGTTAGGGTGAAGAACCAAGGAATCACTTGTTTCAACTGGGATAAACAAGGCAGAATTGCACACAAGGTACTCTTGAAATAATGCCTGATCTAGGTTTAATTCGAACAGAAGGCCATTGCCTTCTGGATTATGCAGAAAGTGTGGCAAAGGACAGCCTTGGACCAATGAATGTATATTTACCAGGGATAAAGAAGGTAACCCTTTACCATCGGGAAACACCTTTCAGGCCTTCTCCCTGGAAGCCCCCAAAAATCAGACTCCAAATTCGAGGACGGTAAGATCATATCCAGTCATAGTAGAAGACCAGCATTCTCAGGACAAATAGGGCATCCAATACCTGATCTAGAAGATCATACAGTATAAATTCAAAAGAAAAATCAGAAGTTCCACAAAGAATCACAAAATGAATATTTTGGCAGACTTCAATAAATGAAAAAGACCAAAATTGAAAATACGGATAGATAATATTATAATAATGTATTATAATATTATAATATAATATATTATTATTATTAATATTATTTATTTATATAATATTTATATCCAGGGTGTAGTAGACACAGGGATGAAGTTTCAATCATAACCCCACAATCATGGCATCTATGATGGCCTTTACAGCAATTTCTGGGTACTGGAACAATATCTCAGGTAAAACAGAGTGTGAGATGGCTTGAGTGCATAGGACCGGAAAGTCAGAAAGGACGATTGAAGCCATATATGGCTGACATAGCAGTGAATCTTCGGGGTTGCAACCTTCTAATGCAATGGAATATCCAGATTAAAATCCCCCCCCCCCATTCTGATATCAACTGGAGACTCAATTATGTTTCCGAAAGTGATGCTTTAAGATGCTATGAAGAAAATTCACCAGCCATACAGGTTGTACAAAAGAATTACTCAATAACCACAGAACCCAAAAGGACAATCACAGCACTGCCTTTGAAATGGTTAACAGAAAAGCCTATTTGGGTTCAACAATGACCTTTGACAAGAGAAAACCTTCAGACTTTGGAACAGTTGGTACAGGAGCAATTACAGGCTCAGCATATCGAAGAATCAACCAGTCCATGGAATTCTCCTGTTTTTGTTGTCAAGAAAAAATCTGGAAATAGGAGAATGGTGACAGATCTAAGAGCAATTAATAAAGTGATTCAACTCTGATACTTAAGGGATGGCCTATTGCAGTTATTGATTTGAACGATTTTTTTTTTTTACCATACATTTACAGGAACAAGACAAAGAGAAATTTGCTTTCACAGTGCCTACACTTAATAATTCAGGACCAGTTAAGAGGTACCAATGGAGAGTCCTTCCCCAAGGAATGTTGAATAATTCCACCTTATGCCAATATTTTGTACAACAACCACTAGAAATAGTGCACAAGCACTTCCCACAATCTATCATTTACCATTATATGGATATTTTGTTGGCAGACCCAAACCAAAAATATTAGAAACATTGCTTGAAGAACTAAGGAAAATATTTCCTGATTGGAGACTACAAATTGCTCCAGAAAAAGTACAGAGGGGAGATTCTATAAACTGTTTAGGATATAAAATAGGTTTACAAAATATTAGGCCACAAAAGGTAAAATTAAATAGAGATAAATGGAAGTCTCTTAATGATTTTCAAAAATTACTAGGAGATATTGCTCGTATATTGCCCATGATTGGTATAAATAACTATGAGCTAGTTAATTTTTTTCAGGACTTTGGATGGTGAAAAGGATTTAAATAGTCCAAGAGAATTATCTGATGAGGCTAAGAAAGAATTAGAGTTGGTGGAAAAGAAGCTTCAAGAAGCAAATGTAGATCATGTGGATCCAAACCTAGATTTCATACTTGTTATTTTACCCTCTAGACAATCTCCAACAGCAATCTTAATGCAAAGAGAAAGCATTATATTAGAATGGATATTTCTGCCACATAAGCCAAGCAAGAAGATGAAGACATGTATCGAAAAAAATTTCTGATCTGATTTTTAAGGGTAAATTAAGACTTCACCAATTGACTGGAAAAAACCCTGCAGAAATTGTTATGCCTTTGACTAATGAAGAAATTGAACGATTATGGGCAGACCTTGGCAAAAGGCTTATAGTGGCTTTTTAGGAGAGGTTAATAATAAATGTCCTTGAAACAATAGAATTCTATTTATAAAGGAAACTAATTGGCTCTTTCCTCATGTGGTACAGGATAAACCCAGTTCTGGAACCCCTACATTTTATACTGATGCGAAGAATTTAGGAAAGGCTGGCTACAAGTATGAAGACTTAATTAAGGTGGCTCAGAGCCCTTATAAATCTGTTCAGATGTTATAACTATATGCAATTATTACGGTGTTGTTGGATTTCACAGAGCCTCTCAACATAATTACTGACTCTCAATATGCAGAAAGAATTGTTTTACATACTGAAACTGCTGACTTCATTCCTGATGATACAGACTTGACTCCCTGGCCCTCTAGTGCAGGGAAATGATGAAATAGATCAGTTGCTGATAGGAAATGTGTTAGAGGTCACATAATTTTATGAGAAACATCATGTTAATAGCAAAGGATTGAAGAAGAGTTTTTCTATCACTGGGCATCAAGCAAATAAAATAGTAAGGAATTGTAACACTTGCTCTTTCTATAACCAACCATCTTTACCTGCGAGGAGTAATCCTAAGGGTACACAGACAAATGAGATCTGGCAAATGTATCTGTTTCACTTCCCAGAATTCAGAAAGATGAAATATGTACATCACACTATCGATACTTACTCTGGAGTGTAATGGGTGACTGCCCTGAGTTCTGAAAATGCTGATGCTGTACTTACTCACCTTTTGGAAGCCATGGCCATAATGGGAATTCCCACTCAGAGTAAGACTGACAATTCTCCAGCTTATATTTCCCCAAAAATGAAGCTGATTTTTGGATACTATAATATAAATCATATTATGGGGATACCACACAATCCTACAGGACAGGTAGTTGTGGAGAGATCTCACCACACGTTGAAAGAGATGCTTTATAAACAGAAGAAAGAAATGAGAAAACCCAGGGAGAGGTTGCACAGTGTCTTATTGACTTTAAATTTTCTTAATGCTGATGAAAAAGCAACATCAGCTGCTGAGAGACATTGAGTAATAGAGAAATCTTCCGAGATAAATCAACCCATCTACTTCAAAGATGTGTTGACTTCAGAGTGGAAGCCGGGATATGTGCTTCAATGGGGTAGGGGTTTTGCCTTTATTTCAACAGGAAAAAAAAAGATATGGGTATGGACAAAACTAATAAAAGTCCGATTTGAATGGACATGCTGTTTGGCCTATGGCTCAGGCACATTGCTAAATTGCTCTTTCAATTTAACTCAACCCATTTCCATTAATTTGTCTGCCATGTGGCCCATGGCTCACCTGTGTTCATGTTTCTTCTTGGGTGGCTGGCTTGGTCTGTCTCTGACTCTGCCCTTCCTTTCCTATCTATTCTGATTTCCCACCTACTTTTTCTATGGTGCCTATCATGGGCCAAAACAGCTCCTTTATTTAAAAATTGATATTCACATCATACAGAAAGACATTCTCACATAACCTCCCATTTCTGTCTGATCAAAAAGGAAGGTTTCAATTTTAATATAGAAAAATTACATATAACAAAACAGCCATCAAGCAAGAATTACATTTACAATAACTAGTCTATTTGTATTTATCAAAATTAAAAACATACTCTATCATGTACTTTATCCTTATGAATCTAAAGTTTCATATCCAATATACCTTTCAAAAAAGTAAAAAAAAAAAAATTATACCTATAACTATCTAATCTTTAACTACATCAAAGACCACAGAAGAATATATTTACCCAAGTAAACAGGATGTCCAAAATCTATAAATGACAGAGATGACACCTATCTGCTTTGACAGTCACCCAAATTTTCTTTATAAAGTTGGGACATCCATCTTCAGCCTACAGGCCCAGACTCTCTTCATTTCTGTGAAGCAGGAAATCTGTTCTGCCCATTCTGGAATACTTGATCAGTCACTTCTTCTTGAGTCCTGAAGAATGTCTGACAGTTTTCTCCGCAAAACAGGAAACCAAATGACCATCTCAACTCATTCTGTGAAAGTTCTGAGGTCACTTTCCTATGGAACCTACATGTCCAGTCCAAACAGCATACTGTCAAGCAGTCAATACAAGAACAATTTCTTGCCACAAAGAAAGTAAACTCCATATGGAGTTTCTTCAATGCCCATTCTCCTCTTGAAGATTGGTGCTGCCAGGAGCAGATCTGTTTCACTGTCCAGAAAAGTCTAAGTTATAAAAATAACTTTAAATTCTATAGTCTGCAGGTCTAGAAGTATTTGATGATTACCTATATAGTTGCATACCTAAAATATCCCAACATATATTTCTTAATTATATATTACAATTCTAAATCAGTTACATAAACATTATACCTTAAACAAGCATAGAAAAATAATACAGCATAACAAAATTGACCTCAAGTTTGTATCAATAAACCAAAGTCCATACCAATATAAAATATCTTGAGACTAACAGCTGATTTTTCAATTACCATAAATTCATTAATCTATTTTTTAAAAATCACTTATATACCATATCCCATTTTTCTTCTTATAAAGAGAATAACTATGACCATTAACCATTAATAATGAAAACAAACATTTATAAACAATATTTTTGGAATTTATATATAGTTTTTTGTTACTGTTAATTAGGGGACTTTAGTGATCTCACAGATTCTTGAGACTGGATCATCTTAGTGTGTAGCCTTGAATCTGATGTGACTATAACTTCCCACCAGGGAATTTTCTGATGGCCTTGGTTGATGAAACCATAAGACCTTGGAAGCAATCCACAGGTTCTCGTCTTCTGTGGAAAGAAAAGCAAAACTCTTCCAAAGCAATATATCCTTAGACACAAATTTCAAAGTCAAGATACCTTTAAAATATATACTCTTGTTTAACTTAGCAGCCTTTGCAAAACATTGTCTTTTTGCAGTTAGCTCATTAACAGTTAAAAATTAAAAGAAACCACAATAATAAACACAATCCAGATTCTGTGTCTATTTTCCATCTTTACATGGCTTATTATATTTTTATTACTCTATTTCTCTTTTTTTTACAGACTTCCGCTAACTTTTTTCTTTTCTCTCTGAATCCTATGTACATTTTACATACATCATAATCCATTTACAGTTTTTTTTAAATCTGAATCTGTTTGATTGTGAATCCTTAATCATTTTCTAATTAGAAGAGCTTTAAAAATACTCTCACTCTCTTAAAGAGCCACATAGTTTTTGTAGAAAAAGCTGAATCAGTATGTTCTCTTATTGGGGCTACTTTTCTGTTCTCTGCCAGCAAACAGAGCAGACCCAAGAAGATGCTGCTACTAAAAAAAGCTGTCTTTGACTCTGTTTCCCCTTTGTTCAATTTAAACATAAATCTTAAATCAAACACATGCTACCGAGTCTTCTGTGAGACTTCAGGAACCAGCCTGGTTATAGCCTATGCTCCCTGCTGCCAGTCCATTGCCACCATTTTGAATGTGGCCCAGATGCCAAACTATCTCTGTATAATGACCCACTTCAGATACACAATTTGAAATCTGCTACTGGCTCTGTTTCTTCTCTAGAACACCTTTTAAGCTTTCTCAGGCTTTATGTGTGTGTTCAAACCACATTGGTATACTGTCTGTTACATTAAGCTTTTCTGGTCTCGGGCAGCCAGACCCACAGAACTGGCACACCAGACAGCTTAGCCATCTACATCTATCAGGCCCCCAAAATGATTCAGATGCTTATATTAAGTTCATGCTCTTTGGCCTATGGCTCAGACACATTGATAACTAGCTCTTACATCTTAACTCAACCCATTTCCATTAATCTGTCTGCCCATGGCTCACCTGTGTTCCTTATATGTTTCTTCTTGGGTGGCTGGCTTGGTCTGTCTCTGACTCTGCCCTTCCTTTCCTATCTAATCTGATTCCCGACCTACTTTTTCTATAGTCCCTGTCATGGGCCAAAACAGTTCCTGTATTGAAAGATTGATATTCACAGCATATAGAAAGACATTCCCACATCACGAGCTGTTTCTCAGATCTACACTAGCACAGAATCTCTCTACCACAGAATCTCTTTTAAAACCCTTTGTTTAGATATGTAATGTGCCAGTATATAGGAATCAGTGAGGACTCTGTAACCAGCAAAGAACTGTGAGACAAAAAGAAATCACACAAAAATGTTCAGAGAAGGAACAAAACAATGTACAGAAGCTAATCAGGGCATCAGAGACTAAAGCACTCATAGTTATGACAACAAATTCACTTTAACAAGTGTGTTTTCCATTCTTTCCCCCCAGCTGTTCTGGTGACAAACTCATTCCAAGCAATTTCTCTTGGGTTATACATCTCTGTTTTTCCATCTCATTTTCTCTCACCTATTTTATTTCCATTCCATTAAACACTGCCTTGTCTGCCTTCAAGACCACTTCACTTTTTTAATGGTTTTAGGATACTCCCCAAATGCAAGACTCCTTCAGAAAATGCAGTCTTTTTTCTTTTCTATTATTGAGCTAATAAGAACTTTGTAAAAATCTATTGGTCAGCTAGGGGCCAAGGCAATCTATAACCTGGGGAAGAAACCACTGAAGATGGCATCAGGAGAAAAAACATACAAAGGAAGAAAAGATAACACAGTTAGAAAATGATAGGAGGGAAGCAAATAAAAATTAAAATTAGAGAAAAAAATAGATGTCATCAGAAAATGAAAGGTGCAAAAGAAAATGAATGACAAAATAGTATATGGAGAAGAAAATTCCTGGAAAAATTGGAGAGATGCAGGGGAGAAAACAAACCCAAAGGAAAGCATATAAAATGAAGGGGATGAGGGAGGAAAAGTAGAGTCACTTGGGCTGAAAATTAAACAAAGCAACTAGATTGATTGTAAGGAGAGAGGGGGGGAGGGAGGGAGGGAGGGAGGGAAGAAAAAAGATAGAGGTAAGTAAAGCAAGATTGAAGATTGAAAGGAATTCTTAGACAAAATGAAGAGGCTATATATTTTCAAGCCCATCCACTTTTGCCTCACAAATACACCATTTCATTTAACAACAAATAAATGCAAAAAAATACCTGGAAAAACAACAAGGTCATAATTCTGTGCATGCTTGTGATTTTATTTGGCTACTGATGTTTCTCAGGAGGCCCCAAGTTTTACCTAAGCTTTCAGAATTATGCAAACCTCACCACAGAAACTAATAGGAACTGAAAATGGACTAGGTGTTCACACTGTGCTTAGCACACTGTGCATATTGGGATTCTCACCAGTAAATCCAAGATGCAGTTACTAATAATATGGTCTCCTAGTAGACAAGTATTTGGAAGGTTATATGGAATAGAAGATAAAATAAAAAAGCCTAAACATGTACAGGTTTTGATTCTAAACCCTGTATCAAACTTAAGCAATTTTACAGCACAACTCAACATGTATAATACCAGTTTGTACAAAGCAAGCATATTGCCAAGGAGTAAAGCTCCTAACTGGACAAATTCAAATAGTGGCTAAAGATACTTGTGAGATAACTAACTTTGCATTTTGTGTTCAAGTGATAATATAAATAAATAAAACAGAGTTTTGGCTTACAAAAGGGTGATGTGGTAGAGTTGGGGAAAAGATAAAGAAATGTATATGTCAATATAGAAAAACACAACTCTCATTTCAAAAGGGAATAGAGAGAATATTCTAGAGCCTCATTTGATTGATTAAGGCCTATGCACATAGATTCATGTTGTCCTGAATGCCATACTTCACTGCAGAAGTGGTTATATGACATTTTATTAGTTACAGAACAAAATAATGAATCAAAATATTTTCAAGTAAATCAGTGGGGATCATAGTCACATATGATAGCTAAGAAGAAAACAGCAAAAGATTTCAGGTGAGCCTGATGGCATTCTCAGGCATAGCATTGCAGCAATGTAGCTGTTTGCTGGTCATATATTAGAAAATTTTGATAGTGCAGGCTATTGGGTAGCTTTCAAAGTTACTAAAATAAGGTAACAACAAGAAATCCACAGAACCATGGCCCACAGCTGATTAAGAGGTAAGTGCCACCCTATCCAGGCCAATTAGAGACCAGAGTCTCTGAAACCTGGACAGAAGACACATCCCTTGAAACCCACCCCTACTCAGCTCCAGCCTAAACCCAAGAGCAGGGGACCCTCCCGTAAGCTCAAACTCTCAGCAAAACTCAGCCCACTGAACACTCTAGTGCCAAAATTCCATTATATCCCCAACTGAAGTTATCACAAGGCAACACCACCCACCTCCAGAACAACTGGAAACTCATAGACCACTGGCTCACAGCAGCCTAAGAGACTAAGAGTGATCTCAGAAACAAGATGAAACATACAGATCTCTGGACCATAGCACACTAAGAGACTAAGTGCAGAATAAAAGACTAAAAGAATATACTAACTACCTCCAAAGGAAACAAAATCACAGATTGGACCAAGAGAAGCTTCCTGAGACACAAAAATACCCAGAACAGATAGCACCAAAATCAGCTTTCCGAGACTCAGACAAATCCAGCAGTGAACCAAGGAAGCAATGGATAGACACAGTGTAAAAATAAATATAAAAACATAAAAAAAATGGCACCACCAGAAGAATCTTATAGTACTACATCAAAACCTGGGCATGCCAATACAGAAGAAGCAGAAGGAAATAAGCTTTAAAAAAATAGGAAGTTAAGAGAAACTTTAGAAGAGAATATAAACAATTCCATTAAAGAAATATAAAAAAATTAGAAAGAAAAAAAAATGGGAGAGATTAACAAATCTCAGAAACAAAATAAAGAAAATCATGAAAAATAAATAAAACAGGTTAAGGAAACATTTCAAGATTCAAAAAATTGAAACATAAGCAATAAAAAAGACATAAATGGGAACACTTCTGAAAATAGAAAACCAAAATAAACAAACTGGAACTATAGACACAAGCATAAGCAACACGACAATGCAAGGGATTGAAGAGTGAATCCCTGTAGTGGAAGATTCACTAGTGGAAATAGATACATCTGTAAAAGAACATGCTAAAACCAAAAAGTCCTAACACAAAACCTCTAGGAAATATGGAACACCATGAAAAGACCAAAAATATGAGAATAATTGGAATTGAAGAAGAATACCAGCTCAAAGGCCCAAAAGTATATTCAACAAAATTATAGAAAAAAAACTTTCCAAACCTAAAGAAAATGCCTATAAAGATATGAAAAGCTTAGAACACTAAATAGAACAGAATACCAATAGAACTAATGAAAGCAAGAAGGTCCTGGTCAGATGTTATACAGACACCAAAAGACTACAATATCCATCAAAGCTATCCATCACCATAGAGATCCATCTAAAAACCAGCTATTTTAGTGAAACCAGAGTTAAACAATATGTATCCACAAATATAGCCCTATAGAAATCACTAGAGGAAAAATCACAAAAGGAAACCATATATACCCATGAAACCACAAGAAATAGATAATACCAGAGAAGAAAAACCAAAAGAAGAAAGCCACACACACTCTATTACAAAAAAAGAAAAAAAAGAAAGAAAAAGAAAAAAGAAATAACCACTCCTGGTCATTAATATCCTTTACTATTAATGAACTCAATTCACCTATAAAAAGACACACTGTAACACTATAGAGGAAAAATAAAAACAGGATTTATTCTTCTGGTCCATACATGAGACACACCTTCACTTCAAAGACAGATGCAGACACTGTGGGAGATTATGTTGTTACATTGTAAATAATTGTCCCACTCACTAGTTTAATAAAAAGCGCTGATTCGCCAAAGGCAAGCAGGAAGTATGGGTGGAGCTAACAGACTAAGAGATCTCTGGGAACTGGAAGAACAGAGCAGAACGCCAGAGAGAAACTGGAAAAAGCAGAGGACAACTATGGTGCTCTAAGAAAAAGTATCCAGCCACATGGCTGAACAGGTTAAAAGTCATGGGTTAGTCTAAGGGTACAGAGTTAGCAAGTTATATGCCTGGGCCTTAGGCTGATCAGCTGAAAACTATTGTAAACATCTGTGTGTCTCTGTGCATCTGGGGATCTGCAGGTCTAAACCTTGAAGTTAGGCCTGAAAATGCAGGCCAGAAACCTCTTACTACAAGACACATAGTAAAGGGTTGGAAAAAGACTTTCCAATCAAATGGGCCTAAGAAACAAACTAATGTAGCTGTCCTAATATCTATCAAAACAGACTTCAAACTAAAATCCATCTAAAGAGACCAGGACAGATATTAATTATTTGTCTCAGGAAAAAAAAAATAAAAGAATAAAACCTACCAAGATAAAGTCTCAATCCTGAACATTTATACTCTTAACACAAGGGCACCATCATGTGTAAAATAAACAATACTAAAGTTTAAACCTCACATCAGACCCCACACATTAATAGTAGGAGACTTCAATACCCCACTCTCATCAATAGAAAGGTCTACCAGAGAGAAACTCAACAGAGTAATAAAGGATCTGATAGTTGTTATCACCCAAATGGAGTTAATAGATATATACAGAACTCTCCACCCAAACACAAAGGAATATACCTATTTCTCAGGACCTCAATGAACTTTTGTAAGATTGACCACATACTCGGTCATAAAGAAAATATCAATAAAAATATAAAAATTTTAATAATTCTTTGTATCATATCAGACTACCATGGACTAAAGTTAGAGTTCAACAACAAAAATCACAAAAAACCCTACAAATTCATGGAACCTGAACATCTCTCAGTTGACCCACCTCTGGGTCAAAGAATAAATTATGAAAGAAATCAAAGACTTCCTAGAATTCAATGAAAATGAATCTACAACATACTGAAACTTATGGAACACACTGAAAGCAGTGATAAGAGAAAAAATCATAGCAGTAGGTGCCTATTTGAAAAACTTAAGAGACATAACAGCACAGCTGAAAGCTTTAGAACAAATATAAGCAAACTCACAAAGGAGTAGACAGCTGGAAATAATCAAGTATAGAGCTGAAATCAATACAATTTAAAAAACGAGAACAATAAAAAAAATTAATGAATCAAAGAGTTGGTTCTTTGAGAAAGTTAACAAAATAGACCCTATGCTAACTAACCAAAAAGTAGAGAGAGGGAGTATCAAAATTAACAGAATCAAAAATGAATAGGGGATATATCAAAAGACACCCAAGAAATCCAGAGAATCATTAGGTCATACTTTGAAAACCTATACCCTACTAAATTGGAAACTTAAAATAAATTGACAGCTTTCTATACAGGTACCACTTACCAAAATTAAATTTAGACCAGATAAATTACTTAAATAGATTTAATATCCAAGGAAATTGAGGCTGTTATTAAAAATCTTCCAAGTAAAAAAAGCTCAGGATTAGTACAAATTCTACCAAACATTCAAAGAAGAATACCAATACTCCTCAAATTGTTCCATACAATAGAACATGATATAACATTGTTGAACTCTTTTTATGAGGCTACAATCACCCTGATATCCAAGCCACTCAAAATGCAACAAAAAAATTACTGACCAATCTCTGCCATGAACACTGATGAAAAATACTCAATAAAATATTGACAAACCAAATTCAATAACATATGTGTGTGTGTGTGTGTGTGTGTGTGTGTGTGTGTAAAATCATTCACCATGATCAAGTAGGCTTCATCCCAGAGATGCAGTGATAGTTCAACATATAAAAAACTGTGAATGCCATCTATCAAATAATAACTTGAAAGAAAATAAAGGACAAATTTTCTCTTTAGATGATGAAAAAGTCTTTGACAAAATCCAATACTACTTCAGGATAAATGTCCTGGAAAGATCAGGAATACAGAGAAGATATTTAATATGATAAAGGTGATATACAGCAAGTTGTCAGCCAACATCAAACAAAATGGAGAGAAAAATCAAAGCAATCCTACTAACATCTGAAATAAGACAAGGCTGTCCTCTCCCCTTATCTATTAACTATAGTCCTTGAAGTTCTATTTGCAAATGTTATGATGATATATATATAACTGACCCCAAATTTCCAGAGAACTCCTATAGCTGATAAATACATTGAATAATGTAGCAGGGTACAAGCTTAACTCAAAACAAATAAAGAAACAAAAAAAATTAGCTCTCCTATACATTAAGGATAAAAAGGATTAAAAAGAAATAAGGGAAACATCATTTTTTATAAAAGCTGCTAATAACATTAAATATCTTGGGGGTAACTCTAAGTAAAGTAGTGGTAGACCTTTTGACCAAACCATAAGTCACTAAAGAAAGAAATTGAAAAGGATATTAGAAAATGGAAAGATCTCCCATGCTCCTGAATAGGTAGGATTAACATAGTAAAAATGACAATCTTATGCAAAGCAATCTACAGATTCAATGTAATCTCTATCAAAATCCCTGTGCATTTTTGTAGACCTTGTGATAACAATACACAACTTCATATAGAATCATCAGAAGTACAGATTGCCAAAACAGTAATGTTTAATAAAAGAACTTTGGGAGGCATCACCACACCTTATTTTAATCTATACTATAGAGCTATAGTAATAAAAACAGTCTAGTACTGGCATAAAAACAGACTTGTGGATCAATGGAATTCTAAGCCCCTGACTTTGAGCCAGAAACCTATAAACATGTGATTTTGGACAGAGGCCAAAAATATACAATGGGAAAGAGATTGTATTTTCAACAAATGTTGCTGGCACAACTGGATAGTAATATGTAAAAGAATGCAAATAGATCCATATCTATCACCCTGCACAAAACTCAAATCCAAGTGGATCAAAGACCTGAACATAAACCCAGCTACACTGAAATTCAAGAAAAAAAAGTGAGAAATACTTTCAACTTATTGGTACAGGTGACTCTTTCCTAAATATAACACCAGTAGTACAGACACTAAAAACAACAATTACTTAACAATTAATTAACAACTCCTGAAACTGAAAAGCTTTTGAAAGGCAAAGAACAGAGTCAATAAGACAAAATGACTGCCAACAGAATGGGAAATGATCTTCATCAACCCTATGTCTGACAGAGAAATGATCTCTAAAATATATAGACAACTCAAAAAACTAGAGGCTAAAACTCCAAATAATCCAATTAAAAACTGGGGTTCAGAACGAAGAAGGGTATTCTCAACAGAGAATTGCAAATGACTAAGCAACATTTAAGATATTGCTTAACAATTTCAGCAATCATAGAAATGCAAATCAAAACAACTCTGAGATACCATCTTAATCCTGTCAGAATGGCTAAGATCAAAAACACAGATGACAGCCTATGCTGGAGAGGATGTGGAGTAAGGGGAACACTTGTCCATTGTTGATGGGGATGTAAACTTGTACAATCACTCTGTAATGCAGTATGGTGTTTCCCTAGAAAACTTGGAATCAAAGATCCAGCAATCCCACTATTGGGCATATATCCAAAGGATGCACATTCATATCCCAAAGGAATTATCTCAACTATGTTCATAGCAGCATTATTCATAATAGCCAGAACCTGGAAACAATCTAGATGCCCCTCAACTGAAGAAAGGATTAACACATTATGGTATATTTAAACAATGGAGTACTACCTATCGGGAAAAAAAAAAAAAAAAGACAACCTAAAATTTGTAGGCAAATGGATAGATTTAGGGAATAACATTTTGAGTTAGGTAACACAGGCCCGGAAAGATAGACATGATATGTACTCACTCATAAGTGAATCTTATATAAAAAGCAAAGAATATCCAGGCTGCAAATCACAACCCCTGAACAGCTTTGGATTATAAGGGTCTTAATAGAGACATCTGGACATCCCCCGGGGAAGAAAAATTAGTGAAGATCTTCTGAATAAATTGGCATCCTAATGGGTAGTGATCAAGGAGAGGTGGGAACAAATCATGAGAAAAGGCGATGGTTGAGTGAGAGGAACAATGAAGAGGGAAAAAAAAGATGATATCTTGATAGAAGGAGCCACTGTGGGGTGGGAAAGAGCAGGGTGCTAAAAATAAAACCCTCCCAAGAACCCATGGGATATCCCTGGCTGGCACTCCAACCAATAGTAGATGGTTTGCCTAAATAGGACTTGCCCTATGATCAAATGAATGACCACCCCAAGTGTCATTATAGACCTTTCATCCAGCAATGAATAGAGGTGGAAGAGATCCATAACTATGAACCAGGTCAAGCTTCATGTACAGCTGAGTAGTAAGAGAGAGGAGAGTTTATATGAACCAAGGGATTGGAATTATGATGAGGAGTCCTGTAGAGATGGCTGACTGGAGCTAGCTCCCTGAATCAGAAACAGCCACCTGGGAATATTAAGAGAAAGGAACTAAACCATTCAAAGGTAGATAACTATTAAATACCATGGGCAATATGTGGAGCCTTGTGTAGGAGGATCAGATTATATTCCTGTGCATGACCTGGAATCTTGGTACCCATTCTCTACAGAGAAACATCTAACCCATCCCTAATTTTGAGATGAGGCTTTCGGATATACCTCAAATGGATATATCAGACTGAACTGACCCACCTTGGGAATCCTTGCCCTCCTTGGGGAGTGGATGGAGGATGTGGTGAGGGAGACTGAGGGAGGAATAGGAGGGAAGAAAGGATAGCAAGCAGGAATGTACATAAAAAAAAGTTTTAAAAAACAAAATTATATATGTGTGTATATATACACATATACATATACACACATACACACACATATATAAAGTTAATAACATAAAAAGTCTAAGTATAGTTTGTCTTTGGTTTTCAGGATTTTAACTCATAATAACAAAATTCTGTCATTCTATCTTCTTTATTCATTCATATAGAAGTAGTTTTCCTTTGTTTGCTTTTCTTTCTTTCTTTCTTTCTTTCTTTCTTTTTCTTTCTTCCTTCCTTCCTTCCTTTCTCTCTCTCTCTCTCTTTCTTTCTGTCTTTCTTTCTTTCTTTCTTTCTTTCTTTCTTTCTTTCTTTCTTTCTTTCTTTCTTTCTTTCTTTCCTTTTGAGAGTTACAACTTAAATCTGCCTCACAGTGAGAAGGAATTATACCATTCTGGCATAACAAATTAAATGTTTTAGTGATTTGGCCTAGCTCTCCTAGACCTTTTTAGGTAGGGTTTGAATATGGGATAAATGTCCTTAGCAAATATTTTCTTTAAATGATTAAAAAAAGTACTTTAGGCTATAGGGTTCTTGTGTCTCTATCATATTTAATAAACTTTTTTTAACCAAAATATAGGCTCTACATGAACAATAAATGAGAATACATGTGTCATAGCAAGTCTTGTGTGAAGGACAAGGGAATTTGAATTTTACTTGGTCGTTTACACTTGACAAAATATTCTTAACTTTCAGTTTTATCATGATTCGCAGCAAACAAATGTCTTTGGAAATGGAATATTTCTCAGATCATGCACTTATTGAATCTTTAGTTACCTCTAGAAGACGAGAGTCACTCCCTATGAGTTTATGGGAGGCCAGATATATTCAAACTACCATGTTTTACTTCCTGGTCCCCATAAATTTGTAACAATATCATAAAACAAAACTCAGTACCAATTTCAAAAGTATCCATAGTTTATGACAGTCTTAACAATGTTAGAAAGTCCAAAGTTCAAAGTCACTTTTGAAATTCATATAATCTCTGGTTGTGATATGTTTCATATCTAATAAAATTAGCCTGGATTATCAGAAGACAGAGGCATTTATCCAACCTTTTTTTTTTGTTTTGTTTTGTTTTGGGAACATGGTTGTCTGTGTAACAGTCTGGCTGTCCTGGAACTTGCTTTGTAGACCAGGCTATCCTTGAATTCACAAAGATCCTCCTGTCTCTGATCTAATGGCATATACCAACTCTGCCTGGCTTATTGCCTCTACAGAATACCTCAAAGTCTTCCTATGCCTGCCTTAAATATCTTCTTCAGCCAGTTTTTTCACTTCCAGGTTCTGGTATGCACCATAATACTAGAGCTAGGATTAAAGTTGTGAACATCTACTGTTTAATAGTTAAAACTTGAACTCACAGAAACACAGAAAGATCTCTGTATTTGGAGTTATGGGATTAAAGGAATAGTCACCACTCCATTTTTCCCATGCTGGGATTAAAGGCATGAGTTACCACTCTCTGACCCTCCTGGCTTGACTATAGATGGATCTGTCCTCTGATATTCCATGCTAATTATATTAGATATATCACCACACTTTCTTAACTATAATCTCCTTTAAAATCAGAAGAAAAAAGCATATCATATACTTCCATTGAATAATGGCACTGACTATACATTACTATTCCAAAATATAGGGATAGGAGCATAATGAGGAAATACTATACCTAAGCAAGACTGAAAACCACTTGGGCAAATTCCAAACTCTGCATTTTCATGTTTGTTGTCAAAATGCTCTTCAGGTCTCCAGTTACATTCAGAATTGTTTAGTGCAGCTATACACTTTCTCTTGGTAGGTATTCCAGGACTCTGGTATCTCTGATATCCTGGGTAATTACAAAAATCTAACTATCCAATATCTGGGATGCAGTCATGATCTTCTGGACTCCCATAAAGGGCTTGGAATATGTCTCTGGCTCTGCCATGTGCAGTATATACAGCTCATCCTCCAAGCTCTAGCTATGGCTGGCTCCACTCTTTTTCTAGTGGTCATCTTATGAGACTGGTATTTCCAAAACACTGAGGTCTTCTCCTGCAAGTGGCTTACATTTCCATCAATAGACTCTCATAGGCTTTCCTCTTGAGGCCAAACCTCAACTTTGTGTCACCCCTTCAGTCCTAAGCCTTCAACAGTCACTGAGTGCCTTCTCCAGTGGCTTCTCACAGTGACAAGCTTCAGTTGCTCTTCATGACCTTTCATTCCTCTAAAACCAGTACTACTTGGGTGATACATACACATTAACAAGTCTGATTGACAGCATGAGGTACAAACAAACATGGCTGCTACTGGAACACAGCTTCTCTGCTCTCAGGAAACACTTCCCAGAATATTTAATTTTATTGATACAGGTCTCTTCTTAATCACCACTGATTCCTTAGCTCCAGCTGATCAGCATCAAGTATTCCAGCAAAACAAAATTTTGCTTTAGTAGTTCTAGTATCTTATTAACCACAAGTGATTCTTTGACCCCAGATAACTATATTAAATATATCACCACAATCTCTTAACTATGTTTTTAATGAAATAAAGCCTGTTTATTGTTTAATTTTAATTAGTGAGGATACAACACACATGCATGAGAAGGTTACAATAAATTCTCAAATTCTGGTAAATAAACATGTGTAAACAAATTTCTAGTACAGTTCAGTATCTTTCATAGAATTAAAATGTACAGAACACAGACTCTGAGCCAGCCAAAATGCCGAAGACACATGATTCCTCCCCTGAATTATGAGCAGACTTCTTTGTGTGTATTTAAGTGTGTTACACTATATGGAAGTAACAAGAAACTTTGTTGCCCCATAAACAGGGTGAAATATATTTCTGCAACATTGTTTAAAAACTTGATAGTCTATTTCCTAAAACCCATAGAGGGACCAACCCCTGCCCCTCCCTCAAAATGAAGGAGGCTCAGCTCCTGTGGGTGTACACCTATGGATTCACCAGACTTTCTATGTGGTAAGACTTCCTGCAACTCACTGTCCTAACCTGAATTTCAATCTTTTCATCTATGACCACACAATCTGTCCATTGTGAGTTTTGTCTTCTGGTGGTCACAGGTGCTCTAAGTCTTCAGATTTTATCTTTGAAAGTATATAGTCTTTCTCAGATATATCTTTTTTCTCCTACATTTCCTAGTTCTTATCTTTTAATACGCTTGTATTTTTAAAATTTATTTTTTTATAAATTTATTGCATACATGTATTTACAACATATAAAACATAAAATACAATATACATTATTTAGTTTTTTTCCCAAACATGAAAAAAATTAAAATTTATAATGTTATCAAGTCCCATGCAAGGAAATCTATATCTAATACACAAAATAGTATTGCAATTTCCTATAGAACACTTTTTTTAAATCTCCTTAGTCTGAGTTATAGGGCTTTATTTACATAAATTTGAAATATCTGAAGACATTATTATCAGTACTTAATGTCCCAGTTAGCTTTAACTGTCCATTTAAAACATCCTAGAAGTCAGGAATTGCTTAGCTTAGACTAACTTGTGGACTTGTGGGCATTTTCATGTGGTATTATCTTGTTAGTTGATGCAAGAGGATTCCATCATGGATTCTTAATTCCTTTCTTCTTTCCTTAACTCTAAATTGAAAACACATGGCCAAAGCTGCCAAATTCTGCAGGTTGCTGAACATACCCCCATTGTTTAATTACATATTCACTAGCTTTCTGTCTTTTAGTGACAGCTTGGCCGCTCTGAACCTCCATAGATCAGGCTTGCATTGAATTTACAGAGATCTGCCTCCCTCTGCCTACCTCTTTCTCCAGAGTGCTAGGATTAAAGGCATGTGCAATCATCCCCTTCCATCAACACTTTCTTTACTCCATTTCTTAATCAGTTTATCTCCTTGAACAGAGGATTTAGCTTGACTCAACTTATTGATGATCTTTTTTTTTCCCCTCAAAATGTGCTTTTGATAAATCAGCATGCTCAGGTTGCTACTTTACATTATAAATCTTCATTAGAGTTACCACTAATATCCATATGACAGAGTCTATACTAGGCTATTTCAAGATTTCTTGTGCCAAAAAAAATTAACCTAAAATGCTCCACGTTAGCCTCAGGCAGACTGTTCAGACAACAACAAAATCTAGCCACTTTCTTCACCAAAATGTCACAAGAATGATTTCTAGGCAATATACTAAAATTCTTCTCTCAAACCTCTTGAGTAAGCCCTAGACATTTTAAATAACTCTTAGAACCACTTTGTTCCATGTTGCTACAACTATGCTTCCACTAAGCAGTGCTTAAAATATTCCACTGCCTTCCTAACTCAAAAGTACAGTTTTTGCTTATGATAGCAATACCACAGTCCTGGCACCGACTTCTGTCCTCCTAGGGATCTAATGTTGTTAAGAGGCACCATGACCTGAGCAACTCTTATACAGACAACATGTAATTGAGGGTGACTTACTTAAAGATTCAAAGGGTCAGACCATTATGATTATGAAGGGGAGAAAGGCAGCATGCAAGCTGATCTGGTATAAAGAACACAAATGCTACATCTTACAGGCAACAGGAAGTCAACTGACTCACTGCTCGCTCCATATCCTGAGCATAAGAAACCTCAAAACCCATAATGCCACACTGTTTCTAACAAGGCTAAACCCATACCAACAAAGCAACACCTCTTAACAGTGCCATTCTCTATGAAATTATGGGGGCCAAATGAATTCAATCTATCACGTGAACCTTGCTATTTCTGCAATCTTTTAATACAGTTCTTCATGTTGCAGTGACCCCAACCATAAAATTTATTTTGTTGTTACTTCATAACTGTAATTTTACTACTGTTATAATTCAAATGTAGATATCTGATATGAAGTATATCTGATATGTGAATTGCCCTGACAGTGGTTGTAACCTATAGGTTGAAAACCACTTTTCTAAAATTAAAAAAATACAAGCCTATATAAATGACATGCCTAGAAGGAAATTCCTCAGTGTACTAAACAACACAATTCCAAATAACTTTTTACTTGGCTCACAAACTTCAAACTTTTCTATTTAGAGATTATGAAAGAAAAAAATAAAACAGTCACCATTGTGTTTATTGAATAAAACAAATCCTGATTCTTTCCATAACTTAGGAAATTCCAGGAAAAATGCTCTAAGTTCCTAAATAAGACAATTCTACATCATGCTTTAACAAAGATATAAAGATGACATCGGCAAGTAAGAATTATATGCAAAGCCAAAGCATACAGAGGCAAAGCCAAAACAGAATCTATGCAAGGTTTAGTCCTGGGTTGCTTGGAGTTGGGATGTGAATGATTCTTCTTTCTATACCATAGGCTGAGTTGAACTTGTAAACTGCTTCAGAAGTTTTGGTAGGACTGAGAATCATCTGTCTGCAGTGAGGACCAACACAGAAATTCATTGGTACATTTTCTTTTTTCTTTCTCTGACTCATCTTGGTAATGACTCACTCCTACTCTGTTTTCAATTCTTAGAATTCTACCTGAATAAAAATCTCTTTTCTAGGGTCTTAGGGGAGGTTAGATGAAGACATTAGATTTGCTATAAAAACTTATGCTTTGCTGTGATAATTTGGAAATACATGTTTCTATTTATCACAAAGCCTCCATAGAGTAATTGAAGTTCTTCCCACTGTGTGATTGACTAGTTTTAAGGCCTCAGAGTGATCTCTAAGGGACATCTAATCCTCATTTCTTGCATTTGTCCTCCCACATTCTATAGGCAACACTGGAATTACATGGCCCTACCTAATGGTAAGGAGAACCTAGAAACAGCCCCTGCTGTGTAGGCTTTACTTTGCAGAACTCTAAATTATAAGAGAAGAATCTTGTATTTCAGTGAACAGCTAGACATTTCTATTTCAACACTGAAAGTATAATATTTGAGAAAGAATAGGGAAAGAAAGATGAAATTCCCTATAACCTAGTCATTAGAGTCAGCCACTCCTTTATTTCCATCTAAACTTGTTTCAATCAACCCAGTATTGTTATTCAAGATTTACAATTCATACAATAATTATAGGTTTATATTCTACTCAGTTCATTTATATTTCTCTTGAGATACATAGAATGCTGAATTACAAGAGACTGGTCATGTACAAAATAGAGACAAACTTCAACACCCTCAGGAGTTATCTGAAGTCTCAGGAGAAGATAAATCTCGACACAAATAACTCTAATGTTCTAACACATAAACTAATGATCATTCAGGTCAGCCTCTGTGTGGCCACTGAAAACTATCCTGAGTCATATAACAGACTTTATTTTTTGTCTTTTGAGAGTCTACTAAAAATATTTACCGTTGACATATAATGTTAGAGTAACCAAAACAAATTTGATTTTAATGAAGGTGCCATAGGTTATTTCTTTGTTTCAAGGTTTGTAATGTGACTCTACAGAGAACAGTAAGGAAAAAAATGAGAAGCTAGAGTAATATTCTCACTTGTACACAGTAGTGTCTCTTTGAAGCAAAATAGTAAGGCACTCATGGGATTTATGGGGACTCATGGGATTTTTCTTATATGCAGTCAAGAATGAGAGAATGGAAACCCTATATATAACTAGCAATCTTCTAATTCCCAGGGATGAATACACTGTTCTGCCTGCAGTAAAAATTCTTTATTTAGACATTAATATTTTTCTCATTGGATTGCATATAAAACTCAAGCAGAGCAAACTCAACTCTAGGGGGTTTATTGTAGCTATCCTATTTACACTAAAGCTATTATGCAAGCAAATATTTAAAATCATACTGTGAGCCCATGGCCCTGAAGACATTTTTTGCCATTGTTTTACCAAAACACACAAAGTACCATGAGAATTCCAAGGTGAAAATTTTGACATTCATCAGTGACATGGATAATACAAAAATATTATTAGCACTTTTCCCGAGGGAGGCTGAACTTACTTTATAAGGCTTCAGAGTACATTAATTCATAGTTACTTGAGCAGATGATTAAACATTTTTCTAGAGTCATATGTATTCTATTGAACCCTTTACTAACCTTGGCAGAGTTTTACATATTTCCTAAAGAGATCCTAGCATCAGGAATTTATACTGAAATGTTATGAGATGTGTGTCAAAAAGGCATAGAATATAATATTTATTTTGTGTTGTGTGACTTAACTATATGTTTGAAGAGTTGTATTTCTGCTATATGTGTTCATATGTATGTGCAGGTGCTTATGTCTGTACTTGCATCAGAGGATAGAAGACATCAAATATCATTTATATTATTCTCTAACTTCTTCTATGTACAAGGAGTTAGGCTGGTGACAAGAAAGTACCAGGAGTCCTTCAGGTGCTTTTAATCTTCAGTTTTTCACGTAGGTGTTGAGAATCTGAACATGGCCTGTTTTCATGCCAATTCAGTAAGTGTTCTTATATACTGAGCCATTTCCCCAGGCTACTGAAAATTATTTTGCACAAAGTTTATCCCATAACAAGAACCTCCAATGTCTTTTCCAAGTTTGAGTGCTAAATACATACTGAATGACATTTACAAAATTATCCCAATTCCTGAAACATCTGAGAATGTAACGTTTACTTTGGCAAACTTTGAAGGTTTTGACAAATATTCTTAAAATGTACATAGAAAAATAAAAGTTTCCAGAGACCTAAGTCAATTTTTTAAAAGATAAGCAGAGAAGTACAACTATTCCTATTAGTCATGAAGACAAAATTACAGTAATAAGACATGATGAATTTAAACACCAGTGGACAGGCAGACTAGTGGGTGGGAGAAGATTTAAGAACTCTTAAAAGAGGATAAAGATTTAAGAACTTGAAGTATTTATAAGTGTCAAGTTAGAATGATGTTGAGGCGGAAGTACAAAGCAAAGAGAAAAGGACATCATTTAATAGATGGTACTGGGATTTGTCTGTGTGGGAAAACAACAAAAAACTCTGAACCAGGAGCTGGGAGTGTGTGTGTGTGTGTGTGTGTGTGTGTGTGTGTGTGTGTGTGTGTGTTTGTGTGTGTGTGAAATATATATATATATATATATATATATATATGAAATATATATATATTTCAAAATCAGAGATTTATAACCTTGTGCAAGAAAGATCCTTTTTATAAACTGCAAGGCCTTAGAAAAAGTAAACATTTTTAACTGTAAAATGATTTCTTCCCATTAGCAATGACATCATAGACAAAACTATCAGATGAATCATATTTTTTGTAGGTGCCATTTGCAATTACAAGATATGATTACCAAAACTTTTGATTTTAAAAGAGTGATGTCAGCAAAGCAGCAGACAAGAGAGTCCCAGCATTCATCTCCTGCCACCTGAAACAACAGTGAGGAGACAACTAAATACCCATGGAAGTATGGCCTCCAAGGGACAGCAGAATAGCAGAAAACGAGTTATTCACAGTAGCTGACATAGCTCAGCTGAAAAGATGAAGAACACTGACTGAGGCACACTATGCCTCATTTGGAAAGAGCTTAGATTCAGAAGGAATCTTCTCAGAGGGATGCCTTCTCGAGAATAAAAGATAATGAGGGAAACATAATCATGTTTTTGTCATTCAAATTCACAGTGCTCAGAACACTGTGGATGTCTAAAGAGTTTGCCAGTGCTGAGCACATCTGAGATATCTGTAAAAGTTCATATTTTCACTTGTCCAGGATGAGTACGCAACACTCTGACCTCTGCTATTCATGGTTACAGTTGTTATACTGCCCCTTTATACCAGAAACAAGGGTTTCTTTGATGTGCTCTGCACTTAATAGCTTCTGTCTGGATTGTTCCAGGAGCAAGCTATTGCTGAGCCCCTCTTCTGTGTGTTAGAAATATACAGGGTATTGACTTATAGTTCTGACTTGCTACTTAGTACCCGTGTTCCCCAGAGCTGTTCTAATGATAATTTCCATTCTCAGATCCTGAGATGCTACACCCCTCACTTAGGATTTGCATTTGTGGGACGTATAATTTCTGGCCAGCTCTCAGAACTTAATCTGTTGTAACATATCACTTTAACACAGACAATAATTCTCTTTCCCTGAGGACTCAATATATAGTTTCAGCCAGTTCTGCTAGGGTTGCACTACTAGAATAAGTTCCAATGTTATAGAAACCAACTCTGATATCAGTGAATGCATCCTCATATTTCACTCAATGGCTCCATACCTCAGGTTTTGGCTGGCAGACTATTTCTATCTAAAGCTTTATCTCAGAACTCCAATTCCACAACCACTATGGAAGCCAGTGTCCTGGTATCCGCTCATATTATAGCTGATGATTGGACATTTTTTCAGATCTTGCAAGATTACTTCAATTAATGATTAACTTTGGAACACATCCCAATAGTCCTCTTTGCTACTACCAATGCTGTATACACACACAATTTTGATTTCTCAGAGAATGACAGTGGTTTTTATGGAGATTATAATGTAATGATTCCAACAGCCACCATGCCCCATCCAACCAGTGAATTAATTTATATAAGCAAGAAAATACATATTCTCTTTGAAAACAGTTTGTAAAAATCTGGTGGAAATTACTTCAATTCCAAATAGTTAAACTTCCTAGCAATGTAAAAAGATATAAGAAAAATGCCTTATTGAAGAAACAAGACTTAATAAATGGTCCTCAACAGTATATATCTTCTCTGGAAAAAAGGGTGAAACAATAAGCAAGATGCAAATAAAAACATAGATAACAAAACTAGATTAAGAAATCAATGGATGGTTAAAAAAGAAATATTAAAAAATGAGCATGAATAACAGGTAATTCTGTGCTCGAAGAAGGTAATTGTTGAAATTTTAGAATGCAGTAGCCAAGCATAAATAATAAACATAGTCAAGCAAAAATTATATTATGAAAAAGTATATTTTTAAAGTTTTCATTCAGATGTAGCAAAAATAATAGGCAAATAAAAGTGTCCCCAGAGCAGGCAAGAGTGAGAGAAAGCCCATGCCCCCACTGTTAGGAATCCCACAAGAATGTACATCAGTAGCATATTGCAGAGACATAACTGAGAGATCAGGCTCCCTGACTGTCATCTGAGTCTTTGTCTCTTTGAACACAGGTAAGTTGTTTCTGTGGTATGTTATTGTCTTGTCCTAATTAGCTGATATCTCTGGAAGGCTTGCTGTTTGCTGAGGGGTCATGGAGAAGGAGTAGAACTGTGTGAGGGAGGAGGTGGTAGGGGAGGAGTTGGTAGACAAGGAAGGGGGTAAATGGCAATCAGGATAAATATGTGAGGACAGAATAAATAAAAAAGAAAAAATAAAAGGAATAGAGGAAGAAAAGTATAGAAAGCTTAAGTGGACAGAAGCAAAATAATATATGCATTATGAGATCAGGTGAAAAGTGATAAAAACACTCCTGTTCAAGCAGTACTTCCTGGGTACAAAAAGTATCATTTTTTTAAAAAAATGTATTTAGGACAAATAAAATTGGAAAATCAGCTTATTAACTAAAATTTGTTAGATACAACAAAACATTTGTATGAGAGGAAATTTATTAACAAATGTCTAAATTAAGAACACATAAAAATCATAAATTTACACCCTAATTTTGCAGCTTAAGGTGTTATAAAAAGGATGAGCTAACCCTAAAGTTAGAAAAAAATTAAGAAAATAGCATAAGGCTATAAACAACTTAAATAGAAATGAAAAAATAAATAATAGGAAGGAGCAAGAAAGGACTGATTACTTTTGAAATATAAGCAAAATTGAAAAACTCTTACGTAGAGTAATAATACAAAACGAGACTCAAGTATCACCTGAAATGAAAGATGCCTTAGATTTGATTCCACAGACATATAAAGGCTCATATGAGACTTGTTGGAGGAATAATGTACCAGAAAATTGGATAACCCACAAGAAATAAACAAATCAAGTAACAACCCCTGCAAAGAGTACACAATGATTAAACAAAAAAATCTGAACAGAACAGTAAGTAACAAGATATAACTAGACATAGAATAATTTCCCACAGAAAAGTAAAAGCCCAACAAGAGTGAACTTTTAGACATGGATCTATTAAACAATTGGAGAAAAAGGAATAACAATATTGTGTTCTATCAAGATAAATATGCTAGTGTCACCCCGCCCCCCAGCAATATTAGACATCAAGGGACTGATCCAAACCATTTTCAGCAGAGTCTTGTTTTGATCTAAGAAAAATTGTTATAAATCATTTTTTAAGTTATTCTATGCAAGAGGTGTGGTCTGCAGCGTGTTTTGCTGGTGGGAAATGGGCAGCCAATATACTACTACATATTTCTGAAACAAGAAAATCATGTAATAGCCCTGCTTAAAAGCTTTCAAAATTTTGATTGGAGCAGGAATCCTTTGTACTGTGTAGATACCTCCTTTACATTGCACACGTTTAGAAAACCCTGTAAGACTATTGTATTAGTGGTGTGGTTTCTAGATCTTGGGCATCCAGAGGTCCAACACCCACAGACCTGCCACCTGAGACTGCTTAGGAACCCACTGCCCACTGCTGCTAAGGCCCCCAGAAATGACTCAGACGCTTATATTAAGTTCATGCTGTTTGGCCTATAGCTCAGGCACATAGCTAGCTAGCTCTTACATCTTAAATCAACCCATTTATATTAATCTATCTGCCACATGGCCCATGGCTCACCTGTGCTCCTACATGTTGCTCCTTGGGCGGCTTCAGCTTGATCTGCCTCTGACTCCACCCTTCTTTTCCTACCTATTCTGATTCCTCCTCCTACTTATTCTATGGTGCATGTCATTGCCCAAAACAGCTCCTTTATTTAAAGATTGAGATTCACAGCAAACATAAATGCATTCCCACATCAGACTATGATCACTGGCCTAGAATGTCTTCTCATTTCAAGGTTTGGAGTTCAATGTATACATCATCTCAAGCTCCAGAGTATTCCAATGTGCTTTATCCAGTGAATTACGATTCTGTCTATCCAAAAACTCTTCCTAAAATTACAGATTAAAAAAAAATTCTAAACTCACTATATTTATTAGATCATTACCTGAAACCAAAAATTAAACAAAAATATTTTAAACCAGACAACAAGCACAATCTAAGTTCCTAATAAATGTAAAAATTCTTTAAATGTTATTAATCCCATTCTAATAACATTTTAAAGGACTGTGCGCCAGGACTATATGTGATGCACCCCTGGGATGTACACTTTCACTTACTCATACACACTGAAGGAATGGAAGCCAAATAATTTTGAGCAATTCAAAAGACACAGAAAAGCTGCTTAGAAAATGTAGCATTATTTATAAGGTGCTCAATATTTATATATAGAAAAAATATTTAACTGAAGATAATTTAACTGAAGATATATTTACTGAAGATAATTTATGGTAAATCTACAGTTAACTTCATGTGCCTTGAAGAGGAACACTGAAACATTTCCTAAGATCAGAATAAGGTAAACATTCTGAGCAACTGTATTCAATTTGACACTATACAATGTAAGCCAAGCTTTTAGGTAAGAAATGGTGACAAATGACAAAATAGTAAAAAATAGAATACTTGTTATAATACCTGTTTCTATATACTATGGTCTTATATGTAGAGATCTGTGAAATACATTGGAAATAACAATTTAGAGTTAACCTTTTGAAACATAAAATAAACTTTTTATCTTGTGTACATGCACTAAAATCGTGTCCTAAAATGAAATTATTTGTTAAAATTTCACATAAAGTATTATAAAAATTGATAAAATACTTACAAACACATTAAACTTGGGAAGTCAAAGAAAGACTTAGACCAAAATAATAAAGCAATGATAAATTTACAATGACAACATGGACATTTCTTGTCCCATGTCCAGGAAACCCAATTGGTCAACTCTGTTAGAAATTCCAAGAGAGAAAAATGCAATTAACAAATTCATAATAAACTAATGAATATTTCAAAATTACATTTATAAAACCACAGACTGAAATATGGCAAAACTCTCTTTTGAACTGCAAAACTATAGATATCTGTTTATCTGCTTTGAAATTACAGTATAATCTCTTTATAATGAATTTCATGGCTCTCTAGTATGGTACTGACATATAAACAAACATATAGACCCAAAACAGCAGGAGAACCTAAAAAGAAATGTACACAAATATGGTAAACTAAACTTGATACAGGTTCCAATAATAAAGCAAAGGGAAAACTTAGTCTTTTTTATTAAAGTGGATGGGTAGCTATCAATACACAAAGAATATAATCATATACTGTGCCTCTACACAGACAAAATTAAAGAACTAAATGAAGCATTAAAATCCAAAGATTCCTATAAGAAATCATATATTAAATTATCTTTGGAAACTAAAAGTACTCGAATCTTCCTATGTTCCTCTATCTCATCTGCCAGTTTTTTATTCAGCACAATTGCAGGCCACCTATCCACTTGTTTCTTTCCTATTCTGATCTCCAGTGGATCATACAGATCATCCCCTTCAGTCTTCCCAGACTCATCACACATCATGTGTTCTTAGTCTCTACCTGGAACCCACAGGCTGTTCACACCAAGGAAGTGGTAGCTCAACTGTGAATATTCACCTCTCTCCCTTCTCCTCCAAATCCAACTACTCAGTCTTGCTGTCTTTTGGTGGCCTACTGCCTACTGAGACCTCACCCTTCTCTCTGCCCCAGATCTCCAACATAGTGTGTGGATATGATCCTCCACCTTTATCCCTAATCATCCTACCATCCTAGCTCCCAATGCTACCAGTGTTCTCTAGGAGCCTGTCAGCACACTAACCAAAGAAGCAAATAGACTAGCAAAGTAGATTTCTAAGGTTCAGATCTTCACTCTTTATTCTTTCTTTCCTTCATATCTAATGTTGTAATTAGGTTTTTGGTCTCAGACAGCTAGAGGTCTAGAATTGTAGCCTTAAACTCTTTAGCTGTCTGCTGCTGATCAGGCTCTAAAAATGATTTAGACACTTATTTTAACTTTATGTTGTTTGGCCTATGGCTTAGGCACATTGCTGGCTAGCTATTATATCTTAATTTATTTTTGTTAATCTGTCTGTCATGGGGGGTGGCTGACATGGTCTGTTTCTGACTCTGCCCTGCTTTTCTACCTATGTTGTGATTTTCTTTCTTAATTTTTCTATGGTGCCTGTCATGGGTCAAAACAGCTCCTTTATTTAAAGATTGATATTCACAGCATACAGAAAGACATTCCCACATCAATCTTATCCCCCAAGCTCTATAGGGGACTACTACTTGTAGCTTCTCCTCACTCTCAGACCCTATTCCTCGGGACTAAGCAGCCCCTGGTGGATCACCCTGCTTTCCTCCACCTAGTGAAGAGGAATGAATTGAATTTATTTGGAATATAAGACAGATTTCAAACCTAAGATGGAGGTAGGCTAGCTTATCAAAAGGGAAATGCCTATTAAGGTCTAGGAAGCATACAGAATGGTAAATAAACTAAACCAGAAAAGATATTTTCCTCAGCAAATAATAATCAAAACACTAAACATAGAGAACAGCAACAAAAAAAAGACTATTAAAGCTAAAAGGGAAAAAGACATATAAGGTAGACCAAACAGAATACAAGCTGACTTCTCAATAGAGACTTTTAAAGCCAAATGGCAGAGACAGGTGTTTTACACTCTGAAATCATAGATACCAGGCCAACTACCATACCAACAAAAACTCTCAATCATGAAATATGGATAAAATAGACATTCTATGATAAAACCAAATACATCCAGCCCTACATAAAGCGCTAGAAGGAAAATTCCAATTTGAAGTGGTTAACTACGACAAAGAAAGATGAGGACAAAACAAATAAAAATGGTGAAATATTCACATACCACTACCACCAGCAGCAGCAGCCACAAAAAAATGACAGGAATTAACAAACACTGCTCACTGATATTTCTCAATATCAATGTCCTCAGTTGGCAAGTAAAAAGAAAGAGAATAGCAAAGCAGATGTGAAAACACAATCCATTCTTATGCTGCATCCGGCAATCACACTATAAACTCAAGGCTAAACCTTAACTCAGGATAAAAGTATAGAAAAAGATATTCCAAGTTAAAGGACAAGAAAGGTAAGCAGGTGTTTCCATTTTAATATCTAACAGAGTATACTTCAAAAAAATCAGAAGAGACAGGGAATGACTCATCAAAGGAAAAAATCCACTATGAATATATTGTAATTTTTAACATCTATGTTTTAAATACAAAGACACCTGAATTCATAAAAGAAACCCTACCACAGCTTAAACAACATACTTGCCTTCACACGTTGCTAGTGGGAGATTTCAATACCCAACTCCAGACTCTATACAGAAAATCCAGACAAAATCTAGTCAAAGAACACAGGAGCTAATTGGCATTATAGGCCAAATAGCCTTAAAAATATTTATACAACATTTGACCCAATCAAAAAAAGAATATATTTTATTCTTGCCACCTCACAGAACTCTCTCCAAATGTAACCACAAAGCAAGTCTCCAAAGAAACAAAAATTTAAATAACACTATACTTCTTATCGATCTGACCTCATATTATACATAGATATCTACACAAAAGAAAGGACAGAAAGCTTATAAACCCATGGAGGCAGAACAGCTCACTATTGAGCTAAAGGTGAATTAATACAGAAATTAAGAACTTCCCTTAGAATTGAAAGAAAATGAATAAACAACATACCAAAAATTTTAGGACACAATGAAGGTGGTTATAAAAGGCAAGTTCATGGCACTGAGTACCTACATTAAAATAAAAGGAAACAGAGAGTGAGCTCATACTAGTAACTTAAAAGCACAACTAAAACCTGTAGAACAAATATAAGAAATCACAGTCAAAAGAAGTAAATGACAAGTAATAATCAAACTCAGACATAAACACAATTAAAATATAAACAAACAAAAACAAATAGAAAGAATCTGTGAGGATATGTTTCAAATATAATAAAAGCAGTCAGAGATATCAGGGGACAGATCCACCTCTTTTATTATATTTGAAACCTATCCCTACATATCTCCTTTTGTGCAAAAATTAAAAAAGGTTATAGCTAACATAAGAAAAACCACATATAAACGGTACAATAATTATGAACAATATATAGAAACAATAAATGAGTTGTGTCCAGTTCATTAAAAATTAGCAATTCAAAGAAAATATTTCATTAGTTATTCTGTTTTGATGAGGTCAAAAGATTATACTTAATTCACTTTCTTCTTAACACGTATTACTGACTAAAAACTATTATTTTGATGTCACTTCAACTTATACACTTTAGCTTCAAAGTTTCTTTTCTAAAACTGTCACTAGAAAACTATAACTATAATTATCCAACTATCTCATCTTCAAGTGCCTCAGAGACCCAATAAGGAAATAATATTTTCCTAAGTAAACAGGAATTAGAGACAACTTCCAAAATCTAGAAATGACAGAGATGACACCTATCTGCCAGGACAGTCATCCAAAGTTGAGAAAATTCAAAGTTAATAAAGCATTATGTAGTCTATCTCTAGGGGTCTTTGTTATTACTTTCTGTTTATTTAGCATATCCTTTAGACTTTGATTTGGTCTTTCTATGACTGCTTTGCTTGCCCTGTTGGATTGTGTGATATTCCTATAATATGCTTTATATTATAATAAGCAAAAACTATGTTTCATTTAGGGGATAAGTGGGATAGGTTTTAAATATAATAAAAACAGTCAGAGATATTGGCAGGATCTACCCACAGTCAGTCTAGAGGATCAAACAGTGGTGACTCACAACTTTAATCACAGTACAGGGAATATCCAGGAGTAGTGACCTATATCCTTAATCCAATCAAATCAGAGTTTGTGGTCATTTTAGTTTACAGAAGGAGTTCCAGACTCTTAGGAAGGCAGTGATGGGGCCATGCCTTAACTAAGCGAAGAAAGTATTTAAGGCAGGCATAGAAAAAAAGAACAGGCTGAAGAAGCCATGGCTTACACTGTTAGTCCCAGCACTTGGGAAGCAGAGGCTAGAGAAATTCTGTGAATTCAAAGCCAGCGTGATCTTCAAAGCAAGTTCCAGGACAGTCAGGACTATTACATAGGAAACTCTGTCTGAAAAAATAAAACAAAACAAAGACTGGAAGATGTGGATCTGTCCTCTGATATCTCTGATTGTTTTTATTATATTTGAAACATATCACCATAAGAATCAAGGAAACAAAGAGTTGGTTATTTGAAAAAACAAATAGAAGGACTGACACACCCTTATCCAAATTAGCTAAAAGGCAGAGAAAATAACCAAATTACCAAAATCAGAAATATAAAAGGAGAATATAACAAGTACCAAGGAAAACCCTCAAAATCATATTAATGTATTTTAAAAACTGGAATAGCTAAAGAAAATCGATAATTTTTCTACAAAGAAATGCAACTTACAAACCTAAGTGCAGATCATATGAGTAATTTAACAGATCTATAAACCCTAGTGAAATAGAGGCAGTAATAAAAATTCTCCAAATGCAAACAAATAAATTTATAAAGAAAGGAAGAACCCAGGATCATAGTGTTATAAAATAAAATTATACCAGATTTTCAATAAAGAGTTAAAGCCAAAACTCCTTAAATTATTCCTCAACATAGAAAGAGAGAGAGAGAAAAAATAAACATTGTCTTTTTTCTTTTTTTTAAAACAAGACCACAGTTATATTAATAGGCATTCCACACAGAGCCCCAACAAGAAAAAACTAATTACAGGCCAATTTCTCTTATGAATACAGATGTAACATTTTTCAGTAATACATGGCAACTGATTTAAAAAAATCAAAAAGATCATTTACTTTGATTAAATAGCCTTTATTGCAGACAACCAGGTATAGTTGAACATACATAAATCAATAAATGTAGTCCTCAACATAAAGAAGCTGAAAGACAAAAACTACATGACTATCTCATTTAAAAATTTAGTACCCTTTCAAAACAAAAGTCCTAGAGGTGTTAGGACTTAAAGGGATATAGCTTATCATGATAAATGCAGTTTACAGCAAGCCCATATCCTCCGTTAACTTAAATGGGAAGAAAACTCAAAGAAGTTCCACTAAAATAAAGAACAAAACAGATGAGGTTGTCTACTCTCTCCATGTGCATTCATTACAGATATATGGCCACATATGGGATTTTAAGTTAAGGAATATGACAACTGAAGAAGAAAAAGAGAATACAATAAGAAAGCAAATAAGATCAAGTATCTTTATTTGAAGATGATATGATAATACACATAATTTTCTCTATAACTCCCACATGCAAAGTCCTACACCTGATAAACTGTTTCAGCAAAGGAACTGAATACAGGATTAATTCACAAAATCGGTAGCATTCCTATATCTAAAAATCAACAACTGAGAACAAAACAGGGAAACAGTACCTTCTAACGTAAAACTCAAATATAAGCTATTGTGGGCTAAAGTAACCAAGCAAGTAAAAAACTTAGAAGATAAAATCCTTAAGTCACCAAAGACAGAAACATACAATATCTGAAGATAAAACATTTACCAGACTCAGTGAATAGTATGATTAAGATAGTAAAATGTCCTTTCTTCCAAAGCAATCCAAATGTTCAGTCCATTCCTCATCAAATTTTTATTCCATTCACACAGATATTTAAAAGAAAATTTTAATCCTCTTCTAAAAACATACATACAAAACCCAAATAAATAAACAACAACAAAACCCCTTAGAATAAAAACAATCCTGTAAAACTTAGAAAAAATACAGCTAGAGGAATAATCATCCCAGATTTCATGGTGCACTAGAGCTATAATAATACAAACAGCCTTTTATTAGCACAAAAACAAGCATGTTGGTGAATACAATTGAACTGAAGGTCCACAAATATATTCACACACATGTAGATACTTGATTTTTGATAATAAAGCCAAACACACAGGCATGATAGAATTTTGAAAAAAATTTCCTATCAAACTGGACAGCTACACATAGAAGAATCCAAATAGAAACATATTTATTAATCTGCACAAAGACAACTCCAAATGGATCAGAGACATCAATATAAAACCAGGTACACTGAACTTGATTGAAAAGAAAGTGGGGAATAGCCTTGAATTGGCAGAGAAAACTACTTTCTGATCTTAGAATAGGCGCCAAGATTAAATATTAATAAATGGCACCTCATGAATCCCAAAAAAGCTTCTGAGTGGTATAGAATATCATACTTTGGGAAAATGGAGGACTATAGCTTGGGAAAAGATTTTTGCCTCTTATATATCTGATAAAATGTTATTATCCACAATGTATAAAGAATTAAAAAAAAAAGATATCAAGAAGACAACTGATTTGTTTAAAAGTACAAATGTAAAAAGGAATTACTCAAAGAAGAAATTTGAAGGCTGTCAATCACTGAGAGAATTGTTCAATGTCTTTAACCATCCTTTGAAACACCAATTAAAACTACTTTGAGATTTCATCTTATACCCATCAGAACACTTAAGGTCAGTAAAAGAAGTGACAGCTCATGCTGGTGCAGATATCACGTAAGAAGTACATTCAATTAATGAGTAACTGTGGCGGTTTTTCAGAAATAAAAGAACTGACTATCTCAAGATCCAGCTATACCACTCGCGCATATACCAAAAGGATACCACAGAGACACTTGTCCAACCATGTTTATTGCTACTCTTCATAATAGCCAGAAATTGAAAACAGTCTTAATTCCCCTTAACAGAAGAATGGATAGTGAAAATATGATACCTTTACACAGGGAAATATTAATCATAATGGGTCATGAAATTTGCAGGTAAATGAGTGCTTCTAGGGAAAAAATCATCTTGAACAGGGTAACTAAGTCACAGGAAGACAAAGAACATTTATATTTGCATATGCTTAGACATTAGCTGTTAAAACAATGATAGTATAACAAAAGTCCACAGAACCACAGAGGATAGGTATTAATTACAGGCTAAGGTGGATATATATATATATATATATATATATATATATATATATATATATATATATATAATAGTGTCCTAGGGAATGAAAACATAATACTTATTGATGAATGAGGGTACTGAGACAACAGGATTAAGTGCAGAGTAGAAGGTAATAGGGGGATGAAGAAGGGAATATGGGAAGAGAACACATAAAATTAGGTTCCCCTTGAAGTGTAGTATGGAATCTTATAGCATAAGCTTCTAAAACATATACATATAGAACGCTAAAATAAATAAAATTACCAAATTATGGGTGATAGAGCCCCATCTAGCTATTGCTTGTCACTATATGAAGCTTTCAGTACCAAGATTAAGCACTAGAATTTAATGGATTTGTTGTCCAATGAAGTAGCATGGGAACCCTCAAACAACACAATTTTTGCCTCCACAAACTGATATCCAGGTCCCATTGCTAAGGACAACTCTCATAGAATTTACAGAATGTGGAAAATTTGAGCTGGTTCCCATACAGAGCTTTCCTGTCTATTTACTAGAGAATCTTTGAAATAGAAAGGATGTCAATGGAGAAACATAAACACGAAAACCAATCACTATTCTATAACGCTGTTCTGTAAGATATGCTAGCACAATGGTGGTAGAGAGATTGCAGGAGTAACCACAAAATATCTGATTTAACTTAAGTTCACTCCACAAGACAATGCCTATACCTAACACTGGTTGGGTGATCAAGAATCTGAGGTGAGATTACCTAAGAATCTAAGGAAAAAATCAAATAATATTGCTAAAAACAAAGCCATGAATAATAAAAGGAATATTAATGAGATTCTGCTATACTCTTAGATCAATTTTTTGCTCAGCTATCATCAAAGACACTTCCTCCCACAGCATACAGGAACAAATACAGAGACCAAAAGCCAGACCTTATGCAGAAGTGAGTGACCTTGAAACACTTAGTCCTAAAAGAAATATCTCTTTCCCTCAGAGCTCAGTGAACCAACTCAGAAGCTCTGAAAAGAATGCAAGGGCCAGAGAGAACTGAGAACCAAGTAAATAATACCCTCTTAATCACAGTATCGATACACATACAGACTCAAAGAAATTGAGACAGCATGCACAGGGCCTACTTGCATCTACACCAGAAGACACTTACTCTCATCCCTAACCCAGAAGCAATCTCCAATTGATAACAACTTGCAGAAGAAAATTTAGTTTCTTATAAGTTGTCTCACTGTAGAGACACACTACTCTTATGCTTAAACTGCATGCTAGCCGCATATCGCCCACAGAAAAAAACTCAAGGTATATTTAAAGATTTCTTGTCTTACAATGTCATGTTAGATCTTTATCTTATTATTTAAATTTTAATTTTACCTTATTTATGTAGCTTTCTTCTTTATTTATATACTACATGTTATGTTCACTATTCTAATCAGCTTTGATATGCCAAAATTAATAAAATTTACTTAGCCCTATATGTTTATATGCAAAATATATGTTTATAATTCTTCAAGCTTTCATACCAGCATAAAAAATTATATTTTCCTGTATTTCCATGTTAAGAGGGTTACTTAGAATAAAGGGATTAAGTGTCTGCTGTGAAAATGCAAAAACTAGGATCTTAAATACTTACTTAAAGTGAAGATTATCTTGATGTGCACAGTGACAAACATTGGGACATTCTTTCCCTAAGTTAGATGGTAAGGACCAGCACTCTTGGAGCTCTATACATACATGGTGTACAATGATATACGCATAATCGGCACTCACACAAATGAAAGCTTTCATGCACAACCAAACACACACATAAGATCTTGATTTAAGAAATAATGAACCTAACCAATAACCTCAGTTCTCTAAAGAGAAAAGTGTTTAGGATGAATTGCTCACATTCTTTTTTTTTAAGGTTAGATATTATAAAATAATGTTTCTTTTATGTCAGAGTTAAAATTGTTAACTTCACATTTACTATCTGTAAAGTATGTAACAAGCACATTGTATGGATTCCATGTATCCAATGATCATTAGAGGAAGAAGAATACACCTAGAGGAAAAATAGTAAAGAGAAAACTTTTTTTTTTTTTTGTAATGAGAGAAGTTGATTTGAACTGATGACTACAGTATGCTATGAGCCAAGAAAAGAGATTAATTTAGTACTTGCACTAATGATACACATATGCATACAGAGACTTTGTCACTAGGAATAAAGTTTACAAACATATATTTTAAAGAGTATAAATCACAGTGATTTGAAATTAACACACTGGTCTATGTCTGACCTCACTCATGTGTGTTTGTGTGTGTGTGTGAGAGAGAGAGAGACAGAGACAGACAGAGAGAGAGAGAGAGAGAGAGAGAGAGAGAGAGAGAGAGAGAGAGAGAGAGAGAGAGAGAATACACACTTCCTTTTTTTGGTTAATAATTTTCCATCCCCTTTTGAACTCCAAACATCTGACTCTGTCTAGTTCTCATATAACATTAAATACCCCTTTATCTTTTTCTAGTCACCACATCCAACAGCTGTCCATTTTTTTTTTTTATTTTCTATGGAAGCTCCACCACTTAGGTACTTAACAGGGACAGCTGGTCGACCATCTGGAGAGGAAGCAATGATGCTTTCCCTGGAGAAGGGGTATAATAGTGAAAGAAGGAAGACCTGTAGGCATTAAAGCCTTAGATGAAGATCACTAAGAGAAATAAAAGCAGGAGAGAAACCTGACCAGAGTCTTAAGTGTTGACTTGTTCCTAATGACAGGGTTATTGAGAAGATAGCAGATATGTGAGGGTATCAATTTTCCTATGACAAATGCCTAAACTGGGTAAGAAAGAAATAATCTAACACATACCGTTTGGGACTACAGCATTGTTTTTAAATTCACATCTCTTCTCACATTGAGAATGATCATGAATCCCAGAGGTGAGCTGAAAGCAGACAAACTTACAACTGTTAAATCAGTCTCTGGAAAAGAATAGTGTAAGAAGCAGTATGCTGGGCAGCAGCAGCATTTGTCTGGGACTTGGAAGATTTGACTTTGAGCCCTGAAACATCACCTAACCTTGTAATAACCTTGGACAAGTAGAGAAATTATCTCTTGGTTTTTGTTTCTTCCTGTTGGAACTGGAGAGATATGCTTTAGTCATATAAGTTGAATAAAGGACAGAAGAAGTTGGCTGACTGAAAACTCAGTATTGATCTGTGACATGATGTAACTCTAAAGAAAATAAGGTGAGGTTAGACTGTCTAAGGAGGGAGGTGTCTGTTCTCTTTTTTTTCTGAAGTGTTTGTCTCAGATAAAAAAACTAATTCTGAATCATAATTTTGGAGAGCATATTTGGAGCATAGTAATTGGCAAGTAAAAAGAGAACTAAGAATTAAAGACATAGAATAAGAAATAAAGGAAATTTTAGAGTTATTTTGTTGTAACAATGGTGAAATGCTGTCAGCTGGATAGACATAATTACTGTAGTTTCACCAAACAGCATAAGATCATGTTAGACAAAATCTTTCTGCGATATGAGAAGGGACTTATGAAGGGTCCCTTCAAACTGAGAAGCCAGAGACCACACACTTCATATGTCTGGATGAGAAAGAACCAGTCTTTTGGGGTGTGTAGCCACTAGCATTCTGTCTATGTTGCAGTACATGGCCCCATACCTATGAATGTATAATCAGCACTGCTTGAATTTATTTATTTATATTTATTTATTTATATTTATTCATTCATTCATTCATTCATTCGTTCGTTCGTTCGTTCATCTATTTATTTATTTATTTATTTATTTATTTATTTATTTATTTATTTATTTATTTATTTATTTATTTATTTATTTATTTATTTAAATAAGACCATGTCCTTGAAATACTTCTGGAATTCTGGCTCTTCCAATCTTTATGACCCCTCGAGTTGTTCTCTGAGCCATACATGCTAGATATTTGACTTCCCACAATCTCTTGATCTTGACAATATGTCCCATTGTGGCTTTCTGTGATGCTTTAAATTTGCTTTAAATTTAAAGGGGTAGTGGCTGTACTTATCTGTGATTATGAGGGCAAGACTTAGAATGATATCAGGAATTATACTAGTCAAGCAAAGTGACAACAGAATGCTTTCTAAAGTCCATGGAATCATAAACCCAGGAAACATGGTTCAGATTACAGAAACAGGAATTATTTTCCCCCTACTGAGCTGCCCTTACGTCCAGTTAGAGATCTGGTTGTTTCTACCAACATGAGAGTGTCAGTTATTGCCATTTTATGAAAATCCTGGCATGTTTTTCTTTGTTGTGTTTCATGTGTTCCAGCTAGGAAAGACTACTAATTTCTTTCCTTCCTTGTCAGCTTGCATACTATTTTCAGATATGATAGAGGCTAGACCTCTGGCAAGAGACTTGCAGTCATATGAATCATCAACATCTTCAGTTTTTAGCGTCTTTAGTGACTGACCCTCAAGACTTAAGAGGTAATGAAGGGATACTTCAAGAATTCATGATGATTTATGAGGAGTCATTACTACTACCTATCCAACCTACCCACTAAAAAAAAAAAAAGTTTCTTGTAGTAAAAGGTTTCTGGCCCGGACTTTCGGGCCTGATCTCAAGGTTTAGGCCCACAGACCTGCAGACCCACAGACCCACAGTCCCGCAGTCCCACAGTCCTACAGACACACAGAGGCTTTCAATAGTTTTTAGCTGATCAGCATAAGGCCCAGGCATATAACTTGCTAGCTCTCTACCCTTCATCTAACCCATGACTCATCCTGATCAGCCATGGGGCTCAGTACCTTTTCTCACAGCAGCATGGTTATCCTCTGCTTCCTCCAGCTTCTCTCTGGCGTTCTGCCTGTGCTTCCTGTTCTCAAGAGTTTTCTTAGTCTGGAAGCCCTGCCTACATTCCCTGCCTGCCTTTGGCCAATCAGCACTTTTTATTAAACCAGTGCGTGGGACAGTTATTTACAATGAAACAACACAATCCCCTACAGTTTCTTGTGCCTGGTCCTGAGGATTTTATTACTTTATGATTCTTATGGGAAATGCTGTCTGTCAAGTTGAACGTCTTATCTTCCTTTAGTATCAACATAGCATACATTTGAATTATATGAAATTTAAGCTAAATAAAATATAATTTATGGAAGATTTATCAAAAATCCTTTTGTGTGTCTATCACCCCTTCTTTTTCATCTGTATTATACTCTCTTTCTTCTCTTCAGTTGGAACTCCCCAGGTTATTCTCTTGACCATTTCATTTCACATATATCCTGCCTCTTTCCTATCAAGCCAATCTCTACCTTCCATGTATCATTCCTTCATACTTTCTTTATTCTGGGTAGGAATGTAGAAGAATGTGAAAAGGAATAGTGATATTATTTCATTAAAAATAACAATAAATTTAAAAGTTTTTTAATAATTTTGTTTAGGTAAAGCAAAGAGTATGTTTTAAAGTACAGATGTATATAATCCTAAAACAAATTAATAGAACACCTTTAATAAAATTCATCACCATCCCAGTGGCAGTATTCCCCTCATTCATAACTGATAGAAGCAAGGAGCTCTTGATTGCACAGTGTTCTCAGGAGTTCCACATGTATCTGGCAACCCATTGAGCATAAAAGACATAAGGTGGCAAAACTCACCTGGTGTGGCTAAAAGGTTCTAGAGATAGAAGACAGAAACTTACATATGCAAGGTTAGCAATCTGCCCCTGAGCTGCACTCCAAGTGCTGTTTATGGGCCTGGTAACAAATGAAGCTGCATGACAATTGGATAGGTTGCCTCACCAGAGCTGCAATTTTTGTGTGTACTGAAGGCATTGGAACAAAAAAAAGGGGGGGGCATTCATTGTCCTAGTATGTTTTTGTGTTAATTCATAAGCAATACATGGTGGTCCAGATGTTTAATGGTAATTTCTGTCAAAAAAAATAATGCTCTTTGATTATAAGTTTCTAGGTGTAATGATTAGCATTATGGACTCAGACTACCATCTGATTAGTGTAACAATTGGACCCATCTGTTGACAACTGGACAAGGTATCAATCAATGAGTACAGTGGAATATCATTAGGAATTACCTCATTGATTAAATTTTTCTAGAGTTTTTTTAGACCACCCATGTTTGGTTCTATCCTAGGACACTGGGCTATTCAGTTTTTGGTCCTTGGCCATCTAAGCAGTATCAGACATGTGCCCGCTCTCATGGAGTAAGCTTGAAGTTGAATCAGACATTGATTTTCCAACCCCTCCAGTTCTGCACCACCTTTGCCCCAGCACATCATGTAGGCAGGAGAGATTGTAGGTCAGTTTTTGTTTCTGGGAGCCTTGCCTGACTACAAGAGTTGGCCAGTTCAGATTTTTTATCCCCCTTTACTGGAAGTTCTCACCAGGAACACTCTCATAGATTCCAGAAATTTTTACAGACATCTTTTCTTAACAACTGAAAAGTAAATTTGTTTTCAAGGATGACTTTTTTCTGCTGAGTTCACACTCAGCTTTTGAACTTCAGAAGAAGAAGAATTGAATTCCAAAGCACAGCTTGATAAAGGAGCAATCTTTTTGTTTGGATTTTAAAAATAGCAGTGAATAATTCTTTGACATATCAGGAAGTCAGGATCAACCATTCAGACACCCATGATCCACTTCATTCTTCTCTCTATAAGTGAGGAGTTTCTCAGAAACCAGAGCAGAGTGCAAGCAAAGCCCAGTATTCTAGGGAGCTGGATGCACAGGAGGCTCAGCTGGCTCTTCATAAGAAGGACTTAGGGAAACACTGTTTTCCCCACAAGAACGTTCTTACAAAAAATAAGGCTCAGAAAACTCACGTCATTTTCATACTGCTACTTGAATGTTTTGCTGAAGGTGAACTTGCAGCTCCAGCATTCTTCAAATTCTTGTATGTGATACCTGTGAGAATTTGATTAGAGATTTCCTAAAATTGAAAACAGGATCTCAAAGAATCTGACTTTTTTTTTTTTTTTTTTTTTTTTTTGGACATCATACTTTTATAAACATGTCTTCTTACCATAGGCATTTAAGGGCACATTATTTCAAGCTCTGTGCTTTGTGTTAATATTCTTGTTGTCTGGAATGATGTCCTATCAGAGTACTTAGTAGTTCTCCAATATTTTTACAATCTTGAATGAGATGTTGTATCTAACACAATAAAATCACTGCTTACATAGCTTTATAGAAGCAGGAAATAATGTTGGTATGAGTTCTGTGTTTGTGCTTCCAAAGTATATTAAAGGAAGTGTTTTCTGCAGAATCATATCTACAATGTGGTATCATACTGATTAGTTGAATTTGTGGGGAACACATGGAACAACTCTTACAATGGGGAGCAACCACACTCCTCCAATGGAAATGAGGTAATATAGACATATTATAGCATCACAAATTGCATGCTTAGGCTTTCTTGCTGCAAGGCCCTATACTAGTATCATTCTCAACTAAATCACTTTTAAGAAAATGATTTAAACCTAAATTAATTTAACTAAGAAAGTTGAAAATCATATTTGTTCTATGGCCAAAATTTGAAATCAGTAAAGGTTATTTTTATAACAAAGGTTTTCTGAATCACTGAGATGGTTAGTATTTTCAATTCAACACAATCTACATCTCCTAGGAAGCATACTTTCAGTTATGTCTGTCAGAAAGTTTCTAAATTAACTTAATTGAAATTAGAAGGCCTACCTTAATTATGGTTGAGCTGGGGTGTGGAATAGGTAAAAATGAGAGAGCGCTGAGTGTCAGCCACTCTATCTCTCTTTTTTCTAATAAAAGACACACCATGGGCCACTGCTCTGATTAGTTTCCCATCACGGTGGTCTGTTTTCTTATCCTGTGAGCTGAAATAAACTCTTCTTTCCTTAAGTATTTTCACTGGGTATTTTGTCACTGCATAGACAAAGCCATGAAATCTTTTTTAAAATATCAAATCAATAATTGATGTTTATTACTTCAACTCATAAAAAAGTCCTGTACCTTCTCTGTTACAGAGGTATTTTGTAGGAAACCAGTAGAAGAGCTCCTTAAATTTCATAAAGAACCTTTCCTTATAAAAGAGGAATTGCTGAGTCCTTGCCCCTGCTGACAAATAGTGAGGATCACAACTTATTCTGATTTCTTCTGCTACTGCAATTCCATCTGTCAGAGTGAAAAAAAAATCCATTTAATATGCACCTCTACCCCCATTATCCACTAATAATGAAGAAATAATGACCGCTCTTCCCATGTTGTTGAATATTTTCCCTGTCAACTTTGATATTCTCATAATACATACAGACATTATTTATGACCAGGGAAATTAAATATTATTTCATTTCTCCTAATACAATCTGTAGCGTCTCCAGGCTTCCAATTCCTTCTCATTAAGGTTATTGTCTTTTCTGCTCCAATTGACTGTGTGCTGTTGGGTTGTGAGAGCACATGCAGAATCCTCGCTTGCAGGGTAATGGACGTGGGAGAAGTGGTATCATTTGCAATGCTGCCGTCTTGTCTCATCTAAATGAAGACATTTGGTCCCTGAGAGTCAAAACCCATTTTGATGAGTCTAGATACATTTTGGAGTAATGGAAAAGGACAGAAACATTATAATGGGCTTCCGGACTAAGTTTTCATCTTTCTCCCTCAGAATCACAGGATCTCAGTATTGAAAATTGTCCAAGACTGTGTTTCAAGTACCCTCATTTGCTTATGGAGAAACTGAGAGTAGAAGAAGAGGGATTTTTTTTTCTATTTTCTACGTTTTATTTTATTAAAATAGACTTTTTATTTTGTTTATGTACCGACGCCGATTTCCTCTCACTCCTTCCCCCTCATGTGTTTTCAATATACCCCTCTCCTCTTCCACTTCCCCTCCTTCTCCATTCAGAAAAGAGCAGACCTTCCGTGGGCTTGAAAACAGTATGGCACATCAAGTTGAGGCAGAACCTAGCTTCTCCCCTTTCTTTAGGCCTGAGCAGTATAATCCAGCACCACAGGGAACAGGTTCCCCAAAGTGTACTAAGTGCCAGGGATAGGTTCTGATCTCACTGCTAGGAGCCTAACAAAGAGACCAAGCTACACAGCTGTCACACACATGCAGAGGGCATAGTTCAGTCCCATGGAGACTTCCTAAGTTTTGGCAAAGAGTCCATGAGCTCCCAAGGGCCCAACTCAGCTGTCCCTGTGATTTCCATTGCCATTGCCATTGCCATGACATGCTGGCTCATATAGTAGCTCCTCCCTTTCTTCAGCGAGACTCTTGGAGTTTGGCCTGGTACTTGACTGTGGATCTCTGCATTTCCTTCCATCAGTTACTGAATGAATATCTCTGATGCCAATTAGGCTATTCATTATTCTACAGGAGATGGCCAGTTTAGACACTGAGGGGATTTTTACAGAGACCTCTATAATAAAGTGTATATTTTGAGTCAGTCTCTGTTTTTCTCCTAATATTATCTTAATCATTATTGTTTTACTCAGATTAGAGAAGAGGAAACAAGAATATTCAGTTTCAATAAGCATGAAATTCACTTCAAGGGGAGGTAGTGTAAGTTCTTATCTAAACAGTAGTACAGAAAACGATTATATTATCTGAAATTACAATCCTTATAGAACCAAGGATGTAACTCAGAAATATTCTTGCCAAAAACGTCATTTGCTTACTTTTTGAATGCTCATCAGAAACACCATTTCGCTTGGTTTAGAAAGTATAATACTTTTAGAAATTGGCAGTGGTAGGCTCTCTTCTGGACTTTTTGACTCTGCAATGAATACTTTTACTGGGTTAATGTATTAGGTCTGGATTTCTACCTGTTTTGTGGACCTTAATTTTGCTTGTAAACATGATGGCTAATGCCAAGATAAAAGTGGCACTATAATACCATTGTCAACATCTTGCTTGCCCAGTCATTGTTGCTTTCATAGGATTCAAGTAGTCAATGGCTGATGAGAGAGAGAGAATCACAATCCTCTAGGAATGAGCTCTCACATAAGTGGTTCAATCTCAAGTTGTCATCCCTGGAATATGCACATGGGAGCAAAACTGAGTAGACTCAACTGATTACATGCATATCTATATGCATATATGTAAATATATGTACATGCCTTTACACACATGTAAACACATGTAGCACTAATATTTTTTAAAATCATGAAATTGAGAGAAAGCTATGTGATATGGAAGAAACAGAAGTGGAGAGGGATAAATGAAGTGATATAGATGTAATGCTTGTACATGAAATTGATAAAAATAGAAAAATAAATAAGAAAGTTCAGTACCATAAAAAGCTGAAAAATAATCAGTATATAAAATTAGCTTGACTATTTGGGGAACTTCAAGAAGTTATTTGGAATTTCTTTATCTGGAAATCCTTTCTAAATTCGTAACTTATCTTGAGATAGTAAGAAAAACAAAACAAGAAAAACAGCAAAAATTTAAGTAACAAAAAATTAGCCATTTCACAGACTAGCAGAATGTGTATGAAATGATAAAATTATATTATATACATGCATCATCATAATAATAAACCTATTATTATATAAAATTAACATGTATTAAGAAAAACATTTAAAATTGGAATTATTTCTTTCTTTCCTGATAGGCAAGCATATTTCTACTAATCATCTTTTGGTTTTGTTTTGAGACAAGGTATTAGCATGTAGCTTCCACTGCCTTAGAACACACATAAATCTCTTGTGAGAGTTAGAAGTACACACTTCTGTTAGCATATTCATTTTTTCCAGTTTTCTATTCCTTTTAAAAGTCACTGTGAATTTTTGTTTGTTGATTTCCCTATTAAATTTATTCTGTTAATACACTAGAAGTTACAAAAAATTAAAACTTCTTTCCCACAAATATTAAATTAACCTGACAGAACTGTAAATTGTTAGATCACCTGGAGATTAGAAAAAATGTTGATGTCCCAAGAAAAATTTAAATGGTATTAAATACACTTCCCATTTTTATTACATTTCTTTAGCTATTTTTATAAATTGACTTATTTTAAATGATTAGGTCAAGAACACTGCCTATATACTAAGGCAAAATAGTACAGCAGCACTAAATACTAATATTTGTCTATAGTATAGTTTTAGTTCTCCATAAGGATGACAGCTATTTGATATCTTAAAAAGAAATCATTCTATCCAGATGGATGTGACGTGACATCCTTAGGAGTTTTTAGCCATCTAGCTCATGAATATCAATCATAATGCTTTTATACTTGCAGTCCAAATTATCTTGTTTATCATAGACCACATAATATGAACCTTATATATATATAAGAAGTGTCAGATAATGTTAATAAACTCTACTTCTAATTTAAAAATCTGAGACATTCATGAGGCTTTATGCTTCTTTCTAAAGACATAGGATGGATGGTCTTACATGAATATGTTTTGCTTTGTTTTTCAATTTAGGTGTTATCTAACTAGTACTTCAGTTAAAGCATACAGAGGACCATATAAAGTATATCTAACTTCCATAAGTAAACACATGTCATTACATGACAGTAGAGAACCAGCTACTTTCTACCCTGAAGATTGTATGAGCAACATGTCGTCAACACAGTAACACTAGCAATGGAAATTCTAACTGGTATATATTGACTGTTTACTAAAGTCTAGATTTTATTCTAAATTTCTTGAACATATCAACTAAGTAAACCTCAAACTAAGTCTATAAAGAAGTTACTGTAGTTAATTCTTCTTTAATAGTGCAGCAATTATGTCATCCGGACACCAAATCATTGTCAGTACATCAAGGTGTGTGTTCAAGATCACATTAAGATCAAGTGGTAAAGTTTAGATATGAACAATTAACTACATACCTACATGAGATACACAAAAGACAAAATAACAACAAATGTATTATATATAATATATGCATATATAAATACACAATATATATTCATATATCCATCACTTACTTACATATTAATATTTCTAATAATGTTAATTCTCTGAAACTAAATTTTTTATCATATAAGATTACACATTCAGTTGTCATCTTTTGACTGGTGACTATGGAAAAAATTATTTTAAAAAGTTTCTTTAAAGTATGATTTTCAAAGAAATTCACTGAATATTAGTCCATGTTTTAAATTATAGGCAGAGAGATTTATGGTCTTTGCCACTATAATTTTAAATGTTGTGTACAGTAGAGAGGCCACCGCACTGTGCCTCTGCTTCACATTGTTTTATCATCTTGGCAATGATGCATTGACTGTACTAGGTAATGCATTCCAGTCACAGATAGGAAATTCTTTAATTAGCTCCTGCATTCTTGCATGTCATCAGTAGCCAAATTTATTTTTTTTTTCTGAATTTTAACAGAAAGATTGCTGCCTTCCACTCCAATTAGGTCAGAAAATATAACACTCTTTTTCCTGTTTTTAAGAACTATTCCTGAACATTCATTCTTTGGTAACCATTCCTGGGTCATCTAGGGCTGTTTCAAGCAACAGAAAGAGAGTTCATAGTTGGGTATGGCAAATTATTAGAAAGATACACATTGCAAAACCAATAAGAAACAAAACTACTAGGTTTTGAAAACATGAGGGAATCAAATGGTGCTAGGCCAGGAAGTTGTCAACTGTACATACATAAAACAGGTCTCAGAAAACAATGGAAGAAATATTGATACACTCATTTAACATACAGTCTCCAGAATAACAGGACTCTTGATGATGCTTCAACTGTAGATATCTTCATTAGTTTTTGTATTCTTTTATCTCTACATCAACCTTTAAGAAGTCATAGGTAGAACCATATTTATTGCCTCACCATTGACCAAGAAAGTCATATATAAATGCCTTAGCTCCAAGATTGACTCAGATGGGTATTACACTGGTTCGATGATTTTTCTAAAATAAGCATGAATTTTAAACTTCAGAATGTAAAGTAAATCCAAAATTATAGTATCAGAAAAAAGTAATATTCAGGTTTCAAAACTTTATAGACGAATGAAAGAATACAATCTTATAAGAGAAGTAGATGTGAAGGTTATCAAACACTTATCTCATAAAATGTTCTACAGTAATCTGTCTCATTCATCACCAACCATAGTCTTATGTGAAATCAAGCTTTAAATCGTTGATTACAGAAGTATTTATTAAGAGCCCATTATCTTAGTAGTTCTGTGTGGAGTATTGGAAATTTGCTGTATTAGATTTTCATGGAGTTACTGTCTATAGTGACTCAGCAGAATAAAATTAAGCTCTTTCTCATAAAGATTTAGAAAGATTTGTAATTCTTTTCCTATTGTACTAGAAGATAAACTCACATGCTAACCACTTGCATGCATATGGCCTTAATCTATACTTAAGCAAGTGGAAAGTTTTGATTAGAAAAAAAAATGAACAAAAATTTGGTGTGGAAAATGGAAGAGGGTAGAAATTTAGGTGTTATCTATGACGTTATACTTTCAGTTCATAAGCATATCTCAGAGTTAGATTCCCAATGTGGTAACTAAAGTAATATTCATATATATGTATATATATATATATATATGTATATATATATATACATATATATATATGTATATATATGTGTGTGTGTGTGTGTGAAATACACACACAAATATACACATATATTACTGTGAAATGCTTTACATGTGCTACATTGAATTTTTCTTCTTCTGGTAAATGAAGAAACAGCATGTGACTAAAAACAATTAGAAAAATACTATTACAAGCTCTTCATAAGTATTATACATAATGCAAGCTCCATGTCATTTGATTATTATAGAAATGCTTTCCTATTTGCAGATATTACTATACATATTAAATATTATAATAATACCCACCCCTATATGTATAGTTTTAAAATATGAAGTGACCAAATACTAAATATGCTCTTATCATTGGAACCTCTAGCTATGAGATTAGATTTCTCTCTTATTTTATTATTTCTCCTATAGGAAACCTGGAATATCAACTAATCAGAATGATTTTAATTCTCCTTGCCAGAGGAGAGCTTGATTTTTCTGATCCTTACATTTACAGAAGAGAGAAAAATTCATTCTTTTCAAAAAAGTAAAACTTGGAAATAGTTTTGATTTTTCTGATCCCATTTGATCTCATCAAAAGTCAAGGAATTTCCTTAATTGATAGGGACATAAAAGGAATTCAATATTATTATTTCTGAATGCTCTTGGAATTCTCTCCCAGAATGTCTCTCAGTCACTTATGTCCTAAACTTTGAAGGGTGTGGGTGATGGATTAGATTTCCTGCATCCCCGAGGCTGTGATACAGCTGTGGCTGCAGATGATGTTACTTATATCTAATACCACATTGTTTTTATGACACTGACATTTTGATGTCTTTCTGACAATGACCACACACTGAGGTGTCATGTAAAAGATCTCTAAAAATTCCAACGTATCCAATATACAACATCAGTTTCATTGAACAAGTGCCATACGGTCCCCGAAAGCCACATTATCTGCAAGTGAGTACAATTTCAAGAATGACAACTCTCTATTTTGAATGTGGTAAGCACTGCACATTCTCTCTCTCTCTTTTCCTTTACTTTTAAATACAAACAAGATATTTTAGGACAGAACTCATTCATCTCATTCAATCTGTCTCCCCAACAAAGAAAACAAAATCTAATTACATAGCTATACATCAGTCCCTCTTCTAGGGAAAACATAAAACATAAAATGTTATTTAACTGAAAAATCCCCCAGATTCCTACATTTAGAGATTTTTCAGGAACAAATTGGCCATAAATACCACAGATTATCTGGGTTACAATGTCAAAAATAATATTTTCTTGGTGATGGGAATATTTTCAAAACTGGTACTTGATTTTTTTTTCTTAAAGTCAATAGACTGACAGAATACAGTTGACATGTCATTATTAGATAGTACACAACACAAAGTTATTTTTGTTTCAATGTAGCAGTTGCTGCTTTACTTCTTAAACAATATATATGAATAATGAAAGAGAAATTTGTTGTTAGCAGTACTAAGCTAGTGATGCTTTCTCTGCACATGAGCAAACTAGTCTATTAATGCAAACTTGTTGATATAAAAGGTCATTCCTTTTGAAATAACTTCATTTATTCATTCTTTCTCCAAACCATAAAAATTCACACAGTTGATTTTGTGTATTTTTCAGAAGAAATGAAGATGTAAAAATGAAGATAAGTCATTAAATTCTAGTAAAAAAGAAAAATTATAAACATGCACTTGCTTTAATGGTAATATATTTGAGAGAATAAACTAAAACAAGAAATTTCAAGACACAAAAGTATTCAAGTTTTAATAATCGTTCAATATTTTTAAGGCAAAATTGAACATAGTTGTATTTTGAGAATGCAATGCAATATTTTGGTTTATGTTCACACTAAGTAATGATCAAATGTGTCAATAGCATATTTATTACAATAAGATGTTGTTTGCTTATAATGAACACATTTATAAACCATCTCATATTTTTATATATTTTGAGATACATAAAGCATATAACCATATAAGCCCTTATATGTGTGTTAGCAATGTTGGAACAAATTATAATTTGTGATTTTTAAATTTTGAGAAAGAATGAGAAACAGAAAAAGAGAAAGATATTTGATGCAACAGAAAGTTGCAGGCTAAAAAAATTGGGGACCAACACTGAAAAAAAAAAAGAAATAAAAGTACTCATTCTAAAAATGAATAGCTTTATTTTCCATTATGTATTTCCCCATTGTCAAAGTGAGTGCATGGTTCATAGGATACAACTGCAATAATCCAAGAGTATTGTGATGGTTTGAAAGATCAGCCACATAATTTTGAGTTCATTTTGTTCTCTAGTTTTTTCTTTCTATAAACTGCACCCAGATGGGCCATTTGATTTAGCAATATACTACAGAAGACTTGCGATACCATATCAGTAATGATAGTGTAGAATGAAATCTAGGTGACACTTGGTACCTAGTTTATGCACTCTCTGGATGGTTAATTATTGGGAATAAAAATAATACATGGACTAATTCTCTCTGAGTCTCATCTATGGATTGACAATGGCAATGTTGTTTTATAAATTTAAAAGTATGTAAAAGGTAAAGCATACTATATTTAGAAATTATATCTCTATAATTTGACAAAGGTTTGATTTGGTATTTCCTTGTATAACCAAAAATTAATTTTTTACTCCATTTTGTGTTGGACCTAATCTATTTCTATGATTTGAGGATTAGGCTTCATTATCAACTTGACCCAGACTAGAATCATCTGGAAAGAGACAAAAGACTGTCTTGACCCGATCAGCCTCTGAACATGTTTGTAGGTGATTGTTTGACAGTACTAATAGATATGGGAAAACCCAGAGTACAAGGGCAACATAATTTTTTATGTGTGTGGTCCTAGCAATACAGGAGGGGAGAAATTGATCTAAGAAATAAGTATGAGTACAAACATTCATTTATCTGTATTGTTATTGGATGTGATGCAAGCACTGTCTGGTGCCTGTGTGAGGCTGTACTATAACACAAGATTATAAGCTAGAAAAAACCCTTTATTTCCTAAATTGCCATTTGCCAGGGTAGTTCATCACAGTAAGAGAAAAAAAAAAGGTAACTATCATAAGAAATCAATAATTCTCCCTGAAGGCAATATTTATAACCCAATTACAGTTGACTATGCTCCATATGTTAAAGGTTCTACTACTATTGAGTATTAGGATCAAGCTACCAACACATATATCTATGAAACAGATGATACCTAAAAGATAAGATACATGGAAGAACTAGGTGGCATGATTTTCAACCTTGAGAAGATTTCTTGGTGAGTAGCCCATTGTGAGAAGTCCTGCAAAAGATATCATAGGCTGTGTTGTCAAAGGATAGAAAGTGAGAACAAACCTGAAATGAAGTTCTCTTAGAAGATTGACCTAAAAATGTAACATTGATACAGAGGAACTTTTATTTGGGGCAAATGGAGTTGCTCTTCAAAGTCATTAATTATAAAGAAAAAAAAAGGGTTGAATGTCTACCTTGTTAACTCACTAAAACTAACTTACCAGGGTTACCTAATCCAATCGCCACAAATCAATGGCTTCCACAGTTTTTTGAGAGATCTATGAGCTATACATTCAAATTAAAAATATGCCTATGTCTTACCTACCTAAAATGTTTAAAGACGGATCTATCTTTGTATCTGCTAGCATTTGATAATCATTAGTGTTCTTTGTCACCTGACAACTCATTGTTTTTTGCCCTGTATTTTTCTTCTCTCATGGAACAACTGCCCCTTCACCTTGTCCTCATCTTCCTGCTCCTCCCCCTCCTGTTGCTGTTGCTCCTGCTTCTTCTGTTTCAGCTTCTTCTATTCTCTCCTCCTTTCTCTGCCTCCCTGTGGTAGTTTCAATGTATTTCACCTCCATAAGCGTATAGGGAATGGCCTTATTAGGGGGCATGGCTTTGTTGGAGTGAGTATGGCCTTGTATGGAAATGTGTCACTGTGGGGGTGGGCTTGAGGTTTCCTATGCTCAGGATACCACCCATTAAATAAGTTCCACTTCATGTTGCCCCTGAGTCAAGATACAGGACTCTCAGCACCAGCCAGCTTCACACCTGTCTGCATGCTGTCATTGTGTCCACCATGATCAGAGTTGACTGAACCTCTGGAACTTTAAATACTTAAATGTTTTCTTTGTAAGAATTACCATAGTCATGGTATTTCTTCTTAGCAATAGAAAACTCTAAGACACTTTCCTCTTAAATTTTTCCTGCTTTTATAACAGTTTTACTGCTATTTGATTAGAACAAAAGGTAATAATTTGCACTTAACTGACTTTTTTCTCAATATCTCATTTCCAAGTGCAATTTAGGATTTAAGAATATCATTCCTTTGGCACAGGGCATGTCATGTAACTTAATCCATGTTGTTTCATGAGAGGGGAATATGACAGAATAGGATGGGGCACATTTGCAAAGAAAATGAACAAAACCAAATTGTGAAAGAACACAACTTTTCATGTGAAGTTTTTATCAGGTCTATTGCAGCAGAAGAGTAACTCTAGCAGATTTTCCTAACAATGAATTATTTTCAACAATGACAAAAATGAACAAAATAGAAGTAAGAGTTCTATGTGGAGTCCATGGCAACTATTCAGATGAAGAGTGGGGAGAGGAGATGTCAGAGGTTAGGGAAATTTCTCAGATGTGATGAAAATGTATTAAATGTTGTTAACTCAGGAGGTGTGAAATATAGAATGACCCAAAGATTTCCAGCTTTAAATATCAGGAGGTAGTAATATTATCAATAGAGATATGAAAACCATGTGATCAAGTTGATTTGGAACTGTACTCAAAAAGCAAATGGAAATTTGATCTGATAATAGGATATTTGTGGAAAGTTAATTTTCGCTCATATCTTGGAACATAAAAATGATGAATATACTTTCCATTTGACTTGTGCAGACATTGTTAATACTTTAAATGAGATAGTTTTCTTGACTCATATCATAGTAGAGAAAGAAGGTAAAACTTATCCAGCATATGTGAATTTTATATTGCTGTTTAACAAATTACCACAAGTGGCTTATGATGTATATATTTATGAAGCCAAGGTACTGTCAGATAATCTGGCTCTTGGTTCAACATCTACAAAGGTAAAACCACATAGAGACTGTGATCTAATCTGAACTTAAGGGTTTTCTCTGATTTCTGGTAATTAGTAGAAACAAATTGTTAGCCATTATAGAACCCGTATAGGACCAGCTTCTCTCAGTAGCTAGGATCATATGTGCATCACCACATGGACATGATTGACTCACCACTGCAATTCTAAAATGCTATCTCTGTTTGATGAAGTAATGTGTACACCATATTTTCAAATGATCCACTGAACCATTAAAACTAAGATCCTTTTCATTAGTCAATGACTTAGTGACATTAATTGTAGAAATGGTATTCTTGTTGAGTATCTCTTTAAAATTCTTCCTATTACAATGTGTAGAAAGGACTACACATCTTACTTAACATTAATTTTAATATTGCCTTTCAACATGAAATTTTGTTTCTGTGAATTTTACATACTTGTTTCTATTTGCCCTAGGTGATATCTGTGGAAGACCATGAATAAACTAAGAAACAATTATTAGCATACCTACAATAAAAAAGATGGACATTCTTCACCATAATCTTAGATTTAATTTTCCTAATCTGTATTAATATATTTTGCATCTGCCACAAGTAAATAGATAAAAACATAAACAACCAGAAAAGTCTCAAAATAAGAAAGCTGACAAATATTTTAAAAACATTTACTGAACTTATATTTTGTGTGTACTTCAGAGTCCTTTCTTTTAATAATAAACTGGAACAATTAGTAGTAATGGTGGTGACTGTGCTTATTTTATTCTCTGTGATGGTTTTTATAGGTGTTTGAAAGGCAGGTTTACAATAACTGGAAGGATTCTATTAAATACTCTCTTATATTCAGCTGTAGTCATGGTAGAAGATTCTTTGCATGTAAAATTTACTGGATTCTATTTTGTACAATGACTCCTTTAATATTTAGTTGGTTCAAGTATATGGGTAATATTGTTTGTCCAAGGAAAGAAACAATGTCTATGATATGAACAGCAGGTAAGAACACTTGGTTCACAAACCAGAAGACTTAAATTCAACCCCAAGGATTCATGGTAGTACAAAATAATTGACTTAATAAAGTTTTCTCATGATCAACACATGCATATTATGACATTTGTTTACCTGCACTCACACATACTCATAATTTAATAATAACAATAAAACATATAGAAAGAATTAAAAGTTCGGAACGGGATGCAGTGGATAAATGTTGCCCATTTAATTAAATACCAGAGGTAATGTGTTACAACGTCATAGACTTTGTTTGGCATCACATCTCCCACATGACTCCTATTCCCAGATGTTATAGTGACATAATATTCCACAAGTCCACATACATTAAATTAATTTAGAATACAACTTTAATGTAAGAGAAACTATGGAAAGAGATGCAAGAGTAAATTGGAAAGTCTGCTCGATTGCAGCTGTAGAAAAGGAGGGACAAAACGTTTTCCTTGCTCTTCAGACTCCAGGAGATCAGTTCCCAGCACCCGTGTCCAGTTGATCATAAATACTAATTACTCCAGCTTGATGTGATCCCATGCCTATTCTGTCCGCATTCAAACAGAATCATATACAAACACATATTTAAAAAAAAAAAAATCTTAAACCCCTAAGTCCCTGTTACTTTTCTTCAGTGGATGCTATTTTGTGATTGAAACTCTGGAGAATTCAAGGAGGAGGCAGCTGATAGTGGTCAATGAGTTTGTTAGCATTTTGTGTTTTAAACCATCTGTAGCCTTGAATCTCTCTCTCTCTCTCTCTCTCTCTCTCTCTCTCTCTCTCTCTCTCTCTCACACACACACACACACACACACACACACACGCACGCACGCACACACACACACACACACACACACACACACACACACACACACACATTAGATATCTGGCTTGTTCCACGAAGGTCAGAAGAAACTTTCCATAGAATTCTAGCTGAATAGAAGAGCAGTCTAATTGTCTGGCTGATTCAGAAAGAGTAAGGAAACAAAAAAGGAAAAAAAAAATAGAAATAAATGAATTCTGAGGCCAGAAAAAGAAACCCCGATTCTTAAGGAAGAACTTAATTTCTTAATAATAATACTCCTAAGCAGTTGCCAAAAAATGTTTGAGAATTATCTACTGTGTACTTAGAAGAGAAAAGGGAGACTTCAACACGATTTTAAGTCAATTGCTAAGAAGATCATTTACTTCTTTCCTTGGTTTTGAAATGATTTATGCACCATTAACATGTCTTGTTTTATTTAAAAGGTTTTTTTTAAAAAATATTTTATATACCAACAACAGTTCTCCCTCCTTTTCTCCTCCTGCTAACATTTCACTTTACCCCACTACCTAACCCACTCCTCAGAGAAGGTAAGGCCTCCTTTGGGCAGTTAACAAAGTCCGGAATATCAAGTTGAGGCAGGACCAAGCCCTCTCCCCAGTATCAAGACTGAGCAAGGTAACCCTCTATAGGGAATGGCCTCCAAAAACCCGGTTCATTCACTAGGGAAAGCCCTTGTCCCACTGCCAGGGGGCCCCACGAACTGCCTAAACCACACCACTGTCATCCACATTCAGAGGGCCTAGTTCGGTCCCATGCAGGTTCCCGAGCTGTCAGTCCAGAGTCAGTGAGCTTCAACAAGCTCAGGTCAGCTGGCACTGTGGATTTCTTCATTATGATCTCGAACCCCCACCACCTGCTCATTTTATCCTTCCTCCATATATTGGACTAGACTGTAGGAGCTCTACCCAGGGTTTAGCTGTAGATCTCTGAGTCTGCATCCATCAGGTACTAGAGGAGGGTTCTATGATAATGATTAGGGTGGTCATCAATTTGATTACAAGGAAAGGCCAGGTACTCACTCTGATATTATTTGGAGTCTTACCTGGGATCACCTTTGTAGAATCTTGGGAATTTCCCTAGTACCAGGTTTCTGCTAACCCCATAATTGCTTCCTCTTCCAAATAGCTCTTTCCTTGCCCTCCCTCCCTGTACCTTCTCCAACTCACCCATCCCATTCCCTCACGTTCTCTTGCCTTCCCTTTCTTCCTCCTCCTCTGGCTTCCAATGTCTTTTCTTGTTTTCAATGTCCCCCTGTCTGTCTATCTGTCTATTGTCCCTGTTTGCGTCTGTTTATATGTCTCTCTTTTTCTTGAGCTTGCAAGCACGAGTGTACATTTGTGAGTTAGAGAGAGAGAGAGAGAGAGAGAGAGAGAGAGAGAGAGAGAGAGAGAGAGAGAGAGAGAGAGAGAGAGAGCAGGTTCATGTGTTCCCACATGTGCACGAGCACATGTGGTCAGAGTATAATATATGTGGGTATGGTATATGCACCTGTTCAAATATGCTGATGTCCTGAATGTCTTGCTCAATCACTTTACATCGTGTTCCTTTGAGACTTTTTCTTTTACTGAAGTTGGTGGTCAGCAAGTACAAATAATCCTCTTATTTTCATATCCTATAGGTTTGCGAAGTAATGGACCTAGGTTTTCTATTTGCTACCACCCAGGCCTTCATCTGTCATCTACCCCGACTAGGACCTGCCTCTGAAGGAAGTCCTGTGGGATGATACCTGGAAGGTCTCTAAGATTCTGGCAGCCACAGGCTATCCCGGAGGAGTTCTGGTGAGGATAACAGTGAGAATGCTGTATCAGAAACAGGAGAACTTGAACCAGACCAGTGACCTATTGCAATGAACATTTGCCTGTAAAGCTGATGAAACAGACAGGTATATTATATTTCACACCAAAGTCTTCATTGCCTCCAGGATGAGTAAAGAGGTGATAGAGAGGCAGGAAAAAGGGAGAAACAAAGAATTTTTTTCTGTTGTAGGGGTGGTTTTTGTGTTATGTTCTGTTACTCTTACTTAGTTTTGTTCTGTGATCTGTTGGCACCCCTGGCCGCCTTCTCATTTCTGCAGGGAAGTGGAGGGGTCCATCTGGGGTAATAGGAAGGAGGAAGGGAAGAGGAGCGAAAGAGGGCAAAACTGCAGTTGGGATGTCATTGTATGAGAGAAGAGTAAAACGTATTCTGGAGATTTGAACTCAGGTTCTCACACTTTCAAAGTAAATGCTCTTATTTACTGAGTCATCTTTCTATTACAGGGTTTTTTCCTTTGTAAAACTGTTTTTGATTCCCACTTTACCACATTTCATGTTTCCATCACAATGGTTGCCTTCTAGTCTTAACTAGAGAAAGTAGAACTGTAGAGAAAAATTTTAGAAAGAGGTTGATTTTTTTTCTGAATACATTTGAGAATCTTTTTTTCTTTTCTATTTTTATGAAGTTATTCAACTTCACTAATGATTTGGCAAAAGTAATGAATTGCTGGCTAATTAAATTTGCAGATGGTAATCAGTAGTGAGGGTATATGAGGATAAAGGAATAATGCAGAGAACTCAAAAGCCTTGTGTACTGTGCATGAGAGAATAGGAGGACATGAGTCAGAGTGTGCAGTTACATCTGGCAGCTAGAACAAGGTGGAAGGGAAGCATCTTGATAAAGGAGCTACTGGGTAGCAGCAAGAAGGCACTTGCAGTAAGAACATGAACTAGACAAAGATAGCTGTGTGATATTAGTGATTATTTCTGTTAGGTTAACTTATGTACTAGTGTATGAAAATCTCCTTTGCAAAATATTTCAGAGAGAAATCTACAAAACTGCACCCCTGATAGGATTTTTAACATTTAAAAGATGAGTGGTTCTTCATATCTCTGAGAAATCATGGATTCTGAGTTAGCCTCTCACATGTTATCAATTATGAATAAATACTTGCATAAGGTATTTATGGGGATCAGACATAATTTTATCACTTTTATATGGGAATAAGTCATTGTATAAAGTATTTGGTTTTATTGTAACATTTTCATGCATGCTTATTACTTACTTGACAAGTACTTTCTTAGTAACTTTTCTTTTTCTCCATTTTCCTTTCAAAATTTCTAATAGCTTCCCTATGTTTCTTTAAATTTTTCACTAAAATGATTGGGTGAGAGTAAATTATGATACCTCTTTGTATCTCTGACTTAATTTTTAACATGATGATCCCCAGTTTTCCCTTGTTCCTGAAAATATTTAATTCTCCTTATGACTCAATAAAAACTCCATGATTTATAAATGTAATAAATTATCAGTTCATCAACCAAATATTATCTAGGCTAACTAGTTTACTTACTATCAGTGGTGTTTCCGTTAGCACAATGTCTTAGTTACAGTTAGTATTGATGTGATGAAACATTGTGACTTAAACAACTTGGAGAGGAAAGGGTTTATTCTACTTGTTTTCACAGTTCATCATCAAAGGGGGTCAGTGCACGCACTGCTACAGGGCAGGAAGTTGGAGACAGGAGCTGGTATAGATGCCATGGAAGGGTGCTGATTACTGTCTTGTTTCTCATGTTCTGCTAATCCTGTTTTCTTTTTCAAACTCTGGACCAAATGCCCTGGGATGTCATCACCCACAAAGGCCTGAGCTTTCTCTATAAATTGTTAATTAACAAAATGTCTACAATCTTGCTTACAGCCAGATCTAAGGCAGGCATTTTTTCAATTGATATTCCCTTGTCTCTGATGACTGTAGCTAGTTTTATATCTTGCTGATATAAAACTAGACAGTACACATGGGTATTCACATGACCCTACAGAAAGTTGAAACTGTTTCTTTGAAAACTTTAGTCAAAGCAGTATATTTGGATTAAATATTAGTTTTACTAACCATAATATGTTATTATGTTATAGAAAGGGTAAATTAAAATGCTATATGAAATGTGTAAAAGTAAGGTATTTTCCAAGTATGTTCATTGTATTAAAATACATGTAATTTATAGGTATATCAGTTAATTAAATATTAATATATTTCCATGTCTTAATTTACTCAGGGTGGTGGGGAGTTTGCTTATATAAGAAACCAGGCTGTATTCATAGGAACTCACATTTATGGTCTATATAGTAATTATAAGACTTCTAACATATAAAAATTTAATATGATTAAATTTAAGGTATCAATAATTGGTTTTCATATATTTATTTTCTTTCTAAATATTTATGGAACAATTATATTGTTAATATTGGTGTAGGCAATAGAGCTAGAGTTGATCATTTCTTAACCTTCCACTGTATCATATTTTTTTTTTTGTTTTCATAATGATGACTATCAGTCTCAACAGGATATGATGGGATTATTTTTCATGTGAAGCAGAGACTAATGAGGGAATAACTTGCTAAGTTAGTTTTATCTACAGTGAATAACATAAATCTCAGAGGATGCAAATGGAAGCCAAAATGATCTAACAAATGTGATCAGATGGCCAGAAGAGAAACCCTTTGTTTCATGTAGAAGTCTGATAATAGAAAGCCTGAGGTGAGAAGCATTGGCTACTTTTGAACATGTGAGAAACAGCTACTGGCTGGCGCAGATTATGTGGACACAGGATTTGCAGAAATGGAGTTGTACATATGGATACAGTAACAGAGGTTTTCATATGTCAAACTGCTCATTATCTTGAGTGAGAAGGAGAGATCACAAAATGTTTTAAGGAGGCAGCATCAATATAACCAATGATAATGTAGTTTATCATGGAAAATTGAAATGAATGGAGCAGAACTGGAGTTAGTGGTACGAATGTAAAGCTATTTCAAAGTCCAGGTACAGGAACATTTCCAGGGTAGACCCTGATGTTACAGTAGGATGTGATATGGAGTGTCTATCTGTATACTGTAAATATCATTGGTTAATAAAGGGACTTTTTTGGCCTATGGCAAGGCATTTTAGAAGTATGTGGGAAATCAAATCAAAGCACAGAAAAATGGGAAAAAGGGCCATATCAAACAGAGGCACAGCAGAAACAGAGGCAAGAAGACAACCACGCTGCTCTGAGAAAAGCTAACCAAGCTGCATGGCTAAACAAGATAAGGATCATAGATTAGTTTAAGAGTGAGAGCTAGCTAGTAATATGCCTGAGCCATGGGCCGAAACATTAGGAAATTAGTTTAAGACTTTGTGTGAGTATTTGGGTGAAGCAGCTGTGGGTGGTCTATTTGGAAGAGGTGGTTTGGATCTTAGGGCTAGCGAGGCTAGAAACTTCTTATTACAGCGATGTGTTTAAGAGACATAGTTACTCAGAGTAACTCAAGTTGCTCAGAGGATAGGTTGGATGCTTAGAAAGGTGACAAAGGCATGAAAGGAATTAATGATGGGAATAGGTACTGATTAACACACCACTGCTTCTCTTCACTGCATACCTTTTGATGAAGATAGGGATAAGAATGTTTTAGACATCTTGACTGTGCAATGAGATAAAGCATTCCAGAAGCAATCAATGGATGACAGCGCAGCCTTCTTCTGTACTTCCATAAATGACTGAGTTTTCATCTTTGATCTTTGCAAATGACAGTTTGTTATTTTTTTCAGTAATTTCCATGAATGATATATTAGTGCTTAAACATACAGTGCCCTTAAATGAGGTTTGCTTTAGACACTGAACCTCCATTTCTTTATATGGGAGAATGGGGCAACACCTTACTCCGACATTATTTTGAGTCTAAATCCAGTCTTCTTCTGAGAACCTTATAAAATCATTTATACAAAAACATAGAACACTATTATTTCTTTTTCAAAGACAGGGTGTATGTCTACAAACTAGCAAAGTTGGATTATTGAATTTATTCCAACTCCTTGTCCTCACACTTAAGAATGCAAAAACACCCATGTCCCCTAGGTTCTGGAGACCCTCAAGTCTTACTCTTCCCACAGATAAATAAATGACACAATTGCTTCTGTCTGTAATGTCACATGTTTCTATATAGAATCTCCCTCTCTACTGAAAGAAATCCAAAGCCTATTTGAACATGAGGCTGAATTCTTCTCTACCAATCATCACTGTCATAACTGACCAATCCAGCAGTGCCTCTGCTGAAGAACAGACAGGTTGAATGACAGGAAGCACAGATCTCCTGCTCACACAAATCTTGGTAGGCAAGGAATGAAAAATAGGTGTGCTGGGCCTGTCCTACACCGACAGCTTCTGCCAGACCAACATTTCAATCAGCAGTATGTTAAGCCAGCCATGTGTCACTCAATAAAGTCTCTTTCGGTGGCAACTCAGGGAAAAATTGTGTCCCTGTGCTGCTAAAGAAAAGAGAATTACTGGTCCATCAGTGACATCTGCAACACTTCCTTACCTTGCCAGATGATTAGGATACAACCTATTTGGAGACTTTATTCTTCCTGAAGTAATGACAGCTAATACCTTTCTGGCAGAGAAGAGTAAATCATGGTTTATAGTGACTGCCCTACACCAGCAGGAGCTGTCCAGTCTGTCCAAAAATGTTAATTTTTTATGCTTTCTTTGGGCATAAAAGGGAATAACAGGACTATAATTCAAATATAACTTTACACTTATAGTTGTATACATGCCTGTTTACATAGACACATACTTGCAAGAGGAATAAGGGGAAAATGTTGCTTTTCTGCTGTCATTGTAGAACATCCATGTTAATTTGATTGGATATAGATAAACATTTTAAACCTGCAATTTGGTTGTAACCACACTGAATATATACATTTATAATAGTGTATCTACTGCATATCAAAGTGCACACAGAACATTTACATACCAAATCATACATGTAATATTAGCTGACTCACAATCTTATAGTAACAGGGAAATGCAGATATAAGTGAATAAGGATTGCATCAACATGGACCTGTTGTGTGAACAGATATTTACATGCACACACATAATGCATGGGCTTTTATTAGGTAACATTTATATCAAAAAGAAAATAATGAACAGTTATTTACACATTGAAATATCTAACTGTCATTGCTTGAATCATGTTTAAACTGTAAGACAGAAAAAAAAATCAATTCTATATAGAAGAGGTTTCAAAGAGCTGTAAAATCCATTATATTTTATTCTCAAATATCATTCATAGAAGTTTATTCTCTTTCAGGAAAGTCTTGTCTCGCCTGGGGGAGGGGGAGCAAGGGTACAGCCCCAGCTGGAAATGGTAGTGGGAAAGGCACTGCAAAGTTCAAGGCACAGGTCAGGGATTGGGTCAGAAATGACACTTTCATCTTCTCTGGCAGTAGAAGAGAGGTGGGAAGGTTTCAAATGTCCTGATTCAAATAATGGCCATGAGGGCTATCCAATGTGACATTTGTCACCTCATTGATTGCTAAGTTTGACTTGGTCAATTCACATTAAAACATAAATGTACATGAAAGCCAGGAGGAGGCTTATAAAGTTCCTCCTTTTTTTGTCTAAAACAATGAGACAAAGAAGCTGAAAGAAGTGTGACTTTTCTGATATGACTCTAAAGAAGGTACAGAGTTTGTGACTGACTGAGTGGAGCCCGATTTCTTCCATGTTTGACTTCCTGTTTTGTCCACTAAGCATGCAATTAAAGACCACCTCCCTCCCCTGCCCCCCGGGCATAATGGAATCCTCAAAGAACTTTATAAAAATATGAAGAGTAAAGTCAGTCCATCTGATGAAGCTTCTTTTCAGACACCAGAAGGAGGACTGAGGGGTGACCAGGGTCAACACAATATCCAGACTCAGTTGGCATGTGCTGAAGAATGGTTTCTTTTATAAACCTCTTCACTGATCATGAGATTTTTTTTGGCGGGGGGGGGGGGTGGTTGGGGCTAAGAAGATCATATAGTCCAGGGTAAAGATGAAGAGAGTTTGGGAGTCAAAAGGACCCAATAAGGATATTGCACATCAGGATGTTCTGATTACTGTAAATAAAAAAGGAAAAATAGAGATTTTTTTCATTTTATTTATTTTTTTATAAAAAAAAATCCTCCATATATATTCCTGCTCCTATTCCCTTCCCTCCTCCCAATCCGTCCCAGTCAGCCTTCTGCCTCTCCCCTCTCCATCCTGCCATTCCCTCTTGCAAAATGATATTATATCTAATGTATGGTAAATTTATAGGATCATCCATAGCCACACATGGGATCCATATAACCTAGGAGAAAGGTTCTGGGGAAAATCTTTGGAACTTGAAAGAAATATTCATAAGCAAATGAACTCAGCCTGAAGTTAAAGAAAGAAATATGGAGTAGAGACAGAAAGGTGATGCTGAAAATAATAAACAATGACTAAAGGTCCCAGATTTTTTGCTTAAAAAGAAAGAAAATCTAATATATAAGATTACACTTGAATTGATGAGATGGGTTAAATTAAACAATATGCAAATGTACTGTGACATTGCTGCACAAATGTTAGAAAACTATGATCAAGACATGATCTGTGTGGTGTTGTTCCTCGATTCTCTCACAGCTGATTTTGAAGGTCTTTAATAAACTACCTATCTAAGAATCATGAGGATTGCCCACTTCTTTGCAGTGAAATATACATTTAATAAAACCAGTCTGGAATATCAGAGAACATATTCACTCACAGTCAAGACAGGAGTGTCAGAGAGTGGTAACTCACACCTTTAATCCCAGCATGGGAGAAAGACTGGGACTGGTGACCTATGCCTTTGATACCATAACACCGGAGACAAAGATTTTTTTGTGTGTGTGTGTTTCTCTGAGTTTAAAGCCTAACTATCAAATAGTCGTAGCTCACACCTTTAATCTTAACTCTAGATTATGATGCAGAGCTGAACCCAGAAGTGTAACAACTGTGCAAAGAAGGTATTTAAGGCAGTCATAGGAAGAAGAATTATTCTGATGAAGCCATGAGGAATGAGGCTAAAGAGTCTGGAAGAAAGCTTTTACATTGAGAAGTTGTTTGGGTGAGATTTGACTGGCATCTGTTTCTTCTCTCTGATATTCCAGCTTTCCCCCCAATATTTGGCTCTGAGTTTTCACTTAATAACAACTAGACTTTGTGTTACATTTCTCTAATGTAATTTCCGGCATCTACTTTACTGTTTCTGGAATGTGACTATAAGGTATGCCACTCATTGCAATTTCCACACAGGTTTTAGAATAAAACTATTTAACACAATGATACAAATGAGATTTTCTTTTTATATATTACTAAATACAGAAATTTCTTCCATGTTTTAAGAGTACTTCAGAGAAGAAATTTGCTTGGTTTTGAGGGTCAATAAAATTTCAAAGTGTTAACACTAGTCTTCACTACCCATTGCTTTGTGATTTAACATTGGGTATCTTTTAAAATTATAAGATAGTGAAAAGCAAGAAAACAGGCACTATTACCTTGACCTAAAGGCTTGGCATTCAGCACTTGAAGCCCTAATATTCAGGGCATGGCTAGACCAGTTTAAGAACATGTGATCTCTCATGATCTTGGATGGAGGATCTGACCCACTGAGCTTGCCTTATGCACCAGTTCAGCTTTTCAGGAACCACACAATCCTTACCCCAGGCCTTTGTAAAGGGGCCTGGTGGAAGGGAGTAAGCAGGGAAACCAGCCATCCAGCAAAGCAAGCTGCATCTCAAGCTCCTTGTTTCTGGCTCTGGGTGACTGGAAGTCCTGTGGCACGCTAAGTCATAGAGACAGAGGCCAAGAAGTGGCCATGGATGGTCTGGAACCACATGCCAATACAGAGATTATAGATACAACACAAAGAAGAGTGGAATCAGGAGCTACAGGTTGCCACCAAGAAGGCAGGATGTAATGAACACACGTAAGCCATGAGCCACATAGCAATCCATAGATCAATAGAAATGAGTTAAGTGGTAAGAGTTAGTTGATAATGAACATGAGCCATAGGCCAAATAGTTTGTCATTAATATAAGTCTGAGTAATTATTTTATGAGTGGTGGTTGCTGAACCAATTGGAAACGATTCCTCTGGATAGGATGGATCAGAAACTTTTGACTACACAACAAACAACAATAATAAAAATATTTTCCACAGATAATAGCTTTATAATTTTAAACTATCTGCTTCAAAGCCCTCATTCTACAACTTAGAGAACAAAATCAGAAGAAGAAATTAAATTGACAGGAAATATATGTTAAAGATGATAATTTCAGAGATTCCACATCTCTGAGGTTAAAACAGAGTCTTGAGCACAGTAAACATAAGCTGAATTGTTGTCCTATACACTATAGATATCTTCATGCTGAAGAATATTTGGAGATTCCCAATTCTTCATTATTTTTTTCTGAATATGCCTCTTAGACACTGCTTAGCCCTAGATTTGCTCTACTTTCTCATGCTATTCTTTTATTACTTACATGCATATTTTTAAAACAAAATAATATTTATAAAACCACTCAATGCATTTTCTGAAAACATTTCAAGCATTTTACAAATGTTAACTTTGAATATGCAGTTTATGGAGGTTTTCCAAGTAAATTGCAAGCCCTAGGGAAAATCCAAATTTTATATTCTTTCAGGATGTCACAATTGCCCACAGCCCCTACAGACAGATTCCAGACACTAGATTCTTGCTTTCTCATTTACTGATTATAACTGAGAGGCAGCCACAATTCTGTGCCCATTGGAGGGAAGGAGAAAGTCTGACATTAAAGCAATAAAACGAACCATTTCCCCTACGGAGTTAGTCTAACACTAATAAAAGCCTTGAGTTGCACTGTCATACTCTCTTCCTATTATTCTCATATATTTTAAACCGAATGTAAATGTCAGGATTCTTTATCTATCTGCATGGTCAGTGAATGTATTCCTACTAAAGGAAAACATAGGATGGTTTTTCCAGCAAGGGAAACCTTGTCTTCAGAGACCCTTTCCACCTTTCATGTGCAGGGTCATGTAGGACCCACAGAACAGTAGAAACAAAAGAAGTTGGGCCCAGACTTGTTTCCTAATTCCAACTCTTGCTTTTTCTCTCTAGAGTATAAAACAAAACAAAGGTTGATTTTGAAACCACCATTGTGCTATCCCTCCCTGCAAACTAACTCTCCTTAATGACAGTATAGTTTTGCCTATGTCATTTTTCATGAACAGGTGAGATAAAGAAGAAGTTATTCTCAGAGCCAGAAATATATCTGATTTATCCAAACCTGTGGTTTTACATCTAGTTTGCATCAGAAATATCTGGAGATGATATATATATATCAGTTCTTTTTCACTAAAGCATAACTTCAAGGGAGAGAGGGAGACTCATGGATTAGGAAAGTAAACAAAGGTTGAGTTTCTGAGTAAGTAAATGGTTTGTGAAAGTCTCTCCCCAGTTTTATAAAAGAAACAAACACCTGTGGGTTTAAGGAGAAGACTTGCCAACTGAACTGTAAGAAGAAATGTCTCTACATGCTTACAAGTCATGCCAAGAGCACCAGGATTTCAGATTTCCGGAGTCATTCCCCATGTTGGTGTGGGCTTTTGGTGATATATCTGCTTTTGAGTAAAACAGTTTCCTGTAAGTAATATTTCACATTATATTTTTGGTAGAAACTATAGTAAAATTCACTGGCTCATCAATTTGGACTTTGGAAATGGTTCATTTGTTCTGTTGTGGGGCAATGTTTCAAGGTGAGTAAATATGTACATGTTTTATATTCCCACAAACAATCTTTCACCCAAAAGAAGGGCTTATATAAGTGAGATTTCTGTGGCCCTAGGGACCCTATCTCACTGATGAGTCAAGGGTCCCAGATATTTTCATTTCTGACAGTTTCTTAGTTATGCTGCTGATGCTGGCCTGGGGACCACACTTTCTTGAATATTCATCCACATCTCAGTTGAATGGTGACTTAGGTGCTGTAGTTGCTGTGATGTGATGTGTTAACTCAATTTCCCAAAACAAAACTGCAGTAGAGCGTGTATGTGGAAGTACTTTATTAGAACGTGTGTGTGTGTGTGTGTGTGTGTGTGTGTGTGTGTGTGTGTGTGTGTGTGTGTGTGTGTGTGTGTACAGACATTAAAAAGTTCTATAGGAAAATAGACTCATTGAAATATTATAAGTTAAATACAATTTCAAAGTACTTGAAAAACTGGGATCAGAACATGTGTTCCTTCATGCCACCTGACGGAGACTTACTAATGAAGAGAGTGTGAAGCCTTTTTGTATTTCATTTTAAGCAATCACACAGGCAGATAAGAAGTAGCACCTTTTTTAAACCAATAGTCCAAGGTCATTGCAGAGAAAGTACAGACTACACTTTCACTTTTTGTCTAAATAAGGAGGTTCTAAATCTCATAAAAACTATGTAAAATAAGAACAATTATGTGTTGTCCAGGCAAAATAAATGATAATAACATAAAAAAATGAGACTACAACTAACAAAAACAATATCAAACAAGAAATACATACTAAATTTCCACACCAAAGGTAAATGACAAATTACAGAAATTACTCCAATAGCTGTCCTGTTATTAAGAATCTAAATCTAGTACCTGATATATTCTTAGCTATGCTACAAGAGAATTGTAACTTTAACTATCTATTCTTAAACCCCATCAAACACCAAAGAAGGAAAATATAACCTGATTAAATAGGAAGTACAAACAAGCAACTTCAGAAAAACACAAGAAATGACAGAGATAGCTGGCTGCCTGAACAGTCATGCAGTGTTCAGGGCATCCATTTTTGGTTACAGGCATAGGATGTCTGACAGACCATCTTCAGAAACAAACAAAAAAAAAATGAAAGACTTTCTGTAGTAGGTGTTTTTACTTGCGTGTTCTGGCATAACCCTGAGGTATGGACTTGCAGCCCTGCTGACACTTAGCCTTAAATAATGACACAGGTGCTTATATTATTATGAACTATTAGTCTTATAACTTAGGCTCATTATCAGCTAGGCCTTACAACATAGCCAATTTTTATTAATCTGTCTTGACACATGACACATATCTTACCTGTACTACTTTACATCTTGATTTTTGAGTGGCTAGATTATGTCTCTCCTTATACTATGCTCTTTTTCCTATGTCTATGCTTGAATTTCCTACCTGCTTCTAAGCTGCTTTACCATAGGCCAAAACAGTTCTTTATTATCCAGTGGTATTCACAACATACACAAAGACATCTCATATCACTTTATTTTTTTTGCCTAAATAAAAAATAAGGTTTTAATATAAAATATCAAATTACATATAGCAAACCAGCTATTAAGCAAAAATAATAGGTATAATTCAGTCTACTTTTATTTTGTATGATTAAAGAAAATAGTTTATTATTTTATTTATTTCATCTTTGTTTAAATTTTGTATTAATATATATTTTATATATAGCAATTTAATCTTTAACTTCATCAAAGACCACAGAGGGCTATTATAAAATTACCTGAGTAACAGGATGTATATTATAAGCAACTTTTAGACTTTGGAAATCACAGTGGCATTTATCTACTTAGACAGTTATTTAAAGTTTTTTTTTTTTTTTTTTTTTGTAACATTGGACACTCATTTTTAGCATATACAGGCCTAGAGTCTCTGCTTTTTAGGGAGTCTTTTTTGATCAAACCATATTATCCAAGAAGCAGTTTATAGGTTCTTATCTTTGTTTAAACAAAAGCAGAACATCTTTTGTAAAACAATGTATCTTTAGACTCAAATATTAAAGTCAAGATACCTTTAAAATATATATTCTAGTTTAACGTAGTAGTGTTTACAATCAAATGTATTTCTGCAGTTATCCTATTAACACTTAATTTAAAAAAAAAACATTATATTTATATATGTGTGTGTGTGTGTGTGTGTGTGTGTGTGTGTGTGTGTGTGTGTGTGTGTGTGTTTTCTACATAGACATTCCACATCAACTTTCATACCCTGCTGTGGTAAGATTCAGCAGACACCCTGTCTTATGTCCTGCTGATCCAGAATAAACAGTATGCTTATGGTCAGCAGTTAAAGCAATGGCAGTTCTATGCTGAACAGGCCATTTTGGGCAAGAAGAAGATAAATTTCATGAGTGTCTGATGTGAGAATGCATTTGTGTGTGCTGTATCTTTAAATAAAGTAGCTGTTATGGGTCATGGCGGGCACCATAGAGGAAGTGGGAGGAGAATCAGAGCTTAGGTGAGAGAAGCAGGGTGGAGTCAGGCAGACCAAGCTGAAGCCGCCGAAAGAGCAACATGTAAAGAGACACGGGTGAGCCACGCGGGCCACGTGGCCCGCAGATTAATAGAAATGGGTTGATTTAAGATGTAAGAGCTAGCTAGCAATGTGCCTGAGCCATAGGCCAAACAGCCTAAAGTAAATAGAAGCCTCTGAGTCGTTTCTGGAGACCCGGGCGGCGGGCAGATAAGCGGCGCCGGGCAGGTCTGTGGGTCCGGGACCTCTGGGGCATGGGACCAGCGAACTAAATACAACAAGTGTCCTTGAGGATCAACATTTTCTCAGGAGAGATCTGTGTTGTCAGGAAAAAACATTCATATGTCCATAGAATTCTAAGTTGTTAAAACATTTAAATGTCATAATTTCTATGTCTATAGAGTGTTTGGAGATTACCTATGCACCCACCAAATATTTCCAGAAACCTAACTGACATGAGCATATGTATGACAAGCATGGGTGACTCTCACCTATAATTCTTATTAGCCTAAATAACTTAGAGACTAAGGCTTCACATTACAAATAATAATTTTTAAACAGATGTACAGTATAAGAACAATGACTTCAAATTTGTGACAATATTGTAATCAAAGGTAAAAATGTATAGTGTAGCATAACAACAGCATCCTTAATATGTATCAGCACACAAAATATCCTAAACAGAGGTTGAACAAACATAAAGCAGGACAAATATAAATTTACACTTATATGCATATATAAAATATTTTGAACAGAAATAGGAACCTATATACAGTATGACAAATATAGTTTTGAATTTTTAACAATATAGAAATTATCTTTGACATGAATTAAAAATAATATTACATTTGTATCAATATACAGGAATTCATACCAATGCAATTACCTAATGCTGTCAGTTACTAAATTAGTTTGCAGGAAGATACAATGACCTCCCTTAGCATTCTATCTATCACATGTTTTTTCTTTTTGAAAGGAAATTCCTGAGCCTAAACTTTGTTCCACCCCAATCCTATTATAATTTATATCCAACCCCTAACGGATGATAATAATCCAAAGCCCCAACAAAACAAAAAATGTTGGGAGAGGTTGGATTGTTTTTCTAAAATTGCTTCTGCTGTCTTAGTAGTCACAGTGTATCTGTGGGATCCTATATGAAAACTAAAACAGTGGTAAAGCCACATTAGGAGCAGCTGTAACATTTGAAGACAGTCTCCATGTAATGCAAAAGGCTTACCAAACGTTCTATCTAGAGGTGTAAGATGGTAGACCATCTCAGGTAGGCACCTGGTATTAAGCAGTTTCTAGTCCAAGGCCAATCTTTGATGTTTATTCTCTCAATATAACCATTATGAACCAGGTAGAATCATTGTTATGGGGTTCATTATTGGACCATATAGCCAAGTATCATTTGTGAAAAAAATACCCACTACAAAATATATAGGACTAAATATAGGTTTGCAGAAGACCTAAAAATGAACAAATCACAGTCTTATAGTAATACCACTAGTGAAGGTATAACACAGATCTCATTAGAAAAGACTGACCGGAGAGTATCTTGTGTTATTCAAATGAAACTTTCATGAGTAAAATATATTTCTTTGGGTATTGATATATCTGAATAGAATAGTATTTATCTACCTATAATGTGAACAGATAAAGCCTTAGGATGAAGATACTGCCAAAGTAATCTCAGTCAGACGTTGATTGTCATTTTTTTCTATATTAAATTTACTGATAAATTAACAACCTCAAACCAGAGCTATAATCTCTTTGTATTGGTTATTATGATAGAAGATAAACATTGTCATTATTTAATACAGTCTCAATTTGGGTTTTCTATCTGTGGATTCTGAAGCTCATCATAGACTGATTTTTCAAAGTGCAAAACAGAAATGGTACAGACCACTAAAACTGTAGTCCAAGTTCTAGAAGTGTCCTCATTTGTTTGATATAACTACAGAATCAGAGAAGCCACATAGTTTCACAGAATCAATATCTTCATAGAGCAACATTGTGGAGCCCTTCATTTTGATCAGGTTGAGAAACACTGACACATTAGTCATTTTGAATGTTACCATCAGTTTATTACTGACACCTTGGTGCCTCTTTCTAATCCTTTTATTCCCTGTTCCTTATTTAAAAATATAATTACATCAGCCTATGGAAATGTATCCAAATCTGTAATTGATTGCTGGCTAATTAGTCTGGAAGGAAATTTTTCTGTAGGAGTTAGTTTTCCTAAATATTAATGAGCAATTAGAATTCTATTCTGAAAACTGACAACATCGAGTTGAGGGTGAGTAGAAGGAGGTGAGGAATAAAATGATATTCAAGTAAACATGCTCCTTTATTACAGGTTACTATGTGGGCTTCTATTTTTTGAAGACTGGTACCTAGTAATTTGAATGAAAGTAAATGAGCGTGGTCCAGGGTGACCTTCATAAATAAATGAGTCACCTATCAAAAAGGAAACAAACAAATACATCTCTTTAAAACATAAGCAGCAAATGTAGGGTTTGTTATCACTAAGAAGAGGCTAGAATGTGACTTTGGCTTGAGATACTCTACAGCACAACATACTCAACAATATGTGTCTAGAATTTCATAGTGCATAATGATCATTCTATGGTGAAATAAATTTTGTAATTTTTGGGAAATGATCATAATGAACTTAGTGGTTTATTTTTTATGAGTATTGACTAGAGGTAAATTTTTAAAATTTGAACTTCTTCTCCAGACCTCTGCTAAAATTACCTGACTGGAATCAGGTTTTACATTCACCTCTCCCTCCTCTGATTATGCTGTTTCTACTTAGTACAAAGTATGGCATTTTACAAATGTTAATAAATTTGGCCCATTCTTCTCTTCAAAGTGCATTCAGGTATTTTTGAATTTGCATCCTTTCTACCATTGCCAGTAAACCCATCTTTAATGGTTATACACTCTCACTCTTACTTTTATTTTGTACAGTATAGCTAGACAGCTCTTATGTGAACTTTGTATATAATCAAGTATTTTTATCAAAAATTTTTCTTGTACCTTTGTCTGTAATAAAACCTTATAGGTATTCCTTAGGAGAAGCAAGTCTCAGTTTACAGTAACGTATCTACTTAGGCGATTAGCTATTGAGTGTCTTTTATCGTGGAAAATATCAAAATATATTGCAAAAGAACGCTGTCTTATTTATCATGGCCCAGTGTTTGGTGCATGACTGATGCACATGAGATAATTAATAAATTCTTATTTAATGCCTGAATAAGTTGTGAATCACTGACAATGCCTAAGTTTTTTGAATGCAATTTGAATATAGGAATTTTTTTTTTGCAGCTTATAAGTAAAGTTCTATAGCATATATTTTAAGAAATGATTTCCTGAAGTCAATTCCACTCCTCCTAAGTGTGAAAAGAGAAATATATGTTATAACTACATTTCAAGCTCTGACTAGCTGTGTGACCATGGGCAAAGTTATTTCAAGCTTGAGATTCACATGTGGAGTGATGAGGCTGCACCAGATAATCTCTACAATCCTTCACAGCACCCAAGTTCTGATGTTCTAATTATACAGAAGCAGTAGCACTTATACTTTGGCCATGGCAAAAGCTCTTGAAGAGTACATTGGTTCAGACTGACCTTATTTCAGTCTATTATAGTCTAAGGATAGCAGATCCAGAAAGAAAACACTGCAAAACCATCTAACCATGAGCCATTTCACAATATTTTTCCTAGTGTCTTTGTTGAGAGAAATGTGGGGTGGGTCTCATAAAAATGTGAAGGCCTAGCTTTGTATCTGTTTGAAAGGTGTTCCAGGAACATTAATTAATAGATCAATGACAATATTGAAGACAGAGGTTTGTGACAACCCACAGGCTCTCCTGTTTCTTGCTCAGTTGCACAGATTTAGCACTGTCTTAGATGAAGTGTAAGAGATCAAGTTCATCAAATACACAGCTGACATGACGACAGGGATATCTCAGAGGTCAGAACCAAAATTCTAGTGACCTGAACAGCCTTGGAAAATTAACAGTAACCAAATTCGTCAGAAAGAATGTAAGAGTAATAGAAATTCAAGGGCTGAACACGGTAGTACATACCTGTAAAACCAGCACTCTGAATGAGAAATTTGAATTCAAATTCAGCATTCTGAGACCTGTGTAAAAATAAAACTAATAACTGACTAATAAATTGATATACAAATGTTGTGGGAAAAAAAGCACTTTCCAACAGCAAAATTAGATAATCACAAAAAAGAATATATAATCATTTTCATATATATATATATATATAATCATATGTATAGTATGTGCATATCTACGTAAGTCTTTTAGTTAATAGTAAGGTCAAGATAAGATGGTCAACCACTATAAAAGTTCACTGCAATCTGACATTTAATTAGTAAAATTTAAGATATAAAAATGAAGCAGGTGACGTGTTTTCTAGTCAGTGCAGCTCCATAACAATTCTAATTTTTAAGAGCAGGAGAAATAGTTCAAGATAATTTGATACAAGTGAATAGGATACTAAGTAAAAGATATGAAAAAGTAGGGTACATACTGAATAAAAAGAATGATTTTTGTGACCATCATTCTCTTACCCTCTACAAAGCAGTATTAAACACCTGCCTGGTTTAATTCATTGGTGCTAGAATATTCTTCATCATATACATGTTTTTGTCCTATTTTATATGCTCTTCATGTGGCTAAAGTTTTTATGAGAGGGTCAGTGAATTCATTTTAATCAGTTCTTATCATCAAGCTCAGAATCCATTTCCTGGGATTAATGAGGTGGTATGTTCATGAATGCATTTTTTCTCTTTAAAAATTCTTACTCATGTATTACAAGGCCAAGTATTTTGCTTTGTTTAAACCAGTGGGTAAGAAAATGTGTCAAAAATAAAGGAATAGCCTATCTATATAAAATATGAAGCTTTCCAGACATGGAATTCACCAACACCATATATGATCAGGCACAACTGAACATTTTGAGGACACATTTTCAGGAGCCACTGGAGAAAGAACCCACATTACATACTATATTTTGCCTGGAAAACTGTAAAAGCCTTTAAAACTGTTCATTTCATAAGTTCTTCTCGTAAAGTTAGTACTTATCCAAAAAAGCAAAGGATTCTCTGCCAAAGTTTCTTCTTGGACTTTACTCTATGTTCTATAACGTATAGTGCCCCTTAGATGCTCTTGATAAAAATATCAATCTTTCTTTGTAAAACTTTCTTTATAAAATTTTCCTCTTGCTTAAGAGATTTAGTCAAAAAGGAAAGGAAAAAGACAGAAAAAGGTCAACAATGCCTAAACTAAACCCTGCCTCCTCCATTTTTCTTTAGAATTCTTATACTCCTCTATATTCTCAAAAGATTTCACTTGGTGTAACAAAAGCTTTTCCCAATCAAATGAGCCACCAACTCAAAAGAGAAGGAATGAGTAATAGTGTAGGTGAATGCATCTGCCCATCAATCCAGGTACTTGTTTTTTGTACTATATTTCTACACAACATCCTAGTGAAAATGGCAAGATTAGATCTATTATTATTGAAATCTTTTTCATATGCCATTATCTGCTATGAACACCAGAAGTTGTATGGCATATTTTTTTCTTCTGGTAAAGTATGTGTAGAAATAAATGTGAAACCTATTTTTTCCTCTCAGCAAATTGGAAAGCAAAATCTACCTTCCTTGAAGTGGTGTTGATATGGAAGGAAAAATAAACAAATGCATGGACTAAATAAAGGGAAAGTGATAACAGAGAAAACATGATTGAAATGCCTATTATGACTTAGTGTTGTATAAAAATAAAAATTGCATATCCATCACATCATTTCAGATGACACATTTGTTTACCAATATGTGGCTTCTCTGCTGGCAGAAAAGAGCTGTGTAAGAAATTATGTTTTGATGATTTATCTTTCTTTGGAAATTAAAGAGTTTCTTCCCAAAAATATTTGGATTGTTTAAAAATAAATGATTGAAAGCAAAGCATGTAGATGAAATTCCCTTTTGGAATGTGCTTCATTTGTTTCAGAATGTAATAGTGTCTAGATGATAGACATGGAAGTATTTTCTTTCTTTCAAGAGCACTGAACCCTGTTTAGAGCCACCCACACTCCAGGCCAGGCTACTTTTTCAAACTTTCTGATACATCTGTCTTTTTAGAATTTTATCTTTTGATTGCCTTACTTTTCACAGAGAGTGTCAGCAATTTCTTTGGCACAGCACTAGACTCCATACCAGAGGGAATCAGCAGGCTTCCCTGGCCTCAGAAAACCATTGGTTAGCATGCTTCAGTAATATAATTCAGACCATTGGAGTTTTAAACATTTCATAGCTACCACTGCATATATTTACAATAACAAAATAATGAAATTACAATGAAATTCTTATTTTATCCACATCATTCTTGTTTGTGCATATTACCCTATCCTATAATCAAGGTTACTAAAACAGAGAAAGGTTAAAGAATTCACACAAAATGAGCTTGTTAGCAAATATCCCAGTTGGAATCTAGCTCTGGCAGCATCTCCATAATGTTCATAATCAATGCTATTCCTTTTGGTTTATATATTCTTCTTAGTACAAATCGCATACTCTCATAATTGAGTTGGTCCTTGATCTGATTTTAATTGTGTAGGCTTCTCAGTGACACAGGTATTCCTCCAAGTTTTAGTGAAAAACTCAAAGCAGCTTGATGAAATGGATTAAGCTTTTGGTGCTAATGGAGATGAGGACACAACACTTGAACATATATTTAATTGAATATTCTTTTTGAATATTCTGTGTTTAACTGAATATTCCCATATTAGCCTTTGATAATGAGCATGAACATAAGGGACTAGATTTAGAATCTTTACCTGAACTAGAAAATTAATGTCTCTGGGGAAGGATACATCAGGTATTCGAGAATGTCATGGCTTACAAAATCAGATTACTGAGATGCTTCCAAATTTTTTTATGTGAAACATTAGAAAGATTCTAGTGAGATAGAAGGTGAAAATATTATGACTGTGGCTTGACAAAGAATGGAATACAATGGAAAAATCAGGTAAGGTTGTAAATGAGCTGGTTTTGCATTTATACTCTGGGCTATGGTTAATAATGAATTTGGAATTCTAGGAATCTGGAATTATGACATAAGATAAATCAGCATGATACAAATGAGACGGCTCTGAAATCTATGCACACTCCAGCTCTCAGTTGTCATTTTGATGGTTGATGGATTATGTATTCTATAGCATTGTAAAATCCCTTCAAAAATATTTTGCTGGTGTTATGCAAGTTAGCTTAGTAAAACATCTAGGACAGGATGTGCATGCACAGTAGGTACTTACAATAACTGGTTTGCCCTGGATTTAATGTCACCTAGAATATGGGTGAAGCACAACTCTGTGTGAATCTGTAACAGCTTCCTGAGGATTATCTGACAGGAGAAGTCGTGGCTATATTGTAACCTAAGCCTTCCCCCAGACCAAAAACAATCAAACAAACAAACAAAGAGGTGAAAAAGACCAATACAGCCATTGGACACAACTGAATTTACTTCCCTTTGGAGATATTGTCAACTGTTCCCCATGCCTTCCACACCATGGTCCATTAAATTATCTAAAAACGTGCACCTAAGTAAATAAATCTTCCCTTAGAATTTGTTTCTTTTGAATATATTATCACAATTAGAAATAAAATACCTAATTCAGTAATCTCATTTTTTTCTCTGCCAGTGATGCCTTACAGACAGTAAAGATTTCCACAAATATTTAATTGCAATTCTCTTCCTGATGTGGAAATATCTTTCTGTATGCTATGAATATCAATCTTTAAATAACAGAGCTATTTTGGGCCATGACAGGCACCATAAAGAAGTAGGAGGAGAAATCAGAGCATAGGTACAAGAAGCAGGGCAGAGTCACGGAGATCGAACAAGATGCCCCAGGAGCAACATGTAAGGAACACAGGTGAGCCACGGGCCTCGTGGCAGACAGATTAATATAAATGAGTTGATTTAAGATGTAAGATCTAGCTATCAATGTGCCTGAGCCATAGGCCAAACAGTATAAAGTTAATATAAGCGTCTGAGTCATTTCTGGGGGCCTGAGCAATGGCAGTGGGCAGCTAAGAGGTCTGGTGCAGCAGGTCTGTGGGTCTTGGTAGAGGCCTCCTGGGACCAATAAACCCCCACTGTGACATCTTCCAACTGTAGGTTTTATTTCAATAGTCATTATAAATTGCTGGACTACTAGTCATTTGCTTTCCTTGCATACACTTGTATCAGTTAGTGTATTGTTTGTTACTAATGGAAGTTCATGAGATATCCACCAGTACTTTTATTAGAGAATGATGAAGGTATGAAAGAGTACACTGGGGCAAGGGATGTTTAGTGAGGAAAAATAATCAAACAATATTTCAAACTGACAATGAGAATATTTGAGGGAGTATCAATTAAAGTCTGAGTTTTGTTATTTATATACTTTAAACATCAGTTGGGAAATTATTTTTTAAATGGAAATAAGTTGTGAAGTTTTAAAGGAGAAGCATTAATATATAAAGTGATTAAGTATTACCTCTCAGAGAAAAAATAAGGAATTGCTAAGGTTATATAGCATAACTCTCTAAACCCCTTGAGACAGAAACATAGATACCACTAAATGAAAATCCAAGCATATATTAAGGCTCAGAAAAGACAAATACACTTACCAAGTTCAAATGAGTTACCCAATACCAGCCTTTGAACTCAAATAGCATTATTCTCTAATTCCTCGCTCAAGCCTTAGTGCTTCTTGATTCCAGGCAGGGAAAATATTATGGATGAATTCCTCTTTCCATCTCATTCAATTTCTCTTTTTAGAAACTTTTAATTAGTCCCCAACTCTGAGTCATTATTGCCATTTGTTATTAAGTATTAAGAGCTCTCCTGTTTACTTCTCCTCATCACCTCTCCTCAAGAGCCCTACCCTAAGACTTCTCATTTTAATTGTTATATTTTTTTCATCAGTGGGCAATGGAGCTTCCCTAATGATCTTAGCTTATTTAGAGACATTCTTGCTGCAGTGCATACCTCCAGTAAAAAGAAAGTGTAAATTTCCCTAGGAATCCCCAAGGGTTTGTTTCTGCCAAGAACAAAAGTTCTCTGCTCACCACCTCACTCCCCATATTAAGTGTTGTGCTTTGAAAAAAAAAAAAAGTCCAGGGAGAAAGGGCACTATTAAGAGGTGTGGCCTTGTGGAGTAGGTGTGGTCTTGCTGGAGGATTGTATCAGTATGGAAGAACGCTTCACTCTGTTTTGTAGTTACTAGTATTAACTCTAATAAAGACATATAATGAAAAGGAGCAAGCTGAGCAAGACAAAATATGTGAGAATAAAAGGACACCAGAAGATGAAATGGAGAAAAATGTTGTATTCAAGGGATAAACAGATTGAAATTAATTAAAAGGAGTGGAGATCTCAGGGCAAGCTGTCAGCCATCAATGTTTTCAACTAGTGAAAAGGAATTTTAGAAAAGTTTAGGCAGGGCATTTGGGGTACATGCCTTCAATCTCAGCGCTCAGAAGGCTGAAGCTGAAAAGTCTCTGAGTTTGAGATCAGCCTGGTTTACAAAGCAAGTTTCACAACAGCCAAGCTTAGGCATTGAAGTAAATCTTTGAAAAAAAACTAGCAAAGATATAATTTAAATATATCTGAGTTCAATACTGAATGCATTTTCATATAATGATATGGCTATAAGCCTTTGGGAGTCAGTTAGTGTCATTATTACAAAATAATAATGGAGTAGGTGTGATCTTTTTGGAGATCACTGTGGAGTCAAGCTTTGAAGTTTCATTTATGATCAAGATACTCAGACCATTTTCTGTTGCCTGTAAGATATAGTACTCTCAACTAATTCTCTAGCACCATGTCAATGTATTCATCATAATGCCCCACCATGATGAAAATGGAGTTAACTTCTGAACTGTAGGAGAGCCACCCCAATTAAATGTATTCATTTACAAGTCTTTCTGCAGTCATGGTGTATCTTTAAAACAAAAACAACAACAACAACAAAAAAAAAAAAACTTATGATTTTAAGGACCCCTATGTAGTAGGAGGTTTCTGGCCCGGACTTTCGGGCCTAACCTCAAGGTCTAGGCCCACAGACCCACTGACCCAAAGACCCACAGAGACACACAGATGCTTACAATTGTTTTAGGCTGATCAGCCTCAGGCCCAGGCATATCACTTACTAGCTCTCTACCCTTCATCTAACCCATGCCTCTTGTTCAGCCATGCGGCTGGGTACCTTATCTTAGAGCAGCATAGTTGTCCTCTGCTTCTTTTGGCTTCTCTCTGGCATTCTCTCTGGCATTCTGCTTGGTGGTCTGCTGCTGCTTCCTGTTCTCAAGAGTTTTCTTAGTCTGGTAGCCCCACCCACACTTCCTGCCTGCCTTTGGCCAATCAGCGCTTTTTATTAAACCAGTGGGTGGGACAATTATTTACCATGAGACAACACAATCCCCCTACACCCCTTCTTTTGAGGAAAGACCACTATAGCTTAGTTGTAGCAGGTGTCATTCTCTTTCCTTGATCCATCACATTTCCAGGACATCAACCATTAGAGTCTTCTGTGAACAATAAGTGTGTAAGAGATTACTATATTTTGTACAGAATAGCACATTACTGTAATAACCATTATCATGAAAGGGTGGTAAAGAAACTTTTATATACTATAAAACTTTGACAGAGAATATGAAAAGTTATCATGTGAATAAAGTATTCACAATTACTCTGAAACAGTGTTTTATAAAAATGTAATACACATCTCTACTGGAAGCTCTCTACAGGCTGATGTGTAGCAGAAGGCATAATACCTAGTATTATTGATTACTGTCTACTTGTCAAGCCGATTAGAATGATTCATGAGGATCCACCATTTCAAGCAATATTATGCTCCTATTAAACACACTTCCTTTTTGTCTGGAAATAGGGGAACAAATTGAAAAGCTAAGACTCTAATATATTTGATTATACTCTAGAAAATGTGTCCTAAATACTTTTATCATGATACAACTTTGATCTATAGGCATATATCTCAAGACATAACATTTGTTTTTATATACCTAACCATTCAAAATTTTATCTTTTATTTAACTTAATCCTATTGGTAGCTATAAAATAGGAGAAGCAACATATTATCTTGAATTTGAATAAAAACTAAGAATGGTATATGTTCATATCTAGGTCCTCCCTTGCACAATATCATGCAAAGGTAGATAGAGGGAATGAACTCTTTTCTGATTTGAATAGTAATGGAGAATGGCTATGGCTAGAGTTCTTTCACCTTGGCAGTATTTTATATTAGAGCTGTCTAACTGTGTGAGCTGCTCAGAGCCTAATTGTTTCCAACCTTAAAAAATATGGAGATGCTTTTCTAATAAGGCTTATATAAGAACATAATTAGGTATCCTGGTTTTTCTAGAACAGTGCAAATATATTATGCATTGCCCTCAGTTTTCTAGAGAGTTTTGTGTCAGCTAGAACAGGAGGGTCCATAGTAAACCAGCTTAAATTTATCTTATTAGTTTGCTTTTCAGTGCTACTTGTCCAGCAATTATAGAAAACAGAAAAAATCTCACCTAGCTCATGAAATGTGTTACTTCCATTGGGAGGTGATAGTCTGTCTAATTTTTTTTTATTCTTGAACAAAGGACAAATGAACTACCAATATAATTCTGTCTCTTCTAACTTTGTAGACACATGGGCTAAGATCACAGGACTAGATTTTAAGTTCCTTGCCTTTGAGAAAGCAAAACAATATTCATTTAGAAAAAAATGTCCATGGTCACAATGATTAAAATAATAGAATTTATTTAAAAAAACAACAAAAAAACTTAAGTATGGTGAAAGCCAACTCTTTAGAAAATATGAAGTCTTGGGAAAAGACCACAGAAGTTTAAGATTTTCTAAGTCAAGAAGACCAATGCAAGACCATGCAAGAACAATAAAAAATTTATTTATACAAGTTAAAGTGTTCATAGCAAAAAGAGAGAGAGAGAAAGAGAGAGGGAGAGAGAGAGAGAGAGAGAGAGAGAGAGAGAGAGAGAGAGAGAGAGAGAGAGAGAGAGAGAATGTGTGAATGAAGCCAAGTGACTCTTTAAGGTGACTGCTCATCAGCTGTATGTCAGATCAATTGAAATTACAAAATAAGAGTGACAAGTTCAAGAATTTAGATGCTTCATTAGCTGTTTATGTTTGAAAGTCTAATATTACTTCCTTCTGTTTAACTATAGAGATCAGCATTCTACTCTATAAGGAAAATCTTTTGAGTTCTGAGTTTTAATGAATCAAGAAACAAGTCAATCTATAAATCTCAGTTCAGCAGTTGATCAATATTTTTTTGGGGGGGGAGTTCCTCTTGTTTTTGTTTTTTTGTTTTGTTTTCTCTTGCTTTGTCTTTCAAAACAGGGCTTCTTAGTGTTACAGCCCTGGTTTTCCTGAACTTACTGTATAGAAAAATCTTGAACATATAGAGATCTGCCTATTTCTGACTTGTAAGTGATTGGATTGAAGGCATGTGCTACACCACCAGGCATAAAATACTGCCACTATAAATTATTGACTTTCTGATTATGAGCACAGTACAACATAAACAAGCATCATATATTACCAATATTACTAATTTACCACTTTCCCCCAGAATTAATAACATATGTGTTACTGTGGTGATACATTATATATTTAATAAAGCTTGTCTGAAAATCAGAGGACAAAGAAACAAGTCACATCAAGTTCTTACCTAGCCAACTCCACAGGCCAAAAAAAAAAAAAAAAGACATACCTTGTCTACATGAATTCTCAGACTAAATACCTGAGTCCTTAGCAAAAAATAAAAGGGAATGCATGTGAAGGAACAAACACCCAGCCAATTCCTCAGACCTATCTCCAGGAATTGTCAGACTGAAGGCCTCTGAGTCCTCATCTCCCTCCTCCCCTTTCTCCACTCACCTATCTCACTTCCTCCTTCAAATTTCATAGTTTTAGAATTAAAGTTGTGCGCCTCCTGGCTCTGCTTGGCCTTAAACTCATAGAGATTTAGATAATCTCTGCCTTCCAAATGCTGGGAATAAAGGCTTGGGTCACCATTCTCTGACCTTTGTAGCTTGGCTCTGTCTTCTAATTTTTAAAAGCTTTATTAAATAGATAATATATCATTACATGTTACCTCACTAAGAATGTTTATTTTTCCCTTAGTCTCCTCCATTTTCCTGAAAATTACATCATGTCATTTTTTTCTGCTTAGTAGTACTCCATTGTGTGAATGTACAATAATTTCTCCCATTCTTTAGTTGAGGGGCACCCAGGTTGATTTCAGGTTTGGGTTATTACAAATAATGCTACTGTGGACAGAGCTGAGCAAATATCTTTGTGGTATAAGTGTGCACCCTTTGAGTATGTGCCCAGGAGTGGTATTGTGAAGTCATTAGGTAGATTGATTTTCTGTTTTCTGAGAGATCACCATACTGACTGAAAAGTGGCTATACAAATTTATATTCACATCAACAATGGAGTTTTCCCCTTACTCCACTTTCCCTCCAGAATAGGCTGTCATTGGTGTTTTTGACCTTAACCATTCTGACATAGACCCAGAAAGACAGACATGACATATATTCACTCATATGTGGACTTAGATGTGAAGCAAAAGATAAACAGGCTACAATTCACAACCCCTGAGCACCTAGGTAACAAGAAAGGATTGAAAAGAGACATTTATAGATGCCCCTGGCAAGGGGAACTAGATAAGACCTCCTGAGTAAATTGGTACCATATGGGAAGATGGGGTAAGAGGAGTTCAGAAAAGACCATTGGGAATGGGATAGTTGAGTTGGGGGAGAAACAGAGGGGGAGAACCAAAAAATAGTTATCTTGTTAGAGGTAACCATTAGAGATTAGAGGGAAACTTGGTACTAGGGAAATTTCAAGGAATTCACAAGCATGACCCCATCTTAATTGTCATCATAGAACCTTCATCCAGCAATTGACAGAAGCAGATACAGAGATCACAGTTAAGCACAGGGCTGAGCTCCCAGTTCAGCCAAGAAGTGGGAGAAGAGTTGACATAAGCAAAGGGGTCAAGATTATAATGAGGAAACCCACAGAGACAGCTGACCCAATATATTGGGAGCTCACTGACTCTGAATTGATAGCTGGGAAACCTGCATGAGACCAAACTACGCCCTATGAATGTGGATGACAGATTTATGTTATGGACATTTTGTAGGCCCTTTGACAGTGATCAGAATTTATTACTAGTAGATGAATTGGCTTTTTGGAACCCATTCCTAATAAAGAGATGTCTACTTCAGCCTTGATATTGGGGAGAGGTCCTTGCCCTTCCTCAACTGGATAAGCCAGACTGTATTGACTGCCCCTGGGAGTCCTTACCCTCTCTGAGGAGTGGGTGTTGAATGCTGGGGCAGCAGGGGGATGATTGGAAAAAGGAGAATAGAGGAAAATGTTGTTGGTATATAAAAAGAAACATTCAAATAAAATTCAAAAATAATAAATATATTGCTCAAATGTGAAGTGCTGTGGCTCTCACTGATGATTTTTAAAGTTACTATATGAATTTTAAGGGTTACAAATCTTACTAACAATTTCATTTTTTTCTATGGGAGTTAGTTAGTTACCACTTGTCTCATTCAGAGAATAAAGAAAACTTTTGAACCAGCAAAACATAGAAACCCCGAGAATTAATTCTATGAAATCAAACCAGTCAACAACATTGAACCAAGAACCTGAATGGAAATGGGGTCACTTAATAACCTAGAATGAAAAGTACTATAGAGATTCATACTAACATCAAAAACATGTGCTTTGGTTGGTGTCCAAATCCTGTCCATGAAACACGTACCCATGCATACACACACACACACACACACACACACACACACACACATATACACATATGTGGGTGTTAATTGAGGGAATAAAGAAAATGTTATTTTTTCAGAGAAGTAACTTAATAAACTTTAAATTTCACTAACTTAAATATTCATAGTATCATTTTTAGATAAATACTAAGTGAACGGAAGACTACATTCTAAATTTGTAAAGAAAAAATTAATTTATTTTATAAAAGAAAATTAAAAAATGAAAAAAAAAATGAAATACAGATTGGTATAAATATTCATACATATTTTATTGGAATAAATATAGTTATTAATAAAATAGGTTTAAATTCAAATATTTAATTAAGGATAGTGAATGTATATTAATTACTTTTTACCACCCATATGTGGTATATGGTATAATACTAATATATATATTAGTATTACACAACTTTTATGAGAAAATCTCAACTACCAGGATATTTGCCATTTTAAAGATAGCAAGACAGGAGGTATAATATAAATACACTAATAGCCTATTGATTTGTTTAGCTGATAAAGCTTTAGATGATTTAAAAAACCTACTATCAGATTATAAAACAGGAATCAAGCTATAGAGAAACATATTCAATTTACTAAAAAATATTGAAAGCATAAACATAAGTATTTAGGAAAACAGCATTTAAATTGTAAGGCAAAAATGGTATCAATAAAGTTGATAACTAATGCATATTAGAGAAGTTTCAATGCATTTCTCAGTAAATCATAGAGAATATAGACAACATGCATGACTAGGGAAAGGTACAAGCTTGGTTATTTGAATACTCAGTCACAATTAATTATTAAAATTTTTTTAAAACAAACCATTTTCTATAATTAATTATTTTGCTTAATTTTTCTAACAAAACGAAATTCTTAAACATCAATATAAATATATTGAAGTAAATGAATATATGTACATAGATATGCACACATAAAGAAAAATATATGCCTTACAATTCTAATGCTAAAAAAATTCCTTGTAGAGATCAAAATGCAGTGAGAGTCACCCATTACCATTAAAAAACAATTTTAAATATTATATTCTTATGATAATAATATGCAAAGTAAGATAATAGTATCCAAATACAACTGACCACCATGGGCATGAAAACCTTCTAGACAAAAATGTTAGTAAGCTACATTCAATAAATTATTTTAAATTCAGCCATTGTGAGAGTGAGATTTTTGCTGAAGCAATTAAGATTATAAAATCTCTACATTTATTAAGTCATGTGAATTCACCTAATATAATTTTCGTCAGTGAATGTAGTAGTTTTATTCATTGTAGAGTTAAATTAAATTTGTCTTAAAGCTCCCTCAATAAGTAACAAATTGAAATTATTCTTTATATCTATACAATTAAAAGAATATTATTACACCAATGACTGACTTTGACCTTATCAGCAGCTGAGCTTTAGCTAACCACAGGTTAGGACCAGCTTTGAGAACAACCATATAAGGCACATTCCTTAGTAATGCCAATGCCCCCACAGCCAATTAAGCTCTTCAGATGTTTCAATGTGTGATTTTCTTTCTTTTCTTATTAATATGTCCCTCCCATATTGACAGGTGAAGCCCTGAACCTCGAAGAACTGTTAGTATGGCCTCAATTGTTAAATACTTTCCTCAGAAAAAGCTACTAAATTTAATTGTCTAAAATTTGTTGAACATTATAAAACTTGGAAATTGTTAATAACAGAAATTTCTTAATAATAATGAAAGCTCAAAATTCATGAATTAATTCTTCTTTAGTTTTATTGTTTCTCTAACTTTTATAGATTTGATAGTGTTGGTAATTTAGTATGTAGTGTTTCATACCGGCTAATACACTTTGAAACTTGGTTGTTAGTTAATAATTGTTTGGAGAGACTGTAGATCTCTTTGGAAGCAGAAAGTGGCTATCAGATGTGGTCACCAGAAGTGGACATTTGAAAGTATGATCACTCAATGCTAATTCCAGCCTGAGTGTCTTCCTTACTTATAAGGTGTAAAAAAATTGTTGCTTCCCTCCCACTGCTATACGTGGAGTTATCCCATCACCATGTCTCTGCAGCCAGGATGAAATGCATCCTCAGCAACCATCAACCAAACAAAATACCCCTGTAATAGGAGGTTTCTGGCCTGGACTTTCCGGCCTAGCCTCATGGCTTTTGCCCACAGGCCCCCAGACACACATAGACACACAGATATTTACAATAGTTTTTAACTGATCGGCCTAAAGCCCAGGCATATAACTTGCTAGCTCTCTACCCTTCATCTAACCCATGTCTCTTGTTCAGCCATGTGGCTGGGTACCTTTTCTTATAGCAGCATAGTTGTCCTCTGCTTCTTCTGGCTTCTCTCTGGCATTCTGCTCTCAAGAGTTTTCTTAGTCTGGTAGCCCCGCCCACACTTCCTGCCTGCCTTTGGCCAATGAGCACTTTCTATTAAACCAGTGGTTGGGGCAATTATTTACCATGAAACAACACAATCCCCTACATACCCCTGTCCCTGACTTGCTGTTATCACATATTTTGTAATAGTGATTAAAACAACAACAAAACTACATGCTTTTCATGAGCCCTAATTTGATATATTTATATTGAAAATGTTAGAATACTGACCCTGCAGTTACCTTATTGTCTTTGCAGTAAGAGAAACTGAGACTCATGGAAGATAACTTGTTTGGGCACATCATGAAATAAATTGTCATCAGCAGATGTTGAGCACAGAATGGCACTGGCCTTGAAAATGCCATCTTTCAGAACTATAAGACAAGGAAACTTCTATTCCTCATAAATCACCTTATCAGCTTATAGAAATGGAAAGAAAATCAGAATATGGGACTGAAGACAGTATTTGAATGATGACCAGAGAATGTAAAGGAGAAACATAACATACTCAGAAGGCGGCTACCAACACAACTAGTGAACATAGAATTAGAGAGAAGGTAGATTTTGTTTGATAGCCAATGCTGTCTTGGGCAGTTCTTTACCATGTTTAATACCACAAAGAATTTTCAAAGAACACCTTAAATAAAATAATCCATAGATACTTAAACATTTTTTATACCTTTTCTATCAAAAAAATTTAAAAATAATTGGGTCAAGCATAAAGGAACACTTACTAAGTAAAATGCAAATGAACAAAATATGTCAAAGTATTGATTATATGACCACATTAGAGTGTTATTAGCTACCTGTTTATTAATATAATATTTTGTAATACTCATTATGCCAAAAGTTTACAATACAGGATATTCAGAGACTCTTCAGAGATAATGGAAAGTTAGAAGGAACTTAAAATTGGCTAAAAATATGATCCTGCTTTTCTGTTATAACGGGAATATAGCTGGTTTTCAACAATTGAGAAGATATTCACCACATCAAAGTAAGGGGCAAGTAAAAGAATTGTCTATTCACACCCATAACACTAAAGAAATTGAAAAATTCCAGCAATGAAAGACAGTAGGAAGAATGAAGAAAATAATTCTCACTCAACAGAAGTGGGTGTAGAATTAATTCTACTATTTTTGAAAAATAGTTCAGTGATTTTGTGGTAAAGTTCGTGTTAGGCACAACACAATATCAAAAAATTCTGTTAGAGTGATGACAACAAGCAAGGAAAGCATTCACAAATATGGAAGATGGGCTTAATTACGCTGGAGTTGGCACTGAAATATATGCTGAGTAAGAGCATACAGAAGACTACAAAATCAATAATCAATAACATTTTATTTTATATATTGTTAGATATATAGTGTGATAATTTATTATTTTTGTGATACTTTACATGTATTTTCATATATATACACAATATATTTTAATATACAAAAAGATAACTTTTAAAAGAAAAAGTAGTCTCTAGGTACCATATAATGCCTTTAGAAAGCTTATTTCAGCAGAGTGTCTAATGTGAACATGAGAGGCCAACTCCCATGATCTGCTTCAGAGTAATATAAGAAATGCCTCAGAGTAGTGAAAGGTTTGGATAAGAAACTTTTTAATCTGGTATAATTATGAACTATCTAGTTGTCTGGTAAAATAAGGAGATATACATGCCTTCCTATAATAATTTTTTTTACTTATTAACAGTCTCTAATGCTTCCTGTCTCAATTTGATTCATATTGTTGCATACTGTACATGTGACTACATATCTTACTTGATGTACATAGGTCATACATCTCTATTTATAGTGACATTTATTTTCACATGTCAACACATCTATCTCTTACATTCATTTCTCTTCTATGTATCCTTTTATACAGTTTCATTTCCCTTGCCTCCACACTGTTACAAACATCCATGAATAGTTATTCATCTAAAATATATAACTCTTACCATATAACACTTTATATTGTTCTTACACATATTCTCATACAGCTCTCTGCATAGTTCCTATACATAGCAACAACAACTCTTTCACATGGCTTTATCTCTCACACAAACATACACATATGTTTCTTCTACATCATTCATTCACTTTTTTGAAAATCACTCTCTCATACATCCATTCTCTCACAGAATTCTCACACTCTATTTAGTCTTCTCCTCCTCCTTCTACCCCATTTCCTTCATCTCTCATTCAACACACACACACACACACACACACACACACACACACACACACACACACACACACATCCTGCACAGTTTTATCCCTACATTTCTGTTATTCTTACATGCTCTAATTCATATATACTCATTTTTTTATCTCTTTCCTCTACATTGTTGCTGTTCCCTGTTTCTCCTTAGTTAAACTCTGGACAATTATGTGCTACATTTAAAGGTCCTAACCTATTTTCATAACATATGAAGTGATATAATTTTTCTCAGACTATTCATGTCACAAATATTGGCCAGTGTAAATGCTTGCCCTTGCATTTAACTTTATTTCTGGACACAAATGGCATCAAAATTCAGGACATAACAATAACAGTAGCTGGTTGAACCTAGAGTGGGCAGGATATGTGCAGAAAATCAACTGTTTCAAGGATGGTATATCTCAAAACAGCATGGTTTTGATTTAGCAATACCTAGGAATTTCTCTTTGTGTATATTTTTCAGGAGCACTTTATTCTGTCTGAATTCATTCTGAAGTAAAAAAAAATGAGTTGTCTTTGAATCTGAAAATACTGTTAATTTTCTGTGTTGGTCAAGAAGAATATTCTGGTATTATTTCTACACATCAGACTATCTATGACTATATGTGTTCCCAAAGATATAAAACACACTACTAAAGAGCTATGAAAAGAACCTCACAGCTATTTTTATTAGGGAAGCATTGTAGTGTTACATAAGAAAGTTTTAGATAGAAAAAATGAATATCCACAGCCAGTCACCCACAGGCTTTGTCTCATGGGGCCAATTGACAAAGGTTTCCACAGACTTTGCCTAATGGGGTTACCTAACATAGAATCTCATTCATGTGATAGGTCCACATGTAAACTACTGGCTGTCATCCGCTGTGTAGTCCCATGGTCCTTAGCAAATATCTCAATTAATAAGAGAAAATGCTGCAGATATCAGAGCTAATACAGTGACATGGTAATATTATAGGATTGAGTAAGTGATGAAGTAGTTAATAGATACTTGGTGAGCACTCAATGTAGAATTAGTTACAAGTGACAGAAACAATGGCTAATTTAATGAGCAAAACTAGCACACATTCTAGTCAATATGAGAACAAACAACACCCCAATCAATCCTTACTGAAAATCAGAATTCATTTTTAAAGTCAAAAACTGTATTATAATACATAATTGGTGTAACTGGAGAGATAAATCCGAGGGTTAAGGAACTTGAAGCTAAGTATAACAACCTGAATATGATCCTTGGGTCTTAGATGGTGGAGAGAAAGAACAGACTCCAGCAACTTGTCTTCTGACTTCCTTGGGGAGCTGTTTAACACACACACACACACGCACACGCACACATGCATGAAAACACATACACAGAAGAGAGATTAATTGAAATACCATATTTAAAATATACTTTTTAAATAAATTTAAATAATATACCTACTTTTCCTGTAATGAAACTCTTAATGTTAATTAATTCAGTTATCAGTTACTTAATTGAATTCCAGACAAATAGTAGAACTTAAGAAAATGTAGCAAAACTGACAGAAGGGTACTGTTTATCCATTAGAACTGTATTTTGTTCAAACTGAAAAAAGTATCTGTCAGTGACATAGTATTTAGCTAGGTTTTATCACCAAATCACTGAAAATTCATAAAAAGCTCATGATAAAGGTATACAAAGTTGTAGAGAGTTCTATTGCAAAGTATAAAAATTAATGTAACAATCAGCTCATACTTTAAGTTCATTAAAAGTGTGGATCTTGGTAATGTGTCTGAACATAAAATCTTACAGTGTGACATTAAAACAAATAGTAACAACCATTAAAAATTAAAATTCCCTTACTATGTTTTTATTTTCTTTTTCTTCCTCCCATTCTTTATTCCTTCCTTCATGCCTCCCTCCCTCCCTTCTTCCATCCCTCATTCACTCCCTCCCTTCTTCCATCCCTCATTCACCATTCCCTCCTCCCTTCTTCCTTCCTTCCTTCCTTCGTTCCTTCGTTCCTTCCTTCCTTCCTTCCTTCCTTTCTTCCTACATCATGACTGGCAGTTTTCCCTAGCTCCTCTCATCTTATTCCTTCCCTGGTATCCTCTTCTTTATCACCCCCCAATCTACTCTGCCTCTGTTTCTGTTCAGGAAAGGGCAGTTCTCCCATGAATATCCACAAAGCATACTATATAAAGTTGCCATAAAACTAAGCATGACTCCATATATTATGGTTGGTGAAAGAGACCTAGTAGGAGGAGTAGGAGCCCACAAACTAGTAAAAGAGTCAGAGACAGTCCCTGTTTCATTGCTAGGAGTACCCCAGAAGATTTGAGCCAGTGGCTTTCAGTAATCATATAAAAGTTAGTACTTTGCTTTATGACATTCCTATTAGCATATGTTTTATCAGTTCTTTGAGAAGTTCATACAATGCAATTTGATCATATTCACTCTCATTTTCCAACAGCCTTTTAACCATCCCTATGCACAAAAAATTTGAGTTTTCAACATATATATATATATATGTTACATTATTTAAACTGAGTAGCTTTTATGTGTTTAATTTAATAATATATATGTATATAAATATTCATATATTATACAACAACAATTTATAGAAAGACTCAATGAACTCTAAAGAAAGCAAAAATGGGTATGTGTAGAATCTGCAGGGAAGAATTGGGAAAGAAGTGATATAATTTTATTACAATCTCAAAAATAAAATAAAGAATAGAAAAGTTCCTATCAAGCCATGATTGTGTTGACAAATTACTCCTGAGAATGAGGTTCTACTCAGGAGTGTGGTCAGACTTAAGCCAGAGACATCCCAACACAGAGATGAGAGGGTAAGCTTTAAATCCTAGCATGAAGAAATTATTACTAATTGATAGCTTTAGGAAGAGAGGGAGTTGTTTGTAGTAAGAGGCCAGGACTTTCATGCTTAGCCTCAAGGTTTAGACCAGCAGACCCACAGACCCTCAAAGACACAAAGATGCTTACAATAGTTTTAGGCTGGTTAGCCTAAGGCCCAGGCACATAACTTGCTGACTCTTTATCCTTAATGTAACCCAAGACTCTTATCTTGTTCAGCCATGTGGTTGGGTACCTTTTCTTAGAGCAGCATAGTTGCCCTCTGTTTCTTCCGGCTTCTCTCTGGCACTCTTCTCTGTTCTTCCAGTTCCCAGAGTTTTCCTAGTCTGGTAGCCCCACCCATACTTCCTGTCTGCCTTTGGCCAATCAGTGCTTTTTATTAAACTCATAGGCGGGGACAATTATTTACAATGGAACAACATAGTCCCCCTACAGTCTTTTTCATTTAATGATGTAACAACTGGAGTGTAGACCTTTTAATTTTGGCTCACTATTTCTTAATTGGAGTTGACTTTTCAGAAATAAGTACATAATGAATACAAATTTTTATACACAGAAATGTGGTGATATATTGTATACAACAGTCAGAAATTCATTGTTTATGCATAGTTTTAGAAAGTAACAAGGAAGAAAATTGATGAAATAAAGTAGAGTATATTTACAATAAGGGTCTACTTTACAGCTATTAAAAACAATAGATTAGAACAATTCCACCTGTCAAAGAAAATATTATAATTTCTTTTGGATTAAAAATGTAGAAATAAACTGTAATAATAAAAATAATTCAAAAAAAACAATGTTCTGAAAGAAAAGTTGGTGAAACATCCAGTTTTCTATATAAAGGCATATAGAAATACATTAGTCAATTTACAGGAATGCTTGTTATGTAAGCATTCATAAAATTTGGAAGGTCTTATGTCAGGATGTTAAGCATATCATCCTCAGAAACAGAAAGTATTAGAGGATAAGTAAAATTAATCAAGAATGAATGGTAGCAAGCATGCCTCATATAATTCTAATATGAAAAATGATGGATAGGTAGATTTAGATAAATGAAAGTTAGATAAAGATAGATAGGTGGACAGGTAGATAATAGATAAGTGGAGAAGAGATATATAGAGATGAAAAATGATATGTAGATACATGATAGATAATGAGTGATAAATGACATATAGATAGATAGGTTGTTAGCTAATGGCTATATGACAGACCGACTGATGATTAGGATTTATATAGATGTACACACACACACACACACACACACACACACACACACACACACACACACACACACATGTAGATAGATAGAATAACATGTCGAATAATAGTAATTTGATATAAAGATAATAGATAATAACATAGTACATAGTAGAGAAATCCTAATGTTAGATTACATGGTAAATAGTAATGATAGAAGATTAATAGCTACAGAATAGATAAATGATATATAGATCATAGGTAGATGATATTTGTGATGTTCAAGGAGATATATTATTGTGCAAAAAAAAATTAATATATTGAAGACTCTAGCTTCAAAGTCCCCAATTAATCTACAAAATTATTCTTTAAACAATTAATCAACCTTTGAGCCAACACAGAAGTCACTTCTACATTAATCTGCCAGACATGGCATTTTTTGAGGCCAGATGACTATTATTTTCTGATAGATTTATTAGTATTCTTTGTTTTCCTAAATTACTGAATGTAAGTAATAGCTACTAGCATGATGCCTTCATTGCTATAAGAAAATCTTCACAAATAATCAAATATTTTTTATCAGCACAACCAGATGTCTTAACAATTTATTTCTAATAATGGTTTTATTATGAAGACAAAAACATTACTGATGATTAAATTCAAAGTAAAGCTTCAAGAAATACTTATTTAGATAAATATTTAAAAATAGACCTGTAAATTTATACAAAAATTCAGTATTGGGCATGAAGATAATTTTTGCAGTAACAATCCAAATGTCAATATAAAAAATAAATGGAGTATTTCATGTTAAAAATGTGTGGACTTTCTTTTACATTTAAAATTCTATAGTGAAAAATTGGCTTAACATTCCTGTTAGTGTCCTCATAATTCATCATTATGCTTAATCAAAAAGCCTTTAAAAGTATTAATTAGAATTTCATGTCAATAATAAATCATATTTGAGAAACATTTTTGATTTGAAGTATTTATTTTTAAAACTGTTTTGAATAGTTTTACAAGGACAACCACTTTGATTCATCTCAAATTTTGGCTGCAATATTTAAGTATTTACCAATGCATTTGATAAAATTGGTGTCAAACATCTTTTGTATCTCAACATTAGAAGTATTTTAAATGTGTTCCACACTTGAATAAAACAGTGTACTTAGGATATCTTGATTCTGAAGCATCAAGATATAATAAAATGTCTAAGAGGCACATATGCTATTAAATACCTGACAATTTTAACTTATACAAATACATGCCAATATAAAATCATCTGAATGTGACAGAATAAAAACATAGCTATGAAAACATTTAGATTAAAATGCTTTTAAATTTTAAATCTAAAAATTGAAGTGTATTTAGTTAGTGATTGGTGTAGCAGCAATATCCTTGCCTAGTAGGGCCAAGCTTTTGTGTTCAATCCTCAAAAACTGTGTGTGTATACGTGGTAGCTGGAATGGGGGTATTTGTGTGTTTGATTATATAAATGAGCACATGCTATTTAGTAAACTTGTTCTTGGTTCCAAGTTACCTTACATTTATAGAATAGTATTTTTCAAACAAAAATGTTCAATACTTCAGTGTTATTAGATAATTATAGAAACTTTAAAATATGAGTACCATAAAATAAAAAGTACGGAAGAGATTCTAAACAGTTTTATAAAGTTAGCCAATATTGAAGAGTGTATTCCTCTTGGAAAACAGTCATATTGATGCAGTATCAGAAAATAGTATTAAAAAATAATTTAACTAAATGAGTATATTTCAATAGTAATTATTCTGCTTATTTTATTTTACTGAATGCATAATTTAACATCAAGGAATTGTTTTTAGAATCTATTTTAATACGCACAGATGTACATTATTTTTAAGAGTATGTTGTTTATATGAATAAATTTAAGTAGAGATAATTGTCATAAACACAATAAAAGTATTATTAGTAAATTCTTTTTAATGGCAGTTGATGATTTAAAAGTAATTAAGTACTATTGTGAGGGCAGGCTTATGTTCACAGAAACAATAAAGAAAGCATAGAGAGGTTCTGTGTCTCCTCCATTTCTGATCATGCCTGGTTTTCTCATTGTCAACACCCTTTCCTAGAGTAAGATATTTGTTACAAACAAGTAAAACTATATTGACAAAGCTTTATCATTCTTTGTCAAATCTTTATAATCACATAAGTATGAAGTTCCATAAAATAAATAACACATTCCTTGCAAAATGGAGACATGGGTGTATACCAAGCAAAAATAGGATCTGATTCAAAGTGTATCCTAGAAAAGAACACACAAAATCCCACAGCATCATGTTGGACATATGTATGGCACCTGAGATAAATTTGTTCCTGAGAGCTTCACCACTCACACACCTCCCCAGTTGTTATGTGTATCTATGGTGCCCCTGCTATGCCTCCCTGATAAGAATAGCTGCAGTGTCCCTTTAACAGCCAATTGGTAGTATGTTTACCATTCCTGGGCACATTGACAATTGTAGATAGTCAGGAAAGTTTATTTCTGTCTAAGCTGTATAATATTGATGTATAAAGTAATGGCAGAATAGTCTTCTTTACCGGCACAGGTAAGTAACACTATTTTCAGTCTCAAAGACAACTAGTTTTAGACTTCAGAACAAATTCAAAAGATTAAATTGTTCCTGAGAAAATATACCAAAATTAATTCCCGGGTGTTGTTTATTGTTAAATCAAAGCCAGGCTATTTTTAGATATACCCTTTTGCAATTGTTGATTTTCTGCATGTATCCTGACCACTAAAGTTTCAACCTGCTATTGTTATTGTTATATCTTGAATTTCAACGCAATTCTCTTTCTCAAAAAATTTACATGCAAGGCTAAGCATTTACACTGGCTGATCTCTGTGACCTTATTAGTCTGAAATATATATATATATATATATATATATATATATATATATAACAGTTTGCCTTCAAGTGTTATGAGAATGGGTTAAAATACAACATATAACTCTCCAGCATTTGGCTAAGAAATCCGGAAGTGGTGGCAATGTAGAGGTGAAGAGAGAAGGAAGAATAAGTATGAACATATAAAAGTGTGTAAGAGGAGCTGAGACCTAAAGTTTCTGGCCCAGCCTAGCCCTGAAATATGGAGCAGCAGTCCCAAATAGTCAAATAAAAGATTATATTAATTATAAATTGTTTGGCTTATGGCTTAGGCTCATTATCAGCTAGGTCTTACAAGTTAACTCTACCCATTTCTATTATTATCAGCTAGGTCTTACAAGTTAACTCTACCCATTTCTATTATTATCAGCTAGGTCTTACAAATTAACTCTACCTATTTCTTTTAATCCATTTTTTGCCTCATGTATACTAGATTTACTTGTGTTTCATTACGTCTTGCTCTTTTAGGTGGCAGCTCACATCATTTCCATCGGATTCTGCATTCTTTCCTCTGTATCTATGCTCAGATTTCTTGCCTGCTTCTAAAATGCCTTGCCACAGGCAAAAATAGTTCCTTTATTATCCAATGGTAATTCACAACATACAGAAAGACCTGCCATATGAGCATGCAGGCTCTGCCTAAGGCCGAACGCTAACTTGTAACAGACAACCTAGCCAGTCATTAGTACCTCCTGCCATATGTAGCTCTCACCTGCAAGTGGCTTATTTTGTGAATTTGTGTGCCATGTTGGGTGCCAAATATTGAACAAATTTTAATTAGTATATAAAAAAAAAACCTAGAGCCAGATATTAGGAAAATTCTAGAGAAAGAAAATAGATTATAGTCAATAATCACCCAGCCAACTTCTCAGGCTGGACATAGTTAATGCTATATTAAAAGTCCTCAGCCTGGCTAGATGCTTTTATAGAGTGCCTCAATGTCTTCCTCCTCCTACCTTAAATATTTCTCCTGCTCAGCTGTTTCTCTTCTGTGTTCAACTCATAATCCTAAAGTTCAGATTAAAGCTGTGAGATACTACTGTTTGCCTGTTAGGCCTTGAACTTATAGAAATACTGAAAAATCTCTATCTTCTGAATCACAGAATTAATGGTCCAGGGTCACCCCTTGGTCATCCTGTGTGAATGGATCAAAGGCATGAGTCACCATTCTCTGACCTTCATGACTTAACTGTGAGTAATTCTGATCTCTGATATTCCAGGCTAATTTTATTAAACGTAAAATATGTCATCATAAGCAGCAACAATATATGTATGCTGCTATGCAGAATTTGGAAGTATGTGTGGGAAATGCAAGATGAGAAAAAAGAAGCCTAAAGAGAGAGTAAGAAATTTGTGAGAGAATGAATAATAGAATGAGAGAGCAAAATTATGCCAAAGAAGCATATATGTGTAAATAAATGTGTGAGAGATAAAACAATGAAGAAGAAGAGGCCAAATAGATATTGAGAGATGTGAGAAAATGAATGAATGAGTGAATGAACAAAATGGAGTAAATGATTTAGAAGCATATATGTGTGAATGAGTGTGTGAGGGATAAAACTGGGAAAGAGAGCTAGAGCTGTGCTACATATACAAATTGGGCAAAGAATTGTATGAGAGAGTGGAAGAACAGTGTAAAATGTTATATGGTAAGTGAACTATGTTAATTTCAATGAATAACTACGGCTGTGTGAAGATTCGTCACTATGTGGAGGCAAGGAAGATGTAGTTCCATAAAAATGAAGTGTAGAAAAGAAATGTATAGAAAAGAAAGATATGTAGATATGTGAAAACACATGTAGTTGTGTGTAGTTATATATGATGGTATGTATATAAAGAGATATATGTAGATATATGTACAGATAATGTAACTGAACAGAAAGAGTCAAAGACAATTTTAGGTGAAGTAAAAGATAAAGTTACCGTCAGAAGTTGAATACTTATGTTTTCTTATTTTACCAGTCAGTGAGATGGAGATTTATTTTTATTTACCCACAGTTTAAAAAATTATTATCCCTCACTACTCTGAGGCATTTCTCGTTTTACTTTGGAGTAGATTGTAGGACGTGGACTCCAGCAGTCTTCATAAATTTGCTTTGGAAGAGAGACGAACTTCTGGTTTGTCTGAATATGTTTCGGTGTGTGTTCTCGCTCAAATTATTTTCAGGTTCACAAAATGGAGCCTTTAGTCTGTGGCATCTTACCCTCAGGAATCCTTCCTTGTTGTCTTATAAAACACTATGTTTTCTGTAATGGCTTTAACCTTTTTATAAGTCACTGCTGCTTTCAAATTTGACTTTTCTGTACATGTAATATTGTACCTTTGATTTCCCCAAAGCACATCATTTTAATGTTTCTTCTTTACTTTTTCCTCTGTCTGCCTGTATACATAGAAGGAAGCAGTAAATAGATCTCCCATATCCTGAATGCTTTGTTGCTTTCAGATTTTCCTCATCATGTATATTAATCTGTTACTTGTAATTAAATGGTACTCAGGTTCTTAAGACACAGGCAATATAAAGATAGGCATATTACCTGTATATCAAACAAATATCCCAGAACCCAATTTCACAGAGTTCAACGCTAAAATGTCACAATCAGGACTCTAAGTTCTTCACTTCTTTCAACATTCTTGTCTTCAATGTTTTCATCTGAATGATCCATTAAATTTGTGTTACAGAATATGGGCAGCTTTCCAGGTTAACCTCTATAGCTTATTTTTGGTCTACTCCTTGAGTATAGGTTTAAGACATCAGGACCATTGTGTCAAAGACATTGGTTAATTTAATGTTAGAGTTAAAATAGTAAAGTCAGTACCACTAGAGATGGGAAATAAAAGAGCTTATAGTTGGGCATAGAATAAAAAAGTTGATGAGACAAGAACAAGTACTTCTTTGGCAAAAACTTCATAAAGGCTTTTGTGGGTCTCACCAAGCATGTGTCCCCACTACACGCATGAGTTATACACAAAGACACTGTGCTTTTCACACATTCCTACACCTAATGCACTTAAGTGAACAAGCTGATCTGTGGATAAGGTTGCCTTCTAAAAAATTCTGATCTAATCCTAGAGTCAGACCACTCCAGACCAACTGATAGCCAAGAGTGCAGTGACTGTGACCAGCTAAAATCAGTAATTTTGTTTCCTAGTGTTCAGGATGTGCCATTGAGGTTAAACAATCTTGTAACTAGAGTCCCTGTTATATCAGAAACAAATATACCATAGTGTTTGTTCATAAATGTGCATTTAATTTTCTTATATGCTTGACCCTTTGTGTTTTTTGGGGGGTCATGGAAAGGAATGTAAAAGAGGAAATATCTTTTCCACCTTGATTTGTAACAGAAAATGTCATCTTACTCAATAAACACATTACATCTCCCATAAATATTCATAAAATATTCTTTAAAATCTATGGTTCAAAACTCTCTATGCTGCTCTCTGCCTTGAGGCATCATGATCCAGTTTTTCATTCAAGAAATATCTGCTCAAATTTTGCATTTCTTTTCCATACACAATAAGATAAACCCAAAGATCTGTAAAATATACATTGTGATTTTTGATTTATTTTTTGGCTCCTGTAGGGAATGTAAATTTAGATATATAATTTATTGAGAGCTAAAATTGAAAAGAAAAACAGAAATGCGCAATTTGTATTCAGTAGTTGATGGTGAATTCTTACTTTGTATCCAGATTCAGGATAGATGTGTAGGCATGTTACCTCATTGTCTTGTCTTAAAAATCTATCTGACATTGATGTTTTAATGCCCATTGTTTTTCTGGTAAGAAAACTGAGATTTAACATGGTTTAAAAGCTTATCCAGTGTCACCAAGGAACAGATTGTACTTTAAACAAACTAGAATTTACATTACCCACTCATCTTCATAAACATCAGACTTTATATCTTTGCCAATCTTTTGCAGCTCATTTTTAAGACTGCAATTTTGATATGAAAAATAATTTTTCTTTTCTAAGCTTTTTTTTTTCTAGGTTGTTTCTTTACCACCTATATCTCACAACAAAATATATAGTATTTCATACTCTGTTTTATCTGCCATTTTTTCCAGATCTCTTATTTCCTGTATATGAAAATCTCCTTCTTTATCATCCTTGAAAATTTCTCTACTTTCCTGAAATTTTAGCTTAAATGTCACATTGTTCTGATTTTCTGCCTCTTGATGTCCATCATTATCTGTTCAATCAGCTTCAAAGGTAATGGTAGTAACTAACTCCTCAGTGGTGAACTTGGTGTCTGCTTTACATGGAATGGAACTTTCTGACAGCATCAGCAATTTCTCTTAGTTGTTTCTGAATTCTGAGGTCTGTCTCACTGCCAGGCACACAGACATATAAAAAGTGTGTGTGTGTGTGTGTGTGTGTGTGTGTGTGTGTGTGTGTGTGTGTGTGTGTGTGTAGAATTTAAAATCCACACAAATGTACAAAGAACTGCAGCAAAATACATTCTCTCATATCATGAAGATAGGCAGGAAAAATAACTAGAAACTTCATAGTATCCATGTCTTCATTTCTAAGCTACTACTTTGAAAGCATGCATTTGAGATCTAGAGAACTTCTTTGAAAGAAATGTTGTTCACTCCCAAGTTTAAAAAATGTCAGAACACATCAAAATAAATTACTTTGATCCTGTGACCCGGGTCCATATACCATCCATTTGGAGGTTTCCATTTTGCTCCATAGGGTGACATTATCAGTGACCTGGTGTTATCTGCTTTGAGAGCTCACTGCCTGTACTAAGGTCATCAAAGAGAACTACATTTAGCTATTTCTTCAGAGTTTCATCTGACAACACATATTTTTAGTATTTCAAAAGCCACCCATTAAAAGATGAAATACAATGGGTAGCAAAAATGCACAGAGCTGTCATGCACAGGGGTGTGTGTGTGTTTGTGTGTTTGAGCATGTGTGCATGCACATGTTCATGTATGCTGAATGTCACAAATATATAAAATATGTAAAGTATATTAGCTTTCCCTGGTCTAATTTATGGTATAGTAAAAATTACCATGTCTCACCTTTGTTAAAAGAAAATAATCAACAAAAAACCCATCCTCGATGGTTATGGATAAGCCACACTCATGTCATAATTGAAAAAACAACTTGGAAGCAAAGACAATATAAGATGGAGGAAGAAAGAGTCTGCTCTGAGATTTGATGCAAAGAATTCATAGGCCTCATATTTCCACTTGCATTTTATGCCTTTATTGGTTCTCTTTCTCTTAGCTGATACTTGGCTTAGCACACACACACACACACACACACACACACACACACACACACACAATCCATAAACACATTCTCATAAAAATACAAGAACACACCTATACACATACTTACATACATACATGTACATTTACTTATATAAATATACATATATACATACATACATACATACATATATATATATATATATATATATATATATATATAGTGGCAGTTTGAATTTATTTGGCCTCCATAAGCTCAATGGGAATGACACTATTAGGTGGTGTAACTATGTTAGAGGAAGTATGTAGAGTTGGGCTTTGAGATCTCATATATGCTCAAGTCATGCTCAAAGAGACAGACCTGTTTCTGTAGCATGCAAGATGTAGAACTTTCAGCTCTTTCTCAGGCAACATGTCTGCCTACATGCTGTCTTACTTCCTGCTATGCCTAAATATCTGAACTGCAAACACTCAACTCCAATTAAACATTTTCCTATTTAAACATTGTCATGTGTATGCTGTCTCTTCACAATAGAAACCAGAACTAATGCATGTATGCATATAAATATACAAACACAGAATACCAAATCAAACCAAAGGTAAAAGACACAGTAGCTAATTAGAATACTAGGCACTTTTGTCTGTAAGTTAATGAACCAATAACATCTTTGTAAGAACTGTTTTCCATGAAGTCCGAAATAAATTGCAAAATTTTTGGAAGCAACAAGTTCACAGAGCAGCTTCAAAGTCATTTGAGTGGAATATCTGACACAATTATCCACATGGCAAAGCAACTAACCTTTAATAAGCAATAGGAGATTTATAAATTGCCAAATTTTTAAATATATGTCAAGTGCTTTTATATACTGGGGCCTATTGAGGTTGTTTTATATTTTACTTAGTCAACCAATCTAATTATACTATAAGGTAGTATGTATCCAGAATTTTAGATAGGAGCAACACAGGACTATAAATTGTATAGTTATTATTCAGAGCCCAACAGAGGATCAATGATTGGACAATTATATTTTCTTATTCCCTAATTAAAAGTAAACAGCTTGCTTTAATCCAAAAAAGTATTACTCAGCCATTATAGTCCTTTAATACATATTTTAATTAAGTTTTACCTTGAAACAATGAATATATGTTTGTTATAAATATCCAGAATACTTAAGTGTACCTTAAGTAAATAATCATCATCTGGCATATACCATCCTGAGACTATCAGTTAATTAGGTATTTCTCTATAGATGCCTATACTGAAAGATATACAAGATTTTATGTAAATGGAATAATGTTTACTTAGAAAACTGTTCTTTAAAAATCAGTCTTATTTTTCATGCAACAATATGTTATGGGCATCTTTCCATGTCAATATGTATAAACTTACATCATCATTTTAAATTGCAGCATAATTAAAAAGCACAATCTTTTACAGAGGCAAGAAACAATAAATGTTCTTCAGTCTCCAACCCATTGCAGAAATGGCTTTGATAATAACCCTGGCAGTTAATCAGGCAGGCTTTTAATAGTATTGTTATCCACAATAAAAGTTATAATTGTGAAACATTTTAGGACAAATTCCAAGATTTCCATCTTTCACCTATTAAAATATATGAATATGCTATCAAACCCATTGATCATCTTAGTTTTTTTTTAAGACCAAACTTTTCCAGTGCTAAATTTCTACATAATATTGTAAGAAAGTATTAGAACTTGTATGTGTTGGGGTGAGTGTCCTGATTGGAAAGTCAGGTTATAGTTGGAACTCTTCAGACAGCTCTGGGGCTGGAGCAGCAAAGGAGCAACAAGTCAACTCTAGGGGAAAGGTATCTTGACTTTCTGAAAGTCTACCTATACCTGGATCTAGGGTGCACTGAGGGATGGTCCCCACAGGTTATAGCAATCCTGTTCCTCTCCTGAAAAGTTCCTAGAGCTAAGCTTTGCTTGGACGCCTTTAAGGAGATTACACTTATTAAATATTATAAGTAATAGTCATGAGAAGACAGAACCTTTCATTGAACACTTGTCCAACTGTCTATATGAAGAAGGAGTTTCCCAGCAGAGCTCTGTTTCTCCTCTCCAGCCTAAGAGGTTGATTCTTTGGCTTCACTCAGTTAAAGCAAACAAAAAGCCCCACAAAAAATGTAATAATCTCCTCAGGCTATGGGGAAAAGTTATTTTTTCTGCTCTGCCTTGCTAAATACCCCTAAGGGAAGTATCTGCAATGATTTTCTGCTCAGTCCCCTAAGAGAAGTCTCAGCAATTTTTTCTTCTCTGAGCCAGTAAATGAAGATCTTCATTCAAGACTCTTTAGAAAGTGATTTATTTGGGAAGGAGTTTAGGATATTGGCTGCCTCTACCAGGATGGGAAATAATAGCTTACAATGGAAAAGGTAGAGGGGTTTATACAGGGCTTCTTAGGGGCAGATTTTCTCCAAAGATACTCAGGAATTGGTTAGCTTTTCCTCTTCAGGGATCGGCTAGTTTCACTGACTGGTTTAGAGATGGTTCTGATTTGAGGGCCAAACTGTTTTCTTCACTGGCATTTTTAGGTTTTTCACTTTAAACTTAAGGCTATTTCATATTTTCCCCCCACTGGCTATGATTCTAAGGACCAAGTGTGTGCCTTTGGTATTGGCTTCAGATTTAAGGTATATTTCTTTGGTTCTGGGTTAAGAGATTAAGTGTTTCTTTCATGGGTTCTGGTCTCAGATTCAGGATGTGTTTCTTTCATTAGCTCTGGTTACAGAAACAGAATTGGCTTCAGTGGCTAGGGCACTTTTACTACAAACATCCCTCTTCTGAGTGCTTTAAATATTATGTGAGCTGAATATAATTCTGTATGTGAAGTACATCAGCATAGAAGACAGAGTTTTGTTCCAGACCATTGATGACAGCAAGATCTTTCTTTAAATAAACTAATAAACTAACAAAGAGTTAATAGATGAATAAATAAATGAGTTGACGTTGTAGAAGAAGAAACTAGTATTATAGTAATCTTTGTTTTACAAGACTTTTTAAAATGAATTTATGTTCAAGTTTTAAACAAGCTTAGGCGTTAAATAAAGGGCAAAAGTTAATTGCCCATATTTAAAGTCAATATGTTGATTTTAAAAGAAAACTTAAGGAAATCAAGGAGACATCTATGGAAGTTGATGACCAAAAGAAGTATAATAATAACTTTAATCATTTTTAATCTGTCATGTCATTAATCATAGGCCTACATGCTTCCAGAGTCTTAAGTTTATACAGTATAGAAAAGGAGAACTGTACAGTAGACTACACTTATTAAATATTATTATAAGTAATAGGCATGTGACAAACCTTTCATTGAACACTTGCCCAAGTGTTTATGTGTAGAAAGAGTAAACTTGAAGAAGATTGTGCTTCAAAGCCAAGATAATCAAATTCTTTCTCAGGGTTAATATGAAAGCTGATGTTGAGGATTTTTTTTTATATGTTGAAGACAGCTGAGGGTCTGACTGGAGTAATTAAAATACTAATTGGAAATTCAACATTCATCAGAGAAAATTGCAGTGATTCAATTTCTTTTCTTTCTTTCTTTTCTGTTTGTAAAGTGTTTTCTCTGGTGATGGCAGATGTTGAGGTTGTGAATTCATTGTGTGCTCTAGATAGAGAAAAAAACCTTTTCTCAAGCTGGATTTGTACACAGCCCTCTATATTTTTGTTGATTGTCTACTTAAATTAACTTCCCCTAATGAGACACAGATTCAATGACTATATCTGTAATTTACTGGCTGTGAAATTAGTTAGTCTGGATAATTCATCCCCTGGGTGACAAGGGTGAGATCCCAGTGAACCAGCAGGTGAGCATGAAGAATGTGAAGAATGGTTCCTTTGCTAATATATCTGCAGAATTGATGTGGAGAATGCACACCACAAACCTAACCTCTAAGTGACCCCAGTTTGTCTCCAATCCACCTTCATGCCCAAGTAATCCCATTGGAGCCTGGCTGGGTTAGACCTGCTACTGAGAGTGTGAAACCACCAGATGTCAATGTTGATGCACATTAACTGTGACAAAAGCACATCATTTGAAAAGCACTAAAAATAAAACTACCTAGCTTAGGTACAGAGGTTTATGAGCAGTAGGGTTATATGTCTGTAATTAAATATTTCATTATTGTATTCAATAAATAAATAGCTTATATTAGAAGGTCATCCCCAAATTCTTTCCCCCAAACTCTGTATATTACTTTTGGGTTGATTATTAATTAATTGTCAGTACATAATGAAAATAAAATCAACAATTTACCATATAGTTTGGTCTATTTCTTCTTATGCATAATAATATTATGTGTTTATAAGTAAATTATACTGTATTTCAATAAAAAGATTAAATTTCTAAACTCTGAAAATGTTATCTTTGTATTTATATGTGTATGGTTTTGTGTGATCAAGTTAAATCAGAAATGTTCGCATGCATGTGTTTGCAGGACTCTGCAGAGGTTGGGGGTCAATGTCAATGTCATCTTCAGTTGCTACTGACTTAAACATTTAGATAGATTGCATTGAAGTCAGGTCCTCGTAGAAGATAATAAGCACTTACAAAACAGCTCTGTACCCTTTAAAAACACCAACTTTAACTTAAGAGGTCATTTTTTTCTAAATTTAATGTAGTATCAGTGTACTTAAGTTAAATGTAATGTTACTAACTCTATAATCCTTTTCTTCATATATTCGTCCCAATCCATCCGTAGCTGATGAAATAATGCACAAAGGGAAGCCTTTGTTGTTATGTATCTTGGCCTTGAACCTGCCGCTACATCATTGTCTTTAGTTCTCCCTACCTTTTCCTTCTCTTCCTGTTTCTCCTGTAAGTATCTAACTTACTATGAATAACAGCATATATCCACATTCCATACATGTTAGTACATGTTACTGAAATGGAAAGAAGTTTGAAATATATTATGTTTTCCTTTTAAATTTTATATATTTCTCTCAGGTCAGACAAATGACCAACATCAAAACACAGTTGCAAAAGTATAAATAAAAAGATAAATTTAGCATTTGGGAAAATTTTTACTTAATTTTTTTGGATAATTTAATTTTATCAATTTTGAATTTTGGTTAAAAGTTCATATAACAGAATAACTTTGAAAATTACTTAATAGAAGGAATCCAGAAGAATTGTCTATTTTGTGAACTTCATTCCTAGTGAAAAATAAGAATGATTTTTCATTTTGTCTCTACCAAGTTATCCATGGCCCAGGAGCATTTTAAATTTATTTATTTATTTTTTCTTCCTTGTCATTTTTTCCCTAAATAACACAAATAGATGCCATTTTCATTCTAAATTCAGAGTATCATGCTGCCTTGTGCCTTTGGAATGAGAATGTTAAAGAAGGCAATAGAGCAGTGAGGCAGAGAGAGAGACTCTGGAGCCAGTTGGAATTGTCTGATCACAGGGGACCCACAGGAAAACGTTGGGTCAGGGAAGAAGTGAGCTTTTTTTAAAAGGAGATACTTATTAAAAATTCTATCAGCAAGATACCTGAGGAGTTTTTCTCTGGGGAAAAATGGAGAACTCACTTATGGAAGTCAATTGAACTTCATTTCTGATCCCAGTGGAGGCAGATGGAAGGAGAGAGCTGAATAAGATTTATAATGAAAAATCAGGTGGGCAATGGCTGAAATCATGAAGAACAGGTTCTCATATTGCCTTTTGTACTAAAATATCTGTACGACCTTGAACAAGTTAGTCCTTTCTGAATCTCATTTTCCCTCTTGCACAGTAAGTAACCGGACAATTTCAAATGCCAAGTGTCACTTTTAGCATTTCCTGATTCCAGATTCCCTCCACTGCAATACCTGCTAAGAGAACCCAGCAGTGGTAGAATTGGAACATGATGTTTTGCAGCAAACTTTTGGAAAGAACTCCAGGTTTATTTGGGATAAGCTCTGCTTCCAATTACCTGAGTGCAGAGATGCATGTTGCTGCTTTTAGTCACTGACTGACATTAATCATGTCAGTTCACTTTTCTACAAGAATGACTGCTTTAATGGGAAATTCCAGCCACTGTCAACATGCCAGGAGTGTGAAGAAGGAAGGATAGAAGAATAGGAGGGTGTTATTAAAAGGGATATGATGGATGAGGATGGCAAGCTGTCTACAGTGAGCAGGGTGGGTTGGAGTGAAAGTTGGAGCATGGATTGAAGTAGCCTTACCCATTATTGCTAGAGACTATTTAAACATACTTAGCAGCAAATTCAGCTACCACGATTCTGTAGCCCTTCATATGGACTACATGACCAGTTACCTGTACATGTCAGGTAAAAGGTGCTGGTAATGATTCTTTAGAATGGTATCTTTAATGTTTTTAACAGTGTTATTCAATTTTATGATCTAAAAATTACTGGAAAGAAGAGTATTTATGTACAATATTTGACATGATTTAAGAAGAAATTCTTTAAAGTTATTAATGTAGAGCATAGCACATATAAAGCCTTTGTAAAGTGAGCATAGATTGGTGTTTTATAATCAATTAATACTTTTTAAGTTTTCACTTTGTTCATCTAAAAATCTTGATATGTAGGATAAAAGTTATTTTTATATTACTGATGTTGAAGCCTTCATTTGACAGTTGTAATTAGGTAAATTTTGGCACTGGAACAAGATGATTTCCGAACTCGTAGATAATTCAGTCAGTGCATGTATGGTGAGGACCATTTATGAGCAATTGTGTTTTTTATTTAACTCTCAGCCTTCTAATAATATAGAGAGTTGGTCTGTCCTTTTAAGGAAAAAATCAAATTTGGACTAATAATATGATTTAATGCTCTGTTGTCTAACAGATCAAGAAGTAGAATTTGGTAAGAATCTTGGACAGCTCAACCAGTCCACAGCTGTCTAAGAGGTGAGTGGCACCCTGACCCTCAGGCCAAGCAGAGACCAGGATCTCCAAATCCTGGCCTGGGGACACTGCCCCCAGCAATCTAACCATACCTTACTCCACCCTAAAGCAAAGAAAGGGGGAAATCCCCATACCCCAATCCCAATCTGCAGCAAAGCATAGCTGGAGGGACATTCCAGGGAACAAACCACACCCAAACTGCAATCTACTTCATCACCCATTAACAACTGGAGACCCAGACACCCCTCCCTCTCAATTCACAGCTGACTAAGAGCCAACTAGGAGAAAAATTGGAATTGAACAAAAAGAAGAATTCCTGATCAAGGCACAGAAAGAATATTCAACAAAATTATACAAGAAAACTTTTTCAACCTGAAAAAGAAAATGCCTAAAGATACAAAAGCTTACAGAACACCAAATAGACTAGAACCCCCCCCCCATAAACAACTGTTCATCACATAATAATCAAGTCACTAAATCTTCAAGCTACTACATCTCCAGAACAAAGAAAAAATACTAAGGGCTACAAAGGAAAAAAAGCTAAGTTACCTATAAAAGCAGACCCATCAAAACAACACCAGACTATTCAATGGAAGCAAGGAAAATAAGAAGGTCCTAGATAGATGTTAAACAGACACTACAAGAGCTTGGCTGTCAACCTAGACTACTATACCCAGCAAAACTATTAATCACCACTATCATCAATTTAGATGGAGTAAACAAGATATTGAATGAAAAAACCAGATTTACAAAATACCTATCTACAGATCTGACCCTACAGAAAGTACTGGAGGGAAAAAATACAACCTAACAAAATCAGATAAATCCATTAAACCACAAATGATAGATAATTCCACGGGAGAAAAAAAGAAAAGAAAAAAGAAATTCCACAGAAGCTACCACCAAAAATGACATGAAATAACAATCATTGGTTATTAATATCCCTTAATATCAATGGACTCAATTCACATATAAAAAGATAAGTCCTAATAAGGTGGATACAAAAACAGAAGCCACATTTCTGCTGCATACAAGAAATATACCTCAACTTCAAAGACACACACAGGCTCAGAGTTAAGGGCTGGGAAAGACTTTCCAATCAAATGGTCTTAAAAAACAAGCTGGTGTAGCCATCATAATATCTAACAAAATAGACTTTAAACTGAAGTAAATCAAAAGAGAACAAGACAGACATTACTTATTCATCTCAGGAAAAATCCACCAAGATGGAAGTCTCAATCCTGAATATTTATGCCCCAAACACAAGGGAACCCTCATATGTAAAAGAAACACTACTAAATCATAAACCTCACATCAAAACACACACACTAATATTGGGAGACTTCAATACCCCACTTTCACTCTTGGATAAGTCAATCAGACAGAAACTCAACGGAGAAATAAGGGATCTATCAGATGTTTTGGCCCAAATGTACTTAATAGTTATACAGAAACTTCCACCCAAACACAAAAGAATATACGTATTTCTCAGCACTCCATGAAACTTTCTCTAAAACTGACCACATACTTGTTCAAAAGCAAATATCAATAGATACAAAAATAGGAATAACTCCTTGTATCATATTGGACCACCATGGTCTAAAGGAAGAGTTCAACAACAAAAATCAAAGACAGCCTACAAACTCATGGAAACAACATCTCTCAAATGAACCACCTCTGTGTCAAGGAAGAAGTTAAGAAAGAAATCAAAGACTTTCTAGAATTTATTGAAAATGAATCCACAACATCCCCAAACTTAGACAAATGGAAATAATCAAATTTAGGAATGAAGTCAACAAAATAGAAACATAACAATACAAAGAATAAGTGAATCAAAGAGTTGGTTATTTTACAAAGTCAACAAGATAGATAAAACCCTTGTCCAAACCAACCAAAAAGTAGAGAAAGAGACTCCAAATTAGCACAATCAGAAATGAAGATAAAAAAATCAAAACAGACACCTAGGAAATCCAGAGAATTATCAGGTCATAATTTGAAAATCTATACTCCAATAAAATGGAAAACCTGAAAGAAATGGATAGCTCTCTGGACAGGCACCACTTACCAAAAATTAAATCTAGATACATTAAAGACCCAAACAGACCTATAATCCCAAAGGAAATTGAAGCTGTTATTAACATTCTCCTAGGTAAAAAAAAAATCTGAGGACCAGATGGTTTCAGTGCAAATTGTACCAGATATTCAAAGAAGAAATAATATTCCTCAAATTGTTCCACACAGTAAAAACTGAAGGAACATTCTTTTTATGAGGCCAGAATCACCTTGATTCCCAAGCCACTCAAAGATGCAACAAAGATAGAGAATTATAGACCAATCACTCTCATAAACATTAATGCTAAAATACTGAATGAAATTTGGGCTAACTGAATCTAACTCAATATATTAAAAAATATCACCCACCATGATCAAGTAGGCTTCATCCCAGAGATGAAGGAATGTTTCAACATATGAAAAACTGTGTATGTCAACCATCATATAAACAAACTGAAAGAAAAACCCACATGAGTATCTCCTTATATGCTGGTAAAAACCTTTGACAAAATCCAACACTCCTTCATGATAAATGTCCTGAAGAGATCAGGAATACAGGGCATATGTCTAAATATAATAAAAGCAATATATAATAAGCCAACAGTCAACATCAGACTAAATGGAGAAACATGCAAAGCAATCCCACTAAAATCAAGAACATAACAAGGCTTTCCTCTCTCTCCTTATCTATTCAATATAGTTCTCAAAGCTTTAGCTAAAGCAATAAAAAATCAAAAGGAGGTTAAGGGGATACAAATTAGACAGGAAGAAATCAACTGTTTCTGTTTGCAGGTGACATGATCATACACATAAGTGAATCCTATAATTCTATGAGAGAACTCCTACTTCTGATAAACACCTTCAGCAATGTATCAAGGTACAAGATTAAATAAAAGAAATCAATAGCCCTCCTATACATGAAACATAAAAGAGAAGAAAATAAAACATGGAAACATCACCCTTTATAATACCTATAATTAGCATTAAATATTTTTGTGTAATTCTACACAAAGTAGTAGCAGACCTATTTGACAAAAACATTAAGTCACTGAAGAAAGAAATTGAAGAAGATATCAAAAAGTAGAAAGATCTCCATGTTACTGGATAGGTAGGATCAACATAGTAAAAATGGCAGTTTTACCAAAATTAATCTACAGATTCAATGCAATTCCCATGAAAATCCCAACAAGATATTTTGCAGAACTTGAAAAAAATGATACTCAACTATAATAACAGGAAAACCAGGATTGTAAAAACAATCTTGCTCAATAAATAAAAATACTTCATGAGGAATTGCATTACCATCCCTGACTTCAAGCTAAACTATAGAGCTATTGTAATAAAAAAGTCTAATACTGAAATAAAAACAGACTTGTGGGTCTAAGAGCCTGACATTAACTCACACACCTATAAGCACCTGATTTCTGAAAAAGAGACCAAAAATATTCAATGGAAAATAGATAGTGTCTTCAACAAATGGCATTGCCATAACTTGATGATAGTATGTAGAACACAAATGATCCAAGCCTATCACCCTGAACAAAATTCAAATCGAAGTGGATGATAGACCTCAACATAAACCAGTCTACACTGAAGGTGATATAAAAGAAAGTGGGAAATACCCTCTAATGCATTGGCATAGGTGACTACTTCCTAAATATGACACCAGTAGCACAGACACTATGAACAATAATTAATACATGGGATGTCCTGAAAATGAGAATCTTCTGTAAGGCAAAGGACAGACTCAATAAAACAAAACAACAGCTTACAGAATGGGAAAGGCTTTCATCAACTCTATGTCTGACAGAAGACTGATTTTAAAAATATATAGACAATTCAAGAAACTAGAGCCCCCAAACCTGAATAAACCATTTAAAAATGGGCTCAGTGTTATAAAAGAAATTCTCAATAGAACAATTACAAATAGCTGAAAGGCACATAAATAATTGCACAATATCTTTAGCCATCATAGACATGCAAGTCAAAACAACTTTGAGATACCACCTTACACCTGTCAGAATTGCTAAGATCAAAAACACAGATGACAGCCTATGCTGGAGAGGATGCTGAGCAAGGGGAACACTCCTCCATTGTTGGTGGGAATATACACTTGTACAGCCTCTCTGGAATGCAGTATGATGGTTCCTCAGATATCTGGGATTCAATATTCCCAAGGATCCAACAATACCACTTCTGGATATACCAAATGATGCACATTTGTACCCCAAAGCCATTAGCTCAACTATGTTCATAGCAGCATTATTCATAATAGCAGGAACCTGGAGACAACCTTGATGCTCCTCAACTGAGGAATGGTATAACAAAATGTGGTACATCTACACAATGAAGTACTACTCAGCAGTAAAAAAAAAAAAAAAAGACATCCTAAAATTTGCTAACAATTGGATGGATTTGGAGAATATCCTCCTGAGCAATGTAGCACAAGCCCAGAAGATAGACATGGGATGAAGTCACTCACTCATAAGTGGATTTTAGACAAACAGCAAATATTATCCAAGTTGCAAAAACCACAACTCCTGAACATCTTGGTATCAAAGGAACTTAAGAGAAACAACCAGTGATTACCCTAAGAATCGAAAATAGAGAAGATCCCCTTAGCAAATTGAGATCACAACTGGCTGCAACAAAGAAGAGTTGGGAAAAAATCATGACAGAAGGATATGATTTAGTGAGAAGACCAACAAAGAAGGAGAAATAAGAATTGGATAACTTGATAGAGGAAGCCAATGTGGGGTTAAAAAGAGACTAGATGCTAGGGAAACCTCCACTATCTCACAGTTGGCTAGGTTTCCAACCAATAATGGAGGGCTTACCTAAACATGACTTTTCCTATAATCAAATAAATATCCACCCTGTGTCATCAAACAACCTACATCCAATAGGGAATAAAGGTGGAGGCAGAGATTCATGGCTGAGCACTGGGCTGAGCTCCTCCTTTAGCTGAGAATAGTGGAGGAAAGTCTTATGAGCAAGGGAATAGGGATTATGAGAAATATTCTCACAGTGATTGCTATCTGGATGTCTAGGGAGATGACTGAATGAAAAATAGATACTGGGGATCCACTGGGGAAAAGAAGCTAGGCCCTCCAAAGGTAGATGACTGTCAAATAGCTTGGGAGTATGTGGAACCTCACGAGGTGGGAAGAGACTGTGTTCCTGTTTGTGGGCTGGTACCTTGGAGCCCATTCCCTACAGCGAAACACCTAACCAAGTCTTTACTTTGGGATGAGATCAAATTTGCCTGGAGTGGATGTGCCATGCTAAGCTTACCTACCTTGGGACTTCTCGCCCTTTTGGGAGAGGGGATGGGGGGGTGGACAGGAGAGGGGTAAATGCTGACTGAAAGGGATTATGAGGAGGGAAGGGATGGGGAGCATGGGGGATACATAGACAAAATGTCATTTAAAAAAATAACAATCTTGGACAGTATATCAGATCTCTTTCTTCTTCAAAATATTTCTCTAATTGCATAACTAATTTATTGAATTTGTGGTAATATATGCAAGTTGTAAGGCTCTTTAAGAAAGTGTGAGTATTTTAAAAGCTCTTATGGTTGCAAGATGTTTAAGGATTCATAATACAACAGATTCAGATGAAAATAAAAACCAGTAAATGGATTACAATGTGGATAAAAGGTATACAGACTTCAGAGAGAAAAAAAGAAGGTAGAGAAAGTCTTTAAAAAGAGAAATAGAGTAATAAATATATAATAGGCCACATAAACATAGAAAATAGATACAAAAACTAGATTTTGTTTATTATTGTGCTTTCTTTTAATTTTAACTGATAATGAGCTAACTGCAGAAAGACAATGTATTGCAAATACAAAGGCTACTAAGTTAAACAAGAATATATATTTTAAAGATATTTTGATTTTTAAATTTGTGTCTGAACATTTATTGCTTTGGAAGAGTTCTGCTTTTGTTTCCACAGAAGATGGGAACCTGTGGATTACTTCCAGGCAAATATGGTTTCATCAACCAAAACCCCATAAAAAAACATCTCTGATGGGAAGAGATGGCCACATCAACTTCAAAGCTACAGAGTATGATCCTGTCTAACTCATGAGATTTTCAACGCCCTGTACTCAGCAAGAAGTAGTAATGGAAAACTATGCCACAATTCTCAAAATATTGTTTATAAATGTTTTTTCATTATAACTGGTTATTAGTCATAGTTAATCTTTTTCTAAAAAGAAAAAGGGGATGTGGTATATCAATGATTCTTTAAACAGTTAGAGTATTGAATTTACTTAGATCAGGAAATCAGCTATTAATCTCAAAATTTTTTACATTGGTATGGGTTTGGCTTATTGATACAAATTTAAGGTCAATTCTGTTATGCTGTATGTAGTTTCTACTCTTGTTTAAGATATGATGTTTATGTAACTGATTTAAAATTGTAATGTATAATTAAGAAATGCATGTTGGTTAGATTTTTAGGTATACAAAGATATAATTCAATTAGATAGGTAATCTTCAAACACTTCTAAGACCTACAGAATATGGCATTTAAGATGTTTTAAGAGCTTAGACTTTTCTGGAGAGTGAGACAGATCTGCTCCTGGCAGCGCTAATTTACTTCAAGAGAAAATGGGCATTGAAGAAACTCCATATGGAGTTTACTTGTGGCAATGGTTAGCCAATGGACAAGAACCTATTCTTATATTGACTGCTTGACAGTATGCTGTTTAAACTGGACATGCAGGTTCCGTAGGAAGATGACCTCTGAACTTTGGCAGAACAAGACAAAGTGGTCATTCAGGTTCCTGCTTTGCAGAGAAAATTGTCAGATATTCTTCAGGACTCGAGGAGAAGCAACTGATGAACTGTGCCACAATGGGCAGAGCAGATTTCCTGCTTCACTGAAATGAAAAGAGACTCTGGGCCTGTAGGCTGAAGATGGATGCCCCAACTTTATAAAGGAACTTTGGGTGACTGTCCAGGCAGATAGGTGTAATCTCTGTCCTTTCTAGATTTTAGAAGTCACTGGCACTTCTGGTTTACCTGGCTAAATATATCCTTCTGTGGTCTTTGATGTAGTTGAAGATTAGATAGTTATAGGTACAGTTTTTCTTAGTCATTTTAAAAGTATATTAGATATGAAACATTAGATTCATAAAGATTAGGTAAATGATAAGAGTATTTTCTTTAATTTTGCTAACTACAAATCGACTAGATATTATAACTGTAATTCTTTCTTGATGGCTATTTTGTTATATGTAATTTTCCTATGTTAAAATTGAAACCTTCCTTTTTGATTATACAGAAAGGGGGAAGTGATGTGGGAATGCCTTTCTATATGCTGTTAATATCAATCTTTAGATAGAGGAGCTGTTTTGTGCCATAACAGGCACCATAGAAGAAGTAGGAGGAGAAATAAAAACATAGGTAGGAGAAGAAGGGCAGAGTCAGGCAGACCTGAGCAAGACACCCAAGGAGCAATATGTAAGGAACACAGGTGAGCCACGGGCCACGTGACAGACAGATTAGTAGAAATGGGTTGATTTAAGATGTAAGAGCTAACTAACACAGTGCCTGAGCCATAGGCCAAACAGCATAAAGTTAATATAAGCATCTGAGTCATTTCTGGGGGCCTGAGCAGCAGCAGAGGGCAGCTAATGAGTCTGGTGCGCAGGTCTGTGGGTCTGGGCCTCTGGCCACCCGGGACCAAGAAACCCCACTACTACAATGCTAGACACTGTTTCACTAAGTCAAATGGTAAGAAACTTTGGTAGTGATTATTTAAGAAAGATTTGTTAAAATTTATTTAGTACCCGAGAGTTGACAAATGTAGTATTCCTAGAGGCTACACTGTGGGAAAGACATAATGGATGTCACAGAACTTGGATTACAGATACATGCACAGGCCTAAGATTATAAAAATGTTAGAATTTTATGTTTACAAACTATACTTTAATATTAGTTATTGGGTTACTTAAATTTTAAAATCATTCTTACTCTCTAGATTTATTGTGTGAACGATCATGCAGTATTGACCACTCACAGTCTATGAATTTTGAAAAAGAAAAATCTAATGTGCATGGAAATTGGAATTTGTCCAGTTTTTGACAGAGACACTTATTATTAGCATGCTCCTTCACCTAAGGTTCATGGGAAACCATAAGACAGAAAGACTATAAGATATTGTACAAATTCTAGTTAGTATTATAATAAAAACCCAGAACAAGACATTAGAGGAAAGCTGAAATATCAGAGAAAGGAAACAGACCACAGTTATTTCTCACTCAGTCAACTTCTCAGGCTGAAGAGGGTTTATGCTCTTTTCAAGAGTCCTCCACTGACTGGTCACTTCTACAGTATACCTGAATCTCTACCTCCTTTTGCCTTAAATATGTTCCCTGCCTAATTGTTTACTTCCAAGTTTAACTCCGCATCATAATTCTAAATTAGGCCTTGAATTTACAGAAACCAGAAATATCTTTCTCCTTAATGAGCAACCACTTGATCATCCCCTGTGATAGAATTAATGGCACAAGTCACTACTTTGTCATCCCCAGTGATGGGATTAACCTTGAGAGTCACAAATCTCTGACTCTCATTTCTTGACCAAGGGTGATTTTATTTTTTGATATTCCAGCCTGATTCTATTAAATAAAAAATATGTCACCACATATTTCCATATGTCAAAGTGAAAAGGTTATAACTAACATAAGAAAAACTATATACAAAAGTTATAATAATTGTTTATGATATATACAAGCAATAATTAGATGAGTGATGTCCCGTACACTAACAATTGACAAGTTTGAAGTATTTCATTATTTATCTTATTTTCATGAGTCCAAAGGATTGTATCTACTTCACTTTTTATCTAACTTGTACTAGTAACAGAAACTATTTTTTGATGTTTCTGAAACTTTAATACTTTAACCTCTAAGTGAGTTTCTTTTCTAAAATTGTCACTAGAAAACTACTATTTCATATTCAACCCCTTTAACAACCCAAAAATGAAATAATATTAGCAAAGTAAACAGGAAATGCACACAAGCACTTCCAAAAGTGAAAAATGAAGCAATTGGCTGCCTGGACAGTGACCTACAGTACCTCTGCATTGTTGAAGCATCCAACTTTGGCCTATAGGCCAAGCACTTTTGACAGATTTCTCTGTGAAACAGGGTATTCTTGAAGACCATCCTGCCTTTTCCAGACAAGATTCAGCAATTCATTTTGTTTGTCCCACTTGTCCACTTTGGGCATCATATGATCAGGACTCAAGGCAAGGGTACTTTCTTATCCAGTGGATAACTTTTGCCACAAAGAATCTGAATTCAAAATGGAGTTTCTTAGATGCCCATTATCTTCTCTGAAGTCTATGAGTGCTTCCAGGAGTAAACATCCCATTGATGTAAAAATAATAAGAACTATATTATTAAAATATTTTATGTGCCATATTCTGTAGATCTCTGAAGTGTTTTAAGACCTGTACATCTAAAATATACCTCTGTTTGACCTTAAAATGTATCTAATATGACCATAACTTTAATTATAATGTCTAAGTACTAACTTGAAATTTTTATATTCTAATTAGTAATAGTAACATTCAAATATAAGCAATTTGTATTTCATTGTTAGATAAACTGCATAGGTACAATACCTTGAACAAGCATAGAAACATAGGTACAGTACCAAATTAATCATAACTTTTTATACACAGTTTGTATACAATATACAAAAATTCCAATCCAATGTAAAATATTTAAAACTAGCAATTGCTTTATAAAAGTAGTTTTAATAATCTACCCTTATATATTATTATATCTATATCCTTCTTTTTCCTTTTTCTTTTTTAACAAGAACCACAAATCCAATCTCACTTTTTCAGCTTTTTTCTTAAGCATAACCAGTACCAATTTGTAGCCAACTATTCTAAACAATGACAATCATCCATAACCCACTGAAAGACCAAAAGCCATACACCTTACTTCTTGGGAAATGTGAGCATTGTGTTCTTAAATTTACTACCTACTGTCTGGAGGGGGGTTACAACATCTTTAGGAGATCCTAAAAGATTTAATTGTCAAGTCTTGAAATAAGTAGCTGTATTATTTGTTGTTTAGTCTCTACATAACAGGAAAGTTCAGGACTTGTCTCAAGCTACTTGGCTACAGTAGACTGTGTACCTAATTTATCTCAGCTAGCTACCTCATAATTCTCCTGTGCCATTAGTAGTCCAAATTATATCTTCCACTGCTGTTTGGCACCCTAGTGCTTTTTTTACAATCCATGTGAAATCAACATTGTGAGACCCAATCTTCGTGGGTTTCTTCAAAGGTAACAATTAGGCATTGTCTTGGTTCACTGCAGAAAACTGCTAAGAGACTAAAACCCAGCAAAATGTACAGAGAGCTATATAAAGCCTTTTTATAGAATAAATTAATACTAAATATGGACATAAATATCATGACAAAAAGTTTGATATGTATATATAATCTTATAAATTTGAAATTAACATTTATACAGCATAGGATTAATAACAATTGAACAGACCATTATTTTTATTATTTTTCTGTCCCATATCAGGTACCTCTTCTGATATGATACAGAGATTTTTTTTTTCATTTTTCTTTAAGTATCATGATTTGGATTAGAGAAGAAAGCCATGCCACAGCTCCAAAGACAACTTAAATTTATAAGTAAACCGGTCTTTCACTTTTCTTACAAATAAAGAGATATAGATGTCAAGCAGTGAGATTTTACTCTGTAAAGTATATTGATACCAATCTTTTAAGTATTCCTTTGCTTGTATTTTCTTTTTCTGGATGTCCTTCCTGTCTGCTCTAGAAGTCTGGATATTCAAGGTTATTTGATTCTTAAAGATGGATATTCTAGTTTTCTCCAAATACATAAACAAAACCTGCCCCAACCCTTGTTTGGTGGGTTTTTCTTACAACTTAGAGAATTGTCACATGGTTGGATGAACCATCATTTCTCTTTATCAAGTTTCTCTGGTTCAAATAGTGTCTTATTAATTTTGATGGTTTTCATAGCATTTCTTCACCTATGTTAACAAAATGAAACCCCTTCACCAATATAGCACATATCCTGGTTTTTATTCTTAGGTGAACACATCTTTCCATAAGACAAGCTGGTTTAACTCTTTTTTTTTTTTTTTCTATAATTCAATGCCTTTCAGCAGCTGTTGTTCCTTTCTCATTACAATTGAGGAAATTCAAAGTTAATAAAGCATTATGTACTCTATTTATGAGGATCTTTGTTACTATTTTCTGTTTATTTAGCATATCTTTTAGAATTTTATTTAATTTTTTGATTACTGCTTGCCCTGTAGAATTGTGTAGTATACAATGTTATATGCTTTATATTATAATAAGCAAAATATTTGTTTAATTTTACTAGAGACATAGAGCATTGTCTTTCTTGATTTGTACAGGTATTTCCATGATGGCCATAACTTCCAGCAAATTATAGAAATAGCCTTTTCTGAATTCAAAGCATCTGCTCATTGAAATCCTGAAAACATATCTATTTTATAATGTACATATCTTAATTTTCCAAATTCTATAAAATGAAACATATACATTTTCTAAATTTATTTCTACATATTCCTTTATAATTACTTCCTGCTAATAAACAAGTTTTCTTATAGAAGGAACAGGTTTAATATCTTTTTTAAATAATTTATTTGGCTTATTGCTAAGTGATGAAAAGAATTTTATTTAAACCTCTGCTATTGACATGATTTGTTTTCATAAAACTCTGAGGCTTCTAGCACATTTACTATTAATAATTTCAATTTCATTATTAACTTATGATAGAGGGCCTGGAAGACCCTCATGGGATAAGATGTGTGTTACATAGAGGGAATAATTTCTATTCCTGACTATTTCTATTAAAAAATAAACAGTGAAATTATTGAATTAAGGTGCTAGGAAAACTTTACTATTAATAAAAATCAGTAGTTTCGATATGTAAAACAACTCTTTCTGCATGTTAAGAGTTGGTGACTATGTTTGAAAAACCAAGATAGATTAAACTTGGAGAAGAAACAAGTTAGCTGGCTCTGCATAAGCCTAGACAGCCTAACACAGTTCAGAAATCCTAGACAGCTAGTAATTTCTCCTCTGGGCCTTTGTTGCTCTGGTTGGCAAGTGACTTTTTGTGAGTTCATCCTCCAAAAGTTGAGCACCAAATATTGAACAAATTCTACATAGAATATAACAAAAAGGGAAAAACTGGAATATCAGAGAAAGGAAACAGACCATAGTCAATTCTCACCCAGCCAACTTCTCAGACCAAATGGAGTAAATGCTATCTTCAAGAGTCCTCCACCTAGATAGTTGCTTCTATAGATTGCCAAATGCTCTCCTCCTTCTTCCTTAATTATCTTCCATACCCAGTTGCTTAATTTCTCAGTTCAACTCTGCATCATAATCCTAGATTAAAGGTGTGACCTATAACTGTTTGGTTGTTAGACCCTGACCTCACAGAAACACAGAAAGATCTCTGTCTCCTGAGTAATGGGTTTAAAGGTGTGAATCATCACTCTCTGATCCTCATGGCTTGACTGTGGGTTCTCTTCTCTGATAATCTAGGCTAATGTTATTAATTATAAAATATATCACCTTAAGAAGAACATGGAGTTTACTGTTAGGCATTGTCTCCTAGTGATGTGGAAGTGAAACCCTTAAAGACTCAAAAGCATGATAACCCAAATGTGAGCCGAATACGGGTAACACTAATATTCTTGTCAATATAAAGATTAGAATGCACACAAGGCTTTAATCCTCAAAGAACTAATTTGGAGATGTGAGAGAAATAGCTTCAGCTTCTTTATATAAGATGAGACTTACTAGATATCCAATACTAAGAAGACAGCAATTGAAAAATGAAAACACATAAAATTGTGCAGGTTGAAAATATGGATGTATATATGTATATGCATATAACAACAATAAAATCATGTAAGTATGTAAGTGGACTTATAGGAAGAAAAGGAGAAGGGAGCAATGATGTAGTTACAAATATTATAAATAAGAGAAGAAAATGTCAAAAAAAGTTATAAAATTTTAAAATTAGTTTTAAAATATTTGCTGTTCTTTGATTACAAACAGCATGCCCATTGGAATTTCTTTTATTGTGCATATTAATTACCATGAAAGTTTTACCTGGGGCTTTTGCCATACAAGTCTAGAGTGCAAAACCTGGGCTGCATCATAATATATATGATACACTTGCAGTCAAAAAATGTGTTTTTATTCATATGTGCTTTCAAAAGACAATTGTTAACCTTGGATGGAGTCATCCCAGAGGATAAACAACATTGTAGTGGTCTTCACATAAACTGAAGAATATTTATATTTCTCTTAACATCAATTATCACCCTCAATTAAATTTTTTGAGTATTCATGAAGCAACTGAAACATATCAACATAATAATTATAGAGACATAATGGTACTGAGTCATGTCCAATAAAATTTTCAATAATGAAGGAAAAACATTGTGTCCTGCTCAACATTAGCTATATCCTGCACAGAATAAATTTTTAAGTTTTATTTTATTATTCATTATGTTAAATGTAAGTGGTTACATGACATACTGGCAGTGAATTTGCAATTAAGTACAAAGAAAATAACATTGTCCTCAACATCATATACCTTTTTTTTGTTTTTAATTTAAATTAAATGTCTTTAGTTTTTATAAAGCTATGAAAATGTACATCTTATTTTAATAATTGGTTCCCTATATATTACAGTCTTGACCTCTTTGTGTGTATGCTTGTACACAGTGGTAGATATTTTAGTATCTGTTATAGATGTGACAAATATTTTTCTTTATAAAATAATGTTTCATTGAACATAGGTTTCAAGCACACAGTAGTAAATCTACCAGTGCTGACTTCTGTGCCCATTTAAGACATCACTAATCAGTACCTTTATTTTTCTCAGCTGATCCAAGTATGGTCTTAACATTACTTTTTATTCTTTTTTTCAGGAATCATTTTCCAGCTTAGTACATTTTACATGTGAGAAAGAGGTTAACCTGTATTTTCTGTAATAAACAGCTTTTATGTTCTTTTCCAACTCCAAATTATTTGCCAGGGTATAAATTTTCTTCTGTAGTATGTGATGTAACAACAACGTGGTTATCCTTCTTGAAATCAATCTAAAATATATAAATATTATGGACTAACCTCATGGTTAGATTTGCGAAATTATATAATTGCCTTGAAATTATTTGTACTCACATCTAAGAGTTATAAAAAGGCAATGTAAGAGAAAGCTAGTACTGGTTCAGCATTATTTCTGTTAATAGCTATGAAAAATCTTCAATTTTCATATATATATATATATATATATATATATATATATATGGGGGGGTTAAACCTCATTTTACCCACTTCCTAAATATGAAGAAATAAATCAATGATTTTATCTCTCTACATATGTAAAAATAAACTTAACAATATACTATAATTATATCTTATTGTATAATTATATAATTAATAGTATATAGTCATATATTAACTAAATAAAATTACTGTTTATATTTGGTATAATGTATTAATATTTTATATAGAATATTTTTTTAAAAAACTAAGTTTTTGTTTTTATATTAATTATGTATTTCATTTGTAGTCTTTAATAAGAGCAAGAGGGTATATTTAGTGCTTGCTTGTATACCCACATACACATTCAAATGAAAACATACACAATGTCTATGTTCTTGCCAACAATTTTTTCTTTGGAGAATTTTGTAATAATAACTTGGACTGGAAAATCAGCCTCTAGGACCTAGGCTTCAGGACAAAACATCTGGTCTCCCACTTTTATCTATTCCTAACTCAATCTCAAGCCATCAAGGAAGACTTCTGCAGCCTGGTATTCCTCACCAACACCCCAGTTTGTAGAACACCGCCATCTATAAGCCTCACATTATCTTCCGAACCTTCCCATAACCTTGCAACTCCAGTGGCTCCTTGAGGCACAGATTTTGCCTGCCCCTATTATATCAAGAGAGGCTCCCTGAAGGAAAAATTTTGTCAGATCATATTGGATCAAAAGCTCCTATTGGAGTAACAGACAATATCCGAGGCATAGAATCAACTGTCCCCTATTGTACATCAACTCCAAGTGGACTAAAATCTCCGAATGGACTAAGAAAGACTCTTTGATACACACACACACACACACACACACACACACACACACACACACACACACACAAACACACACACACAGAGCCAGAGCAGACTGGACGAAGAGCAGCTCCCTGAGGCACAGACAAATCCTGCACTGATCTTCAGAGGCAATGGACAGACACCAATGACCAATGCAAGAATTCATAAAGGAACATAAAGAACAGTATTGCACCACCAGAATCTAGAGGTTCTACAATAGCAAGACCTGATATTCCAGTGTAGAAGATCCAGAAGAAAATGTCATAAAAATAATTTTATGAATTGATAGAAACCATTGATGGGAAAATAAAATCTCCCTTAAAGAAAAAGGGGAAAACCATACCAAAAATTGTAAGAAATCAATTCAAAAAAACTCAAGGAAACCAAGATAAAGCAATCAAACAGGTGAATAAAACAGTTCAAGACTTAAAAATTGAAATATAAGAAATAAAGAAGACTCAAGTAGAGAGAACGCTAGAAACTGAAGGTCTGAGAAAAAGAACAGAAACTACAGATGAAAGCATAACCAACATAATATAGGAGACATGGGAGAAAATCTATGGCATGGATGATTTAATAGTGGAAACCTATATGTCAGCCTATGAAAACACTAAAGCCAAAGGAGTTATAACACGAAATGCATAAGAAATCTTTGAAATCATGAAAAGACCAAATCTAAAAATAATAGGAATAGAATGGACAAAATACCAGCACAAAGGCACAGAAATATATATTTAGTAAAATCATAGAAAGGTACTTTCCTAATATAAAGAAGAAAATACTTGTAGATTTAATATGCTTACAGAAAAAAGGAGATTTGATCTCCCCCCCCAAAAAAATCTGAATACCACATAATAATCAAGTCAGTAAACATACAGAATAAAGAAAGAATATTAAGAACTGCAAAGAAAAAAGTCCAGGTAATTAATAAAGCAGACCTACCAGATTAACACCCACTGTCAGTGAAAACAGTGAAAGGTAGAAGGTCACGACCAAAGATACCAGCTCAGATGACTGTAATCATCGAAACTCTCAATAACCATGAATATCCAGATTTAGTCAATACCTATTCACAAATCCAACCCTACAGATAACACAGGCTAATACAATGGATTTGAAAGCAGGATCCATCCTTCTGCTACATACAAGAAATACACTTCAACTTCAAAGACAGACACTACCTCAGAATAAAGGGTTGGGGAAAAAATTCTAATCAAATGGACTTCTGCAATCCTGACGTTGAGGAGGTAGGAAGAGGTTCATGCTTGAGACACACTGGCCAGAAGCTAATCTAATCAGGAAACCTCAGGTAAAAGAGAAAGGCCTCATAAGGAAAAAAAAAAAACAACCAGAAAAAAGAAAATAGCTATCATAGCTATCCTACTAGATAAAAAAATAAACTTAAAGCTAAAATTAATCAAAAGAGATTAGGATTACATTTCATATTTTTCTCAGGAAAAAATTCATCAAGCGACATCTTAATACTGAATACCTTTTCCCCAAAGCAAGGACACCCACATAAGTAAAATAAATCTTAATAGCATATCTTAGTAGCATATCGAACCCCATATGCTAATAGCGGGAGACTTCAACAACCCACTCTCACCAGTGTATAGTTCTACCACACAGAAACTTAACAGAGAAATAAAGGATCTAACATGTATTATGATTCAAATGCATTTAACAGATATATACAGAACATTCCACCCAAATGACAAAGAGTATACCTTCTTCTCAGCATCGGATTGCACCTTCTCTATGGACCACATACTCATTAATAAAGCAAACATGAATAGACATAAAATAATTGTATCCTCTTAGATCATCTTGAATTAAAGTTAGAGTTCAACAACAGCACAAACCACAGAAAACCTGCAAATTCATGGAAACTATAGCAGTTTCTCAGAAAACTGATCATCAGTTTACCTGATGATTCATTCAGCAATAGCACTCTTGCACATATACGCAAAGGATGCGAATTCTTTCCACAAGGACATTAGCTCAACTACAATCATATCAACATTATTTGTAATTGTCAGAATCTAGAAACAACCTATATATCCCTCAACTGAAGAATGGTAAAAAAGCCCTCTGGTACATCTACCCAATAGAATACTGCTCAGAAAAAAAAAAAAAAAAATTGCAGGCAATTGGATGGAACTAGAAAATATCATGAGTAAGGTAACATAGACTCAGAAAAATAAATACAGTATGTACTCACTCATAAGTTTGCGAGGCATCTGGCAATGGGACCAGAGTTTATTCCTGGTGAATGAACTGGCTTCTTGGAACTCATTCCTTATAGGGGAACGCTGTGTTCAACCTTGATGCTTGGAGGAAGGACTTGATACTGCCTCAGATGGAAATGCAAGAGTACATTTACTCAGCCTCATAGGTTTTACCCTCTCTGAGAAATGGATGGAGGAGACGGGGTGAGGGGACGCTGATGAAGAACTGGGAAAAGGGGAGGGAAGGGCAACAGTTGTAGGTTTGTTTAAAAAAATTAAATAAAAATAGTTTCTAATTAAAAAAAAAATCCTGATCACAGAACAATATAAAACAGCTTTTTCCTAGGAAACAGACCAGGAGGTGAAAATTGGCATTGCTTAGAATGGCCTCCCTAGATTTATGACTATTTTTTTAAAAAAGAAGGAAAGGAAAGAATACTGGGATTATAGAGAAAAAAAGTTTATCTTTGATTTCATCTCAATGGAACAATATCAGAACACTGAGGGAGATTTTAAAGATGCTATAATCTCCAGAGACATGTAGAGCTAAACAAAAGGATCTGTCTCATACATATCCAAAAATGAGTGGGTCATTGGCTAAAGGCTATTTAGTAAGACACAAAACTTTAGCAGATAAAACATGTGAGTCTGCTTCAGCTATTTTTCCAAAGGAGGCTGATAGTTAAGGCTTGTTAATTATTGCAATAGTTAATTTTAATATGTTAATTTTTCATTAGGGCTACCCATTCAATTGTAATCATTTTATATTTATGGAGAACAAAGAATCATGATCTTTCTATACAATTTCTCTTACATGTTTAAATAGATTGATCTTCTAGTATTTTTTATTATTACACAAGATTAATAGCAAATTGTGGCAGGTACTGATATTTTCTTAGTGTTTAATGTTAAGTTATGCAGTTGGTGCTCATGTTTTACATGGCTTCTTCTAGAACATACTCATAAAATAAATGCATTAGAGATATTATTGGATATTTTCTCATATATTTACTCAAGTTCTTGAGTAAGTTACCAAAATTTTCTCCGTTTTATAAATGAATGATAAATATCAGGGAGGTGGTTACATTATTAAACTTATACAGCATTAAATGCTAGTAAGACGTATGTCTGGGACAGAGATATCAAGAATTTAGACATTGGATGAAGTTTAATTCATTTTAACATGCTCTCAATCATTCAGTGCTTCCAAGATTGTCAATAGGAGTTTCCAAAACAATTACTGAGAGCCTAAATGACATTTTTTTTATTCATGAATATGTTGAATTTGAACATTATATCTCAATATTAATAAAGTTACAAATAATTTCTATTTTCATATTAACTACACACATGAAATAACCTACTCATTTTTTTTTACTTTTATATATTTTATTCTCTTACTTTTGCATTGTTTTTAGTGGGAAATTTAATATCTAATCCACAGGCTTTATTTTGACCATAGAATGAGCAAGTACTTCTTTCCTGGGAAAGATCATAGACTATTGTAAGTTTTAAGCATTGTGTTTCTATACCATCTTTGAAAATTTCTAAACTTATTTATATATGTAAGATGCTATGTATTTCTATGCCTATATACATGACAAAATATTTACTGGAACTATTTAAAACAATACATTGTGCTTTTTTTGAATCATCTTATACCTATTATTTCAATTTCATTTTTAAAGTAATGATATCATACATGTAACAGTGCAGTTTGATTATATTTTTACTTCACTCTCCTTACATTGGCTTCAAATAACTCCTTCATACACCTATTTTTAATTTAATGTCTTATTTATTTTCTATTTTATACAACCCAGTAAATACAATCAGTGATGGCCATATACTCATCAGCGAGAAAACATGCATAGGCAATCTATCCCAACCAAAACAACAGTACCAGAATGAGAAAAAGTCATTATCTCTCCTTTAGTAGCCATCATATGCCAAGAACTATTTTGCGAAGAGTTATGCCATTCCATTATGTTTGGTGGAAGTTTGTATAGTTTTGATATTCTGCAGACCTTGTACAGGTAATCACAGCTTCCGTAAGTTCATGACTGAATCCAGCATGTCTCCCAAGAGCAGAGCATTTTACAGCGCTCCAGCCTCTGACTCTTATTTTCTTCCCACACTTTTCTCTACAATGTCTCTTGACATTTGGTTTAGAGGATTGATGAAAATATAGATGTGTATATATGTGTGTGTATGCTCCTATGAACCAGACAAATGGGAAGTTTGAACTTTTTGTCTTCAGAAATGACAGAGAGCCATCGTGTATCAATACAATATCTATCCTAACAAGACCAGAGCAAGAGAACACCAATAGATATGCTGAGATGTAAGAAGAAAAAGACCTGGGCCCTCAACACTAGACAAAACCACAGGCCACAGAGGAATGCAGAGAATGGAAAAATAGTCTTCATCAGGAAGGAGTCCCAGGTTGGTCAGCACAGAAATTATATTCACACGCATGATATTATATGGACTGCGAAGGTTATTTCTATATAGATCTTTATATGCTCAAAATGAATAGCACAGGATGAGTTGAAGAACCCACAGGAAAGGAAAAGAATGTTTGTTTAAGAAATAATAAAATTATAAAAATCAGTCTTCTTAATCTCTCATTTATCACCAATATCTTTAATTTAATACACCTTTGGTGTTGAACATCTGAAATTTTCATCATCATACAAACATGTTATATTTTTTAACTAAAAATCTCTACCATTGACAGTTTTGCATTTATCTTTGTGTATGCATACATGTGCACACATGCATGTGTTTTAATTGTGCAAAAGCACACTTTTATTTAACTGTGCATATGTGAAAGTATGAGGATAATCACAAGTATTACTTACCAAGAAAAATAAATTTTGTGGTTTTTTTGTTTGTTTGTTTTTAAATTAGAGTATCCTACTGATCTTGTCTTTTGTGGTTAGGTTAGACCTGTTAATAAATTAATCTCCAGGGTTCAGCTCTCCAATGTTGTGAATACAAAATGTACTCAGGAGATTCTGTCCCACGAGAAACTCTCAAATATCCAGCAACTGCTTTCCAAATAATGAACTTAGTAGCTTATTATTATAGCATCTGTTGGGCCAGTAGTTCAAGCATATAACTATCTAGATCTACATTTAAAGTAACTCATAAGTCTTATCTATGTTTAGTCATGTGGTTTGTGACTTTGGCTCAATGCAACATCCTCATCATGCTTTTTATGTCTGTCTGTCTGGTGACTGAGTCTCTGCCTTTCTTCTTCCCAAAATTACCTTGGTTTGCTTGCCTCTCCTCTATTACCTGCCTGCCTATTAACTAATCAGTGTTTTATTAAACGAATACCAGTGACAAAACTTTTCAGTGTAAATGAGTACTATCCCACAAAAATATACACCACTGGGTCTGGGTTTTTCATATGGGTTTGGAAACTGAATACATTCAGGTTCTCACAAATTTGTGGCAAACACTATACTGACTGAGTCATTTCTATAGGCTTATTTTAAAAACATATTTATATTGTCATTGTTTATCTGAAAGCCTCCATCATAGATGATTTTTATGTGCATCTCAAAGGAGGAAGGCTGATTTTTTGATCTATCATTTGTTAAACATAAAATGTGATTACTTCTAATACAAGTTGCTAGGGAAAGAGAGATTCTGATTACCTCTCTTAGGATCATAGTAAAGAAAATTTTTTTTTGACAAATTTCTCAGTTCTTCAATAGTGTTAAGTTTTTCTTCTAATAAATTCCTCCTGCTCCTTATAGCTTGTTACTAGAAACATTTCTGCACATTAACATGAATTAACTTACCTCTACATCATTAAATAATGTTGAGTGACAGATATTTTAATATTTCTGAACACATGTGATGGTTCTGGTCTACTTAGGTTATTGAGTCTGTAATGTTCCATCTCATGGAACTCTTAGTTTCTTTTTTTTTTCCTTATCTAAAAGGGAGTATAATTTTAACAGGCATATTTAAAACTGTTATTGTTATATCACTGAAAAATTACATTGGCATATTCTCAAAGAGAAGTCAAATAAATTACTACAAGTATCTAGGTGAAAATTCTGGGATAGGCTTCAAAGGAGACAGATACCCTGATGAGTATCTGAGGATTTTCTAGGAAATGGTGGTTTGAGTAGATTCAGCTTCAAGCTCAGCTTCTCTATTAATGGGCTCTGGCTTAAATCTTATCACTACTAAGCACCTCCAAGTATATATCTCTTTGATGATATTAATGATCAAAGAGAGCAAATTGTGATTCAACTCTGTTTCAAAAACGATTGTGTAAAGAAGCAACTTTTATCACAAAAGGCTAGAAAATAGAATTGTTTCACATTGTCAGGTCTTCATTTAATTTCTTGAACAAATTCCAGAAATATTCTCATTGTCTAATTTATATATCTCTTCATAAATCTTTAAAAGTGAATGGCAAAGTATCAGAAGTTATTTGAAAAATCAATTATGTCTATCAATATATTTTATAGAGAGAAAATATAATTGAAGTAGTTATACAATAAAGTCTTAAGAGAAAATAGATAGAGACAACAATCAATATAACAAATAAACAAACAGTACCTGTAAAATAATATTTAGTGATAAAGAATATGAATTAAGAAAAATACATTAACTTAAATGGAAAAGTTTCATTATTGATAATTATAACAATTGCAACATTACAGATTGAATTCAGGAAATACTATATGTGATAGTAGCACCATTCCACTAAACCATATATACAGAAAAATATTACTTTATAACCTGCAACTCTCTATTAGATTTTAAAACATATATTGTTTAAATTATTAATTAAATAGAAATTTATATAGAAACTTAACAAAAGTTTGCAACAATTGGTCTAGAATATTTTTTAACAGGGATTGTCACTTATAAAAGAATAGAGAAGAATCAGCTATCTTGACTATCAAATTATTTCAAATATATGATATGTAACTGGCATATTTCTCTGTGAGAATATGGACAGTCATATCAAAAGAAAAACTGCCAAGATCAAACACTATCTTCTTTTGAGATGTGGAAAATAAAAAGGCAATTTACTAAGATGAAATAGCTTATTCAATAATTGATAACAATCAAATTTCCCATTTGGGAGGAAAAAAGTTTCTGACTATATCCTTATGTCATTCAGAACATCTAATACATTCTATGTTGATAATTGCCTGATAAGTGATAATTAGACTTTTTAAAAAGAACCTCTCAGAACAACCCATAAACCACAAGACCCCACCAAACTCAGATGTCAACTACTCAACTAACCACAAAGTCAACTATATGCCACAATCCATTGCATCTTTGTCTGTGATCATTAATTACAATGGTTTTGTTTGTTCAATGTAACACAAAAATTAAAGATTTTCAGAACATCAATGCCAAATATGTCACTTCCTCTATAGAGATATCCATCTCTTTCTTGCTCTCTCTTTGCTCCTCTCACTCAACAATCTCCTTCTTTCAAGATTTGTTCCTAACTCTTCTTGGTGGCAATCTGTTATGACCGACCCCAAGTTGTTAAGAAGATCTTTTCTATTTTCTCTACTTAGGGGAATCTCTGGATGTCTCTCTTAAGTTCCTTGTAATATCAAGCTATTCAGGGTTTGTGATCTGCTCTTGAATATTTTTTGCTTTTTGTCTAAAATCTACTTATGAGTGAGTACATCCCATGTCTATCTTTCTGGGCTTGTGATACCTCGCTTAGGAGGATATTCTCCAAGTTCATCCATTTGCCTGAAAATTTTAGGATGTCATTTTTTAAATTATTTTTTACTGCAAAATAGTACTCCATTGTGTTGATGTACCACAATTTGTTAATCCATTCTTCAGTTAAGCGGCATCTAGTTTGTTTCCAGGTTCTTGCTATTATATTAAGCCTCTGAATCAGTTGTTGGAAAACAGTTACCAGGTTGTTGAGAGTTTCTGTTGAAACAGAAACTTCTGACTACATAGAGATGTGGCAAAATTACTAAGAGAGCTGAACAATAAAAACAACACCAATACTACTACTACTACTACTGCTACTACTACTACTAATAATAAAAAGTTTATTCTCCTTTTGACTGAATTCTGTCAAAACCCTCAGTTACCCTCCGTGAAAATGCTTTACCACTGCAGTATATCTAACTGTAGCTAACCCACTTACATAGCCTCATTACAGTCTCCTTATAAGTCTTTTGTGAATAATAACAAATTTTTAATTGTGGATACTAGTAACTTATGCACACATACCCCTCAACCCATTCAATTAGTTTTCAGAATAAATTTTGGAATCTCTGTGTGCTGCTGGCCTTGGTTTGGCCAACAAAATTTCACCACCAAATCATTCTTATCATCTATTCCAAGTACTTAAGTTTTTTTTTTTTTTCATTTCTGCACAAGTAAGGATAGTAAACATTTTAGGTACTATAAGCCAGAGAATATTTTGCATATATAAGTTGTATTATTTCAGATATTCTAAAAGCATAGATACTATATTGTCACAGAGAGAGATGTCAGTCTGGAAATGCTGAGGTTTCCAGGTTCTCGTACCTTCTCACATTGAGTGGTACAGAGAAACATGCAAAGTTGCACAAACAGAGGTAGGTTATTTAGGAAAAAAACAGAGAAAAAAAAGTGAGCCTGCTCTGCCATATGACCTGTCTATCAGAGTGTAAGAAGGAAGAAAAGAAGAAAAGAGTAGTTGACAGTGACATTTTATGGGTCATTAGCATAGTAATTGCCTCTTGCAAGTTCATATAAGGTCACTGTCTTTTCTGAGCATGCACCCTGACTGAATAAAACTCAGGTATACAGAGAACTCACAGTCTTCCACTCACTGCTGCCTTCCCTATGTTGGTTTCTGGAACTCTCTTTTTTATTAGTTTCTATATGCCTGTCTAAAATAATCAAACAATAGTTTCTGTAAAATTTTATTAACAATCACATCAGATGAGAAATTCTATTGCTATCATGGGTTCTTTCGCCAAATTCATATTCCTAAAACTTTTCTGAAATATTAGACATTCATTTACTTATTTACAAGAAAAGAAACTTGAACGTAGTAGTTACTGACCTGATTTATTTTTCTGCACCTATTTGTGAGTTTAATTCATTTCTGCCTGGCTAGAGATATTTCTGCCTATTAGAGTTCTGATTTCTGTTAAGTTTAAGGGCTAAACCTACAAATGTAAACATTGACCCAATAGTAAGTAAATTAATGCTTTTTCCTGGCTATAAAAAGTATAATACTTTCTTTAATTTGTCCATAAATTACCAAGCACACATCTTACTAAAATGGAAGCAGTTGTGAGAGGCTCAACATTTGGCACCATTGTTAACATGTCAACCTGTAATTCCAGGACTTCAATTTATTCATATTTAATAATGGTACTAATTACACCTTCTCCACTAAGACAACAGATCTAAGATTATGTTAATAAAAGGGTGGAACACAAAATTAGATATTGTTCTTTTGTTTTTATTAGAACGTACTTGTTAAAGTAAAATGGTAATTTATCCAAGTTTAAAGCAATCTAATTTCTTTATTCATAAGAAAGAAAAAGATAAAAAATTAAGTTACACCAAGGAAGATTTTTCACAAACCATAAGGTTTTTTTAAGCCATTAGAACTATCTACATAAACGAAGCTTACTGAAATTCAGTGAGATCTGTACTGCATTAAATGTTCACTGCAAAAGTGGCTAACTTCTTCTAAGGGAATCATGCAAGAAACATCAATATTTTAGCTTGGTAGCATATTACTATTGTGAGAACCTACTATACTCTTGAGAACACTGGGAGAAGACAAAGAAAGTATTAAAGCAAATAAACAAACACATTTTTCTTGACTCATTTGAAGTAACTGAGCCTGAACTTATCTTCCCATTCTAAACACTTGAAAGCTGGAAAACTGCATCCGAGTGGCTTTCCGGTATTAGACACTAGGAGAACAGAGGAAGATGTTAGTCAAAGGAGTACATGTGTTCACCCTGATGTCTCCAGACCCCACAAAAGGCCACAACAGGAAGGAGTGAGGTTTTTGTTCATTAGAATTGAGAAAAAATTAAGTCAACAGAATTCATGGAAAACTCATATAAAAAAGATCTAGGTGGAAGGAGGAAAGATAGTAGAGAAATCTGCATATTACTTTCTTGACTTTAGCTGAATTGACATGCATTCAGAGAGTGCAAATTTGAGAATGATGAGTGATGCTCATGGGTCCAATCTTTATCTTTCTTCTCCAGGTAATCTAAGTTTCTGTGATTTCAAGAGTACAAAGACCAGGAATGCCTGGATATCAGCCTTCTCTACTGTCTTTACTCCAGCTTTAATGTTATCCTTACCCTTTTCTCCACTATAATCTACAAGGTATTCCGATATATAACAAATATATGCTAATAAGGAACATTAAACTGATGTGGCTGGCAGGATACAAATTATTTCTAGAATTTATAAAACATGAGGTAATTCTGAATGTTCATAAAGAAGAATGTTTATCTAATGTACAAACTAGTAGTGTATGATGCTAATCCAGATAAGTAGGGAGGGAAGTCTAGCCTTACAGTAAAAAAAAAAAAAAAAAAAAAAGAAAAAGAAAAAGAAAAAGTTATTCCCAAACTCAAAATTCTGAAAGTAAAAATTTCAAATGTTCAGATTATTGCCATAGTAACTTAATTCCTGGGAAAGCAAATATATTATTTCCCAAAATGATTTTACACATCAAAATTTAGAAAGTACAATATCTTTCTAGAGATAAATAAATAAACAAATAAATTTGTTGCACACAGACAATAGAGAGATATGCAATCTAAACCTAGGTGTGAATACACAAATGTACAGCAAAAAGTGAACCCGGTATGAATCTTGAACATTGAACAATACTGTTGTCTTAATGTAGGTCATTAGTTGTGGAAGCCATTGAGAACAGAAGAGGCTAAGTGTGCAGATGTCAGGGCATAGGACATGTAAAAAATATATGCACTGCCTTCTCAATTTTATTGCAAACTTAAACAACATTTTGTATTACGTTTTTAGGAAAAACAAAAAAAAAAAAGAATGCCATGAGAATAGAGCACTTTCAGGTATAAATTTGGCAGGTGTATGGCATCTCATGAAAAATTATTATTAAATTAATAGCAAAAAATGTGGCATAAACCAAGGGAATATCTGTAAATAGAAATAAATTCAAAAGTGAATAAAATGATTGGATTAGCAGATAAACATTTTAAAACAGACACTCTATAAATCCACTCAGTATTGCTGGAGGAATTAAAGGAAATGTAGAAATAATGTTGAGGAAAATGGAAATTATATAAGTAGCAAGTACAGATTCTATGAATGATAGCTGTAGTATCAGAGGAGCCTGTTCAAGGAATTAATAATGTTAAGTTTGAGTAAAAATGTGTATTAAATGTTGTAATTCTAACACTAGATACTATTCAAACATCAGCACTGTATTTTAAGTTGCTCATGCTATTAAAAGAAAACACCTGAGGCAGGTATTATACAAACAACAGACATTCATCTGTCAATGTCATGGAAGCAGGGACTGTTTGTTTCTGCTGAGTGTTGCTATCAGCTTCAGGATGTCCCCTTATTTTAGAATCTTCTGATGGGACAAAGTTCTGTGCTGTTACATAGAGAAAAGCAGAAAAGAAAAGAGCTCAACATGTTCCTTGCACTTTCTCATGAGAAGATCAACTTTATTCATAAGAAGAAGCCCTGTGGCTTAATTATCTCCCCAGGTGCCCTTTCTACTACAGGTAAGATCTAAGCTTCAATGGGAACGTTAGGAAAGAACATAGTTAAATTCGAGCACAAAGAGAAGGAATAAGAATAAATAAAAGTGATGAAGTTGCCTGTGGGTGCAAGTATGGTCTTATATACTAATCATTAAGTGTGAGATGAGAAAAGGGCAGAAAACATATTTATTCTTTTTAAAACAGTACTAGATGCTTCATTTTAGAAAATTGCAGAGTGAAGTGACAGGTGTAGGGGTATAAAAGAATATATACTCAAGAATGACAATACAGGGCATCTTGTATCTTATTAATCAAAATTTTAAAGCCATTTTTTAAAAAATTTTCAAGTGAAGTTGAGCACAGGAAACCTTATACATACATAATTCTAAGTTCCTATGTGAGAATCAGTAAGTCAAGCACAACAAAGCATATATATATATATGTTCCAATCTTTATATATCCATATATATAAATATATATATATATATATGTTTACCAATCTTTCTACTGCATCACAAACACACACACACACACACACACACACACACACACACATATATATATATATATATATATATATATATATATATATATATATATATATATGTAGAGAGACAGAAAGCGGGAAGAGGGAGGAGACTCGGTAATTAGGAATCAGTACTTCTGCTATTTCCAGAGGTAAAATTGTCTTTGAAAGTGAATAGCTTTTCAAATAAAGAAAGCTGAGAGTATTTTGCCATCAGCTTACCTGATCTAACAGAAACACTAAAGACACTTTCTAGACAGAAAAAAAATGAAATGACAAAACATGCTTCCACACAAAAGAATGAAGTGCACAGAAATAGCAAACATGAGCATAAACATTAAAAGCAACCAAATATGGTCCTATTTCTTGGCAATGCCACAACTTCTTCCATAAGGTTAAATGTCCAGCTGACAACAGAGAGAGACGAGTGGAAGACAAAACTCTCAGGACACCTGAAAGTCAACAAAAGGAAACAAAAACTAGACATAATTCATTTCTCAAACAAAAACTCGCTGAAAGCAAGAGGAAAGTGAGACACTGCATAAAGAGAAACAATAGTCATACTTGAAGCTGACATTTTATCATACAGAAAGGAAACGAAGACATAATGAAATGGTATCTAAAAGTGCTAAGAGGAAAACAAAAGAAATAAAGAACACTGTCAACCTAGTATCACACACAAAATGAAAATATATTTTAAAAGTACGAGGAAAAATAAAGACATTTCCAGATAAACATGTACTCCACAAGGAGTACTAAAATTCTTCCAAGTTAAGAAAAATAACATTATGTGGAATTTGGATTACAGGACAAAAACAAACCCAAACTAAAATAGGCAACATAAAAGCATTTCTACTTTTCAGTTATTTGAGATTTTTGTACAACATATTTGATCATAGTCACCCTCAAACTTCTCCTAGAGCCGCCCTTCTCAGAACCCTCTCAGTTTTGTGCCTGTTCTCTCTTTAAAAACTCATAAAGATTACTTTCTTGGCTGCAAATACATCTTCTGATATTCAGTCATCCACTGACACCCAGGATCCTCATCCTAAAAAACAACTTTCCCTTCTCAGAAACTGTCAAATCTGAATAGCTCCTTTGTTAGAAATGGGACTTGGACTTCACACCCTGCTCCCCCACCAATGACGGGATGTGGTGTGGATTAAACTTGCATATGTACATCTCTCCTGCTGTTTCCAGAGGATATTTTTTTCCTTTTAGACATCACCACCTCTGGCTTTATCAATCTTTCTACTGCATCTTTCACATTGCCCCCTGGGGAGAAGGTGGTGAGATGGCGTTTTCATTTCTTGGTCTTTTATTTTCTGATTTGCAGTCACCTTTGTGTCTCTCATGTGATGTAAATAAAAACATGTCCAATGAAGTCCGAGAGATATGTTAAGGTAGAGCTAAAATGATAAGTCACTAACAGTTGGTTTTAAAACATATCTATTTAAGAGAATGAGAGTAGCAAGTTCTCTCCTGTGGCCTATGGCCTGTATAATCAGAGATTCCAGGCCCTGATAAGAGTATCAGGTACAGATTTTCTTTTGTTGGAGGACTTAACTCAATCATATTTGGTTACTTCCACCATTGGCTACTTCCATGATACATGTCACTATTGCTTGTCATTATTTTAGCTTGAAGTCTTAACAACTGTGAAAGATTAGGAATTTTGTGTCTTCTCTAGTATCTTGCAAAACACCTTCCAGTATTGTGAAAGACAGGCAGGAAGGATGAAGTTTTCAAGTGAGTACCAGCTTGATTTCTCCAAGCCCTATTACTCAAACATGTTTTATCTTTAGCAAGAGGGCTAACTCTCAGATTCTGAATATTAAACAAGAGCATTGGCAATAACCTACTATGTTTTGAGTGTTCTATTGAAACCCACTGATTGACAGCTCCAAAAGCGTGAACTCATTCCTGGTATGGAGCTTTCTATATTTTAATCTGTGGTAACTAGTAGGGGCTTTTTTATCCCATAAATGGGTAGAAACACATTTTTTGAACTCAGTAGACTAAAGCAGATTATAACAATAATATCAAAAGAATTTGCACAATCATACATGCCATTATTCTCTTATGAGGTCATCAATCTATATGATGTGTTTATATTGTGTTATGTGAAGATGAATTACGTAATGTAAACATCAAATATATAAATATATATTTGTATATATACATATATATATATATATATATGATCAAGGATGAAAGGAAAATTTAGAAATGCATATTAGCTTCACAGACCTTGGAATTGAAATTTAAAATGAAAAATTTTTGTCTATGGCTACAAAGTTTTAGTTTCCATAGAAAAAAGAGTTATGGATCTGAGAAGAGTCAGCAAGTAACATATTTACCATACAATTCTGGCCAAAGTTAAAAAGCTAAGGACACAGGTAAATATTGTTTAGGCCTGGAGGCCAGTAAACCCAGCAGGTAGAAGTCAGGAAAGGATCACCAGAGCAAATTCTCTAGATTGAATATCTAGATACAAGAGCTCAGAGATCAAATGTAAGGTCCTGCTTCAATTAGTAAGGTCATGGATTATGACACTAAATGTCTACTGCCTGCCTTCACACATTCCAAGAAACATGTGCATGTGAATATCCATAAACATATATGCCTACACACAAACTTGAAACACATACACACAATTGCAAAACTGAAAAGCATGCTTAGAAGATAAGGCTATAATGTGACATTGGTGATATCCAAATCTTTGCTTTAAAATTGGTAAATAATATGTAATACACAAAAATACATAAATATGCATTAGAAAATGATAAAGAGAGAATCAAGCAGCAAACAAATATAATATAGTTAATATATAGGTATATTAATTCAATTTTAAACATTTATGGAACCAAAGATAGGTATGAAGAGAAAGACAGGAAAAAATGAATAAAAAGAATAGTATGAACATATTAAAATGTAAATATATATTTGCTTTTATTTTGTTTTGTTTTTAAGTTTTTTATTTTATTTTTTAAAATTTTTTCATATCTCCTACTGCTCTCTCTGCTGCCCCTTAGCCCCTTTAACTAGTCCTCAACCAGCCTTTCCCCAACTTCACTCCCCAGAGAAGGCAAGGAATCCCAAGGTGAGTCAATTCGGTCTGGCATATACAGTTGAGGTAGGGCCGAGTCCCTAACCCAAGGAAGGTGTTTTCCCATTAGGCCTGAGCTTCGAGAAGCCAGTTCATGTACCAGGAATGAATCTGGTCTGATTGCAAAAGGCTCCAGAAACTGCTCACACATTTTGACTGTCATCTACATTCAGAGGGTACAGATCTATTCTATGAAGTTTCCTTAGCTCTTATTTCAGAGTCTGCAAGCTTACAAGCAACTGCCCACTCCATGGCCTTTCCCATTGTGATCCTGGTCCCTCTGCTCATGTAATCTCTTCAAATGGACCAGTAGCTAAACCAGGTACTTAGTTATAGATCTCTGCATTTGCCTTCATCAGCTGCTGAATGAAGATTCTAAAATGGCAATTAGGGTGGTCATTCATACAGTTAATAGGGAAAGGACAGTTTAAGTTCCCTACACACTATTGCTTGGAGTCCTAGCTGGGCTCATCCTGTGGGTTCTTGGGTGTTCCCTGATATCAGATTTCTCTCTTATCCCAAAAGGCACCCCGTATCAGGATATCCACTTCTTCATGCCCCCTCTCTTTTACTCCCCTCCTCTATCACATACTATCTTGTTCTCTTCGCACCTCCCCTTGCTCTGCACTCCCACTGCCCCCGTGATTACAATATTCTCAGGAGAACTTCTCTATTTCCCTTTTCCTTTTGGGGTGGGGGTTTATGGATGCCTCTCTTAAATTTTCTGTTGCTGCTACTGTGTACCATCTGAATTGTAAGCCTGATTATCCTTTGCATTAAGTCTAAAACCTAATAATGAGTGAATACACACCATGTTTGTCTTTCTGGATCTGTATTACCTCACTCAGGATTATACTCTTCAGATTCATCCATGTGCCTGCAAATTTCAGGATGTATTATTTTATTTTTTTTTCTGCCGGGTAATACTCCATTGTGTAAATGTACCACAATTATTCTTAATTAATTCTTCAGTTGAGGAACATGTAGGTCATTTCCAGGTTCTCACTACTACAAATAATGCTGCTGTGAACATAGTTGAGTTAATACCCTTGGAGTAAGAATGTGCATCTTTTGTTTAACTTTTTTTATATGCCCCATAGTGGTATTGCCGGATCATTGGGTCGATTTACTCCAAGTTTTCTGAGGAACCATCATACTGCATTCCAGAGTAACTATATCAGTTTATTTTCCAGCAATAGAGGAGTGTTCCCCTTGCTCCATAACCCCTGAAGCATAGGTTGTCATCTGTGTTTTTGCTTCATTCAGACCAGTGTAAGATGGTATCTCAGAGTTATTTTGTTTGATTTGCATTTCTTTGATGGATAAGAATGATGAATACTTCTTTTAAATGTCTTTCAGCCATTTGAAATTATTCTATTGAGAAACTCCTATTTAACTCTGAAGCCCACTTTTCAGTTGGATTATTTGCTATTTTTAGCCTCTATATTTTTGAGTCCTCCATTTATTTTAGAGATCACTCCTATGTTCAATACAGAGTTAGAAAAATCTTTTACCATTCTGTAGTTTGTTGTTTTGTATTATTGACTGTGTCCTTTGCCTTATAGAAGGCTCCTCAGTTTCAGAAAGTCCCATTTATTAATTGTTACACTCAGTGTCTGTGCTACTGGTGTTATATCTAGAAAGTGGTCTCCTGTGTCAATGAGTTCAAGGGTATTACCAACTTTTTTTTTTTTTTTTAAATCCAGTTCAGTGTAACTGGGTTTATATTGAGGTTTCTGTCTCCCCTGGATTTGAGTTTTGTGTAGGGTGATAAAAATGGATCTATTTGCATTTTTCTACAGCACCATTTGTTGATAATGTTATCTTTTCCCACTGTATATTTTTTGGCCTCATTGTCAAAAATAATGTTTTCATAGGAATGTGGAATAATGTTAGTGTCTTCAATTCAATTCCATTTGTCCACAAGTCTATTTTTATGCCAGTATCCAGGTTTCTTCTGATTCCATATGAAGTTGGGTATTGTTATTTTAAGGTCTGTGAACAATTGTGTTGGGATTTTGATGGAAATTGCACTGAATCTGTAGACTGCTTTTGGTAAGATTGCCATTTTTACTATGTTGATCCTACCTATTCAGGAGTATGAGAGATCTTTCGATTTTCTGATATATTCTACAGTGATCTCTTCAGGACTCTTATCATTAAGGAGTGATGGATTTTGTCAAAGACTTTTTTAGTATATAATGAGATGATCATTTTTTTTTTTCTTCTTACAGGTGGTTTATGTGATAGATGACATTGACAGTTTTTCATATGTGGAAGCATCCCTACCACTCTGCAATGAAGCCTACTTGATCATGGTGAATATTTTTTTATATATATTCTTGATTTACGTGTGCCAGTATTTTATTGTTGATTTGTGCATCAATGCTCATGTGGGAGATTAGTCTGTAATTCGTTTTCTTCCTTGTTTCTTTGTGTGGCTTAGCTACCAGGTTAACTCTTAAAAAACATTTGCCAATGCTCCTTCTGATTCTATTGTGTGTAACAATTTGAGGAGTATTTGTATTAGTTCTTCTTTGAAAATCTGGTAAAATTCTGTGCTAAAGCCATATGACTCTCGGGTTCTTTTGGTTAGGAGACTTTGAATAACAGCCTCTATTTCCTTGAAAGTTGTAGGCCTATTTAGAACATTTATCTGGTATTCATTTAACTTTGGTAAGTGATACCTGTCTAGAAAGCTATCCATTTCTTTTAGAATTTTCAATTTAGTGGGGTTCAAGTTTTCATAGTATGATCTAATGAGTCTCTGGATATCCTCAGTGTCTGTTTTTAGGTTGCTCTTTTTATTTATGATTTTGTTAATTAAGATTCTCTCTCTCTTTCTTTCTCTATGCCTTCTGGTTAGTTTGCAGAAGGGTTTATCTATCTTGTTAACTTTCTCAAATAACCAGCTCTTTGATTCATTTATTATTTGTATTGTTCTCTTTGTTTCAATTTTATTGATTTTAGTCCTAAGTTTGATTATTTCCTGCAGTCTACTCCTTCTAGGAGAGTTTGCTTTTAATTCTTCTGGAAGTTTCAGCTGTGCTATTAAGTCTGTTATGTGAGATTTCTCCAGTTTTGCTTTTTGATTTTTTTTTTTAATGTTGGCACCTAGTGTTATAAATTTCCTCTTAGCACTGATTTAATGGAGTCCCAAAAGTCTGGGTACATTGGATATATTTTCATGAATTCTAGGAAGTTTTTGATTTCTGTCTTCACCCAAAGGTGGTTTAATTGAAAATGTTTAGTTTCCATGAGTTTGCAGGTGTTTTTGGTTTGTGTTGTTGAACTCAAAGTCCATGGTGGTCTGATATGCTGCAAGGAGTCATTTTCAAATTTTTTGTCTCTAATCATATTTTATTTATGACCTAATATGTGGTCAGTTTTAGAAAGAGTTACATGGAGTGCTTAAATAAAGTTCAATCTTGAAAAGTTTCAAATCTGGAAATGTTTCCTTCACCTGTTTGATTGCGTTCATTTTCTTTAATCCTTTTAAGAGTTTGGTTGATCTCATTCAATTTTTTTTTGGTATTTTCTTCTGTTTCTTTAAAGGAGTTTTTGTTTCCTCTTTTAAGGCTTTTATTATGTTCAAAAAGTTGTTTTTATGATAGTTTCTACTTGCCTTGTCTACATTGTTATCATCAGGTCTTGTCATTGTAGAACCACCAAATTCTGGTGGTGCCATATTGTTTTTTATGTTGATATATGTATTCGTGCACTGCAGTCTGTCCATCTTTTCCTCAGATCAATGCAGGTTTTATCTGTATCCCAGGGTGATGATTTTGGTGCAATCTGTTCTGGCTGTGTCTGTGTCTCAGAAAGCAACTCTTGGTCCAATCTGCGCTCTTAATCCTCTTGGAGATAACATATTCTATGACACAATGAGACATTCTTGGAGTATTAAAAGCTGCCTTGTTCTGTGTGTTAGGGATTCAGTCTCGGTCTAACATGAGCTCTTAATCCAGAAGGATCTCTCTCTCTCCTATAGGGACTCTTGATCCAATAGGTGCTGGCAAATTGTGGGTCACAGGTAGCCACTCTTTATCCAAGGTCCTAAGGAAATGTGAGTTTCTCGGAGCTGCACTTGGTCCAATAGGTGCTAGAGTACTGTGGGCTCAGGTAGCTGCTGAGGTTGCTCTTGGTCCAATAGGTCCTGAGAATCTGTGTATCAAAGATAGCCTCTGAGGTCTCTGGGTGATGGGGCATGTTGGAGTTTGGGACAGGATTTATATTTGAGGGGCAGAATTTGTACTTGGGAGTTTCCAGTGAACTTGATTTTAGTGGGGAATTCTAGCCTGCAGGGGTTTTCGCTGCTATTCTAAATTTAAGGGAAAGATGATTCATAGTTACTTATTTTAACATAAAATTTAAATTCAAGTCAGAAATTATTATCATATAAAATATAAATAGCAAACTGGATTTCACTGGAGGCTTCTGACCTGCAGGCGATTTCCCTATTGCCCTGATTAAGGGGAGAGATGAGTGGGCATGGGATTCTAAGGCCTGGGTCCAGGAGCCCAGCCTCTCTGGTTAGGCTGTGTAATGTGTCACTCACCTCTTGGTTTAACAGGTGCTGAGGATCTGTGGAACTAAGGTATAATAAATTCTTTTAATATATCAGACTGTCAGTCACAGATCAAACATGCTACTTGTAAATACATCTATATGAATGAAGTTTGACATCTTTTTAAGCAAAACAATAAACTTAATATAAATTTTATACTTAAATATTTTATTTGTATAAGGTAAGAATGAATAGAAACAAATGAGTACTTAAAGGAGACTAAACTTTATTAACCACTAGGATATAACAGACATCAAAGCCTCACTAACTCAAAAACAGGACATAGAGTTTTCTCGTGTGAGCCTGGAACAGTCATTATCATAGACACAGTGTTCTGCCACAGAGAGAATCTACAAATGGCAAAAGGATGAGAAATGCAAAATAAGTTCTAGATCATGACAGTTTCAAATCATTCACCAAGAACAATAAAATAGGGTCAGTTATCCCATGTTTCCAATTTTGGGGCTGGCTCACCCACATCTCTCAACAAGGCTGACTTATTGTCCTGCCTTGCTGAAGTACAGGGGCTACTCACCTGGGTGTTTCAACTGGTGCAGGTCAGGGACAGCTTTCCTGTTCTTATGACCACAGGGCCATTTTCCTATCTGCCTTAGGCATTGATGTGTAGGAGGGGCCTTCTCTCTCCTGCCCATGCTGCCACAGTACAGATGGTTAATGGGATCAAGCTGTCCCATGCTTACAATTTTTTTTTATCATGCCTGGACAACACAATAGAAGTAGTCCTAATTTTGTGGGTGTGGGTGAGCCAACCCTGAGTCTAAATGCAGGGTAGATGGCTTCACCCCTTGCTCATTAAGGTGGAATAGCTGGGGCAATGATGGAGAGCTCTATCTGGTAGTGAGGAAAAGGGAAATCTGGTGGAAAGACAAACCCTGAAGCATCCCAGGCCCAGAAAAAGGCCTAGAAATTGCCCTGCCCCAACATCCACCCCATCTATAATCTGCTGTAGCACATAAAGAAAACTGACCTTCAGACCCAAAGCTACAGAATCTCCACAACACAGGGAAACAACAGGATATCCGATAAGACTCCCACTGATGGTCAAGAATAGATGGTGTAATAGAAACCAAAGGCCTCTAACCAGACCAATGACTCTTCAATGAACATTTGCAAGTAAAGATATATGAGCAAAGGGCTTACTGCAAGACTCACTATGTCACACTGAAGTTTCCAGGACAAGATGTTTAAATTTTTTCTTATTTCACCTTTTCTCTTGAATTCTGTGTTAGTTTGGGGAAGGGAATAGGGGTAGAAGGTGAATGCAAAGGTATAGAGAAATGCATGGGATCAAAATGCATGATGTAAAAGATACATAGAATAAATATAAGGAGAGTTAAAAAAACAAAATAAGTACAAAATTGTCAATAATCAGAAACTAGGAAGTTCCTATCTAAATGCCAATATACAAGTAAAAAAATATGTGGAAAACAAAAATCTTCAACTTGATGGTAATTAAAACATATTAACAAAATGACCTAACTCTGTATTAGTAATGTAGAGAAATAAATTGTGCTACTTGCTACTACTAGACAATAAATAAAAAGGGAAGTCAATAAAACTGAAGGCAAACTACAAAACCATAAAATCTAAAGTTCAGTCTCTGAAATGAGCAATATAATGGAAAATCTCTAGTTAGACTAAGTACAGAAACTATCCAGAAACCACAACTGTTCTGTTCATAAATTTCAGAGAAAACTCCATTTCAAGTCTTTAAGAAATAAATAGTATTTTAGACACTATCATATACAACTTGATGCTAGTTGGCTTGAAAACAATTCATCAATACTTCAAAAACTAGAACTAGTTTTAGAATAAAAATATTTCTCTTTTCTTTGCACAAAAATTTGATTTATTTAAGAAAATTTTCATGTAAATATAGCACAAAGGAAAGGTAGGTACACGTGGGTTCGTTAATGAAATGCATAAATGATTATAGGTGAAGATGAACAGCTATAACTTTTTATTTCTATTGCTGTGATAAAACTAAGACCCAGAACATCTCACAGGAGGAAAAAAGGTCTAATTTTTCAGGTCACAGATCTCCACTAAGCAGTCAGGTCAGGAATACAAGCAAGAGAAAAAGGCAGCAATAATGGCAGCACATTGTAGGTAACCTATTGATTGATCATTCAAGAATATGTGTGGTTACCATTTTTACTGTTTTTATTTTGAGATTTCATACATACATATTATTTTTTATCAGATGCTCCAAATTCTTATAGCTGATACATATGCATACATATGTATAACAATGTCAAGCCTATAACATAAAATAAAAATCATAAAATATATTATGACCAAGTGAATTGTTCTGAAAAGTGTAAATTTGGTTCAGTATTTGAAAAAAATATTTATTTTCTTATAATACAAAAGACAAAAACAGAGATAGTATCATGTTTGATGCATTGAGTTCATGATAAAACTTTTGGCAACATTTAAGCAACATACGTGATAACAGCATTTAGCATAGTAGTGGAAATAGCCAAAAACTAAAACTAAAAATCTCCTTAACAATAATAGGTATATATAGAAGACGAAATGTTGCCATCATGCTTAGTGTGAAATATTGAAATTTCTGAGGCTATAAATATATGTTTTAAAGCATTTGTATTTAAATTTACATTGAAAATATATGTGATAAAATAAATAAAAAGCACTGAATCTTGGAAAAATGTATTTTCAATCACAAAATATGTCACTATATTAAGAATATTAAAATAATTAAAAAGTAAAACACTTATATTTTAGACAAGGATATAGTATACAGGGTCATTACATCAAAGAATGTATTTCTAAATACTAGTAACAAGTAAATGAAGAGGTGAAACATCATTATTGACTGTCTCAAAGTAAAAGTAATTTGAAACCTTATAAAAGTATAAACCCTAAATTTTCTGCATAGTAAGCAAAGAGATTTTTTAAAAATGTCAGAAACATTATAGACATGTCTTGCTAAAACCCTATTACTGAAGACACTACACATTTTGGCTGCAGGACAAAAAGAAATCAATTTTCAAATGCCCTGTTACTTCCTTCTTCCTTCCTGCTGAATAGCTTTCTCTGTGCTGTACAGTGCTAATCAGGATGCTACAGAAAAATCATCTCAATGGCCTTATCCAATGCTGGACCCTAAATATAACAATGCCAACCTCCCAGGTAAATAATGCCCACGGATACATGATACACTGGTAGCCTGACTGTTATGGGTCATATTAATGATATCTATTGAATTTGAACCCTAATCCACAGGAAGAAGTTACAAGCCTCATGCTATACAAAAAAAAAAAATGGCAAAATAAAACAACAACCACAAAAACCCCTCAATATTTGTAGACAAAGACTCCTGTCAGCTTTAGTTAATGGTAATGCATTCTTGCATTTTGCTCTGGACAAAAGTAAATGCAAAGATGCAGTCAGTCGAAGAGTAAGAAATGAGCTGAGTGCTCATCACTAATTGGGAAAACAAGTATACAATGCTTAGGGAAAACAATAGAAAAGAAGGCTGAAACAGTGTAAAAACTGCTGGAGAGAAATGTTGTGAAATACTGTCCTCTACACATGACATGACTATAAATGAGGGGTGGGGAAGGAGCATATTTATTTGTACACATGATCCTCAAAGAATACAAAATTTTAAAAACTAATAATATATAAATAGAAAATGTTTAAATATGTCTGTGTGTGAGAGATAGAGAGACAGAGAGAGAGAGAGTGTGTGTGAATGTTCTTAGTCCCTATGTGTTGATCTCTCTCTAAATGGTACATTAAGTCAAGACAAAGCTGCCAAATTTGGGAGATCTTTTTGCTGTAGCTATTTGCAAACTTACTGTGAATTGTATAACATAAGTACCTTGATCAAGTTTCTTACGTAGATACTCAACACAGCATTAGATAACAAACTCACAATAAATGATCTTAAGATTCACTGTATATACATAGTAACAAAAATGTTTTTCTTTGAGAATAAATAAATTGACAAAAGAGAAGTGCAGATTGGGAATGAACTTACATATATATGTTCATGTAATTTTGTTTTATTCAGGAAGAACTTATTTGAAAAAGCACTGACTTTATTAAAAAAATAATACTCCTTGACTATTAGTTCACATTATGCAAATGTTAATTTTAGACAAATGACAGACTTAAACAATTAAGTTAAGACTACAAAACTTGCACAAGAATTAAAATGAATATCTTCCTAACATTGGGTAATGAAAATATTATTGAACATTAAAAGTGATAATTTAAAAATATATTAAATTTCCTTTACCTAAAATGCTTTATCTTATCTCACTTTTAAAACCTTATATCTATGATATAAAAAGAATTCCTGATACTCAATAGTGAAAGATTAAAAAATAAATAAAAGTGGGAATAAAGTTTTATTGTCCAAAAAGGTGATAATTTTTGAATAACTCCAGATAACTTATGCTCTGTAGAATTGGCAAAACTAAAAATGACACATTACCATAAAGAAATGTGAAAATAATTGACTAGAATGACAATTCATGTTAAATAGAAATGTAAGACACTTTAATCACTTAGAAAACTTGATTTTCTCCATAATTAAATGTGTAATTTCATATTCAGTTATGAGCAGTTAACAATATAGGTGAAAATTTGCATTTATAGATGCTTTTATATGAGAATCCTCATTCGTCAGGGCAAAAGATCCATAACAATTCAAAATATGTATCATCAACAAACTGAGTTTGTAATATATTATGATGAAATATTATAAAGCAATCAAACAAAGCAGACAATGAATGTGTTTCAGTAAGATCATAGTAAGTTATATAAATATGCCAGATGCCAAGCAATGAAGCAATGCATTCTTTATGGAGTATCTTGCTATGTAGTTGGAGAGCAGGCAGACTTTCCTGTGGAGATATAAACCCAGTGTTTACTAAGCATTAAGTGACTTCATAAAGACATGAAAGAAATTTTAGGATGTATTAAAATTGAATTGTATTTTACTGGGGAGGTGGTCTCAACTATTCATTAAAATTTACTGTATTACAAAACTTTCTTCAAACAAAATTTGCAACTCATGAAACACAATAAATAATTATTGTTTTCAAACAGGTGAATAAATAGGATTATGCTGTTTATAGTCTTTCTACAAGTTCCTTTAGAGAAGGTAAAACCTGCTATATTTAACAAGTAAGAGTATTCTTCTAGATATTAACTCCTTATTGCCCAAACTAAACTGTTTCAGAAGCACTAAGGATAATCAATTACACCCAGATATTCCTCTTGGTATGTCCTCTTATGAATACAGTATATGTTCCACTTTTGTGCAGTTGTGATAATGTGTTAGTAAATATAATTTCAAATTTTATTATGCTGGCATGATGATGTAATTGTAGCTTTTAAAATCACACTAAAAATAAGGGCAAGTGAAATAATATATTTATTTTAACTTAATACAGTAAATCAAAACTCAGAGAAATTATTAGAAGATATTCAAATGACCAAAACCTAATGATGATTACATGGATGTACTTTATACTATTCTATCAACTACACTACAGACGTAGTGAAAACTAAATGTAAACATTATCACAAATGTACACTCTCTCTTGGGCCTATCCTACTCATTACTGAATGTCACTCACAGGAAAAATGTCTGAAGTATCATTACCTCGACACTCAGAGTAGTATAAATTACCTTTTCCCACAAATGTTAAATTTTTCATTTTCTTTTATTAAATATCATATTGGATTGCTCTTTTTAATGTCACCTCTAAAAATATGTACAATAGTCACCTAAGCATCATTTCAGAACCCAGGTTTACTCAGTTCCTCATGGGGACAAATATTGACTCCATAGGAAGTTCTTATTAGTCTTGCAAAGTCTTTTAGGAAAAAGATAAATACCATCTGAAAAATAATTCTCAGAATACTCTGGTAACTTAGTTCTCCTTTTCCTTTGAGTTCTGATAAAGACTTAGCTTGATCTGTGTAAAGATTTTATTCCCACATCTTAGTCACAGAGGTTCTTAAATTTATTGTCTTCAAAGCCTATCTCTGTTTCGTATATGGTCCCATGGCAAGTAATGTGACTTCTTTTTATGGGTAGTATATTTAAAACTTTATATATAGGTGAATGTTTCCATGAGCCAGTGGCTTTATGATTGAGGCAGTATGACCACAATATTGCTATTCAATATTGACATGTACAAAACAAATAATTTCCCAAAAATAGAAATATAGAATAATCAGCATAGTTATTAGATCCTTATTCACAAATAACTGCAATTATGCTAGATTAGTTTTATATTTCCTAGATACTGACCACCTTTTTCTTTAGTTTCCCAGGGCTCCTGAAGAAGTACTTTTACAATTTTTTTCTATGCAGTGAGTCACTATCTTTTATTGCCCAAGGTTTTGAGTTTATTTGAAGAGTTCATTAGCTGCATCATTATTATATAAAGCACATGAAGGTAAGGAAAGCAAATAGGATGTTCAGGACATATTGGTCCCACAAATATCCTCATCTGAATCCAACACTCAAACAAGGAAGCTCCATGCTGAGCACTACCATGTACCTGAAATATGTTCATTTCTAGAAAATATTTAGATTATAAATCTTAGTAAATCAGTATTAAAAAGGACTTTCTTGTAGAAAGGTGTGATGAACTGCCTGGAACCTGATGACAGTATAAAGGTCAAGGGTAGAAAACAATATATTTAGACATGAGAGTCACAATGAATGATTATTGGGGTTTGCAAAATTCTTCATGACAATGTTTAGTAACAATGCTACTAAATGTTTAGTAACATGGAGATCTCCAAGTTTAACAAAGTCAGCACTTAATGAAGGACCATTCCCTACTAAGTCAAAATTTTCAAAAGAAACTAAGTGCTTTATCTTTAAGGGGCTTGCTTGGAATGTGCTTTGTTTTCAAGTACACCATGCTCTCTCCTTCTCACATGGAGAGAAATGGAAGTCAACACTGGAACTGATATTTCACAGTATCATCACACCCATCCATGGAAACCTTTAAAGTAAAACATGTTAACTGAGAGGTTGGCTTTCTGCATAAAAACTCCCTTAACTACAATCAACACAGAATAGAAAAAGAAAATGGACAGTTGATCTCTCCCTGAGTTTTCAGATGTATGTACATGTAGCATCACCTTTCTCTTCTCAGTTAGCAGTGATGGTTTGGAAAACATTGGTAGACACTACATCTCAGCTCTAAATCATTTTAATTTACATTTACATACAACTCTTATGGTTTTTTCACGTGAAATTAAGCTGTAAACATCTGTGAAAACATTATGAATCAAGCTTAATTATTAAGTATATGTTGGATCGTGTGATTAAAAATATATATTATGCATAAATTCTAAGTTTTATCCTTTTCTCACTTATGGAAGTAATTTTTAGAGAATAGCCTTTTTCCATATGCATAATTTGTTCTAAATACAATGCTGTATGTCTTGAAAGTTCAATAACATTTCATGTTTTCTGTAAATTCCTAAGGCATTTACATTTTGATCCAAGGGACATGTATGCTCTTGAGAGCATTAGAATTATTGTGAGTAAAATTGTGGCTTGCTAATCAATCAGAATTTGTGAGTAGGAGCCTTTCTGAACTGCAGTAATCAATAACAGCCCCTTGTTTAAAGTACATAAAAGTGACATTGGCTTCAGCTACTTATCTTTTTTGAGATTACTATTTAATTTTGATGCAAAGGTTAGTCACAAGGTAAGGTATGTTCTCAATGTGACTTTCTACAATGGAAATAATGTCATATGTGGATACCAGAGGCCACCTTGGTGGACCACTGAATGTCATTTTTCAGGTGCTGTCCTCTATGTTATGAACAGGTAAAATTTCTCACTAGCATAACTTGGCAATCTAACTAGGTCAGCTGGCCAGTAAGCCCCTGGAAATTGTCTTCACTTTCCAAAGTAAAACTACAAGCATGTTCTACCACAACAGGTTTTCTACTAGGGTTCTAAAAAGTGAATTCAGGTCATTTTGCTTACATTGTCAAGTACTTTCTTAATGTATCCATCTCCCTAGACCTAAAATTTACAATACCTTGCTAATAAGAAAATTTTATAAAATGTTATAAAGATAATAGAATGTGTTTTCACACAAGGTGAGTAAAACTTGAAGCTGGGTTGCTAAGCAGATAAATCTTACTGTGAAATTTTCCATGTCATTAAATATTCTTCCATAACATTATTTAATGATCATAGGACATTTAAATATATGCTTGCCCTGGAATTTTTTAAAGTGATACTCAATTGTTAGATATTACGGTTACAGAAGAATATTTATGACACAATCTACCTTTTAAAAAGACTCATTCAAATCTTTTTTTAAACATTTGATTGGATTTTACATTATGTGTACATATTAATTGGTGGTATATGCTCATGGATGTGGGATAATTCACTTGTACACTATAAGATTTTTTACTTGTATTGGTTTAATAAAACCCTGACTGGTAAGTAACCAGGCAGGAAGTTTAGGTATAGTGAAGAGATTAAAAGGATTTTGGGAAGAGAAAAGGCAGAACAGCTGATGCTAACAAGATGCAGAAGAAGCAAGATGAGAATGCTGCAGGGGGAAAAGGTACCAAGGCATGAGGTTAAATATAGATAAGAATAATGGGTTAGTTGAAGATGTAAGAAGAAGTTAATAATATGCTTGAACTACTGGCCCAGCAGTTATTGTAAAATTAGGCCTCCAAGTCAATTACTTGGAAAATGGCTGCCAAGTGTTCGAGAGTTTCTGACTGGGACAGGAATGTCCAACTACACATGAATGCAGGGAAATTCTTGTGGAGGCAGAGTCATCAGATGACCCTGTAACTAGATTTATATGCAGTTATGCACTCTCTGACATGAGTGCTAGAAACTGAACCTGAAGTACTCTTAAAGAATAGCACATGATCATAGCCCCTGTGCTATCTCCCTAGCCATATCTTAAGGGCTATTTCATCTAACAACAACAACAAAAGCCATTTAGTTGTGGCATCAGCGGCGTACTTGCATGCTAAGCAAATAGACATAGTATAATATTGATGTCTTCGATTTTATGTCTCAGCAAATGTGTCTGTGTGTGTGTGTGTGATTTAGTGAAGCTCACAGACTTTATCAGAGGATTTTCTCTGTTAAGTGGCTGATAATTATTACAGAAACTCATAATTGGTCAAAGTACAGTGGGTGACTGAGAATCTCCCCAGCATTCAGGGTCCAACACAGAAGAACAGATTCAAAGACATTAAAAGCCAGTTCTTAGTGGTTAGTTTGAACGTAAATAAATAAATAAATAAATAAATAAATAAATAAATAAATAAATAAATAAGTAAGTAAGTAAGTAAGTAAGTAAGTAAGTAAGTAAATAAAAACGGTGTCTGCTGTATCTGACATGACTTATTGCTTCAGTCATAAACTCACAGTAACTGTGGTTGCCTGCAGTCATCAAGCCACTCAGAATTATAGCATAGAATGAGAATGGGCCGTGAGCCCAGCACTGAATGGGGACTATGGCTAATTGATCATTTCTGGGAGAGGAAAAGTCAGTTTCCTTTAAGAATATGGTACCCTAGTGAGTCAATCAACAAAATAATTTTGCACTCAGTAGTATATGAACAGCATAGTATATGAACAGCATAAATTACAGTTCTTATATTTATAAAGGACATACATTCAGGGCATGTAAGGGAGTGGGTGTACAGTTGTAAGAAGTTAAGATGTATTTTGAGAAGTGTATGACCAAATGCATTGTATGAAATAATCAAAGACATAATTAACATATAGGATGATGAATTATATGTGCAGTGTTTTGTGTTGTATATGACACTCAATGGCTCATCACTTAATAATCATTTCAGATAGATCAACTGTCCTACTCTTGATAAATGCAAGATTAGTCATGACAGCAAGTCAGATATGTCAAGAATCTGCAAATCATTTTTTAGGTGAAAGGAGAAAGTATGTTACTCATGTATGTATATGTGTATTATTGTGATTTCATATTTACTGACTGTTACAGAATGGACTGCCAACTAATAATGTAACACTACTACACCATTGCCTCCCTTAAATGAAAAATCAGAGCATGCCAGATTTCTGTGATTGCTTGCATCTGAACAAAAAGGTTGACTTCCTTCATGACTTCGCTAGACTTTTCTTAGCAAGAGACTGTAAATGAACATGCAAAAAAAAAATTGTAGCTAAATCCTGAGACTAAACATCTCACCCAAAGGTCCTTTAGATAAAATTCCTTCATACCCAAAGGCATCTTCTACCAGTGCCAGAAGTGAGAAGGTATGAGGCATGAAGTAAGTGAGAGGACAGTTGTCAGTTTTCATCTGTCCTCTCTGATAGGGGAAGAAGCCTTGCACATGACTGAGCATGCTGTCTTATTAACTATATTTTGACTCTGGATGTCCTAGAGATGGAAGGTGTCCGTTCCCACCTCTTTAATAATCACTGCATCATGTATGAGTAAGAATATAGGTCTTCTTCGTGTTTCTTCCCTTTCTCTTTTAATTTTAATCATTGGGGGAAGACACATCATATCTCCCCATGAGCCAGATGTTTTCACTCTGTCTGATGGTTTGGGGAGAACTTTGCTTTTGTCATTTTTGACCTAGCAAAGGTATATTGAATTTTTCTTTCTTAAAATTTTTGGTTTTGTTAGACAAAAGATCAATGCAACTTGGGAAATCTATACATGATGGCTCAGTAGCAGGCTATGAGCCCCCTAGGTAATTTCTCTAAATGTTCATAATAATTAAGGATATTGCTCTCCTTTTCTGAATGTACTTTAATAAAGTACGAATCCCAGACCAGATATTTTACTTTTATGCCATAAGTATCTTTGACAGGCTAAGTAAGCCATTGAACTCACTTCTAACAGGTTAGAAATGACCAGTTATTTTTTTTTTCCTCAGAAGGAAGGATCTACATGATCCTCTGATCATAGACTATAGTTAGTGTTTTATTCATTTGTAATGAAGAAAGACAAGTAGAGTTGGCTTTTCTGAAGATGAGATGTGAAGTACTACCTCAGTCTCTTGGAATATTATCCACATCAATGCTGTTTCATGAAGTTCTTTGTGGTGATATATTTAATAAACAGTCTTGAAATCAGAGAAGAGTCATCCACAGAGTCGAGCCATGAAAGGCAGGGACTGGTGGTGGTGCACGTGGTTAGTGTCAGCACTTGGGAAACAGAGGTAGGAAAATCTCTGTGAGTTCAAGGTCACCCTGGTCTACAAGGCAAGTTCCAAGACAGTCAGGACTGTTACACAGAATATCCTTCCATGGAAAAAAAACAAAACAAACGAACAGAAAACTGTAGGGATGGCTCTGTCCTCTGATATTTCAGACTATTTCTTATTAAATACACAACACCACAATTATTTCTAAAAATTCAGCCACAACCTTCATATATAAAACCCATGTTTCAATACTGCCAGGTGGTCTGAACAACATTCCTGTCTGAAATTAGGAATATCCTCTGGAGAATCTTACCTATAAATAAAACGTTACTTAAGTCTTTTATGCTAGTGTTTTAGCTAGATTTATGTCTATTTGACACAAGTTGGGATTATTATGGGAGAGAGTCTCAGTTAAAAAAATGTCTATATAAGGTTTAGCTGTATATAAGCCTGTAAGGCATTTTCTTAGTGATGGACAAAAGCACAGACCATTATGGATGTTGCCATCAAAGAACATGTGGTCCCAGGTTTTATAAGAAAGCAAACAGAGCAAGCCATTCAACAGTAACAATCTATGGCCTCTATATCAGCTCCTACTTCCAGGTTCTGGCTCTGCTTGAGTTCCTCTCTTGACTTTCTTCAATTATTAACAGTTACATAAAAGTGTAACCAAAATAAACTAATTTTTTCTCAGCTTGCTTTGGGAATATGTTGTTGTAACAATAGAAACAGTAACCGAAAGTTAAATGTAATATTCTGCCAACTGCTAGCTTTATCCCCTCCAAGTTAGGAAAAAAAAAATGATTTTGTAAAAGAGAGTGTGAACCAGTTCCACATATATGGAGTAAAATAGCATTCTGATGGTGATTCACATTCTAGGTCTTACTGAACCAAAATTCATATGCTATCTTTCCCATAGTTTTACGATTGTGGTACTCTAAACATGTTACTACTTGGTTCAAATACAGTTCTGTCTCTGGTTACGAGCTATATCTTGAAAAAAAAATTCTCTTAATATACTACTCCTCTGCCCCTCCTTTCCTTAGAAGCGCCTTGTGTTCAAACAGCTTGAACACTCTTAAAGCCAGTGTTTTTGATCTGTAGCATTGATCTTCTGTACCACACAAATTGACAGACTTATTATCTTGTTCTGTATCATGCACTGGCTCATTATTATCTCAAATATAACTAATGACATTTTTCAGGCTTTATTTAATTCTACCATTTTATACCTGGAAAGAACATTAGTAATTTCTAACCCAACCCTCTCATTTGTACAGAGGGAAAAAATGACACTAAAAGATAAGTAGGTTCCCTAAAGTCATATCAAATTTCTCAAAGTAAGTTCTCCTTGGGCATAGCAATAGTGACAAATTAAAAGGTACTTATGATAAATGCTGCTAAGGAACACATGCTTGTTCAGTATTCTTTAACAATGAGTACCTTACAATTGCTACTGCAAAATATACTTCTTAGAAATGTTACAAAAAAAAAATCAAAGGGTATTTGATTGTTTTAACTTCATTTTTCCTAGAATTTTGAATGTAACACTTCTTTCTCAATGCATATTAATTTGCAGATTAGCTATTATCCTTGGAGTATGCTCTATTAATGACAATAAATTGATTTTGTCAAATTGTCCCTAGTTCCTCATCCCAAACTTTAAGAACTATTTTCTTATCTACAACAATTAGGCAACTAAGATTATAATACTTCCTTGTTTTTCCCCTTTATTTAAATGATTTTTAACTTCTTTTATTATTAAATTTAACCATATTTTATACAAGAGAATATTATAAAATTCTCCTAGCTATATGGTCTGTTGTTAAAATGTAGACACTTCAATTCCATGATAAAGAATTTGTATTTTGTATTCCTATGTTGCAGCAGTGAAAAGAGGCTAAACCCTTTGCTTCAGAAATGAAAATTCAGTTCAGTGCTCTATGTGAGCCAAGGTTATGTTTTGAATCCTAAACCTCAGACAACTCAGAAAGATCATAAGTTGTTCTCTTGCAGACATGGAGATGAGAGTTCAACAGAGAATAGACTATTTCAGTGTCACATTGAAACTTTGATTATAGAAAAGCCTCAAATCTTGCATTTCAGGTTCCCATTGCTCTTTTTTGTTCATCAAATATCCATTACATTTGCCATCTCTTCCACTCAGGAATTGACTACTTTGGCCTTTCCTTTTACATTCTTCTCTTCTTCTCTTTCTCCCTTTTCTATTTCTCATTTCCTTCTCTTCCTTTCTTCCCTACAGTTAGCTTTGGCTTTTGGGTGACAAAAGCTGACCATTAAATATTGATTAAACAATTTTTTCTACTACATAAAAAGATTCCCCTCAACTGAAAAGCAGTAAGACACTTGAGATGTATGTATATTTTCTTTATCTCATTGCTCTTATCATAGCAATAGACACTCTCCATAAGGGATGGAGATACACGCATGTCAACAGGGTTGTGTACACATATGTAATGAGTTATTTAGATCTTTCTACATCTTATTCCTACAGTACCTAATAGTGCCTTCCAAGCTTTGTTACAAATGATAACTATCTAAGAATATTGGTAAAATGAATGTATTTTAATTTAGTAGACATTATATTTCAAAAGTACTGTATCATGAAGAATTCCCTGTTAACGCCAAATTGTACATTTATAAAAATGAAATTGATGTGTTCTTTGTGGAAGATTATTTTTCTCTTTTTCATCATATATGGTTACCTATAGCTCTTCTTTCCCCCTTTTTCTTTTCTTTCTTTTTTTTAATTGGGGGAGTAATGGTTTATCAAGATAGGGTTTCTTTCTGTGGGCATGGCTGTCCTAAAATTCCATTTATTGACAAAAGTGGCCTCATACTCAAAGATCTGCCTACTTCTTGTCTCTCAATTGCTGGGTTAAAAGGTGTGTGCCACTACACCTGGCTGTTGTAATGAGGTTTCTTGGTTCTGGGGTGGCCAAAGGTCTAGACTCAAGACCTACAGCCCTAGACCCCTTAGCCGCCCACCACTGCTTAGTCTTTTAGAAATTACTTAGACGCTTATATTAATTTCATGTTGTTTGGCCTATGGCTCAGGTACATTGTTAGCTAGCTCTTACATCTTAACTCAACCCAGTTTCATTAAATTGTCTGCCACGTGGCCTGTGAGTCACCTGTGTTCCTTACATGTTGCTCTTTTGGGCTTTGGGCTAAGTCTGTCTGACTCTGCCATGATTTATGTATTTATTCTCTGATTTTTCTTCATACTTTTTCTATGGTGCCTGTCATGGCCCAAAACAGCTCCTTTATTTAAAGATTGATATTCATAGCATACAGAAAGACATTCCCACATCACCTGGCACCTAGCAGTTCTTTGTCTAGGGTTGAGGCCTTGTGGATTTCTCCTTTTTTTTTTTTTTTTTTTTTTTTTTTTGATAGCATGTCTGTTTGGGTGGTCCTTATGCAGTTCAAGTTTAAGCAGTCATCTTGGTGAGACTTTTATAGATGTAGCTTCTTACACTTCTAGGAAATATGGTATCACAGCAAACTTCCTGGTTCTCTAGTTCTTACAATCTTTCAACCTCCTCGTCTGTAGTCATCCCTGAGCATTATGTGCAGCTGTTGAGTTTTAAATGTATCCCTTGCCACTGAGTTCTACAACTCTGAAGTTTGATAGGCTGTGGTTTTCTGTAATGACCTCTGTTTGCCACAAAGAGTGGTAAAAAATCATAAACTATTTAAAAATAAAGATAGGGTAACATGAAAGCATTGATAAAAAGCTCTATATGAATGCACTCTGTATTCTTTAGGCATTAATCTGCATATGAAGATTAACATTGTGACTTTGTTACTATGAAAACTGATGTGTGTGTATGTGTGTGTGTGTGTATATGTGTGTGTGTGTGTGTGTGTGTGTGTGTGTGTGTGTGTGTGTGTGTGTAAGATTCTCTGAGGTATGCTGACTTCGATTTCTTCAGTTATAAATCCAAGGGTGACTATAGAGAAAAGTAAAATCATGGCCTCTGCAAAAGGAATGATGAGGCTAGAAATTATGTTAAGTGAAATATGCCAGATCTAGAAAGATAAATAGTGCACATTCTCTGCTGTATACAAAATCTAATTTTAAATCTGTACATATACATGTGTACATAAAAGAGAACTCTGAGAGAGAAGGAAATATACAAAAGGCAAAGGAATGAGATACATAATAAGAATATATATAATATGAAATCAGAAGTAGAGAACTAGGGGAAAGAGAGTAACCAATAAGATGAAGAGTGGGCAGGACAATATAGGAAGGTAACAAATAATCACAAAATAATAGTAGCATTCTTGCATGAAAATGTCATAACAAAACCTATAGTTTACTTCTTTCTCCATATTTACATGCCAAGTAATTTGGCAGGATTTTCCATCAGGACATGAGGCCTAATTTTATCCCCCCATTTAATCTGCATTTATAACAGTAAAAGAAAAGAACTGATTTTGTACCAATTCTGAGCCCAAACACCAAGAAATGAACTATTCATACTGTTAGTCTGGTGGGTTTTTGTCATTGTTATGTGAATTATTTGGATGTATCTTTCCGAATTAAAGGATATACTAAAGGCACAGCCAACGCAGTGGTAGTCAGTCAGACACCTATGTGGATACTTAGATCTGTCCTCTTTTGTCAAGCTATAGGCTTACAATAGACACATGGACAAACCAGCCAAAATAACAAGCTTCTCAAGGATCCACATGGCCACCCAAATTGTCTGTAGGCTTATGAACAATATAAGTGTAGATTGGTCTTTAAAAGCTGTTAGTTTCTTTAGAGTGACTTAATAAACAACAATAATTAAGAGATACAACTGGAAAGCACAGTTAAAAGAATGTACTATCTATCCCTTGTTGTCCATTCAGTTTGGGTACCATTCATTAATTCTTATATTTGAAGTAGTCTAAACAAAAGCAGTAATATGGGAGTCTAAATATGATTTATCATTCAAAGTCATTAATTTACTTTAAAATAAACTACAGGGAACTGGAAATATTTAAAATACCTTTGTCATTTAGTATTTTAGAAAATGCACACTTGCTGAATTAATCAAATTTTAATAACTGCACTAGGCAAAGCCCTGATCAGCAATTCAATACCTTTATCTCTTCACCTTTTTATCCAATTGCAATTTGTTCCATTTTTCTATGTCCCCCACACATTTCCCAGCGCCTATTTCTGTCCACTTAGACTTCGATCAATACACTTAACTCGTTTTTTTCTTACCTCTTTTCTAACTGACCTACTTTATTTCTATCCCAGTTCTTAATTTGGAATATTCTTGTGACCCAGCTTATCAGACTCTAAATGCCTCAGTTTACCTTTATACAAATGTCTATCATGATACATGCCACATTCTACTTGTCAAAATATGTTTCTTGTTACACCTTTGAGATATAAAATACTCTAACTAGTAAACAACTTGATAGCTTATAAAAATGCTACAAACATTTGTGAACTTGTAAATTAATAACAATAATGAATTTTATTCAAGTTTCATCTTGATCTTCAGTAAAGTAGTAAAATCTTTGCTTGTAATATCTTCCCTATATCATAATCTTAGTTCCTCTGCCTCTGGCTGCACTATTAGTCAGACTACCTACTGTTTCTAGTGGTCTTATGCATTGATTATCCTAAATCTACAGCCATTTTACTATGAATTATTGACTCCAGAGAAGATTATACTTTTCTGTTAAAACCATTTAGAAATTTGCACATAAAAATCTTCTGCTGGTTATATTTAAGGTAAGCACTAACCCTGCTTTCTAAGGCTTCTTATTCTCCCACTCAGCAGGCAGCGGGGATGGGGGGGGGGGTTCTGGTGAGAGTTTTGCAGAAATCTATTTCACCCACTCAACCTGCCCTGCTTTATTCTCAACTGCTCTAACTCCTATGTCCCCCTTCTCCACAATCGCAACTTCTTAGGTTCATAATTAGACTCTGCAACCTCTAAGCCACTTCAGCAAAGTGATGAGCTGCTAAAAATACAGCCCTGCAGGAATACATTCAACTTCTATTTCTGTTATTTTTTAATGCCAGTTTCAGATGAACAAAGCAGTTAAACAAAGGGAGAAAGTGCTGTGATTGCGAAGATGTAGCGTCGATACATACTTTGTTCATTTTAATTACACAACGTCATCATTTAGAAGGATACTGTGAAGTGAAAGCTGCCACAGACCTTTATTCTTTTGATATTTCCCATTTAAAGTTCTTCCAGTGACCGTGAACATAAATACCTTTGTTGTAACCCTGAGAACTCCTGTATCTCTGTGTAGTCCATGAAATGGGCTCTGTCTCTTTTAAGGTGTGGGAAAAGCCGGACATAATTGGACTACTCTGCTAATGAGACCTACTTCCATCACTCCTCTGACTGTCTCATGGCATTTAAGATGAGCCTTTTAAAACTGGGTTACAGAAAAGAGGATGGGGCCAGAGAAAGGATGGGTGTGAGAAGAACTCTCATGTATACTAAAGGCTCTAAGCTTTAAAACGTGTGTGTGGAGATTGTACATATATCCAGAATAAATAAGGAGGAAAAAATCTGTTTTGAATGAAAATATAAGTTCTGTATTTTGTTCTTCTGCACCCACATAATTGATATTCAGAAGGTGCTTTTTAAAAATCTGTCTGGTAACAATATATCAATGTCTTTATATCTTTGATGATATTAGATAGTATTTAATTCATGTATTTTGTGTCAGATGTTATGGTGAGAAATATTGCATTAATAAATTATATTAGCATAATTAGAAGATTCATGATTGCTCTTTATTGTGTGAATGAAATGTTGAAGGACATTTTATCTCGACATTATATTAAAGCTTATACAGGAAGTACAAGACTATGTCAGGATTTGAATTCAGGATGTTCAGTGGAATACAATGACGACAAGATCCCTATTGAGAAACTATGCAGATGAAATCAGTTTCACAACCCTCTGTTCTAAGGGAGTGAAGAGCCTCAAGTGGTCAGTTATCTATGATCTTGTTTTTGGAATCACCAAATAACCTGGAGTTGTATTGAAGAAGTATATTTCCCCAAAATATTTGCTATATGATAAAATGTAATCATTAATTATGATGCCAAAAAATTACAAGAGTAGAGAAATTGAAGCACATGTCTGGGCACTCTCTATTAAGTCAGCTTGAAGGCTGTCCTACCATATCACAGACAGTCTGCTTTGTTGTCACTTCCATACTAAGAGCTGTGCTCACTGGTACATGCTTATTGCACAAAGACCATTGCTATAATTCTGGAAAGAATGGAAGTGTAAATACATAGTGTGGTTAATGAGTGAGCACACGAACCGAAATTTCAAATGTAAAATTTGTTTAGATATTTTCCCCAGGAGAAAAGAGAAAGACCAAGTTTCTAAATTCAAGGAAGTGAGAAACATCATGACTAATTTGGAAAGAGGATGTAATTAATGATTATAAGTGTTTGCTAGGAAAATAAATTACCAAGCTACACAGAATTAATTTGAAGCTACTGGATATTTTTGAGCAGTGGCTAGCAATAATCATACAGACATTTTAAAAAGACAGCAATAACAGCAAAGGATGAAGTAAAGGGAGAACTAAGACCTAGTGGCAAAGAAACTAATTTTTATTTTTAAAATGTAGTTGGAATGCACTTCACTGAGAAGAAGCAAAGTGTAAAAAAACAGGCCTCTGGATGACACACTCTTCAGTGTGTCTTTCTATTGTCTTTTCTAATACTCAAACGGATTTATCAGTGTAACAAAAGTGTTGGCAGGATTAGACTAGTATTTCCACAAATGAAACTCTTTGGTCCTGGACATACTAATTAGCTTTATTTTTCCTCTTATCTGTAAATGTATATATTTATTTAAACATGGCAAGTCATAAACATGAAAGGGAAATAGAAGATATAATATGATTTGATAAATACTGAATATTATTTTTATTGTTATTTTAATTACTACAATGGATGTGAATGTTAGGATAGATATTCAAAATCATGCCAGTATTAATATTCACAGTGTGTATTAGTTTTAATGCTGCTATAAGAAAACAGGAGAAAAATAAGAAAAGTCTATTAACATAGTTTGAGGAACTAAAGATTCTAGGCCAAGACCAGACAAGTTCCTCAGCTAATCTTTTGCTGAGGCCCATCATGACATCATAGTGGAAATGCTTGTGGAGAGGATCACACAATGAAACAAGAAACTGGAAATAAAACAGTGGCCATGTTTATTTCTTTTTGGTATCAATCTATTCCCATAGAGCTACATTATCATTCATGACAAATACAATAATTTATATCAAGGAAATGCCTCTAACATTCTAGTTATGATGTATAAAACTCTACTTGTAACACTATCTTAATCTCTTAATATCTTACTGAGAACGACATTTCTAAAGTAGAACCCCATGTTAGATGAAACAGTTATAAGACGTGGGAACCCCAAGGTTTCATGGGGTCACCTGCTATGTAAGAGAGATTACAGAACATATTTTACTGGTAAATAAATGAGGCTGGCTAGCTAGTTTTTGACATCAAGCACTGTGTAAAACATAAAGTTCTAGACACTGGCATCACTAGCAATGCCCATATCTGAACTTACATCTTTTCTTCAGTATTTTCTCCATTATTCACTTCCCTCTTTATTCACTAATTTCTACCCTCCTCTTCCCCCAGAACAGATGATTGATTACTTAGGAATCTCTTCTGCACTTCTTTCAGGTTGAATTAAAGCCAAAGTAGAAGCATCATTTAAAAGCATACAAGGATAAAGATTGTAAAATTATGCAACCATTTACAAATACATAGCTATATATGGCAAAGAATATGATAACAGATACTACAAATCTTTGGCTCAGTATTTAATAAGATTTAATGTATCTAGTATTTTTTTCTGTCTGGAGTTAAAGTATTTATTTTTGTCCACTCTTTGGCCTGAACTACTGATTTCTATCTTACATCCAGGCACAAATTGGTTAAGATACACCAAACCACTGCAATTCACTTATGTGGACCTTATTTATTTATTTATTACCTCTTGTGCTCCCCAGTGACAAATAAAAATTACCAGCTCTCTCATGCTCTGGCCAGCATTTGCTATCTCTGAGGCTCTCATTAAGTTGCAAGAATGATTGTATCTGTTCATAGGTCCATAAAACAGATATTTGATTTGATTTAGGTGAAGATGCAGTGAGCTAATTTCATTATTATTAACTCTCCACAGGAAGGTTTGTACTTTTTGTGGTTATGAACCACCAGTACAGTGTGATTTGTCAGTGAACAGAATCTAGCTACATCAGTAGGTTATCTTTTGTGGGAAAAAAGAAGATAATGCCCAGGTAAAACCAGGCTCATGTCCACATTAGTTAACTTGCCCTCAGACAGTGGTTGCAAGGACTAAAGATGGACACATGAGAAGATTCTAACTGCTATTCATTTTACAGGAATAACAGATGATTAGAATGAAAAGCAATTTGTACAGTAATGATAGTATTGTTAAGGCTTTATAGATAAGAAAGCCATTCATCTACCAAGTGTTTTAATAATAACAACTTCATTTATAAAGAACAACAATAAATAAGATCAGGAAAGATATGAAATATATATCTGTATAGCCAGAGCTGATCTGAGCTGAATTACAAGGTGAGAAGAGACTTACAAAATGTATTGCCAATGATGTATCCTAATTCACTTTTCCCTGTATCTAGCCTTTTAAACCTCTCTTATGCGTGTCTTTGTCTCTCCCTCTCTGTCTTTCTTTCTGTGTGTGTGTGGGGGGGGTAAGAGGGTGCAAGAATGGATAATAAAAGATATAGGAGAAACTTTGTTGGGGGAAAGGGTCTATCAGCAAGGGAAAGGGGCAAATAAGAAATGGCAATCATGATAAATATGTGCAGAAATGTCTCAATAAAAAGAGAATTATTTGAAAGACAACTAAAATATGATTTTAAATTAAGAATAAAAATGTTTGATATATCTCTACTAATAAAAAAATAATCACTACCTTCCTTCTTTCACTTCTTTCTATCAGTGAAATTTGATAAGATTAAAGACTGGCTATTACTATTTAGTAGTTATCCTTGAACTCACAGAAACACAGAAAGATCTCCTCTGTCTTTGGAGTTATGGGATTAAAGGCCTGGCACCACCACTGCCTGCCTGGGAGGCTGAAACTCCCTCTGTAAACCAAGCTGGCCTCAAACTCATATCTGTGGGGATTATGTGTGTAGATCACTACTCCCAGTCAGGCATAAATCACCACTCCTGGATATTTCCTATGCTGGGATTAAAGATGTAAATTACCACTGCCTGATCATCCTGGATAGACTATGAGTAGATCTCTCTGATATTTCATTAAACATTAAACAGGTTTTTTATTAAATATGAAGCATATCACCACAACCATGTGTTAAGAGAAATAAGACAGATTCAAGAAGACAAATAAATATGACACACTTTCTTACATATTTTAAAATATATATAATTTTTTTTCAAGTAAAGGTAAAGAAATTATTTAGCTAGAGAAAGGGAAAAGGTGGTAAATATGAGCAAAGTGCATAATGTAAATATTTTAAATGATCACAGTGAGACCTAATATTTTATAAAATAGATACCAATGATGAAAATAACAGAAACCTAAGTAAAATGTAAACAAGAAAGAAAAAAGATATAGAGACAGGAAGAGAGCATATTTATTCAAACTTGAAAAAAAAAAAACATTACTGGTTATTTTTGCTGAGAATTGTAGTAATGGTTTCCACCTTCAGGTATAATCACCAAAGCCCAATTATTTCACTTCCAGTGCTCTACTTATCTTGTGAATAAATTCATGGTGTAGTGTCTCAACTAAGAGCATAGAGGGTGTCAAGGATGCTCCTCACTTTCAGTGTCTCTCTAGTTAGCAAAAATCCAACACAATTTTCACATATAGTATAGACTTTGGATTTTGAAAAGCGATCTTATTTGCACCTACTGTGGAAGAAAGAAAGCCAAATTCACAAAGATATTGGAAATAATCTTTTCCAAAATGAAAAGAAATATATTTCCAGAAAAAAATTGAAAACATAACGATAGAATAGTTGAGAGAAATGAAAAGGCAACAACCAGTTACATAATGCACATTTACAGCTCTAAGCAATATCTGTTTATTGTGTATGTAATGCATGTAATATAGGGTTGGTTTTGGGAATAGCTTGATCAAGAATTTTGTGTCATTAGGACTTCAGCAATATACATTCCTATCGTACAAGTAACTTTCATTCTGACATTTCTCAGAATAGCTAAACTGCAATGGCACCTCCAGTCCTATTATCTGAACGTGAGGGAACCAAGTGAAAAGATCTCTCTGTCTTCTAATTTTATAAAATAGCCATTACATTATTTCTGCCATACCCTATGATCAGCTAATAAACAAAATAGTGTGACCTTGAACCACAGAGACCCACTAATGAGAATATAGTCTTCTGCCTCTGGGAGAAATTCAAGCTGGTAAAATATATTAAAAATTATTTCCATCACAACTGGAGTTAATGTGTAAGCAGAGAATTGGGAAAAGGTAATAGAGATGAAGCTCAGAAGAAGCATAGAAAGCTTTGTCTATCTGTAGCTGATTACTGTTATCTATAAACTAAACACAATTAAACTTTGACTATACCTCCTAATTTTCCCAAAATTCACTCTTTTTATCATATGCCTATCCTTCTAACCATCTATCAACTAATCACAATATCATAGTGGGTTACTGTCATGATCAACTAATACTGAGCACTAATGGCATGTAACATTCAGATGTTAGCCATTCCCCAGAACTTCTCATTCAGCATTAAGAAATATGTTAATAATTACTAACGAAATATAGGTCAGGGTTTCTTAACTAGTAGTTTGTGACCCCTTAGGGGTCAAACAACCCTTTCACTGGAATTACTTAAGACCATCAGAAAACACATACTTATATTATGATTCATAAAAGTAGCAAAAATATAGTGATGAAGTAGCCAGGAAACTAATTTTATGGTTAGGGTGTTACTACAACATAAGAAACTGTATTATAGAATCACAGCATTGGAAAGGTTGAGAAGCGCTTCTCTAGATAGTATATATGTATGTGTATAGCTTATACAGAAAACATTTCTATCACCGAAAGGACTAGAGATATCAGGACTTTGTAACTTAATCCCTGTGATGAATATATGAGGAGTCCAATGTGACATGCATGTATATTAAAAATGTCAGAACCTTTTGGCCTGATCTCCACTGCCTAATTGAATTTAAGAACACTCTCTGGCACTGAGTTTATTATCAACGTAACTCTAAAAAAAAAAAAAAAAATCTCCAAGAAACAACAATAGCATGCCCAAAACAAATAAGCAAAATTCATTACCTTATTCTGAATAGAAGTAAATGAAGCTCTTGTTCTTTCATTCACTAATACAAATAACAAGTTGAAACGTGTGTGCTGTTGCCTTGTGTGGCAGATTGTGTTGTTTCATTGTAAATATTTGTCCCACCCACTGGTTTAGTAAAAAGTGCTGATTGGGCAAAGGCAGACAGCACATGTGGGAGGAGCTACCAGACTAAGAAAACTCTGAGAACAGGAAGCACAGAGCAGAATGCTGGAGAGAAGCCAGAAGAAGAAGAGGACAACTATGCTGCTGTGAGAAAAGGTATGAGCCCCATGGCTGAACAAGATAAGAGTAATGGGTTAGACTGAGGGTAAAGAGTTAGCAAATTATATGCCTGGGCCTTAGGCCGATCAGCCTAAAAACTATTGAAAGCATCTGTGTGTCTCTGTGGGACTATGGGTCTGTGGGTCTGCAGGCCTAAACCTGGAGGCAAGGCCCAAAAGTCGGGCCAGAAACCTCATACTACAGCCTTGGCCTTTGAAAACAAATTATTATATTGTCTGGTATCTACATGATAAACTGCAACAATCTCACAAGTTTTTTAGATGCATGTATGTGTGTGTGTGTATGTGTGTGTGATTTCCCCAGGCCGTTCTTTCTTCTCTTCCCTTTGGTGGTGGGTGGTGTCTGCCTCCCTGACACAAGATAAGGACATCCTCACTCTGTGCTATGAAATCTCCCTCTTGTACATGGGATCACATGGAAGTATAAGTCAAGTTATTGGGGGTTTTTTGGTATCAAAATGAAAAGAGGCACAACAAAATTTCAAGGTAAGTTTGCATAGAAATCAACATGCAGCCTTAAATATTAAGTGAGATATAACGGAGATCTTCCATGCACATAGTTCATTCTATCAATTAACTTTTTCTGTTTGGCTCTTTCTAATCATTATGCTTTTTCTGCCTCATCTGTTTCCAATTTCTCCTTTGTTTCTCTTCTCCACTTTTTATCTCATAATTTTATTTTATGGATATTATCTGTTACTTAGCTTCCTATAAGTCTGTTTCTTCAGAAAGATAACACCAATGGAGAATTTCAAGACCTTTCCATATCCACATTCTCTTCCACCCACCCCCAAAAATTCTGAAGGCTTTAGAAAATATGGATTTAAACCATAACCCTTTTCACAAGACATACATCTAGTAGCATAGTACCTGACACACAGTTTCAGGATGGAGAATGGTACCATGATATGCTTAGAGAGGTCTTAATTCTAAGCTGCTGTCAGTCAGTGCAGGACAGTCTGTGTGTAATGTAATAATTTATCCTAGACATGCTTATCAGAACAAGCTTATATATTTCATGTTATCTGGTATGAATGGTCTCTAGGATTTGGAAAGGTATGGTAGCAAACACCCATGGTAATTAAATTTGTGCTCCAGCACACCCACAAAAACCTATGCATTTGTGGATACTTAGTAACTTATCAGACAAAGCTAATCTTAACCAAATAAATAACTTAGAATAAAGCTTAGTAATTTGGGCTACAAGAAGATAATTTTTGTCTCATATTCTCCTCTTTTCTTATATACACTCTAAAAATTACTGAGATTTTTTTCTAAGTCTAGCCTTTCTCAGTTACACCAAACCAACCTAAAACATAAAAATAGGGTGGGGGGCCTATCTCATTCTCCAGAGCATAATAGTGCTGACAGAATCAGAATTAGAGAGAGAATATGCCAGCTAACCTACTCCTCTCCATCTATTCATTGTCACTCTGACAGTCTAACTTGGGACACTTGTCCTTTTCAAGGTGCTTGTATATTAATAATATTGTTGCCAACAAAACCACAGCCAAATACTACCTTGTATAATAGAATTACTACTACATGAAGGAATAGAAATCTGCAAATGCTGTTGAGGATTCAGAGAGTATAAAACTTTTGTGTACACCTGGTGAGAACTAAAATTGTTTGGAGCACAGTCTAAGTCAGTTAAATAACATAGCACTGTGTTGCCCACGTTCTTCAATAATTTACTGTCTAGGTATGTCATGTACTAGATGTTTATGTTTCTCATTTTAGATAAATATGTTGAAAACTACTCTCACATACGAATTCATTCTGATATTTATAGGTAAGATTTGACTACATCAGGAGGTGACTATATCAAGTGATTACTACATCAAGAATATGTACATCTCTCCTTAGAGAAACCCCTGTCACAAGGATTTTTTTCGTTTTCTAACAGAAGAAAACAGTAAGAGAATTGCAGCCTGAGAAAATATGCCCTTGACTGAGAGTAGATATTTTGTGCCTTGATCCTCAATAGCTCAGTCTCTTGAACAAGTAGTGATGAGCATTTGTTATGGTGAAACCAGACTTTGTCATTGGCAGATATAAGAGAAGTGCACATCCAGCATCTGTATTGTGGAGCTGAAGCACTCAATAAGGGTCATTTTCATATCTAAGCCACAGAGTCCATCAGAGTGATTGATGCAGCAGGAATTTCTCCTATGAATATGGTACTCTGTCACGGCATAAGAAAGATAAGTCATATACTCAAATAATTAAAAACATAAACCTTATAAGCAGTTGTATGCCTATGGTCATAGAATTATTTTTTTATAATAACCATATATGAGAAGCAGCCAAAATGCCCATCCATATCAATAATAAAAATAAATAAAGAGAAACTAATAGATTAAAAAAACCTTTAAAAGGTATTGAAAGAAAGTATGAAAGTAAACAGAACTCATGCGATGTGAGAGCAGCATTAAGGCCATAGGAGCAGACTAGTACACACTGAAGAGTCATAGGCAGAGGAGAGAAGGAAGAAAGCAGAGATAAATTGTGTTTGAAGGGTCAGCATGAAAGTTAACACTCTGTGATGTCAGTTGTTGTGATCATTATAAAAAGGAATTATATTATAGAGCATTTATAATAGTAGATGTATCTTGGAAGCATTTTCTAACAGATTTAGACATTGTGTTTTACACTTCCATAATATATTTAAACAAACAAACTTATAGACAAAAGGAGCAGAGCAGTAGTTGCCAAAGGTGAGGGCAAATAGACAGCAGATGTCTGACAGGTACTGTTGTTTTAGTTCAGCACAATAAAAATCTATATTGAGATTTATAATGGTTATACAGAGATGCTAACCCACTATAATCAGGAATTGTATACCTCTGTGTTCTATATGGAATGTCAAATTACCCATTATGTATATTTTTACCAAAATGAGGTAAGACCATAATAATAAGCAATAACAGTCAGAATTAATGAGTAAAAGCTACAGATGGGCACTGTGCTCAGTTTCTAAGAATTATCATAGTTCAAATATACTACAATTTTATAAATTAGCTATTAACAGTCATGACAGTGACAAATCCCCATTGGTCACTTAAAAAGAACATTGATACAAAATAATTATATTTTGAAGAATGGAAAATGGGCAAGTTGAGATAAATAAAAGTTCGTGGGGTCCTTCCTAGAGGAGGAGCACACAGAGAAAGAAAGGCTGGGATTCAGTGCTCTGGAAAGGAATGTTAGACCAAGGTACCAGGGGATGGAGCTACCAGACTGTTTCTAAGCACTAAATTCAGTTGCAGCAGCAGAAACCCAGTGCTGCTGGTTCCATCAAGACGATGTAAAAGTTGGTTTATCCTTTCTTTGGCCTCTAACCTAAAACCTTCATTTGCACCCTCAAATGAGAAGATGAATTCGCTGTTTCAAGGAGAAAGTTAGGTTTGGTGATGACAGTCTTTTACTAACTAATAGAGTCTAGAACTGTATATTAATTGTTGGCAGGCTGACACTGTAATTTATAGCCTCCATAACCTGCCTAGACCACACCTGAGAAAAGAATCAATACATGAACCAAACTCTCCTTTAATTGAAGGTATTTTCATGGATAATAGTGTTTTATGATAAATTTATTTATAATTTAATGATTCCAAAATAAATGATTTCATCTTTCCTAGGACTGACCTTAAGCTTCAAAGGGATTAGGCAATGACTAACACAGAAAATAAGGATGTTAATGGCAGATGCAGTGGCTGAGCAATGCAGCCTTCTATGGATGGTACTTTAAAAGAATGGCATGAAATAATGCCATGAAAAGCATTCTGAGTATGTGCCTGGGAGTTGAGATTCTGAGTATATATCATGTCATTTGAGGAAATGTGGCCATTTCTTTATCAAGTGTAGGGGGATTAGGTTGTTCCATTGTAAATAATTATCCCAGCCTATGAGTTTAATAAAAAGCACTGACTGGCCAAAGGCAGATAGGAAGTGTGGGCAGGGCTACCAGACTCTAGGAACAGGCAGAATGTACCACAATGCCAGAGAGAAGCCAGAAGAAGCAGAGGACAACTATGTTGCTCTAAGAAAAGGTACCGAGCTGCATGGCTGAACAGGATAAGATAATGAGTTAGTTTAAGGGTAAAGAGTTAGCAAGTTATATGCCTGGGCCTTAGGCCGATTAACCTAAAACTATTGTGAGCATCTGTGTATCTCTGGGAGTCTCTGGGGTTCAGTGGGTTTGTGGGCCTAAACCTTGAGTTTAGGCCCAAATGTCCAGGCCAGAAACCTCATACTACAAATGGCACCCAACGTGGGTGATATACATGATATACACCCACATAAAGCTGAAGAAAGCTTAAAAAATGTTCTATAGCCCAAAGCAGCTTCTCAGTTGTGTCTCTCACATGAGCCACAGTACAGAGATGCCCCGGTGTGTCATGTGGGATTGGGCTACAATGGCGGACTTTTTTAGTGCAGCTTAAGGTATAAAATAGCTGGTTCCTGAAGTCTCACTGGACCCTGAATATAAGCAAAAAGTTGTAAAAGATGGATTTAAGATTTCTGTTAATAAAGACAAAAAGAGAATAGAGTCAAAGATGGCTTCTTAGTGTCTATGTTTTCTTGGATCAGCTCTGTATGCTGGAGGCAAGCAGAGGGTTGGCTATTTAAAGAGAAGCTTCCTGATTCAGCCTTAGAGGCATAACTCTTGTGAGTTTTTTAAGAGGCCCTGCTGCCTAATACTTAAATGGAGTTAATGAACAGCAGATGGCAAAGCTTTACTTGGTAGTTATATGGACCTTAAAATTCCCTAGAGTACCTGAACTAAAAAGATAAATTCTATGAAATTAGACTAGGAACTGGGTGTAGCCATCCATCCATCCTGCCAACCTTTAACCCTTAGTGAAAGACTCTGACAGATTAAAAGTGTGTTCAGAAACAGAAAGAAATAGAAGAATCTGAGTGGAGTCAATCACCCTAGCCAAGCAAAGGTGTGGTCAGAGACAGAAAAAGTTAAATAAATATACAGTAAAGACATTTTTTTTAAAAAAAAAAGTCTAAATGGCTTAGAGTATGTGGAAAATATATATACACAGACTTAGAGGGGAAAAAAGGTAGAGAAAGCCCTTAAAAAAGAAATAAAGTATAAAAGAATAAGCCACATAAAGATGGAAATTACAAAAAATGTCTGGATACTGTATGTTATTGTCTTTAAGCTTCTTGACTGAAAATGACTTAGTAAAAGCTGCTAAAAAAACAGATGTTTATAAATGCTGTTGGATTAGTTCAACCTATACATTTTGTAAATGAGTTGACTTTAAAACTGAAATCCAAAGATATGCTATTTTGGAAAAGAGGTTTTCTTTTTATTTCCATAGAAAATGAGAGGCTGTGGATTTATTCCTGGATAAAGAACATAAAGTTTGATAGAGGAAGACCCCCTGAAAAATCTCCAGTGGAAATGGACAGCCCAGATGATTCAGAATTTCAAAGCACCTCTGTTGAAGTTTCCCGAGCTCTGTATCCAGAACAATTTTAAAGAGACTGGTTGATATGACTCAGACTTAGAGAGTACTCCATTAAAGACTTGTACATAATCCTACATTTTTCTTTGGATTCCCATGAGATTTCCAGCATCCCCATTTAGCAGGAGGTAGCCTAGAGAATGACGCCCATATTCCCAAAACATGGATCATGGATGTTTGTGTTTATTTACACTGTTGTTTATAAGTTGCTATAGATAAAGTGTAAAAAGAATATTAGATTTGGAGTTCTTTGGTTTTAAAAAGAGAAAAGTGGCTATGTAGGAGGATTAGGTTGTTCCATTGTAAATAATTGTCCCAGTCTATGAGTTTAATAAAATGCTCTGATTGGCCAAAGGCAGACAGGAAGTGCGGATGGGGCTACCAGACTCTAGGAACAGGCAGAATGCAGGAGAATGCCAGAGAAAGCCAGAAGAAGCAGAGGACAACTATGCTGCTCTGAGAAAAGGTACTGAGCCTCATAGCTGAATAGCATAAGATCATGGGTAAAGTGTTACCAAGTTATATTCCTGGGCCTTTGACCGATCAGCCTAAAATTATTGTGAGCATCTGTGTGTCTCTGGGGGTCTCTTGGAGTCTGTGGGTCTGCCGGCCTAAACCTTGAGGTTCTGCCTGAAAGTACAGGCCAAAAACCTCATACTACAAGCAGGAGTAGTACATTTTCTTTTTAGGAAATCCTAGGCCCTGTGTGCTTCAAACATGAAGCCTATTATCTCAGTATATTGTAATCACTAGTCTGGGAAGTGATCCTGTGGGTCTGGATGTTTCTGTTTTCCATGAGCCATAAGCCAGAGGAAGGTCGGCCTTTTTAAAGTAATGGACAAGAATTAGAGGTCAGGGATTTTGTTTAAGTAGGCCACCTTTGAAGTCTTTAAGTTTGGAAAGATAAAACGAGGTGCTTGTAGGCCTATCTTCCTAGGCCTTGCCTTTGATTTACACACAAGAATATAAAAAAATAAAATCAGTATCACAGAACACAAATTTTCATTTTGAAGAATTTTTGGAGAGCCAGACTTAATTCTATATTTAAAGGCAAATCCAGAAAATGTAACCTTTTTCTAACAACTATTCTTTTATAAAATTGGTTGCCTTCACTCAAAATTTTCTCTACCTCTTTTCTTTGTTGCTGTTTTGTGTCAAATCACTATTAATTACTTCTTACTAAATACTGAGTGTGCAAGAGTACAGACACATGACATATTATATATAATACATATATTCATGTATTTCACATATATATCATATATTTATATACACATATGTATATTCATTCTTCATAACTTAACTCATTAAAAGTAAATATAATGGTTTAGAAGAGTGACTAATATCATATATATTTTCTAATCAAAACCTAATTTTGCTACTTTAGTCCAACTAAAAGAATAATTGCATTGCAGAGATGATAGGTTTTTGTTTGTTTGTTTTTTCATCTTTTGATTTTTCTTGTCATCAGTATATTTTCCTAACTATAATTTCAGAAGTTTATCAAAGACAAATTGGGACATTTTGTTAGTAAATCAGTAATATTTCAAAGACAAAACAAAAAAAAATCAGAAAAACCTACTACTTAAACACATCATGCTTTCTATTCCTCCTGCTTCTACTTCTATCTCAGATTCTTCACCCACATTGTGCATGTGCCACTATTCTTAGCTTCAGAAAAACCATCAGCTTTCCTCTGACCCTGTTTTCATGGAGCATAGGGTCCCATTTACCAGTGATTCAAAATCAAAGTAGACTCTGTGAGCCAAATGTCAAATATCACAAAAATATAACATTTCTTTTATCCAAAAAGAAATTTTGTAAAGATAATAGCACACATATATTTTCTCTCAATCTCTCCCATCTGTTTATTGTATTGCTGTGAAGAAATGTTTAAAACTAAATGTGATAACACTTATCCCTTTATTCTTCATTGGTTTTCTGTGTTTTGTGGGTCTTACCTAAAAACAATCTTAAGATACGGATTTTTTTCTTTTTTCTTTTGCTTGTTTGTTTTGCTTTGTTTATTAATATAGTTTGTATCTGAAACTAAACCATTCAGAATCAAAAGAATATTTACTGCAATTAGAATGTGTGGAAAACTTGAACAGTCATTTCTTAAAAGAAGACAGTCATGTCCTATGAAAAATACTATAAATCATTAACTATCATGAAAATATAAATCAGAATTTCTACTGGTCACCATTACATGGAAAGTTGAATTCCTATCATGAAAATGATTCATGGGTTTTTGAAGCCAGAGATAACAATGTTTAAAGATGAGGAAAAAGAATTTTGATAAATAGGTGTAAAGTTGCTCTATAGGAGAGATAACTTTTTGTACAGTAGGGTCTTAATATTTTACTGAAAATTAATAATACATTAAAGTGATTTTTATGTTGTCATCAGAAGGAATTATTAATATGTGAAGCAATATCTATAATAAACATTTTGATTTTATTATTTTATGTTCAATGTGTTAAAGCAGTAAAATATAAGACACAGTTATCAGTTTTAATAATAATAATTTTTAAATGTTGTAACAATGCTAGGGAGCTTTGGGGAAAGAATGAAGCCTTTAGGTTTTGCTCTTTTTTCTCATCTTTTCTTTTTCTTTCTTATTGAGCATAAATTCTCTCATACAACAAAACTCTACCTCAGTTTTCCCTACCTCCACTTCTTCCAGCTTTTCTTCTGCCTTAGATACCCCTTTCTGTTTCCTTTTAGAAAAGAGCAGGTCACATAGGGACAGCAACTAAACATGTCAAAACACAACACAGTAAGACAAGGCAAAAGCACTCATAATATCAAGGCCAAGGCTGGATAAGGCAACACCACAGGAGACTATTCCCAAAAGCTTGCTTGTAGCTCTCGAGGATTCAAGGATGTTGCTGTGAAACTCAGGGGAAGTTCACAGTTTAGCTAATCTTTATAGCTATGGCTATGGAATTACAAAAGGGGAATGTGGAGTATTTGGATCTCCTGGACTACTTTATTTTACCTACAAAGAAAAAAGTGAAGCAGAAATTCTACTTAACTAGCATTGTAGAATAAGGATGGCCAGCATAGGAGAATAAGGACTTTCCAGGATCATAAACATAGCTCAGATGCCCATTGATGGCTAGCCATCATGAACACTGGAGCAATGAAAGTCTTCATATTCTCTTCTTTCTCTGCTTTTCACATGAGGATTTTGAGACCATAAAACCAAGAAGACTAGTCAACAATAATAGAACAAAACTGTGGGGGTATAATAAAAGATGCAAAAGATTTGGAGATATCAGAGGGATCTATCCACAGTCAGTCTAGGAGTATCAGAGAGTGGTGATTCACACCTTTAATCTCAGCACAGGGAGTATCCAGGGAGTGGTGACCTACACTTTTAATCCAATCAAATCTGAGTTTGAGGTCATCTTAGTTTACAGGAGGAGTTTCAGGCTCCCACGAAGACAATGGTGGGGCCATGCCTTAACTGAGAAAAGACAGTATTTAAGGTAGGTGTAGAAAAACAGAAGGTCAGAGGAAGCCAGGAGAAGCCAGGCTGAGAAAGCTGGAACACAACTGGATATGATCTGACTATGGTGTTTTCTCTCTCTAATATCTCTGACTTTTCCAGAGATCTGTCCTTGAGTTTCCTTTATTCATGCAACAAAACCTCATGCTGTCCAACCCCAAAAGCAGCATCTCTTCCTTTGTAACCCTCTGTTACAAGAGCCAACCCTTAGAACCCCCACGACACAGAAGGTGCATTTATATAAACATTAAAAAGTGGTATCTACAGAGTCCACAACAATCTATCTTTTAAATTTCACATTCCACGTCATTATGATGGGAGCAAGCTTCGAAAAGAGCTCTCTATAGATGCTATTACCCTGCATCGTAGCTTTGTAAAGTGGGCTGAAGAAGCTGTGAGTTTGTGCAACAGCACATGTTAACATGAGTTATAATATGTCAGGGGCCCCATGTTAACTATCAGAGAACCTATTCAGTTCCTTTAAGGTTAATCAACTCAGCATTTGTGCCAGGTGTAATGTCTAATTAAAATGATGGACAAGCACAGAATGCCTCTGGGCAGAGGAAGGAGATGGCACAAAGAGGGAGCACCCGTGCCATATTGGTTTGGAAAATCAATAAGAGGAACTCATTTTATCCCAGAGTTATCTGTGCATTTGCCATTCAGTGGATCATTTGAAAATGTGCCAACTGGCTGACAAGGAGGCTCAGCAGTGACTCATTTCTCAGCATGTTAGGATGCTGTGTTGGGAGGAGGCTCAGAAGTAGCTCACCATGTCCCTGGAGAGATGGGAAGAAAAGAACACCTGGCAAAGAGAAGCAGGGAAATTTTTGGTTTAAGCTATGATTCAATGAAACTGGAAATTGAGCAGTAAAAAACGAAAAGTCACCAAAGTCAAAGAAATCTTAATTCAAATCTTACATGTGGCACCAAACACAATCTTAACTTTGAGGAATCATTTTCAGTCTTCAGTTCCAGTATTGAAAGACTTACAAAATCATAATCTTACCTGCCTTGCTAAACAGTGTGATCCTGCTTTAAATCAAAGAAATTTGAATGTGAAAATATTATAAAGTAATATAAATTTAAAATATTTATTTATATACTTATATCTCTATTTGCACATCTGTTTATATTTGGATGTATTCATTCACTTAATTTTAACATTTATTTAGTGTGTGTGTGTGTATGTATGTGTGTGTGTGTATGTATGTGTGTGTGTGTGTGTGTGTGTGTGTGTGTGTGTGTGTGTGTGTGTGTGTTGGAGTGTGTATGAACATAATTGGAGGTCAGAGAAAATCTTGCAGGAGTTCATTTCCCCTATCCTCAAAGATAGAACACAGACTTAGCAGCAAGCACTTTTACCTGGAGATCCATATTCCTGACTTTCACTCATTTATCTATTGTATTTTTAGGATTTTTCTGCATGCCAAGCAATGCATAAGCACAGACAGACAATTTATTCCTCAAAAAAATAATTAAATAAACTGTCTTCAGATAGAAAAAAATTCACAGAATTTCTATTACAGGCTACTTAGGTATGTAAATAAATTTCATATCTGAAATTTTCTTAGGAAAACTATCTCTAAGAAAATTAACTGGAACATAGGTTACATTTTAAAAAGTGCTTGGATTATGTTTTCTGCATCTGCAAAATATTAAGTTTTGTGAAACACCAAAATGAGCAAAGATTTCGCCCCAAGCAATTAAGACCTATGTACATTTATTTCAAGAAGCAAATAGATAATAGCATTGGACTACAGAAAACCATATATAAATATCTGATATAAAAAGTTACTTTGAACACATTAGGATAAATGCAACAACAACAAAAAATCATATTTAAGGTAAAGAGGAATGGTTGAAAATAGCAACTGATCTCAGATCACACGATGAAACAATTATACCTTTCAAAGGTACTTTGGTCCCAGCTTTTAGGCTGTAGACATAACTATGAGAGTTTTCCACTTCTGCTTTCAAAGGACTCTAATTGTATCACCAACCCTTCCCCACATTCCAATGCCCTGCTGACTGATCTTTTACTTTTTCTAAATGAAGTTCAGTCAGTTAGCATACCTGAAGCATGCCTGCTCCATCACTCTTTTCTCCTTCTTCTTTCCCTTATTATCTAAGTATTCATTAAACATCTTTTTGCTTTCATGATATTCTCTCCACTTTCTCATCCTTTAACCTTCTCATGTGTGTGTTTGTGTGTGTGTGTGTGTGTGTGTGTGTGTGTGTGTGTGTGTGTGTGTGCGCGCGCGCGCGCATGTATGTATTCAAATAAGAGAGCTGCTTTGCTAACTGCATGATACTCCTATCAGGAGAATACTTTTTGAATGTGAAAATCTGAAATACCATAAATTTAAGATAAATATTTAAATATGTATTCATATTTCAATTTATAATTCAATCTATATTTGTATGTGTTCATTTGTAAGAGAGGGTTTCTAGCCCAGACTTCCCCATGGTTTGGACCTCCCCTGCAGCCACTCTCTCCTCAGATAAATGACTCAGACACTTACATTCACTTCATATTGTTTGTCCTATATTTCAGGCATATTTCTAGCTTTCTCATCTTAACCCATTTCTATTAATCTGTCCCGCCATGTGGCTGGTGGTTCACATGTATTCCTTTACATGTTGCTGTCTTGGATGTCTGGCTTAATATATCTCTCTCTCTCTCTCTCTCTCTCTCTCTCTCTCTCTCTCTCTCTCTCCCTCTCTCTCTCTCTCTCTCTGACTCTGTCCTTTTTCTCTTACCTATGTTCCTACCTACTTCTACAGTGCCTGTCAAGGGCCAAACAGCTCCTTTATTTAAAGAACGGTATTCACAGCATACAGAAAGACATTCTCACATCACTTCCCCATGTCTGTCTAATAAAAAAGGAAGGCTTCAATTTTAACATAACAATATACATATAACAAAATAGCTACAAAGCAAGAATTACAGTTACAGTATCTAGTATATTTGTATTTAACAAAATTAAAGAAAATATTCTATCATCTACCTTATCCTTGTGAGTCTAAAGTTTTATATCTGATATACCTTTTATGACAACAAAAGAAAAACTATACCTATAACTATCCAATCTTCAACTGCATCAAAGCCCACAGAAAAGTATAATATTATTCAAGTACACAAAAATGCAAACAACTTTAAAAATCTAGAAATGACAGAAATGACACATCTGCCTAGACAGTCACCCAAAGTTCCTTTATCAAGTTGGGACATTCATTTTCAGCCTACATGCCCAGAGTCTCTGGTATACTTTTTATGAAGCAAGAAATTTGAAGGACTGCACTGCCCATTCTGATATAGTTCATCAGTCGCTTCCTCTTGAGTCCTGAAGAATGTCTGACAGATTTCTCTGCAAAGCAGTAACCTGAAGGAAAAGAAAAAGGGTGGATTTTTTTTTTTAAAAGAGGACAGTAATAAAGTATAAGCTACTTAAAGATGGAAAATACACAGAGTCTGGATTATGGTTCTTAGTGGTTTATTCTTTTTAACTGGTAATGAGATAACTGCAGAAAAATAATTTATTGCAAATGCTGCTAAGTTAAAAAGAACATAAATTTTAAAGATATCTTGACTTTGGAATTTTTGTCTAAGGATATGTTGCCTTCTAAAAGAGGTTCTGATTTTATTTCCACAGAAGATGAGAACCTGTGAATTGCTTCTGAGAAAATAAGGTTTCATCAACCAAGACCACCTGAAAATTCTCTGATGGGAAGTGATTGTCATTGTGGAAGTAAATTTTATTTAATATATATTAATATGAGATAAATATTTATTGGAAAATAAATTAATATTCATGATAACAGGCTATTGTTTAGGAATATATTTGAGTGATCTAATGGCCTGAGTGATAGGTGTTGATCTAGTCTCTCAAGAAGGCAGGAATAAATAGGGGGCTCAAGATCTCAGCAGCCCTTCTTGAATGGGGCTGGCTACACCCCCTTCAGGAGCCCGGGACTTTGGATAAGTGTCTTTTGACTTTATCAGCTGACATTTAAATCTCATCACATGTCATATCAGCTTCAATTCAATAGACTAAGATGATCCAGCCTCAGGACCCTCAAAAGATTGCCATTGCTCTTAATAGGCAGGAAATAATAAAATGAGATGCCCATATTCCAAAAATACTGTTTATAGATGTTTGTTTTCATTATAAATGGTTAATGGTCATTCTAAGAAGAAAAAAGAGATGTGCTATATAAATGATTTTTAAAAATTAATGATTGAATTTATTTTAATCCAAAAATCAGCTGTTAATCTCAAAATATTTTAAATTAGCATGGATTTTGGTTTATTGATACAAATTTAAGGTGAATTATATTATGCTGTACGTATTTTTCTACTTTCATTTAAGGTATGATGTTTATGGAATTCATTTAAGATTGTTAAGCATAATTAGGAAACAGATTAATAGTCACCTATGATAATCAAATTTATAGTCATATTAGTTAGATTTTTATGTATACAAAAATATATTTCAATTAGATAGGTAATCTTCTAACACCTCTAAGACACACAGAAAATGGCATTTAAAATATTTTAATATATTATACTTTTCTGGACAGTGAGACAGGTCTGCTCCTGGTAGCACCAATCTACTTCAAGAGAAAAATGAGCATCCAATAAACTCCTTATGTATTTACTTTCTTTGTGGCAATGGTTAGCCACTGGACAAAACCCTGTTCTTGTATTGACTGCTTGTTATTATGCTGTTTAAACAGGACATGCAGTTTCCACAGGAAAGTAACCTCTGAAATGGCAAAATAAGCCAGTATGGTCTTTCAGCTTCCTGTTTTGCAGAGAAAATTGTCAGACATTCTTCTGTACTCAAGGAAAGGCAACTGATAAACTATTCCAAAATAGGCATAGCAACCTTTCAAATCACCTGTTTCACTGAAGTATATGCCAGATACTCTATAGGGCTATAGGCTGAAGATAGATGCCCCAACATTATAAAGGAAATTTGGGTGACTGTCCAGCCATGCAGGTGTCATTTATGTCATTTCAAGATTTTGGAATTTGCTTGCACTTTCTGTTTACTTGAGTAATATTATTCATCCTTCTGTGGTCTTTGATGTAGTTGAAGATTAGATATCTATAGTTATTAGTTTTCCTTAGATATTTTAAAAAGTATATTAGATATAAAACTTTGGACTCACAAGGATAGGGTAGATGGTAGAATATTTTCTTAAATACAAATAGTCTAGATGTTATAACTGCAATTCTCTCTTGATATCTGTTTCGTTATATGTAATTTTGCTAAGGTAAATTAAAACATTCCTTTTTGACTACACAGAAAATAGGAAGTGATGTGGGAATGTCTTTCTGTATGCTGTGAATACAATTTTTTGAATAAAGGAGCTCTTTTGGCCCTTGGCAGAAACTGTAGCTGTAGACAGAAGATATCCAGGAGAAGTAGGGCATAGTCAGAGAGAGAGAGAGAGAGATCCAGTTGCCCAAGTAGCAACAAGTAATGAAATAGGTAAGCCACTGTCCATGTAGCATGACAGATTTATGGAAATTGGTTAAGATGAGATTGCTCGATAGCCATACTCCTGAACCATAGGCCAAAGAGTATGAAAATTAATGTAAGTGTTTGTGTATTTCTTTGGGACATTGTGATTGTTGATCTAGATAACTTGGAAAGGCAGGTCAAAACTTTGAAACTAGGCAGGCCAGAAATCCTCTGATACATTCATTTATTAAAATTTTAACATTCATATATTTTGTATATTTATGCATACACATATAATGTTTTTGAAAATATGAATGCATGGGTGTTGCAGCTCTGCCAATCATTTTTATTAGACATTACCTCTGTGAGAAATATTCCATTGATTAGCCTTAAAGTAATTGAATAGGTTCTAAGAAAGGAGTAGGAGCTACTTATATATAAAGTCTACTTGAGAAAAAAATAATGTTTCTCTTTATGCCTGACTAAACTTAATATAATGATCTCTAGATGTATCCATTTTCCTGTAAATGCCCTGGTTTCATTTTGTCATGGTTGAGTAAAATTTGGTTTTGTATATGTACTACATTTTTATCTATTTAATTATGGATAGAATTCAGGCTAGTTACACTTATCAGTTAGTGTGAATATTTCAGATATAAACATGATTATACAAATATAATATCCTTCTTGTATATATCCATGGTTGTACACTAAGGTCACATAGTTGTTTTTTTGAGAAACATCCTTAAGAACTTGGAAAGTTGTTGTATCTGTTTACATACTCACTAGTAGTGCATACGAAAGGGCACCTGTTTCTCCATATGTCAGCTGCTCTGATTGAGTGAGATGAAATCTCTAAGCAGTGTTATTTTTTCATATTTCTCTGAAAGATAAGTATGTTGAACACTTTTTGTATTAGTTATTGACCATGCATTTACACTTTTCAACAGTGTTTAGTTCATTTGCCCATTTTGTACTCAAATTACTTATTTTGCTGTTTCATTTTTTCCAGTTCTCTCTCTCTCTCTCTCTCTCTCTCTCTCTCTCTCTCTCTCTCTCTCTCTCTCTCTCTCTCTCTCTCTCTCTCTCTCTCTCTCTCTCTCTCTCTCTGTGAATATGTGTATATATGTATGTATATGTTATAGATATGAATCCCTTATCTTATGTACTATTGGAAAAGGATTATCTATTTTTTAGATTGCATCTTTAGTCTGTGGATTGTTTCCTTTGAACTTCAGAAGGTTTTAATTTTCATGTAATTCCATTTTTCAAGTCTTGGGATTATTTCCTGTGCTACTGGAAACTACTTCAGAAAGATCTTGCCAATGTTCTATCTTGAGATTTCACCCATGCATATCTCTTGTAAGTGCATTGCATTGCCAAATTTATTATGTTCAACTTAGCTCTTTTTCCTTAACTTATCTTTCTTTGTCCACAATTTTCATCTTTGTGAATTTCAGAGTTTTTTCACTTCCTTTCTTTGGATGGCATCTTTCTATTTATTCTTATTCTTCTGATTATCAGGCCTTATGAAAGTAGTTTCTAGCTTGCTATTTGTCTTAGAAGTTGATTCTAGAACTATTAAGAGAGAAATAAAGCAGAATCATTAATGATAGTTATCTAGGAACTCATTTTCAATTTATTAATATTCAGTGTTGGAAATGGATCCTTGCTTTCTTGGTACAGAAAATTAATAAGTGAACCATGGAAAAATCACCATGAGTTCATCATTTGTATCAAAATACTCAACAAAGAATTAAACAGCAGTGGCTTTAATTTTACTTCACTTTTGTCAACCATCAATGACGTTTGTGCATTACCAATTGAGGGATGCATGGAAGCGCACCCTCTAGGCTCAAATGAAAAGCTTTTGTAAGAGATTCCAATGTTATAAGATTTACCAATTTACTGTAAAGTATTCATTCAAATGTACGTATTACTGAATTTATGTATAATTTATTTTAATTATGAATATTATTGACTATGAAATTTTAATTACACATGATTTTGTATCTGCTTTTTTTTTCCTGGAGAATATGAGAAATATAAAGGTCATTCAGAATGATAGAAATATAGATTCCCAGAAAATAAAATTTTAAGTATCATAATATGGACTATGAGTAGTTTATCTTTCAATCTGAGAAAATATATTCTTTACGATGTATTACAAGGGAAGCTATGACATAATACCATAAAATGAGAACTTAAAGGCAAGATAATTTATTTCTTGCATTCTGAGAGTTGAGAGTCCAATGTCAAGAAATCAACAGATTCAGGATGTCCTGAGAGCTTATTTCCTGCCTTCCTGATAGGAAGTTGCAAGGTCTTCACAGTGAGAAAGAGTTTCAAACTTTTGTTCTTGTAATGACATGAATTTCACTCATGAAAACCTTCTCTATCCTAATCTATTTACTTTCCAACAGCTTCATTCCAGAATATCATAACTATGAGAATAAGAATTTCAGCATATGATTCATAAGTACATATACACATCCATCCATTCATATATAATGTAACTGTGTGAAAAATGAATATAAAATATATATTAACTCAAAAGAAGCATGTTTTTAGTCATCAGTAGAATGAAACAAAGGAGAAGCTGTGATATAACAGGCAGCATAGTTAACAATTCAGAATTTTCTTTCTCATTAACTATAGATAAAATACAAAACAGGAAAAGAGATCATTTAAAATATTTTCCTATAATGGGATTATTTAGAAAAAGATGAGGAAACCAGTATGTCTGTACAGTGGAGAAGAAAGTGGTTTCCTAAATAAAAGGAGTACGCACATTAGGATGTAACATACACCTGGGCAAACTTGAATACTCACAGACATTTACTTTATACATGCATTAAATAACAACTTCAAATAGCTCTGTAGAAGTGGTAGAATTTAAATAATATTATAGTGAATTTATTCAAGTTCTAAACATATACTGCCTATGAATGGACTGTGAGGGTGGTGATCACTGCTAATGGAAAATCTAGTTAAAATAAATTTTTAAACACATAAGCATAGATCTTACTATATCATTAAAAGCTTTGATATTTATTTTATGTATTTTGTCTGCATGTATCCTGAAATATCCATGGAGATCATAAGTTGACAACAGATCCCCTGGATATAAATATATATGTATATATACACACACACACACATATATATATATATATATATATATATATATATATATATATATATATATATATATACATACATACAAATATGTATGTACGCACACAACTGTGGACCACCATGTGAGTAAGGAAACAGAACCCAGGTCCTCAGGAAGAGCAAGAAGGACTCCTAATGCAGAAATCTAGCCCCTCTCTATAGTTAACCATCTAATCACTTAATATTTTCTCATTAATGCTTAAGAAATAAAACGATAAAATATAAAAATAGTGGAAACAAAGAAGAAAGAGGAGGAAAATATTGGTTAAGAAATAAAAATCTGAAATTAAGTAATGAGCTGTATGAATTGTCCATTGTTCCTCAGTCAAAGATCAAATGACTTTTTGCTTGTTATCAATTCTTAGCATCTTAGTATGATATTTATTGTCCGCTTTAGAGATGAAGTCACATTATGACATGTGTATAGTACATTCTCAGTGGTACTTACTATCAGAAAGTTAATTATTTAAGTTCCAATTTGGAAGGCTGCCTAAAACCAATCTTCTGCTTACCTCTGAATTGCGAAAAAAAAAAAAAAATGTCTTTGAAGCTATTTGCTTCCCCCCGTCTCTCTTTCTCTCTCTTTCAAATTTGACTTCTGTTTTATTTTAAATATTACACTGACTTAGGACTTGGTTCTCAAACATGTCTATAGTATTTGAGAGGCATTTCTTTATGTTAAGTGTTTTGTAATAATTTTGCTGTAAAATATCATTTTCTTAAATCCATGCCAACTCTTACTTTAGACGAAAGAAATATTACAAATAAATATTAATGACATATTTATTGAGGAAAAGCAAAAAGAAAAATAAGATGTCACCAACTTTCTGAAATCATATGATAGAAGAGAAGCAGTCCATATTGTGGGTCAGTTAAGACATGTAGTCAAATGTACAAACTTATAAGTGAAGACAGTTTCCTTTGCTATAAAACAATGGGAACTATAGTTTTATCATGCAACAATGTGATCAAGAGCTTCATGAAACTACACATGTGTCTCACTTATAAAGTGGAGTAAGTCTTACTTGATTCAGACTGTGTCTGAGCTTCTGAGAAAGCTGAATGAAATGAGAAAATCCTGGAAGTCTTGCTTTAGAGCCTGACTTTGCTCTGTTCCCTAAAAGAGTAAAAAAATACTTAAAAAAATGGCAAGGTACATGCACTGTATTGTAACCGGTCAGAAACCATTAATAATCATAACGATAAATTGAAATAAATCTGTACTGGCTCATTTAGGAAATATGACTAAAATAATGATTAATACTAACAAGTATATAATAGATGGCTTCTGTTCAAACTGATCATTTTAATGCGTGTAAAGCAAAAGACGAAGGAGGATCCCAATATATATTAGAGGGATTCAGGACTAGAAAAAAAAAATAAAAGTAATACTCACTGTAAATGCTTTCAACATTAGCAAATCCTCTCTATTGGATGATGTGATAATGTTATGTGGATCAGATTAGGAGAGTAAAAAAATCTGTGTTAGTTTGCAAAGGTGAGATTCAGTTGAAATTATCAAATGATGCTTTTGTTCTTAAGTTACACTGGTTCCAAGAAGTACAAGAAGATCCATTGTTAGGAAGATCATGGTCAAGTCAGTATTCTCCCAGTACTGTGTCTCTACCACTGGAAGCAATAGTCCCATTTCATGGAACTGTGACTGAAGTGAACTTGGGGTCAGCGAACAGAGAAGCAGCAACCTCTTGGATAACTATGCATTCCTTTTTTTGCTAATGCTTCAAAGCAAATGACATGAAAAATCCTCTGTAATGGTGATGAGCAGATTTTTCCATTTGTGGTTGATGGTCTTATGCATGGATATCAGTGCCATTCTTTATTTATGCTCAACCGAGTTTCTGCAAATAGAGAAATCGGCTAATTATCTACAAATTTTCATTCTTTATCTCCATAGAATTTTAATGAAGGAGAATTGCCATTTACTCATTCATATCTGTGAAGAGGGAGCAGATTCTCCCTTCGGTGATTTCTCTGTCTGACTGCAGTTTCTCAGACCTCATAATGCTAGAAGAAAAGAAACTCTCTATTCTCATTTTCTTACCACTCATCCATCCTATCTACTGCCATTTTTGCCATAGATTTTATAAATATGTCTTTCACTCTGAACTGTAAATATATAATAATAATATTTTTAATGTTTTAAGACTGTGTGTTTCTGCATGGTATGATTCTACATGACGATATGGCTTGTTTTAATTGGGCTGTACTCCATATAAAGTAATCAAATCAAATCAAGAATATCCATTAAGAACAACTATACAAGGCAGTGAACTTGACAAAATGCCCCTTTACTTGTTTCTGGCATGAAATCTACAGACCCTAGAAGTATTTGGCACAAGAGTGCAACTTCTGTGCTGTAAAACAGTAATCATCATTACCAGTAACAAGAGCTCATTATTGCCCCAAAATGTCTCCAGAATCTGGCCTTTTCTCCATTCCAACTGCCATTATCTTGATTCAGACTCTTGTGTGTTTCTCTCAGAATATGAAGTTCTTTCTATCTGCTCTCTCTGCCTCAGACCATTAGCTTCCCTTCCATGCATCCTCTCCATAGTAGCCAATTACTTAAAGCATAGATCTTTTTAAGTTTATGATGAATTTTTGTCTCAATATATTCATCAGAGGTTGAAATGGAACAATTATCTTATATGGCATATTCAGAATGCCTGTCATATACATTTATAGAAAAGCAAAGCTTAATAACACAATATGCCATAATAAATAGGCTGTCTGTCCTGGTGCTCATATGTATAGCTAACTGGAAGCTGTGATTCACTGCTGCTGACCAGAATGATGATAGAAAATGGCTCCATTTACTGGTGATTTGGGAATACCTGAACATTCAAAGAATACTTTCTACTGAATATATGTTGTGTTTACACCATTGTAAAATCAGAGTTGAGTAATCAGAAATTGAGAACTGTCTATACACATTTTCTCTGTTTTCTCAGACATAAATAGTGCAAATCCTTGCCTCATTCTCCAATGCAAACGTATGGAATACATGGCCTCCATTTAAAAAGTAAACAATATTTTTGTGAACCACCTGTGTAGATTTCAATTATTTTCATTATAGCATTACTCAAGTGCACGTTTAGGCATAGTCTTGAAGCATCATCTGTGTTTCTCTCCCAACAAATCAGCTTGTCTGTGAAACACAAACAAAACAGTGAAACCAAAAGGCAAAGCAAACTTCAATACTACAACACAATACTACAACTGTTTTCATGAAATTGAATTATGAATATATAATTCAAGAGTAAAAGAATGTGTTTATATGATAAATTTTACTTCAGAATACAGTTAATTTTTAAATGCTTTAGCAGGATAGAAATTATCATGCTGATATTGTGAGGTTTGTTTATTTATGCCTCAACAATATATTATTTGAAATAATTTGATGGACTAGCTAACCCTGTCAAAATGTAAAGGAATATTTTAGACAAAGAATCAAAGGTTCACTATCACAAGTGCACCATCTGCTATAATTTAAAATTAGTGTTCTAGCAAAATTTCCATGACGAATTTTGACTTTTTAAGGTTGAAGGAGTGAGAAAATTGAGAAGTATCCCAGTCATAAAGAAGTCGAACTCAAAATGAAATTTGTCCCTTATAAAAAGAACCTTAAATGAGGAGGCAAAAGAGATGAGTCAGACTACAAAGATCCTTTTATGCAAGCATGAGGACATGAGTTCAGTCCTCAGAACCCATGGAAAAGAGGTATGTGTGGCAATACATGTTCTTAATTTCCAAGATATAAAGACATAAATAGGCATATCTCTGCAACTTACTGGCAATCCAAATTATAGAAATTAGTAATTATCTGCCAATAAGAGATAAAATATCAAAAACTGAGGAGACCAGCAGCTGAGGAATGAAGCACAAAGTTATTTTAACTTGTTGTGTCCTGCTGTGTTTGGCAGATATCCATGGTAGGCCAGCTCTCTCACTCTTTTTGAAGGGATACAGAGGAGAAGTAGATCTGAGGGAAAAGAGAGGGGCTGGGAGGACTGGGGAGAGTGGAGAGAGGGGAAACTGTAGTTTGGAATGTAAAGTCTGATAGAAGAATAAAAATGATTTATATCTGTCATTCAGTAACTTGATCTTAAACTTCCAAGCTTCCAAAAATTATGGGAAATGCATTTGTTTGTTTATAAGCCATCTATTACAAAGCTAAAATGGAGATTCAAACAAGTTTATATATTTCTGAGAATTGTCAAGGATGTCTCCTTAAGAATGAGTTCATTTCTCAATGGATTGAATTTCACACTGTTTGAAGATTTGAAGATTGTGACAAGAATTGAACCTTATTGAGAAGTCCCCACTCACTACACATGCTATATAGAAAAATTTATGTTTAAACTCAATAAACTCCTACATACTTGTGATGGCTATTCTTGTTTGTCAACTTGGCTATATCTGTAAGGAACTATAATCCTCAAAAGTAGGGAACACTTATGATCCAGACCTTGAGGCAAGAGGACAACATGCCTTTCATCTGGATCTTGAGACTCAATGACACACATTTTTAATCCAGACCTTGAGCCTGGAAGGCACACATTTAATATTTTAATCTTGGTTACACATTCTTCTGGAGGAAAAATAAAAAACTCAAGAGGTGTGTTCATCATTGGGCTGCTTGCCCTCACCTAGTTATTACATCTATTCCTTCACTGGCATTGGAGCTTACTTTTCTATAATTCCAGCATATACAGAAGTGCAGCATATATAACTATGCACATACTATATATATATATGGAGAGAGAGAGAGAGAGAGAGAGAGAGAGAGAGAGAGAGAGAGAGAGAGAGAGATTAATTCAATAAGTTCTATTACCCTGGCAAACTCTAACATAATACTACCTTTTAAAAATATAATTAGTAATGATTGATTAAATCACATAGAGGAAAGGGCCTAAATTTGTCTCTTTATCAAATGTCTATCACCATAAAAATGTATGTGAGAACTCAATATATCACCTGAAATTAGTAGTCCCTCAATAAATATTGTATGAAACCTAAAGAAGGATTATTCTGACTGAAAACAGACTAAGGCATTTCTATCCACTCACCCTTGTTCTCCTCCAACAGTAGCCCCTGGGAGTGGCTTAGTACAATTAATAATTCTCAGTAGATTATCTATGGAAACAATTTCAATTCTTCACTGGCAAAATAAAGATAATGCTGAGCAACTAATGAGTTTGTTTATAAGAATAAACTGCGATAAGATAATGACCGGGAATGTGAACACATTTTAAACTCTAAACTATTCTCCAGCACTAGACATATGAATAAATGTAAGACATGGCCATCGCCCAAAGGTTTCTTAATAGCTGAAGCAGAATCTGAGACTTATTTGTTTGAGCCAACTACAATTGCTATAACATGCATTAGAAACACTAATGGCTTTTTGTGGACTTTAGTTCAATAATATTTGTAATATAAAAATGTGACATTCAAAGTAACCAGAAGCTGGTAGAATAACATTTTTAATATCCTTAACATCAATTTCATCACCTTTGCTTTGCCTTCATTCCAAGACAAAAAAGAATTTTTAAATATTTATGTATATATTTGTAGGTTATTGTGATAGATGATGCCCATATTTGATGCTTCTAAGTAGGAATTCACATTAGAAATTAGTTTGACACTGCTTATTCCAGATCTCCAAATATCAAATAAGTATGGTAGTTAGAAAAGAACTAAAAATGAGGGAAGAACAGAGAAAAAATTTCAGAAAGTAAAATTTATTCATAAGCATTTGTGGTGATTTGAAAGAAAGTGGCCCCCAAATGGAGTTGTGCTATTAGAAGGTGTGAACTTATTAGAGGAAATATGTCACGGTGGGGGTAGACTTTAAGTTTTCTTTTGCTTAAGCTTCACTCAGCGTAACAATCAACTTCCTGTTTCCTGCAAGCTGTAAGACTCTCAGCTATTTCTCCATCACCATGTCTGTCAGTCCGCAACCCTGTTCCTTGATATATTGTTTGATAATGGACTTAAATTCTCAAACTGTAGGCCAGCCACTCCAATTATATTTTCTTTAATGGAGTTGTCATGGTTATGATGTCACCTCAGAGCAATTAAAATCCTAACACAATACCATGAAGACCTGAGTCTACAATCACCAGCGCCAAGTAAAAATTAAAAATAAAAACCAACCAAACACACAAAATCAGGTACAATTCATATAGTTATAATACCAATAATGAGATTATTTGATATCTATTCATTCTACCCCAATCACTAAACTCCTGGTTCAGTGACAGGTACCATCTCAAAAATAAACTGTAATATAATTAAATCACTAGAAATTGACTCTGACCTCCATATGTACACATATGATATATGTGCATGTAAAATTACTAGGTACCATATGCAGATGCTCCAAAATTTGACTTCAGTATTTCTTATACATATTATTATACCATCACTCAACTCCCTCAAGCAACATTTTACTGAATGCTGAGTATGGTTATTAAAGGTATCTGCTTCCAAAGTTTGACATGAAGATGAACTCATGAGGTTTCTCAGTTGTAGTTATTAAAAGTTAGCATGGAAATTCTAGAATATTCAGTTTATCTTACAACCAGAGTATGGAAGTTCTCAGTGTATTTATTTGCTATAAAATGTTATGATACCCAGAACCATAGTGACTTCCAGGCCCAGGCTGCTGCTGAGGGCCTCATCTGGTTCTATGTTTCTACAATAGCCAGGGTCTGTCTTAACATTAATGACTCATATTGAAATCAGAGGCCAAGTAACTGCCAGTATCTGGGCTGCCACCTGTGACCATTTTATTGCCCCAGGTCTCTGCTGACACTGGCTCCATGCTAATCTTGGTGGCCTATGCTGCTACCAGAGTCTAGATTAATGTCTTTAGCTCTTGTTACCATCAAGGACTGTACCAATGCCCCAGGGCTGGGCACCACCTGGGGCCATGTTGGTGTTCAAGGGCCATACTGCTTCCAGTCATGTTGATCTGAGTGGCCCATACTGCCACCTGGGGCCATAGTGTCATCTAGGCCTAAATCGTGGCTGAAGACTGTGTTTGGATCAGTGCCTCTACAGCAGCCAGGATCATAGTTAATGTCTATGACTTCTATGACTACTGAGGGTTGTGTAGATGCTCAGGTCTCATCAGCCACCTGAGATCAGTGTTGGTATCCAAGAGTCAAGCTGCCCCTGGGCCATACTGTTCTGGTGATATGAATTGCAACAAGAACCATAGTGATGTAGAATTCTAATATGCTGCCAAGGGTCATATCTTGGTCCATAATCCTACCATATGTGAGGTTTGTTTTGATATCTGTGACCTCTGTTAAAATAGTGTCCTTAATAACAATTCTTGGTTAAATTCTAGAGCAAAGCTGAGCAGGCCCTTACCTTACTAGGCCTGTTTTTCACTAGACATTGCAACAAGAGAATAGGTCCTTGAATCTCACAAGAGAACTGGCTCCTGACCTTTGGAAAGATGATCCTATCTTTTAACAAAGATATGGAAGAATTGGACCTGAGGGCACTGGCATAGAAGTGACTTGTTACATGAATAAATGAGTCTCAGTGATAGATCTCTGAAGCATTTGGAGGTATTAGAGAGAATAAACACCACAGTCAGATCTTACCCAACTGTCTTCCAGCTTCCTCAGCCTCTCTTCCCTTGGAATGGCTTCTTTTCTGTGTTTCTATCCTGTCTTAAGTACCCTTTTGGTAATTGGTAATTAAGGCATGGCCCCACCACTTCCTACTTGGGAGACTTGAATTCCTTCTATAATATAAAGTGACCTGACTCAGTTGGGATTAAGGGTGTAGGTCACCACTCCCAGGACACTCCCTGTGCTGGGATTAAAGGTTTGAATCACCACTCTCTGATTCTCCTAGACTGACTGTGGTTAGATTTCTGGAACTTCTGGAGCTTCTATTAACTCCCCACATAGACTATGGGTAGATTCCCTCTGATATCTCCAAAACTTCTGAAACTTTTATTGAATCCACACAGTGACTCTGTGTCTTGCTTGAGGAGGGTTACCACAGGGGTCAGGTTTGACCAACTCAACTACCTTGGATTGGTCCATGTTAACATTTACCTGACCTTTGACCTACTGGAGGAAGTGAATGAACTGGTCCTGTGGAATTGTAGTCATAGAATGTCTACAATTCAGGTGGCTGCAGAATATCTAAGAGGAGATTTGGTGAGGGTGTAGTGGTGATGCTGTACTAGAAACTATAGGCCTTAAACCAGACCAATGACTCATTGGATTGAAAATTTGTAAGTAAGACTGGTAGTACAAAAGAGAATAGATTGCAGTGGTTCCATATGCCACTAAATCAAATGAAGAGGTGTTGGCTTGCCTTTAATATTTAAGGGGCTGATGCAAGGGTAAATGGTAGATATGAATTAACTGGGAAATGAGCAGAATCAGAGTACATAATGAGACATTCCCCCCAAAATCACTAAAAATATTATGTTTTTAAAAAATCAGTTTTTATTGGAGGATTTGTAGAATTTAAAATTTTCTAGTTGTGGAAAAACATATAATGCTATATTTCAATAATAAAACTAAAAAAAAATTAATTCTAGTCAATTCTTGTAGGCTGACTTCTACTAAAAATATAACTAAAGAAAACATTACTATAATATATCTATGATCTTCTTCCTTTATCAAATCTAAAGGAGATAAAATAAAATTATAGCTATTGGTTTTAAATTGCATTAAATTCAATTATGGTTCAACTACTTACTGCATCTTTGGTACTGGGTGAGCTAAGTGATCTTTCTTATCTATACTTTTACCTGTATATATAAAAAGATACATATCTCTATAATCAAAATATTATTTTTATAATTTTCAGTAACAGTTGATAAAACATTATATGAAAGCACTTAGAAAAGAGGCTAACATAGAATGCTTACAGGTACTTACAAATGCTGTCAATGTTAATTTTAACATTCTGTATAGTGATTTGGTTATTATAAGGCACATCTGTTGTGAGATATTATTTTTGTATAATGCGAAGTTGGAAAATGCTCTGCATAGACAACTTTTAATAAATTTACTGAATAGCCAAATAGCCAATAGCTATTCAGGAGAGGATAGGTGGGACTTCCGTGGGGAGACAGAGAAACTCAGAGAAGGAATCTATGAGACAGGAGATCTACCAGCCAGACACAAAGGAAGTTGGATGTACTGTGCTGAGGGGAGGTAATACCATGTAGCACAAGGAAGAGTAATATAAATGGGTTAATTTAACATAAAATAGCTAGTTGGGAACAAGCTTAAATTAAGGCAAAGTTTTTTGTAATTAATCAGCTTTTTGTCATTATTTGGGGCTTATGCCCCCCCCCCCCCAAAAAAAAACAAGACTACATGTGACATCCAACATTGGGTATGTTTATTCAAGCATAGGCCTTGAGAAAGTTAAAAATGTTGTGGACCCAAAGCTGGACATGACTCCTTAGTAAACAGTTTCTCAAGCAGGCCTGCTGCTTACTGGGTACATATGCATGGCTCCTTTAAGAGTCCCTTCTGTGAAGCTGAGCACTTAAATTACTGGCACACTGTGGTGACATATTTTACATTTAATAAAGTCATAGTGGAATATTACAGAATAGAATAATCCACAGTTAAACTGTGAGTGTCAGGAAGTGCTAACTCACACCTTTAATGCTAGCACAAGGATGACAAAGTAGTAACTCATGCCTTTAATCCCAACATGGTAATGACTAAGTAATGACCTAAATCTTTAATCCCATCACTCAGAAGAGAATGATCTTTCTGTATTTCTGAGTTCAAAGCCTAAAAACAAAACAGTAATAGCTCACAGCACCTCTGTCTGACTCTACCCTCCTTCCCCTTTATATACTTGTGTATTTCTTGCCTTGCCAAAGACCAAGACACTTCCTTTATTATCTAATGATAATTCACAGCATATAGAAAGACATCCCTCATTAATACACTACTCAGTAGTAGGGAGAAATGCCTGCCGCAATACAGGAACACCAACATCCCAGAGCTGGGGCTAATTGTCATGGCTTCTTGCTGATGGCCACAGACATGAGGTTAGGCTATCTTAGAAAAGCAAATAGCAGCCGCAGCTCAAAATCAGTGGAGTAGCCTGCTGGACTAACCCGAGTGGGGGTCAGAGTTAGCCATCAGCACCATGTGCTAAGTTGACCAGCATGGCAAGGAAATTTATGGCTTAGATTAGGATGTCAAAGAGGCAGGTCCAAACTAAAAAACTCCTCTGAACAGGTATAGTATACTGGGACCTCACTAAATCAAGAATAGACACTGGATGGAGCTCCATTGGGAAAAGGAGCTAGGCCCTCCAATATAGACAACTGTCCATTGGCATGAGCAGTATGTGGAGACTGTGTTCCTGTATGTGGGCTGGCATCTTGGAGCCCATTCCCTACAGAGGAACACCTAATCCAGTCTTGACTTTGGGATGAGTAATCAGACATACCTGTAGTGGATGTGCCATGCAGAGCTGACCCACCTTGGGACTTCTTGCCCTTTTGGGAGAAAAGATGAGTGGATGGGGAGGGGAGAGGCTTAAGGATGACTGGGAGGAATTGGAAGGAGGGAAGAAAGGGAGAGCATGGGAATACATAGATAAAAAAGTCATTTTTTATAAAAAAATAAAATGAAGGAAAACAATTTGCTTAGGTGTGGAAGAAAAAATGAGTATGAGTAGTCATAGAAAAATAGTTTTAAAATAACAAAGTAAAATCTTTTAAAAGAAAGTAAAGTAATTTTTTTAAAAAAACACATAATAATAGAAAAAATGTAGCCCAGGTTTTTTTGATCTATATAGTGATTTATTAATTTAAACAGATTTGAATGATAATCATCAAAAACCAACATCTTTAGAGAGACATTACAAGATAGTAGAAAAAAACAACTAAATTAAACTAGCTTATATATTTTAAGAATGTCTTAATTTCAGAATGGAGATCACGAAATGTGTTGTGTTGGAGGAAAGGTTATACCTTTGCTTCTACAACAAACAAAATGCTAAAGATCCTTCAAAATTAATAAATACCAGTGTGATGATATTTTGCTTTTGCTCTAACCTATAAATCTTACCTGAAAATCAGAAAATGGAGCTATCTACCAGTTGATCACAGAGGTTTGGAGGTCTTAACGGACAGGAGCTTGATCCTTTTCAGTCAGATGATTCATAAAGGTAACGGGTAGCTGTGGTTAGTTCATTTACTTCTCTGATCCTTCATTGCTTCCCTGATATCTGACTCCAGAATTTTATTATTAAGACCAATTGGAAACTGTGTTTCAGACTAGATTTAGCCAAAGAAGTCCTCCTGAAAAATCTTGGTTGCAGATATGAAGAAAAGAAACAAGAAAAACTCCAAAGCAAGTCACATATAGACTGATCCTTCTACAGCTCTAAGATTTGGAGAGACATGATAAATCTTGTTGGGGACAAAGACTTCATGACTTAAAATTACACGTCATTTTTTCAAATAACATGCATGGAAATTTTTATTACAATTTGGTTATATACTCCAAATAAACATAAAGTTGACAGATTTTTTTATCTGTTAAAATCTAGATCAGAAAGATTCATCTTTAGATAATTTGAATACATCACACATTCCATTCCATAATAGAGATATGTATGTTACCTTTACAAATGTGTGTGCTTTCAGAAAAAAATGATAAGATATCAATGAAGAAGAAGATAAACAGTATGTAGAATGCATAATTTCTCTGTTGAACTTTCCATAAAAATATGTATACAGAGCAATTTTAAAGCAGCTAGCTGAGATTGCCAAGCCTCACAGATTATATGAGCTAGAACTTCAGATTAGCTCTTCAATTGTTTATTACACAAAGCCTGGAAAAGAACTGATACAGCTATATTTCTCAGGACTTCACCATTGTCTGTGTTTTCTTAGGGTCCTCTACAGATAGGAGCCACAGGTAGCAGGAAATAAATTTAAAAATATGATGCCCACATTCTCAACAGGTGCAGTAAGTGTTAAGTGTGTTATGGATGTTTGTAGTTGTTTAGGTTAGTTGTAAGATGGTCACAGTCAGAAAGGAAGCTAAACAGAAGAGGTTAGAGTAATACATTTTTTTCTTTCTTTCTTGGATTTCATCTATCCTTCTTTCTCTTTTAACCAGCGAAAAGGGGGGCATTATAGGAATGATAGTATGAAAAGATTATATTATTGAATCTACTACAAAGAAACTTATAGTAGCAAATATTTTACATTTGTATGGGTTGTTGTACATTTATACACATTCAAAGATATTTTTGTTATAACATACTGTGTTTCTAATATTATGCAAGATATTGTACCTATGCAGTTTATTTAAAAATTTAATGTTCTAAACTTTAAAAACCTATTATAAAAAACTAATATAATCAAGAAATGCGGGTTATTCATTAGTCATCTATAACAATCAAACTTGTAGTCAAGTTAGGTATCCAATTACAGTTAAAAAGGAATATTTTAGATAGATAAGTAGTCTTCAAACCCTTCAGAAATGTACAGGATATGGCATTTAAAATGTTTTAATAGCATAAGGTATATCATGATAGTTTGATATAATCCTAGCAACAACAAGTAAGTCAGAGAAGATGATTGGCAACAAAGTACCTTGATGTGTAGTTTTTTTTTTCAATGTGACAAAGCCAGATATTGAGCAAGAAACTTCCTTTGCTTTGATTGCTAACAGTATACTGTCAAAATTGCACAAGCAGGGTACAAAGGAAGTCTTCTGTCAAACTTTCCCAAGCAAAGTAAGCTAGTCCTTCAAAATTTCTACTTCACAAAAATTTTGGTCTTTAGGCCAAAGATAGATATCCTAAAGTTGCAGAAGAACCCTGAATGATGATCTAGCCAACCAGGTATCTGTTATTTATAGAGTTCTGGAAGTTGCTTGCTCTGGAGTTCTATTATGCTCTGCTAATATTTTATACTTCTATGGTATCTCTTGGAAATAAACACTATAGTTTTACAGTTTTTCTTGTTACTAAATTCAGAAAAGAAATTCACAAGAGAGATGCAAAGTTTACAGTATTTGAGGGACATATAAGCTTAAATTGTTTATCTAAGAAAAGGTTTTAAGTTTGTAAAGGATATTTTTAGGCTAGTAATACAAGATATGATAGAACATGGTTTAAGACAAAACTTTGGACTTACTAAGATAGGATAGAGAATAGAGTTTTTTCTCCAAAGTTGCCAAATACAAAGGTACTGAATATTGTAAATGTAATTTTTACCTGATAATTTTTCTTATTATATATAGATAGAGTGTGTTAGTAATAAAATCTTTCTGGTAGCTCCACACACACTTCCTATTTCCCTTCTGGCCAATTAGCATTTTATTAAACCTGTAGAATGGAAAACTATTTGCATTGTACCCCAGCATTTTTTCCATTTTTCCATATTAAAATAAGAACCCCACATCTAATTTCCAGTATAACTTTTTTCCACCACTATGAAAACAAATTGTAACCAACACAGTAACCAAACACAAACATCCATAATATATTATTTGGGAATGTAGGCATTGTTGTCTAGGCTACTTCCTGCTGAATGGGTGTGCTGGAAATCCCATGTGGACCCAAAGTAAAACTTAGGATTATGGACAAGTCATTAGTGTAGTAGTCTCTAGAGCTGTGTCATCTCCTTGACTTTGTTTTTGATTCAGTACTCAGAGGAAACTGAAACAGAGGTGCTCTGAAATTCTGGATAATTTATGCCATCTATTTCCATTGGAGGCTTCTCAGGGGGTCTTCCTTAATCAAACTTTATTTTCTTTAACCAGGAATAAATCCATAGCTTCTTAATTGGTGTGCCATTTGTAATATAAATTTTCTGGCCCCACCTTTCTGGCCTAGCACTGTGGTCTGAACTACCTGCAGTCCTGCTGCCACTTAGCCCCAAATATTCACACAAAAGCTTATATTAATTTCATGCTGATTGACCTATATCCCTGGCATATAACTTTCTAAGTCTTAACTCTTAATTAACTCATGATTAGTCAAGTGGATTAGTACCTTTTCTCATAGAAGCATCCTGGCATATTTCTTTGGTGTCTGCTGGTGTCTGACTCCTCCTTTTTCCAGAATTTATTTAGCCTAGTAGTCCCACCCACACTTACTTTCTACCTTCTGGCTTATCAGAATTTTATTAAACCAGTAGGAGAAAGAAATATTTATAACATGACAACTTGTCCAACTTGCGAAATGGCCTTGGGTGGACAAATTTATATATTTCTGAGGCTCTCAATGATGGGGGATTATTTGTCAAAGTTCTAATATTGAGGTTTTCATATTTCTTTAGGAATAAGAGGCTTGTGACATGGAGAGAGAGAAGGAGAGAGAGAGAGAGAGAGAGAGAGAGAGAGAGAGAGAGAGAGAGAGAGAGACAGATCGACACAGAGAGAGAGAGAGACCAGAAAGAAAATCAAGAAGACATAGCATGATGTAGTCTCTTAACAATTAATCTCTGGTTCTTCCAGAAGAAGGACAGGTGAATTTCTAAACCCTGCACACTTGATCTCTTTTTCATTTATACATTCCATGAATGGTTGATATAGTTGTCATTGTAGGAAATCATGGACCCTCTAGATCTCTGGGCCAAAGATCTTATTTAAGACCTTATGGGATTCACTGTAGTCTTTGGATAGAGAATTTTATGATTACTAGCAAAAACAAACACTAACAAATGTTAAAACAAGGTTACACTTTCCTGTTTGTTCTTAAAAGTAACATATCCTAAGCATATCTCATTCATCACAGTCAGCAAGTGAATGAATATTGTCATCTTAACCAAGGCAATACCACCTTTTCCCTAAGCAGCCAGAGAGAATAAAGATAATTTTCTCTTAAAACTAACAGCAAAATTTTCCAAAACACTGACAATTTTAGACAAATTTCATTTCAACATAATGGGTGTGTGCTGAGAACTTCCAATATGCAAATTTGACATACAATGTCTCATTGAAAATCAAAAACAATGAAGTAATTTTTCTTTTTCAGATTTTGTTGATAAGTGGAAAGAAGCTGAAGGGATGACATGATTTTTCACTAGGGCACAGAGGAGTCATGGAGACAGAGAATCTGATTCCAGACCTATTATATACAAAGTTTCATCTTTTTTTTTATTGTCTTGTTTACATCAGATATGAGACTTAGAAAAGGCTTTACTGTAGGTTTTGGTTCAACTGCTTATTGGCCTCTTAGTCTTGGGAAAATCATTACATTTCCAAATGACTGATCTTCTCATCTGCAGAAAAAGGGATGTGCTTGTCTACTGTTATGTCTCTTTTACCAGTGAACCTGAGACATTAAGGTTTAACATAGGCAACAGACCTTTGCAAATGTAAGCTATTATTATTACATATTTCATCTTTCAACAATGTGTGGACCTTTTCCATATTGGAGAGTACTATATCTCAAAAATATATAATTAGAAGGAAGAATATCTTACCTTTCAAAAAAATGTAACTTAGAGGTAAGTAAAAATCCTCAAATTTTCTTTAGTTATTACTGGGTATAACTGAAAATAAAATTTCACCTTATTTCAAAACAGAAAAATATACACTGAGTTAATATCTCAGAGTATTAATAATAAAATAATTTTTCATTTGATTTTACTACACTCTCAGGGAACTTAGTATAGATCAAATAAAAATATATCTGTTATAGGTTCTGAATGAAGGGAGGTATGAATATATATACTATTATGATCATAAAATAAATGTTATTAGTTGTATAAAATTGACAAATATAAGAGATCAAGGTTGAGATTATGATCTAGCTATTGTATACATTTTGATGGATGGTATTTGACTTACTCAGACTGCAAATACCCTTTTATGACAAAAAAGTCATATTCTAGGTAGTATTTTATTTAAAATTTAAAAATTGTATTTAGTTTTATGTTTATAAGTATATTGCCTGTGCTTCTGCATTTGCACCTATACATGCTTGATACCTGCAGAAAAAGGTGTCATATCCCAAAGATTCAGTTATAAATGGTTTTGAACCATGCTGTGAGTACTGGCAAATGAATCAAGCTCCTCTACCAGAGTGACAAGAGCTCATTCCAGTGAGCCAACTCTTTGTTCCCCAATTTTATTTGTTGTTATTTTTTATATATGCATTTTCCTATATTCCAAACAAATAATAAGTGCTGCTTAACAGCTGAAATTTTACCTACTTCTTTAGGCTTTTCTGAGGTGATATCTCAGGAAAAATATAAAAATAGTAATATGTTCAGTTTAGCAGCATACAACTTTAACCTTAGAACTCCAGAGTTAGAGGCAGGGGAATTTTCTGAGTTCTGGGTCAATTTCTCAATATATAGCCTATATATTGAGTTTCAAGCCAGCAAGGAATATATAGTGAGACAGTGTCTCTGTGAAAACAAACACACCCAGTGGTGTGCTCTAAGTACAAGGATAGCCAAGCCATCTTCACTTGAAGAGAATCCTGCTGTACTAGGTTCAAGAAAGCCATAAAAAGTATCAAAGGAAGACAATTGCTTTAATAGCATCTGTGTGAGAATGCAGAATCCAAGGTGAAATAAAGCTTGAATAGGTAGCAAAACTGAAGTCTAACAAGTGTTCTCTGCTTCCGCTATCTTGTCCCCAAGTAGGAGAAGTTAGAACAGGATCCAAAAGAGAAGTCTAAAGGGAAGACTATAAAGAGAAGTCAAGGAGAAGAGGAAGAGAGAAACAAAGAGAGGAAAAGAAGGAAGGAAAGATGGTAGATCATTTGACACATAAGCCAAGATCTTTCATTACCATGTTTGTAAAGGAAACAAGAACAGCATGGAAAGGGTCAGCTAACATGACCTTTGATTCTACAGAAAACTGTGCTTGGAAACCTCGTCAAAAAGATTTACTAGGATTTTTTGGAGTAATTTCTCAGAGTCCTTACGATGTTTATTCAGACACTTATATTAGCTTCATGTTGTTTGGCCTATGGCTCAGGGACATTGCTAGCTGCCTCCTTTATCTTAACTCAAACCATTTCCATTAACCTGTCCTGCCATGTGGCCTGTATTTCACTTGTGTTCCTTACATTTTTCTTTGAGCAACTGGCTGGATCTGATTTTAGCACCTACTTTTTCTGTTGTGCCTGCCACAGTCCTTTATTTAAAGAATGATATTCACAGCATACAGAAAAACTTTCCCACATCATCTCCTTGTTTCTGTCTAATTAAAAAGGAAGGTTTCAATTTTATTATAACAAAATAACATATAACAAAAACAGCTATCAAAGAAGAATTACAGTTAAAATATCTAGTCTCTGTATTTAACAACACTCATATACCATACATGATGACATAATGTGATAGAATTCAGACACTCATATACCATACATGATGACATAATGTGATAGAATTCAGACATGCTTAATTAAAAGCAGCAAAAGGTATCAATTATACTAATAAATGTTGAAGCAAATATAATTTGGGAGAAAACTATTTAAATGATAAAATCCAATGCTAGGACTCCTAACACAGATATGTCTTGGTGTACCTCTCCAATAAAATGACAAGAAAGGCTGAAATAGAAAAATAACAAAAATATCTCATAGACAGTCCACATGGAGGACAGAAAAGGTTCTCCCATATTCAGTGACCACAGAACAGCCACATCCTCCTGCCAGTAAAAGCAATCAGGAAATAAAATTTTACTTCTTATCTGAAAAAAAATTAAACTTCTTCCTTTCTCTTTCTCACCCTTCCAGACATTCTGAATCTTTCTATTCTCTATCCTCAAAACCCCTGGAATGTTCAGTCTTAATAGTTTATATTCTATCAAACTCATATGCTTTGTCTTATTATAAATTCTACAAGATTTTAGTTCTACTTTATTCTTTTGTTGTCTCCCTCCTTATGTCTCACATAAAACTACTTACATACTAAAACATTGTTTGAAAATGTCTCTTCTACCATGAAGTTTTCTCTGAACCCTCTGTTACATCTATCCCATTAAGACATCTCTCCTTATTGTAATCAGACATTATTTATTTCTCTATTATAAGACAGACACTAATTATAATTCATGAGAGACTAAACTACCTAAATATAGAACTTTGTATGTCTGTGACTTTGTGTATAATTGAGAATGGAGCCCACAGATGAAGATGAATCTGAATTTAAAGCCTCAATTTATATCTTACTGAGTATATTTCTTTGGACAGAACACTAGCATCCTGAAGCACTTCGTTGTTAGAAAATTGGGAATTTTAAATCTTCCTATGGAAACTTGTATGGAAAACTTCAAATATAAAACATAGAAAGGCTTCAGTAAAACCTTTCTTCCACATGAGAAGTTATCAGTGACTGTTTATTGTTAGCACTGTTTTTTTGTTATTGCTTAGATCCAGAAAGAGCAAGCTTCTAGTCACTGCTCTGCCATTTTTATCAGTCTAAGTTGGAGGAAAATTAGCCTTTACTTCTTTGACTTAACTTATTCACATTTGAAAGTATATTTAATTCTTTCTTTAATAAATAGCATAAAAGTCTAACTTAATCGTAGAATCCGACACACAGCAGAAACATAGATACCTCTCCTTGATTCTAGTGCAAAGTGGAAGAATGCCTATTCACTCACTGATGCTACTTGGGGAAGGAAAAAGAGCACCCTCCTCCATAAAGCTTGCCTTTGTGCCTGAGGCCATGTGGCTCAGCAGTTATTAATTCCCCTCTAAGCTGCAATCTAAGCTGTGTTCTTTTCTGATGTGAGTTTAGTCACCTTCTTTCTTGTACTGTCCTCAGAGGTACTTGAAGACTGTTAAGTCTGGCCTCATCTTTCTTGTCTCCAGGCTGAATTACTTTCATTCCTTGTCCCAAGTTCCTTCCTTCACTCCTTTAATTATTTCCTATTTCACTGCCCTTCTAATTTTGAAAAGTGCAGAGGCATAGCATGATATTGAAAGCCCTACAATAATAAGTGGAAATTGCTCAAACTCACACTAACAAACAGCCAGTAAGGAACAATGTCTATGTGTACAGACAGAAATAGATAATTCTGAGACAATACATTCCCTATTATCCAAGTACTGCCCTTTGTCATCTGTAGGGAAAACACCAAGTGGTACATTCAAGTGGTATTCTTTCATCTATGCACAACAAAATTAACCAGGCATGTACTGATATTATTCATCAATTAAAAGTTAAATACTTACAATGTGCTTACAGATAGAAGATACTTTGCAAAATCATATCTTCCTATGCAAACAAAATAACCAGGAAATTAGAGATGCACAACCATGAGTGGCAACAGTAGGAAGATCAAAAATAGCCATCATGCATGGGAAAAACAAGTAGCTTTGGGTCTCGGGTCTCATGGGAAAAAAAAAAAAAAAAAAAAACAGCTCCACTTGCAGCTGTAGACAATGCATAAATGATCTTTTTAATCTTGTTTTTTTTCAGTTGTGGGTTGTGGAATTGGATATCTTGGATAGTCAAACAATCCTTTGGGGGGTTTCTGAGAAATTGCATTACAAATACATTTTAAAAAGTCACCCAGTTTAGACAGAAATTTAGGGAAAAAAATCCCTTTAGTGTCTTGTGTTTGTTTCCCAAATACTAAGAAGATATGTAAAATATAATGACAAAAATTCTTTTCTAAAAACTGAACTTAATTTTGATTTTATTAATAAATACTCATTTATAGTATTATGGAATAAATTTGTATTCATTTGAACAAATCATACAGTAAAAATACCCTTGTTTTTAGTCTCTTTTCCTTTACTCCACATACACCTCTCCTTCCCTTTATTTTCTGTGAACGGTCTCCCCTATAATCCCTATGCCATTATATTCCCTATTTTCTTCCTTGTCCTTAAAATCAGTTTTTTATCTCTTTATGAACAATTTAGAAACAAAGAAATGAATGTGATTAGAGAATCAACAGTAGCAGAGTAAGATGTGAATGGCGTGAGTTTCAAACTCACAGTTCCATTGCTGGCTGGGCTCTCATTTATTAGTTAATAAACAAGAATTATTACCTAATAATAAGTTAAGAATTTTAAGACGCAGTTGTAAACTCTGTTGGTCTGATATGAAAGGGCCTATTTGGGATATCACAAAGATCCCAACAGAGAGGACACAAAATTAATATAATAATATCTCCTTCCTTTAATTAATTTAACTTAACAATAAAATTATGCTTTCAGATTATTTAACTGGCAGTTACTAGAAACAAACAATTTCTATTGTTACTTAAATTAAATATTTATTTATTTCAGGGAAAGAGAATCTGTTGTTCAAAGTACTGTATCTAACCCGACAGTGAATGAAAAGATCGTGCTACTCACAGAGTTAACAAAAGAAAAGTTAAATCAGGAGTACCATGCAGAAAACCACAAAGCAATAATTTCTATAGAGTGTTAGAGAAAGTTCACAGATGAGGTTTTGTTTAAAGACTTCCTCTAATGTGTTAGTGTTGGCTGCTTAGATAAGTATAGTAAGAATTCAAAAACAATAAAATGAGTAAGAAAAGGAAAAAAAAGTCATAACATTAACAGTGCCTGCCAAGCATAGAGAAAGAGATTGCCCATCTTGACACAGATGATAATGTTTTAGGATGTGTGTTTCAAGAAAATGTGAAATGTTTGTTAGGGCATCCCTTTATGAGCACTATATATTTCTAGTCGTCTTTCCTAGGTATTGCTCTACCATTACAATAACACGTATAGAGGTTAAACAATCTTTCTGAGCCACACAAGCTAGAAAAGTGGCTTAAAACAAATGTAAAAGCAAGATTGATTTAAACAGTCATATTCATCATAGCTCTATACTCCACTAGGATGAGAATGAATTACATCTAACAAGAGTTATGCAGAAGAGATTGAGCAGGTCACAGCCACGTTCATTTGTTTTTGTTTGATGGTTATTTTGTATTCAAAAATGTAAAATTTCCTTCAGAAGGATCTCTGTCTGTAGAATCGTTCCTGACATACAGATGAGCTTAATGCTGAGTCAAATAAGTGCTACAGATAGACAGAAAGAGCTTCTTCATAGGGAAGGGAAGAACTAGGAAAATCCACCAACTGTTGATTATACCAATTTCTTTCAGATTTGTGAGCCCACAAGAAGGCTATATTTCCCAGTATTTAATGTATCACATTTAGGTCATGTATATTGTTCTAGCTAACAGTTCATCTGTCACATGTTTCTAAGTTTTATATGATATATAAACATAATTTTATTAAATGTTAAATATTGAATGAGATATTATTATTAGTTCTCATAATCTTCCTTGTGAGGGCCCTAAGATTCTTGGTTTGTGCATTATTTTTTCGTAGAGTACATTCATTAAGAAGATGGTTTAGTCAGACTGAATCAGTCGGTACAGATAGAACATTTTCTATGCTGTATCACTGGAGTTATTTTCTAAAGTTTTGAGCAAGCAGTAATGCTTCTGAGTGATAAAATCTCTGGAAGGTATTCAATACAGAAATATATCTAATAAACAAATGAAAAAGATTTGCAGCTGAATCTTGTAGACACAGGACCCTAAGAGAAAAGTCTATATTCTATAAAATAATGAGGAAACTTTGTATATTGGATTTTAGATGTAGACAGTGTCTGGGGGTAGACTTCCAACTTCTTCTTTTATTAGGTAGTCGGTTGTTTGTTTAATATTATATATGTCATTAAATACAAATCCTTTATATAAATGTTTGTGTTCAGGCGTTTGGACCAGAATCAGTTGGTTAATTCTTCCTTTATTAGTCAAGTTTGTTGGCTATATTTAAGGATATGTAGAGACAGAATAACAGCTTCAGGTTCTGATAGACATTGTGTTTCCTCAACACAAATCACTTAGTCATCTCAAAGTTTGCCTAAATTACCCAATGCACATATACAAAGAAATAGAAAAGTGTACTTTACAGACATCTACTATATTAAGTTCCCTATGATGCCTTTTCATACTGATTGTATAGGTAGAAGTGTGTGTTTAATTTCTTTCACATGTAATTTTCAAATAACATGAAACTCAGTGCCTGAATTAAAAAAACAGTGTTCTTTCTACAATGTAATACTTTCTATCAAGTGTATAGCTTATATGTCACTATTTCAGAGTGTAGTGTCAGTGTATGAAGCCATGACTACCAGGCTTAGTCCTTCTCCACCAACATACAGAAACTGTATAACAGCTTCTCATGTACAAGTTCCCATTCATTTCATGAGGACACAGAGGGGATCACTGCTTCTGATTTTCCCAGTGCAAGATTATAAAGAACTGTTAATAAAAACCAACCCTGAAAACCTCCCTAAAAATAAAGATGCAAAATAATAAGAAGATGAAAAATGAAAACACTGGTACTGCTTCACATGGTGCTTAAAAGTTAGAGAGGAAAAACTTTGCAAAAGAAGCTATCATTTCTGTAGATTCAATCCCCTCTTCCTCTCCCACTTTATTCTCTGTTTATGAAATGTTGATTAAATGTTGCTGTTTACAGTTTATTTTGCTTTATCTTATTTTCTTTACTTTTGAGAAGCACCTCTGTACCACTGGGGATAGCATAACTTTTGTTCTGTTCAAAGAAAGAATGTGGTGCAGACTTGCTTCAAAGAAGATGAGCAAAATTCAGTGGGGATCTGGTAATGAAGAAGTCCTACTTTGTTTTCAAGCAGGGATATGAAATTATGCCATAATTTGTATAAGGCAGGGGGTTGGTGAGAAATGAGAGATGAATACAAGTCAAAACTATTGCTCCCTGACTGGTGTTTTAGCTACAACTTGAGGATTCATAGATGATTTTAAAATAGAAGAAACTTTATAAAATTTTTAATTCAACTTCCTATCTATCCAGACATCTTTCCATAATGCCTTTAAGTAATCCCAGAGATGTGGAGCTTACCTGACTCCCTTTTACTGTGATTCACAGTTTGGTCTTCAGTAATTGAACAGATTCACATTCCTTCTATTTGTTTTTTTAAAGAAATTAAAGAGTTGGGATTGTTTTAATGTGTTAACACCCACAAATCCTTCAATAGTTTCTCAAATGAATTTTTTAAAGTCAAATTAATTCCATCTCCTGGGAGCATAGTAAAAAACTAGAAAAGTAATTAGAAGAAAAATTAGGGGAAAATATAGTTGGATAAAAGTTTAATTTTTCTGAGCAAAGCTGTTAAATGGTTCAGTGAGTATGGAGTGCTAGGAGGCTTGGGTAGTTTTAAGCAGCATACCTGACTCGACCATGACACTGGAAGGGAGAGGAGGCCAGGGAAGGAACAGTGTAGGAAGGGCCTGAAGATTGTTAGTAGATCCTGTAGGCTGAAGGTCTCTGTGCCAGCCACAGAAAGGGTGATTAAGGCTGCTTTATAGAAGGCAGAAGGATGTGATTGCCTTAATTATGTGGGTGGAGACAGATTTGTAGGATAATGAAGAGGGAGGGAACAGGTTAGAGTTGTATCTTTTGAAGAAGTTCAGGTAAAAAGGCTGGGAGAGGAAAAGGACAAGGTTAAGGGAGAGTTTAGGAGAGGGAAGACAAGATACACTTTTACATGAAACTTAAAAATTAAATTTATTATTCAAAAGGCATGTGTGTATCTGTATTCTCTGACAGTTTCCAGGGAAATCTTTCATCCATAGTGCATTTTCTTTATTGAGTCTAACTTAACTAGGTTTATGTAAGCTATCTCTCTCTCTCTCTCTCTCTCTCTCTCTCTCTCTCTCTCTCTCTCTCTCTCTCTCTCTCATGCACACATACACATACACACAGGGCAATGTGATTCTAAGATCTAGATAAATTTAATAAAAACATAGATAGAAAGTAAAGGATTTTAATTCAACAATATTATATATGTGTCTATATATAGAGAGACACATGCACAAACACACAAACACACACACACACACACACACACACACACACACACACACACACACACACACATTCCAGAGTTCTCCTATGAAATTCTTTGCACAAGAAAGTTTGAAACTATACTTCCTTTATTTGTTTGTTTCTGATTTGATAATATTTTCCATATACATATTGAAATTTCTTGGGTAAGAAATCTTTAATTTAAATATGAGATTTATGTTTTCTAATTGCTATGCAAAATACTTAAATCAATATTCATTATATTCTTATGTTGTGTGTGTGTAACCTGTCATATTGTGCCAAGTACAATTTTTTTTTGTTTTGTATTCTTCTTTATTTCTTTAAAAATGATCTAAGTAGTTTTAGTGTGTGTGTGTATGTGTATGTGTGTGTCTTATGCCCACATATATGTCAGTAACATATGCATTCAGTGTCTTTAGAGGGCAGAAAAGATTCTCAGAACTCCTATAATTATATTCTGTTGTTAGCTGCCATGTGATTTTTGGGAATCAAAGCCTAGTTCAAAAAAAAAACTGTATTCTTAACTACTGAGTATCACCTCAGTTCTGAAGTGTGCAATTTTCTACTGGTCATGGTGCCACTAAGAAATTTTGAATTTTGGAACATTTTGTCAATTTCTATTTGTACATGTATGTTACAATACACACACACACACACACACACACACACACACACACACACACACACACATACAAATATATATTAGTTCATATTACATGTCATGTACAAGATATAAGTCAAATATTTCTATATTAATTATAGTATATATGTATATGTTAGTATAAGATTACTATATTATCATTTGTATGATAAGGGCAGCATGTGAGCCTATAGGGGCATTTTACCTTTAAATAAACCCAACTTCATATCAACATACATACATGTATATATAATATTCATTGATATGCACAAGCTAAATTCATAATTAGAAACTATTAACAATAAATAAATTATCAACACTTAATTATGTTAAAAACTTTAATATATTTTATTATTTGTACTGGCTTACAGAATTTAAATGATCTCTATATGCATGACTGTGTGTATTCATTTAGAATATAACTGCAACCTATAATTTTGTAGTTAAACATTTGTTTAACTAAGTAAAGCCCTATATACAGCAGCATAGGCACAGACATGTCCCACATTCCTTATATAAACTGCTTTTTGTTTGGAAAAAACCTCCTATAGACTAGTCAATGTCCCAGAAAAATTATCAGAATGAAGTAGTTCAATCATATGCTTAATTTTTGTAACTATGGTGAATAAAGAACAGTTTTAGCTAGAGGAAATTTGTTAATTCTTAGAAATTATGGCTCAGGCAAATAAATAAATTTTATGAGCCAAAAGAAAGAAACAGCATCCATGTTATAACGTCTGATATAAGTCAGTTTTTATATTTGATAGATATTGTGTCTATACATCTGCTTCCTGCTTCATTTAAGATAATTTTCATCAGTAGTTTCTGAATTGAAAGTTTTATTATTTCCATTTTGTGATGAAGTCACTGCTTTGAGGACAGTTCTTTCAGCTTGTTTAGGAAAAAAAAAAAAAAGTCATCCGTGATCCAATGTTTTTTTTAGAGTTATAACTCCACTGTAGATTAGAGTCATTCTTTACCTCTGTAAATTAGCCTTGATAATCTACACATTGTATCAAAATGTTTTTGATACAAGAAAAAACAGTTAGGGTTCCATGAGTTCCATAGAAGAAAATATATGGTGACTCTAGAGGAGATTTGAAAATAGACTTTTAAAAAGATGGTGGAGGGGTGAAGCTGAGGAGGCAGCTTGATTCAGTAAAATGTCTCAGAAGCATGAGGACTGTAGTTCTAGCTACACAACATGAGTCTCAAATCAAGCTTGGTAGAACACACTAGTTACCTGTGCTGTAAAAATCCAGACAGATGGATCTCTGTAACCCACTGACAAGACAGACTAGCTTAATCAATGAGATGTAGGTCTCAGTGAAATAATTTGTCTCAAATACAAAGTTGATAATTCTTAGAAATGTTACCTTCCTTGATCTAAAGGATTCATATGTGTGTTTATACACATGTGCATGCACACATGCATCAAAACAAAATAAAATAAAAATTAAGAAAAAAACATCAATACAATTTCAATAAAAAAAATACTTATTTCCTCTTTTATAATTTTGGATTTGGTGACTTTATGATTTCACAGCAGAAATTTTTAGCCTAACTATAACTTTTGTTTGTCAGGAATTATTTGTGATCATTTGCACACAAAAGTTTTCATATAAAAATGGAAGTTAAAAAATAAAAGTTTCTTAATCAAATTAATTAGCTATATCAAAACTGATATATGTTCACTTAGACTACCAAAAAATAATAATAGTTTCAAGAACACTTAATAAATTTAAATAAGCCCATTTTCAATGCTAACAATCTCTAAGCTAATTGCTAATTACTCTTATCTAATCAGTGAAAACTTCATGGCCTCTCCTAACAATAGTTGGCTAGTCTATATACATATTATATATAAATCTGAGAATAATTAAGACCATAGAGAATATCACTTTAATGCTCATTAATTTTGTGACTTTACTGTTAGCATATGTGTATAAAAAAAGTTTGTGCAAACATAGTTGTATGCACACAGATACACGTAAGTATACACATTTACACCTAAAAATATGTCAATTTTTATATTTAAAAACAACTGATAATGCTCCCTTTTTTCTTAAAGAATTTTATAAGTTAGCCTTGGTGTTGCCTAATAGGTAGGTGATTTTTCAATATCTGTGAATTGTGGTTATGTACATGTGCTTACATTCTAAATAGTCATATAATAGTAGAGCTAGCAATGTAGGCTATTAGGAAACCTTCTCTTCAACTGATTTCCAGGAGTTCAGACAATTGACTGAATTTGGCTTGAGTATCTGCATCTGCTTCTATCAGTCATTAGATGTAGGTTCTATAATGAAAGTTAGGGTACTCACCAATCTGATTACAGGGGAAGGCTAGTCCAGGAATCCTCTCAGGCCTTGCTAGGTGTCTTAGCTGGGACCTCTTCCAGTGTAGGTTCCTGTGGATTTCCCTGAACCAGATTTCTCCCTAAACACATGATGACTCATTTAATCAAGATGTCTCTTTCATTGTTTATCCTCTCCATACCTCCCCCAACTTGGCCTTCTTGAATCTTTTATGTCCCCACCCCCATCCTCTCCCCTCTATACATCTCTTGCAGTTTACCCAGGAGATCTTAACAATTTCCTCTTCCTGGGGCAAATCATTTTTATCCCTCTTAGGTTCCTGTCGGCAGAAATTCTCTTAAATATACCAATCCAAACTTAATATTTATTAAAATATATGCCAACACTCATGATACAGGTTACAGCTTAGGTAGATGCCTCATAGACTGGATTATCCATGTGGTGGACAATGGATGCCAATGGATGCCAAACCTGGTCTCTCCAGCAGTCTTGAACCAGGAACCAGGGCCATCCAAGATCCCAGCAGCCTCTTATGAATAGGGATGGCCACTCCCCCTTCCAGAGCCTGGATAGGTGTCTTCAGATCTTATCAGCTGACACCTGAATCCCATCACATCTCTCGTTTTTGTCTAACTAGGAAGGTTCTAAACTAAGACTATATACAATGGGAATTATTATGAGTTAGTATCTAGGAGAGGATAAGCCTCCAGCAGGCCAGAGGAGCAGGACCCCAGCCCCTGTGTCAACTAAGCTCTGGATATAAATATTATCTACCTGTATTTTGAATTTTGGTCTTTGTTCATTTATTGAAGTCTGCCAAAATATTTGTTTTGTGATTTTTCTTGGATCTTCCAATTTCTCTTTTGAATTTATTTTATTATCCAATGCTGTATGATCTTCTAGATCAGGCATTGGATGCCCTACTCGTCCTGAGAATGCTGGTCTTCCACTGTGACTGGATATGATCTTACCTTCCTCGATTTTGGAATATGATTTTTGGGGGCATCCCAGGGGAAGCCCCAAAAGGCATTTCCCAATGGCAAAGGGTTGCCTTCTTTGTTCCTGGTAGATCTACATTTGTTGGTCCAATGTTGTCCTTGCCAAACCTTCTGCATAACCAAGAAGGCAATGGTCTTCTGATTGAATCAAATCTAAAAACGAGTATTATTTCCAAGCGTACTTTGGGTACAGTTCTATCTTATTTGGCCTGGTTTACCACAGTTAAAACAAGAGATGCCTTGGTTCGTCACCCTAACATTAGCAATGGCTTGGCCTACCCAATTCTCCTCATCATCGCAATGGAGAGATTCATCATTGATTGTATACTGAATCCATTATTCTATTGGTGCAGATCTGAACTTTAAAGAAATAAGCATTCTTTTACATTCCAGATTAGCATGATCAAAGGCCAGAGAAAGTATTAAATGCTTCCTAACTTCTGGATCTGTGGGAGATTATGTTGTTTTCCATTGTAAATAATTGCCCCACCCACTGATTTAATAAAAAGTGCTGATTGGCTAAAGGCAGGCAGGAAGTGTGGGTGGGGCTAACAGACTAAGAAAACTCTGAGAACAGGAAGCACAGAGCAGAATGCTAGAGAGAAGCCGGAAGAAGCAAAGGACAACCATGCTGCTCTAAAAAAAGGTACTGAGCCCCATGGCTGAACAGGATAAGAGTCATGGGTTAGATGAAGGGTATAGAGCTAGCAAGGGATATACCTGGGCCTTAGACCAATCATCCTAAAACTATCATACACATCTCTGTGTCTGTGTGGGCCTGTGAGGCTACGCTTGAAAATCCGGGCCAGAAACCTACTACAAATGGCACCCCAATGTGGGTCGAATATAACTGCATAAAGACATAGAAAGCTTAAAAATGATCTAGAGCCCAAAGTAGCCTCTGAATTGTGTCTCCCATGTGAGCTGTGGTACAGAGATGCCCTGGTGAGGCATCTGGGCTTGGGATACAAAATGGCTGGCTTTTGGAGTGCAACTTAAGGTGTAAAATGCCTGCTTCCTGAAGTCTCACAGGACCCTCAATATAAGCAAAAATTTGTAAATGATTATTTAAGGTTTCTGTTCATAAGGACAAAAAAGGAACAGAATAAAAAATGGCTTACAAGTGGCAGTGTTTTCTTGGATCAGTTCTGTTTTCCAGAGTCAAAGTAAGGCTAGGCTTTTTGAAAAGGAGCTTCCTGATTCAGCCTTAGAGGCAAAATACTTGTGAGTCTTTTAAGAGGCCCTGCTGCCTAAATCTTAAATGGAGTTAATGAGCAGCAGATGGCAAAGCTTTACTTGGTAATTATACGAACCCTAAAATTCCCCAGAAAACCTAGGTGAAAAAGATAAATTCTATGAAATTAGCCTATGAGCAGGGTGGAGCCATCCACCCATCCTACCAACCTTGAATCCTGGAAGATTAAAGATGTATTCAGAAACAGAAAAAAATAAAAGAATCTGGGTGAAGTCAATCACCCTAGCCAAGCAAAGGTATGGTCAGAGACAGAAAAAGTTAAGAAATAAATATACAGTAAAGACAGTTTTTGTAAAAAGTCTAAGTGGTTTAGAGTGTGTTGAAAATATATATACATAGGCTTAGATAAAGAAAAGATAAAGAAAGCCTTTAAAAAAGAAATAGAGTAAAATAAATAAATAAATAAATAAGTAAATAAATAAATAGCCATGTAAAGATGGAAAATACAAAGAGTGTCTGGATACTGTATATTATTGTCTTATCTGTAAGCTTTTTGACTAAAAATGACTTTGTAAAAGCTGCTAAAAGACAGTTGATTTATAAATGCTGTTGGTTTAATTCAACCTATATATTTTGTAAATGAGTTGACTTTACAATTGAAATCTAAAGATATGCTACTTTGGATAAGAGGTTTTCTTTTTATTTCCACAGAAAATGAGAGGCTGTGAATTTATTTCTGGATAAAGAACATAAAGTTTGATAGAGGAAGATCCCCTGAAAAATCTCCAATGGAAATAGATGAACCAGATGATTCAGCATTTCAGAGCACCTTTGTTGAAGTTTCCCAAGCTCTGTATCCAGAACAATTTCAAGGAGACTGGCTGAGATGACCCAGTCTTAGAGACTACTCCACTAAACACTTGTGCATAATCTTAAATTTTTCTTTGGATTACAATGGGATTGCCAGCATCCCCATTCAGCAGGAAGTAGCCTAGAGAATGAAGCCCACATTCCCAAAACATGGATTATGGATGTTTATGTTTATTTACAGTGTTGTTTATAAATTGTTATAGATAAGGGGGGGATAAGAACATTATATTTCGAGTTCTTTTTGTTTTAAAAAGACAAAAAGGGATATGTGGATATTATGTTGTGTTCCATTGTAAATAACTGTCCCATCCACTGGTTTAATAAAAAGCACATATTGGCCAAAAGCAGGAAGGAAGTATGGGCGGGGCTACCAGACTAAAAAAAACTCTGAGAACAGGAAGCACAGGGCAGAATGCTGGAGAGAAGCCAGAAGCAGAGGACGACCATGCTGCTCTGAGGAAAGGTACCCAGCCCCATGGCTGAACAGGATAAGGGTCATGGGTTAGATGAAGGGTAGAGAGCTAGCAAGATATATGCCTGGGCCTCAGACCTATCAGCCTAAAACTATCATACACATCTGTGTGTCAGTGTGGGCCTATGAGGCTAGGCCTGAAAATCTTGGCCAGAAACCCCCTTTCACATGGATCTGATACTGCTCTATGTACAGCCATGGTAAGTCTCTGTAGAACGTCAGTGTAAGGCTCTTTTTAGCCTTGTTTGACCATAGTATAAAGCTCAGTTTTTGACCTGGGTCCAAAATCTTTTCCTAAGCATTCAGTACAGCAGTACAGCATAGCAATAGAGTATGCTTGTCATAAATAGTTTGAGTCTTCACATCAGCAAACATGCCTTCACCAAGGATTTGGTCCTGAGAAGCAAAGAAACCCCTAATTTTTCCTTGTTGTTCTAAGGTTCTAGCCTCCTCCCTAAACCAGATTCTCCACTGCAAATTCTGACTTTGGTCCTAGACAACATCCATTAACTGCATCCAATTAATTAGTAGGATCTGTTTTTTTGATGACTATGAATTTAGAAGCTGCTTTATATAAGTAGAGTGTACAACATGTAATGATATTGCCTCCTTAAAATCCTTGATATCTCTCATATGTATTGGCTCATAACTATACTCTACAAATTCCAAGGATCCCACAAATACTTTCTTTTTCTGAACAGTAGCCGGGAACAATAGTGGTGGGGAAGTGGGTAGCCCCCTCATGTTACCACCTTAGGTAGAGTATTTCCAGTACCATAGTATTCCATTGGGAGTTGACCTGAGCTGTTCTGAGTATAAAATGCATTACTACCCCTTTCCAGTACTGCAATACAATCCTTCCATTCCTGAAGCTTGGATACTACCAGTTCCTATCCTTGGATTTTGGCTACTACAAGTTCCCATTTCTGGATTTTCGATACTCCTGGCTTTCATTCCTGGAGTTTAGATACTACTGATTTTTCTAGAGTTTGATTTTCCTGATGAAGCAGTCCTTCCAAAGACCTCACTGGACCAGCAATTTTGTGATCCACATCATTAACATAATTAATGATTTTCTTGTTCTCATCATTAATGTAGTCAATAAGTTTCATGTTTTCATCATTTACATAGAGCCTATATTTTTCTTGTACAGTGTTACCCATATCAAAAGAGGAAGCCTTATCTGAAAGCTTGTTGTAACCAATTTCCAAAGAATTAATATTATCTGCCATTTTACTGTTTGAAATTTCTACATCACACATCTTGGACATCAATCGTTTATTTCCATATTTAACCTCTTTAACTTTATCTACCATTTTAGTGTTTGAAATGTTCATATCACCTATCCTGGGCATCAATTGTTGATTTTCATATTTCACCTCTTTCATCATCTCATATTTTGAAACATAAAATAGACAAACAAGCTGAAAAATAGTAGGACTGGGGTAGTGAAGCCTTCAAGATATTCATTTGAGAATTGCTCAATCATCATGGAAAAATATGAATATCATTAATGGAATAATTATCAGCCATTACCCCAATTCAGGTGCAATGATGACGTTAGGTCAGCAGGTGTCGTAGCAGTGTTCAATGCTCCATTCACCAGCAATATGGTAGATTCTGGGACTCTCAGCAGCACCAGGCTACCTACAGACCCTATGCATTATTAAGGGGCCTCAGCAGGCAGAATACAACCCTTAGAAAAAAACAAAATCTCATAAATTAAGACAGGATTGCAGTCAGAAGGTTTTTGGTGGCGCCTGAGGCAGACGTGCAGTTTTTTGTGCATGCACAGCGGAATTTACACTCGCCTGCTCCCGGCTCAGTTGCAGACAGTGACAGCACTTGAGTGGAGGCTGGGCAAGATTGCACTCACGCATGTGCCATGTGCTGAGGCCACTCAGCTGTGCCTCAAAGTACAGAAGTTGTGGCATCTAAGAGGCAGCAACTACGAGCCTCTGCTCAGTGCTGAGAAAAAGCGGCACAGAGGGGCAACTCTTGGCTCAGCTGGTGTGGGCAGGGGACCACCCGTTGCTTTGCCAGCTGGCTGGAGAGTGAGCAGTGGGGGCCAGTATGAAGGGAGGACAGGCCAGTGAGGAAGGCAGCTTTCAGTCCACACACATTTCCCAAAGCTGAACACTCTTCCTGTCCTCTGCTTTCTAACAGTGTCCAAAATGCAAATGGACCCCCTAAACCTGTGGGCAAAGGCCAGACACTGGGTTGCCATATGTCGGCGGGAATTCTCTTAAACACACCAATCCAAACTTAATATTTTTTGAAATATATGCCAACACTCACGATAACAGGTTACAGCTTAGATAGACGCCTGAGAGACTAGATTTTCCTTGCAGTGGATGATGGATGCCAATGGATGACAAACCGTTCTCTCCAGCCGTCTAAAACCAAGAAACACGGCCTTCAAAGATCCCAGCAGCACCTTATGAATAGAGTTGGTCACTCCTCCTTCCGGAGCACAGGACCCTAGATAGGGATCTTCAAACCTTATCAGCTGACACCTAAATTCCACCACATGTTCCTCCTCTCTTTGTAGCTGCTTTGTGTTTGTGAAATCTAGCCTGTTCATCCATTGCTTTGCATTTATTATCTGTATATGAGTGAATACATGCCATGTTTGTCTTCTAAGTCTGGGATCCCTCACTCAGAATAATTTTTCTTCTAGTTCTATCTATTTGCCTACAAATTTGATGATGTCATTGTATTTTATTATTGAGTAATATTCCATTGTGTAAATATACAATTTCTTTATCCATTATTCAGTTGAGGGGCATCTAAGTTGTTTCCAGGTTCTGGCTGTTAAAAATAATGCTGCTATAAACATAGTGATGCAAGTGTCTTTGTGGTGTGGTTGGGTGTCTTTTGGGTATATGCTCAAGAGTGGTATTGCTGGGCCCTCAAGAATTCTGATCCCCATTTTTCTGAGAAACTTCCATACTGCTTTCTAGAGTGGCTGTATAAGTTTACATTTCCACCTGTAGGACTTGTCTCAACTCCTGGAGTTCAGTTAAAGAAAGGGAGAAATGACTAGAGAGCAAGGGTGGGAAGTCAGAAGCATGATGGAGAAACCACAGGGAAACCTGACTAGAACTAGTGAGAGTTCTGGGACTCTGGATTGACAGCAGGAAAGCCTGCATGGGACCAAACTAGGCTCTCTAAATGAGGTTGACAGTTGCATAAATCAAGCTGTTAATGAGTCCCCTTGGCAGAGGACCAAAAATTATCTCAGTTACATGAGCTTTATTTTTAGAGGCTACTCTCTATGGTGTGATGCCTTGCTCAGCCTTGATGCAACAAGGAAGAGATGGGTCCTACCTCAACTTGGTATGTTAGCCTATGTTAAATACTCAAGGGAGGCCTTTCTCCTTTTGAGGCATGGATGGGGATGGGAGGAGCAGGAGAAAGAGAAAAAAGGAGAAAAGTGGAGGGTATATAAAAGAAAAAAATATTTTTGAATAAAAAAGAAAAAATAAAAACTTCACATTAGCTAACAAATTTGATACATCATTCCTCAAAAGCTTTAGTATTAATCTGTACCTTGTTGTGGACACTGACTCAGACATTTGCCTTCTCTCTGAGGAGAACCTTGCCTGCCTTCCGATATGTTTTTCCCATATTTTTTTATTCAAAAATTTTCTATTTCCTACTCATTTTCACAACATTACTTGAATAGTAGGCCCCTATTAAGGTATTTGAAAATCACAGGGCATAATTTTTCTTAAGTATAACCATATTTCTCATTTGAAATGAACTATATAGAATGAAATACAATTTTATTGACATTTCTACTTTCTTTCTTTCCAAGATGTGTCTTTCAGTGGGTGTTGACTCTGGCCTATGATCATGGGAAAATATATAATTATTTAAGTTAAAACATAGGCACCTGAAGTTCTATCTCTTATTATTTGCTTTGTATAATCGATAGTATTATTTACAATAATCAGAGATAGAGATCAGTTTGCAAATATATTCATTTTTTTTTTCCAAAATCACAGAGATAAGAATTCAGCTGGAGTTTTAAGCAAATTGTTGTCCTTAAAAAACACAAGGCCTTTTTCTTTTCACAGCCTGTACTCTAGGGCTAGTATTAAGGTCCAGCAAGCAGGTTAATACTATTAACTAGTGAAAAATGATGATGAGTTGTAGGGGTATTGTGTTGTCTCATGGTAAATAATTGCCCCACCCACTGGTTTAATAAAAAGAGCTGATTGGCCAAAGGCAGGCAGGAGTGTAGGCGGGGCTACCAGACTAAGAAAATCTCTGAGAGCAGATTGCCAGACAGAGCACCAGAGAGAAGCTGCAGGATGCAGAGGACAGCCATGCAGCTTTAAAGAAAGGTATGGAGCTGCATGGCTGAACAAGAGACATGGGATAATTTAAGGGTAGAGAGTTAGCAAGCTATATGCCTGGGCCTAAGGCTGACCAGCCTAAAACTATTGGAAGCATCTGTGTGTCTCTGTGGGACTGCAGGACTGCGGGACTGTGGGTCTGTGGGTCTGTGGGCCTAGACCTTGAGGATAGGCCCAAAAGTCAGGGCCAGAAACCTCCTACCACAATGAGTGCCTTTTCAGTGTATAAGTGTTCAAATGAGAAGCAACATAGTATTTCTCTTGCCTCTGTTGCATTTTCATGGTTGGCTATAAGCATTTGTTAGGTATATCTCAGTCTCAGGAACTTCCATTTTAAATGTCACTAAAATATATATAACAATGCTTATCAGAAACATTAATTTTTAAAAGCCATAAAAGATATTGAGTTGTTTTTTTTTCATCTCTAAGTATTTAATATGTGAGTGCCATGAGAAGTCATGAGTATGGAGTATACAATAAACCAACATTCCAGGACCACTGGCTTTCTCTGCAGAATTATAATAAAAATAAATGCAAATAAAATCTCATTTAAATTGTATAGAGACAAAGGGACAGGACTAGTTACCCGAAGAGAATGAGGAAAGTCATGGTCAGGCAGTATTAAAGAGGCTAATCTTGAAGACACAGTTGTATATTACTGAATGGACCAGAAGATATTTTCAAATGTCTTTTAGCTATGGCATAATATTATGTTATTAGCTTTGACATCACTACTACTACCACATGATAAATAGTCTTAAAATTACAAAATTGTTCTTTCTTATTCTCCATTCACTGTGCATAGTTGCAGCCTGCGTTCTGGGCATCACAAGCTGTGAAATGACATTCAGGAGAAATGAGCAGAGTTCGAAAAGATAAAGAAAAAAACAAAAATGCCAGAAGGAGAAAAGCAAGCCTTAGGAGGTGCTTCTGAGACTTGTGCACATGGTTGTGCTACACAAGGAAAACTAGATCAACAAAGAACACACTACAAATAAGAACACATGCAGGCATGAATTAATATTTTCAACATGTATTTAATTTTTAGTATGCATCCAATGCACATAAGACCCTGGGCATTTCATCTAAGCAATCTTTAAGTTGCCCAAAAGCTCTAATCTTTTTAACATGTCCTCTGAGAGAATCTGCAAAGGAATTACTAAATGTTACTTGTAAATGCTTCCTTTTCAAATACTGTTTATATTTAGTCTTTAACTAATAGGCACTTTTACATGCTCACACTATCATTTGAGCTTCTTTTTTTAACAGCAAGAAATGGTGATGGATAGTCTATGCTGAAAGGGATGTGGAGTAAGGGGAACACCTGTCCATTGCTAGTGGGAATGTAAACTTATAAAGCCACTTTGGAAATAAATATGACTGTTTCTCAGAAAACTAAAAATCAGTTCTCATGATCAGCAATACCACTTTTGGGCATATACCCAAAAGATGTACATTCATACCACAAGGACGCCTAACCCTGAGGTTCAGACTCACAGACCCACAGACCCAAAGTTCTGCAGACCCACGGTACCACAGAGACACAAATGCTTACATTAATTATATGCTGATCAGCTTAGGTCCCATGCATATAACTTGCTAATCCTTTACCCTTAAACTAACACATGATTCTTATCCTGTTCAGCCATGCAGCTCAGTACCTTTTCTCAGAGTACCATAGTTGTCCTCTGCATCCGCTAACTTCTCTGGCACCTCTCTCGCATCTCTGCTCTGCTCTTCCTCTTCCCAGAGATTTCTAAGTCTGATAGTCCCACCCATAATTCCTGTCTGCCTTCATCCAATGAATATTTGTATTAAACCAGTAGGCAGGAAAATTATTTACAGTGGAATATAACACAACCCACTATACACTACGTTTCCCCTTTTTTTCCTTTTAAAACAAGAACCCCAAATCTAATTTCCCTTGTATACTTTTTTTTCACTATTATCTATAACAACTTGTAACCAACACTATAAACAAAGACAAACATCTATAATCCATTTTTTAGGAATGTGGGCATCATTGTCTAGGCTATTTCATGCTAAATGGGGGCACTGGCAACCCCACTGGGACCCAAAGAAAAATTTAATATATGGACAAGCTCTTAGTGAAATAGTCTAAAGCTGAGTCTGCTCATCTAGTCTCCTTGAAGTTGTTTTGGATGCAGAGCTCAGAGGAAACTGCAACAGTGGTTCTCTGAAATGCTGAATCATCTGGACCAATTATTTCCATTGGAGACTTTTCAGGGGTTCTTACTAGATCAAACTTTATTTTATTTAAGTGGAAATGAGTCCACAATTACCCAATTGCCCACCCACCCCCCAAAAAATTAAAACCTGAATACTAGAGAAACTAGAAAGAAATATAAAAAAAAAACTGTGGTGGTGGCAGTTTGTGGAGTCTATGGCATTGGGACTAGAACTTATTTCTAATGCATAAACTGACTTTTTGGAACCCTTGCTCTATAATTTGATACCTTGTTTAACCTTGATGCTGTGTGGAGGGGTGTGGTTCTGCCTCAAATGGATATGCCAGATTTCAGTGACTCACCCTGGGATCCCTTACCCTCTCTGAGGAATGAATGGATGAGGGGAATAGAGGGAAGCTGCGGGATGACTGGGAAAAGAAGTGGGAAGAACAGTGATTTGTATGACAAAAAAAAAAAAAAAAAAAACTTAAAAAAAAAAAAGAAATGGTTTTCCACTTTAGGAGATACCTAGGTAGAGCTGATCAGACTATGTAGACCTCAGAATCAGTAAGAGTACATAAACCAGTTTTCAGTTTTCCTAGGCAACATTATGGTACCTGTATAAGTAAGGCAAGATGCTAAGATATGGAAGATTTAGACAATGATAGAAATAAATTGTTTTCCTTTTACGTATTAAATGAGATAATGTTTGTAAACATTTATTATACCTCTGTGTTTCCATTAAGCTCAATTACTCAAATTAGCATTTGTAATGTTAATTATGTTTGTCATTATTATTACTTTCTAGAACTTTAACAGTTCATAGCTATCACAACATGTGTCTGTTTCATTTTTGCATAGTAAATGGTAGGAATAATTAATATTTAAGTTAACATTCTGAATTATTAACAGTAATAATTAATTATAAATAATTTATGTATCTCATTTTCCATAATAACTTTATCAATTGAAGCAGGTATAATTACTATTCTCAATTAAAAGATTGAGTGTGGCATATATGGGTTAAATAACAAGAAAATCCATACCACTCACTGTTAGTGTAATTTATATCCAACTGTAAACAATGAGGGTCTCAAATCTGTTTTAAGCACTATTTCACTTATTGAATCAAACATCAGAAAAGTTAATATTTGGAATGGCTCACTAACCTCTTTGGTATTTCTGGTCTGCTATTCCTCTTCACAGAGTTTTCTTAGTTTGGTAGCCCTGCCTTTACTTTCTGTCTAGCTAATAGACCAATCAGCATTTCATTAAAACAATATTTACAATGTCTAATATTTACATTGTAAAAAAGCATGATCCCATAGCACTTACACCTAACTAATAACTTTTATCTAACTAATGCTCTTTTAAAATTGTTGACCTATATATGATTTTTCTATCAAGAAGGAAATTTAGTATTAGAATGACAAGTCAACGAAGGTTAGATGTAAAGAAACAGGTAAACCATGAGGCAGTTGGCAGGACATGGATTAATAAAAATGCAGTAAGATGCGAAAGTCATCTATCAAAAAGCCTGAGCCATAGGTTTAACAGTTTCTAATATATATGCACCTCTGTATAATTATTTTATAAGTTTCTGTGTGTGGGTTTAGACCTTGGGGTTATACCAGGACAGATACCTCAGGTTACATATAAGGGCTGAATAAGGTGAAAATAGTATCAACTAAACTCTCTCATTGAGTCCTCTTGCTTAACATGTCTTGAAATAAAGAAATATAAAGTAGTAAATGGCCACATTTCTTCCTCAAAGAATGTTAAACCTATTAAGAAAATACCATGCATAGAATTATCAAGAGACAAACTGCATATTTATACTTAAACCTTAAGAGAAGCTATAGATTTTTGACATGTGTTTATTTCTACTTGGCAGCAAATGTATGTTCATTACAAAGCCCTGCTAAGAAAGATAATAATGTAAGCTTTTCCAGAATAAAAATAGCACATGTCCTTTAATGTTACTCCAAGTAGCTTGCTTCCCATATGAAAAATGGATAAAATCTGAAGAAAGAAAAACTTAAAACAGGGGTTTACCTTTAGACTTTGCATAGGTGAAAGAAAATCCCTGAAATTTATCAGAGGGTTTATACAAAGAGCACATCTAAATACATATTAGCCTCCTGAATATATTTGCATAATATATTTGCATACATAATGAAAACTGAAATGGAAGTCAGGATGACTGGTCAGCCAATCCAAGTCATTTTGTACATAAAAAAAAATCTGCCCAGTGGGAAAATGAGACAAATATGAAATGAAAAATACGAACTACTGAATGATAACAGGTTTTTATTTGTTTGTTTATTTTATGAGGATCAATAATCGTAATCAATGATATAGTCACTTATTGCATAAGAAGCCAAGAATAGCATATGTTGAGAGCATTCTTACTGTGTTTCTGCTTCTCACTTAACACAAATAGTGTCCTATTAACAACTAAGAGCCTATGCAAAAGCATTCCCTATAATGGAAGAAAAGTATTCTCATTGAAGTATAGAAATCAGTCACATAATATCTTGATGACTGTAATGAAGATGAGATGCCCTCAACAGAACCATATTTAGGAAAAAGGCAGGGAACATTTATACTCCATATTATGATCTAAGAGGAAAACTCAACTGAATTATTACCTCCATCAGATTGATTTGTGGGCATGACTAGTAAAGACAGTTTCTTATTGGTTTTGGATGGCCAGCCTACAGTAGATGGTACTACTACTAGGCAGGCAGAAGCAGGCTTTGTCAGAAAGGTAGACAGAGATTGAGTCAGTAAGTTGCATTTCTCTATGGTGTTTGCCTCAAGCTCTTGCCCTGTTTTCCCTTGATGATGGATTGTAATACATAAGATCAAGTAAGCCTTTTTCTCCTCAAGTTGTCTTAGATCAGAATTCTTTATCTCAAAACCATAAAGGCAAACTGGAAACCCAATCTTCTGACTCATATGTTCTCTTATGTATAAACAGAAAACTTTATAATCTCACTTAATATTACTTCAAATGTCAGACTAAGCATTTTAACTCTCAGGGAAGAATCAGAAGAACAGAAAAGTCAACAAAGAGATTGCAAGAAAATCTAAAAACAAGCAAACAACAACAACAACAACAAAATAAGCAACAATAAAAATCCCAACATGGCAATAGTATGTGCTTCTTTTCAGGACATTCTTACATAAAATCCCTCACCCAAATATCTCCCAAACACCATCCTTTATCAAATATCTTCTTTCTACTATAGAACTGATAGGAAGAGTTAGACAGCTGGGATGAAAATGAAGGCAAACAATCGGCCTGCAATGGGCAAAAATCAAAACAAAACAAATTACCCTAGAGAAATAGACAGCAATGAGACAACAAAGGAAGCAGTACTAGGCTAGGGAGATGTCTCCATCAGTAGAGGGCTTACTGCACAGACACAAAGACATATGTTCAGATCCATATAAAACCCAGCCATGTTTGCATGTACACAGTGTTATCTAAGGACTAGTAGTGGAAGCAAAGACAAGTGGTTCCTATGGGCTTAGACTTGCTTATCAGACAGTAAAATGGAAAGAGCATGCTCCAGATTGGTGAAGAACCCTTGCCTCCAAAAGTAATGTGGAAATCAAAAGAGAAAACTCCATAAAATTAACCTTTTTCCTCCACAGATAAGTATACCCTCCCTACTCCCGACCTCCAAAGGAACATACAGGAATTGACCACATTCAAAGAAAGAAAGAAAAAGAAAAGAAAAAAGAAAGAAGCTATTTATATGCTGGCATATTCCAATGTTTACAAGACAGTTATCAATGTATAGGATGCATAACTTGTACATCCTGGTATAAACTATAGCCATATATATGCTGCTCAATAAAGCAGTGATGCTAACAAGAGACTTAACCAGAATGTAGGTCTTCTTAGTAATCATCAGCTACCTAGTAAACATGCAGATCTTACTTAATCATTTTCAGGTTTTGTGCCTTAATATATAATTTTCATTTTGTAATTTTAATGGTGCTATGTGTGCATATATTTCTCTGATTTTGTGTGGCTATGGTTTTAAAGGGAGGAACTTGATGTTTGGCTCCTGAGGCTGCCATGTATTACTCAGTAAATTTCTCTAGAAATAACTTTACCACTCTAGATATAATTCCCTCAGTGATAAAAAGGGCCTATTTATAAGGAAATTATCACCCAACATTGTTGAGTTAAATTAAATTAGGCAGTCTAACAGAGGGAGCAGGAGTGCACTCCAGTGATTCAGAGAGTAGTCAGGAAGAGAGAACTCTTGTCAGCCAAGTGAAAGTTGTGTCATTTGAGGTTATATGAACTCTGCAAACTATTTACCTTGCTTCTGACTCATTGTTTGTTGTTGTTGTTCTGGTTTGTTTTTGTTTTTTTCTGCAATGGAAAAATAACAATGGACACAAATAATTTAATAAATATAATAAAATCAAATAATTTAACAAATAATTTAATATACCTGTATATGTTCTAAGGAAGACAGGCATTGAATTTTGTAGCCATTAAATGATAAGTTTACTTAAAGGAAATTGTTACATGCTACAAAATGGATTAAAACAAATAAATAGAAATTTAACGCAGAGCTAGATAATTTTTTAGCATAATCCTGGCTACTAAAAAAAGATGACTGTAGCTACATTCTTCCTCCTGGTTTAAACTTATGCCTTTCACTTAGCCCAAGTGCCTTTTTTTCTTTGTGTGACTACCAAGAGTTTAAAGAACTCAGAATCCTGGATCAAGTGCACAAAATTAGACAAAGGAAGAAATTTCCAAACTCTGTAATATTCCCTCTGTGTTCTAGACTAAAAAGGAACCAACACATAAATTTTAAAAATTGCTTACATACTCAGCAGATGGCAAAATTCCCAAAACCATGAGACATGACAAACACAGGTACACAAAACGAACATAAAAGAAAACAGAACAGTCTATATGGAGGAAAATCATTTTACTAGGAGCCAAGGGAGGCTTTCTGGGTGTCTGCTTCCTGAAAATCTCTATTGGATGTAGTATGTGTTCCTAAAGGACATTGGAAGTGAAGGCAAAGTCCAACACTTGGGTTTCAATTTGATTCTAAAGGCATCTATGACTCAATCTAACAAGATTTGCCTTTGTAAAAGGACTTCTCACTTCTGGCATCCACTGTGGAGGCTACAATATCCCATAGTTTCTGAGAAAGTAGTCTCTCTGGTAGGTTCTGTATAGAGGCAGGGCTTGTTTTAAAAGGCTCAGCTCTGTGGCAGAACACTTGAGCAGCAAGAATGCTAGGTAAATTCCTGAAAAATGTGGACACAGCAGCTGTCCAGAGCTGAGGTCCTAAAGAAGCATACACAGGGTTATGCTCTTGGGGAACCAAAGGCCTTAAAGCCAGCAGCTGGTGTCACCTTTTAAGATTTGTCTCATCATTAGATAATGCCGTAAAGCAAAACAACAAAAACAACCCCTTTAAACAAAGATAGTAAAAATGGGTATAGAAAGAATTTTTAAAATAATAGTCTTTAAAGAGAGAACTAAGAAGATAAAATAATAAACCATTTAGGATAAGAAATACAGAGTCTAGGTCCTGAGTGATACTTTGTGGACTTTAAAATTTTTAAAAACTAATGTGCAAGAAATTTTTAAATACAAATGTGCAAAAGAAATCTTCTGAGAGACATTGGATTATAGAAACTGCTAAATTTAAACTAACCTATATACCTAAAAATGTTTTAAACTCAAAATAAAATTACAAAAATTATGTTGCATTTAGATAGAGGTTGTGTCTTTGTTTCTACAAGAAACAAAACAATTGTGGTTTTCTTCAACATTAATGAATATCAGATTCAATTGGGGAAGACCTGAAAATCTTAGCTACCAACATTAAACAACAACAATAAGAAAGACTACAGGACATGTGATATATAAACTTATCTCTCTGCATGAAATTAGCTGTGAGACTAGATGGGACATGAAAATATTGCAGTCTACAGAGTCCTCATGATTTACTATAATGTGCCATCCTTTCACATGTCATGAACAGAGGTTTGGTTATTCAGTCCAAACAGACTCATAAAGCTAAGAGATTTTTTTTTTTTTCATTCTCAAACATCAAAAAAAAATTATCTGTAATTGACTTGTTCATACTGCACACACAGTCCATACTTGTGTTAATACAGGTATATATTACTTTTAAAAGTTTATGTATTTTTAGACATAAAGACCAAGATACCAATAAAGACAAGTAGCCTAAGTGATCTAGCCTTTCAAAGTGCTTCTGTTGTTATTTCCTCAAAATTCTACATCTAGAACAACTTCAAAACTGCTAGCTAAGAAGTTCCAGTATTATAGACCACTCTAAACAAGACTTTAGATAAACCTTACATTCTCCCATTACAAATGACTGAGCAGAAATGATACCCCTAGCTTTCCTAGGACTTGATCATTATCCTTTTTTTTTTTTTTTCAGGGTTCCTCTAAAAATGCTTGTGAGATGTCTTTCTTTGTACTATGAATATAACTTCTTTACCATTTGTTAATAAGAAAGCTATTTTGGCCTATGGACAGCTTAGAGGAAGTCGGGATATCTATGCAGAAATAAAGATAAAATAAGGCTGAGTCAGGGAGAGACATTGCAAGCTGCTGTCCGGAAAGCTAGATGTAATAGAACACAGATAAATCCACAATTTACAAGGAAATACAATAGATTAATAAAAGTGGGTTGAGTTAAGTTCTAAGAGCTAGTTGGTAATGAGCCTGAGCCACAGGCCACACAGTTTGTAATTTATATAAGCCTCTGAGTAATTATTTTGTAAACAGCTGCAAGACCACATGTAGGAGAGCTTTGTCAGATCAAGGGGTACAAAAGAGAACAGAAAAATTTATTACAGATGCTGTTACCTCCAGCCAATAAGAAGTAGTTTAAAGAACATGATGCCCATCTTCCCAAGATGTGGAGTTGTTATAGTTTATTGTATATTTAATAAAATCAGTCTTAAATATCAGAGGACAGAGGCATCTCTCCAACCTTTTCATTTTTTCTCTTTTGAGACAGAGTTTTCTGTGTAACAGTCCTGGATGTCTTGAAACTTGCTTTGTAGACAAGCCTGGCCTTTAACTCAAAGAGATCCTCCAGCCTCTGCTTCCTAAATGCTGAATCTAAAGGCATGCACCACCACTGCGTGGATATGTTACAACCAGTTCAACTCTGTGTCATAATCTTAGAGTTGGAATTAAAGGTGTGAGTTACTACTGCTTGGTTGATAGGCCTTGAACTCACAGAAATACAGAATAATCTCTGTCTCTTGAGTGATGTCGTCAAACGTCTGGACTTACAATTAGGTCATCCCCTTTGAAGGATTAAAGGTGTGGGTCACCACTCTCTGACATTCATGGCTTGTCTGTGTGTGATTCTCATCTCTGATATTGTAGGCTGATTTTCTTAATTATAGACTATATAACAAAATATCCTCTTTGGTGTCAAAAATAAAAGAGAAGTTTATAACTAACAGATGAAAAATTAGATATAATAGGTACAATAATTAATTTTATACAACATATAGAAGCAACAATTATACAAGTAATGTCCAGTCCATTAATAATTGACAAATTCAAAAAAGATATTTCATTATTTATTCTATTTTGGTAAGTCCAAAGGATTGTACTTCATTCACTTTCTATTCAACTTGTATTTACTATCTGAAAACTATCTTTTAATGTCTCCCAAACTTGTACACTTTAAACTCTAAGTGAGTTTCTTTCCTAAAATGATCAATGGGAAACTATAGCTATCTCATTTTCAACTCCCTCAAAGATCTAAGAAGAAAATAATATTAACTAAGCAAACAGGACACACAAGCAAATAACTTTCAAAAAAATGTGAAAAATGAAACAGCTTACTGCCTACACAGTCACCCAAAGTCCTTCAGCATCTTTGAAGCAATTTTCTTTGACACACAGGGCTAACATATCTGACAGACTTCAATGTGAAGCAGGATATTCTTAAAGACCTTCCTACATTGTCATGGCAAGGTTTGGTGGTTCTTTTATGTGAGTCCTGCTTGTCCATTTTGGACAACATTGTAGTTGAGGCAAGGGCACTTTCTTGCCAAGAGATAACTTTTGCAACAATAAAGGTCAACTCTGTATGGAATTTCTTCTATCCTCTTCATCTTCTCTTAAGTATATCGGTGTGGACAGAAGCAAATGTCTCATTGTCATAAAAATAATGAGTCTATGTTATTAAGATATCTAAATACCATATTCTGTAGATCTCTGAAGTGTTTGAATAAGACCTGCTCATCTAAAAATGTATTTCTGTTTGACTTTGAAAAAAATCTAATATGACTATAACTTTGAATATAATGTCTAGCTACTAACTTGCATTGCTTTATATTCTAATTAGTAAAAACTTTCAAGGGCTAGCAATTTAAAATGCTTTGTTATAATACTTTTAAAGGCATAGAAATATATGTACAGAAACAAAATTAATCTCAACTTTTTATCAATATACACAATTTGTTTACAATAAAGAAAAAAATTTAATCCAATGTAAATTTTTTAAAACTTGTAACTACTTAAAAAATATATTAAGTAATCTACCCTTATATCCTACCATATTTTAAAGTGGATAGTTTTTGGTTGTTCTGTGAGTTATGGATGTTTGCAATATTTTAGGGGATTTGGTTACAAGTTCTTATTTTTCATGGTCAGGAAATAGCAGAACTAAGAAAAGATTCAGTAATCTCCTTCTGAAGGGAAAAAGAGAATTTGGGATTGAAGGGTGGATTTTTGATTCTACTTTTCAACAACTACTTGTCTCAAGTATTTTACATTTGTATAGATATTTACATATTGATACAAATTGAGTTTTATGTTATAATTCTTTGTTTCTACACTTATTAAAGATATTATACCTATGCAGCTTATTTAAAAATACAATGGAAAGTTTTACTCCTTGAAAGCTATTTAGAATAATAAAGAAAGAGATGTTAGTACTAGCCATCTCTAATAATCAAACTTATATTCATGTTAGGTATGTTTTCAAGGTTAAACAGAGATATCTTTTAAATAGATAAATGGTCTTCAAACACTTCAAAGACCTATAGAATATGACATTTAAAGCGTCTCAGTAAAATAAGTCTTCTCATGACAGTAAGACATGTCTGCATCAGCCAGAACCAATCTACATCAAAGAAGAAGATAGGCTTCAAAGAACCTTCCTCTAGAGTTCAGTTTCTTTTTGACAATAGTTAGCCACTATGTAAGAAACTGCCCTTGTCTCTACTGCTGACAGCATGCTGTCCAAACAGGATAAGCAGCAGGACACAGGAAAAAAAAAAGATCAACAAACTAATACCTGCTTCACAAAAAAGTTTGTCAGACATTCTAGGACTGTAAGTCAATGATAACTTTTCCTACAAAGATACGAGTTTGCAGAGGAACCTGAAGTGATTGTCAAAGAAACCAGACATCTTCAAAATTTTTATAGATTTGGAAGTTGCTTGCACTGAATTTCTGTTTACTTGGGCAACATAATATACTTCTTGCATCTCTGATAGAACTGAAGATGAGAGAGTTATAGTTACAGTTTTCCTCACTAACAAATTCAGAAAATAAACTCATATATGTAACATTTATAAATGTTGAGAGATCTCAAAGTTTAAAATGTTTATCTAAGAAAATATTTTAAGTTATAAAAGTATATTTTATAAGGATAATAAAAGTCATGATAAGAACGGTTTAGATATAAAACATTGAATTCATCAGGATAGAATAGAGAGATAATAGAGTAATTTCTCTAATATTTTCAATCACAAATGGATGGGATATTGTGAATGTAGTCCTTTCTTGATAATTGTTATTATTGTAAATAGTTTTACTATGTTAGAGATAAAAACATTTTTTCTATTTAGACAAAAATGGAGAAATGTTAGAGAATATGTGAATACCATGCGAAAATGTTTTGCTGTGATTGTTGTAATTAAAACCTAAATGACAATAGCCAGGCCGGAGAGTTAGGAGGAACTTTGTGTCAGAGAAAGAAAGAGAAGAAAATCAGGGCATGCAAGAGATATCCACAGGGCTCCAGAGAAGTCAGACATATGATACAGATCGGGGGTAACTAAGTCACAAAACAAACCATAGACCAAAACCACAAGTTAGTTCAATTATATAAGCTACTTTGGAAAAAGTCGAAGTTGACACCAAATTTTCATAATTAATAATAAGTCACTGTGTCATTATTAGTAAGCTGTCACCTCCCAAAGTTTGCCTATATATTTCAAATCCAATGGGTTCTAAGGATCTGCATTATTAATACTTAAGAAGCAACATTGAGCAGAGATAAATTAGATAGAATAATGTTAGTCAGATGACAAACAGATAAATAGATACGACTTTTTGAGTGAATTATGGCTGTATATTTAATTCTCAAAAGCAACCATGCATCCTCTTAAGAAGCATAGCAAATATTATTACATGATATATAATTTTTCCTTGTTTTCTTTTTGTTTGCTTTTGTTTGGTTTTTGACACAGGAAATCACTATGTTGCTCAGAAGAACTTCAACCTTTTGGGCTTAAGAGATCCTTCTGCTTCAGAAGCTGAAGCTAGCATAGCAGCAAATGGTCTCATCAATTCCTCACAATTCCCCACAAAATTCTGCTTCCATATAAGGCTAAGACTCAAACTATCATATTTAAGTACTTCCCTTTTAAGAATTGGTACTTTCAAGCTCCCAATGTTATGTTTTAATTACTTTTAATTGAATTATACCAATATTATAGGTTATTTCATAGAACTGGAATATTTCAAAATACTGAGTCCCTCACTCGTAACTGTAAAATAATATACCTAGTCCTGCAAACTTTGACAGTAACTGATGGCATATCATACAATCTACAAAGTGATAATTTTAGTTTAGTTATCAAGCTATATGCATAAGTAGCCAAATTATTTTCTATATCTTACATTTATACCTTTAGTCTGATGATTTTTTTTATCTATCTTGGCCACAGAAAATTAGTCAGGCCATATCTAACAGTTAATATGGAGAGTCTTAACTGGTAAAATCACCGGAAAACTAATGACTGCTGAGTGAAATTTTTAAATGACATATCTATATTATAATCTCTAAGACTCAAGAAACATCAAGGACAAAGAAATATTGAGATTGTATTGGCAAGAAGATTGGAATGAGTTTTCTGATTATGTTATTGTAAACATAAATTCACAAACACACAGAAGGTATAGCTATTCACACAATATCTGCATAAGAACATTAAGATACAGTCAAAATTTCTGTATGTGGGGAAGGGACTCAGGAGAGTCTTGCCTCTGAGAGACTATTGACAGTTGTTGGCTGACAGGAGTTGGGGGGTTTGTTTTCTTTAGAGTTGTAGCACCTAGTAAGTTGCCCTCCTATAAATTTTCCTGTATCCATATGTTTAGGGGTCAGCATAAATTGGATTCCATGTGGTAATAAAACATTTTTAAAAAGAAAAAGAAGGTATGTATCTGGAGGGGAACTGGAAGAAGATAGGGTTGCTGTGGATAAGATAAAAAAAATAATTGCGTATATTAATTAAAAGTATAAATAAAATATATGACAAATTAAGCCACAAAATTAAGAGAAGGTCAAGTTGAGAAAAGGGAGGTATGTAGAATCTGGGGGATAAGAAAGAAACCAGTTAATATGTTCACAGTTCGTATATAACTATGAACATTGTAAAAAATAAGTAAAAAATGAAAATATACTTTTTTTAAGATCATAAGATTTTGGCATCCCTTCTTTACTATTTCACGTACTAAGTTTTCTCTTTATGTAAATTGTTTCTTGCCTAGCCTCAGGATGCCTGCTATCCAGCATCAGTCCCTTTGATTTTGCAGTTCACAGATCTTTTAATTCTTCTGTTCTGGATTGTCTAATAGCACATTCCCTAATAATATCTACTTCATCAGTGGTTGTCCTAACTACAATATAAACTCTGTGATGTCAGAGGCCTTGTTTGATTTCTGATAAACTTCTAGAACTTAATGTATTATCTGTAACATGGTGAATATTCAGCAATACTTACTGTACTCAAGCAATTTGGTGGTAAGAAATTGTGCTTTCTACTTAGAAGTTAAGAGAGGTAAAATGAGTGATTTGAGACTTGCTTACAGCTTAAAAATAACAGAGTAGGGCAGGGTGCCAATTCTTCTAATTCCTAACCACATGCTTTCTCCCACTCTGCTCAGGTCTGTCGCTAATGTAATTGGCTCAGTGCACAGGGCCGGCACAGCTCTGCATAGAGCTGTATCCATGTAACATGCCCAGCAAATGGATCTGAGTCCTGATTCTTAAGGGAAAAATTGCAGCACAGGAACAATGGCCTCTTATTTATCTTCTTGAGGGCTCCATTTTGGGAAGTGCTAACAGGAAGAAAATAAATGACTCCAGTGCACACACAGGGATTGTAAACTTGTCCTCAATTCCAGAGTGGCCTTTGTTCTATTTAACCTATAGAATTCCATATTGAGATTGTATCCTCAGACTGGCACCAGAGATTTAGAAAGTGACATCTCCACAACTCTGTTGCACATATCTGTAAGGCTTTTCAGGGATCCAAAAATCAGCTTAGAATCTTGGCAGTTTTGTTCCCATCACTCTGGAATGTCCCTAGAGAAGGAAAAAGAAAACATGGGTACACTAAGCAGTAGATACAGAATAATTCCAGAAATCATGCCTGTATGTTAGATGGATAGAATACAAAGCATGTAAAAATGAAACTCTTTTGAGGAGTTAAAGAGGAAGATATTTTAAATAAAAAAATTCTGTTACCTATTTCCCCTTGAAACAATACTGGGCCTGGAGACAATATGAGCAAAAACAAATAGTTGGCACAGTCTTCCATTGTTGCCACTAGCAGCCTCCTGATCTCCTTCCTTCACTTTTCACTGACTGTCAAATGGTCTATGGAGAGGTTAGTTTGTAATTAAACTCAGCTCTAATTGCTGGAACAAGTTCCTAATTGTGTTCCTGAATCCTTTTATTCTATACCCTAGAAACCGATGCTTGCTAGCCTTTAAATGCTAGTGGTTTGAGTAAATCGCTAAGTACAGCTTTCAGCTGAAATTTTGCTCATTTGAAGCTTTTACCCAGAGCATCAATCAAGAAAACTTAAAAACATGAAACCAATTGGTGAAGGGAATAACCCTCCCACCATGACAATAACAAAAATATTAATCTGAAGAAGTGTTTTGCTTTCTCTCTTTCTGAATTATACATACAACTGTGTTTAATGGTTGGTTTGTATACTAAGATCCACATCCATTTTAAAGTGGAGCTTTCTATCTTTCAAGGGTCAGTTGGGGGCTTTTGAGGTGTGGAGAATCCTTCAAAGACATTCCAATTCATCTAATGAGTCACCGAATTTTGAAAGGGAAATGGGCATGAATCAAGTGTCAGTTTAATTTGAAACTTAGTTATACAGAAAAAAAGAAAACCAGAAATCTTAAAATAGATAGCTAGAAAGAAGGGCAGGAAAATATCCCTTTATTTTATTTGTCTGTGCAATGTCTAGAGATAAGTAGATTAAATGTATTATTTATTAATAGAAAATTATGTAGATAAGTATAATTGGATAATATCTACCTTCTTGCTTTTACAAGTCTTCTTAGACCCTCTGAAACACAATTTTTTCCAACTTCATAGATGCTTAATTTAACAATATTGTTATTTATTCATGCAAAAGTTCACACATTTATGCAATGTAATTGTCTGCCAATTTTCCCTTAAACTCCCCTTATTGAATTGCACCTTGTTTATCTCCAATGTCATGTATTCTTTTTCTCTTATAACCACTTCTTATGTTGAATTAGTGCCTCCCATTTTCTCATGGGTATGGAGTCATCCAGTGAGGCACAGACATCCTACTGGTAGTCATGACTCCAAATGAGAGTGACTATCCCTTTTCAGGAACCTTTGGTGTTAATAGCATGCAGCCAGTGGTGAGCCCCCAAAGGACCTTATTGTTGTGCAGGAGTCCTGTATAGGCAACCAAAACCTGTGTGAATTGATCTTTGCAACCATATGCAGTATGCTGTGTCTAGAAGTCTGCATTCACAGTTTTTCTCATTTGCTGGTTCTTACATTCTTTGTATTACTTAATAATGTTTCCCTAGGCTTGGATTTGGTGGAGGTAAATATAGATGATTTTGTCATAACTGGGCATAATGAGTTACTATGACCAGTTGTAAGTCTTTCCAATAGACACTCTCAATTGAAAAAATAAATAAATAAAAGCATCTCTGGCAAAAATTAAAAGCAATGCAAATTATTTATTTTTTAATACACTGAGTCCTATTGATATTTCCTGGATTCCAATGGTGCGGGATTACACATTATTCAGTTTTTGATCAGGGGTCTGCCAGTACCTCCAAAACAGTATGACTAGCTAAAATTATTAGAATGCCTTTGTGTATTTGTGATATATAGTACGTGACTTGAAAAGTATTAACTTCCAACTCTTTATTTCTTTGGCCTACATAGTTTTCAAATTTACTATCAATAACTGTGTGTCATTCCATGATTCATTTTGCTTATTTGAAGCTTACTTGCCTTTTGTTCCTGCATATTGTCCTCTGATTTAGAAAGATTTCCTCATTTTTTCCATAAATCCATGGACACTTAGTCATAGCCAGTGAAAAAGAGTACATTTATTGTGGGGATTCAATAAAAGTTTCAGAAGTTTTGGAGATATCAGATGGAATCTACCCACAGTCTATGTGGGGGGTTAGTAAAAGCTCCAGAAGTCCCAGAGCTCTAACCACAGTCAGTCTAGGAAAGTCAGAGTGGTGATTCAAACCTTTAATCCCAGCACAGGGAGTATCCTGGGAGTGGTGACCTACACTCTTAATCCTAACTGAGTCAAGGTCACTTCAGATTATAGAAGGAATTCCAGGCTCCCAAGCAGGCACTGTAAGGCCATGCCTTAATTTATGAAAGGGTACTTAAGACAGGATGGAAACACAGAGGGAAGCCTTTCCAAGGGAAGAGAAACTGAGGAAGCTGGAAGCGAGCTGGGTAAGATCTGACTGTGATGCTTATTCCCTCTAGCATCTCCAGCTTCTTCAGAGATCTATCCCTGAGTCTCATTCATTCGTGTGACAATTTGGTTTCAAACTTTCATCTGTATCAGGTTAAGAATCTTATCTTATTTCCAATGCTGAATTTCAGTGTGGATACAGGAATCTGTAGGGAGCAAATATCTGTTAATTTCTACTTGGAAAAAATGAGGACATCTTTCTAAATCAGGGTAGTTCTTTCATTGTTCTGCACTGTTGTTAATAACTGAAGGTCTTGACTAATTTGATATAGAATGCAAAATATTGTATTTCCACCAGGAAAGCCATTCCTAATCTTGAAAACACTGTCCATTTGAAATAGAGAGAGATATATAACAGAAGGGAGATTGGGAGAATATGTAACATGAGTACAACAATAAATGTTTTTAAAAAAAATTGTCAAAATTGTATCTCTACATTTTCTTAAGCTGTGTGAGTCAAGAAACTCTTTATATTGTTTCCAACGTCATCTGCTCAGTATTTATTATGTATCTGACAATGTACCAGGACTGGGTATAACATTAATATGTTAACTCAACAGTGGAACTTATCACTGATCAGCCAGTTATTCACCAACTTTACTATTTAGTTGAGCCACAACACATAAAAATTAAGTATAACTTTGAACAAAAAGAACCTCATCACCCATTGTGAGAAAACAGAAAGTAAAATGTAGTGAATAGACTATAAAATAGTTACTTCTCACTTTCCCGAGTCCCTCCTCTACCCTGTCATCCCGTGTCTTACCTCAGCTTAAATTTCATGTACAAGGATTCCTCTTTAATTACTCATACAGCAATGTTCTAGCTCCCTTTCCTTGAAAGCTCTTCCCCCAATGGCTCTGGACTAAACGTCTGACTTCTGGTGGGATTTCCAAATGGAGCACACATACATGAAGATTCAAAGCTAATATTTAGAAATGAGAGATCATTAATATTTTTCTGTCTGGGTTAGATCATGAAGTATGATTGTTTCTAGCTCCATCTATTTACCCATGATTTTCATTATTTGTTCTTGTTAATGTTAAGAGTTAAATAATATTCCTCTGTATAGATGCACCACATTTTCATATCCAATCATCAGTTAGTGGGCATCTAGGCTGTTTCTGTTTTCTGTCCACTATAAGTGCAACAGCAAGCAACATGAATAATCAGGTATTTCTGGAGTAAGATGTTGAGTCCTTTGGGTATATGCTCAAGAGTGGTAAAGTTGGAGAATACGGCAGATCAATTTTTAGATAAAAAAATATAAAATCTTCAAACCATAGGCTACTGCATTACAAAGTCTGTTATAACCACACATTTCAGGGTGTATCTTTTTATTTATTTTAATTTTTTTGTTGTTGTTGTTCAAGACAGAGTTTCACTCAGGATGGCCCAAAACCCACTATGTAGCTCGGACTGAATTTAAACCCAAAGAGATGTACTATGGCTATAAGTATGAGCAATAATGCCAGGTTTTTAACTGGTGCATTAAACAACAAATTTTTATTTCCTTGTTACATATTATAGAAGAACAAACACCAGAAATGACCACAGTTTTTTTAATTCTGAAGGCTGAGGAATAGGCCCTCTTTCTTTTATAAGTCTTATTTACTGTTTATGATTACTTTGCTTGCAGATATGTCTGCATACAGAATGAATTCTTGGTGCCCTCAGAGACAGAAGAAGGAAGGAGTCAGGTCTGCTGCAACTGCAATTGCAAATAGTTATGCCCTACCATGTCAGTGCTGGGAATTGAACATAGCTCCTCAGAGAGAAGAGCCAGGGTTATGAACTCCTGAGCCATTGATCTTTAAAGAATAGTCTTAGGAACAACTAAAAAATATTTTTGATATTTTACTTTGATATATAGGTATCCATATCAAATTATACATTTATATGTATATAAAGAGCAGTTTAATATAATTTAATATTAAAGGTAACTACTTTAAATAGCATAAGAATTAAATAGATATTGTAAAATAAAATGTCAATAACAAAAAAACCAACATTAAAAATGCCTTTAAACTTTAATTCCACTTGCTTGCACACAGTGTAATTTGACTGATATAAAACTAATAGTTTCCAATAAATGATTTTTTGAGAAAAGTCCTCATATAGCCAGAGTTGTTCTTAAACTCATTGTGAAGCCAAAGTTTGTAGCAGCAAGGTTTTCTGGCCCCAGGTGGCCAGAAGTCCAGACCCACAGATCTACCGCGCACCAGACCCCTTAAGCGCCTGCAGCTGATCAGGCCTCCAAAAATGATTCAGATGCTTATATTAGCTTCATGCTGTTTTGTCTATGGCTCAAGCACATTGCTAGCATGCTCTTTCATCTTAACTCAACCCATTCTCATTAATCTGTCTGCCACGTGACCCATGACTCACCTTGTGTTCCTCTCATGTTTCCTCTTGGGCAGCTGTCTTGGTCTGTCTCTGACTCTACCCTGCTTCTCCTACCTATGTTGTGATTTCCCCTCCTACTTTTTCTATGATACCTGTCATGGGCCAAAACTGCTCCTTTATTTAAAGACTGAGATTCACAGCATACAGAAAGACATTCCCACATCACCTCCCCTTCTGTCTAATCAAAAAAGAATGTTTCAACTTTAACATAGCAAAATTACATATAACAAAATAGCCATCAAGGAAGAATTACAGTTACAATATCTAGTCTATTTATATTTAGCAAAATAAAAGAAAATACTCTATCATCTCTCTTATCCTAATGAATCTAAAGTTTCATGTCCAATATACCTTTCAAATGGCTAAGAAAAGCTATACCTATAACTATCTAAACATCAACAACACCAAAGACCACAGAAGGATATATTTACCCAAGTAAACTGGAAGTGAAAGAAATTTCTAAAATCTAGAAAGGACAGAGATGATACCTATCTGCCTGGACAGTCACCCAATGTTCCTTTATAAAGTTGGGGCATCCATCTTCAGCCTACAAGCCCAGAGTCTCTTTTCATTTCAGTGAAGCAGAAAATATGCTCCTCTAATTCATCAGTCGCTTCTCCTTGAGTCCTGAAGAATGTCTGACAGTTTTCTTTGCAAAGCAGGAAGCTGAATGTCCATCTCGGCTTGTTCTGTCAAAGTTCAGAGGTCACCTTCTTATGGAACCTGTATGTCCAGTTTAAACAGCATATTGTCAAGCAGTCAGTATAAGAACAGGTTCATGTTCAATGGCTAACAGGTGGCACAAAGAAACTAATCACCATATGGAGTTTCTTCAATGCCCATTTATCTCTTGAAGTAAATTGGTGCTGCCAGGAACAGACCTGTCTCACTGTCCAGAAAAGTTTAAGTTCTTAAAACATTTTAAATGCCATATTCTCTATGTCTTAGAAGTGTTTAAAGATTACTTATCTAATTGAATTATATCTTTGTATATGTAAAAATCTAACTAACGCATTTTTTAATTATACATTACAATTTTAAATCAGTTACATAAACATCATATCTTAAACAAGAGTAGAAAAATGAATACAGTATAAGAGAATTGACCTTAAATTTGTATCAATAAACCAAAATTTATAGCAATGTAAAACATTTTGAGATTAACAGCTGATTTCTTGATCTAAGTAATTTCATTGATATATTTTTAAAAAATCATTCATATACCATATCCCCCTTTTCTTCTAAGAAAGACATTAACTAGGACCACTAACCATTTATAATAAAAACAAACATTTCTAAACAATATTTTGGAAATTTGGGTGTAGTTTTCTATTACTACTTCCTGATGATTACAGGGCATTGAAAATCTCATGGTTCTTGAGACTGGATCATAGTCTGCAGCCCTATATCTGATATGTCCATCTCTTCCCACCAGAGATTTTTTTTAGGGGGTTTTGGTTGATGAAACCATATTTTCCTTTAAGAAATACACAGGTTCTCATCTTCTGTAGAAACAAAAGCAATAAATCCTTAGACATAAATTTCAAAATCAAAATACATTTAAAATATAAATTCTTGTTTAACTTAGACTTTGCAATCCATTGTCTTTCTACAGTTAGGTCATTAACATTTAAAAAGTTAAAAGAAAACACAATAATAACCAAAATCCTGAATTTGTGTCTATTTTCCATCTTTACATGGTTTGTTATATGTTTATTACTCTATTTCTCATTTTAAAGACTTTCTCTACCTTTTTTCTTTGCTTTCTGAAGTCTATGTACCTTTGACACACATTGCAACCCATTTAGAGTTTTTTTTTTTCACCTGAATCTGTTTTATTGTGAATCCTTAATCATCTTCCATTCAGAAGAGCTTTTACAATACCCATGCTCTCCTAAAGAGCCACATCATTTTTGCAGATAAAGCTGAATCAGTAAGTTCTCTTAAAGAGACTGTGTCTCTATTCACCACCAGCAAACAGAGCAGACTCAAGAAAATCATGCTACTAATAAATCGTCTTTGTTTCCTTTTTATTCAAAGTAAAACGAAACCTTAAATCAATCACAAGTTACCAAATTTTTTGTGAATCTTCAGGAACCGGTCTGGTTGTAGCTTACACTGCCTGCCTGCTACCAGTCCGCTGACGCCATTTTGAATGTGGTCTGGATGCGGTGCTTTCTCTGTACAGTGACTCACAATTTGGAAGCTTCTTTGGCTCAGTTTATGTGCTAAAACCCTTTTAAAATTTTCTCAGGCTTTAAGTGGATATTAGACTCATGTTGGGTGCCATCTGTTACAATGAGGTTTCTTGGTCCTGGGCAGCCAGGGGTCTAGACCCACAGACCTGCAGCCCCTGACCCCTTAGCCACCCGCTGCTGATTAGGCCCCAAGAAATGATTCAGAAACTTATATTAAGTCATGCTGTTTGGCCTATGGCTTAGGCACCTTGCTAGCTAGCTTTTTCTTCTTAACTCAACCCATTTCCATTAGTTAATCTGTCTGCCACATGGCCCATGGCTCACATGTGTTCCTTACATGCTTCTTCTTGGGCAACTGGCTCAGTCTCTGTGACTCTGCCCTACTTTTCCTACCTATATTGTGATTTCCCCTCCTACTTTTTCTATGGTACCTGTCATGGGCCAAATTAGCTCCTTATTTAAAGATTCACATTCACAACAGACAGAAAGACATTTCCACATCAAAGGTTGGACTTGAACTCTTGATCTTGGTGCCTGTACTACTCAAATTTTGGGATAGTAGGATATTGCTACTTGCCATTCTTTCAAAAGTAATTCTAGTATTATATGTACTTCATAAGAACACAACAATCATTTTTAATGCATAGTATTGTGACATTTTTCTCTTTGCTTTGTTTTTTTCTATTGTAGTCCCCATTGTCTTCCACATTGATTTGTACCATTCTGAACAATTGTTAAATTAGTCATCATCTTATTACTATTTGAAACTTTAATATCATAATCCTTTGGTGAGTGGAAGGAGTTTAACTCTAGTTAAAAATGAGTGTCAAAAAAATGTGTCAACCAGGAAATCTGTAGTCTGTCTTCTCCAAACAAATCCCTGAGTCACAGCACATGCCAACCTATATTGTGGAAATATTCCTCATATGGAATACATGAAACTACAAGCAGAATTTCACTGGCTAAGTGGTGAAACATGGATAAAAATTCAGACCCTTAAAGTAGGCTGTATTTTTTGATGCCTCTGTCAGGGAATCTGTTTCTCTACCCACAAAAACACTTCATACTTAGTGAAAAAAATAATCTGGATTGTGCAACTCTTGTTAACACCTACAGCTGTGCTATCTTCTGTTGTATTAGGGTTTCTCTGGGTCCCGGGTGGCCAGAGATCCGAGACCCACAGACCTGCCGTGCCAGACCCCTCAGCTGCCCAGCCGCCCAGGTCCCCAAAAGTAACTCAGAGGCTTATATTAAGTTCATGCTGTTTGGCCTATGGCTCAGGCACATTGCTAGCTAGCTCCTACATCTTAAATCAACCCATTTCTATTAATCTGTTGGCCACGTGGCTCGTGGCTCACCCGTGTCTCTTTACATGTTGCTCCTTCGGCGGCTTCCGCGCGGTCTCCCTGACTCCACCCTGCTTCTCTCACCTAAGCTCTGATTCTCCTCCCACTTCCTCTATGGTGCCCGCCATGACCCATAACAGCTACTTTATTTAAAGATACAGCACACACAAATGCATTCCCACATCACTTCCCCCTTTCTCTCTAATCAAAAAGGAAGGTTTGGGTGACTGTCCAGGCAGATAGGTGTCATCTCTGTCCTTTCTAGATTTTAGAAGTCGTTTGCACTTCTGGTTTACTTGGGTAAATATTATATCCTTCTGTGGTCTTTGATGTAGTTGAAGATTAGATAGTTATATGTACAGTTTTTCTTAGTCATTTAAAAGATATATTAGATATAAAACTTTAGATTCATAAAGATAAGGTAGATGATAGAGTATTTTCTTTAATTTTGCTAAATACAAATAGACTAGATATTATAACTGTAATTCTTGCTTGATAGCTATTTTGTTATATATAATTTTGCCATGTTAAAATTGAAACCTTCCTTTTTGATTAGAGAGAAAGGGGGAAGTGATGTGGGAATGCATTTGTGTGTGCTGTATCTTTAAATAAAGTAGCTGTTATGGGTCATGGCGGGCACCATAGAGGAAGTGGGAGGAGAATCAGAGCTTAGGTGAGAGAAGCAGGGTGGAGTCAGGGAGACCGCGCGGAAGCCGCCGAAGGAGCAACATGTAAAGAGACACGGGTGAGCCACGAGCCACGTGGCCAACAGATTAATGGAAATGGGTTGATTTAAGATGTAGGAGCTAGCTAGCAATGTGCCTGAGCCATAGGCCAAACAGCATGAACTTAATGTAAGCCTCTGAGTTACTTTTGGGGACCTGGGCGGCTGGGCAGCTGAGGGGTCTGGCACGGCAGGTCTGTGGGTCTCGGATCTCTGGCCGCCCGGGACCCAGAGAAACCTTAATACAACAATCTTCAGAATTTTATTTATCTCAATGAGTGTCAGTGTCATCATCTATAAAACAGAAGACAATTTTGATGCAAATGACTCATATAAAAATTAAAATAAATTATCACTTATAATGCTACCACCACAAAATAATGTATACAGAACAAGTATCATATGTTAGCATTATTTTATTTTGTGCATGTTGATAGAAAAAGACTTTTATCTTAAATAATGTTACAAAAATGAAAATGAATCTAAATTTTGTAGGACTGCATAGCTGGAAACCAATTTTTCCTACAGATTCTGCATATGGAAGCATTACAACATGACAGAGTAGGAATGAATTTCAATACCTGGACATTTGTATTGTACTCATGATATTTAATCTATAACTGGTTCCTGGCAATAAAGAAGAAAAAATTGGCTTTTTATATTAAAAATCAGAGATTCTAAAGAGATTAAAGATCTAAAGATTATTAAAGTATTTTTTAAAAGTTGAAAATTCTTAAAGTTCTTGGTGATATATTAGTGTTCTCACACATGACTTCAGTTAGAAATGTACTGATTTTAAAGATTGAGTATGTAAATGTTTGTTGTGTGTATGATGCATGTGTATATAATATATATGCTGTATGTATAATGCATAAGTGTATAATATATATGCTATGCATGTGTATGTATACTAATGTATACACATGTGTTGGTGTGTGGCAATGAAGTTATTTTCAGGCTGATGTGTTTATGTGGAGGTAGAAGAAAACCTTGGGGGTCTTTCCTTGCCTTAAACTTTGTTTGAGATAGTATGTCTTTATTCTTCTACTGTTCATACCTACCTACATGGCCAAAAATTCCCAGGGATTTTCTTGTCTCTACCCCAGAGTCTCTCAAGGAACACTGAGATTAAAGATAGTCAATACATGTCAAGCTTTTACTAGGACTCTGGTGATTTGAAGTTAGATCATCACGACTCTTCAGTATCTAAGCTGATTTTCCTTTTGCTGTGATAAATTACACCAAAGATAGAAACTTCAGAAAAACAGGATTTATTTTTGGCTCCCACATACAAAGTTCATCTTATCATAGCAAAGACATTAAAGCAGAAGTAACAAACAGAGGTAGCTTCTTATGCTGCATACACAGACAAGAAGTAGAGAGTGTTGAAAGCTTTTGTTCACCGCATTTTTCTTATTATGTAGGATAGGATCCAACCAAGGAATGGAGTCACTCATGATTGGATCTTCCCACCTCAATTAACCTGCTCAGACAGTATTTCTCAGCATTCACAGTGACCTGTCTCCCTGATGATTTTACATTTCATTAAGTAAACAACTGGGATTAATCAACAATTTACCAAAGAAACCATTTCCCCATTTTTTGGGCTTTACTGAGAGAGAGAGAGAGAGAGAGAGAGAGAGAGAGAGAGAGAGAGAGAGAGAGAGAGAGAGAGAGAGAGAGAGAGAGAGAGAGAATATGCAGCAAATCACAATAGTAAGTGGATAGTTTAAATATGAAAGTATATTAAGGTGTGGCTGTAGAGTGGGGGTCAGATAATGGAAGAAAGGGGGAAAATAGGGAAGAACATATGGAAAGAAGAATAGACATAAAGGAAGTATGAGCTGAAAAGGATGAAAAAGAAATTGACATTAAGGGGCTCCAGAAAGGATTTCAACTAAGAAAACAATTAATGTGCTTGTAGAACCAAATAAAGTCATTATCTAGGGAATGGATTCTAACCCATGAATCTTAGCTTAACTTACTATTTAATATAGAGGAGCATTTAAAACCTGCTACTGGTATCAAATCTGTATAGCTGCCTAAATCCATTTAATATGATTATTTTCAACTAGAATGGCTCATTGATGACTTTATTTTATCTCTCTTATCTATGAGTGAATATATTCTTATTGTAAGTACTATAAACAGAATAAAAATGTGCATGAAATAAAGTGTCACCATTAGCTCCCAGTCAGAGATAAATTTCTCAAGTCAGCAAAAAATCTTCAATCTTGTGCACACAAATGCATGATCTTCTGGTTAACACATGCTTCTTTTAGTTATATGCCAAGAGTGCTTACTCAATAGCTTCTGCCTGACAATCCAGGTTAGAGAGCTAAATTTTACTCAAAACAGGGCAAAAATAATTCTAACTCAGGCAACAAGGTCTTGAATCTACCGAGCTTCTAAAAATAAAACATTTCTGTGTTAGCCTCATTTCTAATAAGGTATAAAGGGGTAAATGTTTCAGAAACCAAAAAAACCATTGTTTAAAATTTATCAACCTTCACTTACCTGGCTTACTTTTTTTTCTTTTCTTGGCTGTATTTTATCTCCTCTCCACTGGTCTTTTTTTGTAGATGACCTTTCATCTCATTTCTCATCTGCCGGGCCTATCAACCTTAACTTTGTATCTGCTAAAACTCAGGTAATTGCTTTTAGATGGGTATAATTAAGAAGCCATTAGTGTAAAGTTTCATTCCAGTTTACGCCTTGGTCTGCATTTGAGCAGAGAAATATGAAATTAAGGTATTAGCTCCTTTCAGGGGTATGAGTCACAAACTAATAAGTTTCAAGAGCAGTTTCTCAACTGTAATGATCGTGCTTTTCTCTTTGAAAATCTCTGTGGAGTTATTACAGAGAGATTTTTTTTAAAGAGAGGGGAATAAAAATAGCAACATACTTGGGCTGGGTACATGAATCCTGAAATAAGAAAATTCACATTGCTCTGTGAGATCATATGTATAGAAAGCCACTATTACAATTTAGTCTGGTTTCAGAGAGATATATATCCTGCATGTTATAATAAACATTGGTCTTTGATTTTATAGAGATAAATAAAAGTATGTATATATATATATATATATATATATAGATATATATATATATATATATAATATGAAAGTAGAATGACTTCTAGGGAAATAAAGACAAGTAATAGGAAAAAAGTCTGGGACAATAGATGCTACAGGATAGTGGAAATTTTCTGCATTCAGTATATACTTGTATGGAAATATCTTTTCTAATACTTAACAATGTACAGTGAATGTACACAATATAACGTTAAAAATATTGAATTGATGAATAAACATTTTATGTGCATTTGAGTTCTGCATGCATATATGTTGGATACCATGTGTTATGTAGATTACTGAAACTGAACCACAGTCTTCTGAAAAATAAGCCATGTTATTAACTTATAAGCCATGTCTCCAGTCCAAATTTTAAATGAATAAATAATAAGTGAGCATATAAATAAATAAATAGCACCACTATAAAGGTTACTATTTAACATACACTCCCCCTAAAGGCAGCTATTAGAAGTAATTTAGAGAATTCACATAATGATGATGGAGAAATAAAGAAGTCACACTCTGGTATGAGGAAGTACAACCCCAGTAATAAGGAGAGAACATATCTTGAAGTTCACAGTACTTTATGTCCTATACTGTGGCTACCACAGAAAGATGTGTTCTCCCTCAGTTCTGACTGTGCCATACTTGTCTGAAGTTTTGATAGAGAATTTGCCCTTGCTTCTGGGATTCAAGTATCTCCCATTAATATTTGGCTGTTTCTGACTTGTAACTATGTCTCTGAAATCTCTTTCTACTACAGTGTGAACATTTTGGCAGTTTCTTTACTTTGTTCATGCCATGTTCTTAGAAAGACCTTAGGGATTGTGTTTCAAGCCCACCTTAACCTAGTCTTAACATCCTTAATTACCTTATCTAAACATCCACAAGACAAAGTAGTTATATCTTAATTTTTCATCTGTGAATATTTATTGCCAGATCAGTTCAGATGCCAGGGTACTGGAATTTTATTTATATGTCAGGATCCCACTATATTGATATGACTAGCTTAAAATTCAAAACTCGTTATTTCAATATTCCAAATGAGAAGATTTCAAGAAGATACAGTTGTGCATTGGCCCCATTTAAATTTTTGCTTAATTCTTTTTTTTTTCTTTTTGTTTTCCAATTAGCAATAAATCTATACGTATTTATCTGTCTGTCTATCATGTATCATTGTTTTGAAAGCTGAACCAAGATCTTTGTGCATAGTTGATAACTATCCTACCCATATCAACATTCACAGCCTCATTTAGCTCTGTATACATTAGTTAATTTCTAAAATTGACCTTATCCATGTTGATTTCAGAATGTTAAACTTTAAACATAACAGGTACATCTTCTGGACAGTTTAAAAATAGGCACAAACTAGGATCTCACAACAGTGATACTGATCACCAAAGTAGATAGTCCACAATTCTAATTTTGTTCTCAAAATAAATTGGATGATATGATGTGCCTTGTAGAAGACCATATCATACCATGAGTTGTAAGAGTATATTTTATGGATTTTTATGATTAATTTATAAAATTGGTATATAGTAATATACATATAAGAAAGTGATGATTGATATACATTTACTCCTGCTGTATTAATATTATCTTCTGGCTCCTCCTCATTATTTTGGTATTAAAGCAAATATTTTACTTCAATTGCTCAGCAAAAATATTTCCTTAAGTTGGGTGTTCCCTCAGCAGACTCTGTCCTTTTGTTCTTTTGTTACTTGAGCCTAATCACCAGCATAATCCCATAGTTTATCTTTTTTTCTCAATAGTAGATTATATTTTTTGCCCTAATCCTGTCTAGCCTGAGTAGCCTTCCTAATTTTTCCATGATTGATGGGACAACATTAATAATTGATGAACAAATACTATTACTTGGATAGTTCCAGGCAAGCAGCACAGCTTTCCTCATAAGTTTGATTTACTCACAGACAACAGAATACAGCTATTGTTACCCAAGAATGTTCTGTATATTAGAAACTCAATACTTTTCACAAGGAAATAAGTATTTTAAATATAGAACTCATGTCTAAGTTTGTAGAAAAATGTGAAAACAAATTTATAAATAATAGTAATGACAACAATGATTTATCACGTACATTCTTATAGTTCCAATTCTGAAAGTTTTATAGGTATTATCTGTTGTGGGAATTTGAAACAGATGACAAAATATTTTCTTTAATTTTGCCAAATGCAAACAGACATTGTAACTGTAGTTCTTGTTTGATAACTTCTTAGCTATATGTAGTTTTACTATGTTAAAATAAAAGCCTTCCTTTTTGATTAGAGCAAAAATATAAATGTTGTGGGATGGTCTTTCTGTATACTATGAATATGTTTTGTTCTCATAGTTTGATAAATAAAGCTGTTTTGGTCAATAAAACAGGCAGAATAAAGTTAAGTAGTACATTCAAACTAAAAATAGCAGTGAAGAAAATGGAGTCAGGGTAGATATTGCTAGCTGTCCAAGAAGTAAGATATGAAAAAATTGGTAAGCTGCAGTTCATGTGGTGATACATAGATTAAGCAAGAGCTAACTAGTAGTAAGCCTAATTAATTGGCCAAATATTTATAATTATCATATACTGCTAAATGATTATATGAAAGAGAATAATTTGTTTGAAATATCCATTTAATTTTTACACAAACAGCATGTAATGAGTAGCCCTATTATTCTCATTTTTTAAAATAAATAACTTGAATTTCAAGCAAGTTATGTGAGTTCTATAAGTTTTCACTGTGTCTCGATTCAATAAGATTTCTGCAACAAAATATTTTAGGTGGGTGACTGGTAAAGAATAGAAATATATTGCTCACGGTTCTGAAGATTTGCAAGTCCAGACTCAAGTTGTTGGCAAACTTCAGGTTTAGTCAGGGCTCTCTGCTTTCTTAATCCATGATGGAGCCTAGACCTATGTTCATACAACACAAGGAAAGAACAAGGACCCTTTGGTTTCTTTATTCAAGCATTATTCTATTAATCCATTAATGTGAAACCTTCAGGAAATAATTGTATCCAAAAGGTGAACTGGAGAATAAATTTAAATCATGCAATTTTGAAAGTACACAAATATTCAGAAGGTAGCACAGAGCCATATTGTATTTTATATCCTAATTTAAATAAATTCAATCTATTTTCAACCCTGTTGATATTAATTTCTAAGTTTTGAATGGAGGATTCAGAAACATATGATAGATAAAAACAAAGGACTTTGCTGAATGCAATAGGAAAAGCAATCATGAAAAAAAAAAGAGTTGTCCTGATGCAAATACAAATATAATTGATAAAGACTTCCCCTATGGTATTAATTGAAAAGGTAAGTATATAATAGGTATGAAGGACACACAGAAATGATAAAGTAATAGCAGTTACCAGTACTTCTAAAGACATTATTGTGCTACTGACCCTTATAAAATATAATATCATGGCATTCATCCAAAAGGAAGGATCTAAAATTTTTCTTCTTATAGAAAAGATATTAAAGACCAATGATATCACATTATATCACAGATAACTCATTATAGATTCACACTTGAATATACATCTCTGCATAAATGTGTACATATATAAAGGTGTATATCTTTAATAATTATTGAATCAGTATTCACAACCATAGTGCTACTTCAGCTGCTATAGTTAGGAAAACAACAGAATATTTTGGCAAGGCTTAGTTAAAACATACAGATATTATGTGTAAAGAGGCTTCACATAAAATTTAGCTAATTTGCTTTTGTGAGTAAAAGCCAATGCACAGAAGGATAAGAAACTTTGAAGAGAACTTTTCAACCAAAAGAGCAAGTAGCATGGGCGTTTCTTTAATGTTGGTTAAAAGAAAGTCCTCATTTCTGTGAAGTAACTAAGGCATCCCACAACAGCACTGAATACCACTCCATGATAAAATTGGAAGTATAGCTGATCAGGACTTAATTGAAGAAGTACAATTTCTGAGTAAAGGGTGGGATGGTACATGGAAGAAGATAGGGAGGGGAAAAAAAGCACATAAAGCCCCCATATTTAAGAGAGTGAAATGTGTCTTCTCATCTATAATGCAGCCCCATAATAATCCTGTAAGAATTGAAAATGCCAAGCAATCAAAGGCCATATGTCTTTAGCTCAGATCCACAGAGTATCCATGTATTTTTAATCAAGGCTGCATCTCTGAAACATGTTTATGTTTCCTTGGAACAAAGATGCTCCCACAAATTAGTTTTAGACTGGGCTGCGGGCTGTTGTTACCTCTGGCTATGCCAGCAGAAAATAAGTTGGCAGATTCTCCTATAATGCATGATTGTAAAGCTAATGTAAACTCACTCTGAAAGAGAAAGAACATCAGGCAATCCATTAGGGCAAAGGATAGGAAATCTTACTTCCTATAAGATAGCTCTTCTCCTATTGTCTCTGAATGCATTTAATTCAATCTTTAAAATAATCTTTTGAAACCTTGCAAATACAATATCCTCATCCTCTTACTGCAAGCTCTTTAGTGGAAGCCAACCACATGAAAAATAAGAGCCAGGCTGTAACAAAGTCCACACAACTCATAATGATCTGTGTTACTGTTCCTCTTTCACAGACATGATCTCTTCTGTGCTAAATTTCTTGTCATTGTGATAAAACATATGACAAGAACAACTTAGCTGAAAGAGAGTTTATATTGGCTCACAGTTCATAAACACACCCATGGGAGGTCAGGGTGGCAACAGCTTCAAGTGGCTGGACACTATGTGTGTGGAGTCAGAAAGCAGAGTGTAATGAAGGCTCATCATCACCTGGCTTTCCTGTTTATATGTCATCTGGTGGTTAGGGTAGGCTTTCTAACCTTTATTAGTATAACGAAGAAACCATTTCACAAGCATACAAGAAATTTGTCTTCCAGTTTACCTAGAGTCTGTTAATTTGACAAATGATTAAGTAATCATAGTACCTGCATTGCCATTGCTTCTATCACAGTCTTTATGTTTCTAACCTGATTTAGTTCCTAGTCACTTATTATTCATTATTCATCCATTGACTCACTAAATATTTAACACCAAGTTTGCTAAGGACTTGCATAGGTGTTACACATATGTCTACCAAGAAATCTTTTGTAACATATCCAGTAGCAGACCACAGATTAAAAAAAAAATCAAAGAAATGAAAATAAAGTATAGGGATAATATCAGAATTTGACAATTGCTTTATAAATTAATAAAGTAAAGCTGTCACCAATGGGGTCAGGATTAAGTAACAGATAGTTTTATGTGTGAAATAAATATAATTTGTGGTAGTTTCTAATGTAATGCATTTCCACTTACTGTTTTCTCTGAAAATATCTTTCACCCAGATATTTGTGCAAGGTTCTCATGACTCATTTTTCAGCTCTATGTCATCTCTCTGAAGGATCATATGGTATTCCCCAATGTGAACATTTTCCACCTTATCTTGTATGATTGTATTCAGCCAAACCTACGACTGTATTTTTGAATTATTAACTGATTTCTTTTTACTAAAAGCCATGTATTGTAGGCCGCATGAGACTAATATCCTTAATATTTCACCATTAGATATTCAAGATCTGGATCTACACCAAGCACAGATTAGGTACTCAAAGTTGAATGTTTTTTAGATAAAGAAATGGCTAAAGTAGCTAGATATTTAGAACAAAGAAAATATAAAATATTTGGTATTAAAGTATAAACAGATATCCTCCATTTTATAACTAGCATAATACATAATTTTAAGCAGTACAGTTTTATAAATTCAGGAATTTTTTCTCCTGGTGAGGAGAATAAGTAAAATGACCAAAATTACATGTAGAATACACTTTTTTTGCTTTATATAAGTTTTGTTAGTTGAATCCTCTTCCTGTGCCGAATCCCTCTTTAAATAAACTTAAAGGAGATTTGTCATTTCTTCCAAAGGTTTCAGTAGTTTCAATGTCTCTGAGATAATAGTGAGGTATTCCATTATGTGTAATGTTAAGGCTCAGTAAAGATGCTTACCTCGTAGCATTCAAAAAGCATATAAAATAATGAAAGGGCTGGTAATAGATAAATCTTCAAGGTCATGTACCCAATATCCTAATGTTGAGTTCATAAATGAGTTAATTCATTCATAAAATGAGATCTCTTGTGCTGGAGAGATGGTTCAGATGTTAGAAACACAGGCAGCTCATCCAGAGGTCCTGAGTTCAATTCCCAGCAACCACATGGTGGCTCACAACCATCTATAATGAAATATGAAGCCCCCTTCTGGCATGCAGGAGTATATGCAGACAAAACACTATATTTATACTTTAAAAAAATTGACTCCTCATGGTCCTATTTATCATGATATCAATTTTAAAAACATAGAACACACTGAGGGAAACTACAAGTCCAAGCAGAAACTTCCTCAAATCAGCTTGACCTCTACATTTTCAAAATCATCACCCTGGCCCATACATATTCTCACTTCTTCTATTTTATTGTCATCCAAAACATTTTCCAAAGCTCACTATAGACAGATGAACTTCTGTAAATGCATACTGTTGTATGTTTTCTATTGTTGAAATGACCTTTCAATGATTACTAATCAACCATAAAGTAGAGGCCAATATTTTAAAGTGGTTTCCAAAGACTTTAAGTGCCAGATGCTGAGCATTGCTCTTTTTATCATTCAGTACTTTTCACCAGATATATAACATATTCAGGCTAAATGCTTGTAATGTCCTGAACTACCTACCATGTAAATTACTAAACAGTCAGTACTGTGCTTGAATATTTTTCTATGACTTGCTAAGTCACAGTCTCAAACTATCTTGCATTCCCTGTCATATTCATTTATCTGAAAAGTGGATTGCTATTGTTTGATTTTTCTTGTCTATCATTCTTGCAAGAACTAAGAAACAAAATAAAAGAGGTAATCTCTCTTTACTTTTTGCTTATAGTTCAGGAAATTGCTTGATGTTATCTTCTGGTAAAATGTAAGGTATTATCTTCCATGCTAAAGATTCTTTCATAAAGTTTGATATTCTGTGGCAACATTACTTAAAAAAAATACAGTAGAAAGTTGAGGGAACATAGCTCATATCTTAATAATGTCACAGAGTATGATCAGGTCTTTTGGGCAGGAGTTTCAGGAACCAAAGCACTGATCTATCAAGATAAGAATTGTGAAGAATACTGGAAATACTAACATAGGACCTTTGGGATTTAGAGGATCCCTGTATGACTGCTGCCATGAACTGGACTGTGAGATAGTAGGACTTGTTGGTATTTCAATACAATTAGGACTGAAAATGACAAATGAAGGAACAGAATTGGAGAGGATTTGCCTTTGAAAGCATGTGCCCAAGAATCCTACTCACTAAGGAAGAAGTGAGGACTCCTTTATGAACTTGGATAACATTTGGGGGGGTTGATAGAATGTTTTTACCTTTTTCTTTCTTTGTTAACTCCAGTATGAAACCTTCCTATATAGGCTATTACAGCCTATAATTTATTATGCATCCCAAGACAGACTCAGATTTACGACTTTGCCTAATTTAACTTCCACATTCCAGGGTTACAGCCAGGTACCATGTCTTCTCTTGAACTATAACTTTGACTCTTTTTCTCTTATTTAAGGACATTCTGTTTAGTTTATTTCATACTTTTCTACAATTGCTTTATTCTGTGCACTTCAAATTCTCACTTCCTATATTAGACACCACAATTTTATGTTGTTGACTACTTCCTTCTTCCAATAGTACACATTCAAAATTATCACAGTTGTTCAACTAAACAAAGGGTCCTCTAATTAGCAGATCATTCCATGCTTAGAAAATATATCCTGAACATACTGTGCTTTTATGTCTGGCCAGCAAATCCAGCAGCATCAGACCATCATTTACCTGAATTATAAGCATCCAAGTCATCATGGTAAGATGTTACCCCAAAGATAATTATTTTATGTGATTGTAGGGCATCATATCGAATAAGAAAGAAAAGCATCTTTCTGGCCTACAGCATATAATCATCTCATAGAAACTCTGTTTACGTGTATCTTTGTGGTGATCCATACTGGGAAATCACCCTCTCTGTATACATTGGTGCATATTACTTATATGTTTGCATGTGTGTGTGTATTTTCGTGTATGTAGGGAATACATGCTCTGTATATACGCTATATATATACAGAGAGAGAAAGAGAGAGAGAGAAGCAAGAGGTCTCTATTATGAGTTATTCTTCAAAAGATGTCAGTGATGGTTTTTTGTTTCTAAGACATTGTTTTCACTGGAACAGTACCCAAAGTTTAGGTTAGCATGGATGGCCTTTGAGTTCAGGAATCTACCATCCTCCTTTTCTTGAGTGCTAAGATCACAGCTGTAAAATTTCATTGTATACTTTTTATATGACTGCTAGAGCTCAAACTTGAACCTTTACTCTTGTGTAGCAAGCACACTTGAACTCGTCTTTATCCACAGCTCCATTTCAATCACTTAAATGTTAGTATTGTCCCTAATGTTAGGACAAAATAGTTCAGAAAAGCATAAACTTATAAAGCTTATATTATGGTCATTTCCCATGCATGACTGAGATGTGGCTATTCTGAATAAGACTTCCTGAAAGCTTATAAGCATTGGCATTTTTAAAAAAAGACTCTGTTGTATTCTAAAGGTCTGTTGTACCACTATTTTGTGCATACACTGGTTTGACACTATGTAGGCTAGCACTGTTTTATTAGTGATTGACAAAGATTTAGTGTTTTTATTTTGATTCAAAAAAGTATCCCTATCTCTAAATACAACTGTTTGAAAGACTCTAAGAAGAGAATCTTCTCTATTTAAAATCTAATTCATATTCTTAGCATATCTTTTATGCTTTCCACAGTAGCTGTCTAAACATGACAGAGCAGTGCCATCGACCAGAGACTTGCTGCCCTTTGAATATGAGAGATTCTGTTTCAGCAATCCCAGAGAGGCAGGTTCTCCTGCTTCTGTTCATGCAGCCAATGATAAATGCACTCATGTGAGTAAAATATATATATATCTTTCTGCAAAAGCAATGATTAGGATTATTAAATTATTTTTCAATGTTTGATATTATAAATTTTCTAGGAGAATATGTCCTTTTAAAGTAGTTGTAGAAATTGTAGATATGAATAACAAGTGGTTAAATATTTATATCTACAATATTACATCATTTAATCTACACAAAATTTTAGAGATTAACACAATTATTCTTATTACAAAAAGCAAAAATCAAGACACAATGATTAGGAAATATACTTAAATGTAGCAAAGAAGTGTTAATGTTATATGCAAAAAGCATATATGCTTAGAAAGAGTTTCAGCATAGTTATGAATAATATATTACATGTTTATATATAAAATACATATGGATGTGTCTATGTGTACATAAATAAACAGATAAACAGATAGATACATATAGACAGGGATCTCATTTCCCTGTATTTAAAATAAAGTTCTGCTTTTTTCCCCCAATTTGTAAATGAGAGAATGAGATTCAGACAAATTTTCTACTCATTCAGAGAATTTGTGCATTTTTTTAAGAAGATACATAAAGTATTTATAATTTGGGAGACCATCAAGGATTTGGTGCTAGGTGTAAGAGGACAAGAAGATGAGGTGAGACAAACCAAAAAAAAAAAAAAAAAAAAAAGTCACAAGGACACCAATTCTGTCTTTTTAACTGGCAAATCTTCATTTTCTGTTGAGTTATGTATGAGAAAGCATTGTATTTGTGTTCAAAGGGCAAGCTTGAGAAAAAAAATCTTAGGATACTTTCTGCATTCTAAGTGGCACAGTGATGAAGGGAACGGGCCTCATTCCAAGTTGATTAGTTCTGCTACCTTCTCATTATTGTTCTGCCTGAAGTTTGGCACGCAGGCAAGGTCATTCCATGCATGGGTCTGCATGACTTCACTGATTCTGCCAGAGTTCTTTCCCATCCACAACTCCACCCCCACCACAGCATGCCACCTGCACTAGAGAAAATTAAAAAGCAGCCTATACATTTTACATGAGCTCCCAGGACCAGTGAGAAATTAATATTATGTTGTCTTTTGATAAAGATACAGCTGTTTTATAAGATGCTCATCCAATTCAGTAATATAAAACCATGTTTAAATTCCTCCATGTAGCCCGAACTTCAAGACGAGAAAAAGAAATGCATAAAGATACAGAAGAATATTTCTGAGCAAGATTTCACCTATCAGTTCACCTTACAAAATTTCAGGGTTAAATATTAGATTTCCACCCTTGCCAACCTCTTTGGAGCCTTATTAGTTCTGTGTTGCTGCTGCCTGAGCCTTGTCTCTTTTTATAGTCTCATGCTCTGATACTTCTGATTTCTCAAGGCTGAGTTCAAAACCTTGCTTTTCATGAACTTATCTGATTTTCTCAACGTAAGATGTTCTTGAATGTTGGCTTTTCTATTCAGGAAGTAAAAAAAATTGCAGCTGTATTTTACCATTGTCTTAAAACACAGAGATAATAAGGTTGCATGCAGTTGAGGCATTCCTGCAAAGATAGGAATTAAAGAAGAGATTATGAAGCCTGGAATACAAAGGTGAATTTGAGGATAGACTGCGAATATTGTTTGTAAATGATTTTCATCAATGTGAAAAATGAGTGGACAGAAGAAGTGAATGATAATAAAGATTGATTTTGACAGGATGTGCAGCAGGGTCACCTCATGATCAGAAAGCAGAGAGCTCTGAACTAGGTAATGCTAATAACTAGTCAACACGAGCTTGAATACATGAGTCCAGGGGGACATTTCACATCCAAACAGTAAATCTGAACTACATATTAAAGCACTGTCTCAAAATCAAGTAAGTAAATGAATAAATAATTAACAGTTTTTCAAATATACATTGCCTCTACAGGTCTATCTTAAGCCTGACACAGGAGAGTTAGAAATAGAATAAGATGATTTGTAATAAAACATTACATTTATTATTTAGAAAATTGTTTAAAATCATGGTTTCATGTATATTAAGACTAAGTCAGCTTACTAGTTTCATTTCAGATATTTCTTTATGCCTCTTATCCCCAGGAAAGTACTCAAAGGGTAAACAAAAGAATAAAGCAGAGTAGAATGTATTTCACAACCACTGACTGGAGAGGATTGGAGATAGTCAGTTCAATATATATACAGTCCTGCAGTAAACCATCTTTACTAATAAGATGTGAATAAAAGTGTCTAACATTCAACAGTAAAGGACTTGAGTGAGAGCCACAGAATGAGGGTGTTTACAATGGATAGGGTATTGTCATAGAAGAAAATAGCACGTGGAAAATGGGTCTTCAAGCATAGAGACCAAACCATAATCTTATCTCTTTTTGGTACATAAAAACTTTATCATTGTCATTAGATAATAATTACCATTTATAAGTTTTGTCTGATCAATTTGACAATATTTTAATGATACTAGGTAATTCCATCTGCCTCAAACATATTTCTCTATACAAAACCAACAATGCCAATTGTTCAACCAATACTGCCTCTTGAAAGGTTTTGCCTAGTAGACTTCCTCCATTCTTGTAAAAAGCTTAATATCATCCATTTTTGCTGATGTATCTTTATTATATTTTAGTTGAACATAATGCCCCATTCTGCATATGCCTAACCAAACTTCTAGGCCAAGTGAAACTCAAAGTATTCAATAAAAATGTCACTCTGGATCTCTGTATGTGCTTTCTGCTGTAACTGATTTTGTGCCTTTCTGTCTCAGTGGAGCATAAATGTAAGTGATGTCAGGAAGTGAGCCAGATTTTGAAGGTTCAAGAGGTGAAGTGGCAGCTGGGAGATTATAGAGGCTGGGATGCTAGAAAGATACTGACAAAGATGACTCAGATAATTTCATCAAATATAAAGTCATACACCATCCCCACTGAGTACTATCACAGTGGGTTTTTACTTCACACAATGAATTTAGCAGGCTATTTTTGATGACATGCTGAGATTGTGTGAACATAATTAATACAGGAATGTATTTTCTTCTTGCATGTATTTCAGTAAAAGAAGATTAAAAATATTTCAAAAGATAGATACTAAGCATCCTTCTACTATGGATATTCTAAAATCTTATAATGTAATTTAATCTGAGAGGTAACCTTGCTTCCAAAGGTCACAAAGTCAAATATCAACTGTCCGTATAAAATCAAATGATTAATCATAGTAAGAATAGCAGTCACTAACTCCGGTCTGATAAACTAGCACTAGGGCAGAACTAGTGATTCAGAGTACACAAAGTAAACTTCAAAAATAATGATTTAGGAGTAAGTGGAAAACATCTTTACCATAGATTGGCCATGTGAACCCTGGACAGTAATGCAAATGCATTTATATTTTCTAATTCAATCTATTATCTTGATTCTAACTGTGAGGTGTTATTGAAGGTATCATCATTTATAGAAAAAAGAGTCAGTATATTCAACAAGGTTTGTTCTCTAATGCCTGATCTCAAAATATGGATATCAATATGAACTGTATTTATAAAGGAGATACTGTTTCACATTTGGGTGAAAATTTTAAGACAAGGTCTGAGACACTTTCTTTTCTGGAGTAGTGTTCCTATAGTCTAGTTTTAGTGGAATGCACAGTCTATAGATAATTTCTCACTCATATTTGCCATGCAGTGTGCATAAAAGGGACCTTAATCAGTGATACACTCAGAGGCTTATGTGGCCTATAAGACTGCAGTCCTGAATGTGTGAAATGGACAGAGAAAACGTGTGTGTATGTGTGTGTGTGTGTGTGTGTGTGTGTGTGTGTGTGTGTGTGTGTGTGTGTGTGTGTGTGTATGTATGTGTGTGTTGCATAAATGCAAGAATAATGCAACAGGGGAGGTGATATTTTGATGTTTCATGTCTGATTCACTTATTTTCCAATTCATATTTTGAGACAAAGTCTCTCACTGAAGCTGGAGTTAACTGATTTGCTAGACTGTCTGGTGAGCAAGCCCCTGCTACATATCCTCTTATCTCTGCCTCCCAGCCCTATAATACAAGCACATCTCCATGCCCATTTTTTCATTTACATAAAAGCTAGAGATTTGAACACAGATCTTAATAAGGCATTATGCTATCTCCCAAACCTGTTCTGTTATATGGAGGAAAATATGTACTTATACTTAATAGATCTTATCAGGTGGTCAGTTGCAGAGCCCTATAACTCAGTTTACAGAAAAGCACATTTAACTCATGTTATACTACTCACTTTCATTCACAACCTTATCTCCATGTCAATAAGCAGCTGCTCATAAAACCCAAAGAAATAAGTGTCTTGCCTTCAGATATTTTTTCTCATTGTCTCTGGTCTTATCACTTATATCCTGTGAGTATCACTCCATTCTGACTGCTAGTTTTCCATAATCATTTTTCCTGCTCATTTTCTGAGCTACTTAACCTTACTGAAGATTTTTGAGAATTATGTCCATGGCTTCCTATTTGGTTGGCCTACCTTCATATTCTCCTCCGTAAACACTGGGATTCACTACTAAAATAATTGCATGGTGGCAATATACCTATCCCTTAAAAATAGTTATATTCTTTATGTCCTTCAACAATATTCTCTGCCTTAGATGTTGATTAGAAATGATTCATCTAAAATTTTCCAATCCTAAACTAAGCCTTGTCACCTATGTCCAGTTTATGGACTTTAAAGTCATATTCCTTGAGATTAAGTTTCTGCCTCATTACTTACTAATTATGTGGGTTTTGTTTATGTTTATCTAGGCCTTGATAGTTCAATTGTTCAATGAGTATCACAGAAAGAATACAAAAAAATAGAAAGTAGATGTTTTCTTGCTTAGATACTGAGTTTGTGGAGATTAATTTAAAATCTTATTTAACAAGTTGAAAGCTAAGGCTGACTTGGAGTTTTATCCACGTAGTATTGTTTATCCAGTTTTGTTTTTAAGCTAAAATCGAAAGGAAAGAAATAATTGTCCTATTGCCCAAGAATTGATATATTAGCTTCATTTGATAATAAAGAGTCATGGGACATTTCAAGAAGATATTAGAAATGTTTTTATATAATAGATAGATAGATAGATAGATAGATAGATAGATAGATAAATAGATAGATAGATAGATAGAGATGTAAGTAGAAAATAAACGTGTAAATTACATTAAAAGGGGCTGAAGAGGAAGCTGAGAAATTAAGAGCTTGTCCTGCTTTTGTATAAAATCCGTTTGGTTTTCTGCACTCAAGTCATACAGTTCTTAATGTCTATAATTTCATCTTCAGAATACTAAACACCATAGCCTCTGCAGGTAACATCAGCAGACACAAATGCACACATATCCAGAGAGAGAAAGAAAGAGAGAAAAATAAATATTTTTTAGTTAAATGTTTTTTTTTTTACAAACCAACCAAAGTTCCCCTTCTATCCTCTCCTCCCACTGACAAGCAGCTTTCCCCAAACCCACCCCACAGTCACACTTCAAAGAGGATAAGGTCTATCATGGAGAACCATAAAAGTCCATGGTATCATTTTGATGTAGGACCAATCCCCTCACCCATATGCCAAGACTGAGTGAGGCATCCCTTTATAGGGAATGGGTTCCAAAAAGCCAGTTCATGCACGAAGGATGAAACCTACTCACACTGCCAGAGGCCCCACAATCTGACCAAACCACAAAACTGTATCAACATGTAGAAAGCCAAGTTGGGTTCCATGCAGTTTCCCAAGCTGTCCATAAAGAATTAATCAGCTCCCAGAAGCTCTTGTCAATTGTCTCTGTGAGTTTCCTCATTATGATCTTGACTTCTTCACTCATATAATTCATCATCCCTCTCTTCAACTAGACTGGGAGATCATCCCACTGCTTAGCTGTGCATCTCTGCATCTGTTTCCATCATTTGCTCTTCTATGATAACAATTAGGGTAGGTCATCAATTTGATTACAAGAAAGACAGCCAGTTTAGGTACTGTCTCCATTATTATTTGGATTGATCCTTGGGATGAATTATTGATATGATTATTACCTGGGTCATCTTTGGGATTCCTAAGAATTTCTCTAGCACCACATGTCTCCCTAACCCTAATATTGCTTCCTCCATAAAGATACCTATTTTGTTGTTTGCCCTCTCTGTCCTTCCTCAAACTTTACCATTCCATTCCCTCATCTTCTTTTCTCACATGCCCACATGCTCCCAGTTACTAAGGTGATCTTCTCTGCTTTCCCTTCCCAGGGAGATCCATGGACATCACTCTTTGGGTTATTATTACCTAATTTCTCTGAGATTGTGGGTTATAGGCTGGTTATCCTTCACTTTATGTCTAATATCTATTTATGAGTGAGTACATACCATGTCTGTCTTTCTAGATCTGGGTTACCTCACTCAGGATGACTATTTCCAGTTAAATCCATTTGCCAACAAATTTTAAGATGTCTTTTTAATTTTTAAACTGTGTAAATATCACAAATTTTTGTATCCATTCCACAATGAAGGGGCATCAATATTGTTTCTATATTCTGGCTACTACAAATAATACTACTATGAACATAACTGAGCAAAATATCATTCTGGTATCAATGTTCATCCTTTGGGTATATGCCAAGTGTGGTATTTGTCAGTCATTAGAAAGACTGATTCCCACATTTCTAAGAAAACATCATAAATATTCCCAAATTGACTGTACAAGTTTACACTCCTACCAAAACAGAGAGGTGTTCCCCATGTTCCACATCCACTTCAGCATAAGCTGTCAATAGTGTTTTTGATCTTGGTCATTATGACAGATATATGAGGGTATCTCAGGTTTTTTTTTTTTTTTTAATTTGCTTATCCCCTATGGCCAAAGATACCGAGCAATTCTTTACATGTCTTTCTCAGCCATATGAGAATCTTGGGAATTCTCTGTTTAGATCTGCACTCCATTTTTTTTTTATTGGATTATTTGGCATTTTGATGCCTACTTTATTGAGTTCTTTATATATTTTAAAGATCACTCCTCTGTCCAATGTATGGTTTGTGAAGAAATATTTTTTCCATTCTGTAAGCTTTCTTTTTGTCCTATTGGTCATGTTCTTTGCCTTACCTAAGCTTCTCAGTTTTAGGCAGTTCCATCTATTAAGGTTGGTTCTTAGTGTCTGTGCTACTGGTGTTATATTTAGGAAGTAGTCTCCTGTGACAGTACATTCAAGGCTATTTCCTACTTTCTCTTTTATTATGTTTAGTGTAACTACATTTATGTTGAGGTCTTTGATCCACTTGGACTTGAGTTTCATGCAAGGCAATAGAAATTGATCTATTTTCATTCTTCTGCATGCCACCATCTAAGTTGTGCCAACACAACTTATTGAAGATGCTTTCTTTTGCTTTTTTTTTTTTTTCATTTTATATTTTTGGCTTTGTTTTCAAAACTCAGATATTTATAGCTGTATAGATTAATATCAGGGTCTCAATTCAATTCCATTTTGATTTACATGTATATTTTTTTGCTAATACCAAGCAGGCTTTTTTTTTTTTTCTATAGCTCTATAGTAGAGCTGAAAGTCGATAGATGGTGACATTGAAAGTTCTTTATTGTGCAGGATTGTTTTGGCAATCCTGGGGGTTTTGTTTTTTCATATGATGTTGAATATTTTTATTTTGAAGTCTTCAAATAATTTTGTTGGTGCTTTGATGGGGATTGCATTGAATGTGTAGAGTGCTTTTGTAAAGATTGCCAACTTTACCATGTTGATCCTAGCTATATCCAAAGGAGATTTTTCTACTTTCTGATATCTTCAACTTATTTCTTCAAGTACTTAAATTTCTTGTCATACAGATCTTTCACTTGTATGTGTGGCATTACCCTAAGATATTTTATATTATTTTTGACTGTTGCAAAGGGTGATGCTTGCCTGATTTCTTTTCAGCCCTCTTATCATTCGTATATAAGAGAGCTATAATTTTTTTTGGTTAATCTTGTATTCTGCCTCATTGTTGAAGGTGTTTATCAGAAGTAGAAGTTACCTTATAGAATTTTAGAGGTAACTTAGTTATACCATCATAGCATCTACAAATTGTGGAAGTTTGACTTCTTCCTTTTCAATTTGTATCTCTATAATTTCCAACTTTTTCATTGCTCTAGCTAGGACTTTGAGAACTATATTGAATAGATATGGAGAGAGTGCACAGCCTTGTTTTGTTCTAGATTTTAGAGGGATGACTTTGAGTTTTTCTTCTTTTAGTTTGATATTAGCTTTCAGTTTGCTATATATTGCCTTTAGTATGTTTTCTTGTATCCCTGATAGCCTTGATATCTTCAAGCCCATTAACATGAAAGGATGTTGGATTTTGTCCAATATTTTTTAAGCATATCATGAAATTATCATAAGGTTTTTATTTCTTTCAGTTTGTTTATATGGTGGATGACATTGACAGATTTTTGCATATTGAGCCATCACTGCATCTCTGGGATAAAGCCTACTTGGTCATGGTGAATTTTTTTTTTTTTTTGTATTCTTTTTTCAATTTTCCAGTATCTTATTGAGTATCCTTGAATCAATGCTCACGAAGGAGATTGGTCTGTAACCTTTGTTGAATACTTTTTGTGGCTTAGGGATCAGGGTTATGTAGTGGAATTTTACTTACAAGGCACCAGTCCAAGATTATTATTTATTAAAATATAAATCAGCACTTATGATACAAGTAACAGCTTATAGTGGCACCTGAACAGGGACTGGAGTATCCGAGCGATGGTTGAGCAATGGATTCCAAACCGGTCTCTCCAGCAGTCAGGAACCAGGAAAGGAGGTCCTCGTGTCCCAGAAGCCCCTTATCAGTGGGGTTGGCCACACCCCCTCCAGGAGCCCCGAACTCTGGATAAGTTCTTTGGATCTTATTGGCTGATGCCTGAATCCCACCACATCTCCCCCTTTTGTCTAACTATAAAAGTTCTACACTAAGACTATGTACAATAGGAATTATATTTGTGTTGTTTCATTGTAAATAATTATCCCACACCCTGGTTTAATAAAAAGCGCTGATTGGCCAAAGGTAGGCAGGTAGTGTGTGGGGGGCTACTGGACTAAGAAAACTCTTGAGAACAGAATGCCAAGCACAACGCCAGAGAGAATCCAGTGGAAGCAGAGGACAACCATGCTGCTGTGAGAAAAGGTACCAAGCCCCATGGCTGAGCAGGATAAAAGTCATGGGTTAGATGAAGAATAGAGAGCTAGCAAGTTATATGCCTGGGCCTTAGACTGATCAGCCTAAAACTATTGAAAGCATCTGTGTGTCTCTGTGGGACTGTGGGGCTGCGGGACTGTGGGTCCTAAACCTTGAGGTTAGGCCCAAAAGTCCGGGCCAGAAATCTCCTACTACAGGGTTATATGACTGTAGCCTCATAATAAGAGTTTGGCAATGCTCCTTTGATTTCTATTATGGGGAACAACTTAAGGAATATTGGTAATAGTTCTTTAGAATTCTGGTAGAATTCTGCACTGAAATTATTAGACCTTGTCATTTTGGTTGGTAGACTTCCAATGACTGCTTCTATTTTCTTAGTAGCAATAGGACTATTTAAGTGATTTATCAGGTTTTAATTTAAATTAGTAACAGGTACTTATCTAAAAACTTATTCATTTCTCTTGGGTTTTTCAATTTTGTAGAGTACAGGGTTTTGAAGCTTGACTTAAAGATCCTCTGGAGTTCATAAATGTCTGTTTTTATACCCCCTTTTCATTTCTGATTTTCTTAATTTGATATTTTCTCTCTGCATTTTGGCTAGTTTGAAATTATATTTATCTATCTTGTTGATTTTCACAAGTCTTTGCTTTATTGATTATTTATATTATTCTCTTTATTTCAATTTTATTGATATCAGCCCTGAATTTGATGATTTCCTGCAGTTTGTGCCTTCTGAGTGAGTTTAATTCATTTTGTCCTAGATGTTTTGGGTGTGCTGTTAAGTTGTTTGTGTGATATTTCTTCAGATCTTTTATGTAAGCACTTAGTGCTATAAACTCCTCTTAGCTCAGATTTCATTGTGTCTTGTATGTTTGTGTATGTTGTAGATTCATTTCACTAAAATCTAGAAAGCCTTTGATTTCTTTATTTTCTCTTGACCCAGAGGTGTTTCAATTGAGAGTTGTGCAGTTTCCATCAGTGTGTAGGCTTTCAGAGGTTTTTGTTGTTGTTGAACTTTAACTTTAGTCCTTAGTGATCTGAGAAGATACTAAAAGTTACTGCAATGTTTGTATCTATTTACATTTGCTTTATGACTGAGAATATGGTTGGTTTTATATAAGGTTCCATATAAGGGTGGTGAGAAGGTATATTTATTTTGTGTTTGGGTGGAATATTATATATACTCAATATATATATTGAGTCCATTTGAGACATAACATCTGTTAGTCTCTTGTGGTTTTTTGTTGTTGTTGTTGTTTCTGTCTGGTAGACTTGTCCATTGATGAGAGTTGGGTGCTAAATTTTTCTACTATTAGTATAGAGTTTAAGTTTAGTAATGTTTATTTATATATGTGAGTGCTTTTGTATTCGGAGCATAATTGTTCAAGAATGAGACTTAATCTTGATGGATTTTTCCTGAGATGAATATGAAATGTCCTTCCTGCTCTCTTTTGATTAATTTTAGTTTGAAGTCTCTTTTGTTAGCTATTAGGATAGCTAGAACAGCTTGCCTCTTAAGTTCACTTGGTAGGAAAGCACTGGCCATTTTTGAGGAATTTTATGTGTAGAATAGAATTCTTACATCAACTGAATGAGGTAAGGAACACAATGATGTCAGTGAGTCAAGGCCAGAGCAACAGTTAAATGACAATTCCGGGTTACATGGCCAATGACTGACAAAATTTTTAATATAAATGGAGTTAGACTAATACAGCTCTGCTATGCATCAAACTTAGCAGTTTTCCTTGGTTTCATGACAAACTAAACCTGATCACTGTTGTAATACAGAAGCCTGGATAAATTTATTTGTGTTCATCAGGTAGATAAACTACTCTTCATATGTACAGGAAAGCTTCAACTAAAATCATTTCTAGTTGTTAAAACCAACTTTATCTTAAGCTAGAATATCTTTTCCAAGAATGTATTCCATATTATCAATAGTCACTGACAGAATATAATTTAATGTGTTATTTATGTCAATTTGGGGGCATTTAAAAACAATGTACAAAGACCTTTGGCCAAACTTCAATGTCAGCTGAACATAAACAGAACAAAGTCAGTCCGACAGTGACATATGAAAACTTTCCCCCTGTAATTATTCTAATACCAAAGGTCCTAACTCACCTCCCCCTACAGATGTACAGTAAAATCCATCAGCAGAACCCAACCTTTGTAACAGTTTAGCCAGGACAAGATAGCTCACAGTGTGAGATTGCCTCCAAATGAAGACAGCCTCCCAGGATGTGAAGCTGACTACAATGTGACTATGTTGCTTATGAGTTAATAACAGTCATGCAGAACTTATACACTCAACTTCAACTAAAAAAAAAAATCGGAGTTACTCAGTATTTAAACCACTACTCATATTATCATAGTATAATTCTTTACCTCTATAGGCAAGAGAACATTTACTAACTCAGTTAACAGTTGAGAAGTAACCCTCTCAACTAAATATCCTGTCAAACTAGGTTGAGCCAGAAAAGAGACTGAGAGAGAGAGAGAGAGACAGAGAGAGAGAGAGAGAGAGAGAGAGAGAGAGAGAGAGAGAGAGAGAGAGAGAGAGAGACAGAGAGAGACAGAGAGAGAGGGAGGGAGGGAGGGAGGGAGGGAGGGAGGGATGGAGGGAGGGAGGGAGAGAGAGAGAGGAGAAGGAGGGAATATCACAATGTTCTTCAGCTCTATAGGGTACTGAGGTTGAGGTTGTTCACTAAATATGTCTGGTTCTTCTTCTGAGAACTACTTCTTATTACTGTGGTTCTTCATATACATGGAGTTGAACACAAATATAAACTACATTAAAGGAATGTGAAGGGAATAGTATGCATTTTCCCTAGAAGTAGTCTTTCATAGGTGGCCAGGCTTTTCTTGTATCCACTTTGATTTTCTTCAGTGACAGTAGAAACTGTGTCAGAGGGAGGGACATAAACCTCTAACAGCAAACCTTGAAAGAATACAATAATTAAAGTACTTCACAAAAGTATTATGGATTTGTGTTAGAGGTTTAAGGAGTTTTTTGATTATTGTTGTATCATTCCTTTATGGTGTTTGGTGTGTAGTATAGATATTTTTCACTGTATTTAGCAAGATACCATAAAAAATGAATAATTACTAAATACTAAGTTGAAATAGAAGGGAATAAATTCAAGAATTTTAGGATTTTATAATACTGAAGGAGCAAATTTCTTTTTAAACTTTGTCTATAAAAGAGATAACTGAGAGCTGTAGAAAACTTAGTGCTATAACAAGGACCAAATGAAAGGAATGGCCACCATGACTACTGTTAGTCTTAGAGTCAATTAATACATCCCAGATTAAATAATTAAATCTTTGTATCTAATAAATCAACTTGATTGTACTAAAAAAAAAAGAAACTTTGTCTTTCCTTTGGAAGAAAGGCTTATACATATTATTACCTCCTATAATTACAATGGTTAGAAATTAAAGTAGAGAAGAAACAATGAAAAATTCTGGAAATCCAAACCATTCCCAGTCCCCCACCCCCACCACAAACACAAAAACACATGGGGCAGTGGGGGAAAATTTGGTGAATTTGTTTAAATACTTGGATTCAAAGAGATATGGAGTTTATTAACATTTTAAGTAAAGAGTGTTGCAAAGAGGTTTCCATTGTAACTATGGGATTTGAAATAATAAAGAAATCTAAAACCTCTAAGAAGGAAGAGTCTTTTAAATGCCTCTTATGAAGCACAGTAGTGGGAGACCACAAGTGACTCCATAGTAAGGCCTAATTCCATCTTGGCTCAAGTTCAGAGAAGAGCTCATGTGTGTTTCACTCAACTAGAATGTATTAGTTTTAGGTTTGGCCAATGGCATGGTCATTAGGTGTCTTACTCCTCAAGGTCAAATAACAGGATTTTTGTTGCAAGGAGTGGTTACTAGATGTTTTGAGAATTAATGTGTCTACACTTGTCTGTATTTTGTACTTTGAATCATTGTGTTCTAGAGAGGAGGAGGTCTTTATGCTTCCCATGATTTGGGTATAAAAATATCTGAGAAATAAACTTGAGGCTTTATTATTTACTGAGAGTCTTCCTGAATCTATTTTTTCTCTCTGTTTTTTTTTTTTTTTTTTTTTTTTTTGTTATCTCTAACTTTTCAATAGCCACACTGCACTATATAAAGTTCTGTTTGAAAGGTAAGCTGGGACCCAACAATAGTCTTAAAACAGATTTTGGAAGTGACCAGTAAGATTAATGAAAATTGAGTAGCTCTAGATAAGAGATGACAAACCTATAGAAAACAAATATAAAATAAAATAAAAAATTAAAGACTGAAAGTCTAACCCAGAAAAAGACAGCACGACAGCACATTGCCATAGGAATGGGTCCAGGCAGTTTTGTTATATCTCTTTACAGAGTTGCTACAAATTATTGCTTGTGTTACATCATTAATACTTTCATATGCTTATTGCAGAAACCCTGGGTGTGTTTCTGCACTGTTTATTGTCTTATAAAATGTCTTTTTTAAATTTATTTCATTTTTTATTAATTTTTTTTACATACAAACCTCTTTTCTCCTTCTTCCCTTCTCAGACTTCCCTAGCTTGACCCTACCCCACTTCCTTATACACTCTTCAGAGTGGGTAAAGACTCCCAGAGGGAGTCACAATATACTGTGGTTTATCAAGTTGAGGCACTACCAAGTCACTCCCTCCAGTATTAAGGCTGAGTAAGGTATCCATAACTGTCATCCACATTCAGAAGGCCTATTTAAGTACCATGAAGGTTCCCTAACTGTCCGTCCAGAGTCACTGAGCTTCCAGTAGTTTGGATAAGCTGTTATTGTGGGTTTTCTCATCTTTACCTTGACCCCTTTGCTCATATAATCTCTCCCTGCTCTCTTTGGCTGGACAGGGAGCTCTATCCAGTGCTTAGCTGTAGATCTCTGTATCTGGTTCCATCATTTTCTGGATGAAAGTTCATTATCAGTTTGATTACAGAAGAAGGCCAGTTCAAGCACCCTATCTACTGTTGCTTGGAGTCTTATCTGAGGTCATGTTTGTGGATTCTTTGGTATTTTCCTACCATCAGGTTTCTCCCTAAACCAAAAATGGCTCCCTCTATCATAGTATCTATTTTGTTTTTCTCCCTCTCTTTCCTTCCTCCAACTCACCATCTTATTTCCTCAGTCAGTAAGTAATATATAATAAAGAATCAGCAGATGGTGTATCTGGAATACTGAAGGTAATTACAGCAGCTATTTTGACAGTTAAAACTTTGAGGTGATATTCTTGGTGTGAAAACAAGTTTTATAAACAACAAAGAAAATACAAGGTAGGGGTATTAACCCCACAAACATATTGTGAGAGTTATGAAGGTTGTTCAAAACTGTGCTAAGAATTACAGAGCACTTAGTTTTCACATCAATCTGTTTCATTTATTAAGTGGCATGGACAATGTAGCTTTGTCTACTTGACTGTACTGTACCAAATATGAGATACACTTAGAAGTCAACTCCATCAGCTCTGGTGTCGTCTATGTTTTTGAATGAGGGACAAAGCATTTCCACTTTGACATGGCAAAGTGACATACAAAGGAGGGTTGATGAAAGGATGAATGTTAAGCACTGTGGGTGAAGGAGTACTCCAGGTGACACTGCCTATGACATCTCTCATGTGTCCAAACTTCAGAGTTTAAAAACTACCATTAAGTTTGATAATGGAAAATATACACATGAAATTGTGAAATAAAGATAGGGACAAATTTATGTTATGTTTTATATATTGCCAATATTTTGAAAATTTAGTTGGATTTATTAAAAACAAAATTTCAGCCTCCTCAAAAATGGAGAACAGTGAAAATTAAAGATTCATACATGTTCTCCATCTTTATCTCTATTCAAGATTTTCTTAGGCAAATTTTATTGGTCATAGGTTTGAATATTTATTAAAAGTTTTCTCATACATGAGATGAACTCTAAAAAAAGAGATAGAATTACAGGATGTCCTTGAGTATTAATGGTCACTTATAATATACAAGGCAATTTGGAAAAGAAAAAGTTCTCTTTTTATCAAGATTTTAAGCAACAAATTTCTACTCTCTGAATAGGATATTCAATTTGTAAATGCTAAATTTGCAATTTAAGTTAAATAAATAATCCCTGAGTGTCAAAAAAGGATAAGTACATTGAATTCTTAGTGACAAATTAATTTAAGGATTCACCAAGCAGAAGTAGAGTGAGATGGAGAGCTGCAAGTTTGCTGCAGTTGCAGAATTTTAAGAGATTTGTTTAAGTTTCTCTAGGAATCACTCTAAAATATTCTTGTATGTTGGACATAATTATGTCATTTTATTGTCCACTGTGTGTCAACAAAATGTCATTTTCCCAAACAACTTTTATTATTTCTTTGGAATTTGGAAAATGCAGGTTATTATAAATAGAGAATTCTTAAATGGTAGAGCATTTGTTTTGTGAATCTTATAGTGGACTCTCAAAATTTGAATGCTTTACTCGAGGAATGATTGACTACTAAGTAGATACATTTTACTACACAAAATGCAGAGTGGTCCCTTTGTAGCCATCATGTTTAAAGCAATATCAAGCTAATGCTTAAAGGATTCAGGAAATATCTCAGTGAAGAATGAACAACAACTAATTTGCTGTTTTCAATCTAGAACTATTTTTCTGTATTATTCTCAAAGTGGCATCAGTAGCCACTGATACAAAAGGAATTGTTTCCTTCCAATGTCAGGGAAATGTGTTCAAAATGCAGTTTTGCATGATTTTCATTCCCTTAGAAATAGCAATGCACTGGCAGAAAGTCCTGTGGAAGACTCTTATCTTCTATTAGAAGAGACTAGATACACTTGGAAGTTGTGAAACTTACCTAAATTTGTTATATCAACCTGAGTAATATTCAAATCTTGTCAGCCCCAAACAGACATGCATTTACATTTTCTGAATGCCATATTTCCTCTCCTTTAAATAAAAAGGTCTATGTGTGGTATACTTTTGATTGAAAGAGGCAATGTTTTTTAATTTTTTTAAATGCTGAATTATGCATGTTTGTGTGTGTGTGTGTGTGTGTGTGTGTGTGTGTGTGTGTGTGTGTGTGTGTATGTGTGTGTGTTTGGTTTATATTGATTTATCCATTCATTGCTAGAAAGAGGTTATTCCTATTCCTATACCTGAGTTACTCTATATAAGGCAGAAAACATGGAAATATATGTGAGTCTTTAATAGTCATTTAATTTCATTTACATGCATATCTGTAATTAAAATAATGGGAAATGCAGCTATTTTTCATTTCTTTCTTTGTGTATGTGATGTGGGAATGTCTTTCTGTATGCTGTGAATATCAATCTTTTAAAAAAAAGAAGCTGTTTTGGCCCATGACAGGCACCATAGAAAAAGTAGGAGGAGAAATCAGAGCATAGGTAGGAGAAGCAGGGCAGAGTCAGACAGACGGAGCCAGCTGCCCAAGAAGAAACATGTAAAAAACACAGGTGAGCCATGGGCCACGTGGCAGACAGATTAATAGAAATGGGTTGATTTAAGATGTAAGAGCAAGCTACCAATGTGCCTGAGCCATACACCGAACAGCATGAACTTAATATAAGCATCTGAATCATTTTGAAGGCCTAAGCAGTGGCGGGAAGCTAAGGGGTCTGTGAGTTTGGGCCTTTGGCCACCCAGGACCAAGAAACCCCTCTACAACAGATGGCATCCCTGAGTGGGCCGAATATCCACTTAAAGCCTGAGAAAGATTAGAAAGGGTTCTAGATCACAGAAACTGAGCCAAGGAGCTTCCAAATTGGGTATCTGAAGAAATGTCCATATCAGCTTCAGGTTTGCAAACTATGATCCAGTCTCAACAACCTGTGAGATTTTCAATGCCCCTTAATCAGCAGGAAGTAGTAATGGAAAACTACACCCAAATTCCCCAAATATTGTTTTGAAATGTTTGTTTTTATTATAAATGGTTAATGATCATACTTAATCTCTTTATAAAAAGAAAGGGGGATATGGTATATGAATGATTTTTTAAAAAATTAGATTACTGACTTTACTTAGATCAGGACATCAGCTGTTAATCTCAAAATGTTTTACATTGCTGTGGATTTGGTTTATTGATACAAATTTAAGGTCAATTCTCTTATGCTGTATATATTTTTCTGTTCTTGTTTAAGATATGATGTTTATGTAACTAATTTAAAATTGTAATGTATAATTAAGAAATGTATGCTAGTTAGTTTTTTTAGGTATACAAAAATATATTTCAATTAGATAGGTAATCTTAAAAGACTTCTAAGACCTACAAAATATGGAATTTAAAATATTTTAAGAACTTAGACTTTTCTAGACAGTGAGACAGGTCTGCTCCTGGCAGCACCAATTTACTTCAAGAGAACAAATGGGCATCAAAGAAACTCCGTATGGAGATTAGTTTCTTTGTGGCATCAGTTAGTCACTGGATGAGAACCTGTTCTTGTATTGACTGTTCAACAGTATGCTGCTTTAACTGGACATGCAGGTTCCCTAGGAAAGTGACCTCTGAACTTTGGCAGAACAAGCCGAGATCGTCATTCAGGCTCCTGCTTTGCAGAGAAAACTGTCAGACGTTCTTCAAGACTCGAGGAGAAGCAACTGATGAATGGGCAGAGCAGATTTCCTGCTTCACTGAAATGAAAAGAAACTCTGGGCTTGTAGGCTGAAGATAGATGTCCCAACTTTATAAAGGAACGTTGGGTGACTGTCCAGGCAGATAGATGTCATCTCTGTCATTTTTGGATTTTGGAAGTTGCTTGCACTTCCAGTTTACTTGGGTAAATATATCCTTCTGTGGTCTTTGATGTAGTTGAAGATTAGATAGTTATAGGCATAATTTTTCTTAGTCATTTGAAAGGTATATTTGAAAGAAAACTTTAGATTCATAAAGATAAGGTAGATGATAAGGGTATTTTCTTTAATTTTGCTAAATACAAATAGACTATCTATTGTAACTGTAATTCCTGCTTGATGGCTATTTTGTTATACATAAATTTGCTATGCTAAAATTGAAGCCTTCCTGTTTGATTAGACAGAAAGGGGGAGGTGATGTGGGAATGTCTTTCTGTATGATGTGAATATCAGTCTTTAAATATAGGAGCTGTTTTGTGCCATGACAGGCACCATCGAAAAACTAGGAGGAGAAATCACAACATAGGTAGGAGAAGCAGGGCAGAGTCAGACAGACGGAGCCAGCTGCCCAAGAAGAAATATGTAAAAAATACAGGTGAGCCACGGGCCACATGGCAGACAGATGAATAGAAAATGGGTTGATTTAAGATGTAAGAGCAAGCTAGCAATGTACCTGAGCCATAGACCAAACAGCATGAACTTAATATAAGCATCTGAATCATTTTGGGGGCCTGAGCAGTGGCGGGTGGCTAAGTGGTCTGTGGGTCTGGGCCTCTGGCCACCTGGGTCCAAGAAACCCCTCGACAGCATGTATGTGTTTATGAGTGTGTGTGTATATATATGTATGGGCACCAGTGCCAAGGCTTATGTTTGGAGGGCTGTAAGAACTTTCCAAAGTTAGAGATCTCCTTCAACCTAGAGATATCATGAAATCAAATTTATGTCATCAGGCTTATGATAAGCGCCTTTGGTTACTTGCTTGCATCTATAATATATAATAACTATATATACATATAATATTATATATATATATATATGAAAATTACAAAGTTGCTAACGTAAATTATATTACCACTATCATATTCTGAGGTTTGAAACAGTTTTATCAATGCTTTATTTTCTGGCAGTCTTCACAGTCAATGTATGTTATGGCTAATTCTCATTTTGCTAGTGGTTAAGGGCACTTCAGTGGGACTATGGGACTGTGTGTCTGAAAGTCTGGACCACCAGGCGAGGCTGGAAAGTCCGGGCCACATTAAGCTAGAGAAAACTTAAAAACAGTCTAGAGAACAAAATCATAAGAGATGCCCTGGTGAGGCATGTGGGCTTGGACTACAAAATGGCAGGCTTTTGGAGTACAGCTTAAGGTGTAAAATGGCTGGTTCCTGTAATCTCACAGGACCCTCAATATAAACAAAAAGTTGTAAATGTTGTATTTAAGGTTTCTGTTTATAAGGACAAAAATGGAACAGAATCAAAGATGGCTTCTTAGTGGCAGTATTTTCTTGGATTAGCTCTGTTTGCTGGAGGCTTCCTGATTCAGCTTTAGAGGAAAAACACTTGTGAGTCTTCTAAGAGGAACTGCTTCCAAATACTTATATGGAGTTAATGAGAAGCAGATGGCAGTGTTTCACTTGGTGATTATATGGACCCTAAAATTCCCTAGAGTAACAGGGCTAAAAAGCTAAATTCTAGGAAGCTAGATTAGGAGCTGGGTAAAGCCAGTCACCCATCCTACCAACCTTTAATCCTTAGCCAAACCTTGGCAGATTAAAGGTGTGGTCAGAAAAAAAAAAATCCAGGAAGCTGAGTGAGTCAGTCACCCTATCTAAGCAAAGGTGTTGTTAGAAACAGAATAAGATAATAAGAGATATACAGTAAAGACCAATTTAAAAAACTCTAAATGTTTTAGAGTGTGTTAAATATATATACATAGGCTTCAGAGAGAAAGAAAGAGGGAAAAGGATAGAGAAAGTCCTTAAAAAAACAGAGTAAAAGACTTGTCCACAATCCTAAATTTTTCTTTAGATCCCTAAGGAATCGCCAGCACCCCAGTTCAGCAGGAAGTACCCTAGAGAACAATGCCTACATTCCCAAAACATTGATTATGGATGTTTGTGTTTGTTTACATTGTTATTTAGAAGTTGTTACAGATAAATGTGGAGTTCTTGTTTTAAAAAGAGAAAAGGGGATATGTAGTGGGTTTATGGTGTTACCATGTAAATAATTGTCCTGTATATGAGTTTAATAAAAAGCACTGATTGGCCAAAGGCAGACAGAAAAAAACCTCATACAACACAAGACTCAATTTATTTTCTTTCTATTTCATATATGTGTTACATAAATTTCAAACATCATTTATTAAAGAAACTATCTCTTATGTGTATATGTATTCCTCTTTATTGTAAATATTTTTTTCATACAATATATCCTGATGACAATTTCTCTTCTCTCTACTCTTCCCAGCTCCTCTCCATTTCCCATCCCATTAGGATCCACTTCCTTTTATATTTCACTAGAGAAGAATAGGCTTTTAATATATAACTATAAAACATACAAAAATAAAATATAATAAGATTAAACAAAATCTATCACATAGGATTTGTACAAAGCATACCAACCAAAGGAAAATGGCCCCAAGTAAAGGAACAGGAGTGGGGACCCACTAATTCACATACTCAGGAGTACAGTATAAACATGAAATTGAAAGATGTAATATATGCCCAGAGAGTGCGGACACTGCAGGCCTTTTGCTGCTGCTTTGATATCTGTGACTTCATATAAGCTTTGCTCATTTAATTTAGAGAGCTTAGTTCTCCTGATGTCCTTCATTCTCTTAACTCTTACCCATTTTCTATGTACTCTTCTACAGGACTTGATGAGTTTTGAGGAAAGATTTGATTGAGACATTCCATTTAGAGCTTTGTATTTCAAGGTCTCTCTCTCTCTCTTTCCCCCTCCATCCATCTTTCTCTCCCTCTCTTTATCCCTCTCTTTTTCTGGGTAATGTCTGTCTGTGTGTATCTGTATTTCTTTTCATCTGCTGAAGGAGGAAGTATCTCTAAATGTTGCTGAATAGGGCACTGATTTATGAATATAACAGAATATATTCCATATCCCTCTTTATCTTGGTCACCCAACAGCTCAAGTGTCAGGAATGAATTTCTTATCATGGAGCAGGCCTTAAGTCAAACCAAACTGATTGGTTACTTCCACAAACTTTGTTTCACCATTGCCTTAGCATAGTTTGCAGCAGGACAGCAAAATAGGTTTTATGGGTGGGTTGGTACTTACAGTTTTCTTTTTGTAGTTTTTAGAGTACTCCCTTCTGTCAAAGGCAGTAGAAGGAGTGAAAGTTCTATTTATGTACCAGCTCAATCACTCTATTTTCAATGAGTTATGTGAGTATTGTCTTCAGCAAAGTGGTCTTACTGTCAGTTTGTGGGAAGCAACCTGGTATATTGGAAACAGTCTAAGTTGTATGGGATTCTGGTTTTGAGTGGGTGGACATGGGGTAGAGAGAGGAAATGTGGGAATAGAAATTTAGAGTTGAGGGACATTTGAGGGATGGTATGGAAATCTAGTTCAGTGGAAACTTCCTAAAATATATGAAGGCAATTCTAATGAAATCTACAAATAATGAGAGCATTGAATTTTGAGCTGCCCTTCTCTTATAACCAAATGAAGCCTCTAATAGAACTGGGTTGCATACTATTATGTATATTCTTTATTGAAGACTGGTTGATGATTAATGAATGCATTTATGTGGGGCTGCCAGGTTCACCTGTCCTACATGTATTTTTAATTCAAGAACCATTATGTTTTATTAGTCTTTCTCTGTTCAGGTTTTGGTGGGGAGGGTTGTATCTCAGCAGTGTGAAAAATAAATATCAGACATATACCCTAAGTTTATGATATAACTCAAAATTAGAACATGTAGTTTGGGCATTAATATTCTTTTTCTAGGTATTTTAAATATCTGAAATCTCTAGTGGTCTAATTGAGTTTAAGACTGTTTTTCCTATTTATGAAACAATTCTAATGGAACTTTATTATGACATACTCTGGAGACCATAATGTTAAGTAATATAAGCCATAGACAACAAGAGAAATATAACATAATTTAGTTTACAGAACAGGTTTAAAAATGGGAGGATGAATCATCATATAAAGGCACTTGCTACCAAAAGGGAACGAGTTCCATTCCTGGTTCTTGTAGGGTGAAAATAGCGAACAATATCATGAATTGCCCTCTGATATTCACACAAATCAGAAAATAGAAAGACAGGGGAAGTCTTGTTGGTCGAAAGACAGAAGCTTGATGTTTTAAGATGAATATTTTCTGAAGATCTAATTCATAATGTGATAGAAATAACTATAAACAATGTACTATTCACTTGAAATTTTCTAAGACAATTGAAACCAAGAGCTGTTGCCACAGGAAACCAGCAACTATGTGGGGTTGCTGGTGTATTGATCATTTTCATTATAGTAACAATCTCACAATGTGTCTGATTATCAGAAGAGCATGCAAGTTAAACAGATAAAATTTTAATTTATCAATGATGTCATAGTAACCTAAAATGTGAAAACAACAGATCAGCTAGCTAAAAGAAAAGTTAAGTGATTTACAAAAAAACTTTATCAAATATTCATAAAATAAGTATTTAATATGTTTACTGAAAAACATGTCTCACAGAAAAGTAGTACCATTCCAGGCACACAGAAGCTGCTCACAATAATGCTACATCCTTCCATTATTTCATGTCACACAATATATACTTTAACTGATGAGAGATTAAATTACTTTTATTACTTCTTGTATTTAATAAATAATCTTCATATGAAATGTTTCATTGTGTCTGTCTGATGTTAGGGCTTCATGGTTATTTTTGTTTATTTCAAAATTCCCTGCTTATTTTTATAAGTAATGAATTCCCTTCATGTGGTAGAGCTCTTTCTCCCCTGATCCTTTAAAACTGCAAGGGTTTCTCATGAAAACTTCAAGAGAAGGAGATGAAAATGCAGCATTCTTCCTGACCCTTGTCCAGATTTAAATTAAAAATAAAACCAGTGATTTTAAACTTGAAAAGGAGGCTTTGGATTTCTCCCTATTTCTTTTATTTGGTGGCAATAGGGTGTCTAAAATTTTGTAGTGTTGTTTTATTTTTCTTTTTTGCAAAGAAATGCAACTTCTGTTAATGCCACCTGTGGCAGCCAAATATCAGACATGCAACCGAAACAACCTCATGTAGAGATCATGCTGGAAATTCCCCAGCTTAATTTATTCTCTCTGTCCTATTGTTCTTTTTCTTTTGTTTATCATTACATTTCCTAAGAAGTCCAAACAAAATTTTGTGCGACAAAAAACATATAATATCTCAAAAGACATAAATATAAGTCATATGATTTTATTTCCTCTATTAACTAATATACTGGGAGTTTAGGGGCTCAATAAACATTTTCCCTATGTTCCTCTTTACCAAGATATCTTGTTCCACATTCAGGTATACTTATTTGTACATTGTGTTGAGTAGTGAACAATGCTAATATTTCAGTGAGTTTTATTTTTTTTCAATATGATTTGAAAGAAAAGTGCTGCACACAGGCCTGATCTGACGTTAATTCCCAAACAAATGAGCAAGTAAAAACATAACTCAACAGATGGCAAGCAGAACTTCCAGATACTTTGACAAGATCTTCCTCGAGCTTTCATTCAACGTGGTCTTTGCCACATTTAATTGTTCTGTTTTATCTCAGCTAATCAAACAATTTATATCTAATGATGAGTTTTGTTATATTTTCTGGATGCTGTCTTGTTAAAGAATGGTATGTTCCATAACATAACAATATCTGTAATTTATGAAGGACAGAATTACAAATCCTATGGAGAAATTTGTGGGCTATTTCTTACTTCCTTCTCAATATACAAGCTCCATATTTCATACCATGATTCAGGAAAGGAAAACAATTCCATCGGTGAAATTACACATTCAGTGTTGTAAATTTAGTAAGTTAGAAGAGAGTCTGGTAACAAATAAACACATGTATTATTAATAAAGACACATAATAAATTATTAGTAATGGGTTAGATATACATGGATATTTCAATTTTATGAAATAATTTTGTTATTATCTTTCAGATGGGATTCAGTACAATTTATAGAGGTGAATGGGACAGAGAATGCTAGATTAACCTGAAAGAACAAAAAAAATTAGTAAGGTTAATGTATCGTACTTTGTTTACTGAACATGACTCCATACATTATCTCACTTAAACCCACACAGAGGGAGAAGTTGTAGGAGGAAAGGAGAGAGTAGAGTGCTTTCATAATGCCTCCAAGGAACTAAATTCTTTGAGAAAGTATAAACAAATTAGCTCTTTATTAAGTAGGAACTGATTCTCCTGGAGTCCAGTATCTGTGATGCAACCTTCACTTGAGAGCTTTGGCATTTATTTATGCTGTACCTTTTACAGGATGGATGACTTATTAAATTGATATATCACGGAGAAGAAATGAAGACTTCTTATTTTTAATTCCTCTTGTGATTCTAAGATACCAGAGATGCTCACATTGGCCTCCATTCAGGGAAAAGTTTATGAACTTCCAGCTTGGTTTATAGTTCCATACACTTATCAGTAAGAATTGGCAAGATAATTCTAGGTACTAAACAATAAACAGAAACAAATCAATGGATTTACTTATTTGTTTAGCACATTCTTACTGTGTACCCAATTAACCCAGGTTAATGAAAGAACTCCAGCTTTTCCTTTTTTCATCATTAATATCTAAGTACATATCCAATCTCACATTAGTCCATAAGATACATGACATGCACATCATTCAAGTACATAAATTATAGACCAGGAAAGTCAGGTAGCATGCTTACTTACAGAGAGAAATAGAAAAGAACAATGTATCTTCCAATATGCTCAGATAAATGAACCATGGCATACAGTTCAGTGACATGTACAATAAATATGTTTGGATACCAGTATCTACAAATGTTGCTGTAAAAAACAAAAACAAAAACAAGCAAACAAAAAAAAATAACCTAGCTTTTAGTATACAGGCAAAGTAGGCAACTATCAACATCATTAATCATTATTAGAATATTTTCATCATTGAGAAGAATTTTGTTTTTGGTTTAACTACTATATGTTTGACACAATAAAACCTTATGAGAAAAAAGAGAACTAAAACATTATGTGCAGAGCATATTGACTTGTATAAAGGACAAGATATTCATTAAGCAAAAGACACTAGTTAGCTTCTTTGGATTGGACAAAGGACATTCTAATTCTTCAAGTGTGGTCTATACTGAGTTCTTCAGAGTAGATGTATTATAGCATTGTAATTATTTGCTTTTCCAAATTTTGAACTGGTTTCTGACAGTGGTATTTTTATTATAATTTTGAATCTAATTATTTAATTCTTTTTTTCTTATTCTCACATTACAGAATCAATGTATTAATATGACAACTTAAATGCATTCACATAGTACTTGAGAGTAAAATTAGCTTTATCACAAATACCCCATATATGTGCAATTATCTATATTTACATAAAGTGTCATCACAGAATTTTGCTCCATTTAATTTCATGGAACATCTGTAAGGTATCTACAATTATCTAAATTTTAAAAGTGAGAAAATAAGTCAGTGTTACTGAAAGGACCTCAAACCAAACTTCCCATTGAATATCCAAAGGTGTTCCTCATTATGACTTTAGTATAAAATCATGTAGTTTTTTTTTTTTTTATCCTAGTAAAGATTGAATGATATGATCCAGTATATTTTAAGTACGTGGTAATCATCGGAAGGAGAATACGGGTGATTTGACTCAGAAATAGGAGTGGAAAATTCAAGAGGAGAAACAACATGGCCAAAGCATAACCAGTGATTTTGAGCACAAAAATGAGATACTGGTGATACTGTCTATTTCTCTGGGACTGGAGTCTAATATCCATATGTGTAAAAGAAAGTTAACTCAAAGAATGATAATCTAACAGAAAGATAGAACCATAGATGCATCTCTATAGACAAGGGACAAGGGCAGGAAGATGAGAGGTGAGACTCCAAAGGGAACACTCTGAAACAAAGCACAAAAGCACACTATCAGTAGGGTAATAAATGTGGGTTTCTACCTTAAAAATACCCTGTGGTATTTTTAAAACAACCCTGGCACCAGGTCTCTGGCTGTGAATAATTTCCTTAGCTCCTCTGATTAGCATTTTGTTTGTGCATAAAATGAGGACAATTAAAGTAATATCCTAGATTTTCTGTTTTGTTTTAAGGCCACATCAGTTATATATCCTGGGTGAGGCTGCAGCACTCTAAAATTCATATTAATAAGAAACATAACTTTTATCCACCTCTGTAATACAGATGTAGTCACAGCAGGCTCATTATTGTTTGCTTCATGTACAATACTTGGTGGGAAATAGAGGTTCTTCACGAAATTTTTATAGAAAAGTTTTTTATTAAACTTACATGAATAAAGTATTTTGGAAAGTAGCCGTATTACATTTATCATCTTAGAGCATAATTCAGCAAACAATGGGCCAAAGAGTAAAATGATTTTGTCACCCACAGAGAGTTGAAAATAACTCCATTCTTCTGTAAAGTATGAGAGTCTTCACAGGTAGTATGCAAATGAATGAACATGGTTGCCCTACAATAAAACTTTATTCACAAAATTATGGAGAAAACCAAATGTGTCTCAATAGAGTCAAACTACTACAACTTGATATATTGCTTTGTGGAGCAAGGTCAAATTTTAAAATTCAGATGCTAGCAGTAAAGAGACTTAATACAAAGTAGTAGTGAGTAGGACTATGCAACTCTATACATACTTATATGCCTGCTCACCTTTTAATTTTCATAAATATAAGCACCTTCCTAGATTATATTAATGAAAAAACTCACTCAACCTAAGTTCAGCAATTCAGGATAAGGAGTGTATAAGTGGATTATAAGTACATAATTGTAGTGATCACAAAAATATATCCATTATGTTTTCAGAAAGTAAATGTATTTGAGGATATAGATTTCCAAATTTCTACTAATTCCATGGGAAGCAAAAATGTCTTTGGAAGGGCTGCAAGGAAAACATTGCTATTGAGAAGGATGTATTTAATAAAAATGTCATCCTGAAGAACATGTCTTTTGCAACACAAAATAACTACTAGATCTTTATAATATAGTTATTTTAATGATACAATAAAAGGAAGCATTAACATATTTATTTAATTTTGAGATATGAATTTTATTCATTTTCTATGAAACCTTTTAGTGACTTAAAGAATGAAAAAAATTTCATAAAATTGTGAGGCTAAGTCCTTGATTTTAAGACTGTAGTACTTTATTCCACCACATTCTCCTAATGTTTCTTAATGTTCTTCTTTAATGTATGGGACAATAGCAGTGATCTCCTACTGATACTATATATATGTATGTATATATATATATGTATATATATACATATATATATGTGTGTGTGTTTGATTATATATATATACATATATGATTATACATATTAAACACCTCTATTGTATCCTTTTATTGATACATTATTCTTGACTTATATAATATCATCATTACATATTATGTATTGAGTACAATAAAGGAAAATTATCCAGGCTTAACCTTCATAATGGTATTAGTGAATAAGAGCACACAAATTTACAAAATTTCTATGTAGGATTAACATTAAAATTTGATAGATATTGAATTACATCAGATCACCTTCATTTTTATAGAACTAGAACCTACAAAAACAAGTCAAGAATCTAATTTTTATCAAGCAAATGTTAGTTTGTGAACAGGGTGGTTATTTTAACATTAGATAGAAAATTTGCTTTTATGAAAAAATATGACTTCTTTTAAATGAGAAGCCTAACCTAAAATGAGTGAGTCTATGCTTCAAATCTACTTCTCACCAAGGAAAACAAGCACCCCAAGAAAAATAAACCCCTTCCAAAGTCAGGCTTTTCTTGCAATGGAGTTGTGTTGTAATTGAAGGAAGTCCTATGGGTTTTTTTGTTTTGTTTTGTTTTGTTTTGTTTTAAGAAAACACCAATTTGATGTGAAAATGTTAATAAGAGTAAAAGTACTTAGCAAAGATTGAACTTCTTCATCAGAGATTGGATGTAAAATACAGAGTCTGGATAATGTATTTGACATTGAGCTGTTTGCTGGGAAAGGAATAAGAGCTGCTAAGAGGCATTTATTTATAAATACTGCTGCATTAATATAACCTATATATTTCTGAAAATGCCTTGAATTCATAATTGAAGTAAAAAAAATCACATTGCTTTCGAGAAGTAAAAAAAATCACATTGCTTTCGAGAAGAAGTTTTCTTTTTATTTCCACAGAAAATGAGATGTTGTGAAGTTATTGTGGGTTAGGAAAAACCAGGTTTGATCAAGGAAGACTTCACCCAAAAAAATCACTGATGGAAAGAGATGGCCACATAAGCTTCAAGGCACCTACTAAGATGATCCAACCTCAGGACCCCTATAAGATTGCCAGCACCCCAATTAGTAGAAGAAATAACAGAAATCTATGCCCAAATTCTCAAAATATTGTTTAAAATTTTTGTTTCATTATAAAAATTGATGGTCATAATCAATCTCTTTCTAGGAAAAAAAGGAGGGATATGATTTAGAATGATAAAAAATAGATTATTCAATCTACATTGATCCAAAAAAACAACTGATAAACTAAAAATACTTTACATTGGTATGGATATTCACTTAGTATAACTGTAGTCTATGAATAAAAATAAAGAAAAATCAGTAAAGTAACTGTCAGGAGTTTCTGAGTAAATTGTTAAATAAAAACTGTAAAGCCTATTTTTAGTTATTAGATTGCTATATTTTTTGAAAAACTACTTACAGTGATAAAATAGAATATTAAGAAATATTAAATAAATCAAATTATCAACTCTTCATCTGAGATCTCTAAATTTTTTGAAGACTTTAAAATAGTTCCTCAAGTTTTGGTGAACCTCTGCCATAAAACTTTGTTTCTACTTCATAACTAAATTTTTTTACTTATATAAATTGCAATGTAAATTTCTGATGTACAGGATAACTGATATATGACTCCAAAAGGGATCTTGACTCACAGGTTGAAAACTTGAAAACTGCCTTTCTAGAATATATGCTTTTATTCAACTCAATACATATTTATGCTCAACAAGGAATATACCAGTATTTCCATTTTTCAGAGAATGCCTCTAGGTTAAAGCAGTTAATTGGCAAAGAAAATCACATTAGATATCTAGCAGATATTATCAATGTCTTTACCAAATAACTAGTTTCCATCTAGATAATCAACCCTCTCTATTTTTCTCTTTATTTCTTCCAGTAAACCTTCTCCAAATAAATGATTTTAGAATTGGTGTGGAAGACAAAATTAATTAATCAAGCCACTCTGAGAAGTTTTAATCTTTCCTGGAAAACATTCATCACAGTTGTAAATATGTTATTTGGGGTACGATACTGGTGGTTGGTATGCTGCAATTACTTGCATCTAGTAAATGGAAGCCAGTGTTTCTGTTAAATAAATGATAATGCAAGGGACAATCCTCCACAATAAAGTTGTATAAAAATCAAAGTGTCAGTGGAGTAATGATTTTGAATTCCTGGCTTAAATCAAGTGTTGTATTAATTATACAACACTGTGTAGAGATTTATTATAGTAGTAAGTTGTGGCCCAGCCTTTCTGGCCTATCCGTGAAGCTCTGACCTTCTGTCCCACAAAAACACACTGGCTCTTATACTAATTTTATGCTGATTGACCAAGCACCCAGGAATATTACTTGCTAAGCCTTTACTCTTAAACTAGCCCATGACTATTATCCTCTTCAGCCCTGTGGCCCAGTACTTTTTCACAGGGAATCATAGTTGTCCCCTGCATCTGCTATCTTGGCTAGTTCTTCCTGTTTCCAGAGTTTTCTTAGTCTGGTAACCCTGCCCAAACTTCCTGTCTGCCTACGTACAATCTCTATTTTTTATTAAATTGGTAGGCGAGACAATTATTTACAATGTAGTAATATAATCCCACTACAATTTATAGACAACTCCTCTGAATTCTTCAATGGACATGCAACTCTGACTGGTTCAAAAAGAGAATGTCAAAAGTAGGAAGTATCAGTGGTTTGCAGAGAAGGAATGGATACAAATTAAGCCATCAGAGAATAAGGCCTGTTAAATAAATAGGATATAAGTTAAGGGCAGCAATTTACCCAGGGTTATATTCAGTGAAGTAAACAGAAGAATGTAAAAGGAAATGGGAGTACAGCAGTGTCATAAAATGATCTTGTGAATACATCCACAGATGGGCTCTTGGGAGTCAAATTTAGGAAAGGCTAGAAAACACAATTAGACAAGTTTTCTAATTATGGAATTCCATGTCTTAAAGAATGAATTTCTAAGGAAAGGACACAGTATTAGCATTTCTAAAATAAATCATTATAAACATCTTATATTATGTGGATCACAGATTTGAGAGTGTTGTTTGTTTTATTTTTTGTAATTTTTACTAAATTTGTGCCTTTATAACTTCATATGTGTATATAATGCATTCTAATTATTATAACCTTTCTTGCGCACACCTCTCCTCTCTTCTATTATCCCCTCTTCTTTCTGCAAGTCTCATCCTATAGTCACAAGATTTGGGGGGCTTTTTGAGGTCCACTAACTTTAAATGCATCATCTGTGGCCCAATATGATCATGATCCAAATGAGCCTGCCAAGACTTGTCCTTCCAGTCAGTCAATGTTTGAGGAGAGCCTCATCAGACCCTATCCCCCTTGATAACTTACAGACTACTGATCCATTCTGAAAGACCAATAGTCATTGTCTTCAATTGTGTAGACACTTAAAATTACTATTTTAAACTATAAGAAATGTAAGCAGGGAAGTTGTCTGAGTATAATATCCAGTTTTAGAAGATAAACATTTTAACCATAAAAGAACTGGACTGGGAACACAAGTGGGTTACTCTTTAAAAAAAAAATATGTAGCAGTGAACCAGTTAGAAGGTTCACAGAATAGTTAATAGGGAATTAATAAAGCTTTCTCTAGAGCTGTGGTTGAGAAGATAGTTTGAAAGGAGTGGAATTCATAGTCCAGTCAGATATGTGGGCTGTGTCAACCAGCTGAGAGTAATGCCCTCCATGCCTCATTACCTGCCGTTATTTTCTTCTTTAATTTATATTGTCTCTGGGGAAATGCCTGTCTATCAGCAAAATTGTTTCTTAAAAGGCATTTCTTTTTCGGTATGCACTAGGTTTGGAATTTCAACTTTCAAGGGACCTGTAAAGGAACCTACAAGGGATGATTCTCATTTTCTAAGCAATGGAATAAAGCCATTATCCTTAAGTAGGCCAGGTTACCTTTATAAACTGCCACCTTGCATGTTTGCACCACACATTCTTCAGCTTCTGGGCTCTCTGAATGGTAGAAAGTTTGACAGCTCATGCATCACTGAGTTCCTTGCAATATGAAGAGCTTTGAAGTTACTGAATAGTTCACATTGAACCATAAATTACATAGTAGTTATTTCTTAGTTATTTAGCAGTTACAGTGCAATTAGTTCCACTTAATGTCAACTTTTGCCAATACATCTTCCATTAGCTTGAAAATTATAGCTTGGTTCTATAACAGCCATAATGTGCAAGCAGTTTCCAGACTCAAGTTTGCATCTGGAAGAAGACAGAAAGGAAATTACTAATGAAACCAAACTGATTTGAATATGGGTTTCTTATTATCATTTCCAATTTGGAAGTCATTGAATGATAACTTCACAGCCCCTTTCTCTGCCAATTTTGGAGGAAGAAGTTTCAAGGAATACAATTGCCAAAGTTGGAGAATGAGGCAGAAGTGCTGAGAGAAAAAAATAATCTTGTCCAAGCTGAAATTCTGGTGCCTTACTAGGTGAGACCCAGGCCATGTTATCTTCTTGATAGAGAGCAGGCTAGAATTAGTTCCAGTTTTTCATTTTTCTATATTTTTATTTTACAAAGTGTTTTTGTTTTTGTTTCTGTGATGGGACAAAGAGAGTTCACAGACAAAACTTCCTTTTCTTAGACTTAGAAAGTGAATGTTTAAAGGAATAGAGACTCTCCCTCTCACTTTTCTCTCTTTACTACCCCTCTTTTTTATCCTTTTTCTTTCCCCCTATAATTCAGCATAGTGATATTTTGAACACGGTAAATGTTTTAATCTTAGTTTAATCTTTTGTAACTCAGTTAAATCCTTCAAGATATTCCTGGTGTGTTTGATTGACAATCTAATGCTATGTATAGTGCGTGCCTAAATATTTCTTCCAAAAAGTCAGTATCCAACTTTAAGCTTATGTTTTGTAAGTATGAAATATATTAGTTCTCTAAGTACCAGAGAAATAAAGTTGTAGCTTACTCATAAAATATTCTGGTTCCAGGTCTACAATAATTAAACAACCATATTATTTACTACACTATATTTATTATCAATTTTATTAAACAAAAAATATAAGCCAGAGACTAGAAAAAGCTTGTAATTGAAATAATTATAAAAACATAAATTAGCTTTGAAATTTTTTGATTTTGTTTGTTTTGTGGGTTTGGTATTAGGTTTTGTTTTTTTTTTTTTGCTTTTTTTTTTAGTGTGATATAATACTCCAAGTAAAGTAACTTTATTGAGAAAGGGTTTATTTTAGCACACCATTTAGATCCATCATGGAATGGAAAGATACAAGAACAGGGCTCTGAGACACCCAGTCACATTGCACCCACAGTCAAGAGGCACAGAGTGACAGATATTAGTGTTCAGCTCATCTTTGCTTAGTTTATAGAATTCAGAACCAATCTAATGGAATGATACCACATTCAGTGAGACGGTCTTCTCCCTTTGATTAAAATAATTAAGTAATTTTTCACAAGCATCCTTCAAAGGCTTATCTCCAGATGATTCCAGATCTCATCTAGTTAACAACTATGAGAAATCATCACAGAACCTAAGGTATTCACTCTCCTGTGTGTGTTTGTGTGTACAAGCATATTATGTGATTTAAGTACATTTAAATGATGTTTACAAAGGAGAATTCTGTTTTAATAAAAATAGTTTTGGCATACATGTGTGCTGCCAATACACAGTGTGAACAAGTGCTTGGGTTTTTTTTTCTTCTGCTTTCCTTGGCTTATGTCACTCTGAGGACTCAAGCCTTTTTGCCCCAAGTAACAATATACATTTTTATATCTCTGGCCTGCTACTGATTTCCAAAACAGATAATGATACTTACTCATCTATTTGCCAACTTGAAATGTAAATCTGGTGAAGAATAACACTCAGTAACAGTGACCTGGACCATGTGTGACCACATACACGTACTAACTTCTAAAACACAGATTCTATATTGAGAAAGAGTCATGTAGCACAAATTTACTTTAAAGAGGATTCATTATGGTGAAATAAATCTATCTCATTGAAGAATTAATTCAGTACCTAGCACAGACTTTTTCTGAATGAATACTTAAGTTATCATTAATAACTTTATATTTTTAATATTATTTGAAGCTGTTGAATTATTAAAATGCAAAAGAAGAAATTTTCATATTCTTCCATAGCCTCAAAAGTTAAAATTAAATCAATTCTATTGAAAATAAATCAGGTTCTGATGCACTTGAGAGTATAAAGTGCAGCAGCCTGTGGCTTTTTCAGATTCAATCTGAAGATTGCAGTACAGCACAGGAAATTCTTCTAAGCTTCTACCTTATATTATGCTATAAATGACATAGCTGTAGCGATCATGATACATCCATGATATTATTATTCCTAAAACACCATATATGATCCATAAATTCCCATCATCATTCACTGAATAAATAATTTTTATATCACAAAATAATCAGCTAATAGCTAGGTGGCAGTGACTTTTTGACAATCAATATATATTTGGGAAATTATGTATTCAAAAAAGTATGTATTGAAATGAGAGAAAATAAGTGATCAAAAATACTCAAATTATTCCCAAAGAGTGAAAAGATATACCAGTTTCTACTCTTAGATATTTTTCAAACACATAGTTTATTTATAGGAAATGGTAAAGAATGGTTGCCAGGGATTGAAGGTGCATGCAAAGGACAGTTGCTATTTAAAGTGTATAATTTCAATTTTACAAGATGAAGAAGATCTTCACTTTTGCTTCAGAACATTGTTGCTATATTTAATATTATTTAATTGTACACTTAGAAATGGTACAGAAAAAATTATTTCACAGAAGTGTTTTTTACTCTAACTTAAAATGTAAGAGAAATATTTTTTTAAATGCATAAAGCAGCAGATTAAGTACAATAGTTAAAGCTATATTTTCATTGAATAAATGGGTAACATTTCCATACCTCAAAAAAAGAAACTATTAAAAATAGAAGAGAAACTCAAGAAATGGCTTAAGACTTAAAAGCAATTATTACTCTTCCAAAGTACCCAGGTTTGGTTTCTATTAACAACACGATGGCTCACAAACAACTTCTTACACCTGAAACAGGGGATTTAAGAACCTCTTTAAGGTTTTCGTGGATACTGCACTCATAGGGAGAACTATAACTTCTCGCAATAGACAGTGAAATCAAAGCCAGTATAAAAATAAAGACTCCTGTAGCCCATTTTTATTGAAAATCTGTGCACTAATCTTATATGATGAAATTAGCACAAACACCCAACAACAAGTTAATGGATGAATAAAATATGTCACATAAACTATTAAATTTGATTTCAAGCAAGAAAAAGGTTAAATTATGCAATTTTTAAGAAAATGCATGGGAATGTAAATCATATTAGGTATAATAATTCAGAAAAGAAAATGTCACAGAAGCCAGAAATTGAAAAAACAAAAAACAAACAAACAAAGAAAACATGGAAGTATAATGAGTTAAATCTAAGGGGAGGCAGGATGAGAGTGGGCAAGGTCAAGGGAGGGTGTAAAACGAATGAGTACTGTTATAGAAGGAATGAGTATGATCTAAAGAGGCCTCATAAATGTGAAAATGTTACAGACAAATTTTTTAATTTCCATATATATGTTCTATATTTTAAAAGAAAACATATTTTCTTTGTCACTTTTTGTCCCCTCAGCCTACTAATTGACTCACAAAGGAGTATTCTGTTTTAAATGCATATATATTTTTATTTATGATCAAACTGTGCCAACTAAAGCACTGCAAAATATATATATATACATATATGTATGTATATATACATATATAATATGCATAATATATTCATATATTCATAAACACATTACATGGATTAAAGGTAATTTGCATATATAATTACATTATTATATTTAAACAATCAGTAATTAGAAAGATAGTGAGAAGAAGATTTTTAAAAATAGGCAGAATGTCTAGTGTCCAGGTGGTAGCTAGATAAAATTATCTCCTTAATGAACTAGGAAACCATGGATCAATCCTACCATATTTTCCTTTGATTGATTAAAAGTCAAATGATTGGTAACTTTATTTTATTTATTTTTATGGAATTTCATTGATATATGCACGTTTGGTGATATGCCTGCTATCATATCACCATGAGGCAATGCCCTCATGCCTGCTAAGCAAGCATCACACCACTGAGCCACATCCACAACCATCTTCTTTCTATAGTCTTTTGAGAATTGAAATTTTTTTCATTTTATTAATTTTTTTAGAAAAAAAAATGTCTTTTTATCCATGTATTTCCCTGCTCCCACTCCTTCCCCCCACTCCCTCCCAGGAAGCCTTCTGCCTCCCTGCTCCCCATCGCTTCAACCCCTCCTGAAAAATGGCAAGAAGTCCCAAGGTAGGTCAACTCAGCGTGGCACATCCACTCCAGGAAAGTCTGATTTCCTCATCCCAAAGTAAAGAATGGATTAAGTGGTAGCTTTAAACACATCTGTGAGATTGCACCACAATGGCAACTACATCCATGTTAGATTGAGCAACTGAGAGAAAAGATGATTATATTCAAACTTGCCACAGCTATGACTTTCATTTTTGCAAACTTTTCCAAAAGAACAACTCTTAAAGCCTTACATAATGAGAATTATATCATGAAAAATCTTAGATCAAGCTTCAGTTTAGTATGTTGGCTAATCAAAGCATCTCAAAGCCAGTATTGCTCCTTGTGCTATTAGTACTTGCTCTAACAATTATGCTTATTATATTATATAGTTATATAAAACTAACTCTTATTAACAGTTGTGCAGTACAGCATCAAGCATTAGGTATAATGCTCCCTCTACAGCTGAACATTTCTATTATTTCTAGTAATTTCTGTTACTTCCCACAATGTGTTCACATCTTTTCTTAGTCGTACCAATTCATTTGTAAAACATACTTGTGAGAATGAAAACTTTAGTTCAGTTATACCCTCATTTAAAAACCATTGTAAAATTTTGTTAATTTCTCTTGAAAGAAGATGATAAAACATAGCTTCCACCAAAAGCTAGATATTTATTAAACCACAAATTATCTTAAAATACTCATCTCATTACCTGTTTTTTTCCAGTCAAATATGACCCTATTCTTGCCCAAGCAGAAACTATATCCACACACTATGAGGACTGCCATAATTCTACATTTTTCTCTTCTAATATGCATCCTGAGTTGGAGTGAAGGTTAGTAGTGACCGAAAACCACATTGAAGATACCACAGCAAAAACAAACCTCACCTTCCAATATATGATACTCAGTTTTTTTGCAAATTGTTAATAAATTTAATATCTAGAACTTTTAAATCACCCATGCCTTTCTGAAAAGCTTTATAACTTTAAAATTCTTTAAGGAATTTTTTCTGGTAGTGATGTGGGAATGCCTTTCTGTATGCTGTGAATATCAATCTTTAAATAAAGGAGCTGTTTTGGCCCATGACAGGCACCATAGATAAAGTAGGAGGAGAAATCAGAGCATAGGTAGAAGGAGGGCAGAGTCAGACAGACCGCCAGAAGCCCAAAGGAGCAACATGTAAGGAACACACGTGAGCCACGGGCCACGTGGCAGACAGTTTAGTGAAAATGGGTTAATTTAAGATGTATGAGCAAGCTAGCAATGTGCATGAGCCATAAGCCAAACAGCATGAACTTAATATAAGCATCTGAATCATTTTTGGGGCCTGAGCAGCAGTGGGTGGCTAAAGGGTCTGAGGTTGCAGGTCTGTGGGTCTGGGCCTCTGGCCACCTGGGACCAAGAAACCTCACTACTACATGGTAGACTATCCTAAGTAGAGAAGTTATTGCCATAAACATTGTTAAATAAATTTCAAATGGTAGTAGTAAACACTGAAAGGTATTGACCTTAAAATGCTTCGTGTACAACAAACATGTGCTGGGAATGAAACATTATCTGTGTACGCACTTGTGCCTTTTATTGTTTATTAAATACCTTGACTTAACATTTGTTCTTAGTTGCACAGTTTTACCTTTTCAGTGTGAACTAAAGGCTCAACCAATGAGATGACCTCTTTACAGTGAGTTACTAGGAAAGTTTATTAAAGACTTTTTAAAATGCCAATCACTTTGAAGAGAGAATGTACTGGCTTGGATGTTTTGAGTTCACAGATCTACAAGCTGTTTGAAAAACAGGAAATGGAATGACATCACATCAAACAAAAGCTGTCTGTGGCTTTTGAGCCCAGCTTGATCCTTTGGAGTATCAAAGAAATCCTTTCCCTCATGGACAAAATAACTCCATATAAATCAATAAAAGAAGCGACACAGGAAAGAGAGTCTATAAGAGTCAGATAAATAGAGAAATAATGAGAAAGGGTTGGGGCGAGTTATAGGGGGAATATGAAAGAGACAGAAATACTGGAGATGGAAAATAGTGTTGGACAAGTCTAGATATGGTATGTATGAGTGAAAACAAAATAATGCAAAGGAGAAACTAATGTGATTTCAAAATGTGACCAAGAAAACAAATGGAAAGGTGTAGAATAAATTCACCTACCAGGACATTTGATTTACTTCTACGAAGTATTTATTGTCAGTACATGGCTATACAAACAAAGCCTACCTAAATATTATGATCCAGGTAACTCACTGACCTTTCCATATGCCTCCCACTAGTCTTTATCATGCCCTAATGCTATACTCAGCCATATAAAATTTTTTTTGAATATACATGGCAACTGCTGTGATTGGATTAAACATGTGAGCCAATGAAGAAAGTCAATTTAAGCTACTGTGTTATGAAATATAAAAGGAGCACTCAGAGAGTAGTGGAAGCACAGCAACAGTTTCTTTACCTCATTCAAGAGGAACTCAGACTTGAAAGGAACTTGTGATATGAGAATAGAAAAAGAGAATTATTTTCTTGTCACTGTATGTAGAAATGATCAAAATGGTTGGGCTCAATAGGATAGACAACTTATTTATTTATTTAATTATCTAGCTACATGCAGTTTTATAATTGAATTAAGTACCTTACAAATACTAAGTAGGTGTCACTGCTAGTGGCATAAATCTTCCACTTTGCTAATGTTAATTTTTATGTCACTGTTTATTTTAATTTTATCTTTCATAATCCAGGACATTCCATATCAACAAATATATATTATATTATTATTGATCCATCGTACAAATGAATAAATCTTATAATAAAGGTTAGATAAGTCTTATCTGTCTAAGATCCTCTCACTTCCAGGAGTATGACTTTTGAAGAAGAGAGGGCAGGGAAGGAATGATGACGTCATAACAAGTATTTAAAAAGTAGATGGAAGAAAGGAAGAAAGAAATGAGAGCAAAGACAAGGACACAGTGCATAGGAGGTAATTCTTTAGAAGTGCATAAGCTAAGAAAGCAGAAAAGGCAAGGACCAAATAAGGACAAAAAAGAATGAAAGTGATCCTTGAAAGATGGTTCAGGTGAGTGGGTAGAATCCTGAGACTTTAAATCCCAATATTCACTGGTGGAAAGAAGAGGATCAAAATTTCAAGACTATTCTTGGCTACAAACTCAGTTCAAGTTCTTCCTAGATTACGTTGGCTAGGGAGAGGCAGTAAATCAATAAAGGTCTAAGGACTTCATATCAAAGACATTGACAAAATGGTGAGTAGAGATAAGAAGAGCTAACACAAACAAGGCAGTTTTAGGATCCAAAACATTCCTGAAAGTTCTTGGTTGATGATACAGAACTTCCCCACTTGAGCACTTGACTTGTATTCTACTGTCTCAGATCCATCGAAAAAAACCAGGGTTACCTTTGAGGTCCCTGAGGCAGGGAATTAATAAAGACACTGAGATAAGAACTTGGACATAATTTTATGCTCCTACTCTGGCCAACAACATGCTACATTTCCTGAATGAAGGATTTTCAGAAACACACTTAAGCCTATTATTGAGCACCAAGAAGAAAGAGAATGTGAGCTGGGAAGACAGCCACATAGAAAACTATTGACTGCATATTGTTTTTATTCTATGAAAATCCTCAGATTCCATAGTTAGGGGGAACCTAGACACAGAAGAAAATAAGTGTTGAAATAGATCATAATGATATTGACAGCAATGACCTAGATATACAGTGTATTCTTTGTTGCCCCATGAGTGAAACAGGAAAAGAGGAGAGGCATGAGGACCATAAATACATGGGCAGCTAAAAAGATATTGTTTTTCTCTAGTTTTCAGGGGCAGGAGCATTCATTGCCTCTGAGCACATCTCATTCTGGAGGTTTAAGTTGCAAGACATTGCAGATTTAAACAATTGTGACTTAAGCAGGTGCTGCTATTTCTGTCTCACTCCCAGTCTATTTTCAACCACAGGATGCTGTGGGAAGGACTTGTGAAACGACAGATATGTAACTCCTTCTCTCCCCCGACCCCCTGCATCTTTCCCCTCTACAGACCATGTCTTCTACACTGGCTTATTCTTGAAGATGTGGTGTACTCTGCTCTCATCCACTACAGGCTGTGTCCTGGAATACTCTGATGTCAGTCTTTAGTGAGTCACCTTGGCTTGCTTAGAAATTTGAAAGCTTACCTGGAATGACCTTCCTGTGAAACATCTATTTAAATTAACAGAAATAAGCTGTCTGGCTTAGATTAGGGCCAATAATGTATACAGAATGACTGAGTGAATGACTAGTGGAACACTCCTCAATTCATAAGTGCAAAATCTCAGGATCAATAGGTGAAATAATTTTCTATCTTAATGTAAGTGAATAAAAACATTTGGATATAAGTGTAGGATTTTTGAGCTCCCTGGACAGTGATAAGGATTAGGGACCATCTAATACAGTGATGCCATAGTAAGTCCCAAAGTCAGTGTTTGATCTCAGTTCTTCAGGCTTCATTCATGCCAGTGAGTTCGGAAGTAAATCAAAGTGATCTAGAAATGAGATGGCCTCAGAGACAGAAAGGAACATGAAGACATGAAGTCACTGGATTAACCAAAAGAAGTTTGTGGCTTAGGAGGTGAGAGGTGAGGAGCTCAGAGCAAAGCAAGGGGTTCAGTAGGAATGTCACACAGCACAACTAGTATTGGTTGTAAAAAAGAAAACCTGAAAATTCACCAAGCTAAATTTCTAAAATGATAATATGTGGATCAAAGACAGGAAATGGAAGAGGAGGATGAAAGCAAGATGAAAAAAGCAAGGTGCATCCTTCCTCTGGAATTAAGGACTCACACTCCAAGGGAATGCCAATAGAAGTAACAGCATCTTCTTAAGGCAACAATGAACAAAAGCCTTGGAAGTAATGAATTCTTCAAAAGCTTTGATAGAAGTGATATTGGAAGATGATATGCCATCCCCCAAACCCCCCTTTCCTCACCCCTACTTAAGTGGATAAGAGGAAAAGAGTGTCTAGGGTGCTGGTGGATCTCTAAGATTCAGCAGAAATACATATAGTGGTTTTTCAACTGATTTATTGCTGAGTCTGACTAAGTACTTCAGTGAAACGATTTATTTGACAAGAGGAGTCTTCTTGCAAATTGACCTGGATATAAAAGAGGCAATGGATAAATGCAGAATTGCAGATGATCTTTGTTTGTTTGTTTCCCTAAAGCAGCTGTGCAAGAATGAACTCTTAATTTGAGAGAATCTCCATCACTGTTTCCTAGGACACAAGACCACGAACAGTATAAACAGCACTAGAGGAATAGAATCTGCATCCAGTTCCCTGGGCAATTTCAAAAGAATCACGTTCTGCCTCCCATTGTTGCTCCTTTTGCTATATAGCAGCAGCACCATGTAGTTTGTGTGGTCTCTCCACATATTAGCTTTTTTCTGTGTGTGTCTGTTCATGCAGTCTTTTGTAAATATTTACAAAATTGGTCTCTCCTTCCTGCTGTGGGAAATCATTGGCTATAAAAAAAGTCACTTGTCACTTAATTACCATGACCTGGGTGGAAAGAAAGAGCCCCCTTCAAACAGAATCAGGAGCCTCTGGGAGGAACTGGTTTCAAAATGTATTTATAATTGTCTGGTAATCAATCAGACTTTGAGACTCTTGGTAACTAAGTACTGTGATGTGGGGAAGATGCTGAGAGCTTTTTCCATCTCAGTTGCTTGCAAATACCCCTCTGCACATGAGGAGGTGGAATTGCTTCTTTTTGGACACAAGCCGCTTGGAACTTAATCACATTACATTTTGTCCTTCGAACTTTGTAACTCAGGTCTGCTTCCCATTTCTTTGTAAGCTCTCCTTCTGCACAAAGAACACTCACAAAGGTTGAATATAGTGATTAGTGACACGTACACATTTAATCTTCTCCAGTCTTTTCCTGTCTCTGGCTCCCCTCTGTGCTTCTAGTCTGTAAAGCTTTAGTCCTATATCAAGAAAATGTATTTTATCTGACTTGCTATTTTCTTTTCTGTCTTACAAATCCTTAAAGAAATGCAGTGTGATTGAATTTAGTGAGAGGCTGGCTGGCTGGTTCAAGAGAGAATGAATTCTCTTCATCTGAAGAAGAGTCTCAAGACAAAGACAAGCAAATAATGTTTTCCAGTCTGTCAATGTGATTATTGAGTATTTATAGGACTTACCTTCCTTTCATTACTTCAGCTATAAGCAGTTTAATTAGTTGCTTTTCACCCAGAGTTGTAAAGATAGATGATTCAATTTATTCAATCTTGGATTAAAAGCACATTTGAACCTAGGCACTCTGATAGAGAGTGAAGAATAAACAGCTTGAAATCAAGAGTTCTGGGTGGACCTTTGGATCTGCAGTTTTTTTCATGTGATGTGGTGAAACTCAGTTCTGTCTCAAACACAGCATACATGCCCAAGATAATGAGTACATACTCCAGAGATGAAAGTGTTTTCTGATAAACAGGAAATTACTTATTGAGGATGCAATACACTTTGGACACCCATTGTGTGTTTGTGTGTGTGTGTGTGTGTTTCTCTCATGCTTCCACTATGAGTCACCACAAACCTGTAACAGAACTGGGAGGTTTTTGTCTTTATTTCATAGGATAATCAAAAGGGGAAGCATTAATAACTCATCACAAAGCACCTTGCAATGAAAAGATTCTATACAAATACAAAGTCCTATTAATGGCATTTTCTTAGCAGCATTGTCAGTGAGTAAATTGTTTGAAATAAATACCTCATAGTACTAGATTAAACAATATCCCCTTTAAAATGTTCACAAAGCTTTTGGAAAAAGAAATTAAGAGGCTTGGCTGAGTGGCCCAATGTTAGTTGGGGTACCTCTAGCATGGTTGCATAGTAAGCTGCAGGTCTGATAGGCAGCTCTTGTTTTATGCATTGGTTGTGTCTTACTTTGATGGGGATGCCTGATACTTATGTGTGCCATAATTCAACAGATCATCTAGCCCCAATTTATTTTTCAAGGTAGCAGAAGGGATCCACAGGATCCAGAAGAAATAGATCAGGACCCTAGGGAATGCAGCTTATAACTAACAGTCACTTTGAAGATGATATTTTTGTCCAGAAAAAAATCCCAAAACTCAAATAGTTACAATTGGTAGAAGAATGAGTGAGCAGAATCTCCTGATAGAAGAGGCTATAAAATCATTGTGAACATTGTGGATAAAAGAACTATGCCAGTCCTTTTTAAAAATTATTTTGATCATCATACTAAACAGGGACAATGTCAAATATTGGCTTCTCTGTTTCATAACCAGAAGCAAACCTTTGAAACTGTTCGACTATGATATGACTCTTAATCATTGCATTCATGGCTTTTAGCACTTAAAACTGTATTTTGAAAGTGTAAAGGGGAGTTGACAGAACATTTCCCTTAATAAATATCATGTGAGAGTAGGAAAAAAAAAATGCTTAAGTCATTCCCTGAGAGTTTTAAAGGGATACAGTTCTGCCAAAGTGTATGTCAGACCTTCCATTTGAGAAAGGCAGTCTAATGGACATGCTAACTAGTTATTTATCTCAAGTTTCCAGGTTCTACTCAAACGTTAAATGAGGCCATAAGAAAGCTGAGCACTTGGACAGCTTTGTATCAGTTCCACATAAAACTGTCTGCCTTGAGTCATGATTTAATGTTACATGCTCTGCCTCTATGGAGACCCAGCATGTGAATTGTCCCAGAGAGGAGCAATTCTCTGTTGTTCTAAAAAAAAAACAAAACAACAACAACAAACTTCCAGATGTAAATTAATGCAATGAGTGCTGTAGTCCTTTGTCCTTCTTGTCCTTCCTAATATGGGTGTGAATACTTGGGTTAAAGTCTAGGAAGAATTTTCTCGCTTGATAAATTTGTATGTTTTCTAATAATGTGTAATTCAAAGTGGCTCGGCTTGCAGAAAATAAACTAATTGTTCCTATACTATAATCTTCTCAACTCAAGTGCCCGAAAGTGCCAATTCTGCTGCTTTTTCCCCCACTAAATGTCTTTTCAAATACCTCTCTATGTTATTTCTTCTGCTTGTTTTAACTGCCAAGTCACCTTAAGCCATTTCAAAGAAAGTCAAAGGACATATTTTTTAAGTCATTTCTAAGTGAACTAATGTCCTGGAGAGATGTTTGCATAATTATAAGTTTGAATTTGAAAGATTAGGCCTTCTGATGCTATTTTTATCTCTCACTGTACAAAGACTAAGCTATGCTGCCTTGACACTGATGGGGGGGGGGGCACTTGGCTTTGCTCTTGGTCCTAATAATTTTGCATTCTTGAACTGTGGTTATCTACATTGAAGAGTCTTTCTCCTCAGAGATATTTTGTTCATGTAACTTTGAAAATCATTTTTTACACAGGGAAATATGATGTTTACTAGTTACTAATTATATTTCATAATACACAATTTAGATGGAGATTCAAAGGGCTGTGGAACTACCTAGCTTTAAATTTAAAGTTTTCCCTTCTGTAGTCTTTAATTTGGTTCTAAGTTCTAAACTACATTTTGTTGTTGTTTATTTGTTTGTCAAAAGCTCAGACATTCTTCTTTGATTGCTGTGGGTTTAATTTGTGATTAGCAAGTATCAAAGAAAAGAAAGTTTGTGTTTAGTAACTGCTGTTTTTCAATCAGGCTTTAAACTCAATGCTAACACATATGAGGATGTTGAAGGAATTATTTGGTATGCATCTTTCTAAGGGCCAGAGAGATAGTGACAGCTGTTTTGTCACATGACCAACTCTTAGCCAGGCTAGTTGTGTAAAACTGCATGTTTCAGAAACTGTTTAAAAACTGAAGTAAAGGGGAAAAAAAGCTGTGAACGTCACAGTAAAAGATGGAGTTATTACGAGATCAACCATGTGAAAAAGAATCTCCCTCTGTTCTTCCCTCTTCCTCTTCTTCTCTGGCATTATTCTACCATCATGATTTGTGGCTGAAATCTGGAAACATATTCCTGATTTCCTCTTTTAGAGCTATTTTTGGACAAGTGCATATACAAACACACTTCTAGCTCACTGAGTTAACCAGAAAAACTGTCCAAGGAAATTTTCTGCTTTGAGGTTGCTTGTACTCTTGGCTGGTTTAGTGAAAGCACCCAAACTATTGCATTTATATTTCTTATTGTCGAATTGTAAATACTAATTTTAGCTTCACTGCTGTACTTAGTCTGTTCTGAGTTTAGGCTGAAGAAAGCAAAAGACATGTCTTTTTGTATTCAGTGTCAACACCCCTTTCTAAACTTTGAGTTATTTAAACAAGAGAAAGATTGATGAATGGGAGAGACACAAGTACAGACAAAAACACACAAATGAAGTGTTCTTTCTTCACCACAAGCTAATGGGCAGCAAACTGATAGAAACAAAAATACTTGGTGATGGTGGTAGCAGTGGTGGTGATGGTGGTAGCAGTGGTGGTGATGGTGGTGGTGATGACAGCAGTTTCCAGGTATTAGCTACAGCTATAGTAAACCATCTATGAAAGGTCACAACATGAGAAATTATAGAAGGTTTAAGGGCTGTACTTGAGACCATAGTAAAAGCAATAGTCACAGTCTTTATGTACGACCAATGGGTTGTGCCATATCCTTGGGTAAAGTTTTAGTTCTCTGAACTTCAGTTTTCTTCATCCTGTGACTTGGAATTTAATGTAGCATGGTCCTTGTGCTCATATCAAATCTGTATACCTTGATTCTATAAATAAATTTGTAACAATAAAGGCCATGCATTTTGTGTGACCTGATTTAGTAAATACACAGAGCCATGGCATGGATCAGTGTGGACTTTATTCTTTTGTGACACCTATAATGTGACATATTTCATATTTCTCTAGTTATAAAGGGTCTCTATATTCCTTATGTTCATCTGATTTATGATTGTTAAAGATACAGACTGGAAGGAAAGTGCTCTTTTCAGAGACCCTGACAGGAAAGCCTTGAGAAAAAGCATTTTGGTAAAAATTACCATCAGTTCGGTGTTTAGTCACAGCATTTGCTTCTTTAAATTACAAATAACAGTGAATGATTGTATGAGGTGTGTATTTATCAGATAGAAGTACAGACTTCTTTTAAAATGTGGAAACTGAGCACATATCACATCTTCCTGAGAAATGTGCCTATGTTTCTTCCGCCCTAGACCATGATTTCCTTCTAGGCAGGAAACATGATTATTTTTAAACATTTTATCTTCAGCCTGACTGATGCTGGATTCCCAATATTTGTGAAAATGAACCGAATTCCTCTTATCTGTTTCCTAAGTGAAGGCCTATTTGAAAAATAAGACCACTCTGTTTATGTGAAGCTGGGGATGGAGAGAGCAGAACAGATTCTTAATCCTGGGAAGTTTTTTATCTTCGATTTTTTTTTTCTTTCAAATGCCTTTTCAGAAGGCTTTTTTCTGCAGCTATCAAGTTGAAAAGAAACCATGTGAAATCTTCAATAAATAATCATTTTACACTACACAGTTCATCAGAAGAGCAGTAATGGAGAGTTGTATAATAAATTAGCTATGAAATATATTTGAAAGTAGTAAAACTCCAGGCATTAGGAACATGCCATATTAGTGAAGAGGCAAGCAGATATAGCAGGTGTAATATTTGTCAAATAAATATCTACCATTTACAAACAGAGATTGAGGGAGGTAGACAACTAAAGAAAGTCATTTTTACTTATAGAAATATAAAGCTCCCTATTTTTTATTCTTTTACTAATACATCCAATTTAACAAAGTAGAAACTTATAAAATAAATATTAAGTACAAAAGTCACCAACTACTATTTATGCAGTCCCAAAATAGATCAATGTGTGGTGACATACTCATTTAATCCTTAAAACTCAGAAGACCAACACAGAAAAATCATAACATTTATTTGAGGCAAGCCTGGGCTAAATAACAAGTTTCTGATCCTTCTGGGCTACAGTGTAAGTATGACCTTGTCTCTAAGAAAAAGACAAATAAATAAACAATATAAGTATATGACTCAATCTAAAACTAGGCACAGAACATTTTAGTACCAGATAGTGAAAGTTATCTGTGGGGATTTTGTTGTAGCATATTTTTCTCAGCTTGTTTATGTATTTTTGACTTCCTAGTAAGATACCAGATAACAAAAGCCCAATAGATATATTCTGTCAAGGAAAAAAAAATGATGAAAGTATCATTTGAATTATATTCTCACCAACATACTGAGAGCCTGAGATTCCCAAACAATACCCCTATGAAGCAGAAAATCATGAAGTGTAAGGCTATTGAGAAAAAGAAAATTTAGAAGTACCAAGAAATTCCAAACCCATTCCTTTTTGAAAGGACTAGAGAGATGCCTCAGAGTAGGCCGCAATATTAGAGCATCAGTACACTGTACTGGACTGTTTCAAGAGAAATACACATGGAGTGAGATGAATACAGAATATGGAAAAAAACTAGCAGAAAAGCATAAAAAACAAGCATTAAGATAATTTTTCAGAGTAAGAATCATTATTTTACCTTTACAGATGAGAAAGAAGAAGCAATAAGCAGTCAAATAGCTTGCCAAAGGCTTCTCTAATGCGTGCACTCATAGTCTATACTGTTAATTGCTTTGCCTTCCCATCTCATATCTGGTTTCTGATAGAGTACATTCAGTTACATCTCAGGAGGTATGGTAAACACAATAGTTCTGAAGATAAATAGATTAAGACAGAGTTTGAATTAATGAAACACATGATGAAGTGAAACTCCAGGATGTGCTTTGCACCCCTTGGGTGCTATAATATAAGTCATATTATAAGAATGTGATATGTTCCTATCTCATTGAGTTTACCTAGAGATTGAATGAGATAGTATGTAACAATGTATTTAGTATTTTATTTGACTCACAACAAAGCACACCAGTAAAGAGTAACAGAGGTACCAGTGATGATTGTTGTGCAAAGCCAGAGGTATGCACCTCTAAAGATATATCACACAAAAAGCACTGCCAATTCTCCACAAGTAGCACATGGAAGATCAGGCTGATTTAAATTGAGTGGCTACCAAGCTCTAATGCTTATCACTGATGTTACTTAACAATAGGACTTCATTTGTTATTTTAAAATAACCCCTCTTAGTAGTTGAAAGATGATAGCCTACTGAAGCTTGACAAGTTCATTTTTATAGATGTCATTGAATCTTCAGACACATGTCTAAAATTAATATTCTAATAAACCCAATACATTTTACTTCTGAGTAAATGGATTCTGGAATATTAAACAAACAAACAAAAAAGCTTTGAATACTTTTGAGACCTAATAATGCTTGACCTGTATGATGCCTTTAATTTTAAACAATTCCTTTGTGCTTTCTCAGGCTGACTTTCTAAAATAATAATCTACACATTGGTAATAATCAGGTGTATTCAGTGAAAGAAAATGAGAAGATGGGTGGGTGTCTGAGTGTTTTCTCATATTTAAGAAAGACCTATATCCTGAATAGACATAGAAAATAAAAAAAGAGATTGAACCAGAAAAAAAAAAAGTAAAACAATTGCTTGGTTCTGTAATACTAATAATTGTGTGACCAAAAAAAAATGGTATTGTAAGTCTTCCTGAAATAATTGACCATAGAACAGAGAAGAGATGATATTTAAAAAAAACAAAAAATGGAGAGAAGAACGGGATACCAGGTAGCATGAATTCTAATTGTTCTTATAATAAAAACCCAGAGCCAGAGTTTGGGGTAAATGTTTATAGATCAGAGAGACAGAGGAACAAGACACTAGAAAAACTTCTTACTACTACTGAATTACTAATCTCAGTGGGGTAAGAGCCTGTCTTCATGAATCCTCAGACTGAGAGCATCTGAAAGCTCAAGGGAAGCTTTAAACTTCTGTCTCCTTCTGTCTTATATTTCTCTCTCTCCCCAGCCATATCACTTCCTGTCTCACCCTTTCTAGTGCTGGGATAAAAGGCATGTGTACTTCGCAAGTACTGGGATCAGAGGCATGGAATCCCAAGTGCTAAGTTTAAAGAGGGATGCCACCTCTGCCTGGCTCTAGATTAATCTCATATAGCCAAGGTTTCCCATGAACTCACAGAAATCCCTCTGGCTCTTCTTTCTTCAGCAACGATTAAAGGTATGTGCCACCACTGCCTGACCTCTATGGCTAATTCTGTGTCTAGTCTGTCCTCCGATCTTCAGGAAAGCTTTATTTCTTAGATTACAAACAATATATCACCACAATACCATATCTAGAAACATTGTTTGGATGCATGCTTGAAATGAGATGAAAGCAATAAGGGTAGAAAGACAACACAAAGAGCCTATGACTGCGGGTCCACTACCATTGGCTTATTAACTAGCTTTTGCTTGACTGGAATGACCATTACTTCCATTTTCCCAATGTAGGTCCTTGGCCAGGGAAATCAATAATCTTCCCACATAATTGGATAAGAGCTAGACCTGAATACAAACCCAGTATCCTGGCTCCAGGCTCTACAACTGGATTTTGATAAGCACAAGCACTACAGAACACCCAAATCAAAAATATCTCCAGAGTCAATCTACTCCAGATAGGAATATCAGCCCAAGAAAAAAATGCCTACGAGAAATTCAGTTCGGCAAATACAACTAAAATGCATGAATGTAAGTTTATTTTCACTTATATAGTCAGAATTTATTTGATAATTTTAACTGCATGCTAATTCATAAAATGAAGAGAAAATGAGCAAGGGCTTGATTTTCTAATGCTAATTTTTCTGACAAAATTGTATGATCAAATGAAATGAAATCCTTCACTTCACATTTAACTTTCATATCATGATTAGGAGGAAAGTTAATTTTTGTAAAAGTATTTGAGAGATTCATCATTTTTCCCCGGAAGCTTTTCTCAATCCTTTGATATTCAAATATTTCTCTTTTAAAGTTTCTGATCATCTTCCATGTTGATTTTTCTCCTTTTTTTCAATTGTTAATTCATCTAACTCGGACAAATTTTCACTTGCCAATGCCATCCACTATGATTCCAAAAACCCATAGCATGATTTTCAATAGCTTCTTGATATTAAGCAGCTTTCACAGGACTGCAATTTTATTTTGCAGGTGTAATACATTGTATTCTCATTACAATGTGAGTACTCAAAATATTTTATATAATCAATGACAGTCTAAACAACAACAACAAAAAATTATTTTGACAAGATGGGGAGAAATGAAGTAGACACCTTGGCAGACTAATTTTATAACCATATTTAATTGAATACTTTTTGTGTAATGTAGACATTTGTGCAAACAACACTATCTGAACACTAGTAATGAGACTCATATAAAAAGAATCCAAAATATTCAAATAATTTGAAATTCTCATGGGTTTCAAAACTGCCAAAACAAATATGTAACTGCTCAGTTCAACAGGAAGGAAAGCAGAGAAAAGGATTTACAAGTAGAATTATAACATAAGTTTGTTTAGAATATGCAGTATAGCTCCTTTTGATATAGTGTATCAGATATTCTAGTTGGCTTTTTATTGGTTCCATAAAACACCATGACCAAAAGCTACAAAGAGAGGTAAGGGTTTATTTGGTTTACACATCTCTTTCATAGTCTGTTCTTCATAGACATCAAGGAAGGGACTAAAGAACATCAGAACCTTGAGGCAGGAACTGAAGCAAAGAACATACAGGAAGGCTGTTTGCTGATTTGTTCCTATGGCCTACTTTTAGCCTTATTTTATATATAAGCCAGGACCATTTGCCCAGGGTGGCAGTAACCAAAATGTCTGGGCCTTCCCAAATCATTAATGAAAAAATAAAAGCTCTCATAGACTTACTTAGAAGTTCATTTGCTTGAGTAATTGACTTAAGTGGGGATCCTCTATTTCTAAATGACCCTCTCTTGTGCTTATTTGTCCTGAAAAGAAATCAGCATCCCAGGTTTATGTGCTGAAAAATTTTCCCCATAATCTTGATAGGCACCTGTTTTAAGCTATCTGGAGATATATGGAATGTTGTGCAATGGAAGCTCAATGACTTGGTTGGGTCTTCCACTGGCTTGAATAGATAAAGTATTTATGAAATATACCAGCTCCCAGAGAGGAAAATCCAAATTTTCATTATGTGGTTTTCTGATAGGGAACCGACACTTTTATAATGAGATTTGAGCCACAGAATTGCTGCTAAGTACTTCATCTGGGTATTCACATTCTACTCAGTATTGAGTTATTTCTTGCGTATTGGTGAAAATAGCATGCATCTACTTTTCCAAGGAAGGAGAATAGCACTAGAGGAGATGTTGTGTCTCCTCTTTTAAACCAAACCTTGTTCTGCAAAGAGTATATGGGTAGCAAGATGCAACCCAAATGTTTGTTTCCAGAGAAAGAACTGGTAGATTTTCTAACATGAATTCTAGAGTTTCCTGCATCTCAAGAGCTTTTTGAAGAAAAGAAATGAAATGAACACTTTTTTAATCAGTGAACTCTTCAATTAAAATTGCTTCTAAGTTTGGAATCATTAAACCTCTCTATTCTCAACTCATGACAACTCCATTCAAGTCTCTTTGTGTTTGGTAATGCTGTGTTAGGGCTAGAGTAACAGTTTAGTAATTAAGAGCACTTACTGCTCTTAATTGGATCTGGGTTCAGTTTCCAGCACCCACACTGCAACTTATAAAAACCCTCTTTAAATCCAGTTCAAATATGACTGATGCCCTCTTCTAGCCTCCATGGGCCCAAGCCATGCACACAGTGGGCTTAAATTACACCGCACTTAATATCTACATTGGATGGTAATCAGAAGTGGTGATCCCAAGAGCCTATTTTAACTCTAAAACATTAGAATGTTGATTATTGTAGGATATCAGCTGCTGCTTCTCATCTGAGAATATCTCGATTCCAGGGAATACCAAGAATCAATATTATAGAATAATGCACATTTCAAATTTATACTTAAAAGAAGGCATATGTAGCTGGAAGTGCACAATGTTTGGTTAGAATTTTAATATAAAAGACAGGACTCTAAATATGTGTTGTACTTTTAAAATCCATTTCGAGCTGTAATTCCTCAAATTCCTATGACTACATATGCACTCTCTTTAGTGATAAAATTTTCCCGGAAGTAAAAATGATGATGAGCCTGCTTTCAGCTACCATCTGACTCAGATCATTCCACTGCCCTTTCTGATTCACAGAACATGCTTCCACATTTTTTGATGAGGTCTGCCTTTTGTTGGGGCTGTAAGTACTGAACTTCTGTGGAAATATTTGATCTTTTACTAAATATGGTTTTATGAAGAGGCTATGATTCTCTCTTTGTCCATTCAAGCTCTTGAAGCATATCATATCGGCTCAGTCAGTATACTTATACCCATATTTAGGTCATTTAACTAGAAAAGCTCACTGTCTAAACTGATATATAACCCATTTCATTGGCTTCCTGGCACAGAGAAATCCTCAACCAGGACTCTGATTCAGAGAGGATCTCTCCTTTCTTAGTACCTTGGTTTATTTCCTCAGATGCAGGAAATATTTTGATCACTTTGATATGTGAATAAAAGCCCAGAGCTGAGACACTCTTGTGCAGTTGGCATTGGTCTTGAAGTGTATCTCACTGCATTTTTATGCCAAATTTAGAATAACTCAATGTTTCCTGACTCTTCTGAAATGACCCAGGCCTCCAATTCTATAGAAACCTCTGAAGCCTAATATTTCTACCACTTAATTTCTTTAACTAAATCTCAGAGATGATCAGCTGAACACGAACAAAAATCTAAATAGTCTGAGGCTTTTTTTGAACCAATGGAGGAGCTGAACTATGACTGAAAAATGCTGATACTTGAGCTCATCGGTGGTGATATCTTGAAGGGTAACATGATACAACTAAAAAGTTGAATAAATAAGGGAAACCAATATTTCAAAATTCCATACCTTTCCACTAGAACTGTCTTGTTTATATATATGTACAAACTCCCACTAAAAATATTTGACAGAAAAAAATTTCTTGACAAACAAGTGCCTTCATAATCCAGTTCTTTAGTCATTCCCAGTCCTGGATCCTCGTGCCTCTTATAGCTCCAAACTATTCCATTTCTCAAAACCCTAGCAAAGACTGTCTTTTCTGTCTTCAACCAACTTTCTTAATTGTACAATTTTCCTATCTATCCTTCCTGGCCCAGACTAACTAAAAAGAGGTTTTAGAGACACATAGAGCTGAGTTTTTACTTATAATTACTGCAATCTAATTGTTGTGTACCTTGGGTAAACTGTCATTGCATTTGTAAATTGAGCTCAGTGATAATTATGTTATGTAAATGTTCTCAGTATCACAGTAAATAAAATTTTAAAAATTATTAGCAATATACTTACCACAAGGTTGGCACATGCCTATTTCTGTTATTGCCGATAGTGTTTTGCCTGAGATCTAAATTGCATGTGCTTCATTTTTAAGTTCTTATCTTCCTTGTTCTCAAACAGTGAACTTTCTGTTTTTCTAAACTAGAATCTGGCAACATTTACTTTTTTTGGATAAGACAGGAAAGTCAGTATTTTACCATTATAGACAGTAATATTTCTGTTATAAGCACTGAATTCTGCCATGTAACATGAAATCGAGTTCACATAACAGAAAAGAACTGAATGGAGAGATTGGACTCTAATGCCAAATACTAGCTTTTACTAAACTTAACATGCATAATATAGTCCATAGATCTGTCAATGGATTAAATATGATCTTCTGCTTCATTTAAAAATAAAGGTTTATTGAAAACAGACTTTTCCATTTAATTATGTGTTATCTGCTGCTTCTTTTGCTCTAATATGGCAGTCATACAGCGCATAGAGCTTGTGTCATTTGTTTTCTGTCCCTACTATAAAAAGTTCACCATTTAGATTCAATGTTTTGTACATATTTGTTAAATGAGTTTTGAAAATAACTGGAAATAGCCAGAACCTACAATTTGGCAATAGGACATTCAAGCTTTGATTGAAGCAGATGCATGAAAATAAGACAATAGAGATTAGAGATTCAGTACGTCATCATAGACAACGGGGTTGCAAGGGATGCTACTGAAGAGGCAAGCTGCGTAGATATGTTATGTTTTTAGCAAGATGAGACTGAACATGGCCCTGTTAGGTAGAAGAAAATAAGTCAAGAGAGGGGTAGTTAGTGCCTGGCCATCTAGCTTTAGATCATGTTGGATTGTTGCCAGGCTAGAAGCAGTTCACATTATTAAAGGTGACATGTGCATCTACCAGAGAGGTGTGCTGAAATGCTAAGATCACAATTAAAATTAAACAGTCACAGTAGAGTTTCTAATACAATGTTTGCCTTTTATTTGTCCAACAGTCTTCTTGTCCTATAGTTCAAGATGATCAACTTAATGGTCTGCTTGTTTTTGTAATGACAACTCATAAAATTTTAAAAACACATTACAGCATTTCACAGATGAGCAAAGTCTATGACTGATGGTGCATAAAACTCAGCTCTTCCATGTCTGCCTAATATCTGGTACCCAAGACCCTTTCCTAAATCTAATAATCTGGGATAAAGTGTTTGTCATATTTTTGCAATATTTTTTCTAATATGTCCTTATTCAACCTCTAGTATCACTAGGGTATCACTGGGGTCAACCTAACTAGGGTACTATGGATGATTGTGACTGCTTAATGAATTCATGTGGTACTACTTTTAATCAAGGACAAACTTTTTTTTTTTTTCACTTTCCTACTGTCCAGCTGCTACTCTGACAATTACCAGCATCATCTATAAATAACTGGCTCTCAATGTCAAATAGAGATCTTATATACTGAAAATGCCCTAAAATACAAAACCTTAGCAATTTATTTAACCTAGATAAGAAAATGCATATTACATGAGTATCCATGTGGGTATTTGGTATATTTGCAGGTTGCCAATTTTTCTTTTGAAGGCAAATAAAATATAATCCATTGTTAAATATGCCCTTAAGAAAGGAGACTGACAACTTGTCTGCGATGTGTCTGGTTTACTCCTTCAATTACAGCACATTCCCTTCTCACGAATTAATACTTCTAGCCAACACCAACATACCCCTAAATGGTGAAACGTTCAAATTCAGTAACTGTGGTCTCTGATAATAAGAAATTTCTACTTAATCTATGATCTTTAAATTTTGAACTCTGAATTTCTTTCTTATTACAGACACTATGTTAAGTCTCATTTCTTCAAAATCTAATCTTCACAGATTTGAGAATGAGACTTACTCTCCTTTCAAGATTAAATGCTCAGTCAAATCTGGCATTCTCCTCTGACTGGAATTATAACTGGTCCCATTCTCTAGGCAATATGCCATTCATTCAAGATTACTAAAAAGATCAATGTGTTTTATTCATAAGTTATCACAACTGGCAATAAGTAGACTTTGTTACATAATGGAAATAAAAAATAAATATAGCTATATCTTTCTTAACCTAATTCCTTTTAGTATCCAGAGTCTAGAATCTAGATCCAGATCAACATTATTAGGATTATATTTCTTACATAGGTGAGTTGTACTCTGCAGATCGTTCTTTCTTTTTTCTTCATTTTATTCTTTTTTATAAAAATGTCTTTTTATCCATGTATCTCACTGTTCCTCCTCCCTTCCCTGCTCCCAAACCCTCCCAGTGAGCCTTCAGCCTCTCCTACACTTTCACCCATTCTTTCCGTCAAAAGGGCAAGAAGTCCCAAGGTGGATCAGCTCAGTGTGGCACATCCACTCTAGGCAAATTTGATTTACTCATCCCAAAGTAAAGACTGGGTTAGGTGTTCTTCTTCAGGGAATTGGCTCCAAGGTACCAGCCCATGCACAAGAACACAGTCTGGTACCCCTCCAGGCTCCACATACTGCCCATTCCAATGGACAGTTGCCTACCATTGGAGGGCCTACCTCCTTTTACTGATGGATCTCCAGTGGCTATTCTTGATTCAGTTAGGTCCTGAGTGTGCTCCAGCTAGCCATCACTGTGGGAATTTTCTCATAATCCCAATCCCCTTGCACATACAGACTCTCATCTCTTGCTTTCAGCTGGACCAGGAGCTCAACCCAGTGCTCAGTCGCTCACTCATGGATCTCTGTTTCTATCTTTGCATTGCTGGATGTAGGTTCTGTGATGACACTTAGGGTAGTTATTCATTTGATTATGGAGGAAGTCCTATTTAGGCACCCCCTCCACTATTGTTTGGAGATATAGCCAGGGACATTCTGTGAGTTCTTGGAGGATTCCCTACCACCTAGTCCCTTTCCAACCCCACACTGGCTTCCTCAATCGAGATATCCATCTCTTTTTTTCTCCCTCTTTGCACCTTTCACTCAATCATCTCTTTATTTCAAGATTTGTTCCCAACTCTTCTTGGTTGAAACCCATTATGATTCCAATTTGCAAAAGTGATCTTCTCTATTTTATCTTCCTAGGGAGTCTCTGAATGTGTCTCTTAAGTTCCTTCTGCTCCCAAGCTATTCAGAAGTTGTGGTTTGCAGCTTGGGTATTCTTTGCTTTTTGTCTAAAATCTACTTATGAGTATGCCCCATGCCTATCTTTCTGGGCTTGTGATACCTCACTCAGAAGGATATTCTCCAAATCCACCCATTTGCCTACAAATTTTAGTGTGTCATTTTTTTTAAATTTTTTTTACTGCTGACTAGTACTCCATTGTGTAGATGCACCACACCTTGTTAATCCACTCTTCATTTTAGGGGCATCTAGTTTGTTTCCAGGTTCTTGTTATTATGAATAAGGATTTTTCTGATCTTTCATCCATGTAATTCTGTCCAATTCAATCTGTGTTTGAATCAACTAAAAAAAAATAGGTCTAAAAGAAAGATGACGACTAAATTCATACTGTGAAATGATAAATCCTTATGATAATGTAAATCTAAGAGAGCATCATAGATGTATAGTTGTGATATGCCAAGTACCTTGAACATGTTCTCTCAACCAATCTTAAAGCAACTCAGTGAAAGCAGATATTTTCATTCTTATTTCACATATGGTAGAACTGAGGCTTTGGAAAAGGCAGGACTCATGGATGTTCTATGCAAGTGAGCCCAGATCTCAATGATTTCTCCAACAGACAATCTTGTTCTTTGACTCAAAGTCCTATTTAAATTATAACCTTTTTCAACGTAGGCTAATGAGGAATATCTCTCTGAGAGTAATAATTTTCATTGTGTGTGTTAATTATAAGGTTATAAAGCAGGAAAAGACAAGGAGTTTGTCAAACTTGATTACTAAAACAAAAAAATACACTAACATTGGATATCTAGATGCTGCGGCATCCTTTCTATGTCAACATTCTATATTGGTGAAATTGATATCTTAATTTAAGAAGAAGTATTCATCATTCTCATGTAACATAGTGTCACCTATGACAGCATGCCTGTGATAGCAACAATGAGCTGGAAGCATGCAGATATCAGTTAAGAACCACAGCTGTGAGTTATCAAAGTATGACATCGTCAGATGCTGATGTGAGCAGGAAGGAAAAGAACAAGAAGTGGGGAACAGGTGTATAACTTTTCCTGCCAACGTTCCTTAGACCTAAGATGAAGGGGGAGTGAATGTGTGAATAATCCATATGGAACAAAGATGAGTCTCCTAATTACTCAGCCAATAAAAAGTGAAGAGTGGGAGCAAGACAAAAGATAGATTCTAGAGTCTTCTTTCCAAAAATTGATATAAAAAATCTGATTCTTAGGCTGTTTTTTAGACTTGAACAGTTTGCTATCTCTGAAAGGAACATCACATTAAATAAACGTGACTTTCTTATAGTCTCTTATAAGCTTTCTCATGGAAGAGTTCCTAAACTCCCGAAGCTCAATTATCTAATCAGTCAAATGTGGCTTATACTTGCATTATGGGATTGACAAGGAAACCACAGTTTGCAGATAAAGCAATTGACTCACTGAATAGTCCATCTACCTTTCTCTTTCTCTTTGGAAATGGTTACTATTTTTTGAACTTAGGGTTGAACCTTCTGTATGTTGAGTAAGTGCTTTGGCACTGAGCTATATCCCATTTCTGCTTTCTCCTTTCTCTAGGCAGCTTAAATTCAGACTTATAAAAATGTCTCTCTCAGCAGAGTAGGTCCTAACAAAATACCCATGATTGGGTGGTTTGAACACTAGAAATTTATATCTCACATTTTGGAAAATAGATGTTTAAGGCCAATAGAGCAACAGATTTAAAATCTAATGAGGAACCTTCTAGTAGTGTCCTCACATGGTAAGATGTTAGCAAAGATCTCTGAATTCTTCTTTAAGGACATTGCCTCTGCTCCTGAGATCCTTTTTCTCTTGGTATAATCACCTTGCTAAGACTCTACAACTTTATAGTCATCTAAGAATTTTAATAGACAAAATTTAGTCACACAGAATCATTAGATCATAACCCAGCACATAGTAGACTGTTGTGGAAATATGAATAGAATGTTTTACATAATTATCTATGTTTAAGCTATTTTGCAGCTTCCAAATAAAAATATGTTATCATTTTAAAACAAATATAAAACAGATATTGGTTTAATGTATTTTACTTAGTAAGTTATACCAACTCCTCTAGATCTCTACCTTTTATGTCCTAAAATTGAAGGCAGAATAACTATTTTTCTGTTCCTGTTATTACTTGATAGATATGTTGCACATTAGACTCATTTAGTGGCTAAGCATGATGTTCTGTACTCATAAATTTATTCACCATTGTAATTAGAACTTAAAACTAAACATTTACTTTTATTCTTCTGTATTTAATGAACTTATTTGTCAGCACACTTTAATGAGGTCTGTGTGTGTGTGTGTGTGTGTGTGTGTGTGTGAGAGAGAGAGAGAGAGAGAGAGAGAGAGAGAGAGAGAGAGAGAGAGAGAGAGAGACAGAGAGAGACAGAGAGAGACAGAGAGAGACAGAGAGAGAGAGACAGAGAGAGAGAGGGGGAGAGAGAGAGAGAGAGAGAGAGAGAGAGAGAGAGAGAGAGAGAGATCTTGACTTTTTCTCTGCCCTTTAATATTTTGACCCTTTATCTCTGTCTCAAGATGGGTCCGTTTCCTTTCTCTCCTCCCATTTTGTCTCTAAATATGTGGGTCATTCTCTTCTGTGTTCCTCTCTACTACATTAGGTTTCCTTTGTATTGCTCCTTGATGTCAAAAAGATCTTTTTTTTCCCTGAGGGACTCTCCTGCCAACTTAATTCCGTATGAATTACATTTGTTTGCACAACCTCTCACTACATGAAGATGTTCTATTTAATTACTAAAAGTTTTTCCCCACTTTGATCCTAGGAAGAGAATCATATATCACAAAGTCTGGAGAGTCATTAGCTGAGAAACTAATCAGGTGGGGAGGAGGGAGAAGGTAAAATTAAAGTCTAGACCTGACTGGAACTTGCCATATCTTAGCCTCAGCTGTGCCTTCTCCCTGAGTTGCAGACCTCAGAGGACTCTGAAGTAATAATGTGGGGGATGCTGTTATTCACTCATGTGCTGAGTGCATTACTGCTGCTTTGGGACCCAATAAGGGAACAGGGAACTTTGAGGATTGTATATCTTGAGTATAAAACAAGCCACCTGGGAACGCCAGGACTGCTAAAGAGGAAATGTTTACCTGGTGGAACCCGCTTTTATTTTAGGGAGAATGTGGCTGACACAGTGAAGAAAACTTTTTTTTTGTTTTTACATCAAGGTAGTATCAAGCGTATAATATTTGGAATGCCAATCTAGGATTATGATGTGATTATCCATGTATAATATCACAGGATTTGGGAAATCTCAAAGACAGGGGTATCACAACTTAAAGGAGAATGTGTGTTGTAGAGAGGGTTTTAAGCCAGTTTTGAATACATAGACAGACTTTTCAAGCAAACAAATAAACAATAAAGGAAGTACTTTAAAGCTTAAACATAAAAAATTGTATAAGCTTATGAATGAGACTAGAGCAGGAAACCAAAATGTGTGTCTCTCTTTGGAAGTAATTCCATCTATGTGCATGATATTAAGTAATTTGTTTTACTTAATGATTTCCAGATCTCGGTTTCCATTACACTAAAGTGGGGGAAAGGGATGTGTCTTCATCTTCCCCTGCAGCATCAGAATGAGAGAGAAAGGCATGGGAAAAATTGATTTTTTGATGCATTAAAACTATCCTTTAAGCTGATTTTATTTCTAAACTTTCTCTAAAGGAACTTTGTCAAGTACAAAAATCAAGCATCAAGATTAAAACATAACATGCAATCATCAGTCCCACATGTTCTATTTACTGTGCGGATGTGAGAGGCAGCTGTCAGGAAGCCAGAAAAATATTGGTCATGCACATGTTGAGCAGTAGTAACCTGTGGAGACTCAGTTATATCCGGAAATTCAGTAATGACATCAAAAAGATGTGCTAAATAGAAGTGAGTTATTGACACCAGTAAAAAAGAGGGAATAAATTTCTAAACATCTGTCCTAAGATGTTAGCTACCCATTACTTTCTCAATTGCATTCAAATTTTCATGCAATTGCTATTGGATAGTAGTAGTATAGGCTGCCCTTCTTCCCTCATTATTCTGTGTCCTGATTTGTTTCCATCACTTTGCTGCACTTTTTCTTTGGAAGCTATTATTTGGGCAATCTTTGGCAAGTATCAGATGTTGTATAAGGTACCTGGCATACTTCAACTGACTTAAATAAAGTGTCCTGCTGAAATTAGATATTATCTCCAAGTCACCAAGATTAAATGGTGAGCAGGAATTCAGTATCTAAATCCATTCTCTTTTGTCTCGTTAGCTGGAACATTTGCTGGTCACCTCACTGCTTTATTATATCTTTTTCTAAAGCACTTAGGAAGTTGTAAATTCTCTCTATGATCGGAGATCAGTTTAAAACTCTGATAAAAAATTTGTAAGAAGTTATACAGCCACTCTGGAATATAGTATGGCAGTTCCTCAGAAAACTGAGAATCAAACTCCCTAAGGATCCAGTAATACCACTATTGGGCATATACCCAAAGGATACATATATGTACCCAAAGGCATTAGCTCAACTATGTTCATAGCAGCATTATTCATAATAGCAAGAACCTGGAAACAACCTACATGCCCCTCAACTGAAGAATGGATTAACAAACTGTGGTACATCTACATAATGGAGTACTACTCACCAGAAAAAAATGACTTCCTAAAATTTACAGGCAGATGGATGGATTTGGATAATATCTATCCTCCCTCCTGAGTGAGGTATCACAAGCCCATAAAGATTGGCATGGGATATACTCACTCATAAGTAGATTTTAGACAAAAAGCAAAGAATACCCAAACTGCAAACTACAACCCCTGAATAGTTTGGGATTGGAAGTAACTTAAAAGAGACGTCCATAGATTTCCCTAGAAAGAGAAAATAAAGAAGATCTCCTTAGCTAATAGGTTTTATAACAGGTTGCAGCCAAGAAGAGATGGGAAACAAAGTCATGAGAGAAGAAAATGGTTGAATGAGAGGAGTAACAATGAGGGAGGAAAAAAGAGACAGATATCTCAATAGAGGAAGCCAATGTGGGATTGGAAAGAGACCAGGTGCTAGGGAAACCTCCATGGACTCACAGGATGTCCCTGGCCAGGTCTCCAAACCATAGTGGAGGGGGTGACTAAACAGAACTTCCCCTATAATCAAATGAATAACCACCCTAAGTGTCATCACAGAACCTATATCCAACAAAGAACAGAGGTAGAGGCAGAGATCCACGGTTGAGCTCTGGTCCAAGCTCCTGGTCCAGCTGAGAGCAGGAAACAAGAGTCTGTATGAGCAAGGGGATAGAGATTATGAAGAAAATATCCACAGTGATGACTGGCTGGAACACTGGGAACCTCACTGAATCAAGAATAACCACTGGAAATCCATCAGGAAAAGTAGCTATGCCTTCCAATGGTAGGCAACTGTCCATTGACGTGGGCAGTGTATGAAGCCTAGAGGGGTGGGATTAGACTGTGTTCCTGTGTATGAGCTGACACCTTGGAGCCCATTCCCTGCAGAGGAACACCTAATCCAGCCTTTACTTTGGGATGAGTAAATCAGACTTGCCTAGAGTGGATGTGCCAAGCTGAACTGACCTACCTTGGGACTTCTTGCCCTTTGGGGAGAGGGGATGGGTGGATGGGGAGGGGCGAGGTTGAAGGCTGACTGGAAGGGATTGGGAGGAAAGAATGAGGGGCTGCAATGGGATACATGGATAAGCAGACATAAAGATATTTTTAAAATAACAATAATACTATAAAAGAAAAAAAGTTTGTAAGAACTGGGCAAGCCATGGTCAGGGTGAATTTCCAAGCAGCAGTTGATATGCTGGCTTTTCTTCCTTTTTTTTATTTTTCAAATGCAGCCTATTACAAGGCCCAGCAGGAGTCACAGACTGGACTCCTGGTAAATCGTAATAATAATACTTTGTATAACTGGGTACTATTCATCTGAGTCACCCTGAGACTAGGTCCACCTTAATTAAACTTCAATGCATCAGAATCTTTAAGGTCAGGACTGTACCAATTTCAGAGAGAGATAAACTGAAATGATAATGACTCTCACAAAGAACAAAATCAAGATGGATCACTTTTCACAATCACCTCTGAGGCAGATGATAGACACCTGAGCTGAAAGTCAACCCAAATAATCATTAGATAAAATTGTATGGCAGAGAAGGTGCTGGTTGTGCAGTCAGCAGACATAGGTATCTTGCCTGACCTTTTCACTTGTTATCAGCATGAATAGAGTCAAGTCACCTTTCCTTTCTCATTCTCCATGTGCCCAATAGCATAACAAGAAAGCTGCTGAGCACTGCCTTACCAGGATCTTCTATTCTTTATGATGGCATGTATTTGGGAATTATCTGAACATAGGTTTCCAGACATTGCTCCACTGGTTTTGCAACAAAAGTAGCTCAGAATTGTAAGTGTGTGAGGACAAGAGGGTATTTGATGGTGGGTCCATTTAAATAAATGCAGATTCACAGTCCTACCCAAGAAATCCCAATTTACATCTGACATGAAATGCAAATAGAAAACTTTTTGACACTTATTATTCTGGAAAAATTGCTTTTCATCTCATTTTTGCATTTTTCCCATGAATTATAATTAGGCTTTCCCACCTGGCAGTATTTGCTCTCTCCCATTTCTACTAACCTTCAAAGATACAGCCCCACATGGTGGCTAATATTGACTGCCTCAGAGACAAGCCTCTAGGCACATTTCAGAGAGATTATTTTACTTGAAGTAGCCCACACACCTGCTTGCAAGCAACCATTTATTCTAGGTTTATAGAGGTAGAAAAACCCCCTCTGAATGGAGGTTTCTGTGTGCTGCGGCCCTAAACTGTAAACAAGGGAGAAAGTGAGTTGAACACAAGGATGCATTGCTCTCTGCTTCCTGATTGAAGACATGGTGTGAGTAGCCATCTTAATCTCTTATAGTCTTACCTTTCATGCCTTGATATACTTCCCTCTCAAATGTCAGTTGAATTAAGCTTTTCCTTCCTTCTTTAATTTCTTTCATCAGGTGTTTTACAAGAGCAGTGAGGTTGTAAATAGTATACTAACATGTATAAAAATACTTAACATACACATGTCCTCAGTAATATTTGTCTGCTATATTGGGTAGATGATAGAAAATACACAGCATAAAACAGAATAACTATAGCCTTCTCGCTTAAGTATTAAAGTAACATAGTGATGAGACAGGTTCTAACTATATTCTATGAAGCATTTAACAATGCAGAGAACTCTGAGGATTTGATGCACTGTGGAATTCGCTCCCAGAGAATTTCTTACACATGGGTAAACAGTTTGGCACTAGTTTCAGGACTTCTCAAATATTCAGAAGATCTTCTATAAAACCTGTTTTAAAATATGTTAGGAAAGAGATGATTGAATGAAAAATTACATTTTCAGAAAGACATGAGTGATAGGAAATCTGATCACTGTTTCTAGATACATGAAATACTGTCATTTAAAAAGACAATACACCTGTCGCTGTGGCTCCTGAGTGAAATCATGAAGACAGTGCATTATGATAAACCCCAATGAAAAAGTTTTGAAAAGAGCTTTTAAATGATGAGTTAAGTATCTTTAAGGAGGTAGTGAGCTCCCTGTTGGAAGAGGTACTTAAACAAACAAAGGGAAGCACTGTTAAGATGCTATGGATTAAATTGTCTATGACAATCTGACTATCTTTGTGTAAAGTAAACAAGCAACTCCTACAAGCGTACCAGTAGCTATGGACATTCTCAATATTGTCATCTCTAAAATTCATAGAACATTATAGCAACAGTGTGAAATAATAACATTAGAAGAAATGTAAAGAAGTTGTAAAATGGGTCCCTCACAACCCTGAGATAACTCATGTTTTAAGATTACAAAAGTGTGAAGTTGCTTTCAAGCAGTTATTACAGACAAAGTAATGGACTCTAAGTAATATGTGACCATAATCAAATGCAAATACAGTGATGATTAAATTAAATAAAATAGTGGTGTAACAGGTGCCTGGTTGATCACTGGAATAAACAGATATTAGAAAATGAAGCACCATTTGTGATGGCTAGTCATCACTGTCAAGTTGATTAGGCTGGAACCACCTAGAAGAAGTACCTCTAATAGAGGTTCCAGAGAGTTAATGAAGGATAAAAACATGTCCTAAATGTTTTATGTACTATGCAGTGTACTGGGTTCCTGGACAATAAAAGGAAGAGAATGAAAGAGAAAGGAGTTGAGTAGTAGCATTCATTTTCCTCTTTTGAAAATGGAGACCAGGTGACCAGCTGCCTCACATTCCTTCCTGCCACAGCTAGAATCTGTTTGGACATGACGCCTCCCCTGCTACTTGATTCTTGACAGTAGTCTGGTTACATTAGGGAGACACTGACTGATACTTCATTTTTAACATGTTGCTCAACCTTGAACAACATGCTCAACCTACAATTATACATATGGTAATACAGAAGAAGGACACAGACAGGATCTTCCTGTCCTGTGTGGCAGAGCTTAGTTAGAAAGACCAGCAGTAGAGGCTTGTTGAAAGTCCAGAAAAATGCCCTGGCAGTGGGAGGTTCAAAGTAGTAGTTTCCCAGGAAAATAGGTTCCTATGACATCCTAGGCTTCAAAGAGCCATCCAAGCCAGGCCATACCTACCATATGAGAAGTGCTCCAGAAGCCTGAACCACTGAGTGTGACTGTTAGAGACCCACCCATGTGGCAGTGATGACAGAATGTAGCAGCAACCTTGGATGAGAACTATAAAAGCATCCAAGGCAATCCACTCTACTCTGGCAAGTAAATATTAGTTTAAAGGTTTTCTTTGGTATGATATGGGTACCTGCAAGAAGATTTAAAAGACTATTTCACTATAAATAGGAAGAAATTGATGATTATCTTGTCCACTAGTACTGCAAGTGTGTAGAAATTCCCAAATCAAGAGTACATGCAAGATGGTCAGGTCATTCACTCTAAATTCCCCATTGCTGTGCAGAAAGAAAGACCTTGCCAATAAAATTTTCCCAGGAGATCAAATTTTTGTCACAGAAAAAAGTTTAGGGAGGACTTCAGTGAATTTTTCATATGTTGGGGCCATTCCATTTTAGTAGGTTGAACAAAAAGTTGAGGTTTATGTATTTTGAAGAAGAATCACTGAAGAAGCCTCAAGACCCCCCCCCCAGCTCATGACACCTACATATATCTTTTTGAACAAGGATAAAACATAAATAAGTATTAAATATAACTATCTGTGGCTATCCTACATACGGGTTTTTAAATTTTACCCTGGAAATCCATGTCATATTTTCAATTTCTGCATGTCTTACTGGTTTAAGCAGCACATTAGTATCTTAGGAACCAGAGACTGTTTGAGACTTATTTTATTACTGGGTTATCTAGAAACAGAGTTTAGAGTTGCTCCCTACCACTCTGCAGCCTGCATTTATGAACCCTATTTGGTTTGGGTGAATTTTATCTTGGGAAAAACAGTGGTACCTTTTTGACCTGGTAATTTCATATTATTTATGCCATTAATATCCTATAATATAAGTGGTAGTTTACTGTGTTTTTGGTACTTTGGAGGAATCTAGTATAAATGATTTCAAACTGTCCTGCCACAGCCTGGATATAAAAGGTATCGAGCTTTGAAGATAAAATTAAAACATATTTGCCACCAAAGAAAATGTAGGTGACATTCAAATACTTAGGTTTGTGAACATAAGCTAATTTGTTTCTCAAAGGATGGAATTACGAGAATCACAGACGAAGTTCATTATCTGCATACTACAGATATTTCTATGGGGAAGGGATAACAACCAAAAATACTTGTTATAAGAGTAAATATAAAAAGTAATTTTCTATTTTATTAATTTAGCATAGATGTATGTAACTAAACCAAAAATATATATGGCACATTTATTTCAAAGATATAAAATACAAAACATAATACAGGATGATGGTCATGAATAGGCCCCAAATACTTCGAAGCTTTCAATTCATACAAATAGTGAAGTGAGCTCAAGCAAACTAATAAAGTAAGAATGCCACTGGAATCCTTCAGCAACCATTAAAGAACAAGTAGATATCTATAGCTGAAAAGTAAATAGAAGAATTAAATTGAAATATTTCAAAATATTTGATTAACCCAAATGTAGACTGGAAAGGACAAATAGCAAACTAATTTTAAAAGCAAACCTAAATCTAACTATATGAATAATATTAAATTTAATTTAACTCAACTTTACAATCAAAAGACCTGAGGTTGTTCAACAAGATAACAAAGGAGAAGACAGCGTCACAGAGTGCTGGTTTAAGTGTGGATTTGAGGAATATGAGAGGAAAACAACAGAATAAAACTTCCATGTAAACAGCAAGATTAGAAGCTGCAATGATAATGTGGGTACCAAATAAAACTCTCTTAGGGAAAAGCATATTCAAAAATAAAGCAGACACAACAGTTAGAGAAAGTTGCAAAAGATTCTTAGGAATATCCATATGCTCTTTATTCAAATCACAAAATATTAATAATTACCAAATTTTCCATTTTTGTTTCTTGGTGTCCCAGGAAACGTTCTCTGCTGCAGTGATATAACACAGCAGCAGAGCAAGGACTTATTTCGTCTCGAACTCTAGTGTCACAGCTCATCACTGAAGATCAGGGCAGAGCTCAAGAATAGAACTCGGAAGGAGGAGCTGAAGTGGGGATCATGAAGGAAACTTAACTAATAACTTGCCCTTCATTGTTTGCTCATGATGTTTCTTATACATCTCAGGCCTGCCAGATTAAGGTGGCATCACACTGTGGTGTGTTGGGTGTTGTCCTATCCGTTCATGAAAATGTTCACAGATTTTGCCACTAATGAGTTCAGATAGACTCAACTCCTTGATTGAGGTGTCCTCTTTCCAGATAACTCAAGCTTGTATCAAATTAACAAGAATTAGCCAGCACACTCTACATCCATCTTCCCTATCTGTCGACTTCTCCCTGACTTTTTTACCCTTCATATATTTACACTCACTCTCACCTACACATACAGAAAACAGTGCAAGGAGATCATTTTACCTGTATCCACTGAGAATAGGTTGCAATCACAGTCTTTTAAATGTCTAAAAAATTCATCATGCCATCTTCTTATCAATGACATCTCTCAAATAGAAACCTCAATTGGTGACATTGAAATATTAAAATGAATATTGAAAGTGCAGTATAATTGAATCTATACATCTATTTATTTTCTATTGGCATATTTAGGTTATCTATTGTAACAAAATACCTTGTTTTTCTAGTTCAGAGTTGAATCTTGATGTCACAACATATCTCTTCCACTTCTATTTTTCTTGATAGATTCCTTAGTTTTTGTTATTATCAGGTTAGAAAACTATATGCTTTGTTTGGTAAGGCACTTTTTAAATTGAACTTAAATGACGCACTCTTATGACTAGGATTTAGTTTTGTCTTTGTATCACTGAGTATGTTCAGAGTAATAGTGTACCATTTTAATCATGTTTCCTCCTGATTTTTAGTGTTTGATGTTTTCATACATTTACTTAATAAATTTTGGAAATTTTAAGTACAGGTTTTCCTCTTCCATGCCCCTTCTCTTTCTGAACAAGTCCTTTTGCCATAATTTTCAATTTTTGATTAGAGTTTTTCTCTGATGTTGCAATTTTCCCTTTTGTTATTATATATATGTATATATATATACATTAATTATTGGGAGACACTTAAGGCCTTAAAATATATAATCATTCATTAAGCTTTTACCTACTGCTGTGGGAGAACTAGTGTTGCTATGGTCTTTACCACAGGAGGTCAATGCAGATAACAGTTTATACTGAAAAATGATCAAAAGAAATACAAATCATGAATGTGTTTATGACTAATAATAGAGTGTAAAATAAGTGAATAAAGTAACAAAGCTTGAGGAACACTTAAGGTCATGATGCTCTTCTCCAATAGAAAAATAATAATAGGCATTAATGACATTGTCTTAATTTCTTCTGTCGCTACACTAAAATCTTTGACAAGCCACTTATGAAATGAATAGTAATTTTTATTTATATTTATGTTTTGTTTTAGGTCACAGTTTAAGGTATAGTACACCATGATAGGAAAGTCTACATAGAAAAGTCTTCCAGTAACTTGTTATATGACATCTACAATCAAGAAATAAAGCTAGATGAATGTCAACTTATGCTCAACTCCATTTCCACATTTCTATACTCCATTATTCTTTACCCAAGACAATACTCATCCGAACTTAATATGGGCTTTCACACATAACACTTTAAAATATAATTAAGATAATAATTCATGACAACTTCAGCAGCTTATCTACCAAGTAGTCTCAGAGCCTATCAAATTGACATTTTAAAGGAAGTGTCACAGATATAGATCTAAACAAAACTATCAGATCTATTGATATAAGTCACAATAATACAATATCACACAATTGACTATTGATAATATATATTTTTCAAATTTACATAAGACATGCTGAATTATTAAGTACATCAACAATTTTTATAGGATTAGAGTCTTATAAAATTTAGTCTTTAACCAATTAGGATTATAATGTAAATCAATGTTATATATTCAGAGATGTATACTACACACAAGGAAAACTGTAACTATAAGCTACAACTCTAAATGTACCAATTATTTGTAAGTTAAAATGCTAGTAAAGTGAGCAGTGAATTCATTTAAACGTGGCCTTATAAATTATTCTAAACATAGATTCCATGATGTGGTGCCCTTAGGGAATTTTTGGAGAGTAACATTATCTTTATTCATCCATGATCATTTGATATTTGCATATGCAACAGATAAATTTGCAGGTGTAGAAGATTGACAATTATAATTAAATATAGCTGAAGATGTTTAAATTTAAGAATTGGCAGTAGAATTTATCAATGAGGGAAGGAAAACTTGACCAGATCACTTGCCATTCTCCCCTGAGACAGTGTGATCTTGAACAGAGGTAAGGCTGGGACCTGTATGTATCATAGAATTTGCTCATCAAAAGGTTACAATTGCTATTCCTCCAGGATTTTATCTGAAGGGGAATATTATATAACATAATTTTCCCAGATTTTAGCTTTTAAATTGATGACACTATGGTAGCTTCAGAGAACTACAGAAAAGTAGTGGCAGTGGTGGTGGCAGAATTGAATGATGGCACATCCCACAGAAATGACATTGGATCTTTATTAAATTGCATCAAGATATTTTTAAGCAGCTGACCTCAGGATGCTATTTCTGCCAGCAGAATATAGCATAAAATTACATCTATATCTATATGCTCATTTATATATTTTGTTTTGTTTTTGTATCTTATAAATATTTTTTGCATAGAGTGTTCTTTAAGTAAGATGAATGCCTGTGTGTGCATATATATTAAATTTATATATAGTGGTGCTCAGAGCAAGGAAGTTTCCTTTCATCATTATCCTTTTAGAGTTCCACACTTTCCCCATTATTTAGAGAAAATAAATTAGTGCTTTAAAAATGATGAGGAAGCTGAGGAGGGGAGGAGCAACCCTCCATTTCTTTCTGCCAGGTGATGATCTTTATACTTACAGGAGAAAAAAGAGAAGCTGAAAATACAACTGTGTGTGTTAAGAACCAGTGTACTAGTCAAAATCAGGGTGCTAAGAAGAGAGAGGTAGAGGTGGAGAGCATGGGAATTAAGAAAAGTGGTTCAGTTGAGTGCTTCAAAAGGTCAGGCAGCTAAGAATCCCTGCAGGGTGAGAATCAGAAGTCACACAATTCAGCCCACACAGGCCCACATGAGCGACCAGAATAATTGATGATATAAGAGCAAGGATCTGCATAATTCACAGCACTTTAAGCCTCCCACAGACATGCAGCCCAACTGTCTCTGTGTAAACATAACAGAACTCAGGAGATGCACAGAGTATGTGGAGCTTAAAAGTGTTAGGGTATCTATGGAGTATATTTTGATAGAAAGAGAGATATCACCCACCATATGATTTAAAAATAGAGTAATGACTAGCCTTTGACCATCTGACTACCCATTTACATGAATTTATGTACAGTGTAAACAGAGAAACAAGAGATGACACTCAGGCTCAAGACCTAAATGCATGTATCCTGCTCTTAAATTGCTGCAGCACAGGCTCACTCTTACTTACTGCAGAGTGAAAATATGGCTGTTTTTTGTGGAGATGCTGATGCAAGAGTGCCTATTAGAAATGCCGAAGATAAACAAAAATTAGGCTAGTATCTGATGCTTAGTTCTTGATATTTAGGGCACAATAAGATCAGCAGGTATTAACCACAGCCAATTAATGCTTTAGATTTGACCAATTAAAGCCTCAGCTTTCCTGTTTTTAAAGGGAGTTGAATTGTAGGTAGAGAACAGCAGGCTGGGTTGAGGATGTTGGAACTGGTTCCACTTGCAATATCAAGAGTAAAACAGTTTCTCTTAAAACCAGCACCAAAGAATCTCAGTATTAATTCTTTGAACTCGGCTTGGTCTTTTTCTGTGATCACAACCCATAGCTCTTACTAGAATTTGGATCTTAATTACACATGTACTGAAGGCTTGCTTCCAGTATATACTATTATTGGAGGTGGTAAACCTTCAGTAGATGGGTACTGACCATTGTTGTCTTGCCATTGAAGGAATATTGTGACCTTAGACCCTTTTTCACCTCTTCTCTTTTGCTTACCTGCTACCATCGAGGGCACTGGAGAATCCTTTACAATTCTTCCATGAAATGCACTCTTGTCATTTGCCCAAAGCCACACAAATATAACCATAGACTGAAAATTCTACAATTATGAGAAGATCCTCTTTTCAAGTTAATTATCTCAGATACTCTTCATGGACATGGAAAATTAGCGATTCTTTACATCAGATTTGGGTCTCTAGTTCTCTTGACCATCGCAATGATTTCTTCACATCAGGGCATGAAAGAATCAGTCTCTTGATGATTACTGATTAAACTTGAGCCATTACTCTTTCTGTCTGAGTCTGTCATTTTGACGTATATTTGAATCCATTCACTTAGTGCTGAGGCTAGTGCAAAAAAACTATGAACACAAAACGAAGAGGGGAAAACTAACTCCCTTTGCAGTTTTCAGAATGTAGACAAGTCAGTAAGTGACAATAAACCAAGCTGCTGAGCCAGGGAAGAAAAATGGATCCATGGACAGAGGTGTGGAAACAGAGCCATGGTGACCAGTTGCTATGCTCCGATTCTGAAGTATTTCCTGTGATCTTATGTTTTGAATGTTTGGTGGCCTGTTGGTGGTGCAGTATTGTGGAGGCTATGGAACTTTTAAAAGAACTATCTGGCAAGAGTTATTTATTAAGAGCAGACCTTTATTGGCTATGTCTAGCCCAGGTTCCTGTCACATTTTCTGCCTTCTTGTCTATTGAAAACTAAATAGCTGTAGCAAATACAAATTGGACTTAATAATAAAAATCTAGAGTCAGATGTTGGGGTATATGTTGAAAGATCAGAGAAGTAAAGGATCTAGCTACTAGAGATACTTCTTACCTCTACCCAATTCTTAGGCTGAATGGTCCTGAGCTCTTCTGGGTTTTTATTATTAATACTAATTATAATTCAAGCTAGGTACTTGTTAACCATAGAAGCCAGTCAGTGGTGATACATATCTTTAATGCCAGCACTTGAAAGGAAGAAGCAGGAAGATCAGGAGTTCAAGGCCACCCTGGACTACATGGGCTTGATCCAGTCTGAAAGAAGAGCCAGGCAGTGAAGGTTCACACCTTTAATTCCAGTAGTTGGGATACCATACCTTTGATCCCAGTACTTGGGAGGCATACCCCTTTATTCCCAATACTAGGGAGGTGGAGACAAAAAAAGGATATGGTTGGTCATAGAAAGGAATATAAGAGAATAAGAGACAGGCACTTAGTTCCCTTTGAACTAAGGATTCTGTAGAGGTAAGATGTATCTCCAGTACCTGGCTCTTTTACATCTCTAAGCTTTCAGCTTTTCCCCTATATCCAATTTTTTGTTTTTATTATTAACCAATTAGAAGTCACAGAACATACATACATCCCAGATCTCCCACAATTATGAGCTCACCAACTCTAGATTGATTTGGTTGGACAAAAATGATGGACAGAATCTTTTGAAACCTTGAGCCAAAATAATCCTTCTCTCTTCCAAGTTGTTTCTGTTGGGGATCTGGTTCACAGTGACACAGAAATAACTAACATGCCAGGTAATAATTTTTGTGGAGAATGTTAACTTTCTATCAGAATCAATTTATTCTTCCCCCCCTTTTTTTTTTTTTTTTTTTTTAAGCAGAACTTGCCAGGATATAATTTGATGGGTAGTAATTGCACTTCCTCAGAGGAGAGCTTAGTTTTGAGAAAAGGGTGGTAATTAAAATTATCTAACCACTTTCTGGGACATGAGTTTACAAAGGAAACTTATGTTCTTAATGAAAATTCTTTCTGTCCTTCAAATCCTGTTGGGCACAAGGACCAGTAATCTACTATAGTTGTATATGGGAGATGCTAGCCATCTCAGAGTAAAATCCAAAGGAAGCTGGGCCACTTGGAGATCTTGTACAAATGAGATTTGATCACTCACTTACAGACTCACAGTGCAGAAGAGCAGATCTTTGATAGAATGACCTTTGCTTCTCTAAACTATTCTATTGAGTCTTTTTGTTGTAGTTCTTATCCTCTGCCCAAATTAAGTAGGAATTATATGTTAAAGAGAGATCAAAATATTCACATTTTTAATGATATGTAGGAAAAGATAACTGAGATGAACATATATTAAAAAATAATCTCCATAAAGAAAATAACATTGAAAGAGCATGAAGATGAATTGGGGGTGAAAGTTCCCACAATCAAGCATGTAGACCTGAGCTCAAAATCTGGAAGTGATATGGTGAAAGGAGAGAACGGATCTATGCAATAGTGTGTCCTTTGTTCTCTATACAGGTGCCATAACATATATGTATACTTGTATGCATTTGTGTCTGTGCACATGCATGCACGTACACACATACACAGAGATAAATAAATAAATAAAATTTTAACAATTAATATAATTGAGAAATATTCAGGTACATGAAAATAATTATTCAGAATGTTTCAGTTTTAAGAAAGACTTACACTGAACACATAGGCATACTAGTGACAGGGGATGGGAGAACATAGAAACAGTCAACTCACAAAAATCTCCTTGCATATCTAAGAAGTTTCAAATTTCTTCTGCTGATATTTGGAATTCTGAAAAACTGTGAACACATTAAAGAAAAATATGACCTTCTATATCCTACAGATGGTGGTCTGTGTTGTAGAGTATAGGGCATAACTGTACAACAGGAACTTAGCACATTTCATCATTCAGTGTCTCTGGGGCAGATCTATTACAACTGTGGAACGCAAGGTACCTCTCTATCAGACTTATAAGCTACAGCACATTAATCAGATTAGATCATTGTGCTTGTGTGTGTGTGTGTGTGTGTGAGTGTGTACATATGTGAGAATGTATGTGTGCATGTTTGTAGGTCTGCAAATGTGCATTAATGTGTATGTGAGGAATTATATATGTGTATGCCTATATATGTACATGTATATTTTTGTAATCAATGTGTCTGTATGTATATGTGTGTGTTTGTATGTATGTATGGTTAGAGATAGGTGTGTGTAGGAGAAAGTGTACATGTGGGAAGGTATAAACATATGTGTTTGTGTATATTAAAGTAATCTTGTATACATAAGTATGCATTCTGTATTTATATGTGATTAAGTGTGCCCATGTGTCTATACAGAAACGAGTACAGAAATATATATACATATATATGTATGTATATATATATGAGTGTGTGTGCATGTGTCTGTGTACAAAAGATCTATGTACATGTATTATATGGTGTGCTATAATATTATATGGTGTGTATAAATATCTTCATGTGTCTATGTGTAAGTTTGCATGAATGTGTTTGTGTATATATCTATATGAATATGCTTGTGTACATGTGCCTGTAAATGTACTATTTCTGTTTTGTTTGGTTTCTTGTGTTCTCATAGATCTTTATACATGCAGATGAAGCAATAAACTACTTAATTACATCTTCTCTACCCAAAACTACATTTTGAGATAGTATATAAGTTGACCATTTTGTCCTTGAACTTGCTCTGTAGCATAGGCATGCATTAAATTTATAATTCTAGTGTTCATCTTTCTCAGTAGCTATAATTACAGGGTTGAGCCAGAGGGCCTGGACATTCTGTTTCTTTTAGTGAAAATGTATAGAATTAAATTACTAGTCATTTATATATAGTCTATTGCTGTGTTTGTGCTATTGTGGCAGAATTGAATAGTTGCACAGGAATGAAAGAATGTTCACTGGCACTGGCTGTAGGTCATCAACCATGTCATAAGGATGTTTTCAGACGTACTGCAGAGGCCTCCAGAACTGTCCGCTGTTTCTTCATGGGCAGCCTTTCTAGATTTAAGATTTTATAAACTTAGACTTTATAGACTATATGGTATCCATATTCTATAAGCCCAAGACAGTTAAATATTTCATATTCTGGGTCATATTCAGAAACACTTTTCATTCCAAGCATGATTTGTTTGCTCACTGAACAAACAGACTTTGAGTCCCTACTATGTGCTAAGTGAGACACACTGATGAGAAAAGGAAACACCTTGGTATTCTTGCCTTCATTCTGCATCTATACATTTACTGAAGACAAAAAGTCATCATCTTTAATCTTTCCTCTTGAGACACTTGAGTAACAAAAACAGCGAGCCCTCAGAACAGACCGAGATGAGGACAAGGCTGCATCCTCAGTGATTACAAATGTGACACATTACCAGAATACATCGCACAGTGGACCACTTCACAGGACCTGAGTTGAGACAATTACAGGTCAATAATGAGCAGCACCCCACATTGTCAAGTATTGCTTAACTCTGTGTATCTTATGCACTCTGTTTAAATTTAAACACCAATACCCTGAAAAGTTACCTAGGATTACTACACCTCTTTATTTTTTCTCATTCAACTGGTATGAATTGAGTATATCCTCTTTCTCTACTTTGTACTGTTGATCAGCAATCTGTTGTTGTTTTAAAACTCGTTTATTTTCGATTGACGTGTTGGGATGCATGGCCAGCCGGACTCAGTCTTTTGGTTCTACCAGAAGATTGGCTTTTTATATTAAAACCTCCAGTAGCGGAATCTTTATCAAAGCTTAAATTATAGCTAATGTAGGAAGGTGATAGATCTTCCAGTCCACTTGACGATTCCATTTAAGTAGAGAAATAGATTGTGATCACACATATAACAGTAGGTTTTAGTTTTCCAGTGCTTCCATAACAAGACTGCCCTAACAGAAGGGCTTCAACTATAGAATATATTTCTCCAGTAACTAGAAATAGGAGGGAAGTTGTCAGTAGCTATGCTTTCTTATGGTGTCTCATTCCTTGTTTTGCAAGGGCTCTGCATGCCTTCTTACTGTGCCCTCCCCTGTCCTTTTCTTAGTACATGGACAAATCACTTCTTAGAAGAACACAGTCTTATTGAATAAGGTCCCATCTTATCTCTTCTCACCTTAGTTACCTCTTTAAAAGTCTCCAGATACAATCTGAGTTGATAGCATCAGGATATCAATATACAAATTTGGAGCAAGCACACTGATATTATATATCACATATAAATATTTATATTAATATCTGTATTTATAGCTCTATACCATGAATACACACACAGATAGATGATAGATAGGTAGACAGAAAGATAAACAGATGCATAGATACATATATATAGAAAGAAACAAGTAAACAATCCTCTACTTTTGAGGTCATTTCAGGCTAGAGATAGAGGCAAAATCTTATCTAAATATAAGCCCTGCAAAGATACAGCACTCCAGAAGATTAAATTTAAATTGAAGAAATAAAACTTAGTCAAAAATAAATGCTATATAATTACTTGCAAAGCTTAGTGAGAACATTAGGACTTGAATAAATGAAGATGTACACCCCCTGTCATTTATATATAGCAGACCTCTGTAGGATCCTAGATTTTTTTAACCAGCAGCAGCAGCAAAAAAAATAAAAAAAATTAAATCCAGAAAACAAACAAACAAAGAACCAAATGCCATTGTAGGACTGTAGTATCCAAAAAGCTGGACTCACCAGTTTAAGCTACACACTTTGTAAATCCAAACTGGCGTTTACTATCAAATATCTTTGCCAAGTTTTTCACTGAGGTGGACAATCCTAATATGATCCAAAATATACCCCCATGCACTCATTCCAGTGAAAAATAGAATGAGATCTAGAATTCTATGAAATCAAGACAGTCATAGATGAGATATAAGTAAGACTGGGATCCTCTATGACTATTTCTACTTTAGTTTGCAACTTCCTATTATTTACTAAAACTTTGTGAAAGGTTTGTAACTTGAGGGAAAAACAAATCATTCTCATGACTAGGTCTTCTAGGCAATTACCCCTGTTTAATTAATATTCAGCCCGATTTTCTACTTTTCCCTTTATTACTAGTCTGCAGTTATTCAAGCATTGTGCCCACTTAAAAATATGACAGATGACAGACTCTTGTTTCAGAAAACCTGTGCTAGCTGTTGTTTGTGCCTTACCATCATATCTAGGGCCTTCTGAATGCCCAGCACTGAACTTTAAATATCGCTTTCTCCACAGAAAAATCATTTGCCTTCCCAGACATGTCTCATAACATGATTGCCATTCTATTTTGTTTTCCAGATATCTCCTATCACAATCTGAAAATATCTTCTCACATGTTGGTTTACTGATATAGTTAAACACCACCTTTCCACAACATAAGCTCTCTGAGACAAAGTCTACATTTGCTGATGTGGAATGAGCATCTGGCTGGTTTCCAGTACATGGGAGGTAATCATGACCTATTTGAGATTCTAGAATCTCAAAGGTATGTGTAATTTGCTACTACAACATAACATCATTAAACAAACAATAAAAAATGGCAAGTAAATATAGAAGATAAACTTCCATTGCTTTTAGACTGATCACTATTTAAATGAAGAAAATAATACCAAAAGGAATTTATCTGTCCTATCCTATTCCCTATGAAATAGTAAATCCTGTGCCTCCTAGGAACATTTCCTTGGTACTGAGTCATTTTAGCACTTTCTAAAATGTAATCTTGAGAACTCCACAATCTCTGTGCCTGGAGTGATCCCTCTGCTTTTTCTGAGTCCCTGCAAAGGTACATCATGTATTCTGTTCCATTTCCCTCTTGACTCACCATGTTCCTCATTTTCTACAATTCTGTCGAATATGGCTGCATATTTCTTGTTATTAGTTATTACCAATCCAAAAAGCACTTTAGTTTTCCCAACTCTTGAAAGAGGTAGTTTTTTAGAGGCCATCTTAATTATACATAAGCAAGATAGATAACATATGATCTATTAACATAATAGACACACGTCTCTTCTCAGCATTCCACAAGCAAGGTAATATAAGAAAACAACTATTATTTTCTTCTCAGCAACTGGAAATTTTCTGTTCCAAGGGCTTTATCTGGTTTTCTGAGTTTGGGAACTACTGACATGTCTCCCTTCCTTCCTCATGGATAACTGAGCTTTCAGAAAGAAGACAGCTCCTTTTTCTTTTTATTCCCATGGTAGCCTTTATTATTTTAGTTATTGATAACATAGCATGGCAGCAAGATTACTGGAGTAATGGAATATACAACCTTTTAATGTAATATAGTACAACCTTTTAAATTGAAGCCTTAAAACTTATTAAGCTCTAGGGTATGTGGAGTTTTCATTCCTTCCCTGCTATAAAGTAAAATCATGATGCTGCTCTTGTCTCTCCCAACAGAAAAATATTGCACTACAATAAAGGTATAATTTACCAACTCTCACTGTCATTTTTTCTTTCTTCCTGGTTTTTGAATGAGTGTTACATAAGATCCTGTTCAGATTCCTGAAATATTTTCATTCTCATTTTCATTACAGATGTCCAAGAAGACAGCTTTCGCTTGATCTCTGTCTAGAGATAAATTCAGAGATAGAAGCAAGAGTCACTTGTCTCAGAAATTCTTAAACAGAACAGATGACATGCATGTGTTTGAGGAGAAATATTGGATGCAAATTTTTTTCTTTGGGGCCAGAGAGATGATAAATCTAAACCTAGGCCTGAGCCTGAAAATATCCAGTTCTGTGACTTTGAATCAATGGACTAATTCTCTGAGTCTATTTCTTTCTTTTCCAATTGTCATTATTGTTAGTCTTTCTGTATTGTAAGGTACAACTCAACATACTAGTCATCTTACATCACTGTACTTACTTGGCTTTATGTTAAGCTCTCCTTGTTTTGCATCTAGCATTCAGGATGTAAAGTTGATCTAACTGAATTTTCCTTGAGGCCTCAATTCTGGTCTACAAGCCTGCAGACTTTGAGTAGTAACTGTTTGCCAGTTGGCATGAATGAATGGCATGCTGGAGTGGGGATTGAACTGTTGCCATTGGAGATGGTAACAGATGCTTCTGGATTGAGGCTGAGTTGGCTAATTCAGGGCTCTGTGGTTTGAGACAGAATCCCAATTTTTCCTAATTATGAAGGCTCAAAGACAGCTGCTCTTAACCACAACCAGTGCTCACTGTGATGACATGGTCTCATTCAGTTAACCTGTGCTTAAAATGTGTGTAAGCTTTCCCACTGTGCATATACTAAAAGGGCTTAATCAATCTTAGAACCTATGATCCCATGCCACTCGGCCTCAAACAGTCCTGTCAGACACCAGGGAGCTTTAAAGGGAGACCTAGGCTAAATTCTCTATTTAACATCAGGCTGATGATTTGACTGTGAACATTTTTGATTCTCAAATGATGGTTAACAGCCTAAGTCTTGTAATGATGAAAGTGAAGTGACAGAGTTGAAGGGTTTTGTAAATGGGGAAGAACTATCCATTGTCCTCTATGTCCAGAGAGCCCCTTCATGGTAAACTGAAGCTGTGAAGACCAACTGGTGAAAATATTGGTGGGATGGAAGAGGACATAGGATATGCAAATAGGTTCTGATGTCAAAGTCCTCATCCTCATCTCTGAGAACTAACTCCATTTTGCTCATACTCAAGTGAAATTATCAGTGGGCTTCTTATCACAGAGTTTGCAGATTTCATGAGTTTAACACAGAGCCCTTGGTAAACTGTAAATTGATGTATACACATGAGCAATTATTATTATGTGCTTAGGGCTTTCTTGGTTTGGCACCAGTTGAGTCAGCTGAATGCTCTGAGCAAGAACAATCTGTTTTCTTTCCTCTTGGCAAAAATCACAAAAGACAGCAGTTCATAGAAATGAGGGCATTGAAAAAAAACTGTCTATCATCTATATCTATCTATCTATCTATCTATCTATCTATCTATCTATCTATCTATCTATCTATCTATCTATCTATGTATCTATCATCTATCTATATCTGTAATTCTTTCTCCCCCACACACAGACACAAACACACACACACACACACACACACACACACACACACACACACACACACACACACACACACACACACACACCACGCTTTATTTCTCAATAGATTCCTACAATTCCAGAATCCAAACTTTCATAGCAAAGGTTAAAAGCTTCCTCCTTTCTTAATGAGTCACTAGATGCTTGGACATGACATTTACTGCCCAAATACTGTTAAGATCTAAACTAAGAACCACTCTATGGTTCCAGAAAATCTTGTACTAAACTTGATCTGTAATAACTGGCTCTGCCATTTTTCTAGCCTCCCCTCCAACCAACAGGTCAATTAGTCTTCAAACTATGCCAATTTAAAAGCTCAAAAGTCTAATTATGCATCCAGTTGTTTTTTTTTTTTTTTTTTACAATCCCTTTGACAATGTTCAGTGTAAACCATCATCATATTCCACTTCAGGATCTCTATCAATCCTGGAGACCTTTCCTTAGTCTTCCAATCTCTGCTCCAGTTCTCACTAAGTGTGTGTGTGTGTGTGTGTGTGTGTGTGTGTGTGTGTGTGTGTGAAAAAGAGGGGAGGAGAAGGAAGAGAATATAGGAGATATACACATATGAATATATGCATACTAAATGCATATACAAAGTAGTCAGGTGAATATTTTTAAATGCAAAAGACTGCCATACATTTGTAACTAAAACATTTTCAATTTTTTGCAATAAAATGTAAATGTCTTAACACAGCCATAGGACTCTGCAAGACTGGGCTCTGTCTACCATCTGCAATAAAGTCTAGAAACATCTGCACTCTGATATCAACTTCTCCCTTGGGAGGAGGAACTCCTTCCCTAATTTCAGGCTACTCACATGGGCTCCTTCTTCCACGTATCTCTCAATAGACCATCTATTACATGTGGGTAAGCAATGACCCATTGCCTTCTAATTAACTCTATCCTACTTGCTCTTTCTACAGATAACCAGTTTGCATGTCATCCCATCAGAGGTGCCTTCTTCTATGTCTCCAAGTTGGCTAGTTATTCCCTGTATTTTGTAATCCCAAAATTGGTCATATTTTTCACTCTGTGTTTATTTCAACTTGACATGTACTTGTAATGCTCTGATAATTTGACTACTACATCAGAAGACTTTGAGCTCTTAAAGGCATGTTTGCTTCTTTCATTGTTATATTCATAATGCACATCGCTCGCACTGTTATTTAAATGAATGAACATGGATTTGGGCAATGTAAGTATCTTTTTCCATTTATCTCCAAGAAACTAAACTAATGGTTTCTTATGTCTTTTTTCTTTTAAACTAAATGAAAGAAACAGATGGAATCACTTATCTGATATTTGTAAACCATATCATTTCATTATCCACACAATGTCAACCAAGTGAGGGAGAAAGGGACATTGCTTGAGTTCACGCCACTGCTTTGCCACTGGGTACATTCTGTGAACATGTTTAGACATAGTGTATTTATTAAGGTTGAGTAGTAATGGTATATGTATGATATCAGGGAATCCAGAAATAATAGTAAGAATCTAAACATGAATACACTGTTTTAAACAGTGAGAGGATTGTTTATAGCTCCAGAAAATCTTTGCTATGGGAACCCTGAGTTATATGTTCTTATATAAATTGGAGTTTTGTATTAGTTTGAATCTAAAATTCTCCTACCTAATGGCTCATTTTCTCTGGCTATAGAATATATATTTGATTCTATGGCACATTTCCTAGGTTTGGTTAACAAGAACATCAATAGATGCAGATCTTTGAAGACTGTAACAATCTGCCCCTCACTCCCTGTTCCACTCTAACATAATCCAATCAACATTTTCATAGCTATTCCATTGTGTCTTGTCCTCCATGTTGCAATGAAGCAAATCTTACCCCTTAAAGAATGTTTCACTTGGGTATTAAAGTTATAGCGATGTGATAGTAGTTCATCTATCTAACTTTCTATGATAACATCCTCTCTCTGGTCAAAGAGTTCTACAATGTAGTCTTCAAACCAAATCATGGTCGATAAGCAGCAGAATACTGTAGTTAATACATATCAAAGGACAGTTGGATTAGCTTCAATTTAGATTCCTAACACATATTAACATTAGGACATTAAGGAAATGACTCAAATCTTCTGTTACTTTGCTTACTCATTCATAAAAGTAGGATTGGATTTTCTCATGAGGTATGCTGCATTAATATATTGAACATGTAGTACATGGCAATTACTATTTATGTATTGGCTATAATTTATGGTAGTTTATGTATGTTCTAGTGTAATTTAGATCATACATACTATTTTATATCAATTTTTATACAATCAAAAATTTTATACATGCATATAATTAAGCATGAACATATCTAATATGTTGTAAAAATGCTTTCTCATTTTGGCCACAGATCTGATAAAGGAGCATCTTTTGCTGTGTGCAGCAGTCAATGTTGAGAAGTTTAACCGGCTAAAGTGCTAAGATACAGAGAGCTAAGGCTGAAATGGAACACTTCTTACCTCTGCCTCCAAGTCAGAGAGTCTCAAAAAAAATCAAAATAATGCAAAAGCAGCATAATGTGTAGGAGTGTTGCACAACCCAAACTTCTGAGCTTGACACAACTAATATACTTAAGATTACCTGAGGTTAGCTATACAAGACCATATTCATATATCATCTTAAAAACTTTGTACATGATTAAGTAAATTCAATCTAATTCTATACAGTCTTCATATCAATGACAACGTTTTAAAAAACTTGAATTAATAAAAGTAAGTGTTAGGCATGCATGAATTAGAACCCTTATTCTGGAAAATAAATGAATGAGGCCTGAGCTCTGATATTTATGTTATTTATGTTATGTTATAGAGATCCCTTTGTCCTAAAGATTTGAATCAAAGCCAAGTTATATTGAGAACTGAATGATTTCATTGTTCAAGCATGCCCTCTATTCTTAAATTTAAACTGAATAAATTATCTCTTTAATCCTTGGCTTATTTATATGAATAGATAAATAATAATACTTCTCTTTGAATTCTTGTGGGAAATGATTAGATCAACAGACCCTAAAAATGTTCCATTAAGTGCTAATTATAGACTATATAAATAGATATTTTAAGACAAAATAGCATTATCAAATGTATTTGCAATTTTTTACACATATTAAACAGAATTATGCATATTTGTTTAAGCTCGTGAATTTTAAATTATATAAATAAATGTATATGGTATATATATATATATATATATATATATATATATATATATATATACTATAGACATATATATTTGATGACTGCTGAACATATTGTCCATAAAATTTATGGTAGGCAGAACTCTTATTTGAATAAAATTCAAACTGGAGATATGGAGAATATATAAAACAAAGAGAGAAGAGAGAGAGTGAGAGAGAAAGAGAGAGAAAGAATAGATTTTAATAAATTTGTAACTGTAAGATTCAGAAAACATCTGCATTCAGAAGATCAAATAAAATTATTACAACTGAGTTCCTATTTATTTCCTGTTTTGAGTTATTATTCAGTGTCCCCACTCTCCAACACAAAAATTAGATCTTTCACACATCTCTGCACTAACCAATGATGGCTACATTTGGTCACTTTGTGTAAATATCTTTACCCTTACATTTCCACATTACCACAAAATAGTAAAAGACAAATCATTTCTGTTCTTATTTTCAGAATGGATCTAAATTAAGAGATACAGGACACATAAACCAACCCATGCTCTTTTCTTTATGGTGAACACTCAGGATATAAGTCATTTGGAAAGCTGTTTTAAATGATCATATTATCAGTCCTCCTAGAGATTATTCTTTCTTCAGTCACTCCTATAAAACTTTATCGTTTTAGTGAACTACTTAGGAATTCCTGTTACTACTGATGATTAGTCTAAGAATTCTGTCTTAGAATCTAAATCAAGCTCTTGAGCACTTGAAAAGTTTGTTAAACTCTGGTCATGCAATCAATGCCGTAGGATACTTGGATAAATTCTACTGAGTATTTTCTAATTGAATACACCAAAAATAGCTATTTTTTTCATATACTATACATCATGTAGCCCATAAGAGTTATACATATTTATTAGTTTAAATGCCACGGGAAAGATTTTCACAACTTTTCCTCCCAATCCATTAGAAAGGTTTTTTTTTTTTTTTATTACTATTATTCTCTCTAAAGACACTAATTTTTTACTTCAAGATGGCCTTGGCCTGCTTCCTTTCTCAAATTATACCCAGTTCCTCAGCATGCCCTCTTTCTCCTTCTCACCTTCTCTGATTTTTTTTTTTTGGAGCCTCCCTCTGTTGGAGGCCAGTTTCTTTTCAGAAACAGGGCACCATCTGTCTTTACCTGGAAAACATCAATCTCCCTACTTACACCTCTCTTTTAACCTCACTCCCTGCTATAGGGTTGGGGTCTCAAGTTCTGTCTCCATCAGTTGTTACCTATGTGCCCTTACATTGGCAGAAACATATCCATATTCATAAACTAATAAACATATTTTATAAATCAAATTCTATTATGAAAAGCATTAACATTAACGCATCCTCCTACTCAGTGCAAGGGGTAGAGGAAGCTATGGAGTCCTACAGTTTTTTTCTAAGAAATAAAGGTGAACTGGGAAATGAAAGGCACTTCAACTTCTGCCTTTGGAAATATACTATTAAGTCACATTCCTAACATGCTTCCCTCTAGCAACCTATCTCAGTTCAAGAAACAATACAAAACCTTTTTTTTGGGGGGGGGGGTTGTTCAACCTGGATGTTTTTATTATTGTATCAAACCATTTTATTTCTGAATTATTGTCAAATATTTTATTTTGTTGCCCCAAAACAAGGTCATTCAGACAAAAAGGAACAACAGGCAAAATATTGATTTTACAGTACACGAAAAAGGAATCTAGAAAATGGCATTTTTTGAACATCTCCATCAGGTCAGCATGACATTATATTTTGATTTTTGTATGATCCTCAAAATGCTAATGTATATATGTTAATTTTATATATTAAACTTTGTTTACATTATTTATATAATACTAATACTATAGTTGGCCTAATTGCCATAAAAAACCTAAGACTTCAACAACTGAAATATATTAATATTTCTTCTATAAATGCAATCCTCAAAGGAAAATATATATAATTGGGAGCTAAGGTCAAATTCAAATTACCACTAACTAATTTATAGGAGTTGCATGATCTATTCATTTGACGATAGGCTCCATGTAAAGAAAATGAGGGTCAGCTACTGGGATTTGAACAGAGATTTGTGGCTCCCAAACATCTGTGTGTTGTTAAAGGATTCCATTAATTAGCACACCCCCACTCTTAGTCTGTGTGCCTCAGTGGCCCTCATATTATGTTTTTAAGTCAGTACATGCTACCTGTATACTAACATTGTGCACTCTGATAAGTCTGTTCATGTTCATTTCCCAGGCTGCTTTATTAACAACAGTTAACTAGTTCTCCTAATCCCCTGATGAGATTATTATGCATAAACACAGCACTGCATGTATAGCCCAAGGAATTTTGACATCGGAAGTTGTAGGCTCAATTTACACCTCTATCATGGACCTCAGGCAACCTGCACAAAAGGAAAGAGAAGAGTGGTTTTTTTTTTTTTTTTTTTTTTAAGTAACATTATGATTCAGATCAAGAAATTCCTACTACTGAGAAAAAATGGAATTAAACATAAACATAGAAAAAATGTATAAGGTAGGAAGGTGCTCACTCAAGGAGTTCTCAGTGTGGAACAAATGATACAGGTCCCCAGTCTCACTTTGTCACAGTGTGCCATAGTGCTAGTGTTCACATGTCCTCAGATGAATAAAATCCCTCTAGGTCTCAGTTTTTCATCTGGAAGTAAGAAAAATACAAATTTATTTTCTGCATATTAAACTAGAGACTTGCCCAATCATATCAGCTGATGTTGCATATAGTATTTAGGAGCTTGCAAATTATACAAACACATTTTTAATTTCACTCTATGTATTCCTATATTCCTCCCTCATATTTAACTCTATGAACAATTGATCAATGTAGACATAATACCAATATGAGATTCAATGAACCCCAAAGATGAGGGTAAACATCTTTTTATAATATGATGTAGAACTGTACTGATATCACACAAATTCTCTAAAATATATAGTTACAATACAATCAGATTCCTTGCATCACAATAAATTGTCTGTTTACTCATTATGATCCTTTTCTGTAAAATATGTGATATTCTAAACTGCATATTGCACCAGGATAAAGCTTATATTTTTAAAAAAATACATAACATCTAAAGCCTTATTAATTAGTAGTTACTAATTTAATTTATTATCTGGGCTTAATTTTTCCCCTAAAACTTATGTGATAAGATACTATATAGAGAGGCATTAACTTGGACTTGTAAATAGAATCCTTGTGAATAATATTAGTGTTTTGCAAAGAGACTCCAGCAACCGTTCTGGCTGCCTGTCGTACATAGACATAATCAGAAAGTGTTATCCTGAAACACAGAAGAAGGATTTTATTAGAATCCAGCCATTCTGCCAACCTAGTTTTAGCATCCAGACTAGAAAACATAAGTCTGTACTACACAGAGGCCCCCCATGTAGCCTATGCCACTGTACAAAAGCAATCTGAACTACCATAATTCTGAATCTGATATCTACAATGACCCATCTGGTTCCTTCATTAAGAAAAGTAAAATGATTTCTTACACAGTTACTTTGCAGAAAATTGAAGCCTCATAATTCCTTCATTCATTATTAATAAATAATTTAATTAAGCAATAATTTATTAATTTAGCAAATATGTATGAGCATCTCTGGTAGCAGTGTAAAACAGCACCAGCCTTTGAAAAACAGCCAACTATACTCTTAAAAATGACACAACATTTCTCCCAGTAGAAATGAAATGTCTCTTTACTTAAAAACAATACAAAAACCTGTGATCACTCACACAGAAACCTGTCTAGAAGTGCTCTTGTATCTTTTCCAATAGTCAGACACTTAAAAGATATTCATCTACTGGTAAATGGAAGAATAAAGTACAATGCATATCTGGTATAATTGTTAAATTTGTTGTCAGTATAAAAATTTGGTTAAGATTTCTGCCAATGTCTATGATGGAATTTACAGAGAAGATTGGTGGCATGGAAGCAATAAGAGAGGATGATCCATTCTGAACATGAGTTTATCACTTCATTTATTGAAAGCCCCACTGAAATGCAAAGAAGGGGATATAAAGAAAGTCTATGCATATATGCTCCAAATTCCTACTGTTTTCTGTTGGCAACAGAGTCCAAATTCTCTAACTTCTGTGTGTGTAGACTTACACAAGTGACCTCCCTTTAGAATTTTGTAGGCCTTCTGTTTCACCTTGAGATATATTTTCGGTATATATTTCAGAAACTAGCTTAATCTTGAACTGAGAACCTAACAATCTCTGTGTGTCTTCATGTAAAACATTGTATATTGTCTTTCAATTAAACCAATAAATACTATGTGTTCTATGAAACATAATATGTATGATATATAACACTAGTGATCAATACAAAGAAATAATAAGACCAACACGTCTATGAGTCTTAGAAATATAATACTCCATAATTAGAAAAAGACCATAAGGATATATTCTAAATGATTTTGTCGGATGAATCTTAAATTAGAAAATTGGAGCTGAGGAGATAATTCAGTCGTAAAGTACTTGTTGTGCAAATATTAGAACCTGGCTTCAATCCTTATAACAAAACTTAAAATCCATCAATGAAGTTTCATCTACATGGTTTACTAAAAAAAGGTGTGAATAGTGATGACTTCAAGGGAATATACTAGCAACAAAGAGGTGAAGTTTGTGAGGCTCAACCCTAGATAAAGAACTACGCGTGATAGTAAATTACTCAGTTAGGAGAAAAGATTTGTACTGATTACTGTTGTGTAGCTGTCAAGGACATTATGACCAAAGCAACTTATAAAAGAAAGTACTTAACTGGGTAATTGCACACAGTTTCAGAGTGTTATCCCATGGCCAACATAGTGAGGACTATGGCAGCACAAAGATAGAAATAGTGTTGAAGTGGACATCTAATCCACAAGCTAAAGCAGAGAGAGAGGGAGGTTATGAAGGGAGGGAGCGAGAGAGGAAGACAATGAGGAAGAGAGAGAGATAGAGAGAGGGAGAAGGGGAATGAGGGAGAGAGAGAGACATAGGCAGAGACAGGGAGATACAGAGAAAGAAACCAATGCCATAAGACCATACCTCCTAATTTATCTTAAATAATTCTTCAATTAGGAAAATAAGTATTCAAATACATAAGCACATCTGGGGTCCATTATCATTCAAGTATTTTCCAGGGAAGAAGCCTTCAACTGTTTATTTAATCCTAAAAGAAAATTCCTGAGATCATATGCATATAGATAGCATACTGACTGAGCAGATTGCATATATGTATGTAAGAACACACACACCTCAATAATGAAAGGAAAATAGATCATGACCTTAGGAGAGAGCAAGGGAGTGTATGGGAGAGGTTGGAGGAAGAAAAAGAAGGGGATAATTGACATAATAATAATTTCCTTTTTAAAAATAACTCAAATTAACCAGTGAGGAGGTGGAAAAAAAAAAAACTCTGAAATCATAGGGCTTACTAGCCAGTTAATCAAGGCTAATTAGCACATCCTAGAAATGTGAAAGTCCCTATTCCAACAACCAAGATGGACAGAGTCTGAGAAACAATACCCATTTTTACCTGTGACCTACCTGTGTCCATTTATAGTCTAATACATGCTCATGTGAACTTATGAAAACATAGAGAGATATGGATAAATGCACACACAAAATCCCCCCAAAATAAATCTTAGTAATATAAATCAGTGTAAAATGTACTAGAATTTATGAGAGAAGAGTGACTGGGAAGGTATACAATGGAATCTCCCTCTTTCATTCATTGTTTGGGATTATATATACATATATTCCCAAAATATAATATATATAATATTATATATATTAAACCATCTGAATCCACTGGGTACTGCCTGTATTTGCATTGGTTTAGAACCTTTTACAGCATGGGTAGACTCTCTGGAGTTATCCTTGATGGAAACTGGCACTCTATTCCCCAGAAATCATTAATTACTAATTGCTCCTAAGCTTAGGGTGACACTTCATGAGCCCCTAACAAATCCGTCTGCCTTGATCGTGTGTGAGTTCTGTGATTACAATCACACTTTGCATGAGTTCTTGGGTCAAAACTGCTGTGATATTTCACATTGAATGTTTTTTTTCTGACTTGTTCAGTCATTCTGCCCTCTTCTAAGATGATCCCCAAGCCTCAAGCAAAGGTAATGTGATATCCATGTCCCATTTAGAGCTAAGCATTTTATTGTCCCAGATTCTCTGCATATTGAATACAAGTAGATCTCTGTTTTTATTGCTATCTATTGAAATAAAGAAGCTTTTCTGGTGAAAGTTCTGAGCTGCATTAATCTCTCGGTATAAAGACAAGAACTTTAGGAGTAATTTATTGCTGCAATCATTATCAGAAAAATTTGGCCTAACCACCCATGAGGTTGTGATCATGATAACAAAGGTAGGGTTGGCTTTTGTCTTATGGAATGGACTTTAAACCTGCAGAAGGTGGTTGGTTACTTCAATAGTATTCATACTATGATGGAACCAGTGAGTACATTGTGTCAAGCTAATTTTTAATTTCATAGCTCCTGGGCTCTACAGTTAGGTAGAATTGTTAATTTTTTTTCACTAATATAACATGCATAAACACTTTTCCAGCCTTATGGAACCTAGTCAGTAGGGATAAACTTCCATATGAGTAGCAGCTTTATTTCTGCATGTTTTATTGCTCAAGTTTGGGATATCTTCCACAGTAAGATCTTACTATCAAGTTCTATAGGAAACTAAGAGTAATAGAAGTATCTCAAAAGGTCTGAGGATATCTGTGCCCCCATCTACTTCACAAAAATTCTTGACAGTAGGCAATGAAGTTTTTATTTACAGAAAGTATTTGTACATATTTGTGTGATACATTATGATATTTTAATACATGTTTAAAATGTTTACTGATCAAGTCAGGAAAATTAACATTTCTATTTTTATACAATTTCTTCATGTTTAGCAAGCTTGAGCTTTTATTTTTTCTGGTTTTTCATAAACTATGTAATAGGTTATTAAGAACTGCATAGTGGCACTTGCTACAAGTTACTTAAATACACTGTATTTTGAACAAGGTAATAACACAAATATGTATGCATCTTTTTAAATCAAGGGAAGACTATATTTGGAATTGAAATATTATTAACTTGCTCATGAGAAGGGAAAAAGTTTCTGCATTTTTAGTTTCTATGAATTTAATGTTGTATTTAAAATATCAAAAGCAATCAATACCTCTTGGAAACATTGAGCTTTTTCTTATAGCAGAAGTTTTAGCACACAAAAACTTCTCTGATGTGTCAGATCAGAGTGTTTCACTGTGTGGTACTATGCATGACTTTGGGAATTCAAGTTTTTATATAGTCTCTACCTGTTAATACCTTCTGTTCAGGTATGCTTAAGTCAGAAAAACAGTAAAGGATCTGGTTCTTAAGCTTTTTAAACAGAATGTCAAACTTCATCATTGCCCCCATCTTCCATATGTTGTGTGATGCAGAAAAATATTTCCACATTCATACCTACAGTGGTGTATAGGCCTCACCTCTCCACAACAAGGTAATAATGCTGAGTGCCATGTGGCTCCATGGGTTTACCTCTGTTCTATTACATCTTGTCTTCTCAGTGGCAGCTTTCAGAGTTTCCCTCTGACTCCACCCTCCTTCCCTGTTATCTATGATCAGATTTCCTACCTGCCTCTAAGATGTCTTTCCATAGGCCAAAATAGGCCTTTTATTAACCAATGGTATTTCTGGCATACAGAAAGACATCCCAACAATTATGTCCTTTGAAGTAAAGGCCAGGAGTCTCAGCTATAAGTGTGTTTATATTTTATATGGTCTGTTTTACCACAAGCTCATAGGCAGAAGTACAATCAGCTATAGAATTTGTGGGAACTCATGTAAATATGTTGGCTATGCCTCAATCAGCAAAGAGAAGTCAAAAATCCCTCACATCCAGCTCCTTAACCCTTGGCAAAAACAGAACACTCTCACATATTGTATTATAGCCTACACATAGAGGAACTCATGCTATAGACTATAATCAGAAACAGTAAGAGGCTTCACTGCTTCTTTTGTTTGTTTGGTGCTTCATTGTTTCCTTATTTTTTGATTCTTTATACATCCCAAACAAAGTTCCTGTCTCCTCATTTTTCCCAATTCCACCCACCGCCTCCCCTCTTTTCAGCACCATTTATTCCTTCTCCATTGTTTCTCTCCAGATGCAGACAGGCCTCTCAAGGATATCAGCCAGCCAAGGTATATTAAGTTACAGTGACACTAGGTTTCTCTTCTTCTTTTAAGTCTGAATGAGGCAACCTAATAGGTGTAATAGGTCCCCAAAGCAGGCATCAGGGTCAGAGACTCCCCTCCTCCCACTGTTAGAAGTCACAGAAGAAGACTGTATTACAAAACTGTAATCTAAATGCAGAGGGCCTAGGTCAGTCCCATGTAAGCTCCCTGGTGGTCCCTCTGTGGGCCCAGGTTAGTTGGTTCTGTGGATTTTCTTGTGGTGTTCTTGACCCCTGCCTTCTACAGTACTTTCTCCCTCTCTTCCATCTTTAGCACATCTTGTACACAAGACAAATTGTAGGTCGAAGGGTTTATGGCTTGGTTGTTGTCCAGTCCCTTTACTGGAAGTCTTGTCTGATTACACTAGATAGCCGATTCATGCTCTGTATCCACCATTGCTAAGAGTCTTAATTAGGGTCATCTTCATAGATTCCTGGGAGTTTCCTTTGCTAGGATATCTAACTTGTCTTAGAGATGTCCCACATTCCAGGTGTCTCTCCAGTACTCTCCCCCTTCATTTTCCCCACACCTTATCCTATCTGTTCTCATTCTTGTTCCAGACCCCCTCCCCATCCTCTAGCAATGTTCATTCCATTTTCAATTCACAGTGAGATTCATGCACACCCCTCCAGCCCTCTGTGTTACTTAGCTTCTCTGTGGGATATAGCACACTTCTCCTTTGCTTTATGGCTAATATTTACTTATGAGTGAGTACATATCGTATGTGTATTTTTGGGTCTGGGTTACCTTACTCTAGATGATCTTTTCTAGTTTGTAGTCGCTCTCAAATTTTATGGTGTCATTGTAATATTCCATTTTGTAAATGTACCACATTTTTTTTTTATCTATTTGTCAGTTGAGAAGCATATAGGTTGTTTGAAGTTTCTGATTATAATGAATAAAGCTGCTTTGAACATAGTTATGCAAGTGTCCCTGTGGTATAATGGACCATTATTCGGGTATATTCCCAAGTGTGGTGTAGTTGGATCTTAAGATAAACTGATTCCCAATTTTCTGAGTAGCTATCATATTGATTCCACCAGCAATGGAGGAGTTTTCCCCTTGTTCTACGCCCATCCCGGAATGAGCTGTCACTTGAGGTTTTGACCTTAGTTATTTTGACAGGTATAAGATGGAATCTCAGTGTCTTTTTGATTTGCATTTCCCTGCTGACTAAGAATATTAAATGTTTCTTTAAGTGACTCTCAGCCATTTGAGATTCCTCTTTTTTTAACTTATTTTACACCTTAGCCACAGTTTCCTCTTCCTATACTCCTCAAAGTCTGCCCCACTCCCCTGTCACTATCCCAATACACTTTTCTACTGTTTCTGTTCAGGGAAGAGCAGGTCTCCCATGAATAGTAACAAAACATGGCATATCATGTTGCAGTAAGACTAAGTACCTACCCATATATTAAAGCTGGGCAAAGTGAACCAGGATGAAGACGAGGGTCTAAAACTAGTAGAAGAGCAAGAGGCAACTCCTGCCCCAACTTTTAGGAGTATTACAAGTAGACCAAGTTTGTTTTACAACTGTAACATATATACAGAGCATCTAGGTCAGTCCCATGTGGGCTTCCTGGTTGTCAGTTAAGTCTTTGTGAGTCTCTATGCACCCAGGTTAGTTGATTAGTGTGTTTATTTGTAATGTTCTTGAACTCTGTGTCTCCTAAACCCCCCCACCCCTTTTTAGCAAGAATATTCAAGCTCTGCCTAAAGTTTGACTATGAGTCTGCATGTCTTTATATAAGTTGCTGCATGAAGCCTCTTTGCTGTCAAGTGAGGTAGGCACTAACCTCTGAGTATAGCAGAATATTACATTAATATTCTTTTCTCTGATCATGTTTGCTTCTAACTTAGTGTTTTTGGGTAATCCACCTGTGGGTCTTGGTGCTCTAGATAGCATCAAGGATGAGCTTACTATTTGGGGATGGGTTTTAGGCTAGACAAATCAGTCATTGGTTGATTACTCCCTCAAATCTCTAGGCCACTCTTACCCCAGCACCTCCGAAAAGAAGGGGAGATTTTCAGAAGCAGGTAATATGGCTGGGTTGATTTTTACTCCCTTTAGTTCAAAACTTGACTGGTAACAAGAGACAGCCAGTTCAGGTTACATATTTGCTATTGCTAGGAGTCTTAGCTGGCACCATCCTTGTATATAACTGGGAGATTCTTTGGTATCATTTTTACCTGACCCTGAAGTAACTCCCCTTTCAGTCATCTCTCCCTCTATTCCACACTCAACCTTATCAATAATGCTCCTTTCCACACCTGACTGCATTATATTCATGAAATCTTAATTTTCTCTTCCCAAGGAGATCCAAGCACCCCATCTTGAGAACTACCTCTTATCTATTCTCTCTGGATCTGTGGATTGTAGTATAGTTTTCCTTTATTTTAAAGTTAATATCCACTTATGACTGAGTCCATGCCCTCTTATTGTTTAAAAGTCTTTATTATCTAAGGATAATATTATTTTTAATTCTATCCATTTGTCTTTGAAATTTCATGATGTCCTTGTTTTTAAAGTATGAGTAATACTCCATTATGTATACATACTATATTTATGTATCTCTTTCTTGTTTGAGAAATATGTAGGTTATATTCAGATTCTGGCTATTACAAGTAAAGCTGTTATGAACATATTTGACCATGTAATCTTGTGGTATAACTGAACATTTTATGAGTATACACCCAAGAGTGAAACTGCTAGATTTTGAAGTAGATTGATTCTTAGTTTCTTTAGAAAGCACCATATTGATTTCAAAAGTAGATGATCAAATTTGCAGCCCCACCAACAATTGATGAACAATATCCCCTTCCAGCAGAAGCTATCATTTGACATTTTATCTTAACCATTCTGTTATGTGTAAAATGGAATTTCAGAGTTTGTAGGGGGATTGTGTTGTTTCATTGTAAATAATTATCCCCGCCTATGAGTTTAATAAAAACTGCTGATTGGCCAAAGGCAGACAGGAAGTGTGGGCAGGGCTACCAGACTAAGAAGACTCTATGAGCATGTGGAACAGAGCAGAATGATAGAGAGAAGCCAGAAGAAACAGAGGACAACTATGCTGTTATGAGGAAAGGTACTGAGCCGAACGGCTGAACAGAATAAGAGTCATGGGTTAGATTAAGGGTAAAGAGTTAGCAAGTTATATGCCTGGGCCTTAGGCTGATCAGCCTAAAGCTATTGGAAGCATCTGTGTTTCTCTGCAGGTCTGTGGGTCTGCGAGCCTAAACCTTGAGGGTAGGCCTGAAAGTCCAGGACAAAAACCTCCTACTACAAGAATTGTTTTGTATTGCATTTCTCTCATGTTAAATATTTTTTATAAGGTCCTCTTTGCCACTTGAATTTTCTTTATTAAAAATAACACAATTTTAAACTTGATTGTTAGGATTTTTGATGTCTCGGTTCTTGAGTTCTTTATATGCTTTGGAGTGTAGCCCTCTGTCAAATATGGTTTTGGTGAAGAAGTTTGCCCATTTGGTTTCCTGCTATTTTGTCCTTTTGACAGTATCCTTTGCCTTACAGAGCTTTTCAGTATCAGTAGTTCCCATTTGATGATTGTCGTTCTAAGTGTTTGTAAAACTTGTGTCCAGTTCAGGAATTGTCTCCTATGCCAATGTTTTCAAGGCTACTACCCATTTTCTTTTCTATCAAGTTTTGTATGTCTAGTTTTATCTTTATATCTTTGATTCAATCACTTAGATTTGAATTTTGTTCAGAGTGATATATATGTGTCTGTTTGTATTCTATCTACAGACATTCAGTCATATGGGCACTATTTGTTGAAGATACTTTCATTTTTCCATTGTAAAATTGTGGCCTCTTTGTCAAAAATAAAGTGTCTATACGTGTGTGAATCTACTTCTAGGTCTTTAATTCCATTCCATTGATCAACCTGTCTATTTTTATGCCAATTCCATGCAGTTTTCATTATCTTTGCTCTGTAATACAGCTTGAAATTAGGAGTTGTGATACTTCCTGAAGTTCTTTTATTATACAGGGCTATTATAGTGTGTTCTGAAATATTAGTTAAAGATGTGTTATATTCTTTCATATTGCATGTGTTTAACTCTGTGAAGCTGATTTTTGTTTTTCTTTGTTTGGGGGGGTTATTTTTGTTTTTTGGGGTTTTTTTTTTTGGTTTTTGCCAGTGTAAAACACCAATTGGCCTAATAAAGAGCTGAACATCCAAAAAGTAGGCAGGAGAGGCATAAATGGGACTGTCAAGCAGGAAGAATGAGTAGAAAGAGAATGTGAAGAGAGGGGGGAGCAAGAAAAGAAGAAGTAAAGGAGGATACCAGCCAGAAAGTTAGAAGGTAGGGTAAGGTAAATGCTCAAAGACCAAATTCCCTAGGAACAGGACAGGCTAAGAGGCTAAGTCCAGCATTCATAATTAAGAACAAGTGTCCCAATATTTATTTGGGAATTTGGTGCTGTACCCTCAAAGATAAAAACAACAACAATAAAAATAAAACAGCCTAGGTATTTTGTTTCTCTGTATGAAACTGAGTATTGTTCTTTCAAGTCTGTAAAGAATTGTGTTGTAATCTCTTGACTACTTTTACTATGTGACCATTTTTACTATGTTAATGCTGGCAATCATGAGCATGGAAGAACTTTTCAACTTTTCATCTTCTGATATCTTCTCCAATTTCTTTCTTCAAGGACTAGAAGTACTTGTCATAAAGATTTTTTTTCCTTTCCATGATTAGAGTCACCCCAAAGATATTTTATATTATTTGTGACTATTGGGAAAAGTATTGTTTCCTTTATTCTATCTTCAGACATATTATCATTTGTATATAGGAAGGCTTTTAATTGTTTTGGATTAATTTTGTATCTTGCTACTTTGGAGGCTGCCTCTTCTTATAAGGCTAAAGTTAAAGTGATGCTGGGCCAGCGCAACACATGTTTCACTTTACTTAACCTGAGATAATAATTTTCTACACTACATCATAAAGTCACATAAAACTCAACCAAGAAAGGGAGTGGTGGTGAAATTCAGTTGACATTATACAGTAGCAATCTTGTTGACACTGGAAGAGAGAATCACAAGGTCTAAGGTATGGAGAGGTGAGGAAGTAATTAGGTGGAGAAGTAGGGGCTAGAAAGGCTCCAGAATAGCATGACTGAGAAACAGGAGCTAGTAACACATCTATAGGTGGGGTCAAATCTTCATGTGATGGCTGGATCTATGTTCATAACATATGTTCTATTGTTGCATGAAACTAATTTTAAAAAAGACGGCTTCAAAGATAGAATTAGAAATTTTAGAAAAACATAACATCTCAAAGGATGGAAAATAAATGACTGTCGAGATTCCATCAGCAAGTGGGTCATAGATAATACATTTTTTTTCTTGAAAAACTCAGAAAACATCATGAAACAGGTTGCATAAAGATTTTAAAGTCCAGAGATCTAGGAATATTGCAGGAAAATAGTGTCTTCTAGACACGAGGAGATGTTGCTCTGATGGATTCTCAACAGCTGTGATTACCTGTTCAAAACAATTGGCTTTGCCACATGAAGGGATAAAGGGAAAACAAAGTTTTACTCCTAATTGAGGAACTACAGACTGTCACTTACTAGTATATCAGGGTCAGTTTCTTCATGAATATGCTTCCATGGGGACATGGGGAAAACTGCCTATGCTCAAATGGTTAGCTCTATATCCATGTGCATATGAGCAATACTAATTAAACTCAGCATATTAATATTTTCAAAAATAGAAGACAAAATAAAATTGAGACGGGTCTGTGGGATAACTATAGAGAAGTTGAAGGATAGGTAATTGAAGAGTGAAGGGAAGGTATGATGCAAATGTGTGGAGTTAATGTATGAAATTAAGTTTTAATAATTTACTGTAATAACAGAATATAAATTGTCACATGCAGCACTTTATAAGCTCAGAACCTGTAAAGGTTTCGATCACATATATGATTGTGCTTAAGATCAAGTCAGTGCTAACTAGGAACTATTTTGGGGAGTATCTAAAAATAAATAAATCCCAGTTCAATATTTGTTTGCTGTATTGAGCCAAGTGCTTAACTGTACTACATTATAGATTTCTTTTCAGAAAAAAATAGTTTATAGCAGAATGTCAATGTATTTCATTTTTAGCCACTCAAGTGACTACCTAGTCTACAGTGAAAGTTATATTATTTCTACATAGTGGAGAATTAAGTGTCCAAAAGCTCTTGGATGCATGCCTCTAAGAAAATTCTTTTATCACTAATGTGAGTTATAATAAGGATGTTTATTTAGTCATGTTTTTCTGCATGCTCTTACTACTACACAGACAATCTTTAAACAATATTAAGAAACAAATCATAAACTAGTAAAAATATTTACATGCATACTTATACATAATTATATCATTTATTTGCTCATAAGATGCCATTACATGGCCATATATATGCATGCTTTTATAAATCTATGATAGCACTGGATATTCCATTTTTGTTTTACCTAACATTAAATTGTAAGCATTTGTTCAGATGCTACATTGCCATAATTATTGCTGTAATGGTTGCATGATATCTTATAATGTTGATATATCATAATTTACTATAAATTATTCCCCAACTGATGGACATTTAAGTTGTTCCACCTTTTTTGGTTATTATAGCTAATGGTATAGTAATCATCACTGAGCCCTCAGCTTTATTTTTGCTGAATTATTTTCTTGGGATCCATTGGCAGTAAAAAGATTCCTGGGGAAAGGGGGATAAATTTATGTAGGGTTTTTGCTACATATTGAGCAATGGTTTTTCCAGAGGGGCAATAATAGTAAATAACAATAATAATAGCTATAAGCAGCACTTAATCTGCACAGATGCTGTATTGAACTGTAGCTGCATATTGTTTCATTCCTTTCTCTCTAAGACCCTGAGAATTGTAATTCTCATTTTACATAGATGGGAACTGAGGCAGAGGGAAATTAAAATAGCTGATCCAGAGCCATATATTTAGTAATTCATAAAGCTGGGAAAGAAACCAAAAGCTTGTGTAATACTGAAGTCTGTTCATTACAGCAGGCATTTAGATACTCCTTTTTTTAATTCCCACTGTTGATAGATCTGAGACAGTACACGGTTCTAAATATTGGTTTTGATCCCTTCACAGAGACTCCAACAGCCCCAGTTTACCATGTATAAATTCTCTTTTGAAATTCTTCCTTATCCTTAAAGAGAGCTGTGTTCAGGAACTTTGACATCTCCCAATGAGTCTTCTCTCTCCTTTCTCTGTTAGTCACCTGCTTCATCTTCTACCTTCTAATCTTTTCCGCCAGAACTTCTACCTTCTTCCTTACCTCATATTTTGAGTGTCTCTCAAATGCTTAGCTTTCCTAAAATTTGAAATGGCAATGCTTCTCATTATTTTCTTTCTCACTGCATTTTCCCCATTCCACATTTTTAAGTACTTGTACCAAGTGCTAATAAAAATGCTTATACTTTGTTTTTGTAGCTAGCAACTTACTTTGAGTGCAATTAAAATTAAATTACTGAATTAATATGCTCCTTAAATACTATAAGCTATTCAAGAAGATTTATGGAAGTCTTTTCTGTACATTACATTCAATTTCAGGATAGTTATTTTTAAAAGAACACTTTCATAATATATGAGAGGTTCATATTAGGCCTTGCAGACATACATTGTACATATTTTAAAGCAATCATGCAGGGTAAAATGAAACATTTTTTTCTTCAACATTAATATATTGTCTGAAGTATGTTTCCTGTGGGGGTTGATCAGGTTATGTTGTTTTAAATGTAAATTCTGAGAAAGAAAGAGAATGTTCTGGTGGTTGCAAGAAAATATCTACTGAGCCATACTCTGTAATTTAAAAACAATTGTCAAAAACAAGAAGAGAATTAAATAAGTGGGTTCTTTTAAAATACACACACACACACACACACACACACACACACACACACACACAGAGAGAGAGAGAGAGAGAGAGAGAGAGAGAGAGAGAGAGAGAGAGAGAGAAATTGAACTGCTTCCAGTAAGTCTTGAAATGGCAGACTCATTCTACACACAGAACACTCTGTTATAGATGCTCCAGGTGAATAAGGGGTAACTCTCCAAACATCCCTCATATAATTTAGTGGTGAACATTAGAACTAAACCCAGCTGAGAAACAGCACTTAAAATTTCAATACTTATCTCCAAAGCTTATGTGTCCTCTAACATTTTTATTTCTCCCCCTTTACCCATTTTTTTCCCTAAGCTCCTTTCAAACTACGGTAAAATAAAATATTTAAACTTATTATTCAGTCTGAAAAGAAATTTCAGTGTTTTCTTTTTACTTTTCATTTATTGCTTTCTTGAGTTTTTGCACACTCACTTCCACAGACCTAAGTATCATGGGTATATTTTGTAATGTTTTGAAGCAGAAAATTTTCAAGGAAATACTTTTCAAACCACAGAAGAGCTGAGCATCTAGGAAGAAAATCAAAAGTTTCTGATCATACCCTATGTTTTCTGTTATGGAGAGCCAAATAACAAAGCATACAAGTAAGCAATAACCATGGCCATTTTCTCATGAAATCCTTATTAATCACCAGTGTATTGTGAGGCAGAATTATTTTTAAAAGTCTGAACTTGGTAAATACTTATAGAGAAGCATTATACATTTTAAGAAAGTTCTATGAATATTGAAAGAAAATTTCAAATTTCTTTGGGTTATATTTAATATCTTAATATCTCTACAATCTCTCTTCTCATTTTTACACACAAGAACTGTGTTGGGTTATCTTTGAAACCCAGAGGGTGTCAGATTAATATTTGCTGAATGAACTGCCTTGGGATCTCAGTCAGGGAGAGTCCAATCAAAAGGCCTGCTGGGAATCTTTCCTGCAACTTTTCAAAGAGTATCATGAAGCCCAGAAGGCTTCCATACAACAAAAAGACTGCCTAAGTGGTTGAATTCAGCAGGCTTTCAAATGCCTGAGTTATGACATTTACTGAGACATTGCTGACAAAAGAAAACCCAAATCACAGAAGTTATCCCCTCAATTATCATCGACTAAGGAACAAGAAAGTACAGCCAGGAAATGGACTAAATAATTAAAGCAGTTTCTCATGAATATAGACATCGAGAGAAGCATACATGATATTTAAGGGGAGGTATGTAGTTTTTTAAATGTAATTGTGTCTAAATAGATGCACCTGAGTTGTGAATACCTGAGTGTTCTCGCTGTGCATCCAATATAAATTGGACTAATAACTATTTCACTTAATCTCGGAATTTGGTAAGACCGAGATTATTTGAGGAGGTCTTTTTTTGTTGGTTTTATTTGTTTGTTTTTACTTGAGATAAAAAGAGACCTATAGGACTTGAGGCCTTACATCAAAGAAATGTGAAAAGATAGAGTTTGCTACTGCTCAGCATTGAGTCCACCTCGAAGTTCCTCTGCCTATGCCATTATAGCCTATTGCCTTGTCCCTTTTTATTATAGTAGTCCTTTTACATTTATAATTTAATTGTGCATGAAGGCGCATGTGTGAAAGAGTTGGTCCCCAAGTTATAGCATGATTAAACATGAGGAAGAACATCTTGGAAGTGGAATCCAAGGGAAACATACGAGTCTTTGAAGACATGTCCTTGAGCTGAGACTGCATCCTTCTCATTGATCCCCAGGTACAGGATATGGAGCCGCCTCTATCTTCCACTGCACCAACTCTTTCTAATTCTTACATTCAAGTTTGCCAGTGCTTCTTCAATGATCCACAAAATCTTCTGCATTTCTTTAGAAAATACAACATCAATTTATCTTTTTTACATTTGATCTAGAAGTCAAACTTCTGATGCTAAAAGCAAGAAAAACTAACCTAGAAGGAACTGTCTAATCTTCACATGACTCAGTATCACACACTGCATAATAAGGGGAAAATGTTTCCTTGAAAAATTTATTTTTTAAGTCTTATAATATTAACATCAATTAATAATCATTTATTCCTACTCTCACTTTTCTTTTTAATGCCCTTCCTGTTCTTCCTTCTTATCTTTCTTGTATGCTTTCTCCATTTCCTTCTCTTCCAGACTCTTTCCCTATCTGCACCATGCTTTACTAGTGACTCAAGTTGTAAGTAAACCATGAATCAAATGACGGTGTTTGCCTACACAGCTCATAAATATAAGGCTTTCTTTTAAAATAATAGCTTCCTCTTTTCCTTACTGAATTCATTCCTCCCGCACCCCTCTCATCTCCATGGCTTTCCCTCTATTTTTAGTTAGACAGTCTGAACAGTCTTAATATATCAATGGCATTTATAACACATGTTAATATCTAAAGCGTCAGTGCTCTATTTGTAGAAATGACTGCTGATGTGATGAGATGCTTTTGTTATGTCAGTGACTTTTATTATAAGTAGGATGAAACTATTCACTCCTGTTGGAAAATTAAAGAATAATGATAAAGCACTCCCTGTCCTAGTTTATTTAGCCATCAACCTCAAATAAGATGTCTTATTTTATTATTTTGGGGGGTGCATATTTTATAAATTGCTCTTTACAAGTTCAGGGTGAATATCTGTCTCTTAGAATAGAAAAAAGCAAGCGCTTCTGGAGAATGCATTAGAACAGTAAGTGTGAGCACCTGGGATGTATTTTATAATCTTTGTAATTTCTCTGACTCCTATGGTGCCTAGCACCTTGGAACTCTGGAAGTGGCCAGAAATATGGCTTTATATAAGACCTATAATGCTGATCTCTGTCTCTCCACATTTTATTCACCATTAAAGTGCATTTTACAAGTACAGAAGTTACAGGCTAAAAGCATCTGTGTTGGATAAAGATAGGCTAGGGCTAAAATTGCTGCTGAGTGATCTGGAAAAACCACTCCACCTCTCTGAGTTTCATTCTCTTCTATAAAATATTGAAAATCATGGATCTACTTGAAGATAGCAAAAATACAATGATATGTGTGTGTGATGTTCAAGAAGGAATTAAACATTTGACTAGTAACCATTGTTTATTTTGTTTCATCTATACTTATTTTTTGTCTAGTTAGTGAAGAAAGTTTTGCTCAAAAAATATTTATCTCAACTCTAAAGTGTAGCATCTGCCACATTCTAACTATTCTGTCTTATCATTCTCTTTTCTAGGCCCATCCCCCATTATACATACAAACAACCTATGTTCTATCATACAGAATTTCTTAATTTTTTATTGTTTAGGATTTTATACATGCATATAATGTACATTGATTAGATCTAACCCCCATTTCCTGCCCTCTAATTATTCCATATTCTACCATCAAACTATTCTTCTAGTTTCATGTATTTTTCCTTAAAAAAAAACTTCACTATTTCTACATAGTGCTAGCAATATGGGACTATCTGCTGAATCCTGAGTAACCTTTTAGGGTCCCAGTCACTGAAGAAAAAGGATATTTCTTTTATGCCAGCCAGCCATTTCCAATAACTTCTTACATAGTAATAAAACTTTATGATTCCCTCAATATTTCATGCATATATTTTGATTATGTTTATCCTATTCAGATCATGGGCATACATACAGTCACAGCTCCTAAAAGTTCATGTATACAGAGGCCCTTTCAAGTCTAGTTCTTAGTCTCTGAATTTTAGCTAATTCATTTCTCTATGTTATTTACAATCTATTGATAAATGAAGCTTCTTTGATGAAATTTCTTAGATGCAAACTTTGGTTTAAAAATAATAACATAGAGGGTAGTTTTATGACATGTATAATCAAAATAATAAAAATAGAAGGTTCTGTCTTATGGACTAAAGTCAACATGGGTTTCTTTCTCCATTAATAGTATCAAATCTTGTTATACAAAGCAGGTCATATTCCTGCTAGTGCAATATTGGCACAATTATTTTTTGAAAAATTTCACAACCATGGAGTCTTCATGACTGAGATTAGTAGGTTGGATAAAAAAAGAAAAAAAACAAGACAAGGGAGATTACTATTTATTACTTATGCTTTTTGAGAGAAATACCCTACTGTGATCTTCAGAAATAATCTTTCCTGAATATAAAAGCTGCTGGTAGCCTGATCTTTAACCTCTTATTCAGAATTGTAAAAAATAAATTTGAAGATTGTTACATTTCTCAAGCTTAAGTATTTCTATATAAAAAGAACAAATGAACTAACACATAGCCATAATTTTATTTTGCAATTTATTTTGCCTGTCTCTTAGCTTATTCTCCAAACCTGGCATAGATATTGCCTCCGCTAGAACCTATTTACTCAATATCTCTCTGACATGTCATGCACTCACTTATTAGTTCTGTGATTGACTTTGCTGATGTGGGATGTCTTTCTGTTGCTGTGAATATCATTGGTTAATGAAGGGAAAGTTTTGGTCTACGGCAGGGCATATTAGAAGCAGGTGGGAAATCTGAGCATAGATAAAGGAGAAAGAGATGGAGTCAAGAGGACAAGATCCAGCCACCTAAGAAGTAAGATGTAAAGAAATAGATAAGCCACAGGCCATGTGGCAAGACAGATTAATGGAAATGGGTTGAATTAAGATGAGAGAGCTACCTAGCTAGCAATAAGCCTACACCCTAGGCTGAACAACATGTAACTAATATAAGCGCCTGAGTCATTTTGTGGTCTAAGCATTGTGGGCAGGTCCAGACCACAAGGCTATGCCAGGCCAGAAACCTATTCTTTTCTATTCTTATTAACATATTTTTCCATATTTCTCCAAATCATGCTTTCATTGAAGGTAGAATTACTGATTGTCCTTAATACATCCAAGTCACAGATCTCAAATAGAATACATTTGTGTCAGTTTACTGTGTTATACACATTTCTGATGTCTTCTGACATATTGTTTCAGTCTGTCAATCCAGTACAGTTTCTGCTGATTTCCTTTTTCTTAAACAAATCTTTATCTTTTAACACTTTTTGAAAAAGCCTTTTCAAGCTACAGCATGAAATGGGATTTTATCATGTATAATAAAATAACACTAGTACTTGAGGCTTATATCTATATGTATGTCTTACAGACCATTAAGACCAACAATATAAATAGAGACTATAATCACCAGAAGTCAAGATCGGCTTTCCTTAAGTTTGGAAATGCATAGTTCTCATGCACTTAACTCAGACAAAGAGAGAGATACATTCTTGTGTCTCTTTTACCCCATATTGTAAATAAGTTCTAGAGGAGGAAATATCCATGCCAGGTTTGGAGAATAAGCTAAGGGAATTGACAAGCTGAACCACATGAAATAAGCCAGACCTAGACATCCCACAGTCAATTTTTACTTCATTTTCTTTAAGCAGCTATAAGAAAATCACATATTTAGAGATGTATATGATACAGAAAAGTATGAAATAAGATATCCTATATAAATTTCAAACCAAAGTAGTGTGTAACAACCCAAAATTTCCCTGGTTTATCATTCTGTGGTAGTTAGTGCTGGATAAATAATTAAAATAAATTTGTTCTGATGTACCATAACATCTCTTTAGTAACTATTGAGATCTCTTAGAAACAGAGGTAATTAATACATCTGACTACTGTATTTGAGAAGTAAACAACATATGATACTCTCAAACCATTAATCTTTATTTAATTTTAATTGACTAGATTAACTCAAGATTTGTATATGCTAGGCAAGTATTTTATAACTGAATCACATTTTGAGCCTCTTACCCTGGCCTTTATGAAGTAAACCAATGCTATTAATATCAATTAATCAATTTACTAGTTCCATAAACACTCTTAAACATAAAAATACAACTACATAACTATAAGTTAAACAGTTTATAAAATGTGAGAAGACACTGACACCATGCACCTAATCAGAACTGTTATATGCAGGACCTGAAAGCAAAAGCCCGATCTTCTTATTTCCTATTCATTTACAATAATATTTATGTTGTGTAATATTTTAATTGCATTCTAACTCTTCCAAACTTCCCAACAAAGTTTTACCTTGAATCAGAGAGGCTGAATAACAGCTAGCTAATCTTGATTTTTTGCCAGGGATATCACAAGAAACAGGTCTTCATCCATGTCTCAGAACAAAGAGAGCTCAAATTCCAATCCCTATCTCTTTCTTCCTGCGTTTTTTTCTATCTGTATTGTTGGCTTTTCTATGGCCAATTATCATCAGTTAATTACTGTTTCTACCCTCTGATTTGATGGAAAGCATAACTTTATTGTGCAGTCTCAAGGGTGACAGAGTATGATCAAGATATCTTATATTTTCCCCTTTTTGTCTAAATAAAAGAATAAAGCTTTCAACTCTGACATGGTAAAACAATATACAATAAGAATAGTGATCAGGTATTGTCTAAATGAAAAGGAAGCAGTTTAACTGTAACATAGTAAAACTAGATACAGTAAGAACCATTTAAGGCAAGAATTATATTTAAAATATCCAGTCTCTTTGTATTTGACAAATTCAGAGATAATTGTAATCTATTGTTAGGGGGGATGTTGCTGGATCCTCACAAGTTCCCTTGGAGGAGGTGGCCAGTAGGCAGACAGATAAGTAATCAAGACATAAACCCAAACCCTGAGAGTAATTTTGGAAGCAACAAGCTTAATTTATTCAGGAAGGGACAAGCCTTATATACCCTTTTCCCTGTCAAGGGAAGATCTGTTCTGCTGGAATCTGCTAATATGGTGTGGTCATCTCTTACCAGAGCTCTGCTTCTGTTGCTGAAGCCCCTAGGCATACCAAGGTTGGCTCTCAGATACTATCTTATGTGCATGTTCCTCATACCAGCCTAGCCCTTTACACTGGCTGGCCTTCAGGCCTGTGGAGGTCCCAGAGCCTAGCTACTCATAATCTATCCTATCTTAGGACTCCAACATTTTATATCTACACCATTTTTTTTTTTATCATATGTGGTGGGATTCAGGTGTCAGGTGATATGGCCCAAAGATGCTTATCCAGAATCCTAGGCTTCCAGGCTTCTGAAGGAGGTGTGGCCAATAAAAAGGAGCTACTGAGATCTTGGAGCCTGGTTTTTTTTTTTTTTTTTTTTTTTTTTTTTTTTGGTTCCTGACTGCTGGAGAGACCAGTTCAGCATCCATCGACAATTGCGTAGATAATCCAGTCTATCAGGTACCTATATAAGCTGTTACCTATATCGTGAATGTTGGCCTATATTTCAATAAATATTAATCTTAAAATGATATATTTTAAGAAAACTTCCACCTTCATCTGGCAGCTTAACTTGGTGGTGCTGTCCTGTGCCCATTGGAGTAAAGAGTCAATTGGAATTTTAAACACTGTTAAAAAGCAAAAGACAGACAAAGTATTCAGCTTAAAAGAGAAAAGGGAGTATGTAGGAGGATTATGTTGTTTCATTGTAAAAGTTGTCCAACCCACTGGTTTAATAAAATGCGCTGATTGGCCAAAGGCAGACAGGAAGCGTGGATAGGGCTACCAGATTAAAAAGATTCTAAAAACAAGTGGAACAGAGCAAAATATCAAAGAAAAAAAAAAGACAAAAAAGACAAAAAACCAAAAGACAACTATGCTGCTCTGAGAAAAGGTACTGAGCCACATGGCTGAACAAGGTAAGAGTCATAGGTTAGATTAAGGGTAAAGAGTTAACAAATTATATGCCTGGGCCTTAGGCCTATTAGCCTAATACTATTATAAATATCTATGTTTTTCTGTTGGTCTGTGGGTCTGTGGGCCGAAACCTTGAGGCTAGCCCAATAATCTGGGCCAAAAACCTCATACTATAATCATACCTTGCATTAACATTCTAAAAATGTATTTTAGACCTTAAAATGTCTTCTTAGATAAATTACTTAAGCTTTTATGTCTCTCAAGTTTATACACTTTATATCGACTTTATAAGTGATTTTCTGAATTTGGTAACAAGTAAAACTATAGCTAATCTTTAATGCCATCAGAGAACAATATAAAATTATCTGAATAAATGGGAAATTCAGAGCAAACAACTTTTTGAAAGTATACAAATGGCAGAGACATTTGGCTGCCTGGACAGTCACCCAAAGTTCCTTTGCAACATACCTTGTCTTGGAAAAATCTGGCAATTGCTTCTTTTGTGTTCATGTGCAATTTGGAAATTATTCTGTCAGCCATCAAGGCACGAACAGGTTCTCTGCCCAGTGGTAACCCTTACCACAAATAAAAGTAAACTCCATGTGAATGTTTGTTTGATATTCACCATTCTCTATTAAAGAAAATTGTTACTGTAAGGGGAAGATGTCTCACTGTCATAAAAAGCCTTATGTTATTAAATAAAACATCTGAAATTCCAAATGCTGTAGATCTCTGGAGTGTTTGAAGACCTCTTGTCTATCTCAGGTATATCTGTCTGGCCTTGAAAACATACCTTACATGATTATTTGATTATTATAGATAATTACTAATTTGTACTTCTTAATTATCCTAAATAGTTTATAATAAAATTTTTTTTAAAGACTAGAGGTTTACATTTTATTGTTAAATGAACTACATAGGTATACCTTAAACAGGAGTAGAAACATATATGAATTAAAAAAATACCACAAATTTGTGTCAATACACAAAAATCCATGCCAATATAAAATATTTAAGATTAGTAATTGTTTTTTAGTTTAAAATTATATTCAATAATCTATTTTTCCTGTCATTTTTGTTCTATGCCCACATTTCATACTCTTACCAGACACAAGCCACACATTCCATGGCCTTAGAGACAACCCATCCATTCTCTTAGAAGCTGTGTTCCAAGTAGTTCCAAATTTTCACTTTCTGCTCTTTGAAATTTTTCCAAGTTTAAAATGATGATATTTCATAGCTTGGTAACTATACTTAAAGTGAATAGTGTTTTCTAAAATAGCAAGAGTGGAGTGGATTTCAAATGCCTTCCCTTAAAATGATAAATAAGAGAGAATATGTTGATTACTTTGATTTGATCATGCCACATTTCATATATATTTCAAAATAGCACATTATTTTAACAATAGCATAAATCTACAATTAATTAATCATATATTTCAAATGGAGATTGAATACTATTCGTCTTTTATAAATATCTCAATTCTGTAAACTCCTGTATATAAATTTAAAGCAAGAGTATTTATTACACATATTGAAGATTATTTACACTATATTAAGTACTGGGATTATATTAAAGTATAGAGACATTGCCCTGAATCTATGGTGGACCACAGGAAATATCTCCTCTTTGTCAATAATGCTGTCATGTTTGACTGTCACAATTCTTCTTTAGTTTTCATGTCCAGTTAGTCTGAACTTAGAATTTAAATGGGTCTAGTATGTTTTATATGTATACCCATATACTTGAATTGGCATCAACAGGCATCTGTTTCTCATGAAAAAACATCACACCAGTAAATTGAACAGGCCTATATTCATAGGCACGCATTTGCCTTTTGTCATATCATGGCTTCCAAGGAGTCAGAAAGCAAATGCAGAAGGATCACTGTGAGTACAAGGAAAGTATAAGTGAGTTTGAAGTATGGATTATAGAGTAAGACCCTGTCAAAAGACAAAAATAAAGTTCTGTGGAGATATTTGTCACGGGAATGCTTGCCATGCTAACATAAAGGTTTGAAATTGGGTTCGCAGAACCCACATAAAAAATTTGATGATATACAGGTATTCACTTGCTTGGTGAGAATTACTTCAAGATACGTAATATTATTTGAGGTTATTATGAAACTTATTATGTCATTTACCTGATTTCTTTATCAGCCTTTTTATTGTGTATATGTAATAGGGATACTAAATTTTTTAAGTTAATACTGTATCCAGCAACTCAACTAAAAATGTTTATCAGCTGTAGGAGTAGCCTGATAAAGTTTAGGAGGTTTCTTATGTATACTATTATGTCATCTTCTTTTGACATCTTTTTTTCCAATCTGTATCCACTTGATCTTCTTTTGTTATCTTTTTGCTCTAGGTATAACTTCAAGTAGGATATTGAATAAATGGAGAGAGTAGTCTTTTTTGTTCCTGGTTTTAGTAGAATTGTTTTAAGTTTTTCTTTATTTAATTTTATGTTAACTATGAGTTTGCTGTATATCACTTTTATTACATTTAGATGCATCTCTTATATACCTAATATCTCCAAGTCTTTTGTCATGAAATGGTCTTGGATTTTATTGAAAATTTTTGAGCATCTAATTAGATGATCATATGATATTTTTATTGCAGGTTGTTTATATGGTGGATTACATTGACATATTTTTGTATTCTACTGCATCTCTAGGATGAAGCCTACTTAACCATTTAGATGATTCTTTAAAAAGTGTTTTAAGATTCAGTTTGTGAGTATTGAGTATCTTTGTATCCATGCTCATTAAGGAGATTGTTCTATAATTTTCTTTCTTTGTTGAGTCTTTGTGTGGTTTGGTTATTAGCATGGCTGTGCCCTCTTTAAAGATTTAGGGGCATAATCAATGGACCTCCTACTCACACTCATTGCTGCCCCAATACCAAACTAGCAGAGAAGACTCTTGTGGCCTGGTATCACCCATTAACAGCTTGGTTTGTTCCACCCTGCAATCTACATGACCCACCCCATTCATTAAACCCAACCATTACCCTGCAACCTCAAAAGCCCTGAAACACAGATTTGGGTAGCTCTTTTTAGAACAGGAGCAGATATCTAAGATACAGAATCACCTGATCCCTATTGAGCCAAGATCAGCTCTCAGAGACACAGAATTATCCAGTTCTTATAGAAAAAAAAAAGATAAAATATCTGTGACACAGAACACACTAACTCCAAGTGGACCAAGAGCTCAAATTTTAAAAAGAGATGCTCCGCTCCCTGAGACACAGAAACAGCCAGAGCATATTAGACCAAAATCAACTCCCAGGAATACAGACAAATCCTGCACCAACTTAAGGAAGTAACAGGCAGACACCAATGAAAGAATACATATAATGACATAAAGAAAAATATGGCACCACCAGAATCCAGGAATTCTACAATTAGCAATATCTAAATATTTTAATATAGAAAAAGCATAAGGAAATGACCTTAAAAGTAACTTTAAAGAGGTGATAGAATCCTTTAAAGAGGAAATAAAAGAACTCCATTAAAGAAATAGAGAAAAAGAAAAACAAACAAAAAAGAAAGAAATCTATAAATCATTTCAACAAAATCAAGAAAGCAATTAAACAATTAAGAGAACCAGGACAAGATTTAAGAAAGAAAGAAAGAAAGAAAGAAAGAAAGAAAGAAAGAAAGAAAGAAAGAAAGAAAGAAAGAAAGAAAGAAAGAAAGAAAGAAAGAAAGAAAGAAAGAAAGAAAGAAAGAAAGAAAGAAAGAAAGAAAGAAAGAAAGAAAGAAAGAAAGAAAGAAAGAAAGAAAGAAAGAAAGAAATAGAAGACACAAACTGAAGTAATGTTGGAAATGCAAACTCTGCATAAACAAACAGGAATTACAGATGAATGTACCATGAAAAAAAAAATACAAGAGATGTGAGAATCTCTGGTATGAAAGATCTATAGTGGAAATAGATATGCCAGACAAACAACAACAACAACAACAAAAACATTAAATCCAAAAATGTCATAACACAAAATGTTCAGAAAATCTGGAACAACATGAAAAGATGAAATCTAAGAAAAATAGAAATAGAATAAGGAGGAAAATACCTGCCTAAAAGCACAAAAATATGTTCAATAAAATCATAGAAGAAAACTTTTTCAATCTAAAGAGGGAAATGCCTATGAAGATACAAGAATCTTACAGAACACCAAATATACTAGACACCCCAAAAGTCCACTTGATACATAGTAATTAAGCCTCTAAATGTACAAAATAAAAAATAATATTAAGAGCAAAGGAAAATGGCCAAAAACTTATAAATGCAGACCCATCAGAATAACACCTGACTTCACAATAAGAACAATGAAAGTCAGAAGGTACTGGATAAATGTTATACAGACACAGAGACTAAAGGTGCAAATCAGAATACTATACCAAGCAAATCTCTCAACACAATAGATGGAGTATACAAATATTCTATGGCAAAACCATATTTAAACAATACCTATTCACAAATCCATCCCTACAGAAAGTACTAGAAAAAACTTCAACCTAAAAAATCTAAATATATGCACAAAACCTCAAATAATAGATAATCTCATAGAAGGAAATGACAAAGAAAAGAAACATGCATACACATGACCACCAAAAATAACATGAATTAACATTCATTGGTCATCAATATTCATTAATAAAAAGGGCTTGATTCACTCATAAAAAGACAGTCTAAAAAAAATGGAAACAAAACCAGAATCCATCCATCTTCCCCATACAAGAAATATACCTCAACTTAAAAGGAAGACACTACCGTAGAAGAAAGGGATAGGAAAAGGCTTTCCAGTCAAATGCAATTAAGAAACAAAACTAGTGTAGCTATACTAATATTTAACAAGCATTACACAAAAATCAATCAAAGAAATAGGAAGTACATTACATATTCATGTCACAAAAAAATCCATCAAGATAAAATCTCAATCCTAAACCTTTATTTTCATAATACAAGGGCACCCACATATATAAAAGAAAATTAACAAACCATAGATCTCACATAAAAGCCACCAAGTACTAGTGGGTGATTTCAATACCCCATTCCTACTAATGGAGAGGTCTAGCAGCAGAAACTTAACAGAATAATAAGGGATCTAACAGTGTTATGACTCAATGGGACTTAATAGAAATATTCAGAACATTCCATCAAAAAAAAAAAAATAAAAGAATATATGTTCTGCTCAGCAACCCATGGAATCTTTATAAAATTGACCACATATTTGCTCATAAGGCAAATATGAACATATATAAAAAAGGGAAATAACCTTTCTTAACCTATTAGACAACCAGTGAATAAAGAGCTCAATATAACATAACCACACAAAGCCTAAAAACTTATGAAAACAGAATGTCTCTCAATTGAACTACTTCTGGGTCAAAGAAGAAATAAAGAAAAAAATTAAAGACTTCCTTTAATTCAATGAGAATTAATTTACAAAACACCCAAACTTATGAAAAACAATGTAAGCAATGCCAAAGTGAAATTTTATAGCTCTATGTGTCTATGTAAAAGATTTGGAGAAATATCACACAAGAAATTTAACAGTACACATAAAAGTTCTAAAACAATCAGAAGCAAACTCACAGAAACAGTAGAAAGTATGAAATAATCAAACTCAAGGCTAAAATTAATAAAATTGAAATGAAGATAACAGTACAAAGAATGGTTAGTTCTTTGAGAAAGTCAACAAGATAGACAAATCCTTATCCAAACCAACTAACAAGCAGAGAGAAATTATTCAAATTAACAAAATCATAAATGAAATAGGTGGCATAACAACAGAGAGTGAAGAAATCCAGAGAATCATTAAGTCATAATTTAAAGATCTGTACTCAACAAAATTGCAAAAGCTAAAAGAAATGAAGAGCTTCCTGGATAGTTAGCAATTACCCAAATTAAATCAACTCTAGATAAAAGACTTAAGTAGACTTATAAACCCTAAAATAAAAGCAGATATTAAAAGTCTCCCAACTAAAATCTTTCCAGGGACAGATGGTTTCAGTGCAGAACGCTACCAGAATTTCAAAGAAATGACACCAATACTCTTCAAATTGTTTGACACAATAGAAACAGAAGGAACATTGCCAAATTTTTTATGAAGTTACAGTTACCCTTATCACCAAATGACACAAAGAAATAATAAAAACAAGAAAATAACAGACCAATTTCCCTTATGAACATTGATATAAAAATACTTAATAAAATACTGTCAAATTGAATCTAAGAACATATTCAAAAAAAACATCCACCATGTTCAAGTTGGCTTCATCCCAGAGATATTTCAGCATACCAAATCTATCAATGTTATTCACCATATAAACAATATATAAAAAAAGAACCATATGATCATTTCATTAGATACTAAAAAAAGCCTTTAGTAAAACCTAACATTCATTCATGATAAATTTCTAAGAAGCTCAGAGATAAAAGCAATATACTTAAACATAATAAAGGCAATATACAGCAAGCCAACAGCCAACATCAAACAAAATGGAGAGAAATTCAAAGAAATCTTACTAAAATTCAGAAACAAAAAAAAAGTCTTTTCAATATCCCCATGCTACTCAATATGGTACTTACACAGTTCTAGCTGGAGCAATGACAGTAACAACAACAGAAGAGATCAAGGGAATGACAATTAAAAAGGAAGAAGTCAAACTATCACTATTGGCAGATATGATCATATACATAAATTGCCCCCAAAAGTCTAGGGAACTCCTACAATTGATAAACACTTTCAAAACGTACCAGGATACAAGATTAACCTTTAAAAAATCAATAGCCCTCCTATACATAAATTATCAAAGAGCTGAAATAGAAATCAGGGAAACATCACCCTTCACAATAGGTGCAAAAAGCATCAAATATCTCAGAGTAAATATAACCAAAGAACTGAAAGTTCTATATGACAAAAACTTTAAGTCACTGAAGAAAAAATTGTAGAAGATATGAGAAAATGGAAAGATCTCTCATGCTTTTAGATAGGCTCAATATAGTAAAAATGCCAATTTTAGAACAAGCCGGTACATATTCAATGAGATCATTAACAAAATCCCAACACAAATATTCACAAACCACAAGAGAATAATATTTGACATCATGTAGAAAAACAGATAACTCAGGATCATCAAAATAATACTGTTTAATAAAAGAACTTCTGGAAACATCACCACCTCTGATTTCAAGATCTACTTTAGAACAACCATAATAAAACCTGCTTGGTACTGGCGGAAAAATAGACTTGTGGGTCAATGAAAGTGAATTAAATACCCTGGCATTATTCCACACGCTTATGAACACCTGATTTTTTTAAAAAAAGAAGCCAAACATATACAATAGAAAAAAAATCATCTTCAACAAATGGTACTGGAAAACTAGATGGAGTCATGTAGTCAATGCAAATACATCTATATCTATCACTTTTTACAAAGCTCAAGTCCAAGTGGATCAAAGGCCTCAACATAAACCCAATTACACTGACACTGACTGAAAGAAATTAAGAAATAGCATTGAATGTATTGTCACAGGAGATCACTTTCTAAATATAACACTAGTAGCAATGATACTTATAGTATCAATTAATAACTGGGAACTCCCGAAACTGAGAAGCTTTTGTAAAACAAAGGACACAGGCAATGAGACAAAGTTACAGCCTAAAGTTGGGAAAAGATCTTTACTAACCCTACATCTGACAGAGGACTGATCTCTAAAATATGTAAAGTGCTAAAAAAAAAAACCCTAGAGGTTAAAAGACCAAAAATCCAACTAAAAAATTGAATATAGAGCTAAATAGTGAATTCTCAACAGAGTAATCTTAAATGGCAGATACTTAAAGAATTGCTCAATATCTTTAGCCATTATGGAAATGCAAATGAAAACATCACTGAGATATCATCTTACACCTTTAAAATGTCTAAGATCAAAAAACACAGATGACAGCTTATGTTGGAGGGGATGTAAAGTACAGGGAACACTCCTCCATTGCTAATGGATGAGTCTAAAATGAAAATTTGTACAGTCACTTTTGAAATAAGTAAGGTGGTCTCTCAGAAAACAGGGAATCAATCTACCACATGATCCAGAAATACCATGCTTGGGCATCTCAAAGAATACATATTCTTATCCTAAGGACATTGTCCCAACTATGTTTTTTTTTTTTTTTTTGAGCATTATTTATAATAGCCAGAACCTAAAAATAACCTAGATGCCCCTCAACCAAAGAATGAATTAAAAAATTGTGGTACATTTACACAATGGAATACTACTCAACAGCAATATATATATTCTGAAATTTTGAGGCAAATGAGAATATATCCTGAGTAAAATAACACAGACCCAGAAAGATAAACATGATATGTAATCACTCATCATAAGTAAATTTTAGAGGTAAATCAAAGGATAACCAGGCTACATTCCACAACCACTGCACAGTGAAGTAACAAAGAACCTAAAGGAGACGTTAATGGATTCCCTTGGGAAGAGAAAATAGATAAGATCTCGAGCAATTATGAACCATAGGGAAGAGGAGTAATGGGAGATGGGAAGAGAGAATGGAGTGGTTCAGATGGTGGAGGGACAGAGAGAGAGAACAAGTAAATAGATATCTGGTTAAAGGGAGGTATAGTGGGGTTAGAGAGAAATCTGCTAGTGAAATACCCCAAAACCTATAAACATGAACCTGGCTAAAACTCCAAGCAATAGTGGAGAGGGTGCCTAAACTGCCCATCTCCTGTATCAAATTGATAACTAGCCTAATTGTCAAACCTTGTTTCAGCAACTGTTGGAAGCTGTAGTACTAGGTTTCTGGCCCGGATTTTCTGGCCTAACCTCAATGTTTAGGACCCAAAGACCCACAGTTCCACAGTCCTACAGTTCCACAGTCCCACAGTCCCACAGAGACACAGAGAGGCTTTCATTAGTTTGAGGCTAATCAGCCTCAGGCCCAGGCTTACAATTGCTAGCTCTCTACCCTTCATCTAACCCATGATTCTTCCTGTTCAGCCATGGGGCTCAGTACATTTTCTCACAGCAGCATGGCTGTCCTCTGCTTCCTGCAGCTTCTCTCTGGCATTCTCTCTGGTATTCTGCTCTGTGCTTTCTGTTCTCAGAGTTTTTAGTCTGGTAGGCCCACCCACACTTCCTGCTTGCCTTTGGCCCATCAGTGGTTTTTTAATAAAAGACCAATGGGTGGGACAATTATTTACCATGAAACAACACAATACCCCTACAGGAAGCAGATGCAGAGATCCATAGCTAAGCAATGGATCAATTTCTCAGTCTAGCCTAAAAGAGGAAAGAGAGATTTTATAAGTAAAGGGAGTCAAGATCATGGTGCAAAAACGAACATAGATGCCTGACCAGAGCTATAGGGATCTCACTCACACAGAAATGATAGCTGGAGAACCTGCATGCCATTAAATTAAACCCTCTGAATATGGATAGCAGTCAAATTGCAGTGGCAGTTTGTGGGGCCCTTGTTAGTGGGATCATAATTTAGTCTTAATGCATGAACTGGCTTCTTGGAGACTATTACCTACAGAGAAACATATTGCTCAACCCTGATACTGGGGAGAGGGACTTGGTTCTACCTCAATTGAATTTTCCAGACTACATTGACTCACTTTGAAAGTCCTTACCCTCTCTGAGGACTGGATTGTGGAATGGGGTGAGGAAAAACTGTAGGAGGACTGAAAAGAGTGGTTGGAGGGGAAACAGTGGAGATTAGTTAAAAATAAATAAATAAGAATTCAGATTTTTCTTCTGTTTCAATATTGTAGAATAATTTGAGAAGTATTGCTATTAACTCTTTGAATGTATGAAGAATTCTGCTCTGAAACCATCTGACCATGGGCTGTTTTTGCTTTTCTTTTCTTTTCTTTCTTTCTTTCCTCCATTCTTTCTTTTTTTTCTTTTTCTTTCTTTTGTGGTCTGGAGAGTTTTAGTAACTGCTTATATTTTATTAAGTAATATAGACCTATTTAAATGTTTATCTGATCTTGATTTAATATTGGTATGCAGTTTCTATCAAAAAAAAATCACCCAGTTCTTTTACAACTTCCAAGTTAATGGAGCATAGATTTTTTTATGACCTTATTATTCTCTGAATTTCCTCACTCTCTGTTGCTATTCCCCCTTTTATTTCTGATTTTGTTATTTGAATATCCTCTTTCTACTTGTTTGTTGGTTTGGATAAGGGTTTGTCTATCTTGTTGACTTTCTCAAAGAATATACTCTGATTTATTGATTCTTTGTATTCTCTTCATTTCAATTTTATTGATTTTTAGCCCTGAGTTTGATTGTTTCTTGCCCTATTCTCCTCCTGTGTGAGTTTGCTTCTGATTATTCTAAAATTTTCATGTGTTCTGTTAAGTCTTTTGTGTGAGATTTCTCCAAATTTTTAATATAGGCACAAAGTTCTATGAACTTTCATCTTAGCATTGCTCTTATTTAGTTTCCATAAATATTTCTCTATCATGTTGATTTTCTCAAAAGGATACTTTTGTTTCAATGTTTTTATATTGTTCTCTTTTTTTCTACTTTACTGATGTCAGCCCTCAGTTTGATTCATGCCATTAGAATAAGACCACATCTGACACTTTCTGGAATACCAGAACACAGAGGCTGGATGCTCCAGAGACACAAAATAGAACCTAACACAACTAGAGAAAAATAAAGTCAGCATAATGATACCTAAAGATAATCTGCTCTACTCATAAAATGGTGTCAACCCCATGTCATCAGAGAGCCTTCATCGAGTAACTGATTAAAGCAAATGCAGAGCTGCACAGCCAAATATTAGGCAGAGGTTCCAAAACCCTGCTGAAGAAAGAAAGATTGTGGGAGCTAAAGGGGTCAATGACATCACAAAAAAATTCACAGAAACAACTAACTTAGACTCATAGAAGCTCACGAGTCTGAACTGACAAGCAGGAAGTTTGCACAGGACTGAACTAAGCTCTTTACATATGTGTGATAATTGTGTAGCTTAGTCTGTTATGAAACTCCTATCAGTGGGAGCAGGGATTGCAACTACCCACTTTGACTGGCTTTTGGGAAACTATTTCTCATACTTGGTTGCATTTTCTAGTCTTAATACAAGGGAAGAAACCCAGTCATATTGAAAATTGATATGCCATTTTTTGTTGATAACCTAGGAGACATGTCCTTTTGTCAACTGATGCAGAGGAGAAGGGGACCTGGAGGTGGGAGAGAGACGTGGGGGGGGGGGATAATAGGAGATGAGGAAAAATAAACTGCAACAGGGTGTGCAATAAATAAATATTTTTAATTCTCAATTTTGGAAAGGCCAAATGCAGCAGCCCATGGTTGTAAAGCCAGTGTTGGAGAGGCACAGTCATAAGGACTTGTGGGGCTTGCTGTGGTAGTTAGTTCCAGGTTTTGGAAGAACTCTATTGAAACATAATGTGTTGAAAAATTAGAGGAACAGTTAATGTTGAACTATGGCCTCCAAATGTCTTTGTAATGCCTGTGCATGTGTGGGTATACCTGTGTGGGTATGTAAACATGAATCCACATACATACATATACACAAGAACATGGACACATGACATACACAGTTACACACACACACACACACACACACACACACACACACACACACACACACACACACACACACACACATGAGAAGACAGAAGGAAGTAGTAACTACTCTCTTCCCCAGACTAGCCCCAATGTCTGGACTTTCTTGCAGCTGTTTAGCTCTGTCTAGTCCTGAGGTACTGACCAGCCATCCAAAAGTCCCAAAGAAACACACAGAAACTTATAAAGTATATGTTGTTTGGCCTATGGCTAAGGGATATTGCTTATTAACTCTTACCTCTTAAACTAACCCGTGATTAGCCAAATTGCTTAGTACCTTTTCTCAAAGCAGAATTTCATCTTCTTACCTCTGCATCTCTCTGGAATCATTGTCTCTGTTCTTCCTCTTCCCAGAATTTCTTAGTCTGGTATCCCCACTCATACTTTCTCTTTACCTTCTGACCAATCAGCATTGTATTCAACCAGATTTAACAAAAGGATTAATTTGAAACAAAACATTTCTGTACTATGGTTCCTAGCAACCTTATCTGTATAATGGAAATGCAAACAGGACCTATTCAATGAAGCATTTGTCAGTTTTACACACAAGTGAACCACATGTAGGTTTGAAAAGAACAAATTTTTAAAATCTGAAAAACTTCCAAATTGAATAAATTATGATAGAAGATGAGGGTAAGATATAATAAATATTTAAGCAGGGTCTATAATATCATTAAAGTATTTAGTCCATACTACATAATAAGTTGTCCACCATGACAGTATTTTGAGTAAGGAAAATGGATATATCCCAGGCATCTACACAACTTTGAGAAAAAAGAGAAGTGTACATTCTTAGGTTTATATATACAAAGAATACATTTTAAAATTATATTTTTATTCGTGAGATAGAATTGGAACAGGGATTGTGTATAGAGAATGCAGAGAAGTTATGATGATCTAAGTTTAGCTACTTGAATACAATTTGCCAGAGGCCCAAAACCCAGTGTGTACAAGCCCTAGGGCACCTAGCAGCACACTGCTACTTCCTCAACCAGTCTGCCTTCTAAGGACACCAGAAGAAGAAGAAAGTTGGGGAGGGTGAACTTTCATTTTCCCAGATGCCTTCTGCTATCTGAAAGTGTACAGAAATTTAGAGATGAACCAAGACAGGTCTGTTCTCACAGCTGCCAAAAGCAGAAGCAGCAGCTATGTTTACAAAGGTGTTATTATGGTGCCTTATTGGCATCTTTAGAATAATTCTTCAGGGAGTTTAAAATAGAAGTAGAGCAGTCACAGCAATAACAGTAACCCATCCTCCATGTGGAGTGAGCTACAGAATCACTTTTCCTTATTTTACACAGTTAGCAGCATAGCTCTTAAAGATACTATAACTTTCTTGCTTACATCCCATACTGGGATTGGCTTCCTGGGATTGTGATTGCAAACATCATGTGTGGCTATTTTCAGTGGCTCACAGGATATGCTCATACACTGCTCACACACTTCTTTTTCACTGACTATCTTTATTGCTTAAGAAAAAGAAATATATTAATGGTCACCTAACACACATTCAGTCTCCCTCCTTCTCCCTCCCTCACTCCCTCCCTCCTCCCCCACCTCTGTGTGTGTTTGTGTGTGTATGTGTGTGTGTCTCCCTTTTAAAGCAAAAGCTGGTCTTTATTCCTTCATTTTGTCTCTTTCTACAGTATCAAGGAAAAGTATCTGTCCAATTCCTGAATTAATATGTCAGCTTGTAGAAGCTTGTTTTCTTTACAGATATTAATAATATTTTGCTTGATGGTGTGGAGATTTGAATGGATTGTAAAGAGAAGCTGAGAAAACTGTTTATGTTTGATAGCTGTGAGTAAATTACCAGGAATAAGTTTTTGAGGTCACAAGAGAGACTAAAAGTAAATTTAGGTGTTAAGATGGTATATAGAATTAATTCATTCAGTCAGTCTTTTAATCAACAACTTGATAATCCAACTCATACTGGAAACAGTACTGTCTGCCCAAAAATATAATAGGGAGAATGACTACATAGTTATAATGTAGCAGATAGCCTATAAATATAAATCAGAATTGGTTATAGATGTTTGATATGGTTAACCTTAGGATAGAGCATAAATGAAAAGTATTTGAATGAAAAGCTAATACATTGACTTTTTTAAAACCTAATATTGACAATTGAAGGTATAAGGTCATATTTATATATGATTCATTATAACAGTCTGCCAATGGATCATAGGGGAAACATCCCACACTTTCACCTAGAAGAACACCCAAAAAATTTAGACTGAACAAGGCCAGCCAATTTGGAGGGAGTAAAAAGGTAAGATAAAAAATGAAAGAAAACAGATAATTAAACTATGTTATGATGTTACATTAAGGTTTCTGGTCCTGGGTGGCCAGCGGTCCAGACCCACAGACCTGCAGCTCCAGACTCCTTAGCCGACCGCTGCTGCTCAGGTCTGAAAAATGATTCAGATGCTTATATTTATTTCATGCTGTTTGGTCTATGGCTCAGGCACATTTCTAGCTAGCTCTTACATCTTAACTCAACCCATTTTCATTAATCTGTCTGCCATGTGGCCACTGGCTCACTTGTGTTCCTTATGTTTCCTCTTGGGCAGCTGGCTCAGTCTTATCTGACTCCACCCTTCTCCTACCTATGCTCTGATTTCCCCTCCTACTTTTTCTAGGGTGCCTGGCATGGGCCAGAACAACTCCTTTATTTAAAGATTGATATTCACAGCATAAAGAAAGATATTCCCACATCACTATGATTTCCAGAGATAGAAAGGGACAGGACGGGCTTCTTTGTTTCCCAATTTCAGATACCCAATGGGAAAAACCACTGCAACAGGTCTAAATGCACAATCAGTGACTCCAAATTGAAATGAAAATTAGACTTTTGTGAAGGAAAACAAAGTTTCTTAAAGAAAAAGATTATTCAGTTTCTTCAATAAACTCTTGGAGTAAACATACTTTTCCATGTAGCCCTTTATAACATGCTATCCCCTACCCACAGTACACAATTTCCTTCCACAATTTCAGGAGTTTGGCAGAGTGTCTCATGGTCTTTTTCAATGTAAGAGCCACAGCAGACTTCAAAAATAATTATTGTTTTAAGTTATGCTTTTACCCCTGGTATAATATAAGAAATGATTTCTTTGTTATTAAAATGAAAACCAGTGAAATTTTATTTGCATGTTTACCAGTGAAATTTGATTTGCATGTTTATTGTTATTTGAGGATCCTTGTGTGTGTGTGTATATATATATATATATATATATATATATATATATATAAACCTGAAATGTTGTAATAGTATATATATATGTATATATACATATATATTTATGTATGTATGTATATATATATATATGAAACTATGTCAAGTAAATCCTAAAAGTTTAAATTAGTGAATATGATCATTTGAAATAAAAGAGTTGAAAATATATCTCAAAGTTTTAAGGAATTCACAGAAATCCCACTTTGGAAATTAGTCTTGAAGAAATGAACATAGGAACAAGAATGCATTACTAAGATGACGACAGAACTTTTCTTATATAAATTTAATTAATTGTTTCAATGCCATTAATGGAAAATAATGGCCAATGAAATTGCTAAGTGTGTAAAATGATCTTAACACACAAGTTTAAAGACTTGAATTCAATTCTGGAAATCACATGTTGGAAACAGCGAACCAGGTCCCCAAACTTGATGTCTCATTTACACTCTAGTAATAAACATATGTAGTAATAACAATAATAAATAAATACTTATTTAAAAATGAAAAATTAACAATACGTGTCCAACACTTGTATTATTTGTGTAGAATTTATATTCTTCCTTGCTGTGACTTGATAGAGCATCAAGAAGTAATTTAATTTGTCATCTAAAAAGGTTTATAAATAAATGTATTTATATATTTTTACAGTTATCAATTATTTGTTTCTTACAATTATTCACATAATTTAGATAAAGGACAAAGAAGAGAAAACAGGATGAATGACACACCTGAGCCAATTGTCCTCATTCAGACTCAGGGTCACCTCATAGAATGATTGCTAGTCATGTTCTGAGCCTGAGGAAACAGTTGGGTCAGAAGGTAGTAGATAGGGTAAGGGTAGAAAAACACCATATTTACATGAACAAACCACAATATTCTGGGAACCTGGGCATGTTTAGTTTATTAGAGACTTGAACATATTCTCTTAGGACTCTTCGTATTTCCCTTAAATTACAATTTTTTACCCAGAAATTTATTCCGTAATCTTCCCCTATCTATGTATATATTTGCTAAATAAAGATGTTGGTATTTTTTGCTTAAGAATTAAATTAGCTAATAAAAAAGAAAAATAAAATTTGAGTATGCTATGTAATAAGTTTCCCATACATGGTAGAGATGTTTATCATCTACATAATTATTTTAACATTTAATATGAGAGTTCTTGGTCCAATTTTTTATTAAAGATTTATTTATTATTAATAGAGTGTTATGCCTGCAAACCAGAAGAGGGAATGACAGCTCATTATGGATGATTGTGAGCCTCCATGTGATGGCTGAAAGTTGAACTCAAGACCTTTGGATAAGCACCCAGTGCTCTTAACCACTGAACCATCTCTTTAGCACCTAAATTGTCTTGTCCATGATAGCTTCACACTTACAGTCCTCCTTCCTCTGCCTCCTTCAGCAAATCCCACTGATGTGGGCCACCACACCTCACCCAATATTTTAAAAATATACATAAAACAAAGGCTCTAGGGTTTTCCATTTTTCTCATATATCACTTATATTCAAAGTTGTGAATAAATTTTTGAAGATCTGATCTTCAAATTTTTTTAATTGTTTTAAGAAATTAATAATATTATTGTATATTTGTGTGTGCATCATGTCTATTAAATGGGTGCCATATATATATATATATATATGGTCCAATGGGCAATCTTGTGAGTTTTGTACTCTCCTACCTTAACATGGGTTCCAGGAATAATAATCAAGGTCAAAAACATGGTTTTTTTGCAGCAAGAATTTTAACCTGCTGAGCAACGCACTGGCCAAATCAACAACCCACTCTTTGGTGACTTTAAAACGAAAATAAGTGTAGGTTGTTATTGATATAGCAACTTTCTCTAGGGATTTAAACTGAAGGATCAATGGTTATGAGACTCAAGAGTGCCTCAGTCCTTCACAGGGCAAGATACAGACATGAAAGGCTGATTAACAGGGAAGATAAATGATTATACTGACAATGAAAAGATGTTCCACTTCTTCTGCTTTAACAGGCTAAAGGAGGGAAGAGGATTCTCTGCAGAGAATCTAGCTGAATCTAAGCAGAAATCCATTACCACTTCAGCCAGCTTAACAGAGAGCAATGTAGCTACTTCTGCTGGACCTATGAGTGCAGCACTATAGAAAATGTGTTTTAAAAACAGATGGCAGACAATTCCAATATTAAAAATAGAGGATATTATTGTAGAATTTGGTGTGTGTACGTTTCTGAGACAGAGACAGAGAGACAGAAAGATAAATGGAAACAGGTGTTTTCATCTCTTTGTGACACTTCTCCCTCCTTGGTAGTCAAAGATCATAATATTTATCTCATGGGGCTTCTATTAATATTTAACCTATGCAGTCAAATTGGCACAAAGGGAAAGTTGATAGATAGTAGCTATTAACATTGCTACCATGAGAAATGAAATAGTAAGAAACAACATTGTGTGCTGGGAAGAAGGGGAAGGAAGAAAAATTGAGCATACATTCAATAAAATTTAGTTATTGTAAACTATGTAATACTTATGTTTTATGCTCAGACTAATTAATTATTATTATTAATATCTAACTGAGGAATTATAACAGGCAATGGCTTTTTTGTAGTATTATAGCTTAAATATAATATCTCAAATTAGCTGATGAAAAATAAGCTATAAAACTTGTGGTTTATAAACGACTAAGTTGTTTTGCTAACTTATAATAGAAAGGGAAATTTATTCATTATCTCCATTGAGTCTTAAATCCAGAGTGGGAAGAGTTAAGAAATGTTTTGAGTATAATATAAATAAATTGATACTGTGGTCAATAACATTTGTAAAACAATAAATATAGAAGTCAAATACAATTTTTCTTTCTGATGGAAGTTATTCTCTAAAATATTCATAGCTTGTTGATATCTAAATGCAGAATACAGTATACATATGTTTTCATGTTCCATACAAATTAATTTTTGCTGGATATTATCAGAACAAATTGTAAAGAGAAAAATACATGGTGCAGCGAGAGTTTTCTGAAGTACATTTGGTAAAGCTCAATGGCGCTTTCACTATTACTGGCTTTTCAAAGATCACACACAATAATAAAGGATGGAGGTACATGAAACCATGAACTGATATAGAAAACACTTGACTACATAGTATATTCTGTCTTGTGTTTGCTTTAATTAGTTTGATGTTTTGGAGGGACTAGCATACAAAACAAATTGATTTATGTTTAATACTGATATAGAGTTTCACATGTAAAGACCTTGACAATGTTATAATTAAAAAATTATTTTTATTTTAGACTTCTATTTTACATATCAACCACTCTACCGCTCATTCCCCTCTTCCCAGTAACCCACCATATTCCTCCTTCTACCAACCTATCCACTCCTCAGAGAGGGTCAGACTCCATGGAAAATGAATACACTCAGACATATTAGGTTGAGGCAGAACTAAACCCCGCCATGACTGAAGAAGGTATCCCCCTATAGGGAATGGGTTCTAAACAGTCAATTCATATATTACAGATAAGTTCTGGCTCTACTTTCAGAGGCCCCACAAACTATCCATGCCACCCACACAACTGTCATCTGTCATCTAAATTCAGAAGGCCTAGTACAGTCCTATGTAAGTTCCCCAGCTGTTGATCCAGAGTTAGTGAGCCACCAAAAGCTGGGGTCAACTGTCCCTGTGGGTTTCCTCATCATGGTCTTGACACCTTTGTTCATATAATCTCTCCTCCATTTCTTCTACTGAGCTAAGAGTTTAACCCAATGCTTAGCTCTGGATCTTTGTTTTTGCTTCCATCAGTTGCTAGATAAAGGTTCTATGATGATAATTAGTGTGGTCATTACTTCTGATACAGGGGAAGGCCACTTCTAGCATCCTCTCCACTCTTGCTTTGACTCTTAGCTAGAGTCATGTTTGTGGATTCTTAGGTATTTCCTTAGCATAAGGTTTCTCCATAACTCCACTATGTCTTCTTCTATTATAATACCTATTTCATTGTTCTTTGACTTTGTCTGTCTCCCAACTCAACCAACTCACTCAAGTGCTCTTTCCCCGTCCCCTTAACCCCAACCCCCACCCGTGGTCTCAGTTTATTTAGGAAATTTTATCTAGTCTCAGGGGGATCCATGAATGCTTCTTTCAGAGTCCTCTTTGTTGCCTAGATGCCCAAGTGTTGTGCGTTGTAGACTGGCTATACTTTGATTTATCTATAAAATTCATTTATGAGTGAGAACATACCATATTTGTCTCTGGATCTATGTTACCTCACTAAGGGTGTTCTTTTGTAGTTTTACTCATTTGCCTACAAATTTCAGGGTGTGTGTGTGTGTGTGTGTGTGTGTGTGTGTGTGTGTGTGTGTTCTTTTTTTTCCCACTACTGAGTAGTTCTCCATTATTTCATCTACAACAATTATTTTATTCATTCTTCCAAAGAGGAGGGGCATCTAAGTTGTTTCAGGTCCTGGATATTATGAATAATGCTGCTACAAACACAGTTCTTGAATAAATGTCATTGTGGTATAAATGTTTATCTTTTAGGTATATTTCCAAGAGTAGTATTTCTGGATCATTAGTGAGATTGATTCCCTCATTTCGGAGAAACTGCTATACTAACTTCCAAAGTGGCTGTAAAAGTTTATACTTCCATCAGCCATGAAGGAGTATTCCTCTTACTCCACATCCTCTCTAGCATAGATGAGCATCAGTGTTTTTCATCTTGGCAAGAGTGACAGGTGTAATAAGGCGTCTCAAAGGATTTTTGATTTTCATGTCCCTGATGGCTAAGAATGTTGGGCAATTCTTTAAGTGTCTTTTTGCCATTTGAGATTTGCTTATTGAGAATTCACTGTTTAGAACTGTACTTCAATTTTAATTGGATTATCTGCTGTTTCATAATCTCTAGTTTCTTGAGTTCTTTATATATTTTAAAGATCAATCCCTCTTAGTGTCAGTGCCACAAATGTCATATTTAGGAGGTAGTCACCTGTGCCAATGTAGTCAAAGTCAGTTCCCAAATTATATTCTATGAGGTTCAGTGTAACCAGATTTTTGTTGAGGTCTTTAATCCACTTGAACTTGAATTTTGTGGGAGGTGATATGTATCTATTGACCACCATCCAGTTATCCCAGCACCATTTGTTGAAGATGATTTCTTTATTCCATTATAAAGGGTTTTGTTTTTGTTTTTGTTTTTTTATACAAAGTCAGGTGTTTATAGGTGTGAAGATTTTTTGATATGTTCTTAGGCTCATTTTGCCAGTATTTTATTGAGTATTTTACGTTCATTTTCATTAGAGAGATTGGTCTGTAATTCTTCTTTGTTTCATCGTTGGGTGGTTTGGGTATCAAGGTAACCACAGTCTCATTAAATGTGTTTGGTGATGTTTTGCCATTTCTATTATATGAAATACTTTGAGGAATATCGATATTAATTCCTTTTTGAAATTTTGGCAGAATTCTTTACTAAAAGCATCTGGCCCTGGGCATTTTGAGGGTGGGGGTTGGAAGAGTTTTTAATAACTGATTCTATTTTCTTAAATATTATAGGCCTATTTAAGTTATTTATCTGGTTTTGATTTAATTTTGGTAATTGTTACCTATCCAAAAAGCTGTCTATTTCTTTTAGGTTTTCCAATTTAATGGAGTACAGGCTTTTAAAGTATGATCTAATGATTCTCTGGGTTTCCTTGGTATCTGTTGTTATGTCCCCTTTTCATTTCTCATTTTGTTAATTTAAATATTCTCCCTCTGTCTTTTGGTTAGTTCAGTAAAGGGTTTGTCTGTCTTGTTGATTTTCTTAAAGAACCAAATTTTATTTTATTAATTCCTTATACTATTCTCTTTGTTTCAATTTTATGGATTTCAGACCTGATTTTGATCATTCCCTGCCTTGACCACTTCTGGGTAAATTTGTTTATTTTTGTTCTAGAGTTTTAAGGTATGCTGATAAGTTGCTAGTGTGGAATTTTTCACACTTCTTTTCAGACACTTAGTGCTATGACAAAGTTCCATGTGGTGTTGTGAAGAAGCTCTATTTCTTTGTGTTTTGCATGGAAGTTATATATACCTATCTGTTAAGTCCACTTGAGTAATAACATCTGTTAAATCTCTATTTCTCTGTTAATTTATGTCTGGCAGACTTGTCCATTGGTGAAGGAGGGGTATTGAGTTCTCTCAGTATTAATGTGTGGGGTTTGATGTGAGATTTAATCATAGTAATGTTTCTTTTAGGTATGTTGGTACCCTTGTATTTAGTGCATAAATGTTCAGTACTAAGATTTTATCTTGATGGATTTTTTCCTGAGATGAATATATAATGATCTCCCAGCTCTCTTTTGACGGATTTTAATTTGAAGACTATTTTGTTACATGTTAAAATAGTTATGCCACCTTGCTTCTTAAGTCCATTTGATTGAAATGTCTTTTCTCAACCCATTACTCTGAGATAGTGTCTGTCTTTGAAGTTGAGGTATGTTTCTTATGTGAAGTAGAAGATGGATCCTATTTTTATATCCATATTGTTAGCCTGTGTCTTTTTTATAGGGTAATTGAATTCATTGATATTGAGATATTACTGACCAGTGATTGTTATTTCAAGTTCATTTTTGGTGGTAGTGTGTATGTGTGTGTGTGTGTTTCCCTTCATTAGGACTCCCTTTTGTAGGATTATCTATCACTTGGTTTTTGTTTTTTTTTTGTTTGTTTGTTTGTTTGTTTGTTTTTGTTTTTGTTTTTTTGCTTTTTGTTATGGGCACATTTAATATTCTTAGGTTGGAGGTTTCCTTCTAATTCTTTCTATAGGGCTGAGTTTGTAGATAGAAAATGTTTAAATCTGGTTTTACCATGTAATATCTATGGTTATTAAGAGTTTTACTTGATATAATATTCTGGGTTGACATCCATTATTTCTTATTGTTTGCTTAATGTCTGTCCAGGACCTTCTGGCATTCATAGACTTCACTGAAAAGTCAGGTGCAATCATAATGGATCTGCCATTATAAGTTACTTGGCCATTTTTTGTAACTCTTCAACTCTTTATTCTGTATGTTCAGTGGTTTGGTTTTGTTTAGAGATGTAGACTCTAAGGGGGATCTAGTCTACTTGATTGCCTTTAACCTCTTGTATCTTTAAATGAATTTTCTTCTTTAGGTTGGGAGAGTTTTCTTCTATGATGTTCATGAACAAAATAAGTCATTAAATAAATCTTATATCTGAAGAAATGGAGAACACAATCTAATGCTCATTCAATATGGAACAGATCATTTGAATAGCTCAAAAACTGTTTAAAACAACATGAATTCAGTCTAAAAATTTCCTCCAAAAGAAATTTCTACATACAGATTGCTTTACTGAAAAAAAATTACCAAATATTTAAATAAAAATCATTGTCATTTCTGTGTAACTTTATTGAGAAACAGAAAAAAAGAACAAATTGACTTGACTTAGAAAGCTACTTTTCACACAAAAAATAAAAATGAAAACAGAAAGCACTGAAGGTTAACTTCTTTTTATGAATATGATGCAATATATGTATTTTTTAAATTTTTAAAAATAAAATTTAGCTGTATGTAAGACTAATTTCAATACATTATTCAGTATAGTTTATGCCGGATATCAAACCTTACTCAGTGTTTGGTAGTCAGTTCTTGTGATTAACGAATAATACATTGTCCATCCATTTTAAAAGGTTTGTCATAAATTTCTTGTGTTATCATCATTCATATGCCCCTTGAACTCTTTGATTATCACTGTTACATAATATTAAATGGATCTTTGTAAGAAAATTAAATAACCTCTGAATAAGGACTAGTTAATAGACTGATCAAATGGATATGAAGAAGCTTAGTTCTTTTCTCTTTAATTTGCTTAAAGCTGAGCAATGTGCCGTGATATCAAAAGGTACCAAATTCTTTATTCATTATTTGGTTGAGGGACACATAGATTGTTTTCAGTTTCCAGCTATTATGAATAAATCTGAACTCAACATAGTTCAGAAAGTTTCCTTGTGGTAGGATGAAATGTCCTTTTGTTATATGCTCATATGTTATGATTGATCATTTCTCAATTTTTGGTGGAACCACCATATTGATTTCCAAAATGACTGTACAAGTTTCCACAATCATAAAGCCTGTGTGGATCTGCACTAGGTCCTCTGAATTCAAGTTATGCTTATTAGCTTGGTGTTCTCATGATGCTGCTAACAGTGGGAGAGGACTGCTTCTGACTCTTGCCTGGTCATGGGACTATTTGACTCATATTAGGTTTCTTTGTTCAGTCTTGATATGAACGATTTTGCCTAGTCAGGTTATACCATGTGTTCAGAACATATCCCTGGGAAGTCTGTTTTTTTTTTTTTTTTGTGAAGGGAAATATAGGAGGAATGAATCTGGGAAAAAGGAAGGTTACAGATGATGGAAAGAGTAGAGGGATACAAACTGAAGTTTGGATAATTATATGAGAAAATAATACATAAATTACAAATTAAATAAGTTTGGTTCCTGATGGATCCTGATATCAGGGAAAGAGGAAAGACTGGAGAATTATTCTACTAAATTACCATTCAGGATATTTTTTTAAAAAAAAATCATATAATATCTACATTGAAATTTGAGATATTAATTTAATTTTAGGCACAGTTTTTGTTAGAAAAATTGATGTTGATGCAGAATATTTGGTCTGGTAGTAGCAATCCCTTTGCTGACCAGGAGACAAGCCCCCGACAGCAAAGGGCTCAAAAGTAATCCATGGAATCAGTACACTATGACTTTTCTGTCTGAGGGGTATAAGGGAAAAAAGAAACTCACACTTTACCTGGACTCTTTCCTTCTTTTGTCCTGCAATCTTCTTTATTCTCTATTCTCTTTTCTTATCTCTATTCAGAAATGGCCCTTCTCTCTCTTTCTCTTGAGGTTTCCTTTTTTCTTTTATTTCTATTGTTGTTTTTCTTCTAATTGCTCCTAACTCTCTCGTTCTCAATGCTTTCATCCTAACTCTCTCATTACTGATGTTTTCCTTCTAACTCACTTTAGTTCCGTCTTTAGTCTTTCCCATAAAGCTTATATACTCCAGCAAAATCTTTCAGGCAACATAAAAATTAAATGAGGTTACATTCTGTCTTTCATGTGAATGATTATAATTAGTACAAGTTTAGAAAAGTACGTTTTTCATATCTTTTATATAATTAAACATTTTAAATATTACAGATGAAAACAAATTATTCTGAGAACCCACAAACATTTATATTTAATCACCTTGTTATAATAGATTAACAGTGTGTAAGCAAAATACTCTTTTACTGGCGTATTCTTTTTCTTCCATTCTGTGTTTTGAGGCTATAAAGAAAGGAATAATCACTTTATTACTTATTTTTAAGGGTAATCTTATGAGGAATCTTAAAGTAATCACAAGTCTAAATTTTTATATATGAAAAAGAATCAGTCAGCTCTGCTTTAAATCTTTAGGGATGGTATGTACCCAGTCATCAAGTTTTGTGTGTCAGGAGACTGAGGGGAAAAATGGGTATGAGGAAATAATCATCACCTTCAATAACCAACCAACCTTAGCAAGAAAAGTACATCAGCTACTAACAATTGGGCTTCTTTTTCCCCCATGAACTTAATGAGTTCCTTATTCAGCTATATGCCTTTCTTAAACTTTGAAGACTCTTCTTGGGGTTTTGCCTCAAGGATATTTACCAAAAACATCGAGTCTAAACAAGTTATTTTCAAAGCTTTGTTTCAACTATTATGCACTCTATAACCTGCGAACACATCTTTGAAAGTATTTGCACCAGCTTAGTTCCTAGCACTCAGTTGTTTTCTTTATCATTAACCTAAGCCATGTTCTATACAGAAGCTCAATAGAAACTCATATGTTCTAGCTCTGTGACAATTGCTTGTTTTAATTTTTATTATCAAAACTTTGTTTAAACAAACCTTATTATTGATCAGTCAATATAGCTTAGGAAGAAAGCATCTTCATGATAATCCACACATAATAATTTCCAGTATAACAGAATGCTTCTATGAGTAAACGTACTACTTTACAATCAGTGGGAATCCCTGGGCACCTATTCACACCATACCAGCAACCAGAGAAAGATGATATCAGCAAAGATGTGAAACATAGTAAAAGCAAAAGAGATTCTAGACATTCTAGAAGCAAAAACTCTCAGCCCCTTGCCTATCTAATATTTATCTATTAGGAATTATCTTCCTGGTGGGGCTGACAACTTGAAGTCATCTGCCATATGCTGCTTCTCTGACCTGGCTACTGCCATGGCCCTGTATTGAGAAAAACAAAAAAAAAATAAATTAGATGATTTCATTCATTGATATGGAAAAAATCAGAAAATTAAACAAGAGTTTATGAGAAATATAATTACTCAAAATAGGAACAGAGGATAACTAATTCAGTTTGGTAAATGGTATTATTAATACATTAGTATTTCATTTTATGTAAAAACTAGATTTTGATTATAAGATTAATAATAAATCAAAGTAATGTGACTTTTAATCAACCTAAAGTTTTTACAACTGTTTTTAGTGTGATAGTGAAAGTCCTGACCAAGACAGTAGAAGAAGGAAATTAAATTAAAAAGTATACAGAACATGAAACACACAATAAAGTAAATTCACTATTTGCAGATGATGCACACAGGAAACTCTAAGAAACCTAAAAACAAAATGAAGCAAAACCTTCCTGGAATTCATAAGTGAGTTCATTATGATCACATAATACCAGGAAACATAAAAAATATATTTCCTGGTACTAACAGTGAACACAAAGACACTGCATTAACAATTAAATCAAGTTTAAAATAACTAAAAATAAAGTATGTTAATCTAAAGAAAAGAATATAGATTGTTCTTGCTAATATTTACTCCATACTGAAAAGTGATATCAAATATCTAAAGATACAGAAAAAAACATATTCTTCTTGAATTGTAAAGCTCAAACAGTAAGGATGCCAGTTCTTTTCAAATTGATGTACAGTTTAGCTCAATCCCCATCAAAATCTCAGCAGGATAGTTTCATAGAGATAGACAGAAGATTATTCTAAACTTCTAACAAAAAGAATAAAGTGAAAGGAATCAAAGTCTAACTCACCTTGAGATGGATTTTTATAAGCTACATTAATTAAAGTGGTATGGTATTAAGACAAGGGCAGACACACAAATCAATGTAATAGAAAAAAAAAAAAAAAACAGAAGCAGACTGCTAAAATATGTCCAATAAATTTTTGACAGTGTTGTCATTTTAAACTACCTAGTTTGGGGAAAACTGTTAAAACAGTAGAAAATTATTGCAGAATTAAAGCATAATTTTAGAAAGATAAAAGACATAAAACAAAATGAAATATATTGCAAAGTATTCTGAATCACAGGCAAATTTTTCCATTTGTAATACCCTAGATTTTTATGTGGTAACAAATTTCCCAAGTAATAGAGATGTTTTGAGTATGCAGTGAATAAGTTGTTTACTTAAAATGTAACATGCTGCTTCACATTGGGTTAGTGCTACTGTGTGTTGATAATGATTATTGACAGAGCAATGGTTAATTGGATCTCACTCACACAAAAGATAAAACTAGAGTACCGCAGTGATTAGAAAATTATATGTCTAGAAGCATTGATTTGTCTTGAGTGAGCATGATTTGCTTGTGATAGAAAGCTACCATAGATGGAGGAGAGCTCACCTGGCTTCACCTCTATGTAAGAAACTATAGACAATTAAGGAATACTGAGAGCAAGAGGAAAATATATCCATAAGAAAGAACACTCATACTGTCTATCCAATTCCAAATGGTCATGCCTGAAAACATATATAAAATTAACATTATTTAGAATTATCAGGTTGTATTTATGCATTTAGGAATATACACATGCATATATAAATAAACATAACTTTTATTAACAACAGAAGAAAAAGAGGCCATGAATTTGAAAGAAGTGAAATGAAGATATTTATGAATGGGCTTGATGAGAAGAAAGGTAAAAAGATGTGCTGCAATTATGTTACTATCTCAAAATAGTTTATAGTTTATATAGTTTATATATATATATATATATATATATATATATATATATATATATATATATATATATATCAGCGACCATCCTGCTAAATCACTTTAGACTGCTTAGGGCCAATGATCAATTGAGTCCTATATAGTCATAGTTTTATAACATACAAACTTCTAATGAAAAATTCAGCAAAAACAACACAAAGGTAAGTTACACTAGCCTTAACTGATTTGAACTATCTATCATGGCTACGTATGTGTTATTTTTCAACTCAACTTACTTTTTGTCTGCATATTTTCTAAAATTGCTAGTGGAAGAAAAGTCTGGCAGTCTCAGACATCAGCAAGGTATTTAGAAGTACATTTTTCTTAACCTTATCTTGAATACCTATGTCTTAGGGAAAATGAAGATGAAACCCTTGACTTCTCTGTACCAAGTGGTAGATTCACTTTCAAAATTCAGTATCTTTTGAGATCACCTCCTTGCTCAAACATGTCAAGATAGACCTTAAAATCTTGGAAACAAACCAGCAACAAAAATGAAATCAATATATGTATGGAGTAGGATAAGGTATAAATACCAATACTTAAATATCAATTATTTATTTAGTTAGTGATTTACCTAAAAATACTGTTTATACTGTTTCTGAAGCATGAATAAATTTGCCACTTAAAATGTGACAAGTGAAGAATGATATGGAGAAACAGTTGAAATAATGAGACATTGACCCTAACAACATGTTGACATGTACATTTCAGTAATATCTCCTTGTTTGCCCACCCTACCTTTTGGGTTTACAATATAAAATGCGAATGCAGACTGGATACTGAATGGAAGACTTTCAGGAGCTTTCTCTTCTACTCTCATTACTATTGGAATACTTATTCCAAAGAGCCTTCATGCTTGCCTTCTCCTGTACTATTATTTTCAAACTCAAAGCTCACAAGGACTTTTCATTATTTTTCCATTTTTTCAACCACTAGACTCTATTGACCCGATGTGTGTGGAGGGTGTTTCAGTTTCCTTCTTGTTTTGGGATAATAGTATAACGCTCACCATAATTTGGTGCATTATTACTCAGTTATGTTTAGCCCATGTAACACTTTACAATGTGTAGGTCCTAGGGCAGTATAGGTATATTCTTGGCATTGAGGCTTTTGTTCTGAAGTTTCTCCTTTACTGTTTGATTTAATCTGTTATTTTCTTTAACAGATCAACCTTTTTTCCTGATCATTTCTCATTGTTAAAAGTTTTATCCATTTATTTAATTATTATTCATTGTCTGTAATCTCTGGTGGAAAAGGGTGTTTGGGATTTTTAATCCTATTATCTAAGGGACGATTATCTAAATATAGTGCTTTATGAAGGCTTGAAATAATGACTCCATAGAGAAGTTACTGGCTAAATTACCATGACATTGTGCTTGAACTTCCTTGCTGTATATGATAAAGTTGGAGTAAAACACAAAATATCCAGACATGGTTGTTATTACTTGGAAAGTAGCTAATTATAATTGAGACATATTATAGGTAGAAGGTAAACATATGACTGGAATAATCTAAAGTATAAAGAAAAATATCACACCTTGTTATTAATTTTAGATTGAAATGATAATTAGTAAATATGTTGAATTAAATAAAAAACTATTTTATATGTTACAAATTATTTTCATCAATCTTTTCTTATTTTCCGTACTTTAGGTACAATTAAATCCAAATTCTCATTGAGTGTGGTGGTGCACACACTTAATCTCAGAACTCAAAAGTCTAATGCAGTGAATCTCAGAAAGTAGTACCATAAATGACATTAGGGCCAACCTAGGCTTACACAATGAGATTCTATCTGAATACAAAATTTCATACTTCAAAATTCATAGTAGCTGAGCTCTGTGCTTCAAAATATGCTTCTGTAGAACAATGCTCCTCTAGAATAATAGACATAAAAACATAAACTTTAATAAATATATAGATATGGCCAGGGTAGTGTAACACAGCAATCCAGTTGGGATGCTGAGGCAGGAAGATCACATATTCAAGGACAGCCTACATTAAAAGTGAGTTCAAGGCTACCCTGGTTAGTTTAGTAAAACCCTGTCTCAAAATTTAAAATAGAAAACAAGTTAGGGTTAACACTTGGGAATAGCTAAATACAAGATTATAGGTTTGTTCTTCAGTACCAATAAAAGAGAGAGAGAGATGGAAGAAAGGAATGAAGGGAGAAGCAGAGAGGGAGATTTAAGGAGAGGGTGGGAGCAATATATTGGTTAATCTTGGAGATCAGGCAGAAGCAAGACACCCTTAATAAATTCATATTATGGCTCTGTATAGATGGAAAAGCATTCCAAACAAAAGAGGTAAAAATCAGTATTGACAGGGTGAGAATTGTAAAGAAGCCATGTGCAATTCATGCAATTATAAATGAAAAAAAAGGAAAAAAAAACTTTCTGAGAACTGAGGCTCCCCCAATCATACTCCAGAGAACTTGAGGAACCAAATCCCTTCCCTTGATGTGGAACAGAAACACTAGCAGGAGGGTGGGCAATGGTTAATAGTGACAGCTTTATCAACAGAGAGGTGCCTAGGGGTACAGACCAGGAGACCCCAGCAACTCCAAAGGGACATTTAAGGGCCATTAAATGAAAATTCTGTGATAGTTTATGTTTCACTTTACTAATAATAATGCAAGCAAGAAGGTTCAGCAAAGTGCCAATGTCAGGAGGCTTCTGCTTCACTTTCCATTTGAGTCTTGAGAATTGTACGGGGCAAGCTTTGCCTATAATGTTTTGCCACCAGTGAGGAACTATATTTATCAAAGAGCTCCAAGCATCTGGTTCTTTCCTTCCATTCAGTCTTGGCCTCAGTAAGATGTGTAGGATGAAGTTGGTATGCCTCTGAGACCTTTCTTTACTCATACATTTTGAAGAGTAGTGGGCATAAAATTCCACATAGCACTAATGCTATCAGTAAGGATATTCTGCTCCCATATTAAGTCTAAGCATGACTCAAAACTCTATGATTTCAACTGAGAAATGCTTATGCTACTGATCTACCTGTATATGTGCCCAAGATGGGGAGATACCTGTGTACCAGTAAAGTAAGTACTACAATCCAACACATTTATAGACTACAACATCATTTTTCAATATCAAAAAGCTGGATAATTCTTAATTGTTCATATAAAGAATGAGCATCATTTTCATGGTACAGTTAAGGAAGTTCAGGTCTCTGAGTTGCCCAAATTTTTCTGAAATAAGCCCTAGAAACATCATCATTATGTTTTCAAATCTAACAAAACCAAACAAAAACTAGATGAAGATAACATTGTCAAGGAATATTAGTTAAATTGGTGGTCTAAGGTGGCACTTTTTGACTCTAAATGTCCATAGATACCTTTTGTGCCTCCTCCCCATAAGTGTTTTTGGTTTTTTTGTTGTTGTTGTTGTTTCTTTGTTTTTGTTTTTGTTTTTGTTTTATCAAAACAGTAGTGTTTGGGCCTTGAAATCCCAAAGCATGTAAAACTAAATAATATTTCCAGGTGAGTCAGGTCAAGGGTAAACTAAGGTTTTGAACCACATAGATTGCAAAACTGAACAAATTTTTTTGTAGGGGTGATGGTGCCTGCCTTTAATTCTAGCACTGCATGGCTGAGTCAGGTGGATCTATGAGTTCAAGGCCAGTTTAGTCCATAGAGTGAGCTCTAGGACAGAAAGGACTACACAGAGAAAACCTTTCTTGAAAAATAATTTATTTTTTTACATTTCATTGTATCATTATCATGACACATTTAGGGCTTATTTTTAAATCTTTTTAATGTATATTACTAATCATGTATAATTTGGTTCTTATTGTAATATTTTAATATATGCAGACAATGAAGTCTTACTGTGTTCTTATGCAGGAAAGTCTTTCTGTATGCTGTGAATATCAATCTTTAAATAAAGGAGCTGTTTAGGCCCATGACAGGCACCATAGAAAAACTAGGCAGGGAAATCAGAGCATAGGTAGTAGGAGGGCAGAGACACAGACAGATCGAGCCAGACTCCCAAAGAAGAAACATGTAAGGAACACAGGTGATCCACAGGCCATATGGCAGACTGATTAATGAAAATGGGTTGAGTTAAGATGAAGGAGCAAGTTGGAAATGTGTCTGAGCCATAGACTAGATAGCATGAAATTAATATAAGTGACTGAGTTATTTTGGGGGGCCTAAGCAGCGGTAGGCAGCTAAGCAGTCTGCAACTGCTGGTCTACAGGTTTGGACCTCTGGCTGGAGGGGCCTGGAAATCTCATTGTAAGAGTGTTCACACCCTGTTACCGTGTCCTTTTTTCTTGCTTCTTGGTCCCTTCCCTTTTCAGTTTGCCCCTTTTCTATTTCCATCTTCTCTATCCTAAACCCACAAGTTTAATTAGTGTTATATAGAGAGGAGCATGGATATGGGGTTATTTATTGACACATAGGCAAGTTACCAGTCCCTACCCAGTGAAGAAAATCACTCTTCCTCTGCCAACAACCTTTCTTCAAGTAGATACTCAAGTAGGAGTCATTAAATTTTTAGTGCACTGATAATTTAATATACTGATAGCATACAGCTTCTTTAATTATTAAAATTCCACAAAACTCCATGAATGGTAGAAATTTTTATCTTTCTCTCTCTCTCTCTCTCTCTCTCTCTCTCTCTCTCTCTCTCTCTCTCTCTCTCTCTCTGTGTGTGTGTGTGTGTGTGTGTGTGTGTGTGTGTGTGTGTGTGAATGTTTTAGTATGAGAGTATGTAGAGAAATCAATGCTTAACTGTTTGTCCTTTCCTTTAACCTTGATTGGCACTGTCTATTGCTCTCCTATGTGAACACTAGGGTTTAAGGGTTACAGGCCCATGATCTTCTGAAAATTGTCCTAGCTGTGCTTTCATGGTGAAGCCAATGAGATTAAGTACAGATGTGACCATATCTGACTTTATGTTGGTTTTGGTGATCCAAACACAGTCCTTATGCTTGCAGAGCAAGTGTTTTATCCACTGACACATCTTTCTACCCATGTAGGTTCTTGTAGATATAACCTCACTAGGGCATCTCTCTCTCTCTCTCTCTCTCTCTCTCTCTCTCTCTCTCTCTCTCTCTCTCTCTCTCTCTCTCTCCATTTTCAAATACACTTTTTTTCCTTTCTTTTTTTTTATGCAGTCCCTGCTAGACTAAAACTCACAATATCTCATACTCTACTGGCCTGGACAAAAATATAATTACATTCCAGCTCAACTGGCAAGAAGCACTCTTATTATGACCTTTCCTACTTAATGAATACGAATTGCCAAGAAGGATAGAACTAAGAAGTGATATAGCCCTTTACTGAGGTGCTTAACCACTTACCATCCCTGCCTTTCTTCACATTAATATAAATAAAGTAAGGTACTTACCCTCAAGAAGGAAATACAAATAGTGTTCAGAAGTCCTGAATAAAAATAGTGGTTAGACACCATTATAGACAAAAATCATTTTATCCAATTTCCCACTTAATCCGGCTCTCTTTTGATATACTGTCAGCTATGTGAATAAGAAATTAACTAAGTCTCATGCAGGAGAAAGGCATTCTCCATTCTATACATCTTCTCAAACTATTTTGCACCCCCTGCCACCCTCAACAAAATCTAACATCCAGCCTGCAAACAAAGGAATGGCAGCTTTCACACCTCAGATGCAAAAACTATGAGCAAATTAGTTTGCCACCTGCCTGCTTTCAACTTTCACCACTATCTGTGGTCCTGTATTCTCTTATTGCTGATTAATATTTAACTTAAAAAGTAAAAAGCTGGAAAATTCATGACTGAATTTAATGCTTACACAATGCAACCTTTGTTGCATTGAAGAGCAGAATAGAATCAGGATGGAAGATGGCTTTCTTCACAGCAATCTATAGAAGCCCCAGACCGCTCAGGTTTCAAGTTGACATGCCCCATTCACTTATAAACCCTATGTCAACAGAACTCATAAAAGGCCAAATAGGTAGTTTCTTGGAAATTATCAGTAAGTTGTACCCAGAATAAAGCATAAAATATTGAAAGAACTGATATTTTGTGATGTATGTAATTATCAAATCTGGGCCCCACTGTCCCCACAGTCCCCTCAGTCTTAAATAGAGATGCTTTCCACATTTCTGGATTCCAAATCACTCAGGAGAGTGGACAATCCTCCATCTCCTTTTCATGCCCTTGACTGCAAGTCTTAGCTGCCCTAAATAAACTAGCATGGCAGTCTCATTAAGTCTAGACAAGCTTTCCATTTTTAAAAAATTTTGCTACAAAGTGTGTTTCTGAGATTTCTTTAAATTTACCATTATTGTGTGGAGAACAGAAAGTATGATGTATAGGTGTGTTTGTGTGTGTGTGTGTGTATGTGTGTGTGTGTGTCTGTGTATGTGTGTGTGCTGGTCAAGCATTAGCCTTTTAAAATCATTTGTTCATTCTTACTTTATGTGGGTTACAAGTGAGCTTCAACAATAAACACTTCTTTACCCATTGAGTGACTCAGATCACTGCTCAGAAGTATTATCACAATAAAAATATGTTAGAGACCTAGGTGAGTACTTGCACAAGTGTATATGCATTTGAGAGTGCATATATGTATTTATGTGTGTATGTGTTGTATATAGATATGTGTGTCTATCAGACACAGAAAAGGTATATAATAGTTCCTATTATAGTTGAAATATTCCTTCTATACTAACTTGATACCTCAAATGGCTGGTATAATAATTATGTAAGACCAGGGCTATTCTGATATTTGTCTCTAAGAATGCCCTTGTGGACACAAGAACCAGGCTTGCACTTATAAAGCTGAATTTGGTGTCTTTCCCAATATACTCTTAAACTATGCTGTTGAGTTTTACATGCATGAAAATCAGTGATTTCTTAGAAGTACAAAGTGCTTGCACCACACCTGAAGATCCCTCTGTGATGGGATGGAGAATTCACTATCTCAATGTAGTTCTTTTCTATCATGACATTGTTGAAATAATTTTTTGTATTAGCTTCGATTCATTTTAAGTGGATCTATACATATTCAAATAAACAACAAAGCTCTTCTTTGTAATGATATATTTACCTGAGCTGATTATTTTCCTGTCAACCTAATACAATGTTGGCTCATCTTAGAAGCGGTGAGGAACCTCAACTAATAATATGTCTCCATGATTTTGGTTAATAGATAAGTAATTGGAGCAGTTTCTTGGTGAATAATTGATTTGAGAGTCCAATCTATTCTGCTATCATTTTGACAGGTGGTACTGTGTTGTATAAGAAAGCAAAGTTAGCAATCCATGGTTAGAAAGCCAGTAAGTATCATTTCTTCTTGGACTCTATGTTGTTTCCTGCATCTCAGTTTCTGTTTGAGTTCCTCTTCGAATTTTCTCAGCGTTGTAGTGTGACATAAGTATTTTAAAATGAAATAGACTTTTTCATCTCTCTAAATCATGGTGTTTAACACAGAAATACAAATCCAAATTAATACAGCATGTATTCTCAGTTCTTAGTATGTATAGGCACATGCATTATGGGAAGGATCAAGAAACAGTACTATTTTTTTTCTTTTGAAGATGAAAATAAAATTGTAGTGTAAAGTAAGGTTCAAGAAACACATCAATTATAGGTCAGTGGTGGCCCATGTCTTTCATCAAAGCATTTGGAGAGGGATGTATGTAGATCTCTTTGAGTTTGAGGCAGGCTAACCTGGTCTACATATCTAGAGGGTAATTTTTTGGATAGCCAGAGCTACATAGAAAAACCCTGTCTTGAATAATAAAGCAAGAGAAGAAGAGAAAGAAGAAAGAGGAGGAGGAGAAAGAAGAGGAGGAGGAGATGAAGAAGAAGAAGAAGAAGAAGAAGGTCTTAGGATTTCTAATGCTGTAAAGAGACACCATGATCATGTGTTTCTTTATAAAGGTAAACATTAATTAAGGTTAGCTTATAGTTATTCTCAGAGATTTAGTCAATTATTCTCATTGTGGAACATGGAAGCATGAAGGCAGAGATGGTACTAGAAAAGGAACTGAGAGGTCGACATCTTGAATCACATACAACAAGAAGTGAACTTTGTGCCACACTGAGAATAGCAACATTGACAAACTTTCTCCAATAAGGCCACATCTACTCCAACAAAGCCACGCCTTCTAATATTACCATTTCCCTTGGAAGCCATTTTTCTTTCAAGCCACCACATTCCACTCCCTGCTCCTCCTGTAGGCTTTTAATCACCATATTATAATGTAAAACTCCAGTCACTCTGAATTCAAAAAGTCCCCATAATCTACACCCACAGAGACAGCAGACACAAGGTATTAAGAATTTCCTGAATCTTAACTAACAGCTGGGAAACCTGAATGGGAGTTAACCGGGCCCTCTGAATGTGAATAACAGTTTAATGGCACCGGTAGGTTATGAGGCCTCTGGCAGTGGAACCATATATACACCTAGTGCATGAACTGGCTTCCTGTAGCCCATTTCCTACAGAGGAACATCTTGCTCAGCCTTGATGGTCTTGCTCTTACCTCAAATGGATATGCCAGACTGCATGACTAGTCCCCGGAGTCCTTACCCTCTCTGAAGAATGGATAGGGGGTGGGGTGGGAAAACTGGGGGATGGCTGGGAAAAGGGGAAAGAAGCAGAACTGTGGTTGTTATGTTAAAAAAACACTTTTAAATAAAAAAAAATGATTTAAAAAGTCTCAAACATTTAAAAGTCTAAAGTTCAAAGTCTCTTCTGAGATTTGTATATTCTCTTAACCATAATACACTGTAAAATCAAAATTAAAATGCAGATCACATAATTCTAGCATATAATGGCACAGGTCATACATAACCACCCCAAATTTATGGGAAGGCAGCATAGTAAAATACTGTACCAAAGCAATACTGAAAATCTAGGCAAAACCAAACTCTGCATCCCCATTTCTGATGTCAAAATGTTCTTCAGCTATCCAAGTCTTTTAAGCTTTGCTGACTGCAACACATGTTTCTCTTTTGGGCTGATACCAGTGTCTCTTATCAGCTACCTTTACCAGGTTTTCCATAACTCTGACATATCCAACATTTAGGGGTTTCCAAGTCAATTCAAACTTTAAATTCACAGCTTCATGCAATGGCCTCTCTGAGCTTTCATTCAGGAACATCCCTGACAATTTCCTTAGCTCAGAGGCTGCCCTTAGTCAAGGAGGAAGATTTTAAAACCCATTTCTTCTATCCTTGACTCTAAAGCCAGAACTTGACTAAAGTTGCCAAGTTCTACTGGTTGCTACAACTAGAACATGTACCCTCATGTAAGTTTACCTTCGTGTGTTTTCTGTTTCCAATGGTTACCTTTACTTGCTAAGCTAAGCTGTCCCAGAACTTGTTCTATAGGCTAAGTTGAACTTAACCTCAGAGATATACATACATGCCTCTGCTCTTGGCCTACTGTAATTAAAGTACTAAACTGTAAGCTTTTATAAATTCCATTTCACAAGTTGGAAACTCAGCTGGATAGGATCTTGCCCTGAGGTCATCACGACCTCTATTCCATTTCTTAATTTACCTCCTGTACATAGGATTTCGTTCACTTCCATTTCCTGCTGTCCCACTTTTCCATTCTGTAGATTTTATAGTTTTTCTTCTTCAACTTGCTTCTTTTCATTATAAATCTTCATCGGAGTTAACACTAATAATTACACAATAGAATTTATACTCTGCTTTTTTGAGATTTCCTCAGTCAATGTAATTAATCCAAATCTCTTCCTTTTAACCTCAGACAACTTAGAAAAGACAAAAAACAACCACATTCCTCATCAAAATAATACAGGAATAATCTTTAATCAACATAATAAACTTTGTCTTCTCTCGTGCTCAAATCACCCTCAGCACCAAATCATTCATGTTCCTACTAGAATGTTCCATTAAGCGATACTTAAAGCATTCCACTGATTTCTTAACTCAAGCTCTCAACTTCCAAGTTCCTTCAAATAAAAGGATGGCCAGGCTTATCACAGTAATACTGCAGTCCCTGGTACCAACTTCTGTCTTAGTATTTCTATTACTATGAGGAGAACATGACAATGACAAGGAGGAGGATCATGAGGAGGACAAGGAGAAAGAAGGAGGAGAAGAAAGAAAAAGAAGAAGAAAAGAAAGAAAAAGAAAAAAGTAACCAATGTACCAGTGAAGATCAGGCACTGCACATTTATGATCAATGAAAGCATATTTTGAAATATGATCTTGAAAATAGTCAACCAGTCCTAACAGCACTGGGTCAGTTCACACATTATCTATTCTACTCTCAGATGGGTCCACATTACCTCTCTGATCTTACTGACAAGGGGGATGTGGTGAGCATGTGTAGTACCGGGTTGCTAGTAGAGTAAACAGGAGCAGAGAGAATCTTACTGAAGGTCTTTCAAAGTCAGGAAGTAGAAGTGAAGAATGTATCTGAGAGGTAGAGCACTCACCTGAAATGTCCAAAACCTTGAGTTTAATCTCCATCACTATAAAGAGATCATTATCAAGAGGAAAAGTAATTGCTACCAAACAAAAAGAAGTACACAAATGAAAAAGTAAACACAATACTTTAATAAGAGAGGCCCTACACACACACGAAACATGATTATTTTCCATTTGCAGGAATGAAATGAAATATTTGCTATGTGCGTAAAATATCCACCCCTACTCATCTGTCCTTATTAACTAGAAACCCTGGCCTAGTGTCCCTGCCATTATTTTGTAGCACCAGTATGTTTTGCTTGGGCATCCAAGAAAACACATAAATATAGTGAGGTATAGTCAGAGGAGTGGTCAGTTGAAGAAACAGAATTCCAGAGTGGTAGTGAAATGACCTCAGAATCCTATCAATATTTTCCGTACCCATGTCCTCTATCTCAGAGTCTCTTTCCCCTCAAGTCTCCTAGCTACCATGCTGGTTTCTCAGGAAAGCACCATTAGGAGGATGAGCTGCTATACCAGTATTATCTTTTAAATGAGTTAATGATTCTGAAACCCTGGCAACCTAAACCAGATGAAAGAAAGCATAACCAGAGACATAGCATTTGACTCAGCACAGGCTCTTAATCCATAATGCCTGCTATCTCCTTGTGTGCAAGGCATGGGGAGAGTTATAATGTATCCCTTTGCCTTAGCAAGAAAGCTGGTGTTGAAAGCAAGCAGAGCACAGCAACGTGGAGAATTCTGTTTTTAAAGGGAAGCTTATGATCAAAGAGGAAGAGGGGAGAACAAAGGAATAAAGGGAAGACAAAATAGATTTAAAAAAAACATTTTTGTTCCTCAGACAGAGAAAGAGACAAAAGTGAAGCAATATATAGCCAGCCTTCATTAAGGAAATCACAGGCCTTCTACTCACTTGGTGGGTGACAACCACAGGGATTGTGTTCAATTGGCCTGATTTTGCAGCCAATTGGAAGCATGGCCATAAATGTGATCTATTTTAAATGTATTGCAGTTGAATTATTTAATTTAAAATTTAGCTAGTGCCACAGGCAGTGAAAGGAAAGTAAGAAGAATGAGTGAAATTATTTCATTGAAAAACGGTTTAATTTTTAATTATAAGGAGGGGCACTTTGGGAGAACAAGGCAATTGGCTCAGGAGAGCTTCATGTCATAGCTTCCTAGGGAAAAGCACTCCAGGGTGATTTAGGCTGCTCTTCTATTGTCTATCTCCTGGTGCTGTAAACTGAAGGTATCTGAAGCACACTCTGTGTAGCTTTATCAATCACAACAACAATCATAACTTTATTTGTGTGGAGAACATTCCCATTGGTTGTTTCCAATTATTAAAAGATGCTAAAAGATAGCCTTAAACTCGTCATTTCCTTCCGGCATTAGAGGAAGAAATAAGAATGATAAAGAGATTTGGACCTAGAACAAGGGAGTCAGGGATCTAGTTCGTTTTTTTGCTACCATGTAAGCAAAGCATCACCATAGACAAGCCACTTTGTCTCCTTACATCACAAATTGCTTAATACCACTACCCAGATGATATTATCATTCGTTCCAGTTTTAAACTTTGTTTTTGTTGTTTTAATCCTAAACCAGATTCTTCTGTTTACTACAATGTTCTCTATACATAAGGCTTTTTGGAAGAAGTTCCAAAAATAGTTACCAAGTAGTTTTCTGCTAACTTGGAAGAGCTCATTTTTGAGCAATATTTTGCTGTGGTCCCTTAAAATAGTTCAAAGACTGGTATATCTGCATTTGAATTGTTTTGTATAAGACCTTACACTAGAGAGTATAGTATTATATACCAAGGTTTGTTCTTAAATTTAAATAAAATTATCTATGTAAAATCAGCTGAAAATGATGTTAAAAGTGAAGATATAGTAAAGGTTAGTGTCATCTTCATCTACATTTTTATCACCATTGCCATAATCATTATCACCACTGTCATCTTCTTCATGGTCCCCATCACCATGATCATGATCACGATCATCGTCATCATCATCAAGTTAGTATATCTCTTGGACTTTAAGATGAAACCACCTAATAAATGTAATATAAAAGAAAAATTAATATTTTTAAAATGAGTGATGGATAAACTATAAGTAATTTTCTTTAGGTGAGACTGAAGAAGAAAAGCAGAAACTAATGCTTATGTATGTGATATGACTTTTGCAAGAATATCAAAGTGCTACATGTAATGCTGATGCCAGACACCCTGTTCAATGTACCATAGTAAAATTATGAGATAGACATTTCAAGAAATGACATGAAATTTTAAACATATATCTAACCTTTAAACATATTCAATTTCTTCAGTTCTTTCACGTATCAGGAATCTGTAAGGAAGATGACTGCTGTTTCCTACTTATAATTTCAATTTTGAATACTGTTAGAAGAGAGACACATATATATTTATTTGTGTAGGCATACATAAGTGTGTGAGTACAGATATTAAAAAAGGATGTATTTATAATATATGTAGGTGTATAAAAATACACATTTGGTATTGAGCTATCCATTATATTCTAAGCACATGAGCACACACATGCCACGTGCACATCCATATGTGGCCATGCATATATTTATACTCAGGCAGGCATGTGTCCAAACACATCCGCACTGACACATATGCACAGAGGGTATTTTGACAACATTGTGAACAGCTCCAGCAAAGAGGGTGGTAGTTTCTGTAATGCAGTCCAACAATTGTCACTAAACTTCATTTCCATTTGAGGAGCTTCTTGGTTTCCAGCTGCACCAAGGCTTTAACTCTTTAATCTTCTAAAGTCAATCAAAATTGACTTTAAATGTTTCAAAATATGCTTGCTATATATTGCCTACATACTCCACAGGGCATACATAAATTCAGAATCTGTTGAATCAGAAAATGTAACATAATTTCCTGAACTTGGCAATAGTTTTTAAACATCAGATCCATAGGAATGTATTTGAAATACTGGCCATTGGTACTATACTCAGCCCGAGATTAGCATGTAGTTTAGGATGAGGCAGAGATTTGCATTTATCCAGCCCCAGTAGTGAGTCATATATTGGTGATTCATGAAATGTCTTTTGATGAACACTAATTCAAAGTTATCAAATATTTCTCATTTTGCACAAGAAGCATTAAACTATCCAAAGGTATGCTCTTTGGGTGTGTTCTTTTACCTTATAACAGAACTATCTATATCTCCTCTTCCACCCAACCCCTTTCCCTGAAACATCTCCTCAGTATTTGTATATATATATATATAAACAAAGAAGGGCCGGGAAGGTAGTTTAGTGTAAATTCAAGCCTAATGTTGAATACCTTAACACATATGTTAATAGCCAGGTATGGCAGTACCTACCTGCTACTAAAGCATTGTTGGATGGAGATAGGTAGATTTCTAGAGAAGGCTGGCAAAACCTGCTTAGCTGAAAGAGCTAGCACCAAGTTCGGTGAGATATTCTGTCTCAAGGTCATAAAATAGAGACAGAAAAAGCTGTCAAAATACTAAGCATATGAGCATACACATGTGGGAAATTTGGACATTCCCACTGAACACTTATGTATGTGCACATCATAAACAAACACAGAAAATTAGTTCATTAATTAAAAAGAAAAAAAAAGTAAAGAGTAAAAATATAATGAAGTATATTTCTGCCTAAAAGGAAGTGGCTGAATTAGGAAGAGTATTTTGAAGTTTGTTGTTTTATGATGATCTTATTATTTTATGATCAGTGTTTTATTGTATGATAGCTACTGTGCTCACTCTGTCAGGAGAAGTTTTGTTTCTTTTCCTTTTGGGTTAGAGATAAAGTTTCTTTGTGTAGCTTTAGAGCCTGTCCCGGAAATCTCACTGTAGACCATGCTGACCCTCAACTCACAGAGATCCTCTTGCTTCTGCCTCCAGAGGCGCTGAGATTTAAAGACAGGTATGTGTCACCACAACCTGATGAGGCTAGTTCAATGCACATTGAATAATTTTTTTTCTCATTTTTATTATTTTTCATAAAAATGTCTTTTTATCCGTATATTCCCCTGTTCCCTCTCCTGTCCCTCCACCCAATCTTTATCAGACAATCTTCAGCCTCCCCCTCCCCATCAACCATCCCCTCCCCAAAAAGGGCACGAAATCCCACGGTGGTTCAGCTCAGTGTGACACATCCACTCCAGGCAAGTACAATTTCCTCATCCCAAAGTTGAGACTGGGTTAGGTATTTCTCTGCAGGGAATGGGCTCCACGGTGCCAGCCCCCACACAGGAACACAGTCTGTTCCCACCCTTCCAGGCTCCACATACTGCCCATGCCAATCAACAGGTGCCTACCCTTGAAGAGCCTAGCTCCTTTTCCCGATGGATTTCTAGTGGTTATTTTTGATTCGGTGAGCTCCCCAGAGCTCCAGCTAGCTAGCCATCACTATGGGAATTTTCCTCATAGACCCTATCCCCTTGCTTATACAGATTCCCCTCCCTTGCTCTCAATTGGACCAGGAGCCAGGAGCTCTGCCCAGTGCTCAGCTATGGATCTCTGCTTCGACCTCTATTCAGATATCTTAATTAGAATAGCTATTAGATTATTTTTATATTTTTGTTCAATAAAGTTATATTGTTAGGGCAAATTTTAACTTCACAGTGTCAAAATTAATTTCTGCTTATATATGAATAATTATTTTTTCCTTTTTATTTGCCAAATTAACATCATAAGATGGTTGCTGCTTCACTGGTCATTGTATTTAAACTGAAAGCAAGAAGAATAAAATATCTGTTAATATAAACTAGTTCATTTGTTCCTGTTATTGAGAAATAAAAAGAAATTTATGAACATTTATATGGCTACAGTTTACATATTGGTGAGGAGCATTAATCTGGAAATTTTCTTCCAGAAATAAAAATTAATAATATCAGAAGTATGGAAAGCAGAAACTTTGGAATTTTTTGATGTGCTTTCTGTCTTCATATCTCTATCAAAATGAGGAAAGGAAAGGATGTTCCATATAATATGAAGAAATAAGAATAGAGTTTTCTCTGTGTACTTTGTAGGTGATAATAAGAGTGATAGCTTTCCTTTTTAATTTCCGTGTATGCCCTGCTTTCCTCCTCTTCTCTCTCCCCAATCACTCCCACTCAGCCTTCATCCTCCGCCCTTCCCATCTCCTCATCCACTCCCCCAAAAGGGAAAGATGTCCCAAGTGGGTCATCTCAGCATGGGCACATCCACTCCAGGCAAGTTCAATTTACTTATCCCAAAGTCAAGACTGGGTTAGGTGTTCCTCTGCAGGGAATGGGCTCCAAGGTACCAGCCCACACACAGGAACGTAGTCTGATCTCACCCCCTTGAAGCTCCACATACTGCCCATGCCATTCGGCAGTTGTCTAAAGGTATTGGGATTATGAGGAAAACTCCCACAGTGGTGGCTAGCTGGAGTACTGGGGAACCTCAGTGAATCAAGAATAGCCACTGGAGGTCTCTCGGGAAAAGAAGCTAGACCCTCCAAAGGTAGACAACTGTCGCTAGTTTTCTTTAAAGCAGGCACTATTCAAGAGTTCTTTACATGTCAAGAATTGAAGTGAATTTTGTAAGAAAGAAATAGAATTAGAGATGGTTACATTTCTTATTTTTTAATCAGTTCATCTGCAAGAGAGCAATGCTTCATTCAGATCAACAAACTGTAATAAAGACAATGTATTCTATTTGAATAATGTCGTAGTCATATCCCTTGAATAGTATATTTTATTTTTGTACATTGTAGGCAAAATAGTAAAACAAATTTTAGAAAGATCAAAACTGGAGCCACCTAAACAGACTCTTCCTAAACCATCTTTTTGGTCCTGGACTTTTCTATAGCAACCTTCCCTGGTAATAGTGGGTCCAGCTATTACCATTCACGTGTCTTGTGCACACACTATTGCCTCCTTAACACTCTTCTTACATAAGTTCTTTATTATTTCTAACTCAATTCACATATGGTATTTAACCCACCCGAATAAGATCCCACTTGTCACTTCATAACATGCTAAACACTAGCCATATCTTTTTCACATGTAATTTTATGACTATCTTATCTATGTTGCCCATTATATACCTGTTTCCATGAAGAAGTGAGCTAGGTGTGCACAAAATTTATCTTCACTCCTCAACTGAAAAGTAGGAATTCAATGTACTCATTACAATAATGACCTGAATGGCAAAATAATAATAATAATAATAATAATAATAATAATAATAATAATAATAATGTTACACACTTTCCCAGAATACCTAGGCTTTATGAAAGACACAGCATGTGATAACACTGAACTCACGTTTTATATTAGGGTAAATGAACAATGAGGGTCTTCCCAGCCATATTTTTCATTGAGACCTTCTCATAGGCCCTACCTCTATTTATGTCTATTCTGTTTGAATTTAGATATATTGCTTAGCACTCAGCAGCATCTACACCCTCTGTATAACACTGCAAGGTCTGATCCATGCCTGGGCATCAGTGAGATTTTGAACCCCAAGAGGAACATGAGAACTACAGGGTGAGAGCTGGAGGGATTCTGCTGAGTTGTATGTTTTGCAGGTGATCTCAGCAGGCTGCCCTGAGCCATTCTTGAAGGAACTCAGCATGTTACCTGAACTCATTTATAAAAGAAATGAAAAGAAAATGGACTCCTTATAATGAACACCATTAATTCACCACTCCAAACTCCACCATTTGAACAGCTAGTATCAAAAGATTCAATTGTCATTTGTCAATTTCATTCTGTTATTTTGCCTGTTGGAAATGACCAACCAACACAACAGTGTACAGACAATGGCACTACTGCTAATTAGCATATATATTGTTTGTCCTGCTGTAAATTTATGGCAAACAGCAATATTTTACACTCCAGTAAAGTTAATAAATGAAGCTTTGGGCTATAAAAATTTCATATTCCTTTGTGCAAAGGTCAATTATAAATAGTTAAGCACATATTCATTTAAAGCTTGAGACCTCACAGCCAGGAGAATGAAATATATTCTGGTCAATTTACAGTCTGGTTGGACTTGCCTTTCATTTTATAGCCTCGATGACATCCCTCTTCACTTGTCAACACAGTCTGAGATACTGGAGAACTCCTGCACCTAGAGAGACTGAATGAAATGAAAATGTAAACATTCCCAGTCCTGTGGCTTGACATCCAGAATGCCTTCAATATATGCCAGTTTAATCTAAAAGGGAAAGCCCCTGTGGAAGAAGGGGGAGCCTATATTCAGAGTGACAGAGAAGCCTCTATGCTTGTTCAAAGCACTTCAGGTTAGAATGCAAAAATGCCGTCTCTAATCTTTGTTTTGTATATAAACAAGTGCTCCTGGGACATCCCCTATAGGGGTTATATTTGGGTTATTTGTGGTTAGGAAAGAAATTTGTCTCTTCAGTGTTTCAATTGTCTGTTGCTGAATAACAAAACATCCTAAACGAAGATTGGTTTAAGTTGTTTTCAAGGTGTGATCAACCAACAAGACAGAGTTATAGAGTTGGAGAATCTGTGGTAAGATGGGTCATGGGACAAATGGGAGAATCTAATAGTAGTTATCCTGTTAAAAGGACATAGTAGCAAACCAGCTCCTAATGACTTAACATTGTACCAATATATTCATGCATTGTTCAACCCCTTCAGCAAGCTTTTATTTACAATTGATGGCAATTGACACAGAGACCCATAACTGCTTTAGGTGCAGAGAATAAGACACTGAGAGTTAATAATGTTAAACCCTAAATTTGGCATATATATCTTACACCCACTCTCAAGGCTCATGGATCATTGCAGAACTCTGGGAGGAAAGACTGTAAGAGCCATAGGCTCACTACAAGTCAGCAGTGTTTTCTGGACACAGCAGGACAGTTTTACATAAACATTCACAGCAGCTAAGACAGCATGCACAAGTATATATCAGACTCAGGACATGAAATTTTAACATAGAAAATGGTGGTGTACAAGAATTTCCATCCCTCAATAAGGAACAGTTGATAATTTCTGAGATAAAGAGAGTTCTTTTTCTTTTTCTTTTTTTGCATTTTTCTTTTTTCTTTTTGAAATTATAATTTAATTAAGTTTCTTTCTTCACTTTCCTCCTGCCAAACCCTCCTGTAAGATGCCCTACCGTCCTTCAAATTCATACTCTCCTTTTCACTAATTGCTATTGCATGCATACATGGTTGTAATTTCTATATTACACATGTGCTTCTAAATACAAACTGTTTAGTCTATATAATGTTACACATATATATGGTTATATAGTGTCTGGGCTGACTGTTTGGCACTGGGAAGTAGTTAGGAAAACCAACTGGTGTGCTCTTCCCTGGGAAAGATCATCTCCTCTACACCTAATTTTATTCAGTTGTCTATAGCTTTTAGAGTAGGTTCAGGGACTCATGGTTTTCCCAGTCAACTTTGGCATGCTCTTTGTTATGATTATATATAGGCAGTTTTGGTTTAACAATATGAGTTTAGCTTTGGATGTTACTAGAAGATAATCTCACAGCAAACTACCTGATTAAAATCCTCTGGCTTTCCTTCTTCCGTGTTCTCTGAGACTGAGGTGGATGAGTGTTTTGTGGCACTATGTCTGCTTTTGATTCATCATGGTCTTATATGGCAGCCTTAAACAGCTGCAAAGAAAGTTTTCCTTGTTTAGGGGCAAAGACTGCATTTATCTGTGGATATAAAGACAAGTGTTTCTAGGTTGTTGATAGTTATTATATTGGTTTAGTACATTAGAGGTTGTAGATTGTTCTCCAATAACCATGATTTTAAAAGCAATGTCATTTAGTGAGGTTTTAGTACCGGACATAGTCTTCTTCCTATTGAACAGGTCTTAAATCCTACTGAAAAGTTGTTGGTTAATTGTTGTTCATTTGTGCAACAACTACACCTTGAGGGTTATTGTGGCATGCTGGTCATTGATGTGGTTCATAGGCTATATAGCTGTGTAGTACCATTATTTGCCTCCTTCCTTGGAAGTTCACATGTTACCTCTGGTATCATGAAAACCAGTCCACAGGGAGGGATCGTTCAGTTATTGGCCATTGATAGCTTCTGGGAGAGGAATTCAGTTTTCTTTGAGGGTAAAGCACTCATTAAATAATCGGACTCAGTTAAAGGCTATATTTCCAGTCATATATGAGCAACACAAACAGCACTTGAAGGTTTAAGAAAGACACACAGAGTCGAGTGGGTAGGAGGGAAAAATTGATACATCTGGGAGAAGTGGAGATGAACACGGAGTATTATCAAAATGCAGTGTATGAAATTCCCAAAGAACTAATAAAATAAAGTACAATAGTGCATTCATTGCTTTACATTATATGATTTGCATTGGGAGCTGGACTTGTCAGAAAATAGTTTGGGCTCAGTGGCAAATTCTCCTATTCTCTGCTATGTTGACAAAAATAATCCATGAATGTAGACACAAAGTCCAGGGTATTTTTGCTCGGTTCCCTATGTCTTAGGACATATGTAGCAAGCTGAAAATACAGAACCCAAACACATGGGTGCCATTTACAGAACGGCGTTTTCAGGGCAATCGGCTCTTCATAAGAGTTCAGGGTGACTACTGAGAGAGAGTTGGTGTCATCATATTCATAACATCTGAAGCTGATGCTGATGTTTGTGTGTCACCATCCAGAGCATATGCATTACACAAAGCATTTACAAATGATTCCTCAGTTCAAGTTGGACTTAGGCTCATGGGGCAATAATTTTATTTTGTTTTGTTTTTAATAGACATTTAAGTTTTTTAAGTGACCTTTTGCCTACATTGTCAACAATTTCTGACTGAAAGATCAAAAACATATCACAGGCATTAAGTGATAAATGACTAGATAACTCACTAGCCTGAAATTTAGTGAATTTTCTGTTGCTGTTGTTGTTTTAACAAGATTGCTTAGAATCTTTCACTTACTGTCTCATCTTCCCAAACCACATTTAGTGATTACTTCACAGCAGGATACTGGGCAGCCTACATAATATACTGATAAACTAAATAGTATTTATGTATTTCAGTATATGAGGAATGGTCCACATAATAATAAAAAAATTATAACCTCAGGTACTGGTTTACATTTAGAGAAGAATGTGAAAAGCAACGGCCCAGCAAGTAGAAATCAGGAAGCTGATGTAATATCACAGGTGAGAGATGGGGATAAAAGCCAGGCCCTGGAAAACTGGTGTCTGAGAGGGCTCAGATTGCAGATACATTATGCATGCAGCATAAGTCAACAGGTTATGTCTATTCTGAAGACAGCCTTAAAGTAAAATTTCATTTACTTTCCCTGATCCAATGTGCTAATGATATTTTTGTATTCTTTCCAGGGTCTATTGTGCCCTGCCCAAAAAAGCATAGCATGGGGAAAGTGGTCCAATACAAAATCACATATGTTATGTAGGAGCTAATAATCAAAACCTGGGAGAACAACACTGAAAAACAGTAGCTGATGCCTTTGGTTGAGAGTAGAAAGAAACCAGTGAGACGTGTTCTTAACAAGGATGCAAAAGGAAAACAAAGATGGACCAAATGTATTGAAGATTTTACAATAAGGAATTACAAACAAATATCATATTCTAGAAGTTTACATTATAATTAATTCTGTGCAAAATATTGAAAAGAATTCTGTGTCACTCAAATGTATATTTTATTTGTTGCTTTATATATTTGTTCAGTTTTATAATTGTTTTCACTTAATTTCTTACTTTTATTACAGTATATTTTGTTATTTATATTTGTGTTTTTAATTGACACATAGGATATAAGTATTATGAATATTTAGGAAAAACTATGTGATATTTCCCTACATTTACACATCATGTAATGTTTAAATTAAACTAAATATTTTTATTTCTCCACCACTTATTGCTCAATATTTGTTTATATTTTAAAAAAAGAAATCCTAATCCTTTGTTCTAGCTTTTGAACAATGTACACTGTCAATGTCTGTGCTTACCTAATATGTAGCAATATCAGATCTTCCTATTTCCATAGGATTTCACATCAGCACCCATTGATCAACCTTTCTTATTACCTCTCCATCCTCTCCAGTTTCTCTAGTCTCTGGTGACTAAAATCAATTGTCAAATAATGATCAGCTTACTTTTTAGAAAACAAAATTACAATCTTTAAGAATATTACCTGAGAGGCTACCAAGACTGTAAACATCTAAGCTTTTATCCATTAAGTCCATATGTTTCTGAAATTTCCATAGGGCTTATCAAGACATGTCTTAAATCATCGAAGCTAAGGAAATTTGAATTTGACACTTGAAAATGAGTATGAAGTTTATTGACAAATAATACTTCTATCTGTGTGTACAGGGTATAAGGTATTAAAAATACTCAAACAAAGGAAGAGGAAGCAGAGAGGAACATGGGTAGAGTCAGACTCAGGCCCCAAAATTGCTTTACAGACAATCCAGGAAGAGCTGGATAAATATACATATAGAAGGTATTGCCAATATTAGGTCAGTAAATAGGGAACTAAAAGATTTGTAAAGAAATCGTATGGCACCATAGGAAATGCAAGTCAGTGTTTTAAGGAGACAAAACAGGAACTAGCAGCTCTATGATTCTTGGAAACACTGTATCAGAGGTGCTATCTTCCTCTGGTAAGGGATAAATCCTGTAGAGATGCTGCAGGAAAACTGTGAGAGTGAGCATTCAAGAAGCACAGATGAAGGAAGGCCCAAAACATCTTCACCTAAATTATTTTGATCTTGATGTATTCTTAGCCAATCTGGGGACCTTAATATCTAATTTCCTTTTGCTTAGCTTGGATGTGGTTCTTACACACTGAAAACAATTTATCTAAAATATTTGTTTAGACAAAAAAAAAGCCTCTTCCCTATCAAACATCTATTAGGTGACAGTCATCACTTACTATTTATTATACAACTCAATAATATTGTATATAATTCTCAGTTGAGCACATATAGAAGAAAATTTAAGAGAAGTGCTGTAGTTTATTTGACCAGATGACCCATTAGCAGTTTTTCATTCCTTATGGAGAACCAGCCTGCATAGCTTTACATGCCTTCATTCCCTCCTACATCAACAATTAAACTAAGAATACATAGAATTATTTCTTCCAGCAGGGTTTGCAGAGCCTTTAAAAACTGTTGCTCACACTTGAGGTATAAGGGATGATTACAAAGGATACATTGCTTTCAGTGTTGAATCTGTTGAATTTCCTGGTGGTATTCTAATGTGACAAGTTCACATGCTTCTCAGCATTCGATTTTCTAGCCAAATGGAAAAGGCACTTACAGAAGTCAGAAAAAAAAAAAAAAAAGGTTATGGTCTCAAAAATAATTAAGCATCTTATTAAATCTCTATTTTGCCAAATAGAAAACAGTGAGTAACCAGAGTTTCTGTGAAAGTAAAATCTGGGGTAGTTCAGACTTGGGTGTGAAGGGGAAAGTGGAGAAGCAGGATCTTCAGGGATAATAATTAACTGGAATTTCTAGAAGAGAGGGCTGTAAGGTGACTTCGTTATGTGGTGAATTCTTATTAAGAGTTTACTGCTAAAGTTTACTGAAGCTTACTCTTTCCATTACAATAGATTTGGAATTTATTTCCCCAAGATTCATATTCATTACTTGACATTAAGGGAGTTGACTGCAAGGAGAAAAATCTAGAAGGGGAAAGACCAGTTTTGGAGGGACTTAGCCTGCTATAAGAGAAAAAAAGGAGCTTCTGCAAAGACCTGAAAGGAGTGAGCATTTATTGCATACCTACTGTGCTCCTGATACTCAATTAGGTATTCACTGCTTCATTCAAGGAGATAAAAAGAAAGAATAGGTATTAAAGCCAATGACAAATTCACTATTTGTTGAAGATCTATTTTCTGCAGGCAATTGTGGAAAAACACGGTAACTGCAGTTTCTTTGCAATTAATATACCAGCCTAAATAGATATTGAGAGGGTGAGCAACTATAAGCAAAAGATTAATAAGGTGTTTAGGAAATACAGCTAGAACAAATGAAGGATGCACTTAGATTTTATAACTTTACCTCAGACTACAAGTTATCTGTTTTCACTGACAGTTGAGGTAACAACAACTTGGGCTCTAAAGATTTATTCTATTTGGGAAGCAATCTCATGTACTATCAAGTGTTTAGAGAACAACAATCCTCATTTCAACACCTGCTTCAGGTCCAGGGCTATGGGCAATTTAATTTGCCTCTGTGTGGCTCAATTTTTCCACGGACCATGGAAACCATAGAAGAATCAAAATCACACAGGAGCCCTTTAAGACCCGAGTTTCTGGAACATACCTGCAGAATTTCTTATTTGAATTCCGGGGTGGAGATTGTACACTTGTCATTCTCCTTCCCTTCTTTTCTCTTCCTCCTACATCTTTCTCGATGCACATGTGTGTGCACGTACATGAAGTATGGAGGTCAGTGCCATAGGTTTTTCTCTGTTGTTTTTCACCTTATTTTTTTGATATAGACTTTCCTGTTGAACCTGGAGATTGCTGGTTTAGTGAGGATGCCTAGCCAGCATGCACCCAGGGACCCTCTTTTGCTTCCCAACGTCTGGAATCACACGAGTAAGATACAGATGTTGGCTCTGTGCTTGCATGGCAAGCATGTCAGTGAAGCTGTCTCCCCAGCCCTGGGTCAGTGATTCTGGAGATGCAGATTCAGGAACCCCCACCTGGAAGAATTGCACTATGCTGTGTTCTAAACTGAAGCTCTGAGTTTTTCTGGAGTGAGGGGGTGCTAGTGTACATGGAACCTCTGCTTAGGTCAGTTGTTCTGATCTTTCCTTCTTTATTTCCTCTCAGTATGACTTTAGGCAAGCTATCTAATCCTTTTGAGCCTCAATATCTTCATCAATAAAATGGAGCTATCCTCCCCTTCTCCATGTAGGGACTGTAAGAAATGAGTTATAGGGATCATGTGAAATGAGTTATGGAAAGCATCTGGCCTATTGCCTGACCAAAATAATCAATTGGTGATGATTTTCAACACTGGCAAATTATTAAGATTATTTCTATATAGATCATACATACTTCCCATGTTCATTTTTTAATCCACTACATATGCAAAGCACTATGACCTTTCCTTGGCATTATTATTATTCCCTTGCAATCCTTATTTTAAAAAAAAAAGACAAAAATAAAAACAAACAAACCAACAAAAAAATAAACAAAAAAAAATGTGCTTCACATTGTCCATAAAAACACATCTGCAGTGATTGTCTATAACAAATATTTTCTATTATACTCCTACCTCCTACCTTCGAAGTAACAACTCGTCAAAATATCTTAAGGAGACGGTTCTAAATTATTTGGGATCTATGGCCTCTGTAACCCCAAAAGCCAGAATCCACTAGGGAAAACACAGAAACATAATGACAAAGTTAAGGAATGGCTAAACCTTGAAGACACTACGGGGATTTTCTATTATACTGAGAAATCCCATACTCTGCTTCTTGAAAAGCAATGTCTAGTGAATGCTGGTGAATCTGTATTAACAATAGTCAAGCAACTACTTAAAATGGTCAGTGGATTACAAATATTTCTTACATTATTTTAAATAAAACTTCCGTTCTCCTACTTCCTACTCCCTTAAAGTCTAAACTCAGAAGTCCTTGAGTAACATTTTTCTTCCCTTTTATCTTTGCTCAAGTTGAAAAATCAATGCTTCAAGCTCACCTTGAATCTCAAGCCATATATTTTTAGCAGCAGAAAATCCTGACTTTACCATCATTGGTGAGCAAAAGAAGATAACTCCATAACATCTTCCAGACACAAAAGAGGGCAGGTGTAGAGAAAAGAGTGCCTCTAGTCTGGATGATTCACAGCCCTGATTTTTAAACAAGGAGCATATAGGCTCATGACCCAGACCAAGGGAGCGTTGTCACAAGTTAGAATTTTCTGACGGCATCCTTGATCTTAGGACACTGTTTCCTTTCATAACTGACATCTGCATGAAAATTAGATCAAAAACAGTAAAATGGACTGCAATGCATTATTGCAACACTTACTAATAATCCAAAGCCTTGTGTCTAAAAAATTGTGTGTGCTGTGCACCAGAAATTTCCAGGGTTAACAAACTTCTGGATTTACTTAGTGACATGTACTTTGTTGTTTGTTTTGCTTATGTTGAATCTATGAATGATAAATGAAACAAGGAACTGAGAGGCTAATGAAATTCTTGAAGTCTTCCCCATGAACAAGTGATGGTGGAATGCATCCAAATTTGCATGTTTTGGCTCCAAAGCTGCAGACTTAATGCTGTTCAGCCTTTTTGCCTTTTTTCTTTTTTTTTTTTTCTTCAAGGAATGTCTTCTACATGTACATAACACATAAGCCTTAATGCATCATTGCAAAGAAGAGGGAGATGTTTTAAATTTCCACCTAGATATCAAAGAAACTAAGGTTTAGATACAATAAACATTTACTGGGCAACACTGGCAAATCCTGAGCTCTTTTCTCTTCTTCAGTACACTAGAGAGGCAAGGAAAAGCTGCTCCTAAAACACTAATTTGGTAGATGAAAAAGATAAAGGTTTCTTACCTCAGGCTAAGCTTGGGACAACTGAGAAAACCACACGTAAGAGTTCATCTTGCTAAGAAGATGCAAAGAGCTGAATTTCTTACAGTACATCTGAAAATGTTCAATGTAATACACATTTAAAAAAATCCTTGGTATCCTCAAGGTTATGATAAAAGTCAAATATTAGAAAGTACAAAAGTGAAAGATGATCTACATCGTTGTGCCTCAATTCTACTACCTTAGCTTGGGATAGTCTTTCCTTCATGAACACACTTAGTGAATTCTAACTCATCATTCTGAGACTGTCTTTTCTTCTCCCTCTCTCTACTGGGAAGGCATCATTTCTCACTTACTCCCATATTTATAAACTTAAACTCTATCTGAAGTCTTTTGTGAGAAGACCTGTATTCCTCCACAAAATGAAGAGAACAAAACCTTCTTTATTCAAATTATCTGAATGTTAATTAGTATAGAATACCCACATTGTCAACACTCTGTTTAATTAATTATATGAATGACCTTTTTCTGAATGCTTACACCCTCTTCTCCTTACATATAAGTAGGCTATACAGCTAATTTCAAAATCTTTATTGCAGTACTCTTAGTGGAATACTATGGCTGATAAATGTGCACAGCTGTTAAAAAGGCCGAGAGGGAGACAGAGACAGGCACAGAGACAGAGACAAGGAGCAAGACAGAAACACTGAAGAGAGATATGTACAGAGAGATACAGACAAATAGTGTTTGTGTGTGTGAGAGAGAGTAAATAGAGCAGCATATACAGTTTTTACTTAATAACTGTCCAATAATCCAGCATAACTCCTATTTACAGTGTGCCCTCAATTATATTAAATGCCAAGATTTATCTTGAACAAGGTTTCGCCTACTATAAACACATAGTATAATTATATTTGGCAAAACCCTGTCTATAATTGGCGCAACTTTGGTTTAGAGCCACAGGAACTAAAAACTGAGACAAATATTTTCTATTAAGACTGCTTGCAAGAATACTACTTAGCCCTCTGCTTCCTCTTGGGACAGAGATTGTGATTTGAAGAACAACTTGTAGAAGTGATCTCATTTAATCTGAATATCTGTCAGAATCTTTACTGATGATTGGACAGTAACATCATGGGAGAGGATGGGGGATATCTTTTCTGCTATTTACTTTATCTTCCAAATAAAGTCTCTTCCTTCAATTTCATTTTTTCTCTTTACTGATTCATTTCCCACAAGCATATTAACATTTCAAGACCATTTGGGGCAAACTGGCTTTTTTTGACCTGGTTTAATAGATATTCTTCATGAAGTAATGAATAAAATATGAGTATCTAGGGAAGAAAAAGTTTGACCAATATTGTTTAACTACAGTGACACACAAACAAGGCTTTCTGACTGCATCCAAAAAAAGGACCTAAGATTTGTTTTATATTTGTTGTATATTCTGATACTAATTTGAACTTGAATGTGAGATAGAATGACTCTGTTGATAATTCATTTATACTTAAGTATCTCTGGGAGAATAATGCTGAAGAAAATAATTACTGGAGGCATAAAGATAGAACTTAAAGCCAAAAGGGAGATAAATGAGAAGACTCTGGGGAAGAAGAGTGTGGTGGCTAACTGTATAATCAAATACAAAACTCCAAGAAACAAGTAGTAGATACAAATGTAGAGAACAGTTGCAACAGTCAGCTTTGGCCAATTCATGTTCTAGTAACAAACAACCCTTAGATTACAATATCCCTTAATCAGCTGAAGCTTTCGTTTAAATGTCAAGTCTCTTCTGACTCTGGTTTGTTCTGGTCACTGTAATTCCTCAGCCTCACAATCATGGCTAGTAACATTGTGTAGGAAAAAAGAGTTTTGAAGAGTATAATGTTTGCAATTGAATAGTCTAAACCCATTTTTTAAAAAATTTTAGAACTAAGTATATTGGCCTACTCCTCAACATGAGAGAACAGATTTCACCCTCTGATCAAAGAACACTAAATCTAACAAAAACGATGTCAGGAACACGGGATTCCCAAGGAATAACTATGCCAGTATAATGCTTTTGGAGTGTTTATAACTCAAAGTTCTCTCAAGAAGACTTTAATTCAGAGAAATGCATTGCCTCCTGGAGTTAAATAAGATGTCATATCAAGATCAAAATGCTCCATGAGTTAAAAAAATATTTTTAATTCTATTTTTCTGCATAAATTTTAACCCTGGTTTCATCCTTTCACTAAACTTTTAATGTGGAACAAATGACTCCAATTCTGTCATCTCCCTAGTTTACAATAGTAAGAATAGAAAAATGTACAATCTCTAAGTCTTTTGTACTTATTAATTAAATAAGGTAATACAATTAAAGTACTTCTCCAAACATACAAATACCTATTAATAAATGTTCTGGGTTAGCTACTCTTCCTATCATCACAAAAAGATTAGATCTACAATCTGTACTTAGTGGTGTATAAATGATACTTAAGAATTCCAAGTACAATCACAGTCAGAGATAAACTAAAGGGCTGATTATGAGACACTTTGGCACATAAGATTGAGATTTATATTTTCCATAAAACCTAACACCTAACTTAACATCTTCAATTGTGTGTAGTCAATGTTAACACCAACATTTTCCTCATTTCTAACCTTTGGATCATACCGCCATACAAAGTCACGGGACAATGCATGTATTTTATGTATTAGTCAGAGTTCTCTAAGGAAACAAGATTTATTCTGGTTTCCATTATATGATGATAGTAATCCAACAATGGTTGCCGCACACTAAAATGTCTGAGAATCTATAAGATGCTCAACTCATAAAGTAGGTTAGTTCAACAATCCCGATCTGGCTAGAAAGGCCTTGTGGATTCCTGTAGAGATACCTGCCTTCATTTTTTATGTTGTAAGCTTGCAAAGACTAGGTCTAATATTCGTAAGGGCAATATCAACAACAATGATGAACTCAGTTGCAAGCATGTAGTCTCAGAAAGCACAAAACTTTTCTCTTCCCACGTCTCTTCATAAGTGTTACTACAAAAATGGGATTTTCACTTTTAGGCTGAGTCCTTCCACATCAGGCAGTTTTATGAAAACAGTTCTTTAACAACCTGGGCCAACCTGATGTAAACAATTTCTCAGAACAGCTTCCTGCACCTCCCTTCCCTATGATTATAGGTTATGTTATGTTGACAACTAAAACTGACAATCACATATAGTAATCTTTTTCACAACAAATTTAAGTGGCAGATTCATTTGCTTGAGTTGTCATAAAATGTCAGCACAGATGACTCAATCCTCAGAAATTTAGTTTTTGGTGGTTTTAGAAAGTAAAATTTTATAACAAGTGATTGACAAGGATGTTTTCATTGTGAAGTCTTACTTGTGGTCTCTGTATGGTCTCCTCCAAGGGTGTGTATCTTAATACTTCTTTTGTGGAAGCCCAACCATAGGGCCTTTTTTAAAACATAATTAAATGCTTGAATATAATACATCCAAATATATTTGCATTCTGAAATATCTATGAATGTGGGATGAAAGAAGACACACACATAATTAACTGGTGGCTGGCACTTAGATAGAGACACAATTGAAATATAAGATGTTTTAATTCTAAATCCACATCATCCTTCTGCCCTTGAACCATTAGTAAAACATGGCCATGTGCTAGAGAAACTTTTCTGGAATTCCTCCCCAAAATGTTAAGAGAAATAGTGACTTATTTAGATGGTTGAGAAAGCCAACGATCTATGTTTGCCCTTCTTGGATGAACTCAAAACTTCTCACTTCACATAGGAAGATTTTCTCTCATAACTTGCTCCTTTGAAGATATCACAGACTTCACATATCAAGACCATAACATTTACATTGTCAATAGTTGAAATTTTTAAATGTAAACCATATATTAATATGATCTAAAGTATAATGTTAGTTTTCAGGGCTGTGTAATCTGAATAAAAAGACAAAGAATATGAAATATAGTATAAACATCTCTGTCAATGCTCACAAAGAATATTATTCATCACTGGAAATATAACAGAAAAGATGATCTCAATAGGCTGCTTATTCAGAGATCTCTAGAGCTTGAGTGCTGTGGGATTATACTGTTGTACATTGTAAAGTTTTGTCTCTTCTACCGCTCTAATAAAATACTGATTGGACAGAAGGCAGCTAAGAAAACTCTGGGAAGAGGAAGAGCATGGAGGAGATACCAGGAAGATGCAGAGGAAAGAAGACAAGAATGCATGCAGCTCTGAGAAAAGGTACTAAGCCACTGGGATGACAATGAGTTAGTTTAAGAGTAAGAGTTAGTAAGTAATATGCCTCAGCCATAGGCCAAACAGCTTGTAATTAATATAAGATTTTGTGAGATTATTGGAACTAAGCAGCTGCAGACAGTCTGAACCTCAGGGATAGGCCAGGCCAGAAACTCTTACTTCACTTGAGAGCATTCATGTAGTTAGAATGCCAGCAAAGTCATAAGCAGAGGCTCTTAGGGCATATTTAGAAATAAAATGCTGCTCACATTCTTGCAAATGGCTTATCATTCCTCTAGTCCTAGCCTAAGGTCTTTAGTTTGCATGTTACATTTGAACTAGCTTCAGCTTCAGCTTCATCTTTTATTAAACAATCTTCCTCCCATTATGTCAGACCAAACGATGAGACAGACATTTTACACCTCTGACCCTTCATTGTAGACAGGAACTGTGACATATAAGAAAGAGCATGGTCTCAGGGTGGGGAAGGTCTGAGTTCTGCCTTTTCTACTTATTAACTTAGTGTAATATTTGACACATTATTTAACCTCTCAGCTTATTTACCCATAAAGTCAGAATAGTAACAACCACTTGGCAAGGGATGTGAAAATATTTAATGGAATGAAGTATATAAAACATCTAAATTATTGTTTATGCTATTATGTAGACTCAGGAAATGGTAGTTATCATTATAATAATGGAACTTTCCACTTGCCAGCAATTCACTTCTTACTCCATCAGTCTTTCCTTAGTGTAACATAGTATTATTTAACTGTAGCATAGCTTATAGTCAAAAGCAAGAGAATGAGGTGGTTAGGAGCTCAATCTTGTTTCTAGCCAGCTTACCTTTTATGACCTCCACCACTTGCTTACTAAAATGTCAGAAAATTTACTGGGGCTTTGCAAGTCTCAAGTTTCTTTGGATCAAATGAGTTTAGTTTCTGGGCAATTCTAAATCCATGCGTCATGACTCTCTGTAAGTTGGATCAAGCAGCCCCTTTTTAGGGTTATCACAGCCTTCAGGAAACTCAAATGCATTATAATTCATACATAACAGTAGCAAAATTACATTTCTGAAGAAGTATTGAAAATAATTTTAGGAATTGGGATCACCACAGTATATGGAACAGTATTAAAGGATTACAGCATTAGAGTGTTTGAGAACCTCTATTGGCTCTCTCATAAAAAGCACTTTTAAGCTCAAATAACTTTATATTATATGTTTTAAAGAATACATATATAACAAATGACAATTATTGTTTTTCCTTTTACTATATAGACAAAATTAAAAAGGTTAGTAACTGAAATTGAATGACGAGTGTGGCAAGAATTTTTAACATTAGAAATTTATTTTGTACAATTTAACTGTGTATTTTGGCTTTTAGTTACATACATAACACCAGATTTACAAATTTACAATATTTTCTCCTATCTCACAAATTACAGTTTTTGTTTTACTGAATGTTTCCTTTTTTCTAAGAAAGTTTTCAGTTTAATATAGTTCTGCTTATATTGCATGAATTCTATTTGGTATTATAATAAAAACCAAGAGCCAGATATTGGAGAAAAGCTGAAATATCAGAGAGACAGAGGAACAAGGCCATCTATTTCTCTCAAAGCCAGCTCCTCAGGTCGAAAAGGGTAAGTCCTGTATCCAAGAATCCTCAGACTCAAAGCTTCTGAGTCCTCAGCTAAATGGGACTGGGAGGTCAAGCAAAGGGAAGAACTCTTGCCTCTTCCAGCCTTACCTTCCTTTCTTGGCCCAGCTATCTCACTTCCTCCTTCAAATATTATATATTTAATATAATATTAATGCCAGGATTAAAGGTTTGTGCCACCATTGCCTGGCTCTGTTTGACTTTGAACTCACAGAGATCTAGAGGATCTCTTTCTCTTGAGTGGTAGGATTACACTGTGGGATACCACTCTCTGACCTTCATGGCTTGGCTCTGTCCTCTGATTTTTAGATAAGCTTTATTAAATATACAATATATCGCCACACACTTACACTTTTTATTTTGTTAATTATGTTTTCTCTGTGTAACTTAAATATCTTCTGTTTTAATTAGTTAAGTATGTCTATAAAACTGGTAAAATCAAGGACTTTTGAGTTAGAAAATTCCCTTGATCATGCTCTTAATCACTAAGTATTTGACTAAAATCCTGGATAAGAAACACTTCCAAACACAATTTCTTCTCCATTGGCACACTATTTGACACAGGATTCACAACATTTCTGCAACCCAGACAATTATCAAGTTACACAGGACAATCTGCCTTTCATGTCTAATCACTCCCTGAAGGATTACTATTTCTAATTTCCTCAACTCATCTCAAGGCACAAAAAATTTGTATAGAAAAACAAAAATATCCATTGGTAATACAGCTTATTCAGTGTTTCAGATTTAGGAGACAAATGATTAAAGCTGAACCCATGTTCCCATGTAAATGACATTGGCCCTGGTAGTGCCTATGGCCTGTGCTGATCACTGGTGTAGGACCCTGAGAAATACAAAGGTCCATTAAATTTTGAATTTAAATTATATTTGATAAAAGGAAGTCACTTTTATCAAATATTTGCCGTAAAAGTGAGTTCACTGACTTTATATATTTATCAATCTGACCATCTAGCTCTTAAGATTTGGAAGTAAAATGTTCCTGCCATGACCATGTGCTTAAAAATTTCTTGTCCTGTTGGAAGTTGTGAGTAGTGAGGAGTTAGAGATCAGATCTTGGTGTTTATAGTCAGTTGAACTTCCTGCTTCATATCTGCACCAGGATGATATACAGGGAGCAGGCTCCCAGAGATAAACTGTGGATCTGCCAAAGTAGGAGCCAAATTAAGTCCCTGGGTTGCTTTTGTTAGAAACTATATAGCAACAAAATAAATATCTAATACATTATCATCTATCTATCTATCCATCCATCTATCTATCTATCATCTATCTATTATCTATCTATCATCTCTCCATCAATCTATCATCTTTATATCAATCTTCATATATCCATCTCTATCTGTTATCTATCTATCATTAATCTACCATCTTTCTTTTTAATCTCTCTTTAAGTCACTTATTTATTACTAATATATTAAGGCAATAAAACTTAAAATTAGCACACTATCTTTATCACTACTGCCTCCCTTTCTATAAACTACTATCAACTATCTCTACCTATTTATCCACTATTTATTATCTATTTACAATATATTATTTCTATTATTCAACATTTATCTACCAACTATCTAACTTTCTATCAGCTATCATAATTTACCCATTAGCCTTTCTTGAAAACCACACACAATGCATGCATGGAGAGAGGACAAAATGATGCAAGTATTTATTTACTCTGCACTGCATGAGAACTGGGGTAAGAGTAGGTGCTGCATGCACCAAAAAAAGTCTTCATGACTAGTAAAACTGTACATTCTGCTCTACTAAGGTGCCTTCCTGCCCACACCTACTTCTCCTAGACAAACACAAAATGACACAATTAAAGTGAACATTTATATAATGCTATAGCTGAGCTCTTAGCAATTAGAAACAATTTTGAAAAGAATTTTGACTATGAATAGAGCAAAGAATTCAGAAGTAAACTTGAATTCTCTAATATTAAAAAGCATATTTAATTAAAAAAATCCACACCATATTTTTACACGGAAGATAAAATCTAGAACACACAAGGATAGAAGAGCTGCCCTGTCTGACAATCTGCATTATAGTTTTCCCTTTATTGTTCTGATGGACAAAAGGCTTTACCTGGTAAGAAATTAAGGCTGACAAATTTTACATTTTCTTTGTTTTTTTTCCTCTTTTCTCAGTTATCATATCTATTGCCCAATTTTTGTGACATTTATATACTTCCTTGAGAATTCTGAACAGCCAACATGTATTTTGTTTATTATTTTTTATTTTATTTGATGGCATCATTTCTCTTTCTTTATTGTTGCTACAGGTATACACACATACAATATATAGATTAAACCTACTGAGTCCATTGAATTAAATATTGCTTGTATATATAAATTTGTATAGCTTATCACATGGATTTGTATAATGAATTAAAAAGGTTTATACTTAGGGAGGACTAATTCTCCCCTTCTTTCTTTTTCTGCAGTTATAAACCTGAACCAACATGTCAACTGGTGCTGAGCTAGACCACGTATTGTTTATGTAACAAAATATTATAAAGAGAAAATACTATCTCATAGCAAATATCCAAGTTCTTATCATCTTTCCAGACTGTATCGTAAAACATTACCCGAGGATTGAATAGAAGTTGTGCTACCACATATCACTTGAGGCTGGGCACAACACAGTCAGTTTTCTCTACATTTTGACAAGTGTGGCTTTCTTTATACTTCTGCTTCTCTAAATCTATTTTGATAAAATATCTGAGTTACACTTATCTTATGGTATGATGATAAGTATTTAGAAAAGAAATTTAGACATAAAATAGCAAAACAAATTCATTTTCTTTTATTTAAAAGCCTTTATTGAACATAGTAACCATTGCTCTCCCCTCCTCCACGCTTCCTAGTCACACCCCACACTTTCTTCCTATCCACTCCTCAGAGAAAGGGACTTTCAGGCTGAGTCAATACAGTCTGGAATATACAGCTGAGGCAGGAGGAAGCCTCTCCTCCAAAGTATCAAAGCTGAGCAAGATATCATTCTTTAGGCTATAGGCTCCAAAAAGCCAGATCATATACTAGAAATAAAATTTAGTCTCACTACCAGAGGCCCCAAAAGCTGCCTATAACATTCTACTGTAATGCACATTCAGAGTGCCTGGTTAGACACAGATTCCCTAGCTGTTAATCTAGAGTAAATTAGATCCCAATAGATCCAGTGAGCTATCTCTGTGGATTTCTTCACCATGATCCTGATTTTTTTCCTCATATAATATTCCCTCCCTCTCTTTGACTAGACTGGAAGCTCAACCAGTGATGAACTTTGGATTTCTGCATCTGCTTCCCTCAGTTGCTAGCTGAAGGCTGTAAAATGACAATTAAGGTGGTCACCAATTTGATTATAGGGAAAGGCCATTTTAAGCCACCCACCCCCCCAATGTTGCTTCGAGTCTTCACTTAGCTCATGTTCGTGGATTCTTGCATATATCTCTAGCATTAGATTCCTCCCTAGCCCTAAAATGACCTCTATCAAGATAACTATTTTGTTATTCTCCTTTGTCCCTCTCCCAGCTCAACTATCCTATTCTGTTCTCTTTCTACCTTTTCTTACATACTCCCCAATATAGTCCCAAATCACTTAGGAGATCTTATCTATTTTCCCTTCCCAGGAGCATCCATGAATATTGTTTTTAGGTTAATCCTTGTTATCTAGTTGCTCAGGAGTTATGAGTTGTAGTTTTGTTATACTTTGTTCTCCATCAGAAATCCACTTATGCATGAGTACATACACCATCTTTGTCTTTCCAGGTCTGTGGTACTTCAGGATAATATTTTCTAGTTCCATTAATTTGCCTGCAAATTCCAGGATGTAATTTAAAAAAAAAAGCTGCTAAGTAGTGATCCATTGTGTAAATCTACCACATTTTTTTCTTTTTTAGCCATTCTTCAGTTGAGAGGCATCTAGGTTGTTTCCAGTTTCTGCCAATTATAAATAATGCTGCTAATAACATAGTTGAGAAAATGTTTTTGTGGTTAAAAAAATGCATCCTTTTGGTATATACCCAAGAGTGGTATTACTTAATCATGAGTTAGGTTGATTCCTAGTTTTCTGAGAAGCTGTCATACTGATTCCAAAGTGTTTGTAAAAGTTTACATTCCCACCAGCAATGATGGAGTGTTTCCCTTACTTCATATTCCTTACAGAATGGCTGCCATCAGTGTGTTTAAACTTAGCCATTCTGAGGGGCCTAAGATGGTATCTCAGAATTGTTTTGATTTGCATTTCTCTGGTGACTAAAGATGTTGAACAATTCTTTAAGTGTCTTTCAGCCGCTTTAGAATCAGTATTCCAATTTTAATTAGTTTATTTTGGTTTTGAATCTTTAGATTTATTTTTGTTCTTTATATATTTTAGAGATCAGCCCTTGATCAAATGTAGAGTAGGTGAAGATCTTTTCTCATTTTGTAGGCTGTCCTTTAGTCTTATGGATCTTTTCCTTTACTCAAAGCAATTCTAAGAAGGAAGAAAAAAATTTACCATTCCAAATTTCAAGTTATAGTATAGATCTTTGGTAATAAAAATAGCAGGATACTAACACAAAAAGGCATATAGACAGTGAAATAAAACAAATGTTCCAAACATAAGTACATAAAACTATAGCCATCTTATATTTGGTAAAGGTGTCAAACAGAAACAACGGAGAAAAAATACCACCTTCAATTAAAAGATTATTGGAATACTGTATGACTACAATTAAAAGAAGAAAATTAATATAGACCTGTCTGTATCATCGTGGACAAATTTAACTCAGAGTTGGTCATAGGCCTAAGTAAAATCTGAACTACTACTGCTAGAAGGAAACAAAAAAAGTACTTTTTAAGATATGGGTACAGGAAAGAACAGGACTTTGTGAATAGGATGCAATTTTTCAAGGAATTAAGCTCAACACTTTACCAATGGGAACTCATAAAAATTGAAACAAAGAAAGAAAAGCTTCTGGGCAATAAATATAATTATCAATTTAGTGAAGAGAAAGAGGAAGTACACAAAGTTGGAGCTGTTCTTTGCCTGCTATATATTGCCTAAAAGATAAATATCAAGAATTTATAAAAACTTTTAAAAAGGTTAAAAAATGATGCAATTAAGAAACAGGCTATACCTCTTAAAAGAGAGTTCTCAGAAAAGATAAACATGTTTAAGAAATATTTCATAAGAAGTTCAATATTCTTAGCAGCTAGGAAAATATAAATCAAAACCACTTTGTGATTTTTATCTCACCATATTTATGATAGTTAATAACAAGAAAAAAATTCTATTCTGGTAAACAAATGTGGGGAACAGGACCTCTCATTCACTGTTTATACAATTGCAGACTTATAAATGCATTATAAAAACTGATGTGGGAAGTTTCTAAAAATTTATATCTGAACCATACGATCATCTTATACTACTCTTTTGTGTGTGTGCCAATAAATCTATATAGCCAAGTCTACAGATACTTTCTCAACCATGTACATTGCAACTCTATAAATAATCTCTAGGAAAAAGATAATCCAAATATGTTCAACTCATGAAATTCTGCTGCATAGAGACATAGAATTTTAATTGACGAGAAAGAAAAATGGAACTTGATGGAAATAAAAAATATATAGTGTTGGGGTGACCTTGGTTTGGGGTCAGAAGTTGGGATTGCCTCTATGCTCAGGGTATTGCTATTTCCCCTTGAGGGAGGGTAAAAGGTGGCATGGACAGCAATGGCATAACCTCTGCAGATAAGTTCAAACAAGCAAGTATTTTATTAAGGAGAGGACAACTTTAAATACTCTTTACCAGACCCTCTTCCCAGCCTGGGGAAAGGTATTTAATTTGCTGGTATCTGTGGCTTCAGGCAGTGGTCTCTTGCTTGTCTAGAACTATATCCTCCTCAAGACCCCAGGCATATCCAAGATGGCTTATTTAGAAGTTCTTAAGAGCACATGTCTTAAAGAGCTAGTTATTACCACTTTTTATTGGCTGAGACAAGGCTGATCTCCAGGTACCTTAGAAGCCCATACATTCTACAATATAGAAATAAGTAAGGTAATGTACAATTAGAGGGACATCAATGTCACATACCCTTGCTTACATGTGGTTCCTAGCTCTAAAATCTTTAGACGGGAGTATAGATTAGAAATCAGGAAAGTCAAAGGGACCATGAAGGATGGTGTAGGGATAAAATGCTCTAGCAAAAAACAAAAAACAAAACAAAACAAAACAAAAAAAACCCAGGTACTATGAAGAGGAAAATGAAAAACTGGCGGAGGCAGTTTATCTGTGGAGTGTGTGAGCACAATACAAATAAAGAGAGATGAAAGGTATAAATAACACTAAAAATACTGAAAACTATATTAGGAATTGTTATTTTGTTTATGTAAAATACACATATTTAAATGTATAGTATGTTCAACTGTTACTCTACCTTGAGTAATTATAAGAGTTCCCATGAACTATAAATTATCTAGAACAATATGTTTAAAGTCTTTAGTACAATAAACGTAATATGTCCTTGTGTTTTCTTGGTCAGGGAACTTCAAGAGACTGTACAAAGGTATTATAGGCTATTGCTATTGACCTTGGTTGATCCCTAGTGTTTGGAGGAAGTCCTTAATGCTGAAGACAGTACATACTACACAAATATGACTTGGAAGAATCAAGTTGAAATTGAAACACAAGCCTCCTTCCTGAGAAAAGTTGTCACAGTACCAGTAGTTATTATGCAATCTACATAGAAAAGAGTGTTGAAGAGACCTACACACAATTTCTTTGCTCAAGACCAAGGAATATGCAGGAATAAGAGAAAAGACTGAAGGAGCCTGAGAACCAGGGAATAATTCTGAGAAATCTTTTCTATGACAGTAAAACTACAACATGATTGAATAAGCAAGATCATCAATAGTTGCAACAAAACTGACATAACAATGTTGATGGGACAATTTTACTTTGTTCAAATACAACTTGAAAAGATATAACCAATTAAAAATTATTGAGATAGATAAAAACATTTTTTTCCTCAAGGATGAGCCAACAATTATTGAATAATGAGTGGACACTGATAAAACAACATAGTTTTTAAAAACACCAAAAGTAGTTAGAAGGTTGCAGTTATATTTAGATTCATTCACATGTTCATATAACAACAGTGGTTAATGGAAAGGGAGCCTTATATTTGGGAGTCAGTAGGGCCACACAAGGAAGGAGTAGAGGGAGAAGAAGGGAGAAAAAATATAATTTTATTTTAGTTAACTAAAAATATAAAATTAAAAATAGACCTACCTAAGGTACTCTTGAACATAAACAATTACTATCAAGATATTCCCCCAAAGGTATAATATTAGCACTTGCTTTTGGAGGTAAAATGGATATCTACTTGAACTTAAGGCCTGCTATTTAGAAGGGAAATAACTTTTGGTACTTAAACTTATTGTGTGTTTTCAGTATCATCTTCCACCTCATCTTTTACACCAAATTCCTGCTTCCATTCCACCAGGATTTGTGTCCTAGTTCCCTTAAGCTACATGCAGCACAATTTGTGCTTTCTGTACATACTTGGATGTGTGGCCTTCCATTGGAGCCTGGAAGTCCTGTGCAGAGCCAGAACCTGTTTGCAGACATAGCAAGCAGTTGCAGAAATGAGTTGTCACAGCATGGGTAAGACTTGCATAATGTCATGTCATTTATAGTTTTATGGAATGGAAAGAGGAAAAGAAGTCCAAGTCTGGCTGAGGAGCTATTGACAACTGGTAATTTCTGGAGGGGGAGAGATAGAATTCTTTAATCTCTTCTGTTTAAAACAATAGTTTGGGTTCGCTTGGCTTATGTTCAAATGTATGTCTTAATATCTTTAAGTGTGTGAATGTATTTCTGTGTTTTTCTTATTTTTAGTCAGTAGATTGTTTAGGTGAAACAAAAAAATGTGAACTCTTCTTTATATGTCTTTCAGAATAATAGGGGAAATCTCTTGATGTATCTCTAATCCTGTATCTCATATTGTCAACTCTAGATTTGTTTCCAGCCCTGAACTTCCTGACTTTTAAACATCTTGCTACACACCAACACCCATGAATGCCCACTGCAATAGGACTGTATCTGATTCTCTTTGCATTCCACCAATGACATTCTTCCCACCCATATTGTAAAATAAAATTTAGAATGGGGAGCTGATCATTCTTTCTGCAAATTTATTATCTGCAAATAATCTGCAAATGATTCTCTGTGTTTAAGCAATTAAAACTGAGCTCCTTAGTGATGGTATATGATGGTCTAGTGTCATTTTGCTCACTTTACACATAACAAAGTACTAGAAGGTAGTTATGCAGAAACTCTAGACATTTAATTACTGTCTATTATCTAAAAATATAGTGTCTGCATCTATTCCCTTGTTATAAACTCTTTCTCATGTCTGCGGAAAAAGGATCCATAATAGAATTTTACTGTTTTGTCTTTTATAAACTACCAAACCAGTTCATTTGAAAAGATTATCTTTGAAGAGTACATTTATTATTCCATTATTACTTTTCAAAATTCAAATGGGTACAGCAACCATTACATGTACTGCATAGAAATATTATAATTTTTTATTGTAAAGTAATATCTTCACCTTGTAAAACCTTCAGCAAATATAGATAAGCAGAATGGAAAAAAGTAAATCATTCACAATTTTGTCATTCAGTTGCAACTATTGTTAACATTTAGCAGGCTCCACTGCTAGTCATTTCTCTGTTTATTTTTCAAAACTATAATAATACTATTGGTATGTTTTGTAATAGGCTCTTTTGAAATGCAAGGTTATATTGTAAAAAATTATCTCCTGGATTTAAAATTATTTCTTAATATCATTGTCAATGTTGAAAAGTATTTCCTTAGATAAATGGAATAATATCCTATTATTTGCAACAGTCATATTCAAAATTTCACATTAAATATGGGAAGTCAATTACTTTCTTTATACCCAAACCCTCAGATTCAGTCACGGTTATGTCTCCTTCATAAATCTTGACAGAAGTGATGTCTAGATCAATGAAGATTTATTTGTTTATCACTTTCAGTAAATATTTTTAAATTTCTTATAGAAAACTCTTACTATTTACATACCCAAAACCAAAACAAAGGATATCCATTTACCGAGAAGATAAATACATAATATCTTTAGTCCTTTTAATATGTCTATTTTTAGTCTAGCAAAATTCATCCAAAAGATACAGAATGTTTTATTTGGATAGCTGCACAAAGCAATATACATGGACATAGATATTTTTCTCTGACTTCCATGACTGAGTCCTTTGATTTTATTATTTACAGATCTAGTTCCCTATTTTAAAAGGTTCAATATCTTCCTTTGTTGTATATGTCACTCCAAAATTGTATCTCCTTTTACCAGTCTGTCTTTGAATCTAAAAATGATTTATGAAAACAGTACATCTAAACTCCCTGTCTAAAATGGTACCAGTATTGTATATCATTAGTATTTTCCTCAGATCAATTTATATTGATTTAAAGTAATACACAAGCCTTTTCTTTGATCACTATTAAAAAATTCTGAGTTCATGTCAATATTATTCTTATTCATATTTCTATAACATTAATATTACCATTTATTCCAGGAAATATACATAATATTTTTCAATATTCATTGTTCAATATTCTTGTAGCAGTCTGTCTTTTTTCAAATTTATATTCTTCTGAACACCAGTTGTTATAGATATGTGTTTTATAGTTTCTATTGCTGTGAAGAAAGACTACGAAAATGACCACTCTCATAAAGAAAAACATTTAATTGAGGTTGGATTAGTGTTTTAGAGGTTTAGTCCATTATCATCATGGTGAGAAACTTACTTGCATGCAAGCTGACATGGCACTGGAGAAGGAGCTAAAAGTTCGACATCTGAATGCGCAGGAAGCAGAAGGAGATTTCAATACTGAGCATGGCTTGAGCATATATCAGACCTCAAAAGCCATTTTGACAGTGACACACTTCCTTCAACAAGAAAATATCTCCTAATGGTGCCATTTCTTGTGGGCAAGCACTCACACACATGTTTCTTTGGGGGCTAGTCCTTTTCAAACCATCACAATTTTTTTCATTTATCAAAGTAACAGAGGAAGAAATTATTATCTGGAGCCGTAACTTTTAATCATTCTAGTTCTGTGACCCTTTCATGTAGTCCCTCATGTTGTAATGACCCTCAACCATATAATTATTTTTGTTAATACTTTATAACTGTAATTCTGTACTTTTATGTATTATAAAATAAATAACTAATATGTATCCTCTGTGAAATGGTGTTTGACCCTCAAAGTGGTGATGACATAGATTAAGAAATTCTGATCTAGAGGAAATGAGATAAAAATTAATGTCAGTCTGGAACCAAAACTCAGAGATTCTAAGTTCATGTAAATTTTATCTCTGTATTCACTTTCAAACATCTTTGCGTCTATGTGAAGGTGTCTTTTTCTTAGAGCTGAATTTTGAAATATATATTATTCTATAAATAAAAACAACTTTAAAGGTGAACTTTTTAACAAGATACAGCACACTACATGTAGAAAGTATGTCACATGAACAACCATATACCTTACACTCAGATCTACAAGTTTATAAGAATTCTGAGAATGTTGCTGAGCCTTAATCTAGCAATGTTTCCTCAAGTGAACTCTGTAAAGTCATGTGTGTGTACATATATGTATATATTTATTTATAATTAGACTATTGAATGTCTTTTCATGAATCTTTCAGATATTTTTATCATTTCTAAGTTTAGAAATATCTATTCAAAAGATTTACTTTTTATTTCTTATATATTTTTGTAGTACTCACAGTCCTTTACATTCTAAGCACATTTTTAAATGATGATCTTTAAGTTTGATGAATTATAGTCAGAAGTTTCTCTGTCCCACCCATCCAGCCCTATATCCATTTACTTCTAAATAATTACAGAACCTATGTTAATTTTAAGCTGGCCTTTGGCTTAGGCATATTACTTGATAACTCTTATGCTTAAAGTAACCCATGATTCTTATACATGTTTACCCACAGGAATTGGTACTTTTGCTCAGCTCAGCAATCTTATCTTGCTTCCTTTATATCTGGCTGGCACCTCCTCTGTTCCTCATGTTCCCATAATTTTCCTTGTCCGGTTGCCCTTCCTTTACATTCCACCTGCTCAGCTTCTGGCCAATCAATATCTTATTAAATCAATATTTATAGTGGCAGATATTTATAGTGTACAAAAGCATAGTCCCACAGAACCCCCCTTTTTTAAAACAAGACCCCAACATCCAGTTTCCTTTATGCTGTTTTTTTCTTACCATTATCTATAACAAGTTGTAACCAAAACTATAAATAAAGAAAAACATCTGCACTCCATTTTTTGAGAATGTGAGCATAATTTTCTAGACTACTTCCTGCTGATTGGGAGCACTTGTATTCTAATGGATATCCTAAGAAAATTCAGGATTATGGCCAAGTCCAGAGTAAGTAATCTGTGAAGCTGAATCATCTCCACCACTAACCTTGAAGCTGTTCTGGATGCAGCACTCAACAAAATATTTAACAGAGGTACTCTGATATGTTGGATCATCTGGGCCATCCATTTTCATCAGAGCCTTTCTAAAGGGTTCTTCCACTATTGAACTTTATTTTATTTAACCAAGAGTAAATCCACAGACTTTCATTTCTTTGTGAAAATATTTAGAAAATCTATTCACCAAACCAACATATCTTTTGACTTTAATTTTGAAATCAAGGCATTTAGAAAATATATAATTTGTGTTATTCCAGCAGCTTTTATAATCAAATGTCTTTTAGCAGCTCTTGCTTTCTCCTCTGTAGTCAAAAGACTCAAATATGTTCCAATAACATACAGTATCTGGACTTCTCATGTATTTTCCATCTTCCCATGAGTTTTTCTTTTAACTCTATTTTTTTTAAAGACTTTCTTTATCCATTTTTTTCTTCTTTCCCAAGACTGCAACTATTTTAAACACACTTTACAACATTTAAAAATTTGTTTTTCCTTTGTCTAAATCTGCCTTTACTGTATGTCTCTCTATATTTTTTTTCTGACTGCAAATTTAATCTGCTAAGGCATGGCTAGGATTAAAGGCTAGTCAACTGTACTGGCTCCAATTAGCTTCTTGTTCTGTGACAAATTAGCTTCATGACAGAAGTATTGGTAGGAAACATGTTTACCCCTGTAAATTCTGGGAAATTTTAGACTATTGTTACCAGGTAAAGCACATCTGCCCACTGCTCATGAGCATTGTTTAAACGTCTGGATGCAGAGGCTCTTTCAAAAATTTGACCACTGAGTCAGGATGCGTCTTTTAAAGGAGCCATTACTCTGCTTGCTACCATCAAATAGAGCCCACCCAAGAAAATGCTGGTACCAAGAAGTTGTGATTGACTCTGTTCCCTTTTTATTTGTACAAACAAAAATGTCATGCTTATACTGAGGCTTTTGTCAGATTTTGGGAACATGCCATGTTGCAGCATAACCCCAAAGGCCACACTATGTCTCTCTACTAAAACTCACTTGAAAGGCAGAACTAGGAAGCTGACTGGCTTTTTTCTGTATTTTAGAACTCTTTTTCAGGTACCATGTTGGGAACCATTTGTAGTTGCAAGTTTCTTTTCCTCCCCAGGCTGGTCCCACAGAGATTTAGTCACCAATAATTATACAAAGGCTTATATTAATTATAAGCTGTTTGAGTTATGACTCAGGCTTTTAGTTGCTAATTCTTAAGCTTTAAGTTATCCCATTGTTCTCATCTATGCTTAGCCATGTGACTTGGTACATTTTCTCATTGGAACATTCTTGTCCTGCTTCCTCTCTATTGGTATCTTCTCTGTTCTTCTTCCCAGTATTGTCCTTACCTGGTTACTCTACCTATACTTCTTATCTGTCCAGATTCTGGACACTCAGCATTTTATTAAATCAATATTTACAGTGGCAAATATTTACAGTGTACAAAAGCATAGTCCCACAGCAGATGAATATTGCTAATAGTTTTAAATATTTTAATAATATCCTTTGTTTGATTATATGTATGTAGGAAGACTATTTCCGTGTATTTAATCTTTATGTATGCTTTATGTATTACTGAAATTATGTATAACATTGAATCTAAAGACTCGGGTTTGTAGGACATGTGCTCTATGAATAAATCAAAGTCTTAGATTTTATTCTTGATGCTTTCATAGTTTAACTAATGATGCTTTATTTTCCAGATTTGGGTTTTTATTAGATTGTTTCAGTATTTGTTTACTTTCTTCTTTAGATGGTTTTATCTGTATAACAAGCCTGGCTGTACTGGAAATTGCTTTATAAACCAGACTAGCCTCAAACTTTCGGGGATCTGCCTGCCTCTATTTCACTAAGGGTATGAGTCATTTATAAATTAAATTATATAGTTTGTTGATATCTAGGTTTTTTAGTTGTTTATGTATTTTGAGTAATAGCCATTTATGAAGATGAAGTAGGTAAAAACTTTTTCCCATACTATAGGCTGCTGCTTTTTCTGATTGACGGTATACTTTGCCTTATAGAAGCTTTTTAGTATCAGGAGAAACCATTTATTGATTTAAGATATCAATGTTTATGGTATTGTCATTCTGTTTAGGAAGTTGATTTCTATGCTAATGAGTTCATGGAAATTTCCTACTTTCACTATAAGGTTAAGTATTTCTGGTTCTATGTTGAGATCTTTGATCCACTTGGACTAGGAATTTCTGGTAATAACTATGAATCTTTTTGTATTTTATTTTTCTACATGTAAACCTCCAGCTTGAATAGCATCATTTGAAAAAGATGTTTTTCTTTTCCCCAAGGTATATTTCTGGCTTCTAAAAATAAAAAGTATCCCAAAATAATGTGAGTCTTTGATTCAATACTACTGTTTAATGTGTCTGTTTTATGCTAATACCATGTGGTTTTTTGTTTTTGGTTTTTTTTTTTTTTTAACTAAAGTTGTGCAATACAATCTGATTTCCAGATAGTGATACCTCCAGAATTTCTTTTATTGTTCAGAGTAGTTTTTCAATTCTGTCTTTTTTTAAATTAGTATTTTTTATGAGACTATTGTCCTTTTATGTTATGTAAGAATTGTGTTGGAATTTTGATCAGAATTGTGTGGTGATATACTTTATACTTAATTAAATCAGCCTAGAATATCAGAGAACAAGCCATAAGGGTCGAAAAGTGGTAATTCACACCTTTAACTGAAGCATGGGAATGACAAAGTGGTGACCTATGCCTTTAATCCCATAACTCAGGAGACAGATCTTTCTGGGTTGCTGTGAGTTGAAGGCCTAACAACCAAATAGTAGTAGCTCACATCTTTAATCTTAATGATATGACATTTCTCTAGGATTATAATGCAGTTATACCCAGAATTGAAACAACTAGGTGAAGAAGATATTTATGGCAGGTGAAGTATTCTGTAGAAATGGCCAGTCAGGCGGATAATTCTTGAAGATAACTTTGATGCTGATGATTGGGTGAGAATTGACTGTGGATTGTTTCCTCTCTCTGATGTTCCAGATTTTCCCCAATATCTGGATCTGAGTTTTGATTAAATATCAACTAGAATTCATATTTTAGGATTGTACAAATTATTTAGATTGCTTTGGTTGGATGGCTATTTTCTTATGTTAATTCTACCAATCCATCCATGATCATGAGAGATCATTCTATTTACTGCTTAATTTTTAAATTTCTTCCTAAATTTTTCAGTACACTTGTCATTTGCATATAGAAAGGCTATTGACTTTTTAATTTAATTTAATCCATCAATTTTGCTGAAGATATTTTATCAGCTGTATGAGTTTCCTGGTTAAATTTTGGAGTTCCTTATGTATACTATCATATCATCTGTAAATATTTTGAATATTTAACTTTAAGTTATACACCTTTGATATTTGTCAATTGTCTTACTGTTCAAACTAAAACTTTATTGAATAGCTATGGAGACAGTAGACAACTTTTTCTTGTTCCTAAGTTTAGTGTATATGCTTTGAGTTTCTCTCCACTAAATTTGATATTGGCTATAATCTTGATGTAAATAGCCCTTATTATGTCTATTATACCCTGTATCTTTTTAAGAATTTTATCAAAAGTGGTATTGGATTTTGTCACAGACATTTCATTTAGCATCTAATGATATGATCATGTGTTTTATTTGTTTGAGGTTTCTATCTCAGCTTATTTATATGGTGGATTACATTGATTAATTTTTATATCTTGGATCATCCCTACATCTCTGGAATGAAGCCTATTTGATCATGATTAATAATTAATATTATGTGTTCTTGAATTTGGCTTGCACATATTTTGCTGATTATACATGTTCAAAGGGAAATTGTCCTATAATTATCTTTATTTATTGAATCTTTGTGTGGTTTGGGTATCAAGGAAACTCAAGCCTCAAAAAATATTTTTGACAATGTTCTATTGTTTCTATTTTCTGGAATAATTTGAGGACTATATATCATAACTATATATCATACTTGAAATAATGTTCTAATACTCTGTGAAACTGGTCCTGTACTGTTTTGTTTGCAAGACTTTTAAGTGACTGTTTTTTTTTGTTTTTGTTTTTGTTTTTTTTTTGGAATAAAGATTTATTTACATTATTTGCTTATTTTTTAGTTAATATTAGTAAGTGGTAAAGATCCAGAAAATTATCAATTTCTTTTACATTATGATGTAGGATGTCTTTTTGTTTGGGGTGACTATCATTTGTTAATAAAGGAACTATTTGAGCTATGGCAGGGCATTTTAGAAGGAGGCAGGAAATCTGAGCATAGATAAAGGGAAAGGATGATGGAATCAAGAGAAACACTATCCAGGTGTCCAAGAAACAAGATGTAAAGAAATAGGTAAGCCATGGGTTACATGCCAGAGCATGTTAGTGAAAATGAGTTGAATTAAGATGCAAGAGCTAATTAGCAAGTTTACTGAACATAGCCATGCAGTATATAATTAATATAAGTTTCTGCATAGTTCTGTGGGTCTGCAGGATTGGATCACAAGATGGACAGGCCAGAATCCTACTTTTAGAATATTGTACATTTTTATGGAGCACAGCTCTTTAAGTATGATGTAATATTTCTTTAGATTTTTTGAGTATCTGTCATTATGACCTCCTTTTGATTTCTGATTCTGTTATTTTGTTATTGTCTCCATCTTTTCATTAGTCTACATAAGGGTTTGTCTATCTTGCTAATTTTCTCAAAAAAACCAATTCTTTGTTTCATTAATTATTTTTAATTGTTCTCTTTATTTCTATGACATAATTTTAGTCCTCAGTTTGAGTAGTTCCTGCCTCTTACTCTTTTTGGGTGAGTATGCTTCTTTTGTTCTAGAGATTATGTGTGTCCTGCTAAATATGTAGTATAAGATCTCTTTAGTTTTCATATAGGCACTTAGTGATATGAAGTTACTTTAAACACATTTTCATTTTATCACAAAAGTTTGGGTATGTTGTGTGTTCTAAAATTTCTTTCTTTATTTGTGTCTTGACCCAGTGATTATTCAGTACAGAATTATTCAGTTTCCACAAATTTGTAGGTTTTCTGTTGTTGAAATCCACTTTAATCTTTGGTATTTTATAGGATGCAGGGATTATTTAATTTGTCTTGTATCTCTTGAGACTTGCTTTCTGACTGAATATGTAGTCAGTTTTAGAGAAAGCTCTGTGACATGATGAGAAGAATATTCTGTAGATATCTGTTAAAACCATTTGGATTATAACATCTACTAAGTTCAATATGTCTTTTTAATTTTTGTCTGTTTCTTTGTCTGCCCATTGGTGAGAGTGGTATATCGAATATTCCCACTATCAATATGTGAGGATTGATGTCTGCTTTAAGCTTTAATGTTTGTTTGTTTGTATTTCTTTGTTTCATTGGATTTTTATGTTTGTTTATGTTTGTTTGTATGTTTGTTTTAGAAACCTGGATAGCTTTGAATTTAGTGCATAGATATTAAGAATAGAAACATCATGTTGATGAATATGAAGTTTCTGTCCCTGTCTCTTTTGAATAATTTTGATCTGTAGTCTATTTTACTAGACTTTAGAATGGAAAATTCATTTTTTCCCCTTTGGTCTATTTGCTTGGAAAATAATTTCCCAACCAGGTACTCTGAGATAAATTCTATCTTTGATGTTGAGGTATGATGGTTTCTATTTTTTTAACTTTTTAGCAATGCAGTCTGTGTGTCTTGCATATCACATACGTCTTGATCCCATTTATTTCCATCCTTTCATGTGTATCTGCCCGATGCCCTTGCAGTAATCCACCTCAGACCATTTTTTAATACAAAAGTCTTTTTTCTATGTAATTCCCTGCTTGCTCGCCCTTTCCTCCTTCCCAAACCTCCCAGTCAGCCTTTAGAATCCTTGTTCTCCATCTCCCAATCCACTTCCCACAAATGGTAGGAAGTCTTAAGGTGGGTTACTCAACCCGGCACATCTTCTCCAAACAAGTCTGATTTCCTCTTCCCAATACCAAGACTGGGTTAGGCATTCCTCTGCAGGGACAGGGCTGCAAGTTGAAAACCCACACCAAGGAACACAGTCTGATCCCACCATCAAGCCTTCACATACTGCCCATGCCAATGGACAGATTCCTACCATTTGAGGGGCTAGCCCTTTCCCAAAGTTTCCCCAGTGGCTGTTCTTGATTCATAAGCTCCCCAGAGTTCCAGCCAATCAACTCTGTGGGACTTCTCCTCACAATCCCTATTGCCTTGCTCATAAAACTCTCCTCTCCAACTTTCAGCTGGACAAGGAGGTTGGCCCAGTGCTCAGCCATGGATCTCTGCCTCAACCTCTATTCACTGTTAGATGTAGGTTTAGGGTGACTTCATCTGATTATAGATGAAGTCCTATTTAGGCACTCCCTCTACTATTGGTTGGAGACCAAGCCAGAGACATCCTGGAGGTTTCTTGGCACCCATCTCTTTCAAAACCCAGGATTCCTCTATTGAGATATCCAACTCTGTTTTACTCCCTCTTTTTTGCTCTTCTCACTCAACCATCTCTTTCTCTCCTGATATGCATAACCCGTTACAATCCAAATTTGCTATGGAGATCTCTATTTTCTCTTTCTAGGGAAAACATGGATATCTCACCTAAGTTCCTTCAGTTCCCAACCTGTTTAGGGGTTGTGGTTTACAGCTTGGGTATTCTTTACATTTGTCTAAAATCCACTTGTGAGTAAGTACATCCCATGCCATCTTTCTGTACTTGCAATATGTCACTTACGAGTATATTCTCTAAATCCAAGCATTTGCCTGCAAATTTTAGGATGTCATTTCTTTAACTGCTGAATAATACTCCATTGTATATATAACACAGTTTGTTAATCCATTATTTAGGTGATGGGCATCTAGGTTGTTTCCAGATTGTTGCTATTATAAATAATGCTACTATGAACATAGCTGACCTAATGCCTTTGGGTATGAATGTGCATCCTTTGGGTATATGCCTAGTAGTGGTATTTATGGATCCTTAGGGAGACTGATTTCCAGTTTTCTGAGGAACCGCCATCCTGCATTCCAGAGTGGCTGTACAAGTTCACACTCCCACCGAATTCCTTTGTTAGCTCTGAAACCCATTTTTTAATTGAGTTATTTAGGTTTTGGGGCTTTAGTTTCTTGAGTTATCTTTATATTTTAGAAATCAGTCCTCTGTCAGATATAGAGTTGGTGAAGATCTTTTCCCATTCTGTAGGCTGTTGTTTTGTCTTATTGACTGTGTCCTTTGCCTTACAGAAGCTTCTCAGATTCAGGAGATCCCACTTATTGATTATTGTTTTTAGTGTCTGTGCTACTGGTGTTACACTTAGGAAGTGGTCGCCTGTGCCAATGCATTGGAGGGTATTTCCTACTTTCTTTTCTATCAAGTTCAGTAAAGCTGGGTTTATGTTGAAGTCTTTGATCCACTTGGATTTAAGTTTTCTGCAGGGTGATAGGTTTATATCTATTTGCATTTTTCTACATACTACCATCCTGTTATGCCAACATCGTTTGTTGAAGATACATTTTTCCATTGAATATTTTTGGTCTTTTTTGTCAAAATTCAGATGTTCATAGGTGTGTGGATTAATGTTAAGAACTTTGAGTTTATTCCCTTGATCCATAAGTCAATTTCTATGTCAGTACCATGTTATTTTTATTACTGTAGCTCTATAGAATAGCTTGAAGTCAGGGATAGTGATTCCTCCTGAAGTTCTTTATTGAGCAAGATTATTTTGGGAATCCAGGTTTTCCTGTTATTTCATATGAAGTTGAGTATTATTCTTTCAAGGTCTGTAAATAATTGTTGGGATTTTGATGGTGATTGCATTGAATCTGTAAATTGCTTTTGGTAAAATTGCCATTTTTACTATGTTATCCTACTTATCCAGGAGCATGGGAGATCTTCCATTTTCTGATATCCTTGTCAATTTTTTTCTTCAGTGACCTCAAGTTTTTGTCAAACAGATCTGCTACTTTTTCTGTTAGAGTTATGCCAAGATATTTAATGCTATTTGCAGTCATTATAAAGGGTGATGCTTACTTTTTTTCTTTTTTAGCCACTTTATCCTTAGTGTATAGGAGAGATATTGAGTTTATTTTTTAGTTAATCTTGTACCCTCATACATTGCTGAAAGTATTTATCATCTGCAGGAGTTCCCTGTAGTAAGAGGTTTCTGGCCCAGACTGTCCGGCCTAGTCTCAAGGTTTAGGCCTGCAGACCCATAGACCCACAGAGATACACAGATGCTTACAATAATTTTAGGCTGATTGGCCTAAGGCCCAGGCATATCACTTGCTAACTCTCTACCCTTAAACTAACCCATGACTCTTATCCTGTTCAGCCATGAGGCTCTCTACCTTTTCTCGGAGTAGCATAGTTGTCCTCTGCCTCTTCTGGCTTCTCTCAGGCATTATGCTCTGTTACACCTGTTTCTAGAGTCTTCTTCGTCTGGTAGCACCACCCACTACTCCTGTCTGCCTTTGGCCAATCAGCGCTTTTCATTAAACTAGTGGGTGGGACAACTATTTACAATGGGACAACATAATCCCCCTACAGTTCCCTAGTAGAATTTTGGTGGTTATTTATGTACATGATCATATCATCTCAAATTGGAGATAGTTTGATTTTTTTCCTTTCCAATTTCTATCCCCTCAATCTTTCTTTGTTCTTATTGCATTAGCTAAAACTTTGAGAACTACATTGAACAACTAAGGAGAGAAGGACAGCTTATTTTGTTCCTTAATTTATTGGGATTGCTTTGAGTGTTTCCCCATTTAGTTTGATGTTTGCTGACTATATATCACCTTTATTATATTGAGGTATTTTCCCTTTATTCCTTATCTCTAATGGACTTTTATCATGAAGGAGTATTGGATTTTCTCAAATTTTTTCAGCATCTAATGAGATGATCATGTGGGTTTTTTCTTTCAGCTTGCTTATATGATGGATGACATTCACAGTTTTTGTTTGTTGAACCATCCCTACATCTCTGTGATGAAGCCTACTTAATCATGGTAGATGATTTTTTTAGCTATGTTGTTGTATTCAGTTTGACAGAATTTTGTTGAGTATTTTTCCATCAATGTTCATGAGGGAGATTGGTTTCTAATTCAATTTTGTTTTTGCAAATTTTTGTGGCTTATGCATTAGTGTGATTGTGATATCAAAAAAAGAATTTCATAAGGTTCCTTCAGTTTCTATTGTATGGAAGGGTTTGGGGAGTATTGGTATTAGTTCTTTGAATGTCTGGTAGACTTCTGCACTGAAACTGACTGGTCCTGGTATTTTTTTTTTTTTTAACTTAGGAGATTTTTAATAACAGCTTCAGTTTCCTTTGGGGTTATAGGTCTGTTTAGGTCATTTATCTTATCTTGATTGAATTTTGTTAAGTTGTACATCTCCAGAAAGCTGTTCGTTTATTTTACACTTTCCATTTTAGTGGATTGTAGATTTTCAAATTAGGACTTGATAATTCTCTGGATTTCCTGAGTGTCTGTTGTTATGTCCTCCTTTTTATTTCTGATTCTGTTAATTTTGCTTCTCTGTCTCATTCTCTCTCTCTCTTTATCTCTCTCTTTCTCTCTGTGTGTGTGTCTCTCTCTGCTTTTTGTTTACTTTTGATAAGAGTTTATCTATCTTGTTGACTTTCTCAAAGAACCAACTCTTTGATTCAATGATTCTTTGTATTGTTCTCTTTATTTCTATTGTCTTGATTTCAGCCCTATGTTTGATTATTCCCTGTTATCTACTCCATCTACATAAACTTGCTTCTAAGTGTTCTAAATCCTTCAGCTGTACTGTTAGGTCTTTTGTGGGATTTCCTTAGGTTTTTCATATAGGCATCTAGTGCTATGAGTTTTCTTCTTAACACTGCTTTCATTGTGCCTCATAAGTTTGGACATGCTGTTGATTCATTTTCATTAAATTCTATAAAATCTTTGACTATTAGACCATGTTGCCCTAATATGATACAAGGAGTTATTCCCAATTTTGTACCTATTGATAGTTGCTTTATGACAGAGTATGTGGTCAATTTTAGAGGAAGTTCCATGGGATACTGAGAAATATATATATATATGTGTGTGTGTGTATGTGTGTGTGTGTGTGTGTGTGTGTGTGTGTGTGTGTGTGTGTGTCTTTGGGTGGAAGGTTATATATATATCTATTAAGTCCATTTGGGTCATAGCATCTGTTAGATTCCTTTTGAGATTCTCTGTGGTTGACCTATACAAGGGTGAAAGTGGGGTATTGAAGTCTCCCACTCTTAGTATATGGCATTTGATGTGAGGATTAAACTTTAGTAGTGTTTCTTTTACATATGTAGGTGCCCTTCTATTAGAGGCATAAATATTCAAAACTGAGACTTCATCTTGATGGATTTTTCCTGAAAATAAATAGTAATGTTCATCCTGGTCTCTTTTGATTGATTTTAGATTCAAGATTATTTTGTTAGATATTAGGATGGCTATACCACCTTGTTTCTTAGGATGACTTCCCAACCCTTTACTCTGAGCCTGTGTCTGTCTTTGAAGTTGAGGTGTGTTTCTTGTATGCAGCAGAAGGATGGCTTCTATTTTTGTATCCATCATGTTAAGGTGTGTCATTTTAAAGGTGAATTGTGTCCATCATGAATGCTGTGGAGAACTGTTGAACTGGCTCAGGAATGCTCTGACACTGGGGTTCTTAAGAACTCTTTCAAAAGAGAGTATGCACAAATATTAAGTTTGTGGACAATCTAGACATTAGATGGGGCCCAAAGCTCAGTTAATAAAGCACTGTCATAGAATGCCATAGTTTCCACCATGAATACTAATTAACTCAAATATTATATACTTAATACTGTTATTTTTTTCTATGACTCATGATTAATTTTTTGGAAACACAATATTTCCTCGTTGTATCAAACTATTGATTTTTAAATTATAAGTCTACTGTTAGGATTATGATCTCAATGGTCTTAAGTCTTCATAACTTATTAGCATTTGCTTCATATGCTCTAAGGCAATCTCTCTAGGTAATGCTGTTATGATTTAGATAAGAATGATGAGTAAAGTGTCAGTTGTCTGTGTAAAGGGAGGTGTGGCCAAGTAGAAATTAGATCAAGATATTAATGATGTTATGTAGATATCCCAAATAATGCTGACAATTTGTGCACTTGGCATAGTCATTATCTAAAGAGCCCTCTGAAAGGTTCCTGTCATGATGATGGATTTGATTCCATTCCCTTTCAGATATACTGTTTATCTACTTATAAAAGTGTTATTATGGGCATACATATTTAGAATTATTGTGTTTCCCATGCTATCAATTTTACTGCCATTCAGATGCTTATTTCTTCTTATTATTTTATTAATTTTTCCTTTATGTTATATTTTTAATGAAACTAAGTGAAGACAGGACTCAGGACATTAACCATGACAGGAAATATTCTCTCTTTGAGGTATATACCTAGCTCTCATTTTATTCTTTTAGTATTTGAACTTAACATAAGGATTTTTAAGTGCAATGTTTTTCATTTTAATTAAAATTTACATATTGTTAAAAATATTCTGATGCACCTTAAGTAATATTTAATGAGAATATAAAATTTTTAATGTTTTTATTCCTTGCAAATTTTATAAATAAGTAAATTGCACAGATCATATCTGCCCATTACTCATCCTCTTCAAATTTCCCCAGTAGTTCCCATCATATTTTTATCACAGCTTCATATCATCTTTTTAAATTATTACTTTTAAGCCACAAATCTAATTATGTCTGAGCATATGCAAATGGTATATGGTGTCATCCCTTGGACAATAAAGAACCTACCAATGGTCATGCCTCTCTCTCCTGTAGAAGCTAGCAATTACCTTAATGGAATTTTTCCTCACTTGATGTTGTGATGTGGGAATATTTTGTGTATGCTCTAACAAATAAAGCTTGCCTGAAGATCAAAGGACAGAGCCAACCACTAGTTAACCATAGAATCCAGGCAGTAGTGTCATTCACCTTTCATCCTAGCACTTGGGAGGTTGAGACAGGAAGTGATATGGCTGAGTGGAGAGAGGAATATAAGGCAAGAGGAGACAGGAGCTTAGCATTTTCAGCCTGAGGATTCAGTAGAGCTACAGGTATGAAGTCTCTCTAGTGGCTGGCTCCTTAACTTTTCTGATCATTCAGCATTTGCACCAATATCTGGCTCTCGGTCTTTTATTTTAATGATTAGTATATGTGCTACTCTTTTGCAGACTTTATATTTCATATTTTTGGAAGAAACAGTCATATTACACACAGAACAGCATTTTACACTTCTCCCTATTCTCTGGCTTCCACATTTTTTCAATCCCCTCTTCTGAGGCTTTCCTTAAGCTTTGGGAAGCTGGTGACATAGATGTCACTTAACTATAAGTCAGAACTATATTTCTTCTAGCTAGCCTTTATAGTGCTAGAATGGGCTGTGCTAGATGTGATAAAACATCAGTAGTCTTAGCCGGTATGGCACTTTATAATACCGAGCATTAAAGCAAGTGTTGATCACTGATGCCATTTTGAAAATACTATTTATGAGGTACCCATCTTTTTAATAGAAGAAACTTATGACTTGTGCTGAAAATACGATTAAAATCCATAGATGAAAAAAATCTCAGGGAAGGAATTTTTTTATTTTATACCTATAAATTTGTGCATATCTCAAATTTTGTCAGAGAAGTTTTATTTAACCTTAGAAGTACCTAATTCATTAAACCATTACTGTTAAAATTGAAAATAATGAGTAAATATGAGTGTTTACATAGTTTCTTGATGAGACCCAGATTAATATTTTAAGGATGTGCAATCAAAAAGTGTAATGCTTTTAGTAATAGTCTTATCCATCTAGCTACAATAAGCAACCAAGAACAATGTCAAAAGTTTCTACTGTTTTAGAGTGACAGGGGTCTCCCTGACCAGTGATTCTTACAAAATTAACTTGTGCCTCACACTAATATTTTCTTTACTAACCTATGCTTTCTATAATCAGCATTGTTAAGTAATGTGAGGTACATATATCAAAACACCATTTTTTAAATATTTTGTTTGGCTTATGAGATATTGTGGTTTCATAAAGCTTTTTTTATATATACTTAATTTTTCACCATCTCCTTTTTCCAACACTATCATACTTGTTTTGAAATAACATTAGCTTTCAGTATTATTCCCAAGTCTTTCATGACACACATACTCTACTATCTCTTCTTACTGTATATATTTACTTGACATGGAAAATCATAGGTTACTATGTAGCTTAATCATGCAAACTTCACTTTTGTTAAGACTTCCCTGGCTCCACATTTTCTCATCCTCTGCTAACTTATTATTGTGTTCTCTGGATTTCTTACTGAACACATTTTTTAAGAAGTCATAAATAATTATTTCAAGACAGTTAAATGGTATATGTATAGCTTCACTGTTTATTATAGATAAACACAATTTCCATACTAATTTCATGCATATGCCTAATTATTCTTCCATAAGGAATTCAATCTTAACTAAATCTTTGATATTTAATGACATGAGCATTTTCATTGTTTTTTCAGAATAGATCAATATTTTGATTGTAAAACTTTTAATTCTAAGAATACCACTTTGCATAAACACACAGCACAAACTATTTAAAGCCACTGCAGAAATTGGTATAAATTGTGTCATAATCCCAAGTTAAAATTTATTTAACATTTTCTTTAATGAAATTCAAGTCAGCAACTCAAATGATAACATAAACCAAAGATGTGCAAACTTTCTTCTCTCATTTTTATTCTTTCCATCTTCAATGTGTGCCCTTGGCTGTTGCCTGGTGTCTTTCTGCTTACTCATGTTCTATCCACATTTATTCATTTCCGTTACTTCCCTCAATAAATCTCTATAAAAAAAGCACATCTTGACATCTTGGCCTACTGAAAATAACATGAAAGAGTATAAAATACATAATAGTATTGTGTGGGGTGTATGCGTGCATGTTTTGCAATGTTCTTAAGTATTAAAGTGTAAAAAGTAATTAACTAATATAAATATTTTTCCTTAAATCATCTTTTACTTTTCTTTGCTAGAAATGAATTATTTCATTTCTTCTTTAAAATCTTCCTACATCATTACATTTTCTATCACTTTGAATATCTCATTCATTGTCTCCTGGGTGGGGATATATTTAAAATTTAATAAAAACAATCTGAGATTTCAGAGGCATCTACCCACAGCCAGTCTAGGAGAATCAGACAGTGATAACTCACACCTTTAATCCCAGCCACAGGGAATATCCGGGAGTGGTGACCTATGTCCTTAATCCATCAAATCTAAGTTTGAGGTCATCTCAGTTTTCAGAAGGAGTTCCAGGCTCCCAGACAGGCCGTGGTGTTGCCATGACTCAACTGGGTGAATGAGGTATTTAAAACAGGCTTAGAAAGACAGAACAGGCAGAGGAAGCCATGAGGTGCTAAGCTGAGGAAGCTGGAAGACAGCTGGATGAGATTTGACTGTGGTGTTTACTCTCTGATATCTCAGCCTTTCCCTGAAATCTGGCTCTGAGTTTCCTTTATTTGTGCAATACTCCTGCCTTTGATTGTGTTTATATAATTCAACCACTAGTCACATCAATGTATCCCTGTCTCTAATGTGTTACTTTTATCATACGTCTTGAATTTTTTTTCTACTACATACAAAAAAAGCATGCACACAAACATACATACACTTGCAATTTTACTATTGGGTGTGTGTGTGTGTATGCATGTGTGTGTGATAATATGCACATATGATCGGGAACATTATATTTCTTCCTTCTAGAAATCCAACTTTTACAAGTTTAGGGAACTTGCTGTTCTATACTACCTTCTTTTATTGAGAATTTAGAACTACCCATTACTAACTGTAGATCTGAGATGTTTTATAGCCTTCTTAAAACTTTCTCCTATCTGATAATTTATACTGGAACATTTTGGTTGATCTAAATTTTAGTACATGAATTTAAATGCATTGTGTGTTGTACCCATCATGTTACTTTTTAATTTCATTTTTATATTTTACTTAATTGTAATTGTTCATAGTTTATGTTTTTATTTAAAATGTCCTATTTATGTGTTAAAAAGTGTCCAGAAAAATTGATCTTCCTTGTCAATTTGAGTGGATTTTGAAACAAGTAGGTGATGCAATCTTTTACCTGTCTATGAGGATGTTTTTAGAGAAGTTTAAATGGGCTGGAAATACTGACCATGAACTGATATATACGAGAATGAATAAAAATAGATAATAGAACACTAGCATGCCTTACTTGCTGTTTCCTGCACAGCCCAGATATGAGGAAACTCAGCTGCTTACTTCTGCAGCAATAAAGCTTTCCCCACCAGGGTGGGTACCCTCTAAATATAGAACCAAAATAAATCCTTCCTTATGTAGGCATTTCTCAGCTATATTATCACAACAGACATCTCTAGTGCACCATCTATCTTTTAGTTCTTTGAACCTCATTTTCTTTAAATGTTTGAAACAATCCTTTCAATGTCTGTGTCTATAAAATTTAGTAGATGAACACTCAAAGTCAATTTTTAATGGTTGTGGTTTGCTTGTTACTTGTTTGTTATTTAAGTCAAATTTCTGAAGTATTTGCATGTTTAGAATTTTTTAATTGAAAATTAAACTATAACATGTCATGGATTCTAGATTCTCCTGTGTTCTTCTGATTACAGTTAATATGATGTTCTCATGGGCATTTAGCATTTTTAGTAACTTTTGCTCTGTAGTGTATGCAGATAGAACTCTGTGTCTATCATATCTCTATGTATTTTAGTTGTCAGCCAAAGTTGCAATTATAGAATGAGATGACTATTATTGGTATTCAACTTAAATATATTTATAATTAACTGAAAAACAAATGGTTGAGTCTACCTGTGAGGAAATTTTTTTCTTAATTAAATTATTTAAGTGGGATGACCCACTTTTGCCCAAGAAATTTTGAGGTGGGGAGATGTATCTTTACTCCAAACATTTTGATCTACCTTTAATCTGGGGCATATAGCTGATAGCCTATAAAAGGACATGAAGTAAGGAAGTTTGCTCCCTTTGCCTGCTTTCCATTCTGGCAAGTCCATTCCATCTCTGGCATTGGAGCCTATTTCTTTGGGATTCTGGCATATACTGAAGACCAAAAATGCTGTGCTATAATGACTGAATAATTACTGGATTCTTGGACTTTCCGTGAGTAAACAGCCATTGGTGGGCTAGCTGAATCACAGCCTGTAAGCCATTCTAAAAAATCTAATTCTGATGGATTATAGATTGAAAATAGAGATAGATAGATAGATTGATTGATTGATTTATGCTATCAGATGTTTATCTAAAGATCCTTGACTATGGAAATTGTGATCCTCAATGTTTCAAAGTTTCTTCCTTAATTAATCAATTTCTCTCATTGCTCTTCTCTAATGCCTTGAGTTTAGAAAGAATCCATTGTCTGATCCTGAGCCTCCATGCACTTGACAATCAAATTCCACCAAAGAGAATCAAGTACTCAGATATCAATTTGTAGATTTCTGTTATTCAGTGACAAACATTTATTTTATAGTTTTTTAATTTTAATTTCTGCAGTTTATTGAGTGTTCTGTGTTTGTAACTTAGTAAACAGCCAAGAATTTTTGTTACAAAATAAGGTATATAATTAATCAGTGGTTTGCTTATTTTGAAATATTCTCTATTTTTTGTTTTACTTGACTGCCTTATTACCTTTCATCTAAACCAATAAAGTTATTTTGCAGAACGCTACCTGTGGATGGTGGGGAAGACTTCAAAGTAGTTCTGCTCATTTTATAGTACAGTAACAATCTTGGAAGCATAAGGTCTTGTTTTGTTTTGTTTTTCAGGCCCAACCTGCTGCTTGTTATTTTGCAGTACCTTTAAATGGTTGTTTCTTTTTATTAATATGATTCAGTCCTTTACAGTGTTATCTACAAATGGAATCACCTGTTTTTACCTACCAGTCACTACCAGAAGTCATCATCTTGATTTAATAATAGTTTCTTGTGCAATTTTCCAATTATGTATTTAGATATTTTTTATGCTTTTAAAATAAGTTTAGTGATTATTTCAAATTAGGAAAAATAATGTTTTAAGTATCCTTTCTTCAGTGCTTAAGAACATTATCTATTTTCCTTAAAAATGCTAAGCCCTCTCCATTAAGCACCCTGCTGCTTGTCTCTTTATTCTGTGAATTGTTTTTGCATCACATCTACGACTGGTGTGCACTTTAGAGATTCAGACTGTGTTCTCCTACCTCATCTACCCCCAACTCCTCTCGCCATCTCCTCTCTTTCCCCCATCTATTCTTCATTTTTGTTCAGAAAGGAACAGGCCTCGCATGGATGACAATAAAATATAGCATATCAAGTTGAGGTAAAACTAAATGCCTTTCTTTGCATTCAGGATAGGTAATGCAACCCATATGAGGAAGTTTCCCAAAGCCAGTAAAAATATTAGGCACAGCCCCTGCTTCTACTGTTAGGAGTCCTGCAAGTAGATCAAACTACATAACTGTCATATCTGTGTAGAGGACCTAGGTCAGTTCCACTTAGGCTCCCTGGACAGCACAGTTTTATTTTACACATTGTAACTGAGAGAGGTTAATGACTTGTCTAATGTTCTTTAGCAAGTCTGAAATACAACAGAAACTGCTTCTGCATGAACTACACTCTACTGTTAAAATTTACTGTGTCTAAAACACATTCAGCTTGCATCTCTCACCTTTTACATGCTTGGAAATTCAAGTTAAGTGTATGCATATTCCAAAGTAAATTTGAGATCTAAAATTATAAACATTTTTTCTATTAATAGTATGCTTTGTAAAATCAATTATGGTTATTAAGAATACCAAAATTGAGGATCCTCTGTTCTTGGTATGTGTCATTCCAGAAACATCTCAAAATGTACAGAATGTGACTAACTCAGTCTTTGCAATTATTTAAATATTTGTCCTGCTTTATTTGGCCAACATGGTTGAGTTTACTAATTGTAGAATCCTGTATGGAGGATAAACAATGCCTATGTGAATTCTAATAAAGAAATCTATCCAAACAAGAAAAATTGAGTAGGCCTTTACCCCCTTTTGTGTAATGTGTTTATTTCCATGAAAATAGAATATTGAAGAAAAACTAAGTTACATATTAGAAAATATGGGCTTCAAGTCAAAATTTTCTGCTCACTTCTAAGTATCTAATCTTTTTCGTAAATATTGTAATTCTTCATCCTTAAGCACAGCACTTACAGTAGAGCACAGAGTCTCCACTTCTCATAGAAATGCTTGAAAGAGTTCTATTCAGTAGACAAAGGCAGGAACCTGCCAAAAGCCTATCATCAAACAATCCTGGAATATAAAAAAGAAATAGTATGTTAGGTCTGAAAACTTATTGTCTTACCCTACATGACTAATACATGTAAAGAAAGTTTTCTTTGATCTGATTATGGTAGGGAAGTGTGATTATGGGAAACCTGGTTCCCCCGGGAGGTGAGACCTGCACTGGAGACTGTAATAAGTAGTTGAAATGAGATGAAGAGTAATCAAAAAGTAAATGTCTGGTGAAAATGTCTCAAAGAAGGAGATAACATAGTAATTCTGCAAAATATAAAAAGGAGATAAAAGTAGAACCAATGAAATAAAGTCAGGAGGGAATAGAAGAAAATATCATTCAGAATGAAACAAAATAAATATAGAAAAGCAAGCAATTTAATTGCAAGAATATATGTACTTTCACTCAGTGGGGCTTTTAATGTCTGAGATGAAGAACAGAAAAATATTGAGAGAAAAGTAAATTAAGTTTGTATTGTACAAAGGAGTGTCTAATAGAATCCATAATCCAAAATCATGTATTATTAGCTAATGAAAGATTAGGTAGAATTTTTGGCAAAGAGGCCAAAAATATTTAATGGAAAAAAGATAGTATCTTCAACAAATGGTGTTGGCATAACTGGATGGTAGTATGTAGAAGAATGCAAATAGATACAAACCTACAACCCAGCACAAAACTCAAATCCAAGTGGATCAAAGACCTCAACATAACCCTGCTATACTGAACTTGATAGAAAATAAGTGGGAAATACCCTCCAACACATTGACACAGGTGACCACTTCCTGTATATAACATCAGGAGCACAGACACTAAGAACAATAAACAATAAGTGGGACCTCCTGAAACTGAGAATCTTCTGTAAGGCAAAGAACACAGTCAATAAGACAAAACAACAGCTTACAGAATGGGAAAAGATCTTTGACAACCCTATATCTAACAGAGGACTGATCTCTAAAATACATAGAGAACTCAAGTAACTAAAGCCCCAAAACAATGGGTTCAGAGCTGAAAAAGGAATTCTCAACAGAATTACAAATGGCTGAAAGGCACTTAAAAATCACTCAACATCGTTACCGTCAGAGAAATGCAAATCAAAATAACTTTAAGAAACCTTACAGCTCTCAGAATGGCTAAGATCAAAAGCACAAATGACAGCCTATGCTGGAGAAAATGCAGGGTAAGGGGAACACTCCTCCACTTTTGGTGGGAAAGTAAACTTGTATAGCCACTCTGGAATGAAGTATGGTGATTCCTCAGAGAATTGGGAATCAATTTCCCAAGGATCCAGCAATATCACTATTGGGTATATACCCAAAGGATGCACATTTGTACCCCAAAGGCATTAACTCAACTATTCATAGCAGCATTATTTGTAATAGCAAGAACCTGGAAACAACCTAGATGCTCCTCTGCTTAAGAATGGATTCACAAACTGTAGTACATATACACAATGGAGTACTACTCATCAGAAAAAATAGATTCTAAAATGTTCAGGCAAATGGATAGATTTGAGAATATCCTCCTGAGGGAGATATCACAAGCCAAGAAAGATAGACATGGGATGTACTTACTCATAAGTGGATTTTAGACAAAAAACAAAGAGTACCCAAGCTGCAAACCACAACCCCTAAACAGCTTGGGATCAGAAGGACCTTAAGAGAGACATTCAGGGATTCTCCTAGGATGAAAAAGCAGATAAGATCTCGTTAGCAAATTAGGATCATAATAGGTTGTAACCAAGAAGAGGTGGAAACAAATCATGAGAGAAGAAGATGGTTGAGTTAGCAACAAAGAGCAACAAAGAGGGAGAAAAAAAAAAGATGGACATCTCGATAGAGGAATCTAATGTGGATTTGGAAAAAGATCAGGTGCTAGGGAAACCTCCAAGAACTCACAGGATGACCCTGGCTAGGTCTCCAACCAATAGTGGAGGGGATGACTAAACAAGATCTCCCCTATAATCAAATGAATAACCACCCTAAGTGTCATCACAGACACTATATCCAACAATGAATAGAGGTGGAGGCAGAACTCCATGGCTGAGCACTGGGCAGAGCTCCTGTTCCAGCTGAGATCAGGGAATGAGAGTCTGTATGAGCAAGGGGATAGGGATTATTAGGAAAATTTCCACAGTGATGGCTGGCTGGATTTCTGAGGAGCTCACTGAATCAAGAAAAGCCACTGGGGAAACATGGGGAAAAGGAGCTAGGTCCTCCAAGGATAGGCAACTGTCAGTTGGCATGCACAGTATGTGGAACCTGGAATGGTGGGATCATACTCTGTTCTTGTGCGTGAGCTGGCAACTTGGAGCCCATTCCCTGCAGAGGTACACCTAACCCATCTTGATATTGGGATAAGGAAATTAGACTTGCCTGGAGTGCATGCACCAGGCTGAGCTGACCCACCTTGGGACCTCTTACCCTTTTGGCGGAGGCAATTAGGGGTGTGGAGGGGGATGACTGAAGGCTGACTGGGAGGGATTTGGAGGAGGGAACGTATGGAGAGCAGTAGGATACATGAAAAAGATTTCCTTTTTAATAAATAAAAAACAAACAAAAACCCTTCATTTTAACTTTTAAAATAGTATGTAAAGCTATTGACACATAATACAGTTTTACAAAAAATTTGTTTCTGAGGTTACAAAACAGGGAACACCACTATAGGAAATATACTCTATCACACAGACAACCAGTAAGTGTCCATGTGGCACTGATATCACCAACACCTTTTTGTTTCCTTTATGTAATTATTTGTAAAAAATGTGTAGGGAATGGAAGCTTGGATTCTTCTTTACCACCAGTGCCATTGGTTCTTTCTCTTTTTTGTCCTTCCTAAAACTATCAGCTAATTAGTACAAGGGACAGTGGGAAAATAAAAGTATCTTTTTTCATAGTTGGGTTGTGGAAATATATGGTCATGTTTACTCAAGAAAGACAAATAGTTCAAATGCTAAATACAATAGGGTTGAGAGGTGCTAGAGGAAGATGTAAGCCACATCCATAAACAGCTCTGGAGATAATATCTCTTTACAGTTTGAGTCCTTTGAACCCAAAGGAAGAGTATTGGTATACTTATCTACAGGGACAATGAACATTCCAGGTATAAAAGGAGCCTACTGTGGTACATTAATTCACACACATACTCCTTAGCTTCTGTATTTACCCTTTCACCAAGGCTCACTAGATTGTGTCTTAATATCTTCCTGCTTTTCCTTATGTTCACCATGGTAACCACATCTACAATGTCTGCCTGTTATTTCAAGAGTCCTTAATAATTCCCTTCTCTCTACCATTTTTTTCTAGTATCTATATTGCTACCAAGTATATCCTTCTAAATGCAAATCCTATCTAATTATCTTCCCATTTAAAACAAAAGCTCCCTGTTACATTCACTCTAGTTTCTGGATCTGATGTAACAGAGAGCAAGCCCTTCCTGCTTTACTTCAATCTCTATCCAGTGCTGCTCAACTGGTCACATACAGTTTTATTTCTGGGTTGATAGATACTTTGCAATTCAGTAAAGGGGTTTTATTAATTCAAGGCCCATAATTTTTCTATTTTACCAGTTTTTCCTAGAGGATTTTTCCTTGCTTTCACTTACCTATCAAGACCCCACTAAATATTTTCTCTCTAGGAAGTCTGCTTTCAGCTTCCCTTCGAATACATTGAATAATTAACTGTTCCCTTTTATCATTCACGTCTTTTTGCTAACTTCACCATTTCATCAATAGTAATTGTAGTGTCTTATAACTATTTAATATGATGATCTTCAATTATTGTAAAGATCATGGAGAAAATGAAAACTGTCTACCTTAGTGATCACTTATCCAAAAAGTCTTCTGTGAGCTCTCACATGAAAAGTTGGCATGAGCAACAAAGGATAACTCAGGTTAGGGATGAAGCTTAATGGTAACTTAGAATATTTCCCTAGAATATATTAGACAATGGGTTCTAGTCCCAACAGTTCTAAAAATATGCCAATGACATGGTATCAAAGCCTAAATGCAGAGTGTTTTTTTTTTTGTTTTGTTTTTTGTATCCAAGTTACTCATCATATAGGCTATGATAGCTGCTAATTTGCCAATTTCAAAGACAAATTACAATTCTCAATTCATAGACTTAGTAAAGATTTAAGATAGAGGGAACAATTACAAGTTGGATTGATGAGTCATATGTATGCCACATAAGACATTCAGTTTAATTCCAGAAGTATTGATTAGATACTTGTGTGTATCTAATCTTGTACTAAGCAATTAACCAAGTGTTTACTTCAATAGAGATGCCCTACTTTATTCAAGGTCAATTTCTCCAGTCTATAGATGAGCATACATTTGTCTTTTTGTAACTGTACTTTATACCACATGCTTAAAGGTTATATCAAGAAATCCATGCTACACTGAGGTCTGAGACCTGTACAGAGCATATAATTCTGACAGAGACTTGGCTTTGGGTCCTGATGGATGCTAGACTTTAGTCTGTTTTATAATAAGGGGAACTAGCTTCAGACAAAGTCATTATATCTCTGTTCTGCCATCTAAAAACTACAATAAATGGTCTAAGTGTTTTCACCTACATCTTAAATAAAATGGTCTGTAGCTTACTTCTCAAAATTAACTTCAAAGATATTAGCTTTCATTTTCTGGTTTGGTTGGTTGATTTTATGGTTTGCTGGAATTGAAGCATTTCTTCTAGCTTTATGCATGTAAACATCATCAGCAGTTTCTAGTATATTAAGAGTTTTCTTCTCAAATTAATTATACAGCTTCTTTTGGAAGGGAAGATCACTCCTTGGGGTCAAGAAAGAGCCTTGGAAGGAACCTGATTCTGGGATCAAGATTAGTTTGATTCTATTCCCATTGACAAGAAGTAGAGAGGTTAGATTTTAATAGAATCTACAGTACAGTCTAACTTCAAATTAAATTTGTGCAAACAGTTTAGTTTGGGTCTGTAGGGAGATATACTATCCTTATGCATATCTTTAATCAAGGTGTAAATATATAAGAAAATTAATACCTAGAAGGTTGGTATTATGAAGTTTCCATGATTATAAAGCAGCACTGGCAACAACAAAGCACTGTATACAATACCAACAATGAAAGAACAACCTTAAGGAAAAGTGGTGGGCTAGGTATGGTAGAACACACCTTAATCCTAATGCTTATGGGACAGAAGATTGAGTTCTCTGTGAGTTCAACCTTAGTCTGGCCTACATTAAAAAAAAATTCTAAACCATCTAGAACTACATGATGAGTTTGTCTCAAAAGAATATATGCACATACCCGTTACCTGTAGAATCCAGAACAGGATGTCAGAATTACAAATGAAGGCAAAATATTTGTAAGCCATATTGTAGGTGTAGTGGATTGGACCCTTTGTCATAACAGCAAATATTCTTCACCATTGAGCCATCTCCTCATCCATCTGTTTACTTCTATATGATTTAAGAAAGCTTAGATATAAGACTGAATCAAGTTAAAGGTGGCAATTGGTAGACTTGTTTGTCTTGCAGTCTGTCATGTCTTCTTATTTCTCCATAAATCCAAAAATATTGTGTTTTAATCAGATTTATTAAGTTGTATATTTGTTTGTTTGTTTCCAGATTCCTTGTAAAATTTCCTAAGAGTTCACAGGAAAGCTTGATGTATCCACTGAAACTGTCCAACAACCATCTCCAAGCAAATTCCCAAGGAAGTCTGTTCTCTTAATGGTCTCCCACAGATGTTTGAAGTTTTCCACCATCTCTTTATCAGATTTACTAAAATGTGCACCATATAGATTTCCCTGAAGCAGTTCATTTTGGTCAGTGATTAAAACAAAATGTATTGGATAATTTCTGTCCAATTATTTTCCCAACTTCTCCATTTCTACCATCCTAACACCATAGCAGATTTCCTTGACTACAATTTATAGCCTTTCTCTCTTGTTTTCCTTTATACAACCCCTGAGATAAACTCAGAAGTCCCAGCTAAGGAAGGGGAAGTTTGCATACTTAGCAAACATATGCAAATATGGTGACAAATTTATCTACACTTGACAGAAATGTCAGGACATAAATAAAAAAAAATAAAAATAAAAATAAAAAAAAAACAGCAACTCAAGATATTTTTGACCACTGGATGATAGAGTTCAGAAAATTATTTTTCTTTCTGTAGTTTTTCATTTTATCTGTTCTCATATGATCTTCAGAAATTTCTGAAATATGACAAAATTATCAAAGTAGGCTACAATAGTACAGAATTTCTTGAAGAAGCTATGAACAAAAGCAAATTTATTATTCCTCAAAAGATTGGAACTTACCCTAGCATCTTCCCCAGAACCTTAATGGTACAATAAGTGTCCAGGTGGCTTGGCATTTGAATTCTAAATAAATTTATCCTTCCATGATCCATTTCTCATTTAACTATTTTCTTATGATACTTTCTGAGAAATAATTTACATTTCTTCCATGTGTCCCTTGTAAAGACTTATGAAGATTAACTCTCATCAGGGTTTGTATAGTAATTATTATTTCAATCACATTTTTGCATGGCATATAGTCTTGCGGAGTGTTGCAATGAATGTAAAGCAAGGATACACAGATTATCTTGTTGATTCTGTGGTATTACACAGGTGTTCCTTCCTTCACTTCTTCAGAAGGGCATGACACACCACATCTCTTTAACCAAACTCATCTGTTGGGAATAAGTGGGGCATTTATATTTTGTGCTATTGATGGCAGTAGGATCAATGTTTCTGCAAGATAATTCTGTGAAGATCATAGAAAAGTGAAACTGTTCACATAAACAGATCAGGAGACACAAAAAGGAAAAGTACCCTCTAAATCTCTGCTACATATAAGTTGTGCCTGTTTCAATGCACATGCTATTGTGGCTTATATTTTGCTATACTATTACAGACTACATCTTCATCTGCCACAAGACTCTGGGCTTGAAAAGAAAAGTAAATCTGCCTTTTATGTGTACCCTCAATAAAGAATGACACAGTTTTCAGTGATGCTAAATAAATGCATTAAATTTTCACATTGACAGTTTCATACACACGTGTGTGCATGTGTGTGTGTACTATAAAACTCTAATTACTTTCTCCCCATCCTTTCTTATTTTCTTTTCACATCTACCAATCCCATCCTTAATTCACACAAATCTCTTTTTCACGTTTATGTCTTTATGTTTTGTGAGTTTAAATAGGACTATCTGTGGTAAGCCATGACCTTTTTTGTTGGTTGAACAAATCTCACAGGAGTTTCATATCAGATATTCTGAATATCAGATATTTACATTATGATTCATAATAGTAACAAAATTACACTTATGAAGTAGCAACAGAAATAAATTTTTAGTTGGGAGTGACCAGTGTAGTTAAGGAACTGTTTTAAAGTGTTGAAGCATTATAAGTGTGAGAACCATTGCATTGGAGCTTTGTAAGCTCTCCACTGAGTACACCCCTAAAGATGATGATGTACCCTGTCCTTTAAACAACCTCTGGTTTATAGACTTTATACAAATGTGTGTAAAATGTGATTCATGAACTGTTTGCATGTGTAGCAAGATAAATATGGATTGTGCCAAACACAGTTGAAGATAATGTAGAGTTCTGATATCCACTGGTATAACTTAGTTTTCCTTTCAAAAGTTCACATCTACTTCTCCCTTTTTGTTGTTTTTTGTCTGTTTATCTTATAGGCTTTTTAAAGTCACACAGAAATTAAAGATTAGTTCTCAGTCCAAATGACACATTTATAACACACTCTTGCTCTCCAAACCTTGGGCCTATCATGGGACAGAAGACCAAATTTTTTTGAGAGCAAGATATAGTAGACAACTCCAGCAAAAGAATATTTGCTATCCCAGACAACATTGTTCTACAGATGAATTCACAAGAGCTGTGACTGATTCCCAAGACCTGCACAGAATCAAGCTAGCTAAAACCCAGCATGTACAGGTCTCATGAAGTTCAACTGCTAGTTGAAGAGCTATGGAAAATTAATAGATGGTAGTGAGGACCTCATGGTTGGTGATTGGGCCATGAGTGTGTATGAATAATTCTGTGACCAAATGTGGAAACAGAAAGAAAATAGACATGATGTCCCCGGCTAACCTATGGATATCTTCTTGGCCCCCACTTCTCCATAGCCCTTCAGTGTCAGTACCACTTGGAGAATGGGTTTTAAACTCATGAACTCTTTGGGAAAAGCCCCATCCAAAGCTCAAAAACAATAAACCAAACCTTTGTCATCATCTTTATTTTTAATTTATAATGCATACAAAGCAAGGTTTTCATCTGAGAAATAGAGATTTTCTTTATGTAATTTGCAATCAGAATATTAATGAATGAGGAGCACAAAAAAACATGACACTTCCATCAAAGTTTAGCTAGATTCTTCAACCAATCAGAAACAAGGAAAAAAGGGGTGGGTAGCATAACTTGCTTATAACTAAATTTCTTAGCCATAATGTCATTGGAATTTGTGGAACAAATGATGGTTTGTTTCCTTCATTTTATTATTCTTTATAAAAATATAATTTTTACTCATGTATATCCATGCTCGCCCTCCCTTCCCTTCTCCCAATGCCTCCCAGTCAGCCTTCAGCCTCTTCCCTCCTCATCCCTCCATCCTCTCCCCTAAAGGGCAAGAAGTGAGAATCCCATTCATTGCCTTTATTAAGTACTATCCCTAGCCCCTAGATGGCAATAGCACTCATCCCCAGTGATGAAAAGTATAAAGAACTTCCATACATCTCCATATGTATCCTTGAGTGTAAACCTGCCCATGAGTTGAGAATACTTGCTTAAGGTAATAAATTTGAACATTTGACAATAATAAACAATTTCTGCAGTGATTTGGAAGTCCTCTATTCATCATCTGTATCACCTGAAATGTTAACATTTAAGATTTTAATATTGATGTAATTTTTTTATGTATTTCTTTAATTAGTCTGTGGCCACACTCACTGATGCATAGTATAACTGGTCATAATTATATGAGCATTAGAATTTAGATTTCGGGGTCTTTGTGTCTCCCAATTACCTTCCTGATTTCTCTTTTATGTGTGTTGTCTAATAGAGTGGTATCTTCTCCTAACACCAACTTGAAACATGCTATTGGAGAAGGTCTACCTCTTTCACAGTAATACATGTGTATGTATGAGTGTGTGTGAGAGAGGAGGGAGAATCAAGATCCAGGTAGAAGGCACAGTTCTTCATCTATATTAGAGTTATTGTTGATTCCTCAACTTTCACCTTGGGTGTTTTATATTGTCTTTTTGATCCACAGTAATATAAATAATCTATGTGTTTATATATCCATTGTAAAGGGAAGAAATTGAAGCATATGAATACACTATTTTTTGCCTATAATCAAACAAAATTAATACCTTCATTTGGCCACAGTATCATAAATTATGGATGAGGAAAACATACAGTGTAAACAAACCATCTTTTCATTATAAACTCAGTTGTTTTTAATATCATCATCTGCTAAATCAAGGTCACTCTTATTTTATGAACTTGTTCCTGGATCTCTCAACTTCTAGATTTCTCTAATAATTAGGACAAAGTTAGTGGCGACAGATTCAGGAGGAGGCTATTGTAGCTTTGGTAGGGAGGGGGAAGTCAAAGTTGTTATAAAAACCTCATCTGCTTTAGAGATTCATCTCTACAAGCTGCCTTCTGACTCAAACATGTCTTGCTTTCTTGAGTCTTTTTCTTCAGGCACAGCTGCAAACAATACTTCAATCATGAATACAACAATAACAGAGGGGTCATCTCCAAATTTCAAAGGATATTGAAAACAGAGGAAATGATAACAGATAACACTTGTGGCCTGTTTATTCATCATGCAGACTAGAAATGCATTCAAAATTCATTCTCCAATACTCAAATTTCTTTCTTTGTCCAAACAAAACCAGTTTTTTGGCTTGATTTTTTTGTGCTTCCAATTGATTCTATTTAATAGGATTATGTTTTATGAACTATTTAATATTGTACCAAGGATAAAATAGACAAACCGATAAAGGACTATGCTAATAAAGCAAAAAGGACATGACTTCTCAATTAACTTTGTAAATATCTTAGCATAGCATCCTTGATTTGGTGTCACTGTTTCCCTTTATGATTGTAAGATCTTACCACAATGAAGCTCTTATCTTAAACACTGATGTTGCCCCAATGGTGTCTTGCTAACTTATGCTAGTACTTAAGGTAAGAATGTTCTATTTTTGTTCTATATCAAGTTTCCTCTATTTTGGTGATTTCATTTCTATAAGAATGGTATTCTTGTTTCTGTAGGAAGCTAAAGTAATTTTATTTATCTTCTGGCATTTATGGGTACTGCTTACATGTAGTACATATATAGGCAGACAAAATTAGCATACACATAAAAGTAAATAAATACATATATTTTAAAAGTGACATCTTACTATGCATCCTATGCTGGCTTTAAACATACACTCCTCCTGCCAAAAGCATCTGAGTTTTTAAATTACATATTTGTGCCTTTATATCAGCTAGAATATGATATATTGGAGGTATTCCTTGTGAAGATATTCTCTAATCTCTCTCAGTTCCCCAATAGCCAAACCTCAGCCAACATTCCCCCAGTGCCACAACATAACACTAGTTGTAGCCCATCCTCCCTGGTCTCCACACTTCCAGTAGTTTGCATAGACCATCCCCTCACAGACTCCCTCCTAGTTCTGTCACTGTGTCCCAGCCGACAAATTGGGTGAGCACCCCTACTCAACCACATGTCATGCTAGTCAGAAGACCAACAACTGACCAAACAACTTCTCCACTCTCTTTGTTTCCCTATTCCAATCTTCAGTGTTAGTCCTAGCACTGGAACAGCAAACTAGTATCAGCCTCTCTTTGCTCCTGCCCAAGTCTTCTGTGGATTCCACAGGCCATTTGCCACTTGACCTCTCCCTCACCAGCCTGCAACACCAACAAGATCTCTCTATGAAAACAGCAGCTAAGCAGAGCAGGAAATATATATGTATACATGGTATCAAGCTCTAAAAATCCAGAGAGAAACAGAATCCAAGAAACAAAGTACACACCAAAAAAGAGATATCCATAAATCAGAACTTAGACACATAATCACCCCAAACCCAGATGCATAGCTGACATCTTAAGAACATCTCCAGCAGAGCTTAGCTATCCTGTCATAGCATGTCTTAAACATTCCAGCCTCACTAAAGCACAAGCAAAAGAACATAAAAGTCAATTATATTAGGATGACAGAGTTAAAGAGGAAATAAATAAATTTCTCAAGGAAATGCAAACAATTAGAGAAAATAAATAAATTCCTTTAAAAAAATACAAGAAAAAAAGAATAGTTGAAGGAAATGAATAAAACTGGCCAAGACCTGAAAATGGAAATAGAAACAATAAAGAAAACACAAACTGAAAGAATTCTGCAATATTTTAGAAATGTAAACATTAATTACAAAGGAACAATTTCCAACTGAACACAAGGAATGGAGAAACAAATTTCAGGCACTGAAAATATGACATAATAAGTAACTAGATTAGAGAAAATATTAAATCTCAAAAATTCCTGGCACAAAATATTTAGGAAATCTCTACTAAAATCTAATAATAATGTGAATAAAAGAAGTAGAATAATAAGAATTGAAAAGTAGGAGAATCCCAGCTAAAGACTCAGAAAATATTTTCTACACAATTGTAGAAGAAAAATTACTATCCAAAAGACAAAGACACTTATGAATCACAAAATGCATACAGAATATCAAATAGATAGAACCATAAAAATGTCTATTTACAACACAATAATAAAAAAAACTAAATCATATAAAACAGAGAAAGAATATTAAAAGCTACAAGGGGAAAAAAATAAAGTAACATATAAAAGTCAACCTATTAAAATTATATTTGACTTCTTAGTTTAAAGCCAGAAGGGCATTAAAAGATATCTTGAAGACTCGTAGAGACCACAGATGCCAGCCCAGAGTACTATACTCAACAAAATTTTCAATAACTCTGTAAGGAGAAAAATCAGGTTACTCATGATTAGGTCAAAGTTAAACAATATACAAATCCAGCACTACTGAAGGAGATAGAAGTAAAACTTCCAACCAAGGATGTTAACTACATTCATGAAAAGAGAAAAAATAACCTCTCACCATGAAAAGCAAAAGAAAAAACACATACAAAATCAATATATCTCTCTCTCTCCCTCTCTCTCTCACACACACATACACAATATATACATACATATACAAATACACACACACACACACACACACACATATCCCACCACCAACAACAAAAACAAAATTACAGAAATTAACAATCATTGTTCATTGATATATCTCACTATCAATAAATTGAATTCCCCAATAAAAAGACATAGGCTAACAGAACAGATATGAAAACATATCTGTCCTTTTGCTGCATATATTATATATACATTGACATCAAAAACAGAAATCAACTCAGGACCAGGGATTAAAAAACATATTCAAAGCAGTGGACCTAAGAAGCAGGCTGGTGTAGCCATTTTATTATTTCTTATTAATATCTAATCAATGAATTTTAAACCAAAATAAATAAAAAGAGATAGGGAAGACCCTAAATACTTATCAAAAGAAAAAATTATCTATCAAGATGACTTTTCAATTCTTAATTTTATGCCCAAAACACAAGGGTGCCCATATTTTTAAAAGAAACATTAATACAACTTAAATGACATATTGACACTCACAGATTGAGTGAAAAAGAAAGACTTCAATATTTCATTCTCACTATTGGACAGGTCATTCCAACACAATCTAAATAGAAAAATACTAGAACTAACAGATATTATAAACCAAATGGACCTCATCAATATCTATAGAACATTTCACCCAAACACAGAAGAATATACCTTTTTATAAGAACTTAGTGAAACTTTCTCCAAAACTGATGGCATATTCTGCCCCAAAACAGGTCTCAATAGATAGAGAAAAATATCAATAATGAACTGCATCTTTTTTTTTTCAATTTTATTTTCATTAAAAAAAATGTCATCTCTATAAACCACCTTTAATATTCCGATCTCCTCTAAACTCCCTGCATCTTATCAGACCACCACAGATTAACGCTTGATTTCAACAGAATCAACAGAAAGCCTATAAACTCAAAGAAACTAAATAACTAGCTCCCTACTGAATGATTACTGAACCAAAATGGGAATAAAAGAAATAAAAGACTTTCTAGAATTCAATGAAAATGAATGTACGGCATACTCACACTTAAGTGACACAATGAAAATAGGGCTAAGAGAAAAGTTCAGGGCACTTAATACCTACATAAATATTTGGAGAGTTCTCATACTAGATTGATGTGGGAATGCTGTGAATTTCACATCTTTAAATAAAGGTGCTGTTTTGGGCCATAACAGGCACCATAGAAGAAGTAGGAGGAGAAATCAGAGCAAAGGAGAAGCTGGGTGGAGTCAGGCAGACCGAGCTGAAGCCCAAAGGAGCAACATGTAAGGAGCACAGGTGAGCCACGGTCCATGTGGCAGACAGATTAATAGAAATGGGTTGATTTAAGATGTAAGAGCTAGCTAGCAATGTGCCTGAGCTGTAGACCAAACAGCATAAAGTTAATATAAGCATCTGAGTCATTTCTGGGGACCTGAGCAACAGAGGTAGGTGGCTATGAGTCTGGTGCGGCAGGGTCTAGGTCTCTGGCTGCCCGGGACCTAGAAACCCCCACTACTACAAATGGCATCCAACGTGGATTGAATATCCACTTAAAGCCTGAGAAAGATTAGAAAGGGTTCTAGATCACAAAAACTGAGCAAAGGCAGCTTCCAAACTGTGTATACGAAACAGGTCATTGTAGAAAGAAAGCGTGACGTCAGCGGATTGGCGGCAGGCAATGTAAGCTGCAATCAGGCCGGTTCCTGAAATCTCACAGAAGACTCAGTAGCATGTTATTGGTTTAAGGTTTCTGTTTATTTTGAACAAAAAGAAAACAAAGACGGTTTCTTAGTAGCAGCATTTTCTTGAGTGTCCTTTGTTTGCTGGCCACGGACAGAGATGTGATCCCTTTAAGAGAACTTACTGATTCACTATGCGGCTCTTTAAGAGAGTGTATTTTAAAAGCTCTTATGGTTAGAAGATGTTTAAGGATTCACAATAAAACAGATTCAGATGAAAAGAAAAACTTGTAAATGGGTTACAATATGTGTAAAAGTACATAGGCTTCAGAGAGAATATAAAGAGGATAGAGAAAATCTTTAAAAAGAGAAATAGAGTAATAAAAATATAATAAGCCCCGTAAAGATGGAAAATAGACACAAAATCTGGATTTTGGTTGTTATTGTGTTTTAATTTTTTAACTGTTAATGAGCTAACTGCAGAAAGACAATGGATTGCAAATGCAATGGCTACTAGGTTAAACAAGAATATATATTTTAAAGGTATTTTGATTTTGAAATTTGTGTCTAAGGATCTATTGCTTTGGAAGAGTTCTGCTTTTGTTTCCACAGAAGAAGAGAACTTGTGAATTGCTTCCAGGCAAATATGGTTTCATCAACCAAGACCCCCTGAAAAAAATCTCTGATGGGAAGAGATGGCCATATCAGCTTCAAGACTGGAGATTATGATCCAGTCTCAACAATCCATGAGATTTTCAATGCCCCTTAGTCAGCAGGAAGTAGTAATAGAAAATTATGCCCAAATTCCCCAAATATTGTTTCTAAATATTTGTTTTCATTATAAATGGTTAATGGTCGTACTTAATCCCTTTCTAAGAAGAAAAAGAGGATATGGTATATGAATGGTTTTTAAAAAGTTAGATTATTGAATTTACTTAGATCAGGAAATCCACTGTTAATCTCAAAATATTTTACATTGGTATAGATTTTGCTTTATTGATACAAATTTAAGGTCAATTCTCTTATGCTGCATGTATTTTTCTACTCTTGTTTAAGATAGGATGTTTATGTAACTGATTTAGAATTGTAATGTATAATTAAGAAATGCATATTAATTAGACTTTTAGATATACAAAGATATATTTCAATTAGGTAGGTAATCTTCAAATACTTCTAAGACCTATAAAATATGGCATTTAAAGTATTTTAAGAACTTAGACTTTTTCTGGACAGTGAGACAGATTTGTTCCTGGCAGCACCAATCTTCTTCAAGAGAAAAATGGTCTGTGTCTCTGGCTGCCCAGAACCTAGAAACCCCTACTACTACACTAGATACTTGACAGAACACTTGAAATCTTTAGAACAAAATGAAGCTAGTACAAGCAATAGGAGTAGGTAGCAGGAAATAATAAAATTGGGGGTTGAAATCAATTAAATACAAATGTGAGAACAATACAAAAAAAAAAAAAAACCGAAAAATCAACAAGTCAGACAAGTTTTTAACCAAACTAACTAAAGGAAAGAAAAAAACAATTAAATTAACAAAATCAGATACACAAAGTATATATCAGAGTCCTCTAAAATCTAAGGAATCATTATGCCATACTATAAAAAGATGCACTTGAAAAAACTAAAAAATCAGAAACAGGCAATTTTCTTGGTAGATAAAACTTACCAAAATTAAATAAAAATCACGTAAATGATAGACCTAAAACACCTCAGAAAATAGAAGTAGCCAATAAAAGTCTCTGAACCAGAAAAAGCACAATGCCAGACAATTTTAGAGCAGAATTTTACCAAACTGTTAAGGAAGAGTTGACACCAGTATTTCTCAAGTTTTTCCACAAAATAGTAACAGAAGAAAAATCATCCAATTTATTTGATGATGTCACAGTTTCCCTGATAACAAAACCACATAAAGACTTAACAGAAAAGAAAATTTAAAACCAATTTCCCTTACGAACATGGATTTAAAAAAATACTCACTAAAATCCTTACAAACAGAATCCAAGAACACATCCAAAAGATAATCAACCATGATCAGGTAGGCTACATACCAGAGATGCAGGGATGGTTTGACATGTAAAAATCAGTAAATGTAATCTTACATAAGTGAACTAAAAAAAAAAAAAGAATAAAACAAACACAACACATAATCATCTAATTACATACCTAAAAAGTCTTTGACAAAATCTAATACTCCTTCATGATAAAAATCTTGAAGGATTAGGAATTAAAATGATAAACTCAAACATAATAAAAAGTTATTTACAGCAACACCAACATAAAAAAAAATGGAGAGTAGTAACTCAAAGCAGCTACACTAAATTCAAAAACAATATAAGGTTGTACTGTTTTAATATATAGTACTGTTTTAATACAGTACTTAAAGATTTAGATAGAGGAATAAGACAACTTGTGGAAATCAATGAGATATAAATTGAAATAGAAAAAAAACCAAAATATTGTTATTTGCAGCTGATACATTAGGTTAGTATACATAAGTGACCCTAAATATTAAACCAGGGAACCAGGGAAATCCTACAGTTGATAAATCTTTTCAGAACAGAGGCCACAGACACACACAGACACATAGACACATACATACACATAAACACATATACACACACACCCTATGACCACTAACAGCAGCAATATAACAATAATTAATAATCACCAATCATTAAAATATCTCAGTATCAATGTATCAATGGACTAATTTCCCTAGTAAAAAGACACTGGATCACAGAATGAATAGAAAAACAGCATCCATCTTTCTGCTGCATACAAGAAACACAGCTTAATATCAGTAAAGGCATGAACCCAGATTTTACAATGTGGTTTCTTGGTCCTGGGCAGCCAGAGGTCCAGACCCACTGACCTGCACCCCCAGACCCCTTAGCCACCCACCACTGCTTAGGCCCCAAATATGATTCAGATGCTTATATTAACTTCATGCTGTTTGGCCTATGGCTTAGGCACATTGCTAGCTTTATCTTTCATCTTAACTCAATCCATTTTCATTTTCATTAATCTGTCTGCCACGTGGCCTATGGTTCACCTGTGTTCCTTTTATGTTTCTCCTTCGGGCAGCTGGCTTGTTCTGTCTTGACTCTGCCCTGCTTCTCCTACCTATGTTCTGATTTCCCCTGCTACTTTTTCTATGGCGCCTATCATGGGCCAAAACAGCTCCTTTATTTAAAGATTGATATTCACAGCATACAGAAAGATATTCCCACATCACCCAGAGTGAGTGGTTGAAAAGATACTTTCCAATCAAATGGGCCTAAAAAGCAAGCTGGTCTAGTTCTCCTAGTATCTAAGGAAATATATTTCAAACAAAAATTAAACAAAAGAGATGGAGAATACTATTTTATACTCGTTAAAGAAAAACTCAACCAGGATGACATCTCTATTCTAAAAATCTCTGCCCAAATACAAGGTCATATACATTTGAAAAACATAGTAAAGCTTAAATAAAACATCAAGCCCCATATATTAATAGTGGAGACTTGAGAACACCACCCCACTATCAGCATTAGAAAACCATCTAAACAGAAATTAAATGATTATATAATTGAAATAATAAATGTTATAATCAAAATATACCTAACAGATATTTACAGGACATTTGCCAAAAAAAGGAATATACTTTCTTCTCAACACTTCATGGAATCTCCTCCAAAATTAATCACAGAGTAACAAAGCAAATGTCAATAGATACAAAAAAATGAAGCAATCCTCTATATCTTATGATATCACCACAGATTAAAGTTGGATTTCAGAAATAGCAGAAAACCTACAAACAAATACAAAGTGAATGACTCTCTACTGAATTACCACAGGGTCGAGGAAAATAAAGAAGTTAAGACATTTTAGAATTGAATGAAAATAGGTGCACAATATACCCAAACATATTGGACACAATGAAAACAGTACTGTGAGAAATGTGAATAGCACTAAATTCCTACACAAATAAATTATAGAATTATCATGCCACAGTCTTAACAGAGCACTGGAAAGCTGAGAAACAAAATTAAATGGATAGAAACTCAAAGCAACTCCATTACAATCAGGACCAACACAAGCATGACCACGCTTTATATATCTACTCAACAGAGGATTTGAAATTTTAGCTAGAGCAGTAAAACAACTGAAGAACACCAAGGAGACACAAATTAAAAAGAAAGAAGTCAAAGTATAGTTATTGGTGGATGACATGATAGTATATATAAGTGACCCCAGAGAACTCTGACAGCTGACAAACACCTTAAATAAGCTGGCTGGATAGAATATTAACCAAAAAAAAAAAAAAAAAATAACACGTAGCCCTCCTATGTGCAAAAGATAAAGGGCTGAGGAAGAAACCTGGGCAACAACATGCTACACAGTAGCCAGAAATAATATAAAATATCTTGCAATAACTCTAACCAAGCAAGTAAAAGACATGTATGAAAAGAACTTTAAGTCTTGGAAAAAATAAATTAGAGATAATATCAGAATATGGAAAGATCTCTCAAGCTCATGGGTTGTCAGGATTTAATATATTGAAAGTTCTAATCTTTCCAAAAGAATACTAAATATTCAATGAAATTCCCATCAAAATATCATCACAATTCTTTATAGACTGAAAGAACAATATTCGACTTGATATGGAAAGACAAAAATAAGGATAGCTAAAGTGATACTGTAAAATAAATGCACTTGTACAGGTATCACCATCCCTGATTTCAAGCTGTCCTAGAGAGCAAAGATAACAAAAACTCCATAGTACTGGCACAAAAACAGACAAGTTCATAATAAGAATTGAATCAAAGTCCCAGAAGTAAATCTGTATAACTATGGACATTTGATTTTTAGCCAAGAAAACCAACATTATGCAATGGAAGAGTAAAAGCATCTTCAATAAATAGTGTTGTACTAAATAAATGTCAGTATGTAGAAGAATGCAAATAGATCCATATCTATTACCCTGTACACAGCTCAAGTCCAAGTGGATCAAAGACCTCACCATAAAACCGTATACACTGAACCTGACAGAAGAAAAAGTATAGAACAGCCTTGAACAATTTGGCACAGAAGACATCTTCCTGTACTTAATATTAACAGCACAGGCACTTAGATGCACAATTAACAAATGGCACCTCATGAAACTGAAAAGATTCTGTAAGACAAAGAGCATTATAGATAGGACAAAAAGGCAGACCACAGAATGGGGAAAAATATTCACCAAACCCATATCTGATAAAGGTCTAATACCCAAAATACATAAAGAATTCAAGAAATCAGATATCAAGAAACTAAACAATCCAATTTTTTTTTAAAAAAAAAAAAATGCAGTTCAGATCTAAACAGAGAATTTTCAGCAAAATAAAACCAAATGGCTGAAAAACACTTAAGGAAATGTTCAACTTCCTTGCCCTCAGGGAACTGAAAAATCAAAGCAACACTGAAGCTCCATCTGACACCTGTCAGAATGGCTAAGATCAAAAACACAAGTGACAGCTCATGCTCAAGAAGATGTGGAGCAAGGGGAACACTCCTCCCCTGTTGGTGCAAATGCTAGCTTGTACAGCCACTTGAGAAATAAATATGGGCCTTTTTCAAAAATCTGCAACTGACCTACCTCAAGATAAAGCTATATCACTCCTGGACATATACCCCCCAACACTCTACTGTATCATGAGGACATTGCACAGATAGCAGTTTTATTTGTAATAACAAGAAACTGTAAAGAACATAGATGCTTCTCAACAGAAGAATGAATACAGAAGCTTTGGTACATTTACACAATATAAAAGGAAATTAAGGGTCTATAAATTGGAAAAGAAGTCAAATTATCTCTATTTGCAGATGATACAATTGTAAATATAAGTGACCCCAAAAATTCTACCAGGGAACTCATACAGCTGATAAACACCTTCAGCAATGTAGCAGGATACAAGATTAATTTAAAAAAATCAATAGCTTCCTAACACTAAGGATAAAAGGGCTGAAAAAGAAATAAGGGAAACACTACCCTTTATAATACCTACAAATAGCATTAAATATCTTGGTGTAACTCTAAACAAACAAGTATCAGTCTTGTTTGACAAAAAATTTAAGTCACTGAGGAAATAAATTATAGAGGATATCAGAAAATGCAAAGACCGCTCATGCTCCTGGAGGTAGGATCAACATAGTAAAAATGGCAATTTTATCAAAAGCAATCTACAGATTCAATGCAATTCCCATCAAAATCTGAACACATTTTTTTTTATAGATCTTGAAAGAACTATACTCAACTTCATATGGAATAAAACAAACTCAGAATTATAAAAACAATCCTGGTCAATAAAAGAACTGAAGTGGAATCACCATTTCTGACCTCAAGCTATACTAAAGAGCTACAGAAAAAAAAAAGAAAAAAGAAAAGAAAAAAAAAGAAAAAAAAAAACCAAAAAACAGCCACTGACATAAAGCCAGTCTTGTGGATCAATGGAATCAAATGGAAGACCCCAAACATTAACCCACAAACCAATGAACATCTGATTTTTGACAAACAGGCCAGAAATATTCAATGGAAAAGAGATAGTATCTTCAACAAATTGTATTGGTATTAATGGATAATAGTATGTAAAAGAATGTAAATAGATCCAAACCTATCACCCTGCAATAAAACTCAAATCCAAGTGGGTCAAAGACCTCAACATAAACCCAACTACACTGAACTTGATAGAAAGAAAGTGGGAAATATTCTCCAAGTTATTGTCACAGGTGACCAGTTCCTAAATATATCACAAGTAGCACAAACACTAAGAACAATAATCAATAAATGGGATCTCCTGAAACTGAGAAGCATCTCTAAGGCAAAGGACACAGTCAATAAGACAAAACAGCAGCCTACAGAATGGGAAAAGTTCTTCTTCAGCCCTACATTTGACAGAGAGCTGATTTCTATATAGAGAACTCAAGAATCTAGAGCCCCAAAACCTAAATAGCCCAATTAAAAAATGGGGTTCAGTGCTAAAAAGGGAATTCTCAACAGAATTACAAATGGCTGAAAGGCACTTAAAAATTGCTCAACATCTTTAGCCATCAAAGAAATGCAAATCAAAACAACTTTGAGAAACCTTACAGCTCTCAGAATCTAAGATCAAGAACACAGATGACAGCCTATGCTGGAGAGGATACAGAGCAAGGGGAACACTCCTCCACTGTTGGTGGGAGTGTAAACTTGTACAGCCACTCTGGAATGAAGTATGGTGTTTCCTCAGAAAACTGGGACTCAGACTCCCCAAGGATCCTGCAATATCACTATTGGGCATATACCCAAAGGATGCACATTTGTACTCCAAAGGTATTAGCTCAACTATGTTCATAGCAGCATTATTTGTAATAGCAAGAACCTGAAAACAACGATGCCCCTCAACTGAAGAATGGATTAACAAACTATAGTACATATACACAATGGAGTACTTCTCATCAGAAAAAATAGAGAGATCCTAAAATTTTCAGACACGTGGATGGATTGTGATACCCCTGATCGAGGTATCACAAGCCTAGAAAGACACTCACTCATAAGTAGAATTTAGACAAAAAGTAAATACTACCGAAGCCGCAAACCACAATCCCTGAACAGCTTGGGATCACAAGGAACTTAAGAGAGACATCAGAGAATTCCCCTAAGAAAAGATAGAGAAGATCACCTTAGCAAATTGGGAACATAATGGTTGCAACCAAGATTTGGAAACAAATCTTCAAAGAAGATGGTTGAGTGAGAGGAGCAAAGAGTGTGATAGAAATAGATGGATATCTCAATAGAGGAAGCTAATGTGGATTGTAAAGAGACCAGGTGCTAGGGAAACCTCCAAGAACTCCAAAGAAATCTCTGGCCTAGTCTCCAAAGAGGATGGGTTACCTAAACAAGACTTACCCTATACTCAAATGAATAACCACCCCATGTGTCATCACATAACTTACATCCAACAAAGAATAGAGGTAGAAGCAGAGATCCATCCATAACTAAGCACTGGGCAAAGGTACAGGACCGGCTGAAAGCAGAGTAGAAGAGTATGTAAGAGCAAGGGGATAGGTATTTTGAGGAAAATTCCAAAAGTCTGGGATCTCACTGAATCAAGAATAACCACTGGAGATCCATCGTGAAAAGGAGCTAGGCCCTCCAAGGGTGGGCAACTATTGATTGGCATGAGCAGTGTGTGGAGTCTTGTCGGGTTGAAACAAGCTGTGTTCCTATGTGTGGGATAGCACTTTGGAGCCAATTCCCCAAAGTAGCACCTAATGCAGTCTTGACTTTGGAATGAGGAAATCAGACTCCTCTGGAGTGGAAGTGCCATGCTCAGTTGACCCACCTTGGGACTTCTTTCCCTTTTGGAGAATGGGATAAGTAAATGAAAGAGAGGTGGCTGAAGGCTGAGTGGGAGGAATTTGGACGAGGGAAGGGAGGGAGAGCAGGAGGATATATAGATAAAAATGACATTTTTATATAAATAATAATAATAATAAGGAAAAAAGAAATCTCAGAATGTATCCGCTATGGATAATGGAACACTACCACATTTATCCCACCACCCAAATACAAGCAAGTACAATTAAAATCCCATCTGTCCTCTTTTCTCTCTGCCTTATCTTCAAACCTCAGAGAGTTATATCAGTATAGTCTATTTAAGGACATTGTCAACAATCCTCTTTTGTGGTCTCTGTTCTAAACAAAGAAACTATCTCCATGAAGCTACTCTCTGAAGCTACTACGACATTGTGTAGTAAATGTCATCTTTCCTTACCTTAACTATGTCTTTGGAAAGCCAGTCCTGTTTTTTTCATATGGTATGTCATTTGGTGTTTGTCACCATCATGCTGGAGTTAACAGCATATGGGATCTCACTCACTCTGAATATTAAATGTATCCAGTCTCTCTCTCTCTCAGAACCAAAATAAGATAACTAATAAAAATGTTTTCAATAACAGAGGGTCATATAAATGTCAAATACAATAATGATTCCTCATTTTGAAGTTCTGTGATGTGACTACTTTACCAGCATCATGAATGTAAGGAAGGAAAGGCAAGGCCTGGTGCACAAGTAATTAGAAATAGTTTCTCAAGATTCATTTCAAATTACCCTATTAAAGGTGAGCACACACTTTTAGTGTCACCTTGAAGGTGAAATCAAGTTTCAGGATAGTGGAATTAGAAATTGTGTGACCTTTCCAAAGCCTTCTCATTGTATTTATGCATTTGCTTCAACTAACAATGAAAATAATATAAAAATCTACCAGAATAAAGTTACCTAAATCAGTTACAGATAGCTGTTTGATCAAGCAGAGGTAATTTTTATCATTTTTAAAAGCTTTAGTTTTCATAAAGAAAGGAAAATGGGACATGTTTTTTTGCTTCTGTTTTTGAGAGGAAAAAAGCATATGTTTTTTTAATTTGAAGTGGAGAATTAATGGCGTTATCTCCTGAGAATTGCTGCACTACAGTGAATTGTAGAAAAAGCATTTACTTGCAAGCTTTCTGGTAAATTTTTCTGACTTAGAGAATTAGTGCCATATTATATCAGCCTGATGCTACAAGACAATATGTACACACCCTGAGAGTTAATTTCTAGAGCCTCTTTTACTAGATCGCCTTGTTTTATTTGTTTATATTATTGATTTAGAGAAAATCATTCAGTGAATATTGAGTGTTTCTCTAAACAAGAAGGTGATAAAATATGGCAGGGAAGCAGAGGGTTACAATGTAACTGGGATAATAAAGCCTCGTGTCTCTACTGCAATTTGCAACTTACATTATCCTGTATGAATCTCACCATATACCTGAGCATTACGAGGATAGACACAATCACTTCAATTTTATAGTTGGAAGTGAAAACATGTGGCATTTAATTGGGTTTCCTGTGGTGCCCTCCTCTTGTACCATCAGTAATTGAACTGGTGCTTGGAGATTCACCAGTAAGTGTAATGTTCCTTCAGCATAAAGATGCTTCTAGATTAAACCTCAACCAAGCTATTGAAATGCCATTTTACTACACTTACTCTTTAGCTGACTCTGGAGTTAAAATCATGGCAGGAGTAATAACATTGTAAGGAATTGCATCCGAACAAAGATGCTTTCTATTGAATCTCAAAGACCAACCTGAAATAAACAATCTATGTAAGTAGTAGAATGTGCAAATGAACAAGAACAAAGGCAATATGTGTTTAAATGTATGAGAGGCCTTCATCAGAGAACTTTTTTTTAAAGCCTTTTGTGATGAACATAAAATTTATGATGTTATAATATTTGCTGAGCAAATACTATCCCTTCCAGTCACTTGAGTTGTGACCTGAATCACTCATTCAGTGGATAATTTCAGAGTTTTGATCTGAAGAATGTATGGGTATATACAGGCAGAAAGCTATGACTTGTACGCTTTAATAATTATCGGCATGAAACTTCATTTTTCCATCATTAAAAAAAATGGTTTAAAAAAATACACCTAACTTAATAAATATTTTTTGAATTCTATAATTTAAGATAAAGTTTTGGCAAATAATGAAGTTGCTAGAATAGTATGGGTTTTTTATTTAATAATTATAGTTGTTTTTAATATTATATTTAAGAGCTAGAGATACAAAATGAATAAGAAAAACATCCTAGTATTAATTAACCTTATCAAGACAAAGTCTGCACACACTTCTTCCCCTTTGTTTTTCTTCTTTGCCATTCCTCTGTTACATTAAGATTTTCTGGCCCCATCTGACCAGAGGTCCAGACTCACCAACTGCAGTCCCGAGACCCCTTAACCACCCACCACTGCTTTCCCACCCCCTCCTCCCCAAAATGACTCAGATGCTTATCTTAAGTTCATGCTGTTTGGCCAATGGCTCAGGCACATTGCTAGCTTGTGCTTACATCTTAACTCAACCCATTTCCATTGATCTGTCCTGCCACGTTACCTATGGCTCACCTGTGTTCCTTACATATTCTTCTTTGGGCATTGGGCTTTATCTGTCTGTGTTTCTGCCCTCCTACTACCTATTCTGATTTTCCCACCTACTTTTTCTATGGTGTCTGTCATGGGCCAAAATAGCTTCTTTATTTAAAGATTGATATTCATAGCATACAGGAATACATTCCTACATCACTCCTCTCTATATTTACTTCCTAGTATGCCTTCACTTTTTTCCAAAACATTTTCTTGTTGCATTTTCTTTCTTCTTTCCATGAGTATTCAATTAGTGCCTACTTTCCATCAGGGCAAAATACAACTGGTTAGTTTTTAAGTCTGTGTACGATGCTAGTCCAGTCTTTAAAGTAGGAAGAAGACAGGAAGTAGCTCACAAGCTATAAGTCATTCTTAACCTCAATTTAAAGATTCACCCATGTAGAAAAGAATCATGTGCATATAAGCAAAATGAGAGAGAGAAGGGGCACAGGTTCTGTGGAGGGTAAGGGAGGACTTAACTTGATAGGAACGATAAAACTGAGGAAAAGTGAAGAGGAAGGACAAATAGCACTAAGAATGTTTGGAACAGCCATTGGAAATCCAAATATTCTATAAAGAAGTTTATATATATATATATATATATATATATATATATATATATATATATATATATATATATATACTGAGATAATAATCCCCTCTGGACTCAGAGACTATCTTACAAAACTCCAGTACCTGGTGGTAACACCATAATTCAAGTTGTTAGTCTGAAATCCTAGAGACCACCCAAATAACACAGGTTACTGTATCTTTTTTTGTCTCCTAGAAGATTCGAAATAAAAAGCTATTACCAAAGATACTACATAGTTTGATCACAGGACTTGGAGACATCAAGCTGGTTCTAATAAGGCAGTACAGCCAGATAGACACCCAGTGCTCTTCTCATAATGTTGGTAGGTACTATGCAAATTGCTGAGAAGAGAATTTATTGACTGTTCTATACCTATGTAAAGTCTGAGAATTGCAAAGTCAAGAAGGCAGTAGGATGTTCCCAGATGGATAATAGTGGCACTTGTCTCTTGAGATCATATAATAGCTGTCTAATTGGACTCTAAAGCTGCTCAATTGGAAGGAACTTATGACTGATGATATAAACCTATCTAAGAGGGGAAGTTACTATACTGTATTATTATGAAATAACATACCTTCCAAATACCCAGATACCCTTGCATCTACAGTTTAGTGTGGCTGACTTATCACATCAAGGAAGCTTCTTTCAGTAGCAAATAGAGAACTTTGGAGTAATCCACATTTACCCAAATGAAAGCAATCAGTAACCCTGGAGTGCCCACAGCCAAATAGGACATTTATAAGATACCCCATTGTTGTAATGAGGTTTCTTCTTTGGCATCTGGGTCAGTCTGTTTTGACTCCGCCCTTCCTTTCCTACTTATTCTGATTCCCCACCTACTTTTCCTATGGTGCCTGTCATGGGCCAAAACAGCTCCTTTATTTAAAGATTGATATTCACAGCACACAGAAAGACATTCCCACATTACCCCATACCCCAGGGAAAATTGTAAAACAAATGAAGGGAAAATATAAAAGCCTAAGGATGGCTGCTGTATGTTAGATTCTTTAGAACAGAGAGAGGGTATGGGATGTTCCTCCATACACTCTCAACTACATGGTTGCCTAAAAAAGACCAGCAGATTGTCTTGTTAATGCCAGTATTATTGTTTTGTTTTTACTGTTTTTGAGAGCGATCCTGATTGGTTTTCATGGACTTTGTTGTGGTCATGATGAGTATAACACTATGTAGTGTTATCTGAGACAACAATTGAGAAAGTGACTCTGTAAGATTGTTCTGCAAGCATGGCCATTGGGCATTTTCTTTACTGATGATTGATTTAAGAAAGCCCAGCCCATGTGTGTGGTGTCACCCCTGAGCAGATAACACTGAGTGCAATAAGAACATAGGCTAAGTAACTCATGGAGCGCCAGAGAGAAAGATGTATTTCTTCATGGCTTCTGCTGAAGTTTCTGTCTTGAGATCCTTAGCTTGAGTTTCATCTTGGACTTCTTTCATGCAGAATCATAAAAGAAGTAAACTCTTTCCTCTTTTAGTTGTTTTGCTCATGGTATTTTATCACAGCACTAGAAAGTTGATGGAAACAGGTTTATTACTGTTGTTGATGTTTTTCAGGAACAATATACTCTATTACTGATCAGCAGCAAAAATTAATGCAAGTAAGTTCAGTGATAATTGGACTCCATAGAAATCAATAGTGTGTGTGTGGGGGGGGAAGATAGATAGATAGAGAGAGAGAGGCTGTAAATTTTATATTAGGTAATTTGAGTGAGCAGGAAGAATTTAAAAGGAAAGCCATACACAAGTTATTCGAACACAGTACACTCATATATGAAATTCTCTAATAAAATAAATAGTGACTAGTGAAACACTATGTGTCCCCAGGATGTAGGAGAAAGTTTCATACTATTTATTATCTCAAGCACAGTCAGCTTTCCAAAGGCAATACTAAGATTTTAAGAAATATAGTGAAACAAGTAACATTTGCTGAAGATACAATCATAAAACACACACTGCAGGAAACAGTACATGACAAATGACTGTTTTTTAAAAACATAAAATAATATAAAAGATATATGAAGTAGAAGATAATCTTTTCAACCAATGGTAAGATGAAGTTGCAAGATAAAGTATAGAATGATAGGTATTGCCAATCTCAAGGACTATGACCCTGGCTGGTAAGTATCAGCTGGAAACTGGAATACTCTAAGAACCATAAGAATTTATTGATGTATTGATGAGTGCAAATGATGCCTCAAACAGAAACATTTCCACCATCAAACAAATATAACAACAGTGGAAGAAATGTTATAGGATAACGCAGACTTAATGGACATAGTAAGTATATTGAATTTAAAAATCTTAATTAGATTCCAGTTTTGGTGAAAACTCACCAAAATTAACAATTTTGATCCAACTGAGAGAGACCACCTGAACACAGATTGAATATTTAGACAGCATCAGAAAATGGGCACAAATGTTTATATGTTCAACTTGGAACACACAGAATAAACTTATCAAAGAAATAACTACATCAATGTCCACTTTGGCAAATTAAAGAGTTTATTGAAGTTGTTTACACCAGTATGAGTGAAGGGTCACTTCTAAGAGAACAGAAAAGTCAAGGGCAGCTGGATCACTCCAGCATGAGTTATTACTCAAGAAAACTGTAGCTCTAGAAGTACTTGTATGCAACTTCACAGATGAGATGGGAGAGTCTCATTGCCACAGCAATCTTTTCTGATTTATCTAATCAAAGGGAGGGAGTGAACTTGCAGATCATGCACATGATCAATAGTTTCCTGAGACTTGGTCACTTCTTGATTCTGGTAAGTTTTATTTATTTCCTGAGTCCTTTTAAAACTATTATTCTGTTAAACATGATACTTCCTATTTCTGAACACTCACAGATGCTTATTTCTACTACTTTGGACAGTTATTAATCACCACATTGAATTCTACTCCCTCTTTAATAAGCAGCTGCTCTGACCAAGGTTGAAAGGAGTACTAATCTAAGACCATAAACAAAAATATTTAGAAGGCAGTTTGACAATATGGCAATTTTGAAAGACAACACCAGTATGATATCCCTTTGGGACCATGACTTCTGATCTAAAGAATTTGACCATGTTTACAGAATGAAGCATGAGACTGTTCCTGTGGGAAAGCCTAACATCCAATCAAAAGATCATATGGTTAACCATGTAAACTATCTTGCACAATAACACCAATAGGTAGATTTTGTCAAGCAGGTGATTGTTGTGGCTCACAGCATTCAGCACTGGGTAAAAACTGTTGATGTTTTTTCAAGGCTTGATAATATCTTCCATCATTATGAAAGAAACCCAAAAGGAAAATAATTTACTGGTCAGTTCAAGGCCAATGTCTCTATCCTATAATGAGTGTGTGATGTCTTAACAATGTGGATCCCACTTTTCGCATCTTGCTCTAAGATAGAATGTTTCAAATTAGAGGAAGATAATTCTCTACAGTTATTGCTTGTGTTGGATGATAATGGTGCTGTAATTAGAAAGAAGAAATACAGAAAAGAAATAAAAAACTGGAAATGGAGAATCATTCTAGTTTGTTAAGGAGGTTTAGTCAATTATTGGCAGATGGCAAGATCAATGATATTTGCTTCACAAGACTCTAAGGCAAGAATTCACAACAGCGGTCATTAGGTCAAGTACAAATTCTTGTGTAGCTTTAAAGTTGCAGGAGAACATCAACACTCTTGTTCATCAACACTCTTGTTCAGTCAGTACCCTGTATAAGACAGCCCAGGAGTATATAAAGGAAAAAGTGAATTATATAGTCATAATTTCCCGATTATTTTTCCAAAGTTTTCAACTCTTATTTTCATTAATTGGGGGTTTTAATTCCCTGATGTAATTTTTAGAGGAATTCATGCATTTAAACCATACAATACATTTTTTATTATTATTCAATGTAACCAGTAAATCAGATTCTGCTAGGTTTCACATGTCTCTCTCTCACTGTTCCTCTCAAGTACCTCTATTTTTACCTTCTTTACCCTCTCTAAAAAAAAGAGAATAAGACCAGAGCAACTGTTTAGTTTAAACAGCAAAAAAGAAAAACCATAAGTAAACAAAGAATTTTAATTTATCAAATGGCCATATTACAGAAGTAAAACTGAAACACATAAAAACAGTGTTGGCAGTATGTTTCACTCAATATATTTAAAATGCTAATTTTTTTATTTATTTTTATATACCAGCCACAGGTTCCATCTCTCATAACTTCTGCTCTTCCCTGCTTCCTCTCCCAGTCCATCCTCCATCCCCTCCTCTGAAAGGGTAAGGCCTCCCATACGGAATCATAAAACACTATTATTTTTAAAATGTAATATATATTAAAACATTAGTAAAATATTTTTCTATATCATATTTTCCATTCTACAGCTGAATCCTGGAGTTACCTTAAGCATCTGCAGTTCATTTTAACTTTTACTAGCCCTCTTTTATGTGCTCAAATGCCTATTGCTATATTGCTGCATGGCTGAGACCTAAAGCAATAAGTTATAGGCCTATGAGAATTTGAATCTGAGGTCTTAGATTGTTTTGAAATAATGAACATTTCCCTGGCCCAAATAATTTTCAGTAATGCTCAACACTGTTTCTGGAGCTGAAATATTTCAATAATCCTGCCATGAAGCACCAAGCTTATAAAGTTTTGAAGATGGGATTTTCTGCTAGTGGACATGGGATAGATATGTTCTCAACATACAATATGCATAAGGCATTTAAAAAGAAGTTTATGCACACTTGTCCATGTCTTGTATGAATGTGTACTTTTTTTAATTTTAAAAAGGCTTTTTTTTTTCCATGTACCCATGCCCACTCTCCTTTTCCTCCTCCCAATTCCTCTCAGTCAGCCTTCAGCCTCCCCCTCCCCATTCCTTCCCCATTAAAGTTCGAAGGTGGGTCAGCTCAGTCCATTCCAGGCAAGAATATATGTTCTTTCCACACAAATGCTGTGGAATATTCCTTCTGTGCATTGTGAAAATGTGTTGCTCTTATTGGTAATAAAAAGCTGATTGTCTGATAGCAAGGCAGGGTTTTCAGGGCAGAGGGAGTGCTGGGAAGAAGGAGGTCAAAGTGAGAGGAGTCTCACCTGAAAAGGAAGCAGGACATTCAGGAGAGGCAAAAGACAGAAGCCTCAGGGAAGCACACAGATTAATAGGGTTAAGTTTTAAGAGCTAGTTAGTAATAAGACTGAGCTATTGGCTGAGCATTTATAATTAATAATAAGTCTCTGAGCAGTTATTGGATAGGTGGATGAGAGAACAAAGCTGATCACATTCCAGACAAAAACTCCACGAACACACAACTGTCCTTTGAGTACCAACCAAGGTGAACCAACATCAAAAACAACTTTTGTCTGTGTCATAACCCTACTTACATGTTGGCACCTAGCATTTCTACCTACTGCAATCTTTTCTCTCGTTTGGTGCTCAAACATATGTGTCTAGGCTTCCACTTTTTATCATCCTGTTCAGTTAACTTGCTCTGGATCATTGAGTCCAAATTCCCAGTTTTCTTAAATGTGTGTGATTAGCAAGAGAGGTAATCTTTGTCCTGTTTTACCCAGGTAAGAAGGATTACACAGGATGGAAGACTAACATATCCCCATGATATAAAAGTTTTGATATCCATGCTCAATTAATCCTGTTGTCGTGACGGACAACACTAAACAAATATAACTTTATTTCATTCTGAACTTATCTAAGAGTCCAAACAACATTTGAGATAGACAGTGTTTTCAAGATCAGATTTAATACCAAAAAGAAAGAAACTGAAGTATAGGTAATTAAAGGGGAGGCCAGGGCCACCCAGGATCTAGGTATTCTGATCTTTCTCCTCCTTCCTCTGCACAAACTTGAGAAAGCTTGTCCAAGTCCTGTGATGTTTCAGAAGAAAATTTGGAAAATGTGTTAAAAGTAGAAACATTACTTGGTAGGGTAGTTGGGATGAATCTCAATTTAAGAAGATTCTCTTCTCTTGCAGTTTGAGCAGAAATTAATAACCCAATATTTTGAGCAAAGAGGAGAGGAGTGTGATTATTCTCACCACTACTATTTTTAAGATAGTAGAAGGGAGAAAAGAAGAAGATTCTAAATGCCAACTAATGCTTGAATTTAGGATTCAAGGGGAAAAGCTGCAGTCAAACAAAAATAGGGTTAACTGCCACAAAACGAGTATATGGAGTCTGAATATGGCATGTATTTCTGAAGGACAGAATTTGCAATTCAATGTCAGCCACATAGCTTTTGTTGAAGAGAAAAAAAATTAGAAAGAAAAACAGCAGAGTCTAGAGGGAAATCAGAGGCTGTTTATACTTTATCGTTTGTATACAATAAAATACATGTGGAAGAAAAATTGATCCTGGTTCATTTTCTCATTTGGATTTTATTCACCTACCCTCAGCTCCTTGGCTGAAGCCTGTATCATCCATGTTTATGTGAAATGGCCTGATGCTCTCCCCTTGCCTTTCAATAATTATAGGTCTCCCTAGAATGTGTCTTTACAGGGGAATTTTATAAAGGTTTTAAAGATTTTTATTATGAAGGATCCAGCCCTTCCACACTTAATAGTTTTAAAAGGTACTTTGTAGCCATTGCTAGTGGACAGTTATTGATTCCCTTACAAAGGGGAGGCTCACTACTGCACACTTACCTAAGTGCTGTACCTCAGCATCTCTTAACCTGATATAATAATGTTAAGAAGTACAACCATCTCTTTTATTGTTGAAGTGCCTTTTATCCCCATTGGTAATCACAAAATAAACTTTAGACGTATGGACAGTAGTAGGCAAAATTTTTGCATTGGTTTTAACAGACACATAGAAGGCAACAATGAACTTCATATTGTTGCAAAGTTTTATCAAGTTATTGCCAAACTCATTAAATAAAAAATCCCCTAATCATTTCTTCACTCAACCCTAACTTTGCTACAATATCCTTGGTAGATATGATTAAATAGCTTACCAAAGCATTTCCCATATCTCTTCCATTTAGAGTGTAGTGTTTTCCCCAGCTACCTTGGAGAATAATTCAAAGTGTACAATATGGCATATAAGGTGCTGGTATACTTTATTTCTGTACTTGGTCCTGTATGAACCTCATGAGATTGCCTAGCAACCTAGTCATTACACCTAAGAATAAAAATAGGAGACCATCACAGCTCTTATAAGGGAACTGTATTATCAAATAAAGATACTAAGATTTTAGAGCCAAGCAGATATTTTTTAACTCAGTAAATAAGATTTTAAATAAAACATTTAATGTCTGGAACTCTTTGTACAAAAAGGGTCACACTGATAAGTAAAAACAGATATAGAAGGCCAGGCACGGTAGCTGGAATATCATCAATATTCCATGAAAAAAAATTTAAAGTTCCTTAGATGATATAAATTGGAAACAGAGTGCTGTGATTAGGTTCTCAGGATGAACAGAACTGACAGTGTAAATATATATTAAAAGGGAATTTATTAGAACAGCTTACATATTTTGGTATAGTTAATCCAACAGTAGCTTATCTTCACAGTGGTTATATTGAGAACCAATAGCTGCTCTGTTCACAAATCTGGAATCCTAGGCAGTGTCAGTGTTGAGTGGAAGGCCTGGAGGACTCTGGAAAAACAGATCTTCAATTCACATCTTATAGCCAAAGAAACTGGGTTTCTGGGTTCTGTGTTATCATGACACAATAGGTGGTAGTAGCAGCAGTAATAGTAGTAGCAGCAAAAGAGTAAGAAAACTCACTAGCAAGACTTGAAATCAGTGGAGAAAAAAGCAATGGGCCTCCATCTTAGATTACTTTATATGTGGAATACTATCAAAAAGTGGTGCCTATATTTAAAACAGGGTTCCTTTTCTTTAACCTAATCAAGAAAATCCCTTCCAGGTATGCCCTGAGAAAAATCTCTTAATTCGTTCCAGATCTAGTTAACCTTGACTATAACACTGTAAAAATGATAGTGGTAAGTGAGTCTGGTTTGAACATCCCCAATCTCAGTTTCCTCACCTACTAAAAAAGACCTAATGGGAAAAGCCAAGTTGGACTATTAGAATAAAATGTGGCCATTGACATAAAATGCCTAGGTCAATTCGTAGCATAAAAACAATGATCTCAAAATTCCATGAATTATTACTGCACTGTTCTTTACTCATTATCACAACAACAATAACAAAATGCCATTACACTGCATGTAATCCCCACAGAGTTGGTACTGTAGTTGGTAGGCTGTAGACAGTCTTCCTGACTTTATTTAAATGAGGATTGTTTCATGCTGAGATTTGAGCATTATTCAGTCTTTATCAGAAAACCTTTTGCAGAAGATGGTAATTAACAAAGATACGTTGTACAAATCCTAATTGGCCTTATAATAAAAACCTGGAGGCAGATATCGGTGTAAAGCTGAAAACTCAGAGAAGCAGAGAAATAAGCCACCTGAGAAACTTCTCACCAATGCTGAATCATCAGGCTCATATGGAAAGATCCTGTTTCCACAAATCCTCAGACTGCCTGCCTCCAATCTTCAGTCAAAATGGAAGGGAAGTGCAAGGCTCAACTCCTGTCTCCTCCTATCATACATTCCTTTTTCTGCCCAGTCATAGTACTTCCTGTCTCAAACTTCCCAGTGCTGAGATTAAAAGCTTCTGTGTCTCCTAAGTACTGGGAGCCAAGGCATGGAATCCTAAGTGCTGTGATTAAAGCCTGCCTCTTTTTCTCTCTTTAGATTAGATTTATCTTGAGTAGCTCAATTCAGCCTTGAACTCACAGAGATCAGTCTGCCTCTGCCTCACAAGTGCTAAATAAAAGGTGTGTGCTAACACTGCCTAACTTCTAGTTAACCAACTCTGTGGTTGTCTCTGCCCTCTGATCTTCAGGCAAGCTTTATTTTTTAGACGATTCACAAAATATTACCACAGGAATATTTACAAATGGGCAAAATACAGAGACCTTGGAGCACTCTTCCAGACTTCTTCCAGACACATCATTGATATACACATGAACTCACACAGATCAGAACAGCACACACAAGACCCACACTGTTTGAAACTTGACAAAAATCACAACACTGAGCTGGAGAAGTGGAAACAAACTCCTGTGGGGATATGCTGTTTCAAATTCAATAGAAACAGTCTGAGATATCAGAGAACAGATCCACCTCTTCCAGTCTTTGTTTGTTTGTTTTGTTTTTTACTAGACAGAGTTTTCTGTGTAACAGTCCTGGCTGTCCTGGCTTTGAATTCAGAGAGATTCTCTTGCCTCTGCTTCCCAAGTGCTGGAACTAACAGTGTGTGCCACCACTGCCTTCCTGGGAGCCTGAAACTCCTTCTGTAAACTAAGATGACCTGGAACTCAGATTGTATTAAGGGCATAGGTCATCACTCCTGGATATTACCTGTGCTGGGATTAAAGGTGTGAGTTACCACTATCTGATCCTCCTAGACTGACTGGAGTAGATCCCTCTGATATCTCTGACTGTTTTTATTAAATTTGAAACATATCCCCACAAACTCCCACTCCTGAACAACAAACTATTTGTAACTGATACCTTCTGGAAAAAGGAAAATCAGTTGATTTGTTTTTCCATGAAGTATCACTGGGAATATTAACCACACTGTAAGGCGGACTCCATTCCAAGTAACAGGTGGGCAATACAAAATGGAATCCATATTATTTTGTTTTGTTTTGTTTTGTTTGCACATGTGAGGTTTTGTTTAGGTATTTTTTGTGTGTTTCCTTTCTTGATGTTTGTCTGTTTTGATTTTAATTTTTTTGTTTTGTTTTGCTTTTTGGAGAAATAAACATGAAGCTGGATAAAGAGCTAGCTAAAAAGGATCTGGGAGGAGTTTGAAGAGAATAAAATATGATCAAAATATATTAAAAAAATTGAATTAGAAAAACAGAAAAATATTAAAATAAAACATTTTATCCAATTCATAAGGATTAATAAAAGATATTTAAACTTTAAAATTATTGTTGCTTTTGAAATATAACTCAGTATGATAAAGTACAATGATAAATATAACAGTCCTTATTCATAAGATCTTCTCCATCTACCTTAGGAAAACAAATATTTACAGAGGGTGAATATAGTACACACACGTGAAAAAACCACAATGTTGTCTGTAGGCATTAAAGAATTCTGCCTATAAGGAAGTGTTGAACAATTTGAGATGGAAGGTAAAGTGATATTCCACAGGATAAAATTCTTAAAATAGATCAAACTGAAGCAATCTCAGGGATAGCAAAAGTGTGGAGAACACTGGGGCACAAAGATAATGGAAAGAGATGTCATGGGGTGGGAAGAATATAAGAGTTTAGCCTTGGGTTATGTTTAATCATAGAATTTGAACAGCAGAGAGACATAGTCAGAGGACAGTTTAAAGAACAGTTTAGAAAGATAAATCTGCAATAAAGGATAATAGAAGGGAACAAATGGAGACTTCGAGCCCAGGTAAAAGGTTGATATAATAAGCCATGTAGGAATAACTAAAAGAACTAAGAGGTTTATAGTGCGTATTAAATGATGAGTCCAGATGTAAGAGAGGCTGGTGTACTAAAAGAGTAGATAGTTATACAACCATTAGTACTGACCAAACATTGTTCTTTTTCCCAATTATTGTTATGTTTTCTCTTATAAACCTAGAAAGTATTCTTCTGTCTACAGAAGAAAATATTATGTTATCAAACACAAATTTCCTTAGAAAATAATTTTCTTATGGCCAGACATTGTAGGTTTTGATGCAATCATCTCTCCTTGCCTGTATTGTCTCAAATGGCAACAGACTCTAGACACCTTCATTTTTCCTGGTGAGATGAGAAAAGAGAAAATTCAGAGACAAGCATGATGGATGAGAAAGCCTCGACATTTAATAGGAGAAGTACACTTTGGGAAATTTATGTACTATAGGATGTACTGTAAGACCTGGAACAATGGGCAAAGTCTTGGCAATGTGTTGCTAAAAAGTAAAAGCAGATAATAAGCAAACCTGGTTTTGTTGTCACTGCTGGTGCTATTCTTTGCTTTGGCATGTTTTTTCTGTATGCTATGAAAACGTGTTGCTATGACTGGTTAGTAAAGAAGCTGTTCTGGCTATATTGGCCTATGACAAGACAGGAGACAGGCAGGTAGGGAATCCAAGAGAGACAGAAGAAGACAAGGTCAGGGCAGATGTGTTCCAGACACCCAAGAAGCAAGATGTGAAAGTACCAGTAAGCCAAAGGCTACATGGTGATACATAGATTCACAGAATTGGGATGACATAAGATGCAAGAGCTGGCAAGTAAGAAGCCTGAGCTGTAGACAAAGAAGTTTGTTATTAATATAGGGCTCTAAGTAATGATTCATAAGCAGCTGCAGGACTGTGGTGGGAGAGATTTTTTTGGAACATGGAGCTAGGTAGGACTGAGAAAATTGCATCTACAGTTTTTAATTCTTTTCCTTTTTAGACAAGACATCACTATGTACCTAGATGATCACAAACTCTTTCTCACTCTCAATAGCTCTCTCAGACATGTCTTCGAAAAACTATTCTTCTATTCTTTGGTTATTAATGTTTTATAAGTAATTACTGTGTCAGCAGCTGTGATAAAACTTTATGATCATTTTCTTACTTAATTTGTACAATGGCTTTATGAGGTAGGTATAATGGGCTTACCATTATTACCAAAATTATTATCATTCTTATATTAGTATGAAACTATTAGCTCATGGAAACTAAGCAACATTCTCAGGGTTTAGTTGCTTTTTCAAGGCTAATATAGATTACCTGTGCTTAGTGATAGATATATAAACTCTGAGCCTGCATGTCCTATAAGTAATTATGTAATGCTTTATAGTTTAAGTGTAAGTTTTTTTATTCAAAATAACATATCTTTGGATATTTGTAAATTGATTCGTATAAAGTATATAACATTCTTCCAAAATATTATCATCTCATATATTTGGCACTCATATATTCATGGAAAACAGGATCATTTGTCTCTTGAAATTTCTATTGTAAAAGAACTGCTCACATTGGTAAACACAGATAAAGTTTAATGGAAAAAATAATGAAACTATGTTTCTTTCAAAGACACTTACAGCCCTTTGCAACAAACACTTCAACAAACTGAGTGAAGTGCATGAATGAGAGTATGTTAAGTGTTTATGTCCTATAGTGCAGTGTAACTGCACATGTATGTGTATGTTAAATGCGGCTATGTATATTGTGTATGTATAGTTTTCAGAACTGTTGAAAACAACTGCTGATGTATGCTGTATATAAAGGTGTTGTATATGTGCGTGTGTGAAATACATGTTATTCTGTCCAGTTTCTCACTTGCCAATAAACTTCTGTTTGATTTTATATGCTTTTCTTAGGGATTTTAGTTATTTGTCCTGTCTACTCCATATTAAAATCTCTCACTTTTTGACTTGGATGGGGATGCTAAACATTATTTAGAAATATTTCATTTCTATGCTTAATAATCTGTGACTGTGTAGTTTCTGACTTCATAAAATAGAAAATAAAATTTTCCAATTAAAGATATTTTAACTTAGGTTAAATTTTATATGTTTATTTTTCACTCATTTTTAAAGTGGGTGTAAATTTAATAAGAAAAAAATCACAAAAAATTCTTTGAAGTGTAAGAAAAAACCAAGTAGGAATATCTATATTAAACTTACATTAACAACATGAAAATATGCATGGAAGTTGTATATATTAGTAGGACATTTTATAATGTTTCAATATATGCTTACAGGATATACTATTAAAATTAGTATTCACATATTTTTATCTAAATATTATCATTTATTTATTATATAAATATTTAAACTAAATATCTAAGGTTTTTTAAGTATTAGATGTATTATTTTTCTCTAATTACTTTGATTTTTTTCTTTTTTTCCTAATTTTAATAATCTTGAAATCATTGAACAATGAAAATCTTATGTTAGTGTACAAACCAAGATGACAACTTCTCTCTGATGTCTCTGTTTAGCAAATGGGCAGCCTGTTGAACAACAAATATATTGAAATTAGTTTGAATTTCTAGCCAATATGTTTTTCAGCGTGCTTTTGTGGCTATTTGGAGAATTTGAATGTGTCCTCAATTTGCTGCTTTGCTTTGTCACAGTGATGCATTGACACCATGGTTTTGTGTTATGTTTGCTATCTGATGGCCACAGTCCTCGCTTCTCCTTCAAAATTTTTCTGAAAATTTCTTCACACTCATTTTCCAGATCAGTTTTTTCCACATCTTCAAGTTATAAAGTTAACATTACATTAACGTATTTGTTGGAATTACATTGTCTATTTAGTTTAATATACACAAATCATTTATTATTTATAATATCTAATGAAAGGGTGACTGAAGTCATTCTTTTATACAAGTCTTACTTACTTAGCAGCAGAGTTTTACAGTTTTGATTCTTCATAAATGCCATGGAAATGTATTGTATTTTCAGGGAGTTGATCTTTGCTATAACACTAAATGAGGTTTTTCTCTTACATTAAATGTATATTAATACAGTACAATTACAAATGTTATTTTTATTCATTAATTACCTTATACATTATCTCACCTATAACTTATTTTTGAGACTGTAATTACACATGATCTTTTAATGTTGATAATAATTTTCTATATCTGTTATTTAAAAACATCACATTTCCAAGTTTTCTCCAAATGTGGTGGTGAATACTTTAAGAACAATGGGGGGTTTTGGTTTTGTTTTAACATCTGCATTGGATTCTTTAATTTATAATTACTGCCTCCAGAAGAGTTAAGGTACAGTTTAACAAGGTAGAGAAGTGAGTCCTAATTTATGTCAATCTGAAATTAATTCTATTTTATAAAAGAAACATACTTGTCAGATTATTCTATGACATTTCAAAATCAATAAAATAGTTTAATTACTCCTACATTTTAAAAAATTATTTTATTTTTAATGTATATGTGTGTATTTGCATCAGTGTATACCATGAGTACAGGTATCTCATCTCCATCTTTTTAAGTTTTAGAGGATTTGGTCATACTCCGTAAAAAAGATGATAGATGGACGGACGGACGGACGGACAGACAGACAGACAGTCAGACAGACAGACAGACAGACAGACAGACAGACAGACAGACAGACAGACAGACAGATAGATAGATAGATAGATAGATAGATAGATAGATAGATAGATAGATAGATAGATAGATAGGCAGGCGTGGTGCAGACCCATCCGTGTAGGACTGGAACTTGCTGCTACAGTTTCTATGATCCCATGTGAGTCTTGTTTAGGTGATTCAGTGGGTCATGTTCTCCTCATGTCCTCCATACCCTCTGAATTCTAAAATCTGGCCTCCCTCTCTTCTGTCGGGTTCAACAGTCTCTGAGGGGAGGGACCTGATGGAGTGAGACCTCGAGCTTAGACACTTTCCCTCCCTCTTTCACCCCTCCTCTCCCACCTTCCCTCGTCTCCCTCCTCCCTCTTTCTCTCTCTCTCCTTATAATGATCTGCTCCCATCTATTGCCTGAGGAAGCCTCTCTCTCATGACAACTGGACAAGACAAATCTATGAGTCTAGCAAAAGATCATTAGGAATCATTCATTATTATTTTTTCTTGCGTGTTTGTTTCTACCCTAAGTCTATGTTAAACAGTAGTAACACTGTTTTCTTTGTTTTTTTTCTGGTCTTTAAAAGTAGTAATTTTTTCATGTTACCTAGACCTTTGTTTAGCATTACACTAAATCTGTCTGCTTCCTGTTTTGTTAAACATTTAAAGAAATGAATAAGAAAATCAACAACAAAACAAAACAGACCAAAGAACAACAGAAGCAGGTGTGGTGTGTGTGTCCGCACTCCCAGAGGCAAGATCGAGTAATTAGGGCCTTCCTGAACTCTTTAGTGGGACCTTTCCACCAGACCAGAAGCAAAACATTTTAAGTATGAGACATGTTATAGTTAATTTGCTTGAGTGTTTATTGAGATAATTATGCGGATATTTTATTTTGGTTTTTTACATATTTCTTAATAGTAATGTTTTATATATATATATATATATATATAGAGAGAGAGAGAGAGAGAGAGAGAGAGAGGGAGGGAGGGAGGGAGGGAGGGAGGGAGGGAGGGAGGGAGGGAGGGAGGAAGGGAGGGAGGGAAGGAGGGAAACTGTAAAAGACTTTTATTTAATAGAAAAGGGTCCAGAAAATTCAGTTTGTTAATCTATTTGATTAGGTAAAGTTACATCTATTTACTAAGTGGTTATGTGTATCAACAGTCATAGGAGACACTTTTCCATTTTGTCCCAAATGCTTTATTAAAGAACAAATATTGTCTTTTTTTCTTTATTCTCTTCACTTCCAACACCATTACAAACATTTTAGTTAATGAATAAAGCATTTTTTAAAATAAAAAACTTTTCATTATATTCATTATCCTGTTATTTTGATTTCAAAATTATTAATTTTGATTTTATTTATTAATTCTTACCTGTTTTTCATTAGATTTATTCTGTTGTGTATTTTACAGTCTTTTAGATGAATGATTATTTTCATGTTTTGAACTTAAAATTGTGTTTATACCTTATGCTCTAAACTTAATAAACCCTTTTCTCCATGGCTTATGTTTGCCATCTTCATTATTGTTGTAGCCTAGGTATTTCCCATTTTCTCGTGTGCTTCTTTTCTCCTCATAAAAGGTATTTAGAGCCTGGGGCCACTGGCAACTTTTAATGTGTTTTTAGCCCATTGCCTGTGTATTCAGATAAAAACCATTATCTTTTATCTTTTCTTAGCTTTTTAGTTTTATTATTTTTTGAGATTTTCTAAAAAACGTGTGTATCTGTGTGTGTCTGTACACACATGCTGATATGCACAAAGGCCTGTAGAGGGCACCAAATCTTCCAGAGCTGGAATTTCAGGTGATCAGCAGATGCTGAATTCTTCTTGAGACGGTGCATTATTTCCATAGCTAATGAGCCTTCTCAACACCCCATTTTTTTTTTATCTTAGTGTTAAAATTTGTTTAGGGATTAATAAACAACAACCACAGGAATGGGCTACACAAATGTTCTTTGACCTTGTAAACAGCAGATAGTTACTACTCTGTGGGATAGACTTGATCAGATCTACTTTGTTCGATATTTAATTTAAGTCAGATCTTTTTAACTGATTTTTTAAATGTCTGCTAAATGTATCTTGTAAAATTATAAGTTTATAAGCTGACCCACCTTGGGACTTCTTGCCCTTTGGGGGCGAGGATGTGTGGACAGGAAGGGGTGAGGCTGAAGGTGGACTGGGAGGGATTAGGAGGAGGAAGGGAGAAGGAGCAGGGAAAATACATAGATAAAAATAACATTTTTTTGTAAAAAAAAATGAAATGAAAAATAAGCAAAATGAAAATACAAATCTCTTTCAAAATTCACTTTTATAAATAAAAGATTTTGTAAAATTAAAAAATATAAGTTTATTTAGAAAGTCAGGCCAGATTGTTTTTATAAACTAATTTTGAGATTTTCAATACAGTTTTCTTGACAGATACACTGGGAACAATAATGTCTTAATAACTGTACCACTAAAATATATTTTTAGTTAATAACTATGTTTAACTTAGGCTTAGAGCTTAATTCCTGAGTTAATTTTGTTTGTAGAATAGTCTTTATTCAGAATTTTAAAATTCTCAGATGCCTATTTTTTCACTTCTAATTTCATGGTGTGTGTAATTCACTATTCTGGGTTTTTTTAATACAATAATTTACTTTGTCATGTTAAATGATGTCTTTTTGCTTAGTACTAATATTTATCTCATGATCTCATTTCCCGTTTTGCTAGTTGAATTTCATACACAATTTCATAATTTATGCCACATAATAATTTTCACACTAAAAAATTTTAGTTACCTTTTGCCTCAACCCTAAAGTAACAAATGCCGCCACAGTAGCTCCATTTTATGCAGTTTGTTTTGCGGCTCAATAGATTTTATGAACACCCCCTATGTCCATTTTATTTTATTTTTTAATAGTCTTTTTTTATCCATGTATCCCCCTTCTCCCTCTCCATTTCCTACTCCCAATCCCTCACAGTCAGCCTTCACATCCACCCACCTCCTCCCCCATCCCCTGTCCTAAAAGGGCAAGAAGTCCCAAGGTGGGTCAGCTTGGCATGGCACATCTACTCCAGGCAAGTCTGATTTCTTTATTCCGGTATCAACACTGGGTTAGGTGTTCCTCTGCAGGGAATGGACTCCAAGGTGCCGGCCCATGCACATGAACACAGTCTGATCCCACTCCTGAGGCTCCACATAATGCTCATGCCAGTCCATAGTCACTTACCCTGGGAGGGCCTATCTAGCTCCTTTTCCCAATGGTTCTCACAGTGGCTGTTCTTGAATCAGACCATCTCTCTCACTCTTTTTTGTTTGGTTGGTTTTTTGTTATGTAAGGCTCATAAGTAACAGGGTAACATTTACACCGAGTTCTACTGTGTATAAATTGCATAAAATGGCTTTAAAGTGACTTTATTTTTGAACTATAGTTTGTATGCTATAAAAATTTGGAGTTACCCCTCTCCCCTCTGATCATTAGGCAGAGTTACCATACACTGCTACGCTCCCTTCTAGCACTGACTTCTGCCCGGTATTGAACAAGGCTGGCCAGGTGTGGTAACACATGCCTGTAATCTCATTCCCAGAAAAGAAAGAACATCATAAATTTAAGGGCAGTCAGAGCTACATATACATCAGTATATTATCTCAAAAACTCTTTTATAAAGAATAAAAGGGAAGCTCATCTCTTACACCTCCCCTTCCTAGTAGAAAATGTAGTAGTCGGGAATAGGGATCTGAATGTCTTTAGAAGTCATTCATTGTCTTTGAAACATAATAATTTTCACAGTTATTTTGCACACTAAGTATATTTTTGTAAGAATGTGTGATAAAGTAAACTTTCTAGACTTCCTACACTCTCTTTTAGATGGAGTTTTTTCCTATTTAATTTAGTACTTTTTTCTATTTTACAACATTGTTTTCTTTCTAAATTTTTCTCTTCATCGGAAACAAACTTTCAAATGTTTGCTTTCTTCTGTACTTCATAGTAATAATATTCCTTCTGAACAACTTTACTTTTTTCTTTCCATAGTACCCTATTTGTTTTTTAAAATCTCCTTCCACAGTCTTTTCTTTTTAATTAATTTATTTTTTATTTATAAGTTTTTCCATACCCACCACTGCTCTCTCTTCCCACCCCATACATTCCCCAGAGAGGTCAAAGAATCCCAAGGTGATTAAATTTGGTGTGGCATTATCCATTTGAGGTAGCAGTAAATCGCCCCCCCAACACCCCCCGCCCAAAAAAAATCAAGTCTGAGTAAGTTGTTTCTCTGTGTGAAATTGTGACGACATATTTTATATTTAATAAAACCAGCCTGGAATATCAAAAAACAGAATCAGCCACAGTCAAGTGGTGAAGGTCAGAGTGGCTACTCATGCCTTTATTCTCATCACAGGGAATGACCCATTCCTTTAATTAATCCCATCATTTAGGAGACTGAGACCTTGCTATTTCTGTGAGTTCAAGGCCTAACAACCAAACAGTAGTAGTTCATACCTTTAATCCTAACTTTAGGATCGTGATTCAGAGCTGAACCCAGAAGTGTAGCAACTGGGCAGGGAAAATATTTAAGCAACCAGCCACTCAGAGGACTCTTGAAGACAGCATTTACCCTGCTTGGCTTGAGAAGCTGGCTGGGTGAGAACTGATTGCCGTCTGTTTTGTCTTTCTGGTATTCCAGCTATTTCCCAATATCCAGCACTGTATTTTCATTAAATAGTAACTAGAATTTATACAATAAAGAGTTGACTCAGAGAAACCAGTTTATGCACCAGGAATAAACTCCGGTCTGACTGCAAGAGGCTCCACAAACTGTCTACACCATATGACTGTCATCTATATTCAGAGGGTTTAGATCTATTCCATGAAGGTTCCTCGACTGTCATTTAGAGTCAGGGAGCTCCTGTGGGTCTCCTCATTTTAATCCTGATTTTTTTGCTCATATAATCAGTATCTCCTCCCCCTCTTCAGCTGGACCTAACGATTGACCCAGTTCTTAGCTGTGGTTCTCCCATCTGCCTCCATCAGTAGCTGGATGAAGGTTCCATAATGGCCATTAGGGTGATCATTCACTTCAATATAGGGAAGGCCAGTTTATATAACCTCCCTGTATTTTTAGCAATCTGAAGTTTCTTCATTGAGAATTCTCTATTTAGTTCTGTACTCCATTTTTAAACTGGATGACTTGTCTTGTTGACCTCTAGTTTTTCAGTTCTTTATATATTGTAAATATCAGTCCTCTGTCAGATGTGGACTTGGCAAAGATCTTTTTTTCATTTCCTAGGATATTATTTTGTCTTATTGACCATGTCCTTTGCCTTACAGAAGATTCTCAGTTCAGGAGGTCCCGTTTATTAATTGTTGCTCTCAGTGTCTCTTGTTCTCAGTATTTAGGAGTGCCTTAACTTTACTTTGCACTTCCCCCTTCTCTAAGATGTCCTGTATTTTTATCATAATAATTTTTATTATTTTATAGTGTCATATATAGAGATACAGATCATGTTAATGCCCACTCCTTTCAAATGCTTTAACTCCCACTTCCTTCCTCTTCTGCACTTCTCATCCGCTTTGACTTCTTTCTGTTTGTAGTGTCCGTCAAATTCTATGTGTGCAGTCATGTGCATTAGTCACCATTTGCAGCAAAAGAAGGTTCTCTGGAAAAGGCTGAGAGAACTCTAATATTCAGTTATAAACATAAAGACTTCAAAATTAATTTGAAAATCTATCCATTTAGCTAGACAGAAGTGATGGGTTCTCCCTTCCAGAATATGACATCACCAGCCTTTGACCAGGCCTACTACATCTGGCATCAACTCCCTCCTATGGAACAGTCCCCTGAATGTAATCGGTTTCCTACAAACAGACATGTCACTCTCATACCAGCAGCACATCGTGCCAACTATGCTGATATTGTAGCATCTATAGTCCACAGCTAAGTAAGACCATTGATAATTTTTCTCTCCCAGGTGCTTCTTAGAAACATCTGTCACCATGAGAGCTGGCCATCAGGAAGCAACTTTCAATTTAATTCCAACATAATCTGTTTGGGTCCTACATCCAAAGTATATATTGTCTCTAGAAATCAGGTCTCAGTATTTATATCTGCTGGGCTACCAAGACTGATCACAATAACCCCTAGTGTAGTGTAGGTGGGCCTCTGTGGTCTTTCTGACCAAAAACTATTACAGGTTATCCAACACCTAAACACCTATCTGGAGTTTTCATTTATATTTTGTGAATTCTGTGAGCATTTATTCACTCATGCAAGGTGCTTTTTTCTAAAACCCTTTTTAAAATGTAATTTTGAAGTCAGCTTATAAAGTAATTAGTTTCCATGTGGCTTTTTTTTGGGGGGGGATATCCTTAGTTTTGATGAGCCCACCCCATTTTCCCCTCAACTCTGAACTCCGTGTATACTTCCTTCAATTTTGCCATGCCCAGTGTTTTCTCCCTATTGACTCAGATCGTATGTGTTCTACTCCCCCTCCTCTCACTATGGCTACCCTCATGCAACCTTTCATTTTTAAGGTCTCTATAAACATTTCAAGATAAATATGTGATGTTTGATTTTCTGAGCCTGGTTCGTTTTTCTGAAAAAATTGCTCCTGGTAAAGATAATTCTTCCATTCTCTGGACTTCTTTACTTGATTGACAGTTTCTTCTTTAAAAGATTTTCATGGGGCCAAATTTGGTGATTGATAAGCTTATTTTCTCTGTAACTAGAATCCTATTCAGTAAGTCTTTATATATATAATTGTCACTCATTATTCTAATTCTACATTCTATATTTTTATAGGTGAGTTCAGTAATATATTCCTCAATGAACATGGGTTAAAAGTACATGCACATAGTTGTTAACCATCCCCATGCTTCCACACCTATGAAATATGTATTTCACGTAGTGTATGTACACTCTAAAGTAATAAGTTTTTATGTGGCTTTTTCCTACCTCCTTGTCTTATGTTATCACTGAATTTGGTATATAATATACAGTACATACATATGCAATACATATATACATATTTAATATATTACTGGAGCCTATTCATCATTCATCTTTGAATAGATATTTGCTCATAATAACAGGGAGCTGTCATCTTAAAACCTAGATTATGAGATTATGATACATTGATTAAAATGTCTGTCTCTACATCTCTGCTATGTTCTCCTGTCTCAGTGAAAACCCTCTATGATTCTGAACAATAATAACAATAAACAAGAATATTTTGACTTTTCTTAAAAGCCATATGCATTCAAATTTACCAGGCAAAAATTTAGATCTCCTTTTCAGTTAGTTTCGCCATATATAATAAACTAAAGAGATAATCCAATAGTAAAGTTCCATTCCACGGAGGAATGTGGGATGGGTTCTGGGAAGACCATGAAAAGTCTACAATTGCACTGATAGAGGGATGAATTCAAAGTTTTCACTGGATGCCTTCTAAAGTTGCACAGTTGTTCATCCAGATGAGCAATCTGTTAAAGTATCATCCAATAAATCATTGTTTTACACTTGCTCAGAGTGAATGGTGCATACTCTGAGTCTTTCCATAATGACCTGAGAACATTTCTAGCTTTAAAAATGAGTATCATGTACAGAAAGAAGAGGCTGGATCCTGCCTCAACCTGTTATCCTGATATCCCAGACTTTGTTGACTCCTCATGGGAAACCTTACCCTTTGAGGAGTAAATGGTCCGGTGGGCTCGAGACTGGGAAATGAGTAGGAGGAGGAGAGGGAAGTAGAACTGTGGATGGTATGTAAAAAAAAAATCTTTTAAATAAAAAATGTTAAAAGAGGCCTTATGCCAGAGAAATTGAGTATCATGGGCGCAACTATTAAAAATAATTGGCATATGAGAAAGTGGTAATATTATATGTTGGTAAGATTTTACAACCATGGAAACTTCTGTTGGTACTGGAACTTAACAGTTGTAAAGTCATGAAATGCAATTCAGTAGCATCCGACAAAACCAAATATAGTATTGACATTTGATCCAATAGTTGTGTGTCTAGATAGCTACACAACTGAACTGAGCAGTTTCATCTACATAAAATCTGCATTTGAATATTTATAGCAGCTGTATTATATAAGTCCCAAACTAGAAGCAACCAAGTAGTCCTTCAACTGATGAGTGTGTAAACAAATAGGTGCACCTGTTCAAGAGAGCAATTAAGGAAAATGAGTTATCAAGGCATCAGAATGTGGATAGGCCTTACATGCATACTATCAGGTGAATATAAAGACAACTGAATATATGAATATTTTCAGTAGTCTCATGGACAATCAAATTATAGTGTTTTCCTAACAAAAAATAAAATTGAGTGGAATGAAATGAAGTGAAAGAAATTATAGGTGTTTATAATACTTACTCCTAATCCTTTTAACAAGTGTTACTATGGAATGAAAGCCTCAGCAACAGAAACAGCATAAATAACAGCTAATGGAAATAGGATGCTGCCCACGTGATGTACAGCTTTATGTGTGTTATGCTTCAAAGAAAGAAGCTCAGGACACAACTTCTAAGTCATCTTCCTGAACACACACTAAAATCTGAAGGAACCTGGAACCACGTGACTCCTGCTGGTCAATATCTAGTAAACCCCAATATGATTGCCAAAATCTTCAGTCAGATACTTGGTTGACTGTGTACTATGTACACATGGTGCCCTTAAAGCTAGAACTGCATATCAGATTTTCTAGAAGTGAAAATACAGAGAGTTGTTAACCACAATGCTATGTCTAGGATGCAGATCTTCTGATGGTGCAACAACTGCTCTTAATTGCCAAGCTATCTTGTTTTTAAAGTCCTCTTCCATTCCAGAAAGATCTATTAATGTCTATAATAAATCACAATCTATTTGCGTTACGTATTTCTGAGAGTTCTGAATTGTATATATGGACCTATGAAGAAAATTGATTATGAAGATGAAGTTGGTTTTATTATACATTATATTGATAAAAAGAAAAGTTTTGATGCATTACAAAAGACTTTGTCTCATTTTTCATCAGCAGTGTGTCTTAATTATTATTTCCAGAAGTTAAAATTTAAAATGAGTCACACAGAAAGCTAAAATTTCCACATTTAATTAGGAGCTGAAATGAGATTGGAAGTGTAACATTTCTGGCCTCAGCATACCATTCTTTCATAACAATGTGTTTTCTGTGAATCAAAATAAATGTTCTAGTTTCCAGGAGAATCATCAGGATCCAGACAACTACATGCTTATGTCAAAAGTAAAGCCCTAAAGTTCAAGAACAATCACCAAAAACTAAGGTCATTTTGGGGTTAACACATTGGCTGTACAGATATTTGAGACAATCAGAACACACTCTGACTACTGGTCTTGAAGTAGGTAATAGCTTTCATAGTGAGAGCTTAATGTTGGATAAAGGTGATTTTGAATTTTATCTCTGCAGATTGCCAGCTGTAAAAATTTGGTCTGTTCATATCTGTGGAAATCAATTTGAATGATTGGTGATTAAATCCTAAATTCTGTCTTTAAGGTTTTAGCTGGAACAAATGAGCTATTAAATAAACCTATAATAATTATGATCATTGTCATTGTGACTAGGTAGACAAGTGCTGTGGCCATATTTAGGACTATGTATAGCTTCAATAGAATTGAGTAACTACATAGTCCACTAATGTTGTATGTGAACTGCCTTAGTTTGACCATGAGACTTTGAAACCACTGAAAAACATATAGAGAAAAAAGTGGATATGTCCCTATACACATCCTAACAGAATTCTGTAATAAGCTGAACTATAGCAGGTACCTCCTGATACAGATGGAGTAATTTTGGCTTATGTTTTATGCCAAATTGAACTTGTGGTTAGGTTAGTTTCAGCAAAAAAGATGGGATTATTTTTGAATTATGTCACTTTCTCACATTACCAAGTACGTGTTAATTGTAAACACTGGATATAGAATATGACATACATCCACATAATATATAGCATTTGAGTGAAAAATATACAATAATCGTTAAAAACCTAGTGGTTCTCTTTTGAACATTGTTATATTGATGATAAAAGTGAGAATTCATTGCAGATACTACTTGCAAATTTGCAACAGAATATGAAATTAACCTTTAATCTTACAAACTATTTATATGAAATAAAATCAAAATTTCTTTAAAGTGCATCTATATTTATTTATATATATGCATGTTTCATTTCTGTTATATTTACCATTATGAAAACGAATGAGAATGTTAAATATTTTAAGCACAGAATCACTGTTTTCAGGTAGCAAAAAGAAAATAGTTGCCATATAGAAAAATATTTGATGACAAGCAAGATTTAAGCCTCAATTAACAAACATACAATAAATTGTTTATATTTTGGTGACTTTTCTTAAATACTTTTCTCAAATGTATTTAAGAACACAGTGTTTGAATCAGATGAAATATATTTCTTTCCCTCATATTTTATTTTTATAGTTAATTTACCTAGAATTTTGTTTTACTTCTAGATAACAAAAATGATGTTTGAGTCTGGTCAAAATCAATGGGATCTGAATTAGTGAGATTGGCTTGTATTTGATTTAAGTTCTGTAAACATTTTTTTCCTGATAAATCACCTTGAAATGAAGAACATGAGAGTAACAATTAAAATGTGCACCAAGAGAGTGCCAGTTAAAAGCATACTTTAAGAAATCAGTAAGACAACACTGGGGGATTAAATTTGACCTTGAAACCAGAAAATGAGTGCATTGTGTCTCCATTTATAGCACATAAGTTCATGCGGAAAAGCATGGCCTCTGGATTTCTAGAATCACAATTTGAGATCCATTAACAATAGCCTTGAAACAGGATGTGCCAAAGAACTTACATGGTACATCTAACCAAGATCAAATAGCCTTGAGGTTAGTACATCTGAGCACAAGAAAGTCATTCTGTTGAGCATCTTGCCCTTTGTGGTGTTAAGAGGTACCAATATGTGGGAGTTTACAGGATCATAAGTGAATGCTTTAAGTAATTGAGAAATGAATCAAATAACATGTAAATAAAAAAGTAAGCATAGAAACTTCGAAATACATATGAAAAGTGGTTGACCATCAGATGAACCACTCCCTCATCCATACTTCGTGTCTTGCAAATGTTTTAAATTTTGTTTCTGGGACTCTTGCCCCTGGCTTTGTTAGCACTAGTATATCCCATTTCATAAAGCTGAGAATAGACACTCTGAGGCAACAATTTATGTGTTCTATTCCTTGGAAAAGATATAGAGCAAAATCTAATAAGCTACAAAGTTTATCAAAAAATCAAATGAGTTAATTAATAAACAAAATCTAAATTCCTAGGTGCAGAAGAGCTTTTATTTGTAGGATCTCCAATAGGGGATGGGGTTGAGAGTGGGATAAAAATAGAATGACAGAGCCAAATATGAATAGTTGCCTAAGCTTTGATTTTAGGTGAAACAATTTACAATAATTAGAGGTTTATTTTTATCTTAAGTATCAGACATTGGTTTTGGAAATAGTCTTAGGTCTGCAGGGAAGAAGATGGTTTACATTAAATATGTGATATTAATTAAGTTCATTAAAGGTTATTTGGACCTTTTTTATATTAAGCAACTGCAGCATCATCTAACATGAAGACTCAGAAATACTTCTTAACAATAAAAAATGTTTGCCATGAAGTCAGTGTAGACTGGTGTCAGAGGACATGCTTAGCCTCCAGGAACACTGGAGATTTCTGTGCTTGGAATGATGCTTATTTCCTACAATGTCCAAGTAATTTTTTCTTCCAGCTCACTGGCTCTGAGCAGAAAGGCACCCACTAATTAGAAGCTTGCTTCATTCAGTTTTTTTTTTTCTACTTACTTATTCCTCACATGAAAAGAATCCATGTTTTGATGTTTACCTTTGAGAATGCAAGTCACTTTTCCCTTTTGATGTCTGTCTACTTATATATTAGTGCATCCAGTGCGTGAGTCTTCTCTCTAATGTCTCATAATCTTAAAATGGAAATATAGCTCCCAGAAACAGAAGAAGGACTGGAGGTTTGTCTCTGATTTGTTCGTACGGTAGTTCTAATAAAATGGCCACATAGGCTCAACATTAAGAGGTGTGACCTTGTTGGAGTAAGTGTGACCTTCTTGGTGAAGTATGTCACTGTGAGCAGACTTTAAGGTCTCAGAAGCTCTATCCAGGCCAGGTGTGTCTCAGTCTCTCTTCCTGCTGCCTGAAGATCAAGATGTAGAACTCTCAGTACTTCTCCATATTTGTCTCTATGTCATCTTGCTTCCCACCAAGGTGATAATGGACTGAACCTCTGAACTGTAAACCAGACTTGACTGAATATTTGCCCTTATAAGAGTTGTCATGATCATAGTATCTTTTCACCAAAATAGAAACCGTAACTATGGTTGAAGTTGGTATCACCAGAGTGGGATATTTCTCTGACAGATTTGACCATATTTGGGGGAAGATTATGGATGGACTTTGGAATTTTTTACTAGGAAAATAATTGCATGTTGAGACCTCAGTGAAATGCTCATATATATGTGCATGTGTATTTACTTTATTTACTTTATTTCATGTATATTGTTGTTTTGCCTGCACATATGTTTAAAAATGTCTGGTCCCCTAGAAGTAGAGTTATAAACAGTTGTGAACTGACACGTAGGTGCTGGGAATTGAACCCAGTGGAATGTTCTTTAGAAATTTGGAAGATAAGAATGTTGAAAGTATTGCTGAAGATGGTAGCCTGGCTAATAAAATTTTAGGAAGAAATTTAAAGACTATAAGGGCCATGTGCTATTTTGAATTAAAATTCTGTCATTATGGTCAAATGGGGCTGAAGAGTCAGCTACAATTAACGAGTCAAGAACCACAAAAGTAAAATCTTTGTGTAACTGGAACAATTGATGCTGATAAGCTGGTGCTAAGAAATTAGAAGTGATTAAGACAAAACCAGCATCATTTAGATCATTTGGATGAAATTTTCTGAAAAATGTTTCCTAAGATCACAGAGAAGTTATGAATGTCCAGAGGTGGCCAAGGATGTACCTAATGTTGACAACTGAGCTTGGTAATATATAGGAGTCACACAGGTGGTATTGGGATGAAGAGCTCATGAGGAGCAGCAAGGGCTTGACACACTGTGATGAGCAAGAGAAGCCAATAGTGAAGGTGCAGCCTCAGCAGCTGTTAAAGACCCAAGGATGAAGGGCCTTGAAGAGAAGTTGAGGCATGACAGCATGAAGAGAGTCTATAAGAAGCTGTTTTAAACATCCAGCTCAGTTGCATTAATGAACCCCAGTAGTTTTGGAGATGTCAGTGCCATGGGATAACTAACAAGAAAAGAAGCAACAGTTGAGTGGAGCTAGCCAGAGACTACAAGACAAGCTATGTGTGCTTCAGTGGGCAGAAATGGAGAAACTATTTGGAGAAGAATAGAAGACCTTGAGTGGATACCAGACATTGGATAATTGGAGTTTGGTTGGCTTGGATTAGATTTACTGTAAATCTGCCCTGATTTTTCCTCCTTGTAGTAAGAAAGTAGTTTACTGGAGCCCATAGTTGAAAGAACTTGAATTTTAAATGACTAGAGTTTAAGAGAGATTGTCTATTTTAAAGGGACTAAAATTTTAATGTGTTTGAGTTTATAATAATGTTGGGACTTAAACTTATTTATGTTTTTAATGTGAGACTTTAGATTTGAATAAGAAAGTAAGGGCTGTTGCCCAATAATTTTGTGCCTGTGTGTCAAACTGACAAGGGATCAGTTGTACTGGCTGGTTTTGGGTCTGCTTGTCATACGCTAGAGTCATCAGAGAAGAAGGGAACCTCAGGTGAAGAAATGCTTCCATGAAATCCAGCTGTAAGGCATTTTCTAAAACATGATCAATGGGGGAGGAGGGCTAGCCCATTGTGAATGGTGCCACACCTGGCCTATTGGTTCTGGATTCTATAAGAAAGGCTGGTGAGTAAACCAGAGGAAGCAAGAAACACTTCTCCATGGCCTCCGCATCAGCTCCAGCCTTCAGATTTCCACTCTGTTTGAGTTCTAGTCCTGACTTCCTTTGATGTTTGATGATTAACAGCAATATGGAAGTGTAAGCCAAATAAATTATCTTTCCCAACTTGTTTTCTTTTCTTTTCTTTTTTTTTTTTTTTTTGTAATGGTGTTTCTTTGCATCAATAGAAACCCTGACTAGACAGTTGAATATATGTGTGTCCAGGGAATAATAATAGAGAGAAATGCAACTCATACCACAACTTAATGTTCCAGAAACTTCTTAGTCCATGTGGCAGGCTAAGCTTGGGTTTCTGTTCTTCAATATCACAGGTTTTTAACAAAAATGACACTAGACCTGGTGAAACACTTTTATGAAGACACTTGACCTCTGAAATTAAAGCCTTCTATTTACAAAATGTCTCTGTCAGTGTAGGTATTCTCAGGCTGTATAGGCTAGAGAGAAATAGATTGTTATGTTAAGGGATCTCATCATTCATCTAAATGTTGGTGATTCACTAGAATGAATGCAGAAACTCAAAATGTGTTACATTCCTCAACAATTTAAAATCGCTATGGAAAAGATGTGAACTGAAATGCTTCAGAAAACAGGATGTATGGATCAAAATCAAAGAGAGACCATCAGCTACACATTTCCAAGAATCATCACTTTATAAAACTTCAAAGAGCATTGAATTCCCTAACTACTTTTGGACAACAGCCAGGAAATCTTCCCACCTAGGTACACTCACTTGAGCAGTGAGTGGTGTGTGCTTTTCATTGAGGATCAGTTAGATAGGCACACAACAGCTACATGGTTAGTTTCAGTCACAGTGGTTTGATGTGGGAATGTCTTTCTGTATGCTGTGAATAGCAATCTTTAAATAAAGGAGCTGTTTTGGCCCATAACAGGCACCATAGGAAAAGTAGGAGGAGGCATCAGAGTAGGTAGAAGGAGCCAGAAGCCCAAAGGAGCAACATGTAAGGAATACAGGTAAGGCACAGGCCACGTGGGAAGAAAGATTAATAGAAATGGGTGGTTTAAGATATAAGAGCAAGCTAGCAATGTGCTTGAGCCATAGGCCAAAGCATAAAGTTAATATAAGAGTCTGAGTCATTTCTGGGGGCCTGATCAGCTGAGGGCAGCTCAGGTGTCTGAGGCTGCAGGTCTGTGAGTCTGGGCCTCTGGCCGCCCGGCACGGAGAAAACACATTGTAACAGTGGTTGCTAGTTTCCAGAGCAAAAACAAATAGTTGTATATAACACTGAGTAACAGAAACTATCTGATCAAAATGCTAGACTGAGGAACAAAGATCTAAGCATATATAAGTACTGTTACAATGCAGAACATCCCAGGATCTTAAAGATTATCTCCTAAGTACTAGCCAAAAGCCAGTTCTAAAGGAGGCTGTTGTTGGATGGATTCATGATTTGAGAAACCCACATAGTATTTTAGTATGATCATCAATGAGATGGACATTTTTGTTCTTCCTTTGAGGTAACAAGCCATCTATGATCATTTTTAATTAATAGCAACTACTCAAGTGCATTCTTTAATAGATGAAAAGAATAAATGAATGGTTTCCACAACATAAAGTGGGATTTTAGAAAGTTTCATAAGCCCAGAATTTACATAACTAAAATGAGTTTTCTTCATGGGGGAAAAGTGAAGGAGACCGGACTTTAGTAAGGCTCACCTTCCACCCTGCTCATTAATGAAATTCTCACTTATTGAACAGGCTTGACAACTGAGCAAAGAAGATTTGAAAGAGGAGCATGCTCAAATCAGGTTTTGCCTCTGACAACAGCAACAAATGTACCACATTCTAAAACTGAGCATCTTAGACACATCGGGAGTCATTCTTTACACTTTGTAATGATTCTGTTCCCTTTGCTTTGTATTAGATGTCTGAAAGTACATCTTCAAGAATTCAGAAATTTATTTTTAATCAGCTTATTAGAGAGTTGCTTATACTATGAAGACTTTATATGGCAGCAAATCTCTGCTGCCATAAGACTTTCTTATGATGTGACAGATTCAGGTCAGTGTCATTAACACATTTCCAGATTGATGTTGCCAGCTTGACGATCACAGAAGATGGCAAATTCCCTCTGCACAGGGACAGAGGCAATGAGCATTTGTCACACTAGATCACTGTGTCCATCCATTGGCAGAATGCTGAAATACTCTCATATATAAGTGTCTAGAGAAATTAGGTTAAATTTCTACACAGGTTTTGAGTTCAGGATTAGAATGGAAGTTGAATGCTTTCCGTCATTTCTCTGTTATTGATACACTCTATAGACTTTGCTAAGGTTCTTTACAACTCAGGGTCCTTCTGTATTTCTAACTGTAGGAAAAGTATACAAACTATCAACAAATGGTCACTGAACACAGTCCTGATAGCAGTGTTTTTTTCTGGTTCTATGCATTCAGCAGGGTAACAGAGTAAGTATGTCCCTTACCTTAGCATTTACTTACTAATTTTTCCAAATTCTTATAAATAATAGACACTAGTCTATTCCATAGCACACATATTAGGAATGTTAGCCTCAATTCCTTAAAAATTACACCTGGTTCTGAGTTATAATATTTGTGTTTGTGTGCATGTTTGTATATTATATACACCTTAACATTATTGTTTGCATATCTACATGTTGGTGCAAATGCACATAGAAGCAGGCAGTTGACTGTCTTCCTCTATTACACTCATTGCTTTTGAAGATTCTTTCAATAAACTGAAGCTCATTGACTTAGGTATGCTGGCTAGCAAATGTGCTCTAACAACCTGTCCATCTTCAGCTCCCAACATACACTGAGTATGCAGAAGTATGCAGCCATGCTGAGATTTTGATTGGGTGTTATGGATCTAACTATAGGTCCTCATGATTATACAGCAGGCAGTTTACTGAGTAACCATCTTTCTGGCCACCAGTTATAACCTTTGTGATTAGAAAGATGCCTTTTAACTTATTTAATGAAATTCCCTTGACCTTTCCTTTTTAATTTTTTTTTTTTATTTAAAGGTTTGTTTTCAGGGTTTTTGTTGTTACTTTTCACATATCAACTACTGTTCCTGTTCCCTCCCCTCTTCCCAGTAAGCATTCCCTACCACAAACACCATCTGCTCCTCAGAGAGGGTAAGGACTCCAAGGAGGAGACAATAGAGTCTGCCATATCTAACTGACGCAGGACCAAGCTCCTGCCCCCAGTATCAAGGCTGAGCAAGGTATCCCCCTATAGAGAATGGGATCCAAAAGGTCCATTCATAAATTAGGAATAAATCCTGGTCCCACTTCCAGACACCTGACAACTATACACTTCTGTCAAACACTTTAGAGGGCCTAGTTCAGTCCATGCAGGTCATCCAACTGTCAGTTCAGAATCAGTGACCTCCAAATAGCTGGGTCAACTGTCTCTGTGGGTTTCCTCACCATGATCTTGACCCCTTTGCTCATATAATCCCTCCTCCCCCACTTCTACTGGATGGGAGTGTGGCTCAGTGCTTATCTGTGGATCTCTGCATATATTTCCATCAGTTACTGGATGAAGGTTCTACGAGGACAATTATGTGAGCATCAATATGATTATAAAAGTCCAGTTAGCACTTCATGCACCCTCTCCGCTGTTGCTTGAAGTCTTGGCTGGAGTACGTTGTGGGTTCTTGTGTAATTCCCTAGTGTCCAGTTCTCTCTAACCACAAAATGGCTCCTGATGTCAAGCCTATCTATTTTCCTTTCACAGAGGGATTAATAAATAGCTCTCTTAGGTTTCTCTTTGATGCCTAGCTGCTGGTAGGGTTTGTTGATTGTAGCCTGGTTATTCTTTGTTTTATGTCTAAAATCCACTTATGAGTGAATACATAATATTTTTGTCTTTCGGATACTGTGTTATCCCACTCACAATGTTTTTTTCTGTTTGTTTTTGTTTCTTCTATTTTCTAGATTCATCCATTTGTCTGAAGATTTCAGGATGTTACTGTTTTCCTGCTGTGTAGTACTCCTTGTGTAAATGTAACAAATATTTCTATCCATTCTTTTGATAGTGGGCATCAAGGTTTTTCCAGGTTCTGGCTATTGCAAATCTTGCTGTTGTTTACATGGTGGATGAAATTGACAGATTGTAGTATATTGAACCAGCCCTACATCTCTGGGATGAAGCCTACTTGATGATGGTGGATTATTATTTTTCATATTTTTAGATGCAATTTGTCAGTATTTTATTGCATATTTTGCATGAATGCTGATGAGGTTGATGATTGATTGGTCTGTAATTCTCTTTCTTTGTTGCATCATTGTGTACTTTGGGTATCAGGGTGACTATAGCCTCATAAAAGGAGCTCGGCAATGTTCTTTCTGTTTTTATTGTGTGGAACAATTTGAGGAGTACTGATATTATTTCTTTGAAATTCTGGTTGAATTCTGCACTGAAGCTATCTTGTCCTGAGCTATTCTTGGTTTAGGGACTTTGAATAACCGCTTCTATTTCCTTGGGGGTTATAGGTCTATTTAAGTCATTTATCTAGTCTTGATTTAATTTTGGTAAGTGGTTCCTGTCCAGAAAGCTGTCTATTTCTTTTAAGCTTTCCAGTTATGTGGAATACCCTTGGTGTGGTTAAGTCCCCTTTTTCATTTCTGATTTTGTTAACTTGGATGGTCTCTTTCTGCCTCTTGGTTAGTTTGAATAGGGGTTTATATATCTTATTGATTTTCTCAAAGAACCAAATATTTGTTTCATTAATTCCTTGTGTTCTTTCAATTTTGTTTATTTCAACCATAAGTTAATTATTGCTTTGCTACCAGTCATTCTGGGTGAGTTGCTTCTTTCTGTTCTAGAGTTTTCAGGTATGCTGTTAAGTCACTTGTGTGAGATTTCTCCAAATTCTTTCTGTAGTAACTTAATGCTATGAACTTTCCTCTTAGCACTGCTTTCTTTGTGTCCCATAAGTTTAGGCATACTGTGGATTCATTTTTGTTTTTAATTCTAGGAAGTCTTTAATTTCTATCTTTGTTTCCTTCTAGACTCAGAGGTGGTTCAGTTGAGAGTGTTCAGTTTCTATGCATTTGAAGGCTTTCTGTAGCTTATGTTGTTATAATGGTCATATAAGATACAAGTTGTTATTACAACTTTTATCTATTAACATTTGCTTTATGACAGAGTGTGTGGTCAAGTTTAGTGAAGATTTCATGGGCTGATAAGAAGGTATATTCTTTTCTGTTTGGGTCAAAAGTTCTGCATATATTTATTAAGTCCATTTGAGTCATAATATCTGTTATATCCTTTATTTCCCTGTTAAGTTTCTGTCTGGCAGACCTGTTCACTAGTGAGAACTAGGTGTTAAGGTCTCTCACTATTAATGTGTGAGGTTTGATATGTGATTTAAGATTTATAAATATTCCTTTTACATATTTTGGTGCCTTTGTATTTGGGGCATAAATGTTCAGGATTGAGAATTCATCTGGATGGATTTTTCCTGAGATGAACATATAAAGGCCTTCCAGATCTTTTTTGATTGATGTTCATTTGAAGTCTATCTTGTTAGATATTAGGAGAGCTACACCAGCTTGCTTCCTAAGTTCATTTGACTGGAAAGATTTTTCCCAACCCTTTACTCTGAGATAGTGTCTGTCTTTGTATGACACGTTTCTTCGCATCCATTCTGTTAGCCTGTGTCTTTTTATAAGAGAATTAAGTCAATTGATACTAAGGAATGTTAATGACCAGTGGTTGCTAATTTCCGGGCTTTTTTGGTGTGTGTGTTTCCTTCTTTGGGATGTCCTGCTGTGAGTTTTTCTAGTGCTTTGTTTTTGTGAGTGTGTCTCATTTCCTTAGGTTTGAATTTCTTTCTTGTGCTTTCTGTAGGACTGGATTTGTAGACAGGTATTGTTTAAATCTGTTTGTTGTTTTTTTTATGGAGTATCTTGTTGATTCTGTTTATATTGACTGAGAATTTTGCTGGGTAAAATAGTCTGGGATGGCCTCCTCTCCTTAGTATCCACAAAGCATCTGTCTAGGACCATATGGCCTTTGGCCTCCATTGAGAAGTTGTGTGTTATTTTGATGGGTCTGCCTTTATAATTGCCTTTTTTTGCAGCTATTAGTATTCTTTGTTTATCCTGTAAGTTTATTAGTTTGATAATTGTGTGGTGAGCAGACTTTTAGGTGGGCCTAGTATTTTTTGTTCTATAAGCTTCTTGTTGGAATATTTTCTTCTATGATATTGTCGAATATATTTTCTGTGCCTGTAAACTGATATTATCCTATTTCTATTATTCTTTGGCTTGGCCTTTTCATGATGAGCTAGAATTCCTGGACTTTTTGTGTTGTAACTTTTTTAGCTTTAGTGTTTTCTCTAACTGATAAATCTATTTTCTCTATAGTATCTTTCATTCCAGAGATTTTCTTCCAGCTCTTGCATTTCATTGATTATGCTTCATTACTAGCTTTTTGTTTTCTCACTGATTTTGGAGGTTCTGTTTCTAGAATTACTTTGGTTTGTGTCTTCTTTACGCCTCTAATTTCAATTTTTAAGTCTGGTTCACTTGTTTAATTGCTTTTTCTTGGTTTTTGTGGCTTTCCTTAAGGGATTTACTGATTTCATCAATTTTTTAGTCTTTTCCTCTATTTCTTTAATGATTTTCATTTCTTCTTTAATTTCCTCTTTTAAAGTGTCTTTTTATAAAGTTATTTTTAAGGATTGTTTACCACTACTTCTTTCTACATTGGAGTCTTCAGCTCTTACTGTTGTAGAAAAACTAAGTCCTGGTGGTACCATATTGTTCCTTATGTTGTTAAAATGTATTCTTGCACTGGTGTCTACCAGTCTTTTCTTCCAATTGGTGTAGGTATTTTCTGTGTTTTAGGGAGATGCTCTTGTTCCAATAGGTGATCTTGGTGTAATCAGAGTTCTTAGTGAAATCAGATCTAGCAGAGTCTGTATCTCAGTGAGTAAAGACTTCAGGGGATTAGGTGAAATTGGAGTATGTAATAGGTCTTTTAGGCTACAGTGTCCAATGAAAAGCAATGGTGGGCAAGTCTAGATTCTGGGGTCATGTCTGCTGGCCTGCAACTGGAGCTCGTTATGGAATCAAGTAGAATCTGTGTCTCATGGGGATGCTTTTATAATGGAGTCTGCTGGACTGTGTCTCAGAAACCCCTAGATTTTATCTTAAACTTTTATTAATCTAACAAGATATTATTTCAGTTCACTGAAAATAAGGAGTGGTCCTTGGTATCTACTGACTATTATTGCAAAACACTGGCAACTGATAAAGAGGGATATATTTTATTTAGGGGGTTCTGGAGGGAGACTCACTGGTACAAGAGATCAATCAGTTTTGCAGTTCTAGGAAATCTAGACTGACTGATGCAACATAATCTCAATGGACCTCTATCCAAAAACAAACAGGAAAGAGAGATGCGGCTCCTGCATATGTGCTCCCTGATCTTATGCTGCCCATCAACTATTCCCCCTATTCTATAACATCAATGGCCATAGGTGAATACCAGATCTATGTTGGCCAGGAGGCCATGCCTCTAGGTCAAGGTTATGGTAAGTGCTCTCCAATACACCTGACGACTATGATACATTCATTATCTCTAGATGTTTTAGAGAAACCCATTGTAATTCTGAGGTAACTATTTTGTAAGGATCCATGTTGGAGTTGTTCATCATGTCCTGTTATTTGCCACAGCATCTTCATTAGGGGACCTTGACAATGTTTTTAATGTCCCATAAAAATATCCATTCTTAATATACTGAGGCTAAAGATTTGTGCTATAGCTGTTCATAATGTTCTCTTGTTTGTCTCACCATCTTTATAAGGGGACCTTGACAATGTCTTTAATGTCCCATAAAAATATTCAATCTTATTATGCTAAGAACAAAGCTGCACTAATCCAGTTTTTTTTTTTATTTTTTATTTTTTTACAAAAAAGCAAGATTCCAGTTTCCATCCATTTAGTAATAAGGAACCCAAGACACCATGCCCTGTCCGAAAGAATCATCCCACATCTTTGACTCAAGCACTTACTTCATTCTACTTGTCCTGGATCTCTCTTCACAAAAATAAATACATAAATAAATAACTCAATTCCTTTTTCAATTGCCCCTGAACTAGTTTTCTAATGTTTGTATAACAAAACATCACAATTAATTGATGTGAAAAACATAAATAAACATTGTTTGGATTCTGTTGACTAAAAGTTCAAGGCTAAGATACAATATGTTAGGTGTCTTTAGAGAGCTTTCTGTGGTTTTCAGATGACTATTTTCTTGTCTTCATGTTAGTTTTTAGATAATGAAGTTAGTAGTTTTATAAGCTTCTGATTTTTCTCCAAATTTGATAAAAATCCTTAAAGAGTAGATGTGAAAATTTGGGGGTATTCCTCAATGGATAAAGCACTTGGCTTGTGTTTTACTTATGGGTTCCTAACTAAGTTAGAGGTTGTATGAAAACACCATAATGAAAGAGAACTTGAAGAGAAAGGGGTTCATTTCATCTTATGGCTTTTGGTTTCCAGACAAGTCAGAAAAGGAACTCAGATGCAAGAACTAATTCAGAATCCATAAAGAAATGCTGATTACAGGGGTCTTCCTTGTGGATTCCTCAGTTTGTTTTCTTATACACCCCAGGGATCAGGAGTATTATAGTCCACAATGGCCTGAGTCTGGCCACATGAATCATTAATCAAGAAAAAATTGGGCCAAAATATTATGGAGGCATTTTTTCAGTTGTTTCTCCTTTTTCTCAAATGACTACAGCTTTTGTCAAAGTGATATGAAACTAGACAGCAGTAAGTGTGAGACCCAAAGTTCAGAGCTCCAGAAAACACATGAAAGTTGGGTAGCTATTGTAGATCCCCTGAAATTCTTGGCTTTGGGGGTTAGAGAAACAGATCTTCAAAATTAGATTTCGATTTCTGTTGGGAAAACTGGGGAGCAAGATTCAGGAATAAACTTCATCTCAATAAATAGAGAATATTTAAAGAAGCCATCGATATCAACTTCCAGAATCTCTGTACATACGAACCCACACACATGTGAATTCATGCAAAAACATACATACACACATGTGCACAAACCATACAAATACACACAAGAACAGAATAATTTATTTTTCACATGGTCACATGTAGATACCAATAAATAAGACATCAAGATAAATGGTTATCTGTTTACTTATAATGAGCCCACAATTAGGACTATTAGACATATGTATATCCTTTCATCAGTATTTGCTGCTTCATTACTACTACTAATAGTAATAATAGAAGCTATATTTATCTTGTTTTATTATGTTCTTAATATTTTATGTGCATAGACTTCTTTAATCTTCCCATCTTAGGAAATCACTGTAAAAGTCAAAATTAGATATCTATGAAGATAAAGAACTTTCAGAGAACAAATAGCAAGTAAATAATATTTACTTTGGTCTAATAATGTGAGATGTGTTATTTTAGACATTTTCTTTATAGTTGCTACAAAGAATTACATTATAATTAGGGTGATAGTATTTTCACATAAGATAATAAAGCCAGACCCAGAAAGATGAACTGGTTTTCTAAAGTTCATATAAGTAAATCTTGTTGGAGACAGGGACTTAACATCAAGAAAAGATGAATTAAGAATTTCTCCTTTTTGTCATTATTGAGAAAATAAAGATCTCATATCATCCCTAGACAGCCTAAGCTTGAACTGGAAAAAAATATCTGAAATTTGGTAATTGATTGGAACATAGTTGATACAATGTTTAACAATAAACAAGATAACAAAGCTACATGATCTACCTGGCATTAGAAGGGGGGGGGGTTATTGCAGTTATATAACTCAATCTATTAGTATTAGTGTCTATTGAAAAAAAAATGTTACCGAAAAGGTGTGGCACTATTAGGAGGTGTAGGATTTTTTTTTTTTTTTGAGTATGTATGGCCATGTTGAAGAAAGTGTGTCACTGTGGAGGTAGGCATTACATTTTTTCAAGCCATTCCCAATATCTCAGATCACTTCCTGTTACCTACTCTAAATGTAGAACTCTAAGTTACTTCTCTTGCACTACATCTTCCTTCACACTGCCATGTTACACAATGGTGATAATGGATTCAACCTCTGAAACTGTAAGCCAGCCACCCTATTTAAATGTATTCATTTATAAGAGTTATAAGAGTTATAATAATTTTCACAGCACAGAAACTTAACTCATACAGAGAGGGAACTACCATAGCAAGTGGAACAAGGGAGTTGGGAAGGCTCTATGAATGACAGTTCCTAACAAGGAATTTAAAAGAAAATGAAGAGAAATATATATAAAATGACAACCAGTTAAAGAGAGAAATCTAGGACTGGGGTACCAGATCAGAGTTAAGAAGTCAGATAGCCATGTGTAAGATTCCCCTCCCAGCACTGCAAAACGTATACAGTATGTGTGTGTGTGTGTGTGTGTGTGTGTGTGTGTGTGTGTGTGTGTGTGTGTGTGCGTGTCTGTCTGTCTGCCCTATGTGTGTGCATTAGAGAGAACATGCATATCAAGCAAAAAAAGGCAGAAAGGTCCTCTTTTCTTCAGAAACATGATAAATTAACAGAAGACAATACCACAAGCTTGAAAGACTAGAACAGGGATCCAAAAATTTGAATACAGTAATAAAGAACATGATGGTTTGAATATTAAAGTTTTCATTTAGTTGTTCTAACAGTTGGTCCTCAGATTGAACCATTGGTTTAGAATGTTGTGGACCCCTTAAATGTTTGATCTTTAGTGGAAGGAATAGACTATTAAATGGTCTTTAAAATGTTATGTTCTCAGTTTTCATAATACTGGAACTGCCATGTAGGCTGCTGTGAGAATAAACCACCCAATATTACCCAGCTATGAACTTGGTGAGCCACAATATTGATAGTGATTTTCACAGCAAGATATTTTCATGGTTAAATAGTAGTACACATGAGGGTAACCAAACACTTTGCGATTAAATTTAAGCGTGTTCCACAAGAGTATATACATGTCTCAAACTACAAATCTAGTACACATTTAGGAGGGCCCACGAGTCCCAAGAGTGAACATATGACTATTATTCTACAAATGGACAAACTGTCAATTATTCATCTAAATATGTATCTCTATACCATAAACCTCATCAGAAACTTTTCTTTGTGAAATGGATGGTGGTTAAGGCAAAATATTTCAACTGGCCAAAAGTCAGAGAATAAGTGATTGGGAGTTCTCAATCAAAAATGGGACATCTATATCATTCATAATTGTATGGCTTATGAACCATTATGGAACACAGAGCAGAAAGATTTAGAGGACTAGAGATTATAGAAGTGAAAACCAGTCTTCTGGCCATTAGAAAATGAATGAATTTATTGACTCAGAGTAGCTGAAGCAAAACATTTGCACAAAAATCAAGCTAGTCAACAGTCTAGCATGGGAAGGGTGGGACTCTTGAGATCCCCACCCCTAAGTTAAGAGATGTTAATATTTGATGACTTTTGGGGGGAGAAGGGAAGTCTGTTTTCTTTTAAAGATAAGAACACTGACAGGGTGACAAAACTCCACTGTATATTTCTTGATATTCAGTGGGAAGAGTTGGGGAGGTGGAAACAGATCTGATAAAATTAATGGGATGTGAATATTATAAAATTACATTGTATTTTTTCAAGGAACTAATAAAATGTGATTTAAAGCATTGCAAAAACATTTATTGCCTCATCTTCCTCCTGTCTGTTCTTTGTTTCCTGAAGTCAGATATAACATGACCAAATACTTCAAGGTCCATAACTACAGATACTCTATAATGATGAACTTGGATGTATTTGGTCACAGCAACAAGGAAAATAATTAACATAAAGTGTGTAATGAGATTGATTGTATTTGATAGATGTTCATTTGTTGGCATACTTGAGATTTGAAAATGGCTGCCAGTTTCTTGAGAATCCTCATATGAGTTGCACCTTGTTTTATCACATAATAACTTACTGTTTGCGGATACTGCTCTGTATCCCCACCCTTCAGTTTCTTGCCTTTTCTCTCACTCTATTATTTCAGGAAGGCCTTCAACACAGCATGATCTCTAGCCTATATTAGGATGAAAACCTGTTTCTTATTCTCATCACCCTATTTAACTTATTAATTATGATTCAGACTCTTTGTAAACTAGAGTAGCATCTCATCTCTTTAATGTATATCACACATGAAAATATTATCAAACTTGCTCTATAAAATATTAAATCTAAAAAATGTGTTGAACAAATGAATGAGCATATGATTGAATTTTATCCCCCTCTATCTCTTCTAAGGATAATATTTTTAACAGACATTTTTTTTTTTTTGAGATTGTACCTATAGGTAGTAATCAAGTACCTGAAGTTGAGAAATAGTTGCCCTACATGAACTAAAAATTGGTTATGTGCCGCTGGCCTCAATTGTCATGTCAAAATTCAGTAAAGCAGATTCACCAAGTTCTTTACTTGGCAATTCACTAAGCACATCAAATTTTTGTGATGCTTGCAGGGAATAAAAAAAAAAAAATCTCTATTTTAGCATCAATTTAAATAGGATATTTTCTTCTTTGTCTTCTTTTCAATCATATCCCTCAGAGAACTCTTCTTCCAGGTGCTTCCATTTTGCAAGTGTCCCTTGTGCTGGAAGTGGAGCTTTAAGTGAAAGTTCAGTTCTTTGTAAGAATGCAGTAGTAACCCTGGTGCTCTAGTGCTGAGCTTATTCTGCTGGTGGGTTGCTAAGCAACATTCCTATTTGCCTGGAAATGTGGCAAGGCTGTATGAAGTTGTTTGAAAGAGGACACTGGGAACAGTTTACTCAGGGGTTCTTACAAATTTAGTCTCCTGTACATGACTCCATATATATATATATATCCTATTTACAAAGAATGCTATCAAGAATTGAAAACTTCAAGCATCAGAGCCATTATGCCTAAGCCCTTAGTGCTTATGCTAAGATGTAAAGTTGAACCCACCTTATTTTTGGTTACACTAATTTCTTTACTTGTATGATGGGAATAATGATAACTTTCTTGGGGATCTTAAAGGAGTAAATAAGATACAGATAAAGTATCTAGACATCATCAATGCTCAGTAAAATTATGTTCCCTTTTTCCTCTTTTGTCAAAGTATACAGAATCCCATTTTCAGAGACCTAGCTAATTGACAATGAACCTATAAGATTTGAGAGTACTTTTGAATTGGTTTTACATAATTTTTATTTCTTTGTATTTTATGAATGAACTTAAATGTGTATATACATATGTTCAGCATGGTACATACATGGAGGTCAGATGACTGTGCAAATTGGTTCTTACTTTTCACCATGAGGTCCCCAGGGATTAAATTTATGTCATTAGTCTTGTTGTAAATTACATTCATATGTCAAGCAATACTGTTGTAAATCTCTCAAAACCCACACAAAACTTTCATTTGACCCATCCATGTTTCAATGCTTTTGGAAGAAAAAGAAGTGGGTAAATTTGATACAACCAACAAAGGCAATTTTATGACTTTGAATACCATGAGATACAAATTATAAGAGGAAACAATGTGACAGCAGGGTGTTTGAATGAGGATGATCTTACAGAACCTATCTACTATCTATAAAAGCTTTTGTTTCTATATCATTCATTTTAAAGATACTAAATTGATATGTCTGATTCAAAAGAATGATTCTGGAGTGGGGGTTCTGGAGCTTTGAATCAGGCTGATTCTGGCTCCATATATAATATTGAAATGGGGCAGTTTGTTTAACTGATTAAAGATTTTTCTCTTTTATGGTATGTTTTTAGAAAATAGATGAATATTTTCATCTCTTGACTTCAATTATGAATGCCACTACTCACAACCTGCCAATTGCCAAGTGCCAATCCTTCTATTGCTCTTTCTCAGGGAAGAGCTGTAGACACATCAATAGTGTTTTGCCAAAATGTAGTAGCACTACCTGGACTTGGTAGGTTTTCTGAGCTGTTAGAAAAGGAACAACAACTACATCTGGGCTCTAAGCCAGAGAATGATCTTCCAGGTGGAAAATCTGCCCCAAACAGCCTGTTTTCCTGAGTTCCTGCTGCAGCTGTATGGTTCTGGTGTCCATGCATTTAACACTATCCTTGACTCCTTCTTATGCGGGGGCTTAATGCTTTTCTGATAAGAAAGTGATGCACATGACTTTCAGAGTTTGGTCAGTTTTTTTAGATTGCACATTTGGATGTGCTATTTTAAGTTACTGAGGCAAGGAATGTTGTCTTTCATAGTTAAGAAACTGGTTTTTAGACAACGACAGATCATAATACTATTGTATGGTAACAGAGAAAATACCTTGTAAAACTAAGTTTCTTTGTGGGTAAAGTGATAACAAGATTTAACTACTTATGTTGCTATGGACATAAACAAGATTCTTTGATCTGTATATTGATATCCCCTTAACAAACCGAAATATGATTTAAAAATTACCTCATGTGAGGTCCTTGAGAAGTGTTTAATTTGTGAATGTTCTACCATCACTATCATTAATGAAATTAATTTTCTTCTAAAAAAAAGGCTTGCATAAATTTCCTTTTCTCTTTAAACCACATGATGGCATAAAGTACATGCCACTTAGCAGGAACATTCCCTCACCATACCAGACACCAAATCTACTGATGCCTTTTGTTGAACTTTACTATCTTCATACTGGTGAGAAATGTACTTTTTTTCTTTAAAAAAAAAATGTATTTATTATGCATACTGTGTTCTGCCAGTGTGCATGCTTACATGTTATTAGAGTGAACCAGATCTCATTACAAGTGGTTGTGAGCCACTATGTGGTTGCTGGGAACTAAACTCAGGAAGTCAGGAAGAACAGCTGTATCTCTTAGACTCTGAGCCATCTATCAAGCACAAAGAAATACAATTTTAGGTTGACAATTACTCAGTTTTGGTATAACTGTCTAAATGTACTGATTCATGAATTACCTGCACAAAGTCCTTACTGTAAAGTGAGCTGAAGTGATTACAGCTCTTATTATTTTAATGTGCAGTGTGCTATCTAAATTGTATTTTACATAATTTATTGACCAAATAGATAGGCTTTGTGCCTGCCAGGTCTTCTCAGACTCTTTAAAAATGCTCACTTCTCACAACAACCAGGTTAGGGAAGACCTGCTAAGAATCTCCTTCCTACAGAGAAGAAATTGAATCAGAGAGAGATTAAATAGCTCATTTAAGTTCCACAGCTAATAAATAGCAAAGCTGCAGGCTGACTTTTCAACTCTAAGTCACCACTTCTAGCTACTATTCTGAAGCTTCTCTTATTTTCTCATGTTAGGGACATTGTCAAATAGTTGGTAAAAATCACTAACCTGGAAATAATAAAACACAAACTCTATTTCTGATTTTGTAGGCACTTGATAACCCAGGAAATCTTTTCCCAGGTGAAACTCCTGAGCTTAGAATCTCTTTGTGCACTAACAAAATATCAGGTGACATTATTATTAATTGATAATTATGCATTATATGATAACACCATATAATTAGTCAGTGCGTGGAAGTGTTTATAATCATCCTCTAATTTATAAGAGCAGTACAATTTTTTTTGCACTTACACAGGTGTGTGATAAAGTCAGACTAATTTTCTCCTGCCCAAGGTTTGTGGGAATGACTGGCCTCAAAGTACACTGATATCTTCCATAACAGCAACAACAAAATTTAGGCTTTTGGATCAGCAATTCTTCCATTCAAGTCCTACGGTCTAATTTTTGTCAAGGAATTTTTTTTTTTCCCTTGAGGGGAATGGTTCACTGTAGAAGTGTGACCAAGGCTGGATGCTTTTAGCTGGAATGCAGATTGTGTTCCCTAGAGAAAATAGAATTTGAGGTTGTTTTGGCTTTGAAGATCAGATACTATCTCAGGGAGAAGCTCAATTTATAATACACAGCATCCTTCACAAAGTTTTTCTATCACATGTTTTAGCAATCTCTTCAGAAATTTCATGTCCTCCCTTATAATTGGCTGATGATTAGGCTCTATCGGCCTCTGGTCCAATATCAAATATTTGTCTTTCATCCTTTTCCTAAACTCACTGATTTCTAATGTAATAGTCCTTTATTTAGATAGTACTTACAAAGCACAAATTAATGTAATACATTTGGATCTAGAACTTGTTCATTTTCATTAATCATACTATTGCTTCTATCAACTGGTCCATACTTCAGTAAACCATGATAGAGAGCAAGATGATGCCTCATAAACTACATGGGCTTTGTATATTGCAAAACATATTGTACTTCAGTAAAAAGGAAACAAAAGTAGTAATGTAATGTTAATCAGAGATACTGAGTCAAGTTTTGCATCATTTCAGAAGCTCAAGAGAAATTGTTAAGGGATCATGGAAATGTTGCTTCCAAGTTTATATAAAGGTACATTTTTATTAGGAAAGGACCAAAGTCATTACTTCTCCCAAAGACATTCTTTTTAAATTCTTCAAGAATTTTCTATGTCTCTATAAAAAAGGTAAGGTGACTTCCTTATCCTTGGTTCATTTCTATTCAGATCCATCCTTGCAGTATTCTTGAGCTGTAAGCTTATTAAGTAGGGAAGGTTGTTACAAAGCAGCATAGTCAGCATAGAATTGACTCAGTGTGCTCAAAGACATGGGGCTGGAGGGTGGAGAATACTTGTATTTGTAATTGCAGCCTTTGATGTTGGTTTGGATGAAGCAATGCCAGAATAGTAAAGGTCACACAAGCAGAAACTTCCTCCAGGTCTTTTAAGCTGATCAGTATGTAGCTTCTGATACTATATAAGACGAAGGAAAAAATTATCTTCACTCAGACTGAGATCACTGTCACCTTCCAAAAATTTGGCTTATCCCTAATAGAAAGAATTCCTTGAAGTAGGATTTTGGTGATGATAATGATAATGATAGTAGAAATGAGCAGGGCAGTGAACATTATAAAGTATTCATAAAAACCACATGGCTGTGATTTTTAGTAACCCATTAGTTGAAATTCCACAGGTCAGATTCCTGTATTGGTTACATAATTAGCATCTGTGACCTTTAATTTTGAGATAATGAAAAGGGTACTAAGCTCACAGTCAGTGACAAAAACTAATGAAATAACTTTTTGAATAAATCTTTATTGTTTAAATTGGAACAATCTTTAAATACTCACTTAATACTAACATCATTTTTATGTTTAGTTTTCTGTTTATTCTTCTTAATAAAGTGACTATTTTAATCCTTGTTCTTTAGACAGTCACTAAGAATGCAACATCTATTTTATTTTACAGATATTTTCTAGCGTTTCTTTACTTATTCTTTTATCTTCAAACTTTATGATTATTTTTAACCAAAAGCTTGAAACCTAACAAACTGTTTTTTTTAATATATCATTTTTATCCAGTTACAGTTATTGTGGTTATCGGGATCAAAAGCTGTGTTTCTGTCTGTTTATATATTTGGCAATTTTAATTTTCTCCTTTACTGCCTTCTTAATATTTGCTTTTCTCTATTAATTGGCAAGTGATATGTTCTATATCGACTGAATTAGTCACCCCCCCATTTGATGGTGTAGTATCTTCTCTTAATCATTTATCACCCTCTAGTGGATCCACATTTTTATTGCAATCATTTTCTTTTTACATAACAGTGAATAGGTTAAATTATTTATTAAGATAATTTTATTTTAGTTTAGACAACTCAAGAAAGGACTGCATATTAGAAATTATATTTTATTTTGTACTAGAATAACTCCAAGTCTTTCTGCTATTGTGTTCATTAATTTTGCATGCCAACATTTCTTCCACATTGAAAGATGTAGTCTCTAGGCAACTATAATTTTAATCTCTGAAGAGAGCCTTATTGTTAGCGCAACTCTCTTCTTGCCCTCTACTTTAAATAGGGCAGATATGCCATGGTCTAGAATTTTCCAATGATTTTACTTGCTAGCTAATTAATGGCTTTCTGTGGTTTCCATGGTGATGACATGCTTTGCTGCCAAGCCTTGTCCAAATGGGCATTCTGTTCACTCTTGTGTCTTAGCATCAGCATATTAATCAGAGACGGTAAGTCTTCAGTTGCTGCATCAAATTGATAAGAATCTAATTGAATTAAAATCCCACTCACAGAGACAAACTCTATTTCAAAGAGCTGAGTCAGACTGAAGCAAGAGACAATGGAACTCTACAGAATTTTTGTGTTTCATTAATGCAAAGTATTTCTCTCATGCTAGACTCTCTTTAAATGATCTGATTACTTTGAAAATTTCTCTATTTCCATAAATGTTCAACATTATTCACTGTATGTATCTCCTAGATGAAATTCCTGACTCAGTATTTCTAAAGTGAAGGATGAGTGGCTTTCCAACAGATACCTTTGGTAAACACTGATGACTTTAGATTGAAGGTCCCAATGTCACTGTAATTAGGATGAGGCAGCACTGTCTTGAAGACTGCCTAGCAACTGTCTAAACTCTTCATCTTGCAAGAAGACTTCAGTAAGGAGTTATGGAAAAGTCCATGGAAGTTGGAGATAAGGGAGAAAAAGTTAACTGAAAATTAACTGTGCGATAAATAGTTTAAGTCATAATGGCAGTGTATATTTTTTATTTCTCCTATAGAATCAACATTCTCACTCCTCCAGACAGTATTACCATTTAAAAATGACACTTTTAAAAGTTATTGATATGGCTAATCTCTAAATACGTTTTAGAAGCTGTATTTGTACATTTGTACTTTTTTCACCTCTTCTCTGGTCATCATGTTCCATTTACTTGTCTAAGTTCTAATCATTTTCCAACACTGACAATAAACCTATCTCTTCTAGGGGGGCTTTATTTTCCAAACTGCCAAGCAGATTATACTTTCTTTGGGTCTTTTCCCTCTATACCCAACTCTACAATGGCACTCATCTTGTCATTCATATATATATACATATACATATATATATGTATATATGCACATATATGTATATATATGTATGTATGTCATATATTTAAATCATTGGTTTACATTCATGTTTTCTTAATTGTTATTTTAATGGCACAAAATATGGAAAATTTCCTTTCAATATTTATATTTCTGGCATTCTCCATTCATTAACTAGATACTTAAAAATTGTTTGATAAATTCCTGGGTCTGTTTATGCTCTAATGATGTTCTATAATGTGATTCCAGACATAAAGGATTTCTAAACTAAATGAACAATGACATTTTCAAATTCTGAGGTTTAAAATCTTATACAAAATTTTGTAGACAGCACAAATGGTGAATGAATGCTAATTCATACCAAAAATAAGGCTATTAATTTTTTAATTTACAGTTTTAGAAAAAAAAGTCAGTCTTTTGCCCCACATCCTCACTTTAAAAAGGCAGGAAATCTCATTTTGTACACTAAAGCTCTCATTTTTCATTTTAAAGTATTATTGATGGGGTTCATAGGTGTGCTGGTGATATCTGAGTTGTAGAAAAAACGTCATGAAAGACAAATGCATGTCTTTCATGTAAAAGTTCAGCCAGTATGTGCTGGGCTTGGGAATTTGCAAAGTATGAAGTGATAAGTCATCATTAGGTTGCTTCTGTAACTACACTGAAATGGGAATTATTCCTTCCCTGTGATGAAAGTAGTATTCAAAGAAAGTGGAAAATAGAACTAAGCAGTTTCCTGTCCAGACAAGCAATCAGTAAGTAGTGAAGCCTTAGACCAGAATACTTCTGTTTTATACTGTACACATTCATGATTCTGTATTTCAGTCCCAATGCACAAATGACTATCTAGATTGCAGACAAATACCTCTTGCAAATACCATGTTGTGAAAAAAGCAAAATGCTCATCCCCTAAGGTAAAGCAATGTCTGCCTAAACCTTCTCTAGAAGTGCCTTGAGAACAGCCTACATCCTCACATCTTTCATTCTGCTACATCCCTTCACAAGGAGTGGCAGTGTTTACACTGTGCATATATTGCAATAGGCAGCTAATGCATGTGCTTGTGCTCATGTGCATTACAAGTTATTCCAACTGTAATTAAAAAGTACTTGAAAAGTCTTTCGTGTGGTGATATGTTTTATATTTAATAAAATCACCACACATTTGTACTCTAAAACTTACATTTCTATTACTTTATTATTACTACTACTTGGTCATTGGCTATACTCAAATTAAAACTGTCCTTAAGCTTGAAACACTTCTGAAATATATGATACTATATTTCTTTTTGGAGAAATTGGGTGAAAAGCTTTTCCTTTTCACTAGCAAAACAACTATCAAACACAGTCTTAGATAGAGAAATCTTTTACCCTTTAGTAAAAATTTTTAGAACAGAAAAGACAAAAGTGTCCATAGTGCTTAGAAAGAATGTGTGTTGGCAAGAGAAAGTAAGATTAAAAACCTGTATTGGAGTAGGTGTATTGGTGTATTCATGAGCATGCTGCTTCCCTTTGTCCCTAATTTCTAAAGTAAAGGGTTTGAGAAACTAGAGTATAAGATTATCCCCTGTTCTATAATTGTGTCAATTTATGTACTCCCAGCCCCACCTATTAGCCAGCTCCCATTAGCTTCCATTTACGTCGAAGTAAAGAAGCAAGCCTGAAGTTTGCATTCCCAACCCCATCGAAGTGTCAAAAGAAGCACGAAGAATTAAGCATAAAGAGGGAAGAAATCTTAACCGAAGAAATATCTTCTTTATCTACGTCCATTTCCTCCCACAAGGAAAAATGGCAGTGTCAGAGGTACATTACATATATCTCTTTCTTTCTCTTTTAGTGTTTAATCTTAGCACCTGCACAGCAGAGGTCTTTACAATTCATTTCATATGCTCTCCCCTGTCCCGCCCTCCAAACAATACCTGAGGCCCAAGAAGCCACCACCTCAAAGCTCCACAAAAGTCTGAGACCCTTCTTCACGACAGAATATAGTAGTAACAGACATGCCTCACAGTTTTATACAGTTGCTAGAACACTTTAGCTTCCAACAAATAAGAATTTTTCCTCTTTTCTTTTGAATATTAATTACATTTTACAAATTTGTGTGTGTGTGTGTGTGTGTGTTTTCTTTTATTTTGCTTTGTTTTATTCTGTTGTGTGTGTACAACAGAAGGAAAAGTCCATGGCAAAGTGTCCCGGGTTAGCAGAGTTTGGCTGTCATCTGGTCAGACTGTTTCAGGATCTCAGTGTTGTAGAGGTCCAAGGCATGGTTCACCCTGATAATCTCACTGTTAGTTAGTTTCAGGCGGTGCTTCAGCATACAGGAAAACAAGTCCAGCTGGGGTTTCCCTGGGGCCACAGGAGGGGCCAGACGATTAATTCGGTCCCGAATGTCCAACATGAGGAGCATCACGGATGAAGAGGAATAGAATTGACCACCCTGTGTGTAGGACTGATTTACTTGTTGCACGGCACTTCGAAGGAGGTCAGCATTGAACCTCAGGCTGTACCCGAATACTTGCACATCGGATATCTTAATGTAGAATTGCCTCTTGGATGGATCCGACAGGTCCACAGGGCCCTGGCCGGTCTCATTACGTATGGTGGGTAGGCGAGTCCGACTACGCAGGTAAATATGGACAGTCTCAAAAAAAGTTTTCCACCGATTGCCCAGCAAGAGAGTCCAATTGTAGCATTGGCTATTTTGCAGACGAATCTTCTCCCAACGTGGGTAACCAAATTCCCCAAAGGGCATGTTCCACCCCTCTGAATGGCTCCCACTGAAAGGATTGACATAGACAAAGAACATGGGGTCCAGGCTGCTGTTGCGCATCTGGCAGATACGCATGGACATGCCAATCACCATGTGGATAAAGTCCATGCGGTTCTTGTTGCTCTTGAGTGTGAGGGACATGCGCTTGCGCCACCGAGGATCAAAGAATGTGTCAAGGCGAATCTCATTGCTGATGAAGGTAGTGTGAACATAGAGGCGTGAGTCCATCTTCTGCAACAGGTACTTCAGTTCCAAGTCCTGGAAGTCCAGGTCGGTCTCAAAGCTGATGAACTGCTCGCTCCGCTCAGAGTCCACATTCTGTGGTTCGCAGCGGCCTCTGTACAGCTTGTAGCCCTTATTGCAGGAGCCACAGAGTGAGATGTTTGCCAGGCTGCACATGGCACAGCTGTTATTCCCACCTATGATGCACGGGATAGGGCGCTGGCACAGCGTGGTACTACCATGGCACACACAACTCCTCTGGCTTTCCAGGAAGGTTCCCCAGAACCCATTCTCATTACAGTAGAGGAGTGACTGGACCCTTGCAAGCCACTGCTGAATTGTCCTGTGAAAAAGAAGGAAAATAAAGAATGTTAGTTATCATGGATGGGGTTCTGAGGTACATTATACAACTGACCATGCAATTTGGACCCTCCTGATGAATGAAAAGGGGGATTAGAGTGATGGCTTAATAGGTAAAAAGTTTGCCATTCAAGTATGAGAAACTAAGTTTAATCCCAAGTATCCACGTAAAAAGCTGGGCATGGTGGCCCACACTTATCATCTTAGGTCTTGGAGGGCAGACATAGAAGGCTCCCTGAGACTCACTGGGCATGGTGGCCCATACTTATCATCTTAGGTCTTGGAGGGCAGACATAGAAGGTTCCCTGAGACTCACTGGGCAGTTAGTCTAGCCTAATTAGAGAACCTTATGACTCAACGAGAGACACTCACAAAACAAATTTGATGACTTCTTAGCAATGTCCAAGTTTGACCTCTAACTTCCATATGCTTAACCACTCGTGCATGTGAACCAAGCTACAGTCATATCCACACAAATGTAAAAACATACACAGCCACAAAGAAAATAATCAAATCAATTATAAGAGAATGTAGAGTGAATACATAATAATAATACTTTTTTATATGACATAATGCCATAAAGCAGTTGTAATACATTGTACTTTACACTTCTCTTCTTCTCTGTGGACATCTTTAAAGAGGAGGGGTTAGACTAAATGTAGGGTGTCCAACCATTTATGTCCATTCAATTATACAATAGGCACTGAGAAATTTGGTTTAGAAAACATAGTGTGCCTAAACATGAAAACACTTTCTGGATGAGGACAAATCATGAAAACAACCCCATAGGAAAGATTTGAGAGGTTTTTTTGTTTTTTGTTTTTTGTTTTTTTTTTTTTTACATAAACATCAGAGGATTTAATGCTCTCCATACCTTTCTTTGATGAGGTAATGTAATGCCCAACTCTACTAACAACAACAACAAGAAATTTTCATTGCATCTGGAATTCATGAGTACTTCAATAGGATCATCTGGCATGAGTCTCACAGTAGCTTTGCATAGTGTGCAGTAAAGTTATATGTTCTCATTTGTGTGGCATTTCTATTGCAAACTGTGTCTCTAGAACTCCATAGCCTCCCCTCACTGTGAGTGACACCAGTGTCTAGACTCAGATTTCAGACATTAAAATGTTTCAATAATGATAGATCTATGACCTGATAAGAAGCAGCAGAAGATTGTGTGAAAAATAAGTAAGGCAGTCAGTCCAGAGGCTTCTCATTTTTCCCATTTCTGTGGAAGTCAACTCTTGGCTGTCTTCCATGTTATGAGTAGTCTTTTCTATTTGCCTAGCAGGCTTTACCCTGAACGGTACATTTTTACTCCCAACTTCTCACTTGCACCTACCAACAATACCCAGACCATTATTTGAGATTCAAGCATCATCAGAGGTTTTATAAAATTTTAACTCTTCTGTACATGAACAGAGATGGCAGTGGACAGTTCCCTTAGCCTTTCCACTCACTCCTTCCACACAGGGCTCTTGTCGGATATATGATTTTCTATGTGAAATCTAGCTTCAAATTTGTTAGGCATTAAGGACTCAACAAAACTCAGCTCTTGTTCTCACTGCAAAGGAATTGTCAGTTTATTTTATAAATATGGCCACAGAAGCTCCACGGCTAATTGAAAGACTTAAAATAATATGACTACTGAGAAGGAAAGTTCCCTGACATACTCACTTTACTTTGAGTATTATCTATCAATACATAATTTAAAAAAAAAAATGAAATTCTGTCTTAAGACTACATGCAAGGGTTGCAATCACAGATGATAATAATGGAGTTCATGATCTTTTAGTGGTATGTGATTGTAAACAGAAGTCCATTTGCATCCTACACCCTACAATGAGAAGTGTTATCCAATAGTCTGCACTGTCACTGGTAGTCCTGATTTATAGTCACCAAATAAAAAACTCTCAAAGTCACTGGAGAGGCAGTGGAGTCTATGGCTGAAAAGCATGGGTGTTGTTAGTTCAAACAGAACTGAAGTCAGGGCAAAAAGAAACAAACGAACTAAAAGGGGGAAAAAAACTATTTTGGGACTGAGAATGAGTCACTTCATCTCCTGAATCCTGCTATTTTTTTGCTAAAATAATAAAGTCTATCTCAAGAGGCTTCTACAAGGGTTGCTGAATGATATATTTAAAGTGCTGAAAAAAGCATACAGCAATTATTTTAAAAAATGGAATGATACATAGTATTCATATCTCAGAGAATAAGCCCTTCCTTTGAAGACCCTAAGACACTCTTTGGGATGATGCTCTGAAGTTGAAAGGAAGCCATTTTGTTACAGCCATTTGAAAATAGATACTGTTGAAATGACTGTCTGGCTGACTTAGACTTTAAATGAGTTGCTTATCGGCTGAGAAAAATGGTGGAATAATTAGCTTCCTGAAACTGCCTACCTGTTTAATCCACAGAAACATCCATACCTGGCAGTAAAGCCTTCTGCACAATACCTAAGCACTGCATTTGAACCATCGGTCTCATTTTTAGTGTTTTCCTCCAGCTTCTCAGGATTGGAAGGTTGGGCCCTTCTTCCTCCATCACCTAGCACACAACCTAGCTAGCTCCATAAATAATTGGTGAATGAATTAACAACAATCAATATTAATATTTTCCATCTTAGGCTTTATTTTAAAAAAGGGAAAAAAGAAAAAAAAATCCAAACTTCTCTCTCTCCCCTCTGGACAACAGTATTAGTTTTCTATACCATCCACCCCACAGCCGCAGGCTTCTATGGTCTCTGCTTCCTGAAACCAATCCTATTACAGCCTGGAGAACAGCAGGCCCAGATTTCAGGAAACGGAGCAAGAATCATAATGAGCTGTGTGGCTCTCACTTCCCAAATCAGAACATTGACTGAATATTGGGGTATGAGTCATCTGATATTTTTTGTGAACTGCAGGGGCCCTCCACGCGGCTGCGATTGCGTGGTTACATCTGACAAGAGCGTTATTTCAAAATGCCTCTTTCAAATGGCCCACACTTGCCCCTGTCACTCCCTCTCCAAATGACAGCACAGTACCCCATTTAGGGAGCTTCTGTTCCCATCTGCAAGGCATTCTATAAGCCCGTAGAGCGCCCCCTTTCTCGTGTCTCATCTTTGGGACTCTTTGTAAGGATCACAGCCCCTGCTCCGCCTATCAATGCTTCATTGTGGGTGAACTCTCAGAATCCTCAGTGAGGGAAATAAAAAGTTGAAAGTTCCTGGTGATGCTGCTACAAGCAAGAGGGCTGCTGGGAAATTAGGATTCCAGCCTTGTCAGGCAGGAGGGATTGGGGACAGAGGCCCTCTGAGACACATTAGCAGGCTGCATGGCACCTGCGTCTCCTGAGCTTGGAATAATCATGAAGTTGTGGGCTGTATCAAAGGGGGCATTAATGATACAGCACCAGGGCCCAGAAGGGAAGCGGTGTGAAGGAGGGGTATAAGAAGTGCAAGGCTCAGGAAAGAGGAAACAGAAAAGTAGGGTGACAGAGGGGAGAAAGGGACTTCATGATGGAAATGATGGACAGAAGGGTACATGGGAATTACTGGGCAGAATATATGTCACGACCAGAGTGGGCAAGATAGAAACAGGTTCAATTACCGTCAGTTACAAGATTCAGAGAATGTGGACAGTGATACAGACTAGTGATTCATCCCCCTTTTCTTATACAAGGGGGAGAGGACCAGAGAAAGGGAGAGCAGTGAAATCAGTAATTCCTAGTCTACAAGGTTAGTGAGCATCCTATTGCTTTTCAATACTTTATTCTGAGAAGATTAGAACCTAAAAAAAAATTTCAACCCATTTTGTGTGTTTATACATCTACTGATTTTTTTTTTTTTAGTACAAGCAACTTTGAACACTAAATCAGCCTTAATCAAAATGATCTCCTATAACTTTTCCATTTCCACTCAGTGATCTGAGTATTAAAATTGCAATTGGAAGTGGAACCCTAAACCAGTGGAGGGATTCCATGCTTTGCCAGTATTATGTACCACTGAGTATCATGGATGGTGATAGGGAGTGCTCATGTATACTCTTCCCCTGAATGTCACGTGTTACCACCATAGTGTGGCAGAAGATAATGGGGGACTTGAGAAATGAGGTAACATACTATTCCAGTACCAACTTTTGTACGTCTAGTGTGGGTATATTTTGTGCTATCCACTGTAACAGGACATTAAGGTAGAAAGGAGAACAAAGAGGAAGGGGTGGCCATAAGAAGAGAAACAAATGGAAAGCATGAAGGAATATATAAAGTCTGAGCGTGTAAGAACCTATTATCACATGCATTGCTTCCCCTGAACCTTCCAGGATCTCTCTTCTCCATTCACAGATAATTGGAACTGTCTGAGGAGTGTACAAGGAGAGGGTGGGGACCAAGGGTAGGGGGAATTGTGATCTATAAATACCATTTCCCAGGCTAGCTGGTAACAGCCGCCTCAATTTTGGAGACGGGGAACAGCTTAATAGATCAGTTCTGCATATGAGGGTCTCACAATGCTTAAACAGACCTTCTGTTAAGCAGTCACTGTGAGGCAGAGGCAGCTAGAACCTTGTTTTAAAATGTTTGTCTCTGGGGATCCAGTCACAGCATCTTCCATTTGCAGCCAAATCAGCATCTTTTTGTTGGATGAGGTATTCAATTAATTCTGATGGGAGCACAAGTGAAGGGAGGGGAGATAGCAAGAGGGTGAGAAGAACTGAAGAGAGAGGATGGGAGGGGAAAGAGGTAAGAGCACAGCAAGCTGAATGTTCACTTATACACTGGGAAAATCTGGTGCTAGATTGATGAGCACCCACAGTGGCTACAGAGAAAAACTGGGAACTTCAAAAACCTTTTAAATTAACAGCCTACCTCTGTCATCTTTGGAATGCAACACCACTCCCACTGGGCTGATGACAGGGACAGCTGATTCTTTGTAGTACCTCCTAGGTCACAACAGTTATCTCTTCACCCTCACATTACCCACACGAGATCCGATTTGTTTCTGATTTCCACATCACTGGTAAGGGTGTTAAAACCAGAGAAAGACTTTCACCCATAGTCCCACAGTGTAGACATGGCCAGAGTTCAACATTTATAAATATAATCTCAGCACACTCTGAATGATCATAGTATATATTGCTTGCCCTCTAAACCCCAGAGCGGATCTAAACCACTCTTGGAACCCTGGAGACACCTCTGCTGCTTCCCTGCTGGCCCTGTCTTTGCCTCAGCCAGAAAGTTCTGGCAACCTGACAGGTCTCCCAGTGACACAGCATGAGTCCCTTGTCATTTGGAGGACAGAGGCTTCACCACCCAGGGCTTCCCATCCGTTGTTTAAAGGCTCACATCTCCCTTTCAGAACCATCAGGCTGGGAAGCCCTGGCTGGGATTCCTAATTCAAGCAACCTCCCTGCTGATTTTAATTGGAGGTTTTGCCTAAGCAGGGAATGTGGTGCCTGGCCTGTGGCATTTTAGGGAAGATCACACAAATCTAGTGCCAAGAGGGTGTGTGTGGGGGGGTGCATCTAGGCTAAAATAGAAAACTGTAATCCTTATGGCCCATTTGTTTAATAGAAGTGTGTTTTTAAAGGTGTAGAAGAAACGAAAGGAAGTGGAATTACAAATTATTCTTTTATTTATGTCCTGTGTGTGTCTTCCTAGGTGCTTCTTTGACGCTGTAATAGGTGTCTAGATAAATCTGCAGGGTTCCTCAAAGGACTTACTGTGCAGAAGATAGGCTGAAACTAGGAGACAAGAACTTGCTCCTAGGTGTCTCGTATGCATTGTTCTTCATACATTGTACATTTTGTGTTGTGTATGTGTGTGTGTGTGTGTGCATATGTACATCCATGCAGACTCATATATATATATATATATATATATATATATATATATATATATATATATATATATATATATATATATATATATATATATATATATATGGATTACCTATATATGAGTGTATGGGTATAGCCATGCTTGTTCATATTCTTAAAGATGATGATCAAATCTGCATGTGTGTATATTATCCGATGCCTGGAGTACTACTGGTTCATGGCTATGCCAGTCATAATTATAACCAGCCATCAGCTTAACTCTGTTCATCGTTTTCTCTGAACAAATATTTATCTTTCAATCATTGCCCTATTTGAGTTCCTTCCATGTACTTAATAGCCTGTTTCTCCTCAGTTCTTCACGTGATATTAGAACCTCACTGAGTAGCACGCTACAATGAGGAGGTAAAGACCAAAAGGAGAATTGTGTGGTCTCATGCCCTGCTGAGGACATTTTCTCTTTTGGGATTGTGAATGAAGGCAGTAAGTATGCTTACAGGGGCAGCCGTAACTATGAAAGGAGGGAGAAGGCAAGCTGCAAAGTAAAAATCCAACTTGGTCTTTCAAATTAGGTTGTCAGAAACTTAATTGGGGAGGATTGTGAAACAATTTTTGCAATTACACTCTTCTGTGTCTGGAAGGAGGTGACAGGCAACATCAGCTGCATATTCAATTTCAGAGTTTTGCTTGGGGCATAGAAGGACTAAAGACAGATGATGGAAGGAGTTAGAGCCTATCAGAGATGCAAGAAGGGCTGAAAGCAGCAGGTGCTTCCATGTGGATGCTGTCAGAGTGTGCTATATGTCCTGGGTAGCACATATGCACTACAATAAGAGCCTCAGACCAAGGAGGAACAAAGGGACTAACCATAGCCTCCTGCCTACTTTAACCTTGAAGGAAGAGGACAGCCACATAGATCAATGCTTTTGGTGATCACAGTGTAGAAACCAATTAAGTAAGAACTACATTTGCACCAACATTTTTTGATCTTGGATATTTGATGTTGAATGAGTCACAAAGTATTTGACACTCAACTTTCCTTCTCTTTTCCCACACACTTTAACACATGTGTCTCTGTGTGTGTGTGTGTGTGTGTGTGTGTGTGTGTGTGTGTGTGTTTGTGTGTGTGTGTGTGCCCATGTGTTCACGTACTTGGAAGCTCTAACCAGCATTTCCTCAAGAGCCAACCATCTTTTTTTTTCTGTGGCCAGGTCTCTCACTAGGGTAAGAGGCTCACTGATTGTTCAGGCTTGCCAGACACTGAGCTCCCAGGATCCACCTCTCTGTGTCTCTCACATGAATTTATAATTGATGCTTTTTTTATGTGGGTGCTAGTGATGGGACACATGTATTCATTGCTTACCAGACAAGCACTTTACAAACTGAGTCACTTTTCCAAGCCCTGGCTCACAGCTTTCTTATCTGCCAAAGGAGGAATATAATATCTACCCTGCACTTTGTTTTTACAGCTAACTTTAATGTGAAAAACTTCTGAGAGTTTTTAAGTTCAAGGAAGTTATAAGTATTAGCCATTATTGTTATTGAGGTTAAAGAATAATCACATATTGTATATGTTACACATGAAAATATTCCTCTGTGTTACTAAAACAGGCCATCGGATTATAGCCTAACAGTCTGATTTCATTGGTTGCTCATTCTCCACAGTTTTAACGAACTTTGCCACTAGAATGTGCTGAAAATAAAAAGCTAGGCTAGGCATGGGCAAAGGAATTAGAAAAGAAAAAAAAAAAGGTTATCAAATCTTAATGAGTACATTATTTAACCTTGAACTAATTGATTATACTTTCTAAGCTTGTGTTGTTTCCAGTACAGAATGGAATAATGGCATATGCCTTGCAAGGTCATTCTTAGCATCAAAAAAGAGAATACACAGAAGTTTTAGACTTACAGTAGGTGTTCAGAATCTCTTATGAAAACAAGGGCTATGATCCCTCCCCTTCATCTAATGTGGTAAATGGTTCCTTTGAAATCAGTAATTATAAATTGAAAAAATAAAAACTACAAGAAAAATTCAACAAGTGCTGATGGATGAGTTAACTACAAATATTAAACAATAAAATTTTAATAACAATTGCTTCTATTCCACCAAATCAAAACAAATGATGGCAGATCTGTGAAAAGTAAAGCAGCAAGAAGGATTAAATAGTTTAACAAAAAAAATTAAGGCAAATATCTTTGTGATATTAGAGTAGGTAGATATTTCTTTAAAGCACTTACTACAGAGGAAAAATATTATTTAATAGAAATAAAGGTAAGATTAAACCACACCCAGCAAAAAAAAAATATTGAAATTTGATATGACACAATGAACTAATGTACCTCCAGCTACAGATTTTATTTGTAACCCAAATCAGGTTAGATTGTTGTGTCCCCCAAATCCATTCACTGACATCTCAGTTTTCAAAGAGATGGTGTTAGGAGGTCAGGGTTTGGGGAGATGATGAGGCCATGAAAGTGGAATCCTCAAAGATGGAATTAGTGATTTTATAAATGGGGACCAAAAGAAACCTGTGAAGGCAGTGAAGCTGTCTCTCATGAGAAGACAGTTTTAGAGATCAGAAATCCCTTCATACATTTGTGTGGATTTTTTTGGTCTTAGAATTCCAAAACAAGAAGAAATAGATTTACTATTTCTATTGTATCTTGATGTAAAATTTTGAATGGTTTAAGACATCACATAAAGTACTATAACTTCATAAGAAATCACCATCAAAATTGGAACATGGACAAATAATAGAAGCAGGCAGTTCATTTAACAAAGTGATTATTATTGAAAATGCTGATAAGCCTGTGAAACTCTACATTTGTTCATCATCAAGATATATGTCAAAGTTTCAATGATATACAACTTCAGACAAACTGCAAAGATAAAATATAAATTGACAGAAAAATGAAAGGAAGAATAAAAGGAAAAATGCTACCTATTGGTGAAGACATACAGCAAATGCAACATCCCTGTGCAGTGACAAGAAAAAAAATGAGTTGCAGTAAAGAGACAAAGAACTATCTGCTGAAGTATTTGCAAAACAAACATGTTAACATGTGTATGCCAACCATTAGACCCCTATTATTCACACACACACACACACACACACACACACACACACACACACACACACACACACACACACACACACAGCAAGTATCCTGAAAGGAATGCGTTAAAGATTGCAACAATATTCACTTCAGTCCCAACCTGGAGATCATGCAAAAGTATCAGCAGCAGAACAGATGTCTGCACATAGTTTGGAATCTCCTGGGAGATGAGCCAACCGCAACTACACAAAGCAATGAGCAGTAATTGCTAAGAAAAATTAAAAGGAAATGAAACAAAGATAAAGTTTGTGCTCATTTTAAAAGGAAAATTTGGGCCAGTGATATAGCTCAGAGGTTAAAGGTACATGCCACTAAGCTTGCCAACCAGAATTCAAGCCTTCAAACCCATATGGTAGGAGGTGGTATTTTGATATCCTCTTGTTTACCAAAGGAGACATACATGCACACCTACAAATTAATGTATTAATTAGTTAATCATTATAGTTTTGTATAATGGCAGAGTTGACCTATGCAAACATACCTATGAGAAGACAATGTTTGGCATGTGGTATGTCAATACAGATAAAACTCAAGGTACATATAGATATAGATGATGTAGATATAGATGTGAATAAATATTTGTCTGGATAGTTATACAGACAAACAGACACATAGATAGAACTTTACATGTATGTGTTCATGTATGTATACATGCATGTGAATATAGTTTCACTTTTTAAATTTAAAATGTTTTTCATCTTCCCTTTTCCATTCCTTCATTCCAATCCCTAGCTTACATCATATATGTCCAACTTTACTCTCTTTGGAAATTGTGGCCTCTTTTTCTTTGTTATTGTTTTATATATACAGATACACATGCACATATATACACATATTAACATGAATCTATATGTATATACATTCAGACACACATGCACAAACATATGTATGTGCTCAGTCCACTTACTGTTACTTTTCTGCACATGATTTCAGTGCATACCACTTGGTATAGAATAATTTTTGAATTCCCATGTGTGTTCATGCATGCACAAACACATGCACACACAGAGACATATATACATACTCAAATATACATGTAGGGCACATATGTGCTGGTACTTGCAGGGGCCAGAAGTGATCATTTGACACCTATTGATGGAGTTAAAGGTGGTTGCGAGCCATATAATTTAAGGGTTTAGTACTGAACATAAGTCCTTTGGGAGAACAGCAATTTTTCTTAACACTGAAACATCTGTGTATCTCCAAGTTCATATTTCTTGATCCTGTTTATATTTATATATGTGAAATGAGTGAAATTATATCTTGTTATATACCTAGATGGTTTGTCTTTTCTGTAAGAACACAATAATTCTATATGACATTTACAAAATTAATCTGTTAAAATACTCAGAATAAAAGCAATAGGCAGAGAACCACCTAAAACAGTTATATATCACCAATCAGCACCAAACCTTTAAGGTCTTTTGTTTTTTGTTTCATATTTAACTTTGATCTCCACACTTTTTCTCTGTCAAATGCTGGATAAAAGGAGCATTAAAAATGATATTTTAACCTTATGAAACACTGACTCTCAGAAAAGGAGAAGATCTGGCCTAATGGTCACTAGTGACTTGTCTGAACACTTTACCTAAGCCATGTGCAGACTGGATGTAAGGCTGAAGTGTGGGATGAAACATGGGAAGACATTTTTGAAGGTAAATTAAAAACAAAACAGCAGAAAGACCTACCAATAAAGGTAGGTTACCAATAAAGATTGTGAAAACTCAGTTCTATTTTTGACTCAATCCCCTGAGCCTGTAGATTCTAATCCAAATATATATATATTATATATATATATATTATATATAAATAAAGAAGGAAACTAGAAATACTCATGTTTGATGTCAACTGGGAATGAGTCAACTGTCCTATTTGCTACAAATGCAGAATGACAAACATTGGTGGAAATGGAGATGTCTCTCCAATCTTGGCCTTAATAAATTGCACAGTGCTGAGAATAATCTCTAGGCATGAATCTTCCCAACCCTTATCCTAATTGTACTCCCTTGGGTTACCAGAGTTTTGGGACTCATTGCCTTTTTTTTTTTTTTTTCTCCATAAATAGATAAGAAATGCCCAAAATAACTTCTAGCTCAAAGCTACATTGCCACACGGTTAGGAAGAAATCCTTAGGCTCCAATGATTGACAGACAGCTGCCCCAGGCTATGCTGGATTTATTTGTAGACTTGAACCTTTTATTAAATAAGACAGTTTAATGCGCACTCAGAATAAGTCATTGTCATTCACACTATCACCTTCAAAACACACACACACACACATACACACACACACACACACAAGAAAACACACACAGAGACACAGACACACATGCACACACACACAAGAAAACAGGTAGTCCAGATCTATCGATTTATCCTGAAAGGAGCTGCTAATAAGCCTATACTGGCAGAATATCAAAATCACAGATATATATGATTCTTGAGTAAGATCTGGACCATGAAATAAATAAAAAACTGAGACTAGAAACATTAAGTGTTTTGCATGAGTTACACAAATTGTACCTGAAAGTCTAGAACCCAAATCTGCCCCTTAAGAGAGAATTTGCACATTGCTAAAAATATCACTGCTATTTTTTTTTAAAGCTTTTTCCAAGGGAACCTTCATCCTACCAAGGTTATTGCACATCAAAGAAAGTAAATAATCTTGTTAGGAGCTTGCTGGACAGTGGCCCCAAAGACAATAATTTGAGGAGACATAAAATGTACTTTGAGCCACCTCCTCCCAATTATGACAGGAGTTCATAGAGTTCAAGTACTCAATATTCTATTTACAGGAGCCCAGTGATTATCTTCTGTAACGTAGAATGTTTATTTGGGGAATTTTACAGAAACTTTCAGAATGTCCTTTTCCTCTCTGGAACCCACATTGTACATATAGCCATGAAATAAGACAACGATAGCAGCTTATGTGAAACCATCCCCTATATAATCATTCCTCAAAAAAAGATAAATAAAGCAATAATAAAACAAACAACAAAACATATACCTGGGAGAAGCATTTAGCTATGGGTTCAAATGTTAGGATAAGCTCACTAAAAGTAATTTGGAGTAATTATGTTCTAAAGGCCAAGTTTATGTCACAAAATGTTTCCTCACAAGGTTAATGAGGAATGAGCACCCTTCTGCTGTAAGATGGGCTGTTTTGAGAACAATAGAGGAAAACATACTCTCTATATAAACTTTTTCTAGAAATGAGAGACTGGTTATTTCCTCCAATGTCAGCAGACCCTATCACTTTCTTTATGAATAAAATGGGGTGGAATAAAAATGTTCTAATTATACACTCTGAACTGAAGCAGCCAGCAGATTCTACCACTGTCCCTTGGAAAAATACCTGTTGGTGCTCAGAGAGCCTTCTGAACTATCTGACCACTCTAATCAAGAGCCACATATAGGGACCCACAAAATGAGCTATTGATCAATGGAGCACAGTGCAGTCTTTTGACCATCTCTACTTAGGCACCATTGGTACCCTCTTGGAACATCCATGTCAGGCAAACAACTATTTGAACTCATGAATTTCTAACACGGATAATGAGTTGAGACAGTAATTCTTGCTTAAAGCCCCTAAATGTGAGTCAGTCAGTTATAGGAAAATAAATATTTTGAGCACTATATATCATATGAGCCTAAAAGAAAACTTGATATCTTCTTTCCCTAGTCTGTTGTAAGCTGGCTGTACTTCTGTGTGAGGGGGAATTCTAAATATGTCTCATTCCTCTGTATTTTTTCAGGATCAAATCTCCTACCACTGTAATTATGATAGGCTGTCATGTCAGTATTTCTTTTTCTTTTCTATAAGGGGCCTAAAGATAGGGAAGTTATTTGGAAGGACCTATTCTTATTAGTTTTGTTGCTTAAGAGGAAATAGTTTTCAAGTCAGAGGCTTTTATATTTAACCTTTATAAAAGTTACTACCAAAAAGTTAACCCTCTGTCTTCCATCAGATAACATGGCAGAGGGATGTCTATACTACTCAGAATGCTCTTGACTATTCTGTTTTGAATCTTCATATATCAGTTGTGTCATGGCACCATAAATATAATAATCAAATAAGTCAATGATATAAGAGTTGTTTTTCCCATATGGAAAAAATTATTTAAACTATGCAGCGAAATTTGAGATAGAACAGTTTCTAATAGTAACAGCCATTAACTTAAATAAAGAAAAAATAACAGAAAGATTTGGAGAGTTCATAAAAATTCTCAAAATATTATTTATATAGTTCTACAACTCTAAACTGAATAAAATAAAGTGGGAAATCAATTGTGAGTATGGTTTGTGCAATAAGATTTGTAGAATGTCAGACTAAATAAACACCCTGAAAAATGGGTTTGGTTAATTTACAAAAGAGTGACTAAGACCAAACATCATAAATTAGAATAAAGTTATTCATTAAGTGTAGCAACGTACAGATTCAGAACATGTGTTTAGCAAACATATCTCCTCTCTTCAAGTTTACTACTATTGGTCTACTTCTCTAATTAACTAAAACTTTCACCACATATTGACCTGGCTAAAAGCCTTCCTTCCTTCCTTCCTTCCTTCCTTCCTTCCTTCCTTCCTTCCTTCCTTCCTTCCTTCCTTCCTTCCTTCCTTCCTTCTTTCCTCCCTCCCTCCCTCCCTCCCTCCCTCCCTCCCTCCCTCCCTCCCTCCCTCCCTCCCTCCCTCCCTTTCTTCTGTCTGTCCTTCCTTGCTTCCTTTCTTTCGCCATGTGCTAAACATGCCACATTAAATGCTCTACGACTGGATTTTAGGGTAACGGACTAGTTTTATATTCATCATCACAAATGAAATTTGGATATTTGAACATTGAGCCAAGCTTACATTTAAAGTAAACGACAAACATATATCTTGGCCTATCAAAATCTGTGGTACTGAGAATCCTAATTTTTAGCTCATCTTCATTATAGGATTTCAGTTTGCTAGGCTCACATTATTTTTCTTCTATAAAAGAAACACCGACATGTTAAGAGGAGATATTAAATCTCCATCCATACTCTATGGCAATGTTTCTCAACCTATGGGCTGTGACACCACAGGGGTGGAATATCAGGTATTCTGTATGAGATATTTACATTACAGTTCATCACGCTAGCAAAATTAGAGTTGTGAAGTAGCAACAAAATAATTTTATGGTTGGTTTCACCGCATGAGGAACTGTATTAAAGGGTCACCTCATTAGGAAAGTTGAGTACCACTGCTCTGGGTGTTACTACTGCTCTGTTCTGTTTATGTTCATATTGCATCTGTGCAGTTCTTTACAGATTATAGAGACTTGTCATAATTTTACTGGGACACTGACTGTGTAGAACCTATTCTTCACCTGACTCAGGCAGATTTAGAGACTTATAAAGGTCACACGCCTAATAAGTACCATGGCCTACCTAACGTGTCATTGTAATAAATTGAAAACTACTTTGAGTTCAATAAAATATAAAAAGCCAAAGCTCTGTGTCCCATTGCAGGAGTCTGTGGAGATTTTGTCCAGAGATAATAAAGTTCCAAGATTAGAGTGGGAACCAATGTGGATGTAACAAGTCATTGAAACTGGGATAATAATTATTCTAGTAGCCAGAATCCTTCCACAGACACCAATTAAACACCAAATAGAATAAAAAATATGCTAAAAATCTGACAATGGTTCAAAAGCTAAGGCCCCAGGACTAGAGTCTGAGGTGGATGCCTCTAAGAGATTTTTATTTCAACAATGTATAATTACATTGAGCTTGGCTATGGCCTGCACTGCCAGTTCAAGGTCAGAAATAAAAATAAACCAAAGACCAAGAGTCATTGTGAAGTGCAAATAATTATGCTGCATGCCCTCAACAAATAATCTCCTAATATTCCGCTTTATTTCACAATATAATCATCTCTAACAATTAGGTAATGGTAGTATGTAAGTCACCCCATTCTAAAACACCTGTACCTAATAAGAATGTTACCTCATTTTGCTAAATTTAATAAGCTCTAAAAACATGTTTATAACCCCGTACTTTTAAAACTACTCTCCCCCTTCACCTTCTTTTACTCTATCTTCTCCCCCCCCACACACACACTTTTTATTCTTCTTTTTATCACCCTCCATCTTCCTTTCCACTTATTCCTATTTCATGCATAGGAGTTTTTCAAAGTAATAGACTTAGCAATATTTAGATCTAGAATGCTTGAAAACAGTTCATACTAGATGCTTTGGCTTTAGCCAGTTCACTTAGTTTACTTGGTTTCAGTTTTTCAATGATACACGAGGAAGGAAATGGAAAACAAACATATTCAATGTATATGTAAAAACTACAGATCATTGACACAGTAAAGAGATTCAGCTTTCACAGAATGATGTTAGTATACCTTCTGAACACATTCTGAGAAAAAAAATCTAGTTACTCATTGAGAAGCTGTTGAAATGCCTATTGTATGACAGGTTCTATGATAGAAAATTCTGAGAATAAATTGATAAAGTATGTTGACAAAGATGTTTGTATATAGTTGATGGTCTTGTACACTGGTCAGTAGATAATGGGATAATGATGAGCTGTTATTTGCCGTTCAAGTAGAAAGTTAGAATGCTAAAAGATCATGTGAAAGAGGGCTCTGGACACACTTTTAAGAGAAAGAATAAGACCATCAAGAAGGACTGACTGAAATTCGCAGTGCAAGTAGAGGCTACTGTTAGGAAGGAGGGTGAAATCAGGAGGAATGGTCCCAGGCTACTTGTGAGATACTGCAGCTATACATTTACTGAGTTACACTAGTGGGGACTGTCACTGAAAATGGTAAATATATATATATATATATATATATATATATATATATATATGATGATTTATATATACAGACAAACAAATACACATGTGTGTTTATATAATATGTAATGTTTATATTATGAAAGGTTGGCACAGGCCAGCTTTTGACAGATCCAAGGCAATTTAAAAAATCTATTCATTTTCACACAATCTATTTCTAGACTTCAAGTAGGGATGAGACAAGACTAGATTTGAGTCTTAGGTAAGAATTCTGTTAGGTTCTGGGAATACAAATTGAAAAGTGATCGGAATAGATTCTAGGACACCTAGTTAGGAGGGCATTCTACATTCAGGCAAAAGCAAATTTTAGTTTGAACCACAGGTTACTCATTAAATTTGACTAATTAGTATTATCTTGAAAGCATCTCTGCTCAAAGATTCAATTACTGACCTTCTACCAATATTTTGAATAATATGATTACCCTGAGTGTTATTTCTCATAGAGTTAAGAAGGACTTCAGAGATCATTAAGCACCATTGTTTTTAAACTGTATTATCAAAAGAAAAATCACCATATTTTTGCAAATGAGTTTAATTCAGAATTCTTTTAAAGAAAACAGCTTCATTCTAGTTAAAAATGAGGTGCGATTGTTTTCTATTCTATCTGAATACTACGTTTGATAGCTATGACTTGAGCTCAAGTATCTTATTTGCAAAATACTGCCCTTCATACCCTACCAAGTATAGATAATGATGTCTTGAGGGCTTTGTTTTTATCTTTAACTACCTCCCAGAGACTAGCATGAGGCTGGTAGAACAGATGGTCAGTTAACACAGTTTTGCACAGAGGACACCTGAATTCAGCACTTCCTGAGCGGCTGGCTGCTAGGCAGGTTTTGTTTTACACTTACACTTCCCTCCTTTTCTCCATACTTTTCCTTTTTTTTTACTCCAATTCTTCATCATTACTTCCTCCCTATTCTTTTTGTAATAAGAAGCAAATCTCAGCACTGAAAACAAATTCTGTATCTCTAAATATCTTGCCTCAAGGTTGGATAGAATAGTATCAATATTACAAGAGTAGGTGTGACCTCCTACCAGGCAAGAAGTCTTTACTAGGCAATTTAGCATCATTTTGCCTTAATGACATCATTCAGGAAAAACATGGATTAGTGCTACCTTAAAGGACTGTAAGATGACAATAGGAGGCTGGGGTGATAGAACACCACCTGACATTTGTGAATAAAATGGTGTTAACTATTCAATGTTACACTTATCTTTAACTCAGTCTTATTCTATTCCCAGTGTGTTTGGATTTGAGTTAACCTGGCTTGCACATCTCTGTTTCTTAAAGTAGTCCATGTACAAATTCTAACTTGTACTTAGCACAATAATGACCCTCTGAGGTAAGCAGAAGTAATTATTTTCATCTAAAATATGTGGAAACCAAGACCTGAGCTGGGTATGATGGTGTGCAAGTCTGTAATGCTAATATTCAAGAGGCAGAAGCAGGATTCCTGAAAGTTTGAGTTTAGTTTGGTCTTTTGAAATTGAGAGCCTATTTTGTTTGTTTGTTTGTTTGTTCTGTCATGTTCCCCTGCTCCCCCTAAACCACAGAGTGGACACTGCAAGAATCAGAAGTCTCAGTATTTAGCAATGATAGTCAGATTCAAATCAATACCCAAAGGATACACATTCGTACCCCAAAGGCATTATCTCAACTATGTTCATAGCAGCATTATTTGTAATAGCAAGAACCTGGAAACAACCTAGATGCCCCTCAACTGATGAATGAATCAACGAACTATGGCACATCTACACAATGGAGTACTAGTCAGCAGTAGAAAAAAAAAAAAAAAGACATCCTAAAATTTGTAGGCCAATAGAAAGATTTAAGAATATCCTCCTGAGTGAAGTATCACAATTCCAGAAAAATAGGCATGGGATGTACTCACTTATAAGTGGATTTTAGACAGAAAGCAAAGAATATCCAAGCAGCAAACCACAACCCTTGAACAGCCTGAGTTCAGAAGGAACTTAAGAGAAACATCTAGAGATTCCTCTAAATAGAGAAAATAGAGAAAATCGCCTTAGCAAGTTGGAGTCATAACGGCTGCAATCAAGAAGAGTTGGGAACATATCTCAAATCAACCTCTTGTCTTCTTTTTAACTGCATATCACATTGATAGCCTATGGGTTAACCAAGTCACATGGATCTTTGCTGTAGATCTCTGTTCTTCATACTGTTCCACCTTCCCTACTGGCAACTGTAATCAGAACTAGCTCTCCTACGACTAACAAAAATCCACCACAGCATAATAAGAACTTGAGATGGAACTTCACACATTGAAGAAATTCCAAAAGGCATTTGCAATCATTCTGCTTTTACTCTTGGACTGGACCTTATTCAGCTATAGATGTTATTTTTCTTGGCACTTCCAAAGCCATGAACATGGAAACCTCTCAGGAAACATTTATTCCATTACCCTGCATTGAGCCAAGCCTCTTTCTTTTACTCTAGAGAATTTGTTTGCCCAATTCTTGCTTGGTATTTAGATATTGTCTCGAAGCTCTACACCTGAAGAGCCACCACAAACTTTATCACAAAGTCCTTTTGTGAGTCTCAGTTATAGTATATATATAACATCTATAAAACTTAATCAATGTCCACCATACTTCTATTCGTCTGATGTAACCATGACTTTGACATCACCCTACTGCAACCAGAGTATCCCAAGTGCAAAACAGTCCTCTCTTTGTACTGCCAATTTATTATTATTTTTTCTGAGCTATCCAAGGAAATTTTTATCCATCCAATTTATGTAGTCAACATGATAATCCTAAACCTTCTGCTCAGTTGTGGTGTATCTAAGACAAATTAATTATGCATCTTGGCTTGTCATTTCTTTTGGTCTATAAAATAATTCAGCAGCACCTACATTCTAGAGATAGCAGAATAAGATAGATGGTATGTCCTTACTACCAGTACTCGGTATTATTAGGCAATAGTGACATTATAAGCAATTAACAGGTACAAGGACAACATTATCTTGTATTTTGTTCATCAGGATAACTCAAGTCTTCATTTTGGGGAAAATAATCATCTAAATGGTCTCATGACAGAAACATAATATTAGCTTCATTTTACATCTAAAAAACCTGATGAACAAAAATAACAGTAACTTATCCCAAAGTTATATGTGAATAGAATTGGGATTTGGATCTAAACAGTCTGATGCCAAAAATCTGTGCTCACAATGAGTTCTGTTATCTGCAACACTATTGCCAACTCATTAAATAGTTAAGCGCTCCTGTTGTATACTATTGCTATTATTGATATAAATACTGTCATTATTATTATCATTATTTTTAATCTTATTTTCCCTATCTGGTATAGTTATTTTGATCTCCAATTATGCTAAATGTCAATGTCTTTTATAGCACCAAATCACTTGATGCTATGCTAACTGATGAAAAGTAATTACACCACAACCCAGTTGTGAACTTTATGAAGTATAAGAACAACAATCCAGGAAAGATAGTCTACTGGTATTATGTTGGCATCACTGTTATAGAGATAATTAATCACTTTCTTATTGATTTGTGGGCTTACTCAACAAGAGAGAACATATGTCTAATACTATAAATCTTCTCTAAAACATATAATTTAGGAGCTTTCTAAATCAATTGTCATATCATGAAATCACTCCCTTAATATCTATGTTTATATTACTAGATAAAGGGTATTCTCAGCCTGAAACAGAAATATCTTGCAGAGATCCATGCTACTATAAGATCCTAAGAATAAATGATGGTCGAAGATTCCAGCCCTAGACAAGAAATTTGCATCACATCTGGTTAGCACTGGTTAAATTTTATAGAAAACTAAATTACTTCAAAACTAGAGAAAAGGGAAAGACATTTGTGAAAAGAGGAAGGACTTGGTAGGGACAGGAAGAATGGGAGATCAAAATAATAAATAGGTATAAAATTATATAAAAAAACAAAATTTGCTAATAAAAACATAAATACTGCACTAGCTTTGACATATTTTCAAATTAGGCAAGGCTATGGAAATGCCAAATGAGTAAGACATATTCTCCTTCAAGATCTAGTGCTTACTGAAGGGGTCCAACTGTTGGTCACCACTCAAATACTTATGAGGTTCTTGTCATATTTGAGGTTTGTTTAAAGTTGTGAGAATGCTGTGGTGGATTCATGCTATGCTGCCAATGAACTGGTCTTTGTGCCAGATCCTACTTCTGACATAGGGCATGACAAATGGATAAGAGATTGACAGGAAAGTTTTCTGTGACTTATCTCACCTTCAGAATATTTTCATAATATTTAATACAATATTATATAATCGAAGTAATACTTTCTCACTGTTAAGACTGGGCTTAAGAAATCTTAGTACTTCCTTCATTTTCAGGGTGTTTCTTTCAGAGCTCAGCTGCCATGCTACATGAAGACCAAATGACATGTACAAGACATGGCTAAGCACTCTAGTTGACAGCCCCAGCTGAGCTTCCAGCTGACAGCTTCAATTGCCAGTTTTAGGAGATAGCTACTTTGGAGGTCCACAGATGGAAGTTACCTAAGGACACTGGCCACAGCCAATTTGAGGGCCCTCCAACTGTACCAAGTCGACCTACACAAATCATGAGTAGTGACAATACACCATTTTGAAACATTAGGTTTTGTGGTAGGTTATTTTGTATCGAAGTATAAGCAAAACACCACTTCTGCCTAATAAACTGTTAATAAACTTTTGTCAAGTTTTAAATATCCACAGTTAATCTCTCATTAAAAATAAATGATTCATTTGTAATATCAATAATTATGGATGATTGTTTGGCACTTTTTATGTCTCAGTGGGTTTATCTATAAAAGGAGAATAGTAACTATATGTATTTCATAAAACTATGATGAGAAAAAGTTAGTAAGAAAAGAGAATGGCATGCGTACAGAATTTATACATTAAATTAATTCTCATCCCCTTCTGTCTGGAGTCAAGTATTTTACTGGGTCTTTAAATTTTAAAAATCTTCATTCTCATACTTAACCTGAAGGCAATTATCATTATCCAGTGCCACAAACGAGGGACAGGTACTTACATAAAGCTTGATGGCTGGGAGATGGCAGACAGATCCGGCTCTGACCTCTCCGTGCACAGTAAATGCTCTATTCTCTCTCTTCCCCCATCCTGTCTTAATGCCACCCCTCCACAAGACAAGTAAAAATTTCAGTGGCACCTGTAGCAATAATAGCACCTGCACAGAGCACTCAACTCCTATGGAGTTCAACAAGCAGATAAATTGAATCTGAGCAATCAGTTCATTTGCAAACATAAACTTGCTCAGCTAGAGGTGGCTCAGGGTTCTCACTGATATCACCTCTGTCTGACACTGCTCTTTGGCAGAGAGGTGCCCTGCGAGTCTGAGAAATGCTCATTAAAGCCCATGATTCAGATGTCAGGAAGCAGCCCACAGCCAAGCCAAATAAGTTTAGCTCCTTTGGGAAGGCTTCAGAGCCTCATTTTGTATGTTCCCATCCTCAGCAGTATCAGCATCATGCCTCCATATAGGAACAGAACCAGTGATTTGCCAATTGTAGATTCCATCCATTTTCCTAAAGACAGTGGGAAGAATGTCAGAGCTACAGCAAATTTTCTTTTGTCAGGAGGGCAGGTCAGTTCCCAGAGCTCTCTTTAAAGGTCCTAGTAGCAGTATGACATTTCTAGGTATCCATATCTGGCAACTTCCACAAACAGAACAAAGTTCAAAGCACAGCTGTGGAAACCAGAGCTCAATATGAAGAAGTTACTTGTCCAAGATCCCACAGCCTCACTAATAATAAGGCATAGTCAAATTCATTGATCACGTTTGGGTTTTCTGACTGTCCAGTGCCTACATTATACCATTTTGTCACTTCCCTTACCTTTCTGATGTACACCTGTAGGGGTACCCTTCTAATGCACATTTGGCAACTTTTCCTTTGTGTCTTCCTCAGATCCAGTGTGCCAGCAATGGTCTATGCTCTGTAGACTTTTTTTTTCCACATTAATTTATGTGCTTCTCCAGTGCCCTTGGACTTAAAATTTCTGCAGCCAGCAATACTCAACAAATTTGATGGATGTATATGCATTCTTGTAATAGTTAAACATTCACCTCTGTTTGGTCAGTTTTAGGGCACACAGATTCTTCATCTAAGTATGTGACACAAATCATTTTTCCTTAAGGGCAGTGGTTTTCAGCCTTTGGGTCTCACCTCCTTTGGGGAGATCACATATCTGATATTCTTACATTATGATTCATAACAGTAGCAAAATTATGGTAATGAAGTACCACCAAACTAATTATATGGTTGGGGGTTGCCACAACCTGAGGAATAGTGTTAAAGGGTCACAGCATTAGGGAAGTTGAGAACCACTGCTTTATAGTATTAGGAGCTGAATTATATAACCTTCCCTACATATGCATATGTAAGTCATGAATTCCAGTACTGAGGAACATCACTGTCTTCAGAGGCAATTTTTTAGTTTAAAATGAATTCATTAGGGATGGTTGCTAATCCGACATGGTCGTGATCCTAAAGCACAGGAGATGAGAACACAGATGTACCTGGGTAAAAGATCATGTGAGGACACAGGGAGGAGACAAGCCACAGACTCCTCAACAGGGGGGGGGGGGGGGACGGGACACGACCCTGACAAAGCCCGTGTTTAAAATTCCAGATAATAGGATTATAATGAGATATATGTCTACTGTTAAGCCACCCAATCTTTTGGATTTAGCTAAAATAAACTTTACACCCTAATATCTACCTCTGATAAATTTTATTTTCTGATTCCCAACTGACCATTTCTCTAATCCTACTGTAGGAATCGTTTTTCATAGCACTGTGCACTGTATTCATTTATGAATCTCAAACAGTGCCTGGGGCTGGTCACCTGCCACAGTCCTGATAAATCAAAATGGTTCTACTTCAGAGACTCCCTTATGGTGACAGCTTGGGCATCTGCTGCATGCAACAGGGAAGTCAATTTGTGAACAGACCTTTTTCCAAGTCTGTAGTACAGCAGTTCAGCAACACATCATCAACTGACAGAAAAAAAAAAGTCACTCTCAAAGTGGTTATTACTATCTAGGAACAATGGAGTGGACTCAGAATTGGAGGGTCCTGGGCCAACAAAGGTGAACATACACTAGTATGTAAGGATACATGCCTTAATGTGTGTGAGAGAGAAGTACATTTAAAAAAAAAAAGTGGTTTTAGAAAAGGAGAACTTAGAATGAGGATCATTTTGCATGCAATCAGAAAAGAATTCACAGAGGAAGTGTATAACTGTGAGGAGAGAGTTTCAGAATGGAAAAAGCAACTTAGGCCATATAGAGGAATATAATGATTTTTAATTCTTGTCTTGTGTGTTAGCAAAACAGACAAACCAGAGGAGAAATATGCATTCATAGATTTAAATGTCATTTTAACTTTTGTTTTTACAATAGATTGATTATATCTCATTCTCAGTGACTTTTGTGGCCAGGTAATTCTTTGTTTTAGAGCCTGTCCTGTATAATATCATTCCATGTGGTGATTAAAGTGTCCTTGTATATGTCCACATATTCCTTGGGGAGAAAATAAATCCCATTTGAGAACCAGTTATTTATAGCTGTAGCTTTGGACTAGTGACTTAATCTCTCTGAAATTCAGTTTTTTGGATTATAAAACATGAAAACAAATATGTACACACACTCACAAACAACTATGTGGCCAATACAGATCTATGTAAATTTGACTTGATTTTTAAAAATGTATCTCTCTCTCTCTGTGTCTCTCTCTCTGTCTCTGTCTCTCTCTCTGTGTATGTGTGCATACATATCTGCATATGCACACACATACATGCCTGTATACCACCTGAAAGTGTGCATACCTATATATACATGTATAAACCTCCACAATCATTCTTTTCTTACTTCTTTGATGCAGATTCCCTAAACTTGAGGCTTTTGTTTTCCCAGCTAGGATAGAGGTCAACAAGTCTCAGCTTTCTTGCCTTGACCCTGGAGAGTCAATGTTACATATGAGTGCCAGTTGCTTGGCTTGCTGAGTAGTTACAAAAATTGAATGTTATTGTAAAAAAAAAAAATAAATAAAAAATAAAAACAACAATAAGAAAAAAAACATACTCTTAAACACTAAACTACCTCTCTATCTCCAAACTTGTCATATTATTTTAAAATAGTTTATCTCTTTTATCTGAATGAAACAAAAAGCAAGATCCTACCCACAATATGAAATGAATGGAAACAGAAATGTTCTGGCTGAATTAGGTCAATGAGTCTGATTCCGACTCCATGCCTGAATTAACCCCTATGTCCCCAACTGTTTTTTCTTGTCTTCCTTGGACAGCCTCATAGAAACCCCTGAGATACTGCTACAGAAACTTCTCAGCTGCAGGTAGTTCATAAAGTGCCTGCAAGAAGAGAATTTGGTCAACCAAGTTTGAACCCTTGTTTCTTCTCTGAATGCCCCTAAGAAAATGTGAAAATTCCATGAGAGGGTAAACTTTTTCCATTTATTCCTGTATTTCTCACTGCCTATCAGAGTAAATATTATATACATAGTGCAGGGTTAGAACCAAGCTAGGCAAAGATACAACTCTGAACTTAAAGAGGTACTGGATAGACTCATGCACTCAAAGGACTGGCCTGCTCCTTACAACTTTCACTAGTTGGAGCTACATCTATTCTTGTCCTGTCTAGGCCCTGATCAAAAGCCCTCAGCTACCTAAACTGACTGATAAATGAGTTAGCCTGGTTTCTTCACCATTAAGAAGAGATGGAAATCTTCATAACCAAGTACTTTTAAATTGCACAGCTATTGCACTTTAAGTAACCAAAATTGGACCATACAGTTGGTGGAACCAGTGTTGGAGGTCTCTCTCAGTCAGATAGGTCAGCACAAAATAATGCAAAGCCCAATTTTGTTTTTGTTATTATTGGGAAACTTATTTTTCAGGATTTTTCACACAGATGCCCAAGTCAGTGGGTGTGCAAATTCTTTAATAAAGTGAAGGTAGCATCTACATACAACCCAAGTTCATCTTCCTCATACTTTAGATCACCTCCTGACCTTTAATTCCTCTTATAATGATGCTCATTGTATTATGTGGTTTAGGGGGAAATGACTTGAAAATATAGCTAAACATGTGTAGTAGAGATTTTGCTTGGATAATTTCAACCTGAGGTTAAACTGTACGTGAAGAGCCCACAGATACAGAAGTTCAATGGTGTTAGCTATAGGAAGCATATAGAATTCAGTGTTGCAAAACCCAAATGCAATTAGGAGCATTGTTCAGTTTCATGGACTACCCTGCTTAAAGAGTCCCAAATACACAACTAGCAGCACATATTGTTCTGTAAGGGAGTGCGCTAGCTGACATAGAACCATGGGGTAGAGGGCATTGTAGAGATGGAGTAGCCAAAGTGCATACCTCTCTCTAGGCAGCTGGTGGTTGGGATTGTGGCGGCAGCGCACGCTGAGACCAAAGAGCTTGCGGGCAGTGCGCTGGATCTTCTGTCTCTGAGCCTCAGTGGCACTCTGCAGGAGCTTGTAACGGCTCTGCAGATCCCAGTCATTACCCCAGTGCTGATGGATGCTACCAATGGTCAGGAAGTGGTTGCTTGGGAGACGCTTCATAAATGATTTAAACTCATCTGACAAGACAAAATCCATGAGAGAGGGGTAAGCATGATAGCCAATATCTGAAGTCCTTCTTTAAAATTTAGCTCTCTCCCTTTTTCCTTTTTTTTTAAAATTGATTTCTTTATAACACCTTCAAAATGGAAACAACCTAAATGTTCTTTAACCAACAAAGGGATAATCAAAATGGGGTACATATGCATCATAGAATACTATTCTGCATAAAAAGAAAACGCACATACACACAAGGCTGAAGTTTTCACGTAAATAGCTGAAACTAGGAAATATCATATTGAGTGAAGTAACCCAGTCCCAATGAGACAAATGTCCTTGCTCTAAATCTTCAGGTACAAGTGTAGTACTTATTTCTTATTAAGGAAACTGGTCTTTGTAACAAAAACCAATTACAGAATATCAAAACTAATCAGAATACAGAGTTGTGGAACCCAATCTCAGTGGATATATCTACACAACTACCCACATAGGCTCAAAGAACATTTAGGAAAAGGGACAAGAAAGACAGTTAGAGCCATAAGATCAGGGAGTTTGCTGAGAATGTGCCTTCTAAAAATGGCATGCAGTCTCATATGACCACCTGAATGTGAGCTGAACAAGGACATCATCAGATAGCCCAAAGTGGAAGGGGGAAAAACCATGAAGTCTCAATCCTACATAAAGAACTACATAAAGGTAACTAAGGGATGCTGAGAGCAGGAGAAATAGTCTTCCCAGAAAAAAGCACACAAATTGGTTTTTGGTCAGTCCTAAATTCCTTCCTGACACTTAGCTCCATCTGCCTTTGAAAGAGCCTGCAATTTGTCAGAGGCCAATATTACATTGTACAGTCTGTTGTGGTACTAACATTGTATCTCTACTGAAGCCTACCGGTAGGAGGCATATATATGTAAGATATTGTGGGGATACAATAAAACATCGGAGAGATCAGAGGGATCTACCCACAGTCAGTCTAGGAGGATCAGAGAGTGGTGATTCACACCTTTAATCCCAGCACAAGGAGTATCCTGGGAGTGGTGACCTATGCCCTTAATCCAAACTGAATTCAAGGTCATGTTAATTTATAGGAGATCCAGGCTCCCAGTCAGGCAGTGGTTGGGGCCACGCCTTAACTGAATAGAAGAGAGTATTTAAGGCAGGCATAGAAAGACAGAAAAGGCAGAAGAAGCCATGGCACACACTGTTAGTCCCAGCACTTGGGAAGCAGGGGCAAGAGAATCTTTGTGAGTTCAAAGCCAGCCTGGTCTTCAAAGCAAGTTTGAGGACAGCCAGGACTGTTACACAGAAAACTGTCTGGGGGGGGGGGGGACAGGAGGGGTTGGATCTGTCCTCTGATATTTCCAAATGTTTTAATATATCCCCACAAGATATATCTTCACAAACTTACAATACATCCTCTTTGTGTTCACTCTTAACAGTGCCTTTAAATCAAATTATTTTCAAGTCAGAAACTGAAAAGCTTTTATCCAATCTTCATATAAAATAAATATTTCATGCTTTTGGTAGAATTGTAACTATGAAAATAAATGCAAAAAAATCAATGTTGATAAACTCTAATCAGATATTGTTTCCTGCTAAGCGATCAAATCCACCTGCCTTCTTTCCCTTTCAAATACAGGACTTTCATAAAACTAGAATGTAGTTAAAAAAACATATTAGCACCCAACAGAGTCTTGCCCTTTAATGTGCCCCATCGGTTGGTTGCATGGAGAATTAAAAGTGAAACTGCAGTCCTAAGTATAAACCATGTAACATCATCTCTAGTATTGTAAATAAAATTTCAGAGATGGTAAGGGGTCCCCTTGGTAAAAGTTTCAGTCCTAGTTTCCAATATTTGAGTTTCTGATCATCTCAGGCTACAGTTTGACACAGCCTTATAAACCACCTAGCTCATCTTTCTTGTTCCACATATACATTAAAGAAACTAAGGCCCATAATGACAATATGATTTTTCTAAAGACAACACAGACAAAAAGCCCCAAGAGCCAAGTGTAAAACCTGAACTTCTCTTATCTGCCCTGACACTTCTGAGGCACATTATCCTTTTCTTATGTTTTTCTAAACTACTCAGAAAATGAAGCATTGTATGGATTATTTTGAAAGTAAAACTTTAAAAATCATTGTCATAACCTAAGAATTTTATACCATGCTACAAAAAAACAAACAAATAAATAAATAAATAAAAATAAAAAAAAATGCAAGGAGATTTCACACCTGTCCATACATTCACTTTATTTACATAACAAATAGTTGCACAGCTTTCACCAAATCCCAAACACCATCCTAAGCACTTAGAACTCATGAATAATCCTCACAGCAAACCTATGAGATGCATCATCTGTATGACCCCTACTCTACAGAGGTTGTGCACAGGCAGGGAGCTGACTTGCACAGGGTCAATGCCCAGTAGCCAATTCAAACTACAGCCTTGCTTCAGAATATGTGCTCTCATTCAAGTATCTCAAGTATTACACAATTTCTCGTTATAAGGAGGGTGACCTTGAGGCTTAGCATACTGAGGGGGATGTGTGAAGAAAATTTTAAGACAGAAATTCTGAACCAGACCTTTAAGAAACTTTGTGATGGGTATTCAAATATAAAGAATTCAGATTCCATATTGGCCACTAAAGGGTTAATAACTTCAGGTCAAAGCAGCTATGCATTTTTGAGAATTAGAGAATGATATATTTTTCATCTCATTCTGAGCAGCAACCCACTTAGATGATGTTTACAACAAGTCTTGCAGTAGTTTTTAATTGTATTTGTTATCTAAGTATAGAAGTCTGGGTTGATCTATGTATATGTAAGAAGAAAAATTAATTTAATTGCAAGCATTATGATATACAGTTTACTTAAAGTCGAGGATTTATTCTTGGGAAAAAATTCTTGGAAAATCCAAAGATAAACAGAGGAGATGATAAAAGGCAGTTTACATTATATAGTTAACTAATTGCTATGTTTTTAACAAAATAATGCTAAATTCAATAGTGAGGTGTGTTATTCTTTTTCTTTTAAATATGTCATCTAATAAGTATGAATGCAGAACAGTTTTCAAAATATTACTTCCAAATGTTGATTTTTCTAAAGTATTGCTTAATAAAGAATTAGTAATTTAGAAAAAAATGAAAATTAGCGATTCAAGTATAAGCTGATAGATCTCTAAATTTCGCTACACAGCAGTCTTTGTTTCCAGTAAAAGTGAAAGCTTTGGAATTGATTTTAAAATAAGATAGAATACCTAAAATATTTTCACACTTAAATTGTCAAATTATATTTTTCATGTGATTCTTGTTTATAATATTTATTTGAATGTCTCTACTTCTCTCACCTCATTAAAACAACTTCCAGATGGTATATTATAAATTGATAATTTATTACTTAAATATCAAGTATTTAGGAATGTTCCCTTGAATTTCAAAATATTAGAAGAAATCTAAGAATTAATTTATCCAAGAACACAGAAGTAAAATAATATTACTAAATACAAAATCTATAAAATTGACAATAGACTATTCTTTTCACCTCTTATTCATTATGATATTTTGTTGTATCATGAAGTAAGAATTTTTAATTGTACAATAAACAGTATGACTACATAATAATTGTCTTTGTTAAAAAAGAGTTATAGGACATATAGGATCGTCATTCCTTTAAGACCTCAGTTTATAAATCTGTCAAATTGGTATAATAGCATCTAATCAAAATTAAGAAAGCGTGAAGCCATCAAACAACCCACATCATTATTTTCCCCACCCAAGGAAGAGGCATTATGGCTCAGGGCTAGAAAAAAAAATAGAATAAAAAAGTATGTGGGTTTATATTAAACTGAAAAGCTATTTCAGAGGTATACTGCAGGAGATATATGGGTAAGTATACCTAATAAAGAAAAAGAACAAGAAAAACTCTTAACCAGTTTCTTATTCTGTAACATTTCACTTTCAGTTCCATTATTCACCCACTCAGAGTAGCTTCCTTTGGAATTAGAGCTTCTTATTACTGTCTTCTTTTCTTTTGGATTTTTAGCAATTAGCGGCATTTCTTTGCAAAAGCAGTCTGTCAAATGTATTCTGTTTGTCTGAGGCCAAGAATCACTATAATACCCTCTATCATGACCTCTCTGTTTTAAGGATTCAAGAATTTGAAATAGACTAATGAATGGATAAAGCTTCATACGGCATTCACAGCAGTTCTATCCACGATGCATAACTCTGCAGGAGCAGAATCTCAATGGATCCTATGTGACCAAAGTGAGGGCTTCAAGTTCATAGCAACCAGACATTTTTAAATGACGCTCTGTGAAATTCTGCTTTTGTTTGTGATACACAGTGTCTCTGAGCTAAGAGTTTGTTTGATCAAAGGTTTTTGTGATTAATGACTTAAATAAAGCCAGATATTTAAAACTACAAGCATAACCTCTCATTTTCAGATGATAGAGCTCAGGCCTATAGGGTTGACTCAAATTAATAAGTTGAAAAGACTGCTATGGACACTGGGTTTGCAGTCAGGGACTCCATTACCAATGCTGTCATTATAAAGTGTGTAACCTCAAGGAAGATTCTGTGTCTTGATGTCCTTCCTGGTCCATGGAAAGGCACATCACACTTGGTTTTATGTGGTTGTAACAGCAAGAAGGCTTGTAAAGTTGCTCTAAAAACTGTAATGCTCCATTGATGAGCTTATTCATTTAACAGATGTTAAGGCATGCATTATAAGCTTACTTTATCTTTCTGATGCTTCTTGGAATTTTTAAGGACTCTTAAACTTATCCTGTCTTTTTGTTGATTTCAAACTTTTTTGGTTGGGGGGATTTTAACTCAGTCTAAGGATATCAACAGTATAAAGCTATCTAATATGCATCTCTAAGCAAAGGTCCTAAACACCATTTGAATTCCTTTTCTATACAATTCTCTGAGACAACCAGAAACCAGATCTTTCAATTCCCCTTTTAATGTAAGTCTTTCTGTGCATTTTTCCTTTTGCTCTTTAATCTATATTGGGCTTATCAATGCTGGGGAACTTAAGACCTGTCTCTGTGAAGCACAGAAGGATAATGAAACATCTTTCTTTTTCAGTGTGGCCATTCTTGGCTTTAAGGTAACACTGACTCCATTTTTTCTTCCCTGTACCAGCTGCTCCTCATCCTCATCCATGGACACTTGAAATGCCATAATCATTTGCATCTCTTACATGGTTACATAATTAATTTCTGACAGAATTCAAAGCTCCAAGAATGCAAGGATCTAATTTTAGACCTTATTCCCATGGTGACCTCAAATAACTGACTTTCCTCCCCTGTAACTCATTAGTCTGAACCAGAAAATGCAAGAAATAGATAAATTATCAGAAAAATAACTTTCAGTTTTGATAGTCTGTGTGATCTTTAAGTATCTACATGATTATATATCACTACAGACACATGCCTACACATGTGGATAGGTATGGTCATATATATCATATATAGAAACATAGATTTATATACTTACGTATATGCTCATTCATTACCTTATACACAAACGTGTAAATACATATAGTCACACACAAACAGAGACTTTGGATGAATACAATGCCTTCTGACTCTCCACTCTGCAAAGGTTTCTCTTTAGTCTTACTTTGTTATGAGTCTAACAGAGATGATATATATTATATATAATATAAACATGCTTTATTATGTCCACTGTTTTCATTCTGTGGCGACTAGATATTTACCTCTTCTAGGAGGACTACTACAACTGACTCTGAATCCTCCAATAGAACCAAGTGCCGTTGTTCTATTTCCCTTCATAGCAGTTTTAACTTGGCCAGGGGCATTCATGTTAGTAGGCTGTGTACCTGAATTCTCCAGGTCCTTGTAAGCTTCAGTCCAGGCTTTGGCCATGTTAGCCAGTGTGAATTCCATGATCTGGATATCGGTAATAGGACAGTTGCACTGTGGGAACTCCTCAGCACACTGGCAGCGACACTGGCTGTTCTGACACACGTACTCTCCCTCACCATTGCACATGATGTAGCTCAAAGCCGACTGAACAAACTTCTCTTGCAGATACTGTGGGAAGATTATCTGAAGACCTGGTTAAAAATAGCAAGAAGGGAAAATCAGAAAGAGTAAAAAGGTGTTTTATTAACAGCCTCCGAAGGTGACAAAAATCCAACAGGCAAGATTTCTCCCTGTGCATTGGAAGTAAAATATATCAGAGCTTACTTAGATATAGATGTACCACAGTCAGTGGGACCTTCACTTTCATCACTTATAATTCAAGGTCTCAGGTCATGACCTTGGCACTCTGAAAAATGAAAACATTGCTCTGTCCTGTTATAATGAGATGCTCTGATGTATATTTTTTTCCAGTTGGAAAGAAAACTTTCATTGAATTCATAACATTATTGTTTATTTTTCTTATATTTTTATTTATTATTTTTCCTTTCCTGAAATATTTATAAACTCTAGTTATGAAGAATATGTTCGAGCTAGCCAGTATGTATATAAAGATTTATTTTATTTTACTTTGACTTTTATTCTTTTATTTTTTGAGTAAGGGTCTCCCTAGATAGCTCTGCCTGTCCTGTAGCCTAAACCTAACATGTAGACCACACTAGCCTCAAACTTCAAGGCTGTGCTTCTCAAGTGCTAAGACTAAAGGTACATGCAATCACGACCAGCAAAACTTTTTAATAAAGCATATTTGCAATATGACATATGACAAGAGGCATATGTGGGCACACATCTTTCAAGCATGGCTCATAGGTCTAAAGCAGAAACAGATGGAGGAAAATGTCGGGAGCAAGAACAGCTTTCTACAGGAAAAAGAATTTGGCTTGTTGGAAATTACATAAGAGACAACCACTATTAAAAGAATAGGAAAATGGGCAAAGATGGAATAAGTACAACTTGGAGCCCTACTGCATGAAACAAGCATGGATGGAGAGGTGTGGTATGATTGGAAAACTGACTGAGATTGCTTCAGTGGCCAGAATGCAGAAAAAAAAAAAAAAAACTATTACAGACTACAGATTATATATTTACCATGTGGTGCACTGAATATACATTGGGAGTTTTTCAATGGTGACAGTGACATAATTATAGGGAAATATTGAATATAGAATGCATTATAAAATCAAAACATTGGTAAAAAAGAGCATTCCAGATACTAACTTTCTCCTGTTCACTCTAATAAGGAAGATGATAAGAAATAATAAGGCAAAGAGTCTAACCCAGGTGTATATGATGAGTATTCTTGACTACATCATATGATATTTTCTCTATATTTGAATAATCAGAGTGTTAATCTTTAGAGCACAAGATGGAGAGGGTTTATCTGGGACAAAACAGCCTTCCAGAACCTAGAAACATCAGCCAAGTTGATGCTTTAGCCTGTAATGGCCAAACAGAAGGGCAAATTTGAACCAACACTTCGTGTCCAGGACAGCCCCCTTCCCTTTTTCTGGGGCTGCTAATAGTTTTAGCCTCTAGCATATGTAGGAGTAAAGGTTTTACCTCCCACTTTGTTAAAAGGGGGTTATACTGTTCTTTAGATTGTTATTTCTTTATCACTTATGTTTCAGGGTTACTCTTAAACCCTGCTTATACTAGATTTGGTGAATAAATAAAACATTTAAAACTGTTTAAATTCTGTTCAGTTATGTTTAAAGACTATTGTTTTATTCCTTCAGATTATATGTAGTGTAAATCATTTTTATTGTTATATACACAACAGATTTTCATTTTACCGTTTGGTCCTCATATGGAAACTACACAGTAGAATTTGCTGAGGGCCCTGTGAGAAAGTGATGTAAATGAGTCTCAGTATTTCTATGGCACAAAACCACAGTCCACATGACGAGCTGGCCACTGTTACCACTGAGTTTCATGCCAAAATCATCCCAAGAAACTTATTCATACACTCTCTAAAGATCCATTTTCTCTAGTGTTCAAATGGAGATACTTGTAGTAGCTACATTTTATGTAAAGGAATAAAGAAAATAAAGCAAATATGCCTATAAATTTTATGGAAAATTTTCTTCTTCTCTCTTTCACACACACACACACACACACACAAACACACTCTCAATTATCAATTCCCATTTTTAATTATGTGCCTACTTCCTTACTTAATTTACTTATTTTGTGTATTTTTGCATATAAATATATGCAATATATATGTGTATGGGGCTCATGCCACAATATATGTGTGAAGACTGAAGGAGAACTTTAGTAGTTTATTCTCTCTTTCCATCATGTGGGTCCCAGGGTTTGAACTTGGGTCATCAGGCCTGACAGCAAGCACCTTTGCCAACTGAGCCACCTTGTCAGCACAGTTTCTGGTTTTGATGTGAAGAAATGGCTGCTAATGGAGACAATAGTGATGACAATGCTCTCCTTCCTCTGATAAAGTTCCTAAAGGTTCAATAAAACTTCAGCATGTAAAAAAATAACAGCAGTACATTCAAACGAGAATCTTGAATTATCTGTACAGTTTTCATGAGGAGGTGGGTTTAGACTCAGCCTACTGAAGTATGGTGTGCATGATATTACTTAGAAGGCATTCTGGAAAACCTAAGAAGCTAGACAGTGGTCTGCTGTGAAACTGGAAAAATCCCTGACCACTGAGCATGGCATCTATATCCACATGAGAAAGAGTGATCAGGCACAAGGTTTCTGTGCAAGAATCAGGTGACACAGACAGCAAAGGCTGGGAAACACAACCCCCCTAGAAAGTCCTTTCCAAAGCAAGTTTGCAGTTCTTCCGAGTGTGCATTATTGAGTTACTTCATTTATGTCACCATTTTCTCCTCCAGAGCAAAATTTATTTTTAGCTGATCCCTATAGGCAACTGTGTCTATGGATTGGGGTTATGTTTCTGTTGCTTAAAGGAAATCTACTGCCTATATTCTCAGTCCTATTTCTTTCAGACAACTCATCACTTTATTTCTCCCTTTGGTAGGGGATAGGATATTCTATTCTTGGTCCTAACCCAAAAGGAATTTGGGGAGAGCATTTTTAGAAAATTGCATCAAATCATTTCTCTGTTTGGCAAGGATACAAAAGGCAGTATTACCTACTCCATTTAGTGCAACTGAAAACAGATAAAATTTAGGGTTGGGGGTTTTCTCAGAGCAGCTGAAACAGAACACTGACTGCTCTTTAAAAATGGAAACTCAGAACATGCCAAGCTGTCTCAGAGGCAGAATCTCCTGGGCAAATTTCAAAAGAGAATAATGAAGACATAGCAATTAAAAAGCACTTTTCTACAAAATGTCATTACTGTTTAAAGTTACACAACCATTTCTACAGCAGCGGAGGTTCACACAGCAGTCACAGCCAGAGTCTTCTCCCTGTGACCTGTGTCCAACAAAGAGGGCCATTGCTGACCCCCTAGATTGGCGCCTGAGTCCTGTTAGCTTCAATGGGAGTCATAAATAATTTGGAGGGGGATTTGGCCTGTGGAAGCACTTTTTGAATGATATACAGCTGCCGGCTGGGCTGGAATATTCTATCTCCGTGGTTCCCGAAACACTGCCTCTCCAGCACATACACACACACAGAGAGGGGGCGGGGAGACGAAAGAGAGACAGAGCAACTGAGAGAATGAAAAAAAAAAGGCCACTTTTTATTGCCAAACATGTAAATTTTGTCTCACAAACCCAGGAAGGAGATGGTTGAGTGTTACATTTGAACACCACCTTGCCCACGCTGAACATATGGAATAGTTTCCCTTCAACCTCATTAATTTTTCTCCAAGTCTGGCTGTACTTTGAAGGGCAATGTTGTGATGTGCCATCAAGAATGTGTGCAATGCACAGGCAGGTGAAAACACCCAAGAAGACTTGCTGCTTTTCGTCACACTTGCCTTATCCTTCAATTGCACCATCCCACCGGAAGCTCATTATACATACATATATTTCATAGTGTGTTTTGTATTTGCAGGAACTCTGTGCTAAAAATCCCTCAACTCTTGTGCTGCAACATGCTCTATTGCTATGCTTTTGCCCTGTTCTCATCTCCTAAAATTTTCATCTTTACTTGTGTCATATTATACACATTGCCTATGAAGGGGCAGTGTCCATTCCTTGTGCCATCCTTGCTCCTCGTGTAGTCTTTGTCCTTGTCCTATACAATGTCTAAAATAATTATTCCTCAAACCTTAGTCTTTCTGTTTGCCTTAATAGATTAAATGTTGACATATATTATGTTATTCATTTGTTTGATTTCCATCAGCAAAGATAAAATGCAGATTTTGGAAGGAAAGGGGACATATGTTTCCTACAGACCTACTTACTAAGCTATGCCTAGTTCAGGCTCCTGGTACTCATCAGTTCTTGCGGTCATCATAGACAAAGAAGTTTATCTATTAGTTTTTGAGAATACTAGAATTGTAAAGTTGATAATACATCCAAAGCCACACAATCAAAACAACAGAACCACAATCCAATTCAAATCTGTGTATTTGGACTATTTAGATATTTATCAAGTTCCCTGCAGTCGAGAGGGGCTTAGGTAAAGCTGTGTTCCACTATAGATCCTGTACAGAGAAACTGGCAATACTAAGCTATTTGAAATATAATCTTTGTTGTTGCTTTCCAGTACTTACACGTTAAGGAATAAAAAGACTAAATAGCACAGAATTCATGGTGTGACTTCCATAAGTCAGAAGATTGTCTCCCCCAAATTTATTTGTTGAATCTTTAACTTCTAAGAGAATGCCTGTTTGGAGATGAAGCCTTTGAGAGTTTAAGCTTAGAAGGTTAAAAAAAAAAAAAAAAGGCAGTGGTATTATCTCTCTCTCTCTCTCTCTCTCTCTCTCTCTCTCTCTCTCTCTCTCTCTCTCTCTCTCTCTCTCCTCCCTCCCTCCCTTCCCCCTTCCTCTGTCTCTGTATCTGTCTCAATGAATTGATCAATCCATATCAAGTAAAGGTCTTGTGGCAACTGGTAACAGGGCAGCTAACTACAAACCAAAATTTGGACCCTCAACAGAGCATATGACATCTTGATTCTGAACCTCACAGTGCTGAGACTGTGACAAACAGATCTCTTTGAATGGACTGTCTGTCCTCCAGCATCTGGGATAACTCAAGCTTTCTAAGGCACTGGCATAATTAAGTGTGCATTATGTGTGAAGTTTCTCTCATTTGTCACAATTGAAATTATTACTCACTACCAGAGCCAAACTAGAGCATTCACTGAAAAATGTCTAATAATGGATAAGCAAGCATGAGGGTTAAGGGATTAGCAGAAAGAATAGTCTAGAAAGTGGAAACAGTATGTGCCGCAGGCAACATAAGCTCCAGTTGATAACCACACTAGTCTTTACCTCACCTTCTGATTAACACTCATTTCCCTTTACTGCTTACATCTTCAAAAGTCCTTAAAGGAGAAAAATGTTCTTGCATTTTAGACACAAATCAAAGGGAAGCATGCACACATGAGACATTTGAGATCCGCGGAAGGCAAACATTTCTTAAAGCAACTGTGGTGAATATCCTTGTCCCTATCAACCATGTAACACATTGTCAGTATTGTTTTATCGATTGGAAATCTGATTCAGAAACGACCATGGTCAAGTGGAACTGGGGAAACATGTAAATTCAGAGAGAATACCCAACACAATCTGGTTTCACTGAGGACATAACAGATATATCCCGATTGTCATCTCTGATTCCAGACCTGCTCTTCTAAGTTCCTCTTGGCCTCTCAACCTCACTGTCTTAGAAACAGAGAGGGGTCTTGGCAGTGCACACCGTTAATCCTAGCACTTGAGAGGCAGAGGCATGCAGATCTCTGAGTGTTCAAAGGCAGCCTGGTCAACAGAGAGAGTTCCAGGACAGCCGGGACTACACAGAGAAAACTTCACTTGGAAAACAAAACAACAACAGAACCAACCAAACCAAAACAAAAAAATAAACAGGGAAGCTAAAGCACCAAATTCAGCAATAAAAAATAATGTAGGTGAATAAAACTTTAAAGCACTGTTGTGCTCGGCAATGCTGGACACACAGGGACATATAATGAACGTTCCATTGTTCCATTATGAGGGTGCAAGCAATCACACTGGAGATAGCAATTGAGGAAGTCTTGAGCATTTGGTTGGTTTCTTGAAAAATATTTGTTACTTAATTTTTTTCTTTAATTTTCCTTTGTGTTTATATCACTGAATGTGTGTATGTGTACTGTATGTATGCCAGCATTTGTAGAGGTCAGAAAAGTTACAGACAGTTGTGAAGTCCCAAGTGGTTGTCGTGAATCAAACTCTGTTGAGCTATTTACTTCTCCAGCTCTTAGAATGGGTTCTGAAGCATAAACCCAATGTGAATTGACAAAGATGACTATCTGCAAATGCCACCACATAGGGCAGACCTTGATCAAATAGAGATCAGAGTGTAAATACTTGGATCGTTCTAAGTCTTGTTTAAGATACTGTCATTGGTTAGAATTTCTTACATGTACTTCATTTTATTCCATATCCTAATTACCCAAGTCAGTTTACTTTGATTGACATTTCTTCTTTATGACCCATTTCACTTGCTATTAAATTCATGATCTCTTACAGTGCCAAGAGGAAGAGGGAAAAACATAGGCTCTATTTTGGTTGAGTATAAATATTTTTTGTTCTGTCCTTGAATCAAATGTGGCCCCCCGTGGCTATCTCTGAGCCCTATAGGAGTCCCAGATGTTGTCTTGTACCTGCTAAGCACTGCCTGTCAAATCCTGTCCATTTTTGAAATGCACAAGGTGGGAGGAAGTACAACAAGGACAGCACCTAATCTCCTTCTCTGTGAAAGCCAGGGGATTTCACATCAGCAGATAAAGGACTTTATGGCTTACACAGCCATGCTGAACTCCGATGTAATGAAGGCATGCAGGTCAGTTACCCATCTGTTTGTGTTTCTATTGCTGTGAATTACAGTATTCATTGCTGACAGCTCATTGGAGTGGAATGAAAATAAGACAATAATTCACCAAGAGAAACTGTGCAGAAAGGGCGAAAAGGCCATGATCTCATTCAGAAGTTCAGCCCTGTCTCTGTGATGGGTCACTTATGCTCTGGGAAATGAAGAAAGGCAGCTACCTGGGGCAGGGGAAATGTTGGGTTATGCCTCCTTCAATGCAAGAATTAAGATATGCTGCCTCCTGACAAGGGTAATGTGTTATGTTTGTGATGACCATCATCTAAGCTGCAGAACCTTGGAGGTATAGACTTTGAATGCACAAGTGAGAAATAAAGGTAGATTACAGGACAATATGACTAAATTATCTTATTTCAGAAGTATGAAAGAATAATCCAGAATTCCTTGATAGGTTAAAACAAAGCAAACATGACAAAATAAAACTTTGTAATATAGAAACAGTGTTGAATAATAGCATGGTGAGGAACATTTAAACTAATGGCATCCATTCAGGAGACTGAGTTATCAAATGACAAGGAGCAGGCTAAGTTATCAATAACTTATATTGAAACCATCTTTGTAAAGCCTCTCCTTAAAGTAATAATATACCTCAAACTCTGAATTGAGGCATATGCATATGGAATATTTTTGTGAAATTCATGGTGATATATCAACTCCAAAATAGGTCAATAAGAGTTAACAGGTGAATCTATCAGTTTCTCTTGTCATAAGACCAACAGTGTTCCACATTGAAGCATCAGGGGAATAGAATCCTACTGAGTTTTGAACCCTATGTATCTATCATAAAGTAATAAAGAAGCACTTCCCTTTGAAAATCATTGAGATTAAGGAATTTTTTTTGACAGTATATTATGTATCTCTTATACACTAATAGAGTTAGCATACCATGGACAAAAGATCAAGCTGAAGCTGAGCTTATTTTTATGAATAATTCCTAATGCAAAACCATATATAAGGAAGAATTGAGTTGCTATAATACAAGCCATGTACAAAAGCCTAAAAGAATTACTATTTGGATCTCTAAAATATATATATATATATATTTACCACATTCTATATGAGATGACCATATGACCATTAAGATTTCTTCCAACTTCAGTGGTTTTCTTTGCATTCTTTCCTTTGTTATGCAAATTTAATCATGGAATATGTCCCAGGAAGAACTCTAAGATTGGAAAATAAAAGGCTTGAAACACTGTCTCTGCTTCTTGGGAACTAATCTTCAGTAAGGAAGATAATTAATAATTAATAAATAAAAATACTAAAGGATTTATGTGATAAAATAGATTTGGAGTAGAGATGATACTAAATGACTATGTCAACTTTGGGAAAAATAACAATATAAAAAATTAACAAAAATCAGGTCAATATATGTTGATAAAATCTTATAAAGTTTCAAAATAAAAATATTTTTGAAACTAAAAGAAGATATTTATTCAACTTACATAAAAGCTTGATGTGGGAATGTCTTTCTGTATACTGTGAATATCAATCTTTAAATAAAGGAGCTGTTTTGGCCCATGACAGGCACCGTAGAAAAAGTAGGAGGAGAAATCAGAGCATAGGTAGGAGAAGCAGGGTTGAGTTGGGCAGATCTAGCAAACTGCCCAGGGATCAACATGTAAGGAACACAGGTGAGCCACGGGCCACATGGCAGACAGATTAATGGAGATGGGTTGATTTAAGATGTAAGAGCAAGCTAGCAATGTGCCTGAGCCATAGATCAAATAGCATAAAGTTAATATAAGCATCTGAGTCATTTCTGGGGGCCTGAGCAGCAGCAGCAGGGGGCTAATGGTTCTGGCGTGCAGGTCTGTGGGCCTGGGCCTCTGGCCGCCTGGGACCAAGAAACCCCACTGCAACAAAAGCTCCTTACAGAATTAATAAAAAATCAAACATGATATGCAAAAGTATGATAATGTTTTACCTTTGCTTCAATGAATGTCTCCAAATTCTTTTCCTACCTATTTCTTCTTTTCAAGAAAACCTGGAAGATTGTCTACTTCTGTATTCTTAACATACCAAGTTATTGTATCTTCACATTTTACATCCAGACTTTATTAATTAAATGACCTTTGACAAACTAAGAGGTTTAAGTTTCTTGATCATTATATCTCTCAGCAAAACTTTCTTTAGACGGCTGACATAAAAATGAAATGAAGTACTTTATATCTTGGCTGAACATGACTGAATATGTTGGCCAAATTCGTAGACCAATGACACTTAAGTGTCAACTTGGTTATATGTAAATTTTGCAGTAATGAGGCTAAAAATGAAGTTACAAAAGTAAAATTTGTAAAGTTATAAAATACGTATTTTTAAAAGATAAATGGAATGTGTATTGATGTTCCTGTCATTGCCTTGCTTGCTGTTATTTTCTCTGGAGGTCACATGCAGCCTCAGAATAAAATGGCCCTCTGCAAGAAGCTAAAATAATAACTTGCACTTATCTCAGAATCTACCAGGAACACTTACTGCATTATATTACGGATGCTTATGTTCATGCTCTTATTCTGAAAGAGTCCCTGAACATAAGAAGCACTTGTCTTGAGCATTTCTTTGTCACCCAGTACATTACTTAGTATCAAAGAAAAGTGTTGGAATGAAGGTACATTTAGAAAAGGGTATGTTTCACAGAAGATCATGGTTCTGTGTTCTGTGCTGAGCATGGCCCATAACTCTAGCTTCAGCGTTCTTAAGTAGAACTATATACTCATCCTCAGAATTGTAACTTGAGACCTGATTCTAATTTGACTTCATCTCAGTAGTTACAAATGAAAGTATTCAGAAAGGGCTGTATTTAAAAGAACTACACAGGCTGAAAACATCCTCAAAGAACAATAGCACTAAAAGACCACTCATTTCAGCACATATTTTGTTTTAGATCCATTTCCAAAAATTATGGTTCTTGAGAATAATTGTAATTTTTATTTCTTTTCATTCTTTCCAACTTAACAAGCACAGTGCTTGATGATAGAAGATGTGGAAAAATGCAAAACCATCAGTTTTGCCCCTACACTGTCCTTTTATTCACTGCTTTATAAAGCCAAGTGCTATATTAGATGCCAAAAGTGTGGCACAGGAATGAGACATGGTGTATATAACTCCAGAGGCTCATGATGGAAGGTTGGGTAAAATTCATCTTTGTATAATGACAAGAACACACTCTCTCTCTCTCTCTCTCTCTCTCTCTCTCTCTCTCTCTCTCTCTCTCTCTCTCTCACACACACACACACACACACACACACACACACACACACACACACACACACACACAGGATTTTCAGTTAAATACAAAAGAAGGAGCCCTTTCTTTTGAAAAGTATGGCTTGTAAAAGTTATCTAGGCCTGAAGTGAACTTAGGTATACTCCAGGATTTGCTAATGTGAATTCTCTCAACTCACAGATTTGCACATGTATCCAAGCTTAATACAACTGAGAAAGTCTGTCTAGTTAATCTGTCTCTTGAAACTTGTACTTCACATTAGCACAGTTTAGGCAATGAGACATTCCACAGTAAGATAATGTGGTTTATGACATTTTACCCAATAATTTAACATCAGTAAGCTGTTGTTAAATTACTCAGTGGTGATGAAGAAGTTCAAAATTCTGGTAACTAAGGTCGATTTCTTGTTCATGCTTCATGTTGACCAGACTTTGGCAACTCTCCAGATAACTTCCTTTTAAATTTATTCTCTAGACATAGTGTATCTCAGAAGTAAGATATTCTCACCATAATGGACAAGGAACAAAAATGAAGTCCAATATCTTCATAGGTGTGGCATATACCGCATCATTTTATACTATATTGCTCAAAGCAAATCACCCAGTTAAGGCCAATATCCTTGGAAGGATAATGCATCCTCCCCATGGTACAGAATTTTCAAGCATATGATGTACTAAAAATATAGATTTCTCTAAAAAGAGAGAAGAAATATGTAAATCTCCAAATCTATTACAAACCACATTTGTTTTTTGTACCAAATCTTTAACTGCTTAATTACCATGTGACCCAGTATTTTCACTTTCACATGTATATCAAAAGCACTATAGAGTAGCACTCAAACAAAAATCTCCTTTTTGGATATTCATAGAAATTCTATGCACTAAAGTCAAAAGGGGAATATGAATTGATGAATAATCATTTTATGTTATAGACCTTTGCAAAAAGATACTAATGCAGACATTATAAGGAAGTATTAATAGTTACCATAATATTGTTGAACTGGGAACATGTAAAGTGAAATAAGCTTGAGTGGAAAACAGATACTCTTCAAGTCTACTTATTGGAAATATTTAGAATAGGAAAATCTATAATAAAAAACAACTTTTCGGGTTAGAGAAGGAGTAAGATTAGAAATGAATTCTTAGTAGAGATACAAATTATGTTTGAGACATAAAATCTTTATGTAATCTGTTAAAATAATTGCATAGCATTGAGAGTATATTTAACCCTACATCTTAAGTTGCGCATACTAAAAATGACTACAATGTTAAATTTTATGATTTTTTAATTTACCACAGTTAAAAATATATGATTCAAAGAAAATTAACTGATGTTTCAACTAATTTAAATCATTAACATTTATTAAGCATCTACTATGTGCTAAATGCTAGGCAGCTCAGAGTTGAACAATAAGCAACTAAATTTGGTTCAGGAAAGCTGACTCATGCACTATGAGTACTTGCTATTTTTACAGAACAACCAAGTTTGGTTCTCAGGACCCAAATTCAGGAACTCCAACTATTTCCCCTTCAGAGGGTCTTCTGGACTACCTAAACACCTGCATATGTCTTGCTTATTCTTGAAAAAAATTTAAAATATAAATGGCAATGAAGTGGGAAATCTATAACTGCACATATAAGTGAAGATATGTTGTGTCTGAAATGTATTAAAGGCGTAGCAAAAGTGCTGTGTGCACACTGCAGGAGACTTATTTCCAAGGTAGGTTGTTGGAATAAACAAGGATTGACTTAATCATTTTTTAAAAATAAACAACTACTGCATCCATATGCAGGTCAATAAGCAACCTATTGGAGATGAGTTAGTAAGGATTGTCCATCCTGATGCTTTACTTCTGCCCAATCAATGAGATTAATAGGCATTCTAATGGAACATGGTTGTTAAGTCAACCAAAGCACCACATAGACCTTGTATCTATAAGGATTTTAATGCTACATCTTTTACCCCAGGTTTATTTGAACACAACAGTCCCAAGTGATCACAGCACTCATATGTCATTCCCTGACACTACCTCTGCTAGCATCACACACAATCCAGTATGTGTGCACTTGGTTAGAATTCTTATCTCCTTTCTGCCTGAGTCTGAGTCTGGAGTTCCTTACAGATTCCAGTAGCACTTAATGCAATTCCACATTCGAGGAAAATCCTGAGGTTGTATGACCACCCATTCTGAAGATACTGTTCTTTTCTGCTCATAGACTGTTTTGAAGAAATCAGGAATATACCTGTTCATACGAAGGTTTGCCTGTCACTTTCTAACAATCATGGACACTCTACACAAAGGAATATAATTTTCAGTGTTTATAATACAAGAACAGATAAAAACATAAAAATAATTGCTTTGTAAACAGCGTAGTTCTTATTTCTTCAACCTAGTTTGGGAAACACTGTTAAAAAAAATTCTAGATTACAGGCTTCAGGTAGACTGGGTTCAGCTTCCTGCTATGCCACCTGAAAGTTATAAAACTTTTGTGCATTTTAATTTGCAATTAAAAAAATAAATTGCATTGAAGCTCATATGAAATATTGATAAAAAGAAATTATCTTAAAACCTGATATATAATAATTATCCAAGATTATAGCTATGATTAATACAGTCTTATTTTAGTAGGTAGATATATATTTTCTAATTAAATGCAGAAAAATGCTTTGAAGTACATGGGATCTCATTTTCGTTTTGCAGATTAAAATACATAGGGAAGTTGAAATTTTGAATTAACCAGTCCAATGTCTCTTCTTTCCTGAGCCTCTTGATTCTATTTTCTTTTGGATTTATATCTTCAATCTGCATCTTGACAATAACCCTTATTCTGACAGGTGAGAAAGCAGGGTGTTCCTTGGTGTATAAAGGAAAATCAAGCAGGGGGCTTAGTGGTAGTCAGTACACCCATCTGTCACAAGACTCTGCTATTGAATATGCCTCATGATTTCAGAAAGGCAGAACCATGGACAGTGGTCAGTGTCTTTCATGCCTCTGCTAATGAGACAAAAGTAATCCTGATTGGGGATTCAGCCCTTGTGAAGTTTGGATAAATGCCAATGAAGACTGACCCCAAAATTGTTCACTAGAACAACCATAGGGAACAAGCAATTGATGTACTTCCCTGGAATCATAAGAGCACATGTGATATGATTTGGGAGAATGGGGGCTTTATGATATAAAGAGTTGCTCACATCCTACCATCTCCTCCTCCTAAACCCTGGATTTTAGGCAACAACATATTGAAGCCCTGATAGAGTGCTCTTGTTATCCAGCATTCCACAAGAAGAATAAAGTAAATTAGAGCCCAGTGGACTATGAACATGTGATGGCTTGAGTCAAAATGACCCAAAAGGTTCATATGTTTGAATATTTGTTCCTCAACTGATAAACTTGTTTAAAAGGATTAAGAGATACAACCTTACTGAAAGAGGTGTGTCATGGGGTGGCTTTGAAGTTCCAAAAGCTGTATGTCATTTCCAGTCACTTCTCTTTGGCTCCTACTTTGGGATCAAGACATGAGCTCTTACCTGTTTCAGCCACAATGCCTTTTCCTACATCATAGACTTTTTAGAAGACAGAAACCCATTTCAAAACTTTCCTTTTGAAGTTGTTTTGGTGACGGTGTCTTACCAAAGCAACAGAAAAGTAAGTAAGACAGAAGCTGGCAGCACAGAGTAGGTGGCAGAGAAGCTTACTGCAGCACCAACCATGCTATTTTTGGAGAAATGTGGAAGACTTTGAATAGTGTAAGCATGGCTTAATGGAGCATCTTAGCAAAGCTTGCAAGAGGACAGAACTGAGAGAACAGACCCCAGATCAAGGGATTTCATATGAGAATATTATTACCAACTGAGCTAAAGCCCCTTCTTGTGCTATTTTAGCAATGAATGTGGTAGTTTTCTATTTGTTTCCCCAAAATTTGCCTGAAGCTAAGTTGATAAGAAATACACTAATTTCATTTCTTCTTACAATTTCATGTGCTTCATTTCCCCATTTCTACAGTAAAGAGAATAACACATAGTGACAAGTTTGTGGTGCAGATACCTAGTCTAACACACAGAAAAACAATGTCTATGAAGAAACAACAACACACAAACTAAAGTCTGATTTTAAAACATTTGTCTTAAAATTTTGTCTCTATTTCTAACAAGATGATTTTTGAAAAGATTATAGCAGTGATATTTTCAAAAGTTTCTGCAACAGTATGTACTGAGGACACTTAGGCTAACTTTTAAATGTGTACTCATCATATTTCTAATGAATATTGGTACTAGTAAAGCAATTACACCATGGAGGAGGCAAAGATAAGTAAAGCAAAGCACAGGTCACACGCCATCCAGGGAGACACATGAGGAACAGAGGTTCAAAGGCTGCCCTTATGTGTCTCTGGTCACTTGCTAAATCAAAGGTAGAAATGGTGATGTAGTTCATTTTGTCTCAGTCCAAGCCTTTTCTTAAAATAAACTTTTGTATAAGGACGATGACAAAGTCCCAATTTTAGAAATAAGAGGCAACTGAAGCAAGATGACTTTCTCTGAAGAAGCAGCAGAATTTGACAGTGTAACAGTGCAGGAGGAAAGGAGAGACCTCTTTAAGAATACTGTTTACTAGAACAATCTCTGTGATGTGAAGGTACATAAGGGAGTCCTAAATGTGGAAAGATTTAAATGGGGTGCAGTGGAAGGAAAGATTAAAAAATGAGTTATGAAGTTATTACATAAAACTTACTGTTGTGTAAACTCCTCAAAATGTATAAATGAAAAGCAAATAAAAATTTGAACAGAAGTACCATACAAGGGTGGATAATGCAGCTTTCAAAGTCAGAATTTAAAATGACAATCCCAATGCCAGGCCTAAGATACATTTCCACAAATTGTTAGCCAGGGCATTGCCCTTGTTTGAAGTTGTCCACCAGAACTGGATGGAAGGACCTTATTTCTGAACTTTGGGAACACTACACACATGCATGCATACACAAACACACACACACACACACACACACACACACACACACACACACACACACACACACACACACACAAAGTATGCTATCCACGTAAAGCAGTACAGTGCTGCCATCCCACGATTCGTCAGCAAAAAGTCATGGTGTGGGAATATCTTTCAGTATCCTGTGAAATAAAGGAACTGTTTTGGCCCATGACAGGTGTCATAGGTAAGCCATTGGCCACAGAGAAAGACAGATTATTGGAAATGGGTTGAATTAAGATTAAATAGCAAATTAGCAATATATGCTTAAACCACAGGCAAACAGCATGAAATTAATGTAAGTGTCTGAGTCATTTTGGGGAGAAAAACAGCTCAGACGGGTTCAGACCATGGGGTTAGTCAGGTCAGAAACCCCTTGTTACAAGGTCATTTGACCAAAGAGAATTCATTATAATGTAGTCAATAACAGAACAATTATGGATTAATCAGCCTGTTCATTTATTAATTCATCCAAATCATGTTTTCTGAGCAATATTTATAGACTTCATAGATTGTCTTAGGATGATGATGGTGATGAGTATGATAATGGGGGGGGGAGAGAGAGAGAGAGAGAGAGAGAGAGAGAGAGAGAGAGAGAGAGAGAGAGAGAGAGAGAGAGAGAGAGAGAGAGACGGTTTTACACAGAAGCAATTTAATGCTTTAATCGGGAGTCATATTAGCAACAGATTGATTATGAAAAATTTCCAAAGAAGCATTGAAAGGCTTGAAATGGGAAGCTGCAACATTTGATTCAGCTTTGAGAAGACCACACTGGCTGCTTCAATGGTATGGATCATCAAGTATGATCAGAAGCTAGGAGGATTGCCTGGCAATCACTGTAATGATCCCTTCTCACATACTGTGACCTTCACTCTCCTCCAATCCATCTTCCTCTATTACAAATGGAAGAAGCTAATAACTGCACTCCCTTTTCACAGGAATTTAAAATAGAATATGCCATTGTTTCTAAGATGCCATTCATCATAAAACATACCATTGTTTTACATACTCTATGCAAAGACTACCTTGCGAATTAAATTGACAAATCATCAGTTATAAGCAGCAATCCAATTACAAAGATAATGTAATCTGAAATCATGCAACAGAATCCTATAAAGAGTAATCAAGAAGTCCAACAAAATTTTGTTAACTCCACATCTTTAAATTCACCAACAAGAATTCATTTTCTCTCTTTCCTCGATTCAGAGTAGACAGGATCATCCATCTATGTTAGATGATTCCAGTTATACACAAAAATGCCAGTTACTCTTGAATGCTCAACTTTGATCGTGCAATCACTTCCTCATGCCTAGAACATCAATCATTACCAGTATACAGAATAATCCACAGAACCAAATAAAAGTTTTGTTGATTCTGCATTAAAGAAAGATTAAAAAATAAACAAAAACAAAACAAAACCACTTGACACCGCAGTCTAGGATACTACAGTGCTAAATTCAATAGTCCTGTGTAATTAGCATGAGAATTCCTCATGCTCAAAATCTCCCTATGTAAATACACAGAAACATTGCTCCTTAAGATTTCATCCACTTCACTGTTGCTCAGTCCAATATTCACTTTTTAGGTCTCCTCAGTTATATATCAGCATCATTTTATAATTTCAACACTGTATTTTTAAAATTATTGTTTATTGTATATGTATGTATGTGTATGTATGTACAGGCATGTTTGACTATGGAGGCACACATGGAGGCCTCAGTTTGAAGTTAAGAAGTATTCTTTAATTGCACTAAGATCTTATATTTTAGGAAAAGGGACACTTATTTAACTTTGAGTTTACTATTTTGCCTAGAAAGGCTGTTCAATGTGTTTTGGGTAACTGTCTATTTTCCTAGATAGCTCAGGGCCTCAACCTTGTACAGTTACTTACTGAGTCATTTGACAGAAAAAAAAAAAAATTGCTTTGTAATATTAAACTCTCTGATTCCTGCTTTCCTGAATAGTTGCTATTTAGTCTCTCTCTGTCTCTCTGTCTCTTTGTCTCTCTCTCTCTCTCCTGTCTCTCCCTTCTGTGTGTGTGTGCGTGTTTGTATAAATGTCTGTGTGCTTGCACATGGATTTGCACATGGAGCACATGGTTTAGAAGTAGTCTCCCCGTTTTGTTTGTTTCTTCCCAGACAGGGTCTCTAGAAAGCCTAGAGTTTGTCTAATACACTAGGTCAACTGCCCAAGTGAACCTCAGATTTCCTTTTGTGTTCTCCTCCTCAGCATTAAAATTACAAGCATGTGTGACATTATATCTATCACTTTCCCTTTTATACAGATTCTGGAGGTTGGTCTCAGATTCTTGGGCTTACATATTAAGCTCTTCTTCCCCCAAATAATTTCAGCCAGCCCATGCTTTTCCTTGTATTATTGATTCTTAGCCTTCTACTGTTCTTTCTCTTTCTTCATATAATATATAACCATCCCAACCTGTCTATGTTAAATTCTCTGTGGCTAAATCATTGTAGTTTTTTTTTATAGTCACAGTCTCTCACTTGTCCAATTTGAGTCTTTCGACACTGATATTTTAGCTTTCTTCTCTGACATTCTAAATACCACTGTCTACATTTACTTATCTAATGAATAAATCAGCTTCCATTTCAAATTGAATTACTCATAATACATTCAAAAATATATCTCATACAGATTTCCCATGTCCAAAAAGTGGCAATAGTATTGCAAGTGTTTGTTCCGAACTTGGAGGTCACTTTTTATTCCTTTTCTTCTTTTACAAGCTTTTTTTTTAGTACATTTCCAAATATTGTCAACATGGTGTTTAAAAATTATCCATAAATCCTTTAGCTATTCACTACCTTAATTGTAAATATCATAGACACAATTTTCTCATTCATTAATAAATAAACTAGCCTCCCAACTGGTGTCCATGTACATGCATTCATCATGAACAGTCATTTCTAACAAACAACCATAGTGGTCCATTTAAACTACAAACCAGGTCAAGTTTCTCTGTCAAAATTTTCCATGCTTTCTCAGTTTATTCAGATCAAATCAAAACTAGACTTTTTCTAGGCTCTACATTCTACCAAAAGGGTTCTTACGTGTTCTCCAAGTGTGAAAAAATTACATACTTTGCTTATGTGCCTCTGTTTGTTTCTCTTCTATCCACACACTGAACATAAGCTACAAAATGACACAGCTCAGTCACAATTTTCTATTCAACTCTTGAAACTGTATTTGACGTATAGTGAATGCTCAATTAAAACTGCTGCATGAACACTTTCATTTCTGAACAGATACAATTCAACACCAATCTATAGCTTTCAGAACAAAATTCTTTCTGCATCCATTCCTACATTATTGAGCTACTGAAGCAGAGTGTTTTATCTTTATACTTCAGCAGGCGGTAACTACATTAAATTACATCACCATGTTGGCCAAACACGTGATGGGCTTCTTGAGAGAATCACAAAATAAAAATGCATCATTATAGCATTATTGTTATTACTGGCAGTTTGGTTGTTGCAGCAATGACTACTAATAGTCTCTGATTTTTCTATTACTTTTTTCATTCATTTATAATCTCTGGATCCAATCCTCTTTTATTTTTATTTTATTTCAGTCTCTTTTTACTCTGTTTTAGTGAATATTTTATGTTGCACCACATGGTGTGAAAAGCCATTAAAGTATCCATTTCATGTTCAGTCTTCCCAAGTCGACCCTGCAGTATCTCCCATCCCAACCTTGTTCATAAAAATAAAGAGAAAGACATAAAAATATAGAACTATATTATTTTGAGGAGGGGGGCATAAGGTAAGGAGGTCTAAGTGAAAATTTCCAACTCAATTCTTTATAAAGCAAGCTCTAGGAAGCTCAGTTTTTCACCTGCAAAATAAGAATATTATTTCTACATTCTTCATGAGAACCATGTGAGGACTAAGAGCCCCAAATACAAATATAGATTATAGTGTTAATACAAAATAAATATCAAGAAGTAAATGTGATTTTTAACAAAAATACATTGGTTCAGTCCCTGACTCACTGAATACAGAATACAGGGTGACTGAACTCTCTTCTCTGCTGCCACTCTATTTGATATTTCCCTTTGCAGAAGTGTCAAGATGGAGTGAACTATTAAATAAATGTTGAATAAATGCATAATGCATATATAGAAATGTATACATATAAATAATGTGTGCTTAACTCAGTGGATTTTCAAAACAAACATGTGGGATTCAGGTGTCAGCTGATAAGGTCTGAAGATGGCTATCCAGGGTCCCGGGCTCTGGAAGGGGGAGTGGCCAACCCTACTTAAAAGGGGCTGCTTGGATCTTGAGACCCTGTTCTCCCTCTCTCTTTAAGAGAAAAACGGGGCCTTAAGATTTTAACAGCCCTTTATATATAGGGTTGGCCACTTCCCTTTCCAGAGCCTGGGACCCTGGATAGGAGTCTTCGGACCTTATCAGCTGACACCTAAATCCCACCACACACACACCCAGGCACAACTTGTTAGTCCAAGTAATCCATTACTAGAAGCCCAGGAGCATCAGTTGTTTCTTTTAATCATTGTACCATTTGTCTTCCATAAAGTTCCACTCTCTTGGCTGTTTAAAACAATGCATTTTTACAGTTTGGACCATTAGAGGAAGAGAATTATACATTATGCACACATTTTGTGTAGGGATTATTTTCTTTCAGTGTTACATTTGTGAGACATTCCCATGCTCTTGCACAAAACAGTCATATGGATATTTCTCATTGCTCTATGAAGGCTTGTGATACGAATGTATTTATTTTCTTGTGGATAGACTTATATTTTAATGGTTTCCATTTTTCTCTATTTTGAATGAATTTGCTATGAACATTGAAGATTTTCCGTGAACTTGGACACATTTCTCTTGGCATATCCCCAAGAGTTAAAATTTCTGGGTCACAGCCAAATGTACAAAACATCAAGAGTTTTCCAGAAATGGTTGTAACTAATTTATATTTCTCCTGGCAATGTGTGTATGTAGCCATGCCTTCAGTTCTCATTTCTTCATACTGACAGTCTTCCTCACTTGTGGCACGGGGTATTATGCGCTGGTATTAGATGGTGGTTTTCATCTACATGTTACTGGTAAATCGAGTCTCTCTTCAGATTCCTGTCATCTAGAGATTCCTGTCTGTGAGCTACTTGCTACTTGCATCTGTGTTTTATCCATTTTCTTTTCTTGAAAGGCTTACTTCTTTATTCTAATATCACATACAAGTTCTTCATACAATTTACATAAGAACCCCTTTTCATGCGTTGTGTTGGTAACATTTACATTCTAATAATAGCATTCTTTATAAAAAGTTTTAACATTAATGTGTTCACGTTTCAATTTCACTCTTCATATTTTTATTGAGCTTTTCTAGTCATTGGATGACAGCTTACTCAAATGTCACGAGATAGTCTTCTGTCTTGCAATAAGATTCATTGATTCTCTTAGATTATATATATATATATATCTTTTGCTATGACTCGTTTCCTGAACAGAAGAAATGAACAATCTTTCTCTGTAAGCCCCCCAAATATTAAATATTCATTTTACTCTTCTTATTACAGAATCTTGACTCATAGATGTTTGTCTGTCCATCTTCTCCATAACATCCTTACATCACATTGACTTAATTATCTAAATGCTTCATTGTCTTTTTATTGAACCTGGATTATAATGCCTAAGTATCTCTAGAATTGATTTATTTCTCCATCTCTTTTCTGAGCTCAATGCCCCCAACTGTCACAAATATCATCTCCCTTGTTCTGTCTAATACAGAAAAATATTACCTTCCAAAATATAGTTCTTTTTGTGCACTATGTTTTGAAAACTTTTTCAGGATAACTACTTCTCCTAAGTTGATTTTCAGCTCATGAACGTACAGCAGACACTTCATAGACTTTAAAACATTATTGTCTTTTTTTCCTACCACTGAGCTTCGGTTTTAATCTCATAAGACTTTAACTTCCTTGAATGCTACTTTATATAGACTCCTCTGTTGGCCTTAGCATCTATACCCCCTTCTTTCTCAATTATTCTTCAGGTCTCATGGTTGTGCATATTTTTCGCAGGAATAATCCTCCACAAAACTCTCATAATCTGATACCATGTAACAGCCCACATAATCTTCTCTGTTAAAATCTACTACATTTATTGCTGGTGTTTTATCTCTCAGATAACTACATGTTTCTTTAAAGTAGAACCTATTTTCCTCTAAATGTCCATTTTATCATTTTGCTTAACTTATTACTAAAATGAATTTTAAATAATGTGTATATGTACTATATGCATATATATACATACAATATAACTCCATAGATCATTCTATATAAACACATTTAACCATAGAACATAATTTTGAGATAAATATGTATAGAGAAGCCATGAATAAATATCAAATCAGATATAGATACACTGACTTGAGCAGTTTTCCAACATGTGATCTAATTTTGAATTTGAACCATAGTTTCAGTAAAGGACTCATCATTTTTATATAAGTCAACATCAGCTTTTAGTTAAGACTGACTTAAAAACCCACTTGTCAAAATTGCCCAACTCAATTGAATAATGCTTAAAAAATATGTACAGAATCTCTACCAAATCTCTTCATGTAACACTTCACGAAAAACTAGGAAACAGTGTAAACAGAATTTAATAGTGTCAGCCCCATGATTGTTATGGTTTTATAGGTCATGTCCGGAAATATCTTTCTACATACCGGCAGTATTAAGCACTGGCAATTAATAACACTGCAAAAATTGTATGTGTATGTATGTGTGTGCATATGTGTGTTTATTTAAAACTACAGATAATGAGCTAGAAGAAACGACAAAGAATCTCACATTCTATAAAATATTCTCTTTGTTTGAGGCTTAAACATCTCCTTCCAAACACACTAGAAATCAAATAAATAAGGAAAAAATACAGAAGATTAGATATGAGACTTTAATATATAATAGATCTGGGAAATCAGGCATCTATAAATAATGCTGCTCAGATACTGTTATCAAAATAATCAGATAGGTCTCATATTTTCATATGTTTATCTGAAAAGAATTAATACCCATGAGTTTAAAGCTCTGTATATGGTAAAATTCTTGTGAATCACATCACAGCTATATGATTGCCTTATTTCAAATTTTCATTGTTTTCTGCCCTTTCTCCCCTTGTACACCATTCTTCCTGGTACTTTCTGGAACTGTTATCACCTCTGCCCCTTCACTGCAGATCCATTTGCATCTGTTTCATACCTTGAAGGTGCAGTTTGCTTTCCGTACTTTGCAGAAGGACAGAACTCACAGAGTCCAGATTGTCATAGCTGTTACATCCCAGAGGTCCAGTGCGTGTCTCTGTGACCTAGAAAAGACAGTAAGTGAGAAAAGTGTAAGATACAAGTCCTGGTCTATAGCAGATCCTAATGAGTGATTCCACACCTGAGATGTCTCCTGAATGCTTGGCCTGTGCCTGAAACTCTGTGTGGCTCTTGCTATGTGGACTGTACACGAAGTATGCCTCACACACAGACTGAATCTATAATGTCCACTATCTACCACCAGCTCTCATTTCACAAGGTCTCACTAAGGGTTTTATGAACAAGGGCATTAAAGCACAATGATATCAATCCTAAAGCCCAGGTTTCAGAATCAGGAAAACTATCATTAGTACCAAGCTGGGTCATTTATTTGCTGTGTGACAAAAGGAAACCATTTAACTCTTCTAAGTGTCAGCAAGCTAAAGCTATTAATGTGTTCCAGGGAAACTGTGGGATATATGTGAAGACTCTAAGTACCAGGCATAAAGAATGTTCAAAATGGTCGGCTGATTACAAAATGCCTCTCCAAATTGCAACAAGTATATAGGCACTATTATCTGGCAAGAACAATACAGTTGTCTTCATTTTTCAAAAGAAGGTTTAGCAATAACTACAATCAGTGTCGTTGTGAGATTTTAAAAAATCATCTAAATTCTATTGTGTACTTGTGATTTTGTCTTCCAAGATTCAAGGTGGTGACAGAAAGAAATACCTATTTAAAATAACCATGGAATTAAGGGTTTAGTATATAAAGGCTTCTTCATCCCTTGCAATTCTTTGAGGCTATGCTAAAGGTTGTGTTCAACCATAAAGGGCCAGCCTCTACTGAAAAGAATATCAACTTTTTCGGAAAACCAACATAACTCCTCTGTCATTTTTCACCTGTGTAATCTTAAGCAGGTATATTTTCCTTCCTCAGCTTCTAGTTCCTCTTCTGTGTAAAGACAGCAGCCTTTTACATAAAGAGGTAAAGAAATTATATGTTAAATTTAAAATTGTATGTATGTGCACCTGTATAATGTGCATGTTTTGTAAGTGGGACCATATATACTACAGAATAAATGCAATGACCAGAGGGCCACTTTGGGAGTTTGTTCTCTCCATTCAATTTTATGTGGGTACTGGCAGTGGAACTCAGGTCACCAGGAAGCATCTGTACTAGCTGAGCCATGTTGGCAGCCCAAGGGGTCATCATTTTTATGTACTTGGTATTTATGATATAATAAATCAATTAATGATACTTGCACTTTTTAAAACAAAGAATTCCTTCCTTTTGTGCCAAATAATAGCATAATTCTTATTGTGTAAGACCTAACACCACTAACTTATTTTACAATATCTAGTCTATCTGGGGCAGAAGCTGGCTTTCAGAAAATCTGAGAGTGAGGAAACTTGTAGTATGCTGAGTTGTGAGACAAAGGCAAGAAAAGGTACGCAAAACAAAACAAAAACAAAAACAAACAAACAAACAAAAGCCTTCTGGAGTAAATTGAGTTTGGAAGCCAGAGCTAGTGTAAAAATGGCTCCTTGAGAGGCTTCTATATAATTTATTTGAGAAATCCCTCCTCAAGGGGCAGGCTGCACATTCCAGGATACATAGAAATGGATTATTTCCTGACAGGGCTTCAAAATCTCAAATTTTCACTCCATCCAGGGGCAAGGAACCATTTGGTAAAAATGGAAACAAGGCCTTTGCAATTCCCTGACTCTGATGGCTTCATAAAGATCTCTCTCACGATTCCAAACACCTTAACAGCATAATCCCCCAATACAGGCGATGTTCCTCAGATAAAATTGTCATTTGTTTGTCAATCTGATTCATTTCTCTCCTTATGGCTTCCTGCCCAGTCATACTCTCTTGCCCTCAAAAGTTTTTCTTCTAGTAATCCATTTCTGATTCAAGCAGCCAGAGTCTAACTTGACCATTTCCTTGTCCCTTTTCCCTAGAGATCTGAGGGATTCCTAATATGAGGCAAGATCTACATTTTATTCACAAGTTAGAGTGAAGACTCAGAAGCAAATTGCAGGCATAATTTAGTTTAAGAAATTTAGGGCAGGAAAAATTTCTCTGGCGAATTAATCCTTTATTTCAAGAGTGCCCTCCCACACTTTCTTTATAGAGGTCACCTCCAGACTCACTGAACTGGAAATGGATCCTAAATTTCCTGTACTCTAAGCCATTGAATTGAGAATTCAATGCTTCTATATCCATCATGTTTGCCTGGCTTTGAATTAGTTAAAATTAAATCAACCTACAAATGTACTTGGTAGACATAGTCAAGTGTTTGATAATCACATGTGACTAAAGGCCACTTCCTGGCCAGAACAGATAGATATACTTCCAGTATCTCACATATTGGAAAGTTATATTGGGGGATGATGGTACAAAAGAGCATGGTTAAATGAACAGTGTGCCTGAGTGTTTACTTGTATAAATTTATCAGAGTACAGTCACACATACTTGTATAGCATTGTCCATGGCTGCTCTTGTGTGATTGTGTCAGACCCAAGAGGTGGCAACTAAAGCCTGAAAACTTTAATAGTTATTTTTGGCACTTTGAAGAATATGTTTTCTGATCCCAGGATAAAGCATTGCATTTTAGCTCCTATTAGGATATTGTTAAGATGAACACTTCTGAGCAAAAGGCTTAAAACTGTGGGCCTAAGTTTTATAGTCTAGAAAGCAGGGGGGTGAGAATGGATATAAAACATAAACATTGTACAAACTTATCATTACAGTTGCACTAATCTTAAACTTATTAGTTCTAGAACCGTGGTGGAAATTATTTACTCATATTCCCAGTCTCTTCATTTGGGGATAGTGAATTAATACCCCTCCACACACACACATACACTCACATACACACACTCTCTCACAGAGTAAAAAAAAAAGAAAGAAAGAAAAGGAAAACGAGCTATTTACCAGAAACTTACAGGTCTATGAATAATGCTAGAACAGCCACAGTCAGAATGATTTAATAAGACAGTACATAGAGCCACCCCAATGAAAATACTCAATTTGACAGGAATTATTTGGCAATATTCACCAGAGTGGGGGAAAATGAGGTATATCTATTGATGTAAAGCAAAAAAAAATTGTTTGTTATATGATCTCAGAATATCTACATCCTGGTTTTGTTGATTTGAGAATCTAAGTGCAGCTTCAGGCTACATACCTTGATCGCTCCAGTTGATATCTGGATTTCATGGAGCCTCCTCATGGTGCCATCACGGTCGACAAAGTAGGATGATGCAAGCTGGTGCAAAGCTTCAACACTTTGAGTGGCATTCCCTGACTTTCGGTCTAGGTGACTTTTGTCCATGTACATGGTCAAAGCCTCCTCTCCTGAATGGGAAAGAAAAGAAATCTTGCTCTAGTTTCAGTGTGGGAGAAGGGGTTCCAGAGCTTGGATGCTGAAACAAGCTTAATCTCTAACCAGCCTGTCCAAATACCCCTCTAACTAGAAAACCAAAAACATAGTGAAGAGATTAAACTCAGAGTTTGTTATAGATCCCATTAGAGCAATAGCCATTGAACAAGATTCAGTCACCAGAGTTCATCACCAAATAAACCTATACATACATCTCAAGAGCATTATCTTATTTCATAATGTCCACTACTTCTAAGAAATGTGACGATAGATTTGGCATAGATATTCTTTTCTTCTTTATTTTCTTCTTCTTTTTTCTCAACCAAATTATATTCTTCATATTTTTCTTCTCTTTTCTCATCATTTATTTGCATCCCTAATTTATCTTCTAACCACCCATTTTTAGACAGACAGATGACAGGTTATAGATATATGAATATAAGCAGGTATGCAAAAAAGGAGTGACTAGACAGCAGAATTCTTGGGTAGTTGTGGAGAGAGAATTGAAAGACACCTTTTTAGATGATTAGTGAATGGGTGGAGAAGTTACAGTATGGAAAAAATATGCCATACAGAGATATACATTGCATAAATTTATAGATTTTATTCCATTAGTTTTCCTAGAAATGTTTGTGTTGCCTTATAGCACTAGCAAGCTATAATGGTATTGGATGTACCTAACTAGCTATTTCAGTGGATGTTCTTGAAGGAAGTTCTAAAAGTAGCTGACAAGTAGGCATGGCTGCCACACTTCTGTCTCTATTCTCACTGAGACAACACGATTATATTTCTTATTTTGTTTGTTCCTCATGTACTCATCAGCAAAAGCAGAAAATCTTGAGTAAGGAGACCACACAGACACACACATACACACACACACACACACAAATCTAAAAACCTGAGAAAGAAAACAACAGCAACAATAGCATTTGGGATTATAAACAAGAATAAATTATGTAACATGTGAAATGTACTAAGAACTATTGCCAGTTCATATTAGCATTGAAAATCAGTTATCACTGGCTCTGACCTCAGCTCAATGGTAGATCTAAAAAGCCCTAAATTCAGTCTTCAGCTACCCCATAGAGAAAGTGACAGAAGAATTGTGAGAGATATGGAGCGTGAGAGTGAAGACAGAAGAGAGGATAAGAGAGGGAAAGAAAAGAGATAGAGATAAAGGTGATCCAGGTCTGGTGGGGCACACCTTTAATCACAGCACTCAGGAAGCAGAGGCTACTTGAGTTTTGAGTCTTAAGGGAGACTGGACTACAAAATGAGCTTCAGACCACTCAAGGCCACATGCTGAGATCTTGTCTCAAAACAAACAAACAAACAAAAACTAGAAAAACATACAAATCACACATAGAGATAAAGGTTTGAGAGAGATTGGGGAAACACAGTGTAAATGGACAGATAAGAATAAATATAATCATATTTCATTTGTGTGTATGTTCATCAAATCTGCAGAATGTTTAAAAAGAGAAATAATCATTAAAATGTAAGTTGGTTGGTTAATAGTAGTTGTAATAGACTATGTGTAGTCTGCCTTGATTGGAATTAGTTATCACCCCCCCCCCCACACACACACACATGCATCAGATCCTTCACATGCAAAATTGTGATACAAGCTGTTCCTACTTCATAGGGATGTCATGAGGATCAAATGTTTTACCAGAAAAACTTAGCTCTTGCATGGCTTACTTCAAAAATTGTGTTATTAAAAATTACAATAGTTTGATAACGTTAGGTTGCCTGTTATATAGTATTTACCATAACATATAATCAATAAAATAAAATATTTAGAGAACAAAACCTTCCAGTATATCCTGAGGCATAAAACTTGGTATCTAGGACAATTGGAATGTTTTTAGAATACTGATGACTTTTTAAGTTGAAGAAAGAAAAAGCAATTTACTTTCAGGACGAGTTTGCCCTCTCCCTCTCCTGAATGTTTGACTTTTAAATCTTACCCAGCTTTCTAGGCCAGTTCTAATGCCAATTCCTCTTGCCAGTCATGTACCTGGCATACTCAAATACCTCCCTTAGAACTGCTTATGAGTTGCCTCCAGTGCCACCTTATGAATCAGAAAGAAGACTGCATTCAATACACCCTCGTCTGCACATTCAGCTCAGCTCCTGTGTCTGGGCATTCTTCTGTGTGAGGACTTTGGCAGGAGTTACAGTGACAAACAAGCAAGACACTGAGCTGTGTTGAGAAATGACATAAAAAGATTTACCATAAGAATTTAACACTTCTTAGTAGTTCTCTTATTGATACCATGTTGACATGTTACTATTCTTGAATAAGTTTAGGTTAAGTATAATGTATTGTTAAATGGAGTTCCATATTCTTTTTTCTTTTTCTTTTAAAAATGTAGTCTTGAGAGTGTATCAAGTTCATTATAGACTGTGAACAATTGATTAGGATAGGCTTAGGGTATAGCTAGAATAAGTATTTGCTTAGCATATTAAAGCCCTGAGTTTAAATCATGGCCACCATCTTCCCAAAGTATTTTTTTTTTTAATATCAAAAAGGAAGGAATAAAGGACATGATGAAGGAAGGGAAGACAAAAAGGTTGGGAAGACAGCAAGAACTGGAATGAGGTGAAATAGAGAAATAAAATATGAGAAAGAATGACTGATTTACTCTGCTACTCGTGGTTAAAAACACAGACATGGGAGCTAGATTAGCCAGATCTGAACTAGTTAATTTCTTGAGAGAACTTGAAAGAGTTTATAAGCTCACACTTGGGTTTCCATTCTGTTCCTATTATACAAAGATGGTTCTAGCAGACAGCAGCTTAAGATCATTTCCATACTTAAGATGAATCACCAAAGCAGGGAGACATGTAGACAGGCATGCAATCCAGCATTTAACACCTCTGTATGTAACCAGAACAAAAAGTTGGGAAGACCTGGCCTCTTCAGTTGTGCATACACACATCAAGTAAAGCATGCCCCACTTTACCATGACATTGACATAATGTACAAAATGAAGTGCTTTCTGTTTCACTCTCAACAATTCTACTCGGCAAATGAAACCCTCTTTTTTCCACCGTTGACTATTCTGCACTGTCAAATAAGCCCAGTTTACCTCACTTGTCTTCTCTCTCCTGGATAATTTTCATCCATTTTTCTTCTAATAGTATCTACCCTTGAAGAATCTGTCTCTCTCTCTCTTATTCCTTACTCTACCTGGGTTGATAATACTTTCCATGTATGCCCACAATTCTCTTTATTTCTACAACACAGTACTTATCCAATTTTTTAGGGATTCTGAGTTAACAGACTCTTCCCTCCACTAGAAGAGGAATACTGGGCTCCACTAATAGTTCTATGTTCTTCCCACTTATCAAAATGTAAGCATGGATTGTGTACTTAATAAATAATGATAATACTATACCTGGATAAATATGGAAGCATCCAAGGTCAAGTACTTACTTATTGGCCTATCTACTTCAGGAATAAGACTAAAATCTCCCACGTGAAGGTATCCAAAAGTTATCCTTATGTTCCATATACATAGTCTTGAATGAATTTCTAGTAAAATATTCAGGTTTTAACTTTTTCATAAATCCCTATTAGCCACAGGACAGTAGGCAATGCTACTGTTCTCTATGAACCATGAAAGAGTTTAGAGATGACTTTATATCCAATAACACTTTGAGATTCAGGGCCAGTGTGTGGTGAGGAGAGGAAATGTGAATCACCCAATTCATCTTTCTAATGTTCCCAATGCTTCTTCTGGGGTACAACAGAGAACAGATGTTCAGTTATCATTTGACAGGTAAATGGATGGGCAGAGGATGGATGTGTGGACAGATGATTGGAGAAATGGATGCATCAATAAATGGGTAGAAAAGTGTATGGTAAGTGAATTCTAGGAGTTAAGGCCATGAGTCAGTGGACATAAATATTCCACATGTCAGCTCTGGCTCTCTTAGGGGCCTGTGGAACAGAAGGTGAAACAAGCCAGTTCCCTCTGGACTGAAAGCTGGCAGAAGGAAGCCTCAGATCAAGAGGGGTTAATGGACTTCTTGCTGCATTATTAAGACTTAATTTCGTGTATATTAAGAGAATGTGCTGTTTCAAGCTGCATTCCCACTTGGGCATTTCTACAAATTGCCTCTTCACCCCACACAAGCCATTCCACAGTCTTCTAGTCCCCTAACATATTTGCCTCACTCCCTGTAGCACCTTCCTCAGAAGGACAGAACCAAATTCAAATACACAGAGGAAAAAGCTGGGAGTTTGCCCATCTACCATTTTTGTCAATGGAAAATACTGCTCTGGGGAGAGACTGAGTTGAGTGTACATGGGGATGTTGTGTCCTTCCTTTCGAGACTGTATGGTTTTATTACCCGACTTCTTCTCAGCCACATGAAAGTTTTTGAGTATAGTATATTCATAAAGGAAACATAAATAGCCAAGGAGAATGAGCCCTCATCATTATGTATAAAAAGATATGAAGTACATATATTCTCATACATATAAAAACTGACATATGAATTTATCATACCTGTATATATGTGAGACTGCACATGTAGACAAACCCAGTGATAGTCACTCATAGTCAAGACTTGGGAGACATCCTTTCATGCCTTTTAAACAGGTGGGTACATACTCCAAGCTTGCATGCAAGCTTAATCAAGCACATCCAACAGATATCTAGTCTACAAAATACATTCTTTGAACCAAAGCAAGATTTTGAGTGACTAAGGAAAATGACTACATGTAGTTTCAGACACAGAATTTGTTTTTAAACTACCCTCCATCATATCAGTCAAACCAAGTATTTTTTTTTAATTTAAGTTTTCATTAAAATTTAAAGAGCCGTGAAAATGCTTGAGTTGTTGATCCCTCCCCCAGCTCCCTGTCCTTTTTTATTTCCCTAAAGAGTTGAACAAATGCTTGATTTGCCCTGTACAGAACAGTTCAAGGTTCGTCTTTTGTTACTTAATTATGCCCTTAGGAACTTACTTGACACCTCAAGAGGTTTATCAAAGCATTTCTTCTTTGTGAATACAGTGTTCTAGGAAGAATAATAAAAAACCTATAATAAATAATATTTTCTACATCTCTTTCTGTAGAGGTTGGGAAACTGATATATCTACAAGAAAGAGAGCTTCTGAATACCTCCCACTCTTCTAGCAGGTGTCAGGATATGGCTTCAGTCACAGATTCCCTGAGTCCTTGAGCTCCATTAAATAATAACAGTGACAATAGTGTCAACAGAAATAATTTGTTAGGTGCCAGGATGCTAAGAATTTTCTTCCCTTTAGCCATGTGCTACTGTTTGTTAGGGACTTTAAACACATCATTTTGTTTATAATCCTCACAATATACATTAGGGAAGACCTATTATTAAAACTGGGTAAGAAGAGGAAACTGAGGCACAGAAATCTGAATATTTGCAGAAGTGTAACTAAGCTGTTAATAATTATTGGGCAGAACTAGAAAGTAGGAAAGTAGACGATCTCATTTGAGATCCTGTCCTTTTCTTTATAACATCTCACTAAGTGCACTAGAAAGCTGACTGGGATGGATTGGGAATAGGAAAGGGAGGTGAAACAGGAAGATACATCGATAAAACAGTCATTTTTAAATGAAAATATAATAAAATGAAGGGAAAAAGATAATAAACCATTCCTGAAGGTTTCCACTCACTGGCCCAAAAACTTATCAAAAAAAAAAATATTGTTCCAAACATGAATGAATGAATGAATGAATGAATGAATGAATGAGTGAAATTATGACATTTGGAGAACCTTGCACAGTTTTTAAGTCACAGAATTTGATCAACAGTAACTTTTTTCCTTGCTCAGCTCTTCAACAGTGAGGCCTGAGTGGACACTAAGGGACTGCTTAGCCCTGTCAACCATCAGATTTCAATCCAACTTTGCATATTTGAAAGTGTTGTGTTGTAGAAACAGGAAAAGAACAAGGCTCTGTGAATAATTTACTACCTTGCCTTGGAGAAATTAAAAATATATTTTGTGAAGGGAAAAAAGCTATTTGTTACTTTTCAGAGACTGAGACCAACGCATGGCTTCTAATAGATAAACAGAATTGGTTGCAACAACATTTTCCCCAAGTGAAATTAGAGTTGAGAGTATTTCAAAGGAAAGAAGAGAGGTGAAGGCTATGCTCTGTAGAAATCACCTCATTTTCACGTTACAAACAAGTGTAATTGATACTAATGATTTCACATTGGAATTCTTACTCAATTTAGTTTTTGATTAACAAGAGACATAAACAAATGCTGATCATTTGTTTGTTGAGTGCATAGGTAGTTCGATGAGTAACCAAGCTGGTTAAAGACATAATTGACACTTAATTTTAAAAATAATGCAGACTTTATGAAGAGAAAACCTTAAATTGTTGACTGAGTTGTGTTACTTATTATATATAACTCTTCTGGGGCCTGATTTTATTGCCCCAGATTTATGATTTATTCATAAAATAGAATAAATTATTAGGATTTAACTTGTAGTTTTGAGAAATACAGATCATATAAATTTCCTACACTGTAGCCATCCTCATTAATTAGTTATTAAAATGATTCTGTGATTGAATTTATCCACCAGCATCTCCATCCATATTCCCCAGATTAGAATATCAAATTACTGGTTTTTCGTTCCTCAAACTGTATACAGAGTGTCCAGAAACCTGCTTCAGTAAACAAACTGCTCGTTTTGCAAAAATGAGAACCTGAGTTTGGATTCCTATAACTAATGTAAATATATGGGTGTGAGAGCTTGTATCTATAATCTGAGGAGAGAGAAAGCAACTTGAGCCTATGTGGACATCTGGACTTCATCATTCATAAGCACACACAACAACTATGTCCATCTGTATACATGCTGACATCCAAGAATATGTACATGCTCACAAATTTAACAATATATAGGTAGTCTGGAAAACATTGCTACCTGCATTTATCAAGCCACTACCTACGACATTAAGGTTTTATTGCTCCCATGAGGCTAATCCTAAATATTCCAAAGGAAAAGAATCCTGTTGGAATCATAACTTCATTGGTTCCGACAACATAGTAAATTATTTTTCCTGGCATTCTCAATACAGGTGTTCTAGCTCCATTTTTTTCAGAAAGTACAATGAATTAAGTTAATAAAGAAGGAAAAAGAACGAAAGGAAAAAAAAAAAAAGAAACCACCTTGGTGCTTAAGGGATATGACATGACGCATTCAGGCATGACACACAACCTAAATGCCCCAGTTTGCACCAGTTCCCAGAGTCCCCCTGTCTTTTCATTCCACTCCCTTTCCTCATTCCCTCACTGATGGATCGCCCTAGAAGGGAATATGGGGAAGGCTGAGTAGAGCAAAGCAATTGGCCTACTTTCCTGTTAACCTGTTCCAAGCCCGTGTAAGATGCCTATGAACGTCCACTTACATAATGCTAGCCTCAAACATCCCCCCTTAATGTTCACTTAAACAAAAGAAGTGTCCTAAAAACGTCTGATATTTAATTTTCTTGATATTAAATCTCACCTCTGAAAAATAATGACAATGGTCACATAAAGCATGTCTAACAGTTTATTCCAAGGTTAACTTATGTTTTCACCAGAGTTAATATTCTCAAATTAGGCTTATATAGATGTGGATTATCCCTTTCAAAGCAATTGGAATCTCTGAAAATACTTGTTTCTGGGTGATATGTAATGGACTAGAGGCTAATATGCTTTAAATCTTAGAGCATCTTATTCTCTTCTCATCCTAGACAGAAAATGATGGAATCATAGCCCAGTAGCTACTGACCTACCTCCCAATGTAGCAGAGATGAGCAGGTGGGTGCCGTATTTTTTGATGATGGTGTCAATGAACTGTTGAGTGGTAGGTCTCCTGCCAAGCAGACGGATGCTCCTTTGAAACTCTGGCATGAGGGGCAATGGATGGCGGACCAGGTCCCTCCTCTCTATGGCTGTGTTCCTCACCTTCCAACGGGCAAACTCCCTGGGGAGAAGAAATAAGCAACATTCCCTCAACTTTCATTTGTAGCCATGAGCCAAAGACTATCCATCCACCCCGTGTAGGTACTTCATGTGAATAAAGGAGTTTCTAGAGTTACTTTTAATTTTATTTTATATATTTTATCACACTGTATTTCACTATGTAGTTAGGCTAAGTTGAAATTCACCCTATATTACTGGCTGCTATTGAACTTATAATGCTGTTGGCTCCTCCTCTAAGTACTAGGAGTACAACTGTGTTCTCAGCTCTACATTTTTTATTTGTTAGGTGACACTTTCCTTTAGAATGTGCCAGACCCTATAATTCACAAGTATTTATTGAGAAGCACTGTGATCATTAGGATGCTTAATCAGAGCCACAATCATGCCCTGGAGTTTCTTGCTAAACATCAATAAAACAAATGGAAAAATTGAGTTAAATAAAATAATAATCATAATCTACATAAAACAGATGATTGAGATAATGATTTTTAATCATTATGGTCAATAAGAATAGCAAGCTCATTCTTTTAATTACATACTATTCCTGTAAAAGCAGATTACGATTTCTGATTCTTTTTGGAGGAATCAAGTATCCAATATTACCTACTTGCTTGCAAGTCACTGTCACTGGACAAAAAAATGCATTAAACAAATAGGAATCTCTCAATGCCAGACTCACACACTAATCATCTCAGTAATGTTTCATTTGGCAGGATTTAATATAAATCTTGAAGGAGAAATAAAGAAGAAAATGGATGAAAATGTGTAAGGGCAGCAGGAAGAGAGCTAGTGAGTGAGGCAGGTCAGGAAACCAACAATGGACAGAATCAAGACCAAAGCTACTGATCCCCAAGAGATGGCACAAACTTAAGTGTTCGGTCCAGAAGTCAGGTTAATGTTATACTTTAATGGAAGTCCACAGAACCCATACTATTTGGAAGGAACAAAGCAATTTTCTGAATACCATATAACGAAAATAAAAATCTCCTTCTTCCCTCAATATAAAAAATGATCAACATAGAGAAGCATTGAACTTAGGGATCTAAGTATTCTCAACCTACTGGAAATTCTGTGCTACAAAACTGGACAAGGCATCTGCTTTCCCTGTACATCATTCTTCATCTGTGAAATTCAACAAACACCATTTCTAACTGTTGGTATGAGAATTCTATGAAAGATAGTGTAAAAATACCTTTGTAAACCACTGGAAAATTACTATAATGTGAAACATTGTTTTATAATTGTATCTCCTAAAAGTTCCCAGGTAAGCACTTGTAAATCATGAAAGGCACACTGATAGGGAAAGTGAAAGATGCAAACTAGGAAACAAAACAGATGTCTAATGGAATTTGATCTAGTTACCATTTTTACTAATTGATGCAGGTTGAAGAAGCTTGCCTGAAGTGACCATCTCTCTGACTTGCTGTGCTTACAGATTTTTGATCCCTTGAGATAAATGCGATAGCCAAGGGGGACTACTATATCTTATCCCAAATAAATGATGAAAACCAACATTTAATTAAAATCTCTCTCTCTCTCTCTCTCTCTCTCTCTCTCTCTCTCTCTCTCTCTCTTTCTCTCTCTCTCTCTGTCTCTCTCCCTCCCTCCCTCTTTCCTCCCCTCCTTCCTTCCCTCTCCCTCCCTCCCTCCACATCTTCTTTTACAGTATAAGAGAAATACATGAATAAAGGGTAAGAAAAATGCAGAATCAGGCTGGAGTAAGATCTGGTAAATCAGTGGTGGTAACTGAACCTTGGCTTCCAAAAACTGAACATGGAAAAAAAAATATATCTATGAGCCAGAGAAGCTATGATCTATATCTGCACTATGAGCTGCTGTCCATGATTTTAAATAGAATTCCAATCCCAAGGCAACATGAAGCACCTTAGACATGTATAAAAATCAATCAAATGGAATCAAAATCAACAAAGACCCAAAGTGTACCTATGATCACACTACAGTGCCTGACCTGGGGAATTTAAACCCCATCAAGGAAAATATAGCATTTTCAGATTGTTATAAATTAAGTTGTACAGGACATACAAGGAAGAATATGAATATTTCATGCCTTTGAGGAGCAGTTCTCAGAGAAAGGTATGTGAAAGCTCTATTTTGATGTTTTGATTAAGCATGAAGTATTGATTAATATAAATGGAGTCCAAAACATTATCCATATGGAGAAAACGAAAGGAACATAGGTAGTGAGCATTATAGTTAGAATGTAGTACCAGAATATAAGGGGTGTATTATGGGGGTTTGGGGATAATAAGACAGGATACAACAAGAGCACTAGTCAAGTCTAGGGAAGAGTGTGGAAGGCCAGCAATGAAGTAAGGGAGTAAGTTACATTTTAGTCCCAGTAGTACTGGACTCAGCAATATTGCTTCTACTAAGAAATATGAAAGTGATAAAATATTGGCTCATGATTAGGTTATAATATCCTAGAATATCTTCTCTCTCTGTCCATATATATATATATATATATATATAGATATAGATATAGATATAGATATAGATATAGATATAGATATAGATATATGTGTCCATATATGCACACACACACACACACACACACACACACACACACACACACACACACACACACACACACACATATATGAAGTTTCCTGGGGGGAACCATATAGCAAGCACTCCAACCCAAGAGAAGCTTCCATTCAAGAACTTCTGGCACCCTTAGACCTTGAAAAAAATGAGTCTTAATATTGGTTATGTGTATGAATTTGGGAACTAGTTGTTACCAGCACAACTAGAGGATGAGATCAGCTTCAGAGATAAGTGGCCAGTTTGCTAACCAACAGTAAGATAATATTGCTGCTTTGTGTCACTAAATTTTAGATAGACATATTACTCAAACATTGATGATCAGTATGACATGAATTGTAATATTTGTCTAACAAATTTTTTTCAGTAGCTTAAGCTTTAAACTCAAATGCATAAAATTATACAAGTATATATATAATAAAAATATATGTATATAAGCATGTATTTCCTAAACCAATCATTTGCAGTCCTACAAGTGCATGTTTATATAGAACTTACATCTGTGGATTGCTTTATCATGTTTATTTTCCTATAGGCTTCTAATAAATATTTATCTACACATATGATGTTTAGTTGCTGAGGGTCTCTTAGATAGTTTGTTATCAGAGGCTGCTGAAGTAAAGAAATGGGCCCTTAGTTCTGCTTATAACGCAAACATAAAGAGAAATAACCAATATAAAGAGGATTAATGGAACCCTCACTGAGCAAAAAAACAAAGATTAATTTATTTTTTTTAATAACCTCCATGGGACACTCAGTAGGTATATACTGAGGACCCACCACGGAAGAAAACAGGAAAGAAGCCAACACCAAGTTCCCAATTAGTCTTTCATGGAGCAGATGTATGACTTAAAAAAAAAAAGTGACACCCAAACAATGTCCTGGTCCATTTCAAAGGCCTGGATATTGGACTGGAGTGATGGCTCAGCTGTTAAGAGAGCTTACTGCCCTAGCAAAGGACCAGAGTTAGATTTGTTATAGCTATTAACAGCTCGCAATTGCTAAAACCCAGCTCTAGGGCAACTGGATGCCTCTAGCCTCCATAGGCATGAGACTCATATACCCCCATATGTGTATGTGCATATATGCATGAGCATACACACATCCATAATTAAATAATTAGAAATTATAAAAAATAAAACTAGAAAGGAAGGAAGGAGGGAATGGAGGAGGGAACTAGTTTCATGTGTGGGACTCCCTGCTCAACACCATAGACAGGACTCCAGGTCCTAAAATGGGAAATAAAGTGGATCGTTCCTGAGCAAAGCTTGCAAACTGTGATCTGTTGTTCTAATCATAGTTTTAGTAAAAGGACTAAAAGGGAAAGGTCCCTACTATAGCCTATTGATAGGAGAAAGTGAGAACGGAAGGTGTCTAGAAATTCTGTTTAAAGTTTGAACAAACCAATATTTGGCTATACAAAGAGGAGAGGATTTCAGAAAGTATGTTACTTTTGTAAAAAATGGCAGTTAATTAGAAAAGGTAGGTTATATAGAGAAAGAAGTAGATGTCTGTACATATAAATGTCAGGAGGTAAAGGCAGATATAGCATCACAAGACTTCTGTGGGATGGCTATTTTAATGGCTTGTCCTGGATCTTCCATGATGGTGTAGTCATCCCAAAGCAGGGCTGAGCTGTCAGAACTCTCTCTCTCTCTCTCTCTCTCTCTCTCTCTCTCTCTCTCTCTCTCTCTCTCTCTCTGTGTGTGTGTGTGTGTGTGTGTGTCGCTCTGGCTCATGTGTCAATGTAGCAAACTCTTAAACTGTTAATAATTGTAAATTTCAGCCTACAAAATATGTATGTGTGCTGCATGTATATACATCTGCTGTGTGTGTGTCCTCCTAAATGTGGATGTTTGTATGTGTGTGTAGGCCAGAGGGCACTGATGTGTGTCTTCAGTCATTCTTCACCTTACTTTTTGAAGAAGTACTTCTCTCTAAACCTATATCTCACTGATTTAGCTAGACTGGATGGCTATAAATCTCTAAGAACCCAACTTTCTCTATTCTGCCACTTCATACTGTGGTGACAGATTCAAACCATCACACATTCTTTTTAAATTGCATACTGATAGAAAACAGTGTAGCCCTGATCCATCCTTCCTATCACACCAACATTCTTACTTTAGTGAAAGAATTAATAATTTAAAAAGTGCATTTTTATTTATTAATGATGAATATTCACACACACACACACACACACACACACACACACACACACACACTTGCTCATGGAGGAAAATCCGAGGGAGTGTGCCCTTTCCTTCTACTAAGTGTATCAGTCTTGGGGGTTAAACTCAGGTCATCAAAGTTGACACCAAGTGCCTTTAGGTGGAATACTAACTATGATTCCATAAGCTAATGACCTGACTAAATGTGTTCAGAGAAAGGGTCATTCAGCTCTGTAACAAATATGAGGATTCTGTGTCTGGGACTATAAAAAGAACAAGATTCTAGAATTGAATACCCTTTACCAAAATAAACTCCAATAATTAGATTCCACACCACCTAGATCTGTTCTTATTCATACATGCAGTTGAAAAGTGAGTTATGTGTCCATAATTTTAGTCTGCTATTATTCCAGCCCTTAAGTTTAAGAAGTAAACAGAATTTACTTTTACAAAGAGTGGCTTTAAGACAGCTTATTTTTTGAGAACAGATATATCTCAAATAAACCAGCATGTAGGACAGCCTGTTGTTCAGACAAATAAAGAAAGGAAGGGAATGAGTTGTATGGGAGTGCTAAATTGTGGCTGCAATAGGCCTTTTCTCATTTGAAAAGCCATTTGAAGGAAATGAGAAACCATGGAGCCATCTGGTGGTGGAAGAATAACCTCCAAAAGAAGAGTGGGTGCAAAGATCCTGAGGTAGGAGTAGGATTGCATTGTGTGGAGACCATCAAAGATGCAGGCAGAGAAGAGGAGAAGGGGTCAGATAAAAGGGTGCAACAGAAATGCAAGCAACATCAATATGTGTCGTTGGAAGGGTATAGATATTAAAATGCTGTGTTAGGTTTGTCAAAACTTAAACTGAACTCTCCACAGGCTAGGCAAGCACACTACCACTGAGCTCTGTTTTAAGTCTTCATAAAATACTAGTTGGCTGTTTTAAGCCCATTCAGTCTGATTGTGTTGGAAGGAAAGGAGTTAGGAAAGTGTTTTCTGAAAAAGACCCGATTTTAAAATCACTGGCATCGCAGACAACCACTCAAATCCACTCCTGTGCTTTGGAGCAGTCATAGATAGCATGTAAACATGTAAATGTGGCTATATTCTAATATATTAATATTTACAAACATTAAGTGGCAAGCTACATTGTGCCTGTGGAGAATGTAAATTCTTCTTTTGAAAGCTTCATTTTGACCCCATTCATAGAAGATATCAAGTTCAATTTGCTCAATTCATGGATTGGAAAATGGAATGTCAAATAGCTTCAATTATAAACCCAAGAACAGAGAGCAAAAGACTAGAATGACTTAATCAGAGCCTGGGGCTCATGACTCCAGGTGCAGGTGACTTCCCATGTACCATGAGAACAAATAAGATAAAATAAAATGAAGCAAAGAAGAAATGTCGCCTATGTGCTCTGCTGATCTTGGAACAATTTCATGTAAGTGCTCAGTGAATTGAGAACAACATAAAATAGATCTTTCCTTCTGACTCCATAGAGCAAATAAATCCCTCTGGAGAAAAAGGAAGAACCTACCAACACACAGGATTGGCAGAATATGCTTATGCCCAATTAAGCATCCCAGCATGGTGGGTAAACCAATTAGACTGAGATTTAAAAAAGGATTTTGGATGGAAGGCATGAAGTGTCTGCTGCAAGACCCATCCCACGAGGAGGGCTGAAAGCAGGAGAGTGAATGATGATGACGAGGACAGTACATGGAGGAAAAATGGTACCTCAGGCACAAGATTTAAGGAAAAGCTGGAAGGAAACTCTAAGATCAAGGGAAAACAAACAAACAAAAACAAAAAACAAAAAAAAAAACCAAACAAAAACAAAAACAAAAACCCAAAAACAGAAAAACATTTTTTTTTATAAAAGAAAAAGAAGCTTGCAATTTAGACAAAGCATTGCTTTACAGAAAAACCCTTCATCCTCTTTAATATTTCTCTGCTTTTGTATTCTCTCTCTCTCTCCCAAACACACACACACACACACACACACACACACACACACACACACACACACACACACACACACACACACACAAATACTTTAAATGTATGTTGTACTGAAGGGGGACAATTATTATAAGATAGGTAGCTCAGCTCTGTATAGAGATATTTTCCCTCCTACACAGTCATCATAGAACTGATTGAGTTAGATCATCTGAAGCCATGACTCCTTCAGTTTAGTGGCTGAAGGTAGAAATACTAAACTTTGCAACCCAACTATTACAGTCCATACAATTTAAAGGGTACCTTATAGAGATGTTCTTTAGCCAGTGCAGCCATTCTTCAATAAAATGTTAATGTAAAGTCACTTCAATATTACTATTGCTTTTGTGATTATATAAAAGGCTCCAATAGGAAGTTCAGTGGCTATGGGTAGATAATGGGTGAGAAGAAAGAACAAATAATAATTTTCTCATAATGATACCCAGAGACAGAATCTTGAAGAAAGGCAGAATTTAAAAATTTTGATGTATACTAAAACACTAAGTCTGACTATAAGAATTACTTTTGTCAGGTATATTTCCTAATGTACACAATAAAAATTAAATCCATATGGCTCCATAAATTTTCCCATTAAAAGTCAATGAGGAGGATGGAGAGATGGCTCAGAGGTTAAGAGCACTTCTGCTGCCAATGTAGAGGAGCCAAGTTCAATTTCCATCATTCACATGAAGGCTCATAAGCACTTAAATTCCCAGTCCTAAGGGATTTAATGCCCCTATTTGGCCTCCAGGAGCATCAAACATACACGTAGTATATAGGCATTCATGCAGATAAAACAGAAACAAAATAAAAAATCAATTCAAAAATAAAAAAAAATCAATTAACACTGGAAGACATGCTGTAAATTGAAACAGACTTCAAACAATAGTTTTTCTTTGCAGAAGTTATTTATTGTTGCTTTCATAAGAAAAATGTCATATATCTTTTGAATCTTTGCCTGAAAAAGGAAATGGAAACTGGTTCTGTCTCTTTTGGAATAACATGAAGAATCATATTTATATGGATGTTCTAAGTGAAACTACTATAACCTTCAAAGTAGGGAAAGGGTTAATCTGCTTTCCAGACATAAAGTTTTATGTTATCTTATTGTAGTAGATAGAGTTCAGAGGTATTTTTCAAAAGCACACATATTTTATCATTTTTAAAATGTACAAAAGGGGGCTGGAAGATTAATAAATGCATGAAAATCTTTATTGGGCAAACATGATGAAGTGAGTTTAATCTTTAGGGTAAATGCTAATTAGCACACATACACATAAACACACACATGCACACACACACACACACACACACACACACACACACACACACACACACACACACACACACGAACACACAGAGTTCAAAACCACATCACATCTCTAGTAAAATTCCAAGACTGTAACGGGCAGAATGATTGCTGAGACCTTCTGGCTAGTTTGTCTAGTTGAATTAGTCCAGAGGAAAACCTTGTCTCAAGAAAACAAGACAGAGAGTAATACATCAGGATGCTTGATGTACTTCTCTGACCTCCAAGTATGGGTGGATGTACAGCATAAACACTACACTCCTGAGTACATGCACCTATGGGCAAACACACTACATGTACACACACAACACATGGGCATACACACTACAGAAAGTCTGGGTGACAATACCATGTCAGAGTAATATGATACAGTCTTGAACTTCCAGTATCTTTGAGCATGACTGTATTTAAAAGACAAAAGCAAATCAGAGCCAAGAGGAAAGCAGTCAGGAAGATAACAGGATGGCTGTTGCTTAATGTCTTACGAGAAATGTAGATTTTCTGAGTTCATGGGAAGTCACAAAAACCTTGCTATGATTTCCCAGGGAGACAAAGGCAGTGGATTCTGAGTGAAGTCCAAAAAAACAACAACAAAAACCCTCTGGAGAGTCTAACTAGCTCTAGGCAGCCTTATATCTATGTGAAAGCAACTCAGTCAGCCAACTGCATAAGGGTCAAACACATTATAATGTAGGTATGCACTTTTCCGTGGTTTTGAATGCACCCAAAGAAACATCTTAGAATATTTTATAGATACTTTACGTCCAATAAATGTTTGCTGAAAGCATGATGGATTGCAGTTGCAAGATGTTTGCATTTGCTTATTCCTGGATGGCTTATCCTTTTGGTTGCATTAACTAATCACTTGGAAATGGAAAGAAAAGAAGGCTCAGAGTTTCAACGTGATGGAGAACTCTGAGACTGCCTCAGATATTGTTAGCAGCAAATTATCCCCAGAGATGAACAAGGGGGATCAGGGAGGAGGTGGGTAAAGAGACGAAATCACTGCACTGAGAAGAGAAGCTAAGGCATTTCTCTTGCCTGCTGTTCCCATTCTCTACAACAGATCCCCAGCCAACTCAAGGAAAGGTGAACCCAAGGGCACATGTGAAGTAGAAATGATGCATTTTAACGAGCAAGAGTGTCAGTGCCAAATCCCCTGCCTGCATTCATGTCCCAGACTGTAAGAGGGAGAGCAGTTGAGGAGCCATGGCATCCAAGTAAATCTTTCAGAGCATCCTGGCTCAGAAAGGGCAAAAGGAGAAAAGCAAGCGGAAAAAAAAAAAAAAAAAAAAAAAACTATCTCTGAAAAGGTGATTATTAAGGTGCTGTTTTCATTATAAGGAAAGATTAGTTTAAGCTTAAAAAAATGTTTGCTTTGATTTGCATGTCTCTTTTCCAACGTGGGCCATTTAAGGAATGATGTCTTAATATTTAATATGTATGTTCATTTGTGTCACAATACAGAAGTAGAGGCCACAGGACAACTTGCTTCAGTGGATGCTAGGCCTTGAACTCAGGTCTTCAGGCTTCTTAGCAAATGCCTCAACCTGCTGAGCCATCTCTCTAGCAAAAATTATGATAATCTGATTCTTGTACCATTCAAAGATCAGGTCAAAAGGCCCATAAAGAAAGGAGAGTTAGCAAAACAGAGCCTCCAATTCAGGGAGCACTTACTTGAATGGAGCTCATGCTCCATTTGATGAAAACTTAAGAAGAAGAGAACCGTAAAGAGCATGCACAAAATGACACAGCTTTCTTATGAATGGACCATTCCCAGAAACACAAGTGGAATTTTTTTATGGCATACGGTTTATCAAACATAAGGATATGTGGAGGTGATGGGAGTTTATATTGCAGAAAACAGCTTAAAACTAATGTGCTTGGTTTCTTACAGAGCAACTGGCATTTGCTGTAAAGCCCCTGTGTAGTTGCCCACCCACTTACTGTTTTTCCCTAAATAATCCAAGCATGAGGGTGGGAGATATTTTTAAAGAAACCACTGGAGGGTATTGATATCATTTTACTATGGAGAAGTTCTAGGCTCAAAAATAGAAAGCACTGTCTCAAAGTTACAGCACTATTTGTGACATTAGGTGTGATATGGGGATAGAATAGAGGTTCCTGATTTCAGATTCTGTATGCCATAATCTAAAAATACTGCTTCATTCTTCTACTGAGATTTGTGGGTTCTGTAGAGTACTCAGTCCTTCACAAATATTCATCACCATGTATGTTATCCTCCCAAGAACCTGAAAGATGGAAAATATCTTCTCAGTCATTCCCATCAGAGCAGTATGTAGTACGTCTCAGTGAACTGAAGCACTACTTGGCAAATCTGTGCTAGGATATTGTTGTAAACCTAGATGCTCTGACTGTATCTATTTCTCCTCCTCTGAACTCTATTTACAAAGGTAGGAGAGAATTAACTTTCCCAAATCTGTCACAAGAACACTGTACTATACTCCACAGGCTAATAGAGGGTAGCAAAAACAAGTGGACAGAGTTGGACAGATGGTTCTGCTGGCCAAGTGCTTGCATGATGAACTAAGTACTATTCACAAGTACCTATATGAAAAGCCAAGAGAAACAACATAAGCTTATAGTCCCAGTCCTTGGGAAGACTAGAAAATTGTTAAGGTCAAGGTTCAAAATGAGACTGTGATTCAAAGATCTAAAGTGGAAAATTATTAAGGAAAACACCCAGAAATTATGATTGGGTATTATACTAACACTCCATATGTATACACAAATACACACACACACACACACACACACACACACACACACACACACATACGCACATACTTAAACTATTGCATAGTTGCATAACACACACACACACATACACACGGGGGGGGGGAGGAGAGAGAGAGAGAGAGAGAGAGAGAGAGAGAGAGAGAGAGAGAGAGAGAGAGAGAGAGAGAGAGAGAGAGAGAGAGAGAGACTAAAGAGAGTCTTTTCCCAAAGGTGCTCTGACACTATGGAATGAGCACAGATTTTACAGCTAGACAGATCTGCCTAGAGACACAGCATGAAGCTGTTCATTAGCTAAGAAATTGTGTGCATCTCTCTCACTGTTTCCAAGCTTCTTCATCAGTGCAGTAGAAATATCAGGACTTACCTTGCAGGGTTGCTGGAAGGATTAGACATAATGAATCCAATTAATCTGGCAGTAGTAGCTACTCAATAAACGTTAGCTCTTTATCCCTTGGCAAGGCATTCTAAAAGAGGAGTTTGTCGCAAAACACATAACTTTTAATGGATATTTTAAATGATCTTAATATGCCTATGGGCTCCAGGGATTACAGAAACTGCATATAAATAAAATATTTAAAATTCTGTTTACTCGATTTGTCTCTCCACTGATTTCCAAAGCATCTATTGTGAAAGCATGACTCATAACTAAATATAGATTAATAAAAGTTTGGAGCAGCAATTATTTTCCAGTTATCACAGATCCCATTAAACATTGCAATTATATGAATTTTATCTTCCAGATTCCAAAATTTGAGAGCTCCAAGGGAACACAAAAGATATCTTCACCATTCTATCAATCTTTAGATGGAAATATGAAGACTCTGAGACAGAAAATTTTCCCAGAGACACTCAGCTGTTAGCAGAAAAGCTGTTCTTAAAAACTCAAAGGTCTTGTTAGTTTGATCTCTTTTCATTTTCCTCAACTCCAGTCCATCTTCTTAGTAGAAAAACAAACTTTCCCTAAAGTATGTACTACTGCCTTAAATACCAACTACTTTTCTTGTAAAATGTTCTAAGATGGAGAAGTATTTTCTTCCAGATCATAGCTGCCTTCAAATATCTCTCTTTTATTTCCTTAAATAGAATTCTTTTGTGTCTCTCCTTTAAACTAGTTTAGAAATACATGTTACTTCAACTCATTCTATACATATCCAGTATGTTTCTGGCCCTTTTCTGGGAATTAGTGAATCTTAAAAACATCTTTTACTCAGCCTAAATATAACTGATGTCCTTAAAAGTCATTTATATAATTTATGAGTTGACAAATTATAGGCTACAGATTATATTTTTCCATTTCTTGTTATACAAATAACATTTAGTTAGAAATCATTCCCAAGTTTTATTTAGGTCTACATTGCCTATGGCTGCTGTGGAACAACATAGAAAGATGAGCACTTACATCAAAAAGAAAAAGGCCTTTCTATCTGGAATATTCACTCTGTGGTTCTTTATAAAAATCATCTGCTGACACTGGCTTAACTCATTGACTTATGCAGTCAAATTACTTATTTTAAAGAAGTAACCAAAGATGCCAGATAGAAGCTTATAGATTGTGCAATAGGACAGTATATCCTTTATTATTACTTATTTATTTATACATTTTGGCAAAAGGAATCCTTTATTTCTAAAAATATTAAAAAAAAACATTGAGAATACAGCAAATTAGAAAGCAAAGCTGTTTCATTATATATAGCCATATTGAAGCAATTTTAAGGTTTTTCAACTGTTTTAGTTGTAGCCAATTTGTTATATTTGAGACAAATATCTCTATGTAGCCCAAGCTGGTGTTAAACTCATGATGCTTTTATTATAGCCACAAAAATAGTAAAATTATATTAGAGAAATTTTAAATCTCAAACATGGTCATTTAAATACACATGAAGATGTATAAAACACCCGTGGCAAATGCACCCAAGTAGCTATCATAAGAGAAACCAGCTACTGAAATGAACTTCGTAATCTGATGGTCAAGTAAAGAGACTGACATGTAATATACAGTAAAGCAAGAACATTACCACATGAGCTTCTAAAGCTTCCTTATGGGCATCTTATTGCCTGGACACTACATTGAGAAGGAAGACATTAAATAATTAACAAAATAACAAAGCCCTGATCAAGAAAGCACACCCTTTCAGAGCCGAGGAAAGTAGATGGTTTTGTGGGACCCAGGGAAGTCCTTGCCTTGGGAGCAACTAAGAAATTTACAAGGATGCTTGACACATGTAACTATGGGTAGGATTCATAATCACAGTAATGGTTAGAAAGTGTCAGTGAATCTGTCCTTATTGCAGAGGCAGCATGAATTTGGGCAAGGGGAAGGGAGATGTACATGGAACATTAGGAACTATCTCATGAATGTTCAGGAGGAGTGGAAACATGCCAGTGTTGAACACATAATGATTATGACCATTGACATATGTGTTAGTCTCACACATACCAAGATGATAGATAACAGTTCAGGAGGGATTGCCTCTTTATCCTTTTCAGCCCTGGGAGTGGAATGATGTTCTAAACCATGTTGGGAAATACCATCCTAAAACTACAATGAGTCTGAATTTGACCTCATCCTAATTCCTACAGCATACACAAATATTGCCCTCCCCCATCAAATTATCCTTAGTTTTTCTTCTCTTTTCACAAGTTCTGCTTAACTAGTAATAACAAATTCGCAAATTAACAAATAAAAGCATTTTAATGACCTTTATTTTAATAATCCTACAAAAGCCATTGTCTACAAGCTCACAAGGTATATACTTTCCACAAAATAATGCTCAGTTTTGCTCTTCTCTATTTCTGTCTCACTGACTCTCTTTGATTCTCTTTGTTTTCTTTGTTAATCTCACATATTATATACAAATAAGCATGCCTCTCTCACTCCCCATGTGTGTCTTTTTTCTCCTCTGTGTATGTATCTATATGTCTCTGTGTTTTAGTCTTTGTCTCTGTCTGTCTCTCTGTCTCCTCCCCCTCCCCCCTCACACACACACATAAACTCACTCCCCCCACACCTTTATTATCTAGTATTATACATGTTGCTTTTGAAGAATCATATCCAAAAATATATGTTAGGTACTTGATAGAGGACATATGAGATTGACACTCTGTGCTATGAATTAGAACTATCACAGGAGCTGATTATGACAATGATTCTCACTTTACAGAAGAAATTGAGTGTACAAATACCAACCAACTCTGAGTGTGCTATGAGTATAATAGATCTGATTCAGTATTACTTTTGACTTTTGTCTACCAAGCAAATTGCCTGGTATAAATATCAAGACCATGGGTTCATGTGGATAATTCCTAAGCTATTATATATTTCTTACTTATTATTATGTTTGCAAAGTTGTCAACACTTTTGACCTCCTGAAAAATTGCAATATGATATGAGGGTTCCAGCTCTGGACTTTGAGCAAAGACAATGAAAATAGACCACCTACTCTGACATGGAATGTGTACCAACTTAAATATGCTATGATTCTTTGATGTATTTTAATTTACCATTTGTAAAATGGATAGATAAAGTTGATTAATGGCCTTGAAACTTTTATTAAGACAAGAACCTTTTGATGCAGCAAACTATCTTCCCAAATAACTGAAAAGAGATGTCTGACAAAATTGGGTTTTTATTTTGATGCTGGTGCCTTGAGAGTGATTATAGATAAACAACCTGCATTTTGCTGGGTAATGTCAACCAAGCAGGGCAACAGAATACAGGCGTATTATTCTTGTAAATGGAAATAGGACTTAGTCTCTCCCCCCAACACTCTATACTGTGGATGGAGGAGCACAATCTGAGAGTTATTTGACTCAGGTTCTATCACGGTTTTAAACTGTAAGTTCCCTGGGACATTCTCCTCAACAGAATGCAGTGGAAGCACATATTAAAATAAGAAATCAGAATTCACTCAAAACATAGGAGCTCAGACGTAGCATCAGACTTTCTAACAAGCTCCCAGGTGACTTTATATAGAGGAAAACTGGGTACAACCTCCAAGGTTTCATCTGCTGTGGGCAAGTATCACACCTCATTCTCACATTCCATCCAACTTCTGTACCTGGAGGTCATTGATACAGGACAGACATGTTTCCCAACTGTGCTTCTCCCAGAGCCCCAAAACATAACTTATTATTGTTTACCATAGGGTGACAATAAAGTCACTATAAGAATTAAGGCGTATTTCTGTTTTTGTTTTTCCTCTCCTAACATTGCCCAAGGTTTGTAAAACACCCAATAAACAATCCTTAAATAAACAAAGACATTGCCAACAGGCTCAGAAATGGATCTTCTCTCCTACCCAGCATGCAATGGCCCTTGTTCTCAGGCACTCCCCACATTCAAATGGTTTCACAGCCAAAACTTTGCCCCTGGTGCCTGGCATGTTATTCAGTACTTTGTTTCCAAATTGCTTAAATCTTCAGTGAATTCCTATTTTTATTTATTACATCACCCTGTTTCACATGTAGGCAGGGGTGGCAATTAAATCTTCAGAAGTGAGAAACTTTGGAATTAATCTTTAACACCTTAGTGCTTTCATTTTTTCCCTTTTTCAATCAGTAGCATGCCTAATATCTCCAAAGATCTGTGGGAAAGGTGTTTTATGGGATGAAATAAAGCAAGTTCTTAGCCAAGATACACAAAAACACTCATGCTACCCACCTGATCCCTCGCTTCCACCTTGATACCTTAAAAAAAAGTTGACAAAATAATCTTTCTGAAAGATGGGTTGGCTCATGGCACCTTCTACAATGTACAGGGAAGCAGTATTTATTCCATTAACTAATAAATAACCAGGAAATTGTCTTGATTCACACTGAAGACACCTCACATTCGGAAAGAAATTTAACATGCCTGACTCCTTCCTCTAGTACCTTGTTGTCATTCCAGCTCCAACAGAGCTTTCTACAAATGTACATGTGAACAGCTGTCAGTGTGCAGAGTCTGACATTTAGGAAGAAGATCAAAATAATGATATTTGTTGATGAAGAATTACAAAATCCAGGTAGAAATACACAATCATAAATAAAGAAATAGTTATTTTTTTTTTTTAAGTTTCAACTTGGTCATAGTTTCCTCCTTTCTTTTGGGAAAAACATACATAATAATATAATTAAGAGTAAAAGTGTAAGACTCTAAGTGAAGCTCCATGTCTTCAGAATGTCCACTCTAAACATGTAGAAGTTTACTGAGATATATAGTTGTAACTAGACAAATGCTGCTTGAATGACTTTGTGTGTTTATATTTGTGAGTTCATTACAGTTAGACATTTAAAAATAAACAGTATCACCGACTTACAACCTTGCTTTATATTTGAATAAGGCTTTATGTCTAGTCATTCTGTAAAATACACCCCAAAACTCTAAAACTCTAAGGAGGATGCTCATTTCTCCAGCTTGATTTTGACTCCTAGGTTTTACTCCTCTCTGAAGCGACTTGATATTTCGGTTCTTTTTTCTTTGTTTTTAATGTTAAACTAGTGTACAAATTTGTTCTAACAAACCCACCAGTTACATTTTTTCTTATGGAAGAAAAAGAATGTCCTACATTATGTCTTTCAAAGTTACCAATAATATCTATATCCCCAAAGTTGTGTCTTACATATTTGGGCTCTCAAGTCAAGAATTATATATTACTTTCTTTCTCTTTCCTGTTCTATATCAAGAAATCTTGTAGAATCCACATATCAAAATCATTTCTCATGTACACACTTACCATCTTTCTCTACGTTACGTCTATTCTAGCTTTCTTTCAGACCGTAGCCATAGCACAGCAGTGTGCTTATTGTCATTAACCCTACACTGTTTTTCATAATTACCAAAAACATCTATGTCTTGACAGCTATATAAAATTGCTTCTCTCTCTCTCTCTCTCTCTCTCTCTCTCTCTCTCTCTCTCTCTCTCTCTCTCTCTCTCTCTCTCTCTCTCTCTCCTTCTAATCTCTATCTCTTTCTCTGATACCAGATATTTTCACACAGAAATGCAAAGGTTGTAGTTTATTCAAAGTTATTATTAACACCAACTTGGTGCCCAACAGAAAGTGAGTGATTTCTCACACAATTGAGGCAGGAAATCATGTTGTATTTTAGCTGACTCTACTACTTTCAGTCTATTCATTTACCCAATTGATAGCTTTAGAGCATCTTCTTTACTTAATGAGATATTGTAAGTGGAAGAGATAAAGTGATGAGTGAATTCAGGAAAATTTCTGCGCTTATTGAGCTGCTGTTTCAACAAGTGAGCCAGACCCCCTCACAACAAAAAACAAAACAAAACAAAACAAACAAACAAACAAAAACCATTGCTCATGTGGTGAAGTATTTCATGAGGAAGATAAAGCAATTCATAGAGAGATAGCTCATGGCTCATATAGGGAGCACAGAAGGTTGTCATACAGCTAAAACTATTAGTTTTCAAACAATGGAAGAGAAAGAACAAAAAACCCCATTTAATGAGGATTAATAATAAGATGGCCAGTATGGAGAGGTAAGGATGGCTAGCAGTATCCTAACCAAGAAGAGGGACGACAGGCCATAACTAGGATTCGGGTTTTATATTGTGTGATTTCATCACTTTTTCATTATTTTAACTAACTGTCCTGATAGGGAATAGACTGATAGGGAGATGGATATCTGGATAGAGGAAGCCAATGTGGGGTTGAAAAGGGACTGGGTACTAGGGAAATGTCCAAGAACTCACAGGATGTCCCTGACCAAGTATCCAAACAATGGTGGATGGGTTGCCTAAATAAGAATTTTCTGTAATCAAATGAGTAAACACCCTAGGTGTCATTGCAGAACATACATCCTCTAGGGAATAGAGGAGCTCCTCCTGTTGCATCCACACATAGGAAATGGAGCTTGAACCAGAAGTGGGGCCTCAAAGCCTATTCCATTCCTCCAGCAAGGCTCTGCCTCTTAAAGGCACTACATCTTTGTAATATAGCACCATTGGCAGGGGATCCAAGTGTTCTGACATGGGAACTTGTTGAGGGCCTTTCACATGCAAACCACAACAGTAAAATGGAAACCACTGGAGAGGTCTGAGAAAGTTAGCAAGGACTTGTGAGGTCATAGAGAGATTATGCTGACAGTTGTACAGGGAAGAAGTGAAGAAGGGAGAGAAAATTGCAGGCAGGAATGTCTATAGACACGTTGCTATGCTGTGGTATGAAAGAAGGCTAGTCTGGTCTAGATCAAGATGTTAAGTGTGAACAAAAAAAAAATGTCTTTGTGATGTGGAATCTACAAAATTTCCTGATGTACAATAGGAAAGACAGAGTAATAGGTGATTCTTGACTTGAGATATGAAATACATAGGATAATATCAGAGTCTTTTAATGAAAATGAAAGGCTAGATGTCTCTCTTAAGTTCCTTCTAATTTCTAAGAGAAAATAGAGATCACCTTAGCAAACTGGGGTCATAACAGATTGCAACCAAGAAGACTTGGGAACAAATCTTGAAAGAAGGAGATGACTGAGTGAGAGGAGCAAAGAGGGAAATGGAGGGAGATGGATATCTGGATAGAGGAAGCCAATGTGGGGTTGGAAAGAGACTGGGTGCTAGGGAAATGTCCAAGAACTCACAGGATGTCCCTGACCAAGTATCCAAACAATGGTGGATGGGTTGCCTAAATAAGAATTTTCTGTAATCAAGTGAGTAAACACCCTAGGTGTCATTGCAGAACATACATCCAAGAGGGAATGGAGGTGGAGGCAGAGATCCATGGCTGAGTACTGGGCAGAACTCCTGGTCCAGCTGAGAGCAGGGGAGGAGAGTCTGTATGAGCAGGGGATAGGGATTATGAGGAAGGTTCCCAAGGTGATAGCTAGCTCGAGCTTTGGTGAGATTACTGAATTGGGAATTGCCATTGGAGATCCTTCTGGAGGGGGGGCTGGGCCCCTCAGGATGGGCGACTTTTAAATGCCAAGAGTGTGTGTGTGGACCCACAAGGGGAGGGATTAGAATGTGTTTCTGTTCATGGCCTAGCACCTTGGAGTTCATTCCCTATTCAGGAACACCCAGCCCGGCATTGCCTTTGGGATGAGTGAATCAGACTTGCCTGGAGTGGATGTGCTGAGCTTAACTGACCCACCTTGGGACTTCTTGCCCTTTTGGAGGAGGGGATGGGTGGAAGGAGAGGGGTGAGGCTGAGGGCTGTCTGGAGGGATTGGGAGGAGGGAAGGGAGGGGGAGCAGGGGGATACATTGATGGAAATGACAATTTTTAATGAAAATAAAATGGAAAAAATAAAAATAAAGTAAATTTTAAAAAAAATGAAAAGACTGAAAAAGCAGCATGTTTGAAAAAAAACCTCAGGGATACAGAACTGGACATGACAAGTCTGTGGAGGCATTTCTGTGCTTAGGTCTTGAGTTTTGGGGATTTGTAATATAAAACAGCAGAAGAGATCAATTCTATAAGACCAAAGGGGAACCAAAACCCAGGCACAGACAGCGGTCCCAAAATTAAAATTTAAGTTGTACCAAATCCAGAGAAAGAAAAGAAAAGCATTTGAAAGACAGTGAGAAGGCTATCTCAGTGAACCACCACCATCCATGGTGCAGAAAACATGTAAAAAGTAATGCTTAACTTCAATTTGGGATTAGTTTGAGCTAGCCTATATTTACCCCCCAACAACATTCTCTGTTATATTTCCCCTAGCCATTCAACACAACTGCCTTTATCCATCTGAAAATAGACAAAGATGCATAAAGATCCAGTGAAGTTCTAACCTGCCCCATATTCTCAAGTTAATTACCATTATTTTATTAATTCATTCATGTTGGCATGCATTCAGCCAAATTTACTAAGCACGAGACACTACTCTAAGCACTTGAGATAGATTAATAAACAAAATATTTGCAGGTCTCATGAAATACCTTTTCTAAAACAGAATTTTAAGCAAGTAATTTAGAAAATGATAAATATTATAGAAGAAACAAAGAGTAGCAGAAAAATATAGATTGCATGTGCTAGTATAAAAAGCTCTGTTAACCAGGAAAGTCAAGGCCGGTGATACTGAGAAAGGTGATAGCTGATCAATAACTTTGGGAATATCAATGAGTGAGCTCTATAGCCATCTAGCAGAAGTCCTTCTTGAGCAGAAGGAACATAAGGAGATCTGGTTTAGAGGTTAGTTAATTTTGATTCACTTTAATTAGTTTGGGAAATGCCTAGGAGTTAAGGAAAGCAAACTTCTGTGTTTGTCTTTCTTGAAAGAGTTTGTAGAAAGAAGTAGATTGCTAAGGGTCTGGCCTAATTAGGAGATTGATTCCCTGATGTACTCAGTTGTTGGGAGGGAGAGGGATGATAGGAGGTGGTTCCTAGTTAGAGAAAGTAACTGTCTTAGGGCTCGTCATGGGATTCTATTATGCCTGGATTTCTTCCCTTGTCATTCGGCTTTTCTCTGTTTCCTGTTCTCTAGGAGGAAAATTGCCTCTATCATTCTTCTAAAGCTGTGCTGTTCATAAACATCTGGGCTCAAGTGATTATGGATGAAACTTTCTGACATAATGATCTGAAATAAATATATCTTCTTTAGACTATTCTCTCAAATATCATACCCATAGCTTTGCAAAATCTGACACTGAAATCCAATAACCAGATACAGAGTGTTGGTTGAGGACCAAGGAATAGTAGTTGCTAATATCAGAGGAGAACAGGCATCTAGCCAGTCGAACATTGCTGACCACTTAAGGAGAGATGTCTGTACAATCAAATAAATAGGGAGTGATTGCAGGGAATTTATCTGAATAAGTCAAACAGTGTGACATGTTCTATCAAGAACAATCTCTTTACAAAGGAAAGTAAAGGGGCAAGGTGAGGGGGCTCAAGGCTATGAGGAACAATCTCACAGCCCTAATTCAGGAGGGAGAAGAGAGTCGAAGGGAGCAGGGAGTAGCTAGACAGGAAACACATACAACGTGGGAGAACATACGTCAGAAGCTGAGACACTAATTCTCCATGTAGAGACTTTACTGGGCAGTAGGGAATAAATTTGGATTTCGGGGAAGAAATGTTTGAGCAGGCAATGTTAATGCCTTAATTTATCTTTAAAGAAAACTGACTGCAGATTTATTTCACTAACCAATATAGTAAAATTTGTAATTATTATTCAGCAGAAACCATGTTGGGTATTGAAATGATAGGGAAGACAGAGAATAGGTACAGGATATTCATAGAGAGCTGACAGTCTATCATGAAAACTGAATATAACCATATATAAATAATTATATATCACTATCATAAAAGTAACTGCAAAGAATCATTTCCGATGCAATATGATTAAAAGCTTTCATGGTAACTCTAAGTGGATACTAGCAGAACGTAACTATAGCACTTGACCTAACTTGAGGATTTTATTAAAAGCATCCTAGGGGAAATAAGATTTAAGATGATACCTAGTAAGGCAGTTTGCCAAGGGCACAGAAGGAAAAGGAGAAGTTTTAAGGCAAAGAGAATTGCCTGGGGGTGAGACAGAAAGGGGTGTTTAAGAAGGAATAAGAAACATTAAAAGGGCATTGAAGTCGGTATAAGGGGAGGAGGCAAGGCAGATATAGTAAAGGCAAATGCTGGGGGGATGGACAGCTAGGAAAAGAGATTATTTTCTCTTTAAATTCCATTCGTGGCCTATGTAAGGAGGAAAGAAAACTAAGTGAAATAATCATTAAAATGATGGTAAGATTATGTTGTACAACAGTTATTTATTTTCTTGGGAGTTTTAATGATTTAGTTGTTGATTTATTTTTATGTCTATTTATTATTTACATGATAATGTGTTATTAATGTCAACCTAGTTACTAGTTTGCATATGCCCTCATTCCAAGTAAAACATGCCACAGTACTTAAAAGCATGGTACAACTGTGATATCTACGATTTATTTTCTACTTTTTCAGAGACAATGGAAAATAAAAAGAAAACCAGAGAAAGTCAGATAGAAAAAAAAAAAGTATTGATGACTAGAATGCCTGAATATCATGCATAAATCCTCAGGTGTGAACATATACCACCACCAAACCAGGAAAACATAAAGAGGCCATAGGCAAGGAGCTCAAGTGGGGGATTTGAAAGAGGAATAGCAGAATATGGGTAATATGAAGTGGGAACAGCCAACTGTGAAGAATATGGTGACTGACAGGTTAAAAAAAAAAAAAAAGACTCTTGGATTGGTGAGTGAGATGACTCAGAAGTTAAGAATACTAGACTCCAATCTTGATGCCCTGAGTTCTGATTACAGAATCCACATGACAGAAAAAGAAAACCCATTCATGCAAGATATTTTCTTATCTTCATATATGTGTGGACACATGAACACATGTACATAAAAATGTAAAAGACATAAATAATAAAAGTATGTGATTGCTGATTTCCTGTTTCTCCTTTTCTTAGTGTTTACATTTTCAAAATTTTAAAATACTTAGCATTTTTAAAATTAAAAGGCAAAAAATAATTCTTAGAGAGGAATTATTTTTTACACAAGTTGTATGAGATAGATCAAACAGACATCCAAACTGGCACACCTGAGACAAACAAAAAAGCTGGACTCTTATGATCAGACAGTCACATAATTACCTGGCATACTATTAAGTTGCCTCTGGGATGTCACCTGCAAGTCCTGATATGCTAACTCCCCAAAGAAAAACTAGCAGGCCAGACTCAACTGGGTAAGCCAGGGATATGTAAAACGAATAAGGATAGGAATATGCTAGAAACTATGTCTACTGCTCTTTATTTCACTTAAATTGTCCCCATGCTGTAGCCTAATGTTGTAAACAAACAAACAAACAAACAAACAAACAAAACCCCACTCAGCTTCCCCAGTGATCAAGATGACAGGGCATCTACTTCCCAGCAGCAAACACACCATCGAAACTGATGCCCTCCTAACTCTCTCAACTGGTGACCAGATAACTCAGGCCAATGTGTTTATGTGTGTTATTGCTGATCAATACCCACTGTGAACAATCTAAGCTTCCTGGCTGGAGGGCAGGCCTATCTTTAGGAAGTTTTTGTGTGGGTGGAATAAAAGTGTACACTGAATTTCTGATTTCTGATAAAAAGGGATATGCTTAAATATGCCACAAAAAGAAGCTTCGGGTCCTACAGAGTCTGGAACACCAGCTCTGGATACTCTCTGAACTTCTGCACAGAAAAAACCCACAAACAAAGAAAAAGACAACAACACAGATCTCCACAACTTAAGAAGATAAACCCAGGAGACACCAGGAAACAGAATGAGTCCATTATTCTTTCTGTAGAAAGGGAATACTTTTCCAAAGTATTTCTTCCCCACATTTTTCTCCAAAGTGTTCTGTGACCTTTTGAAAACTGTGCAACCTGGTGTGCCTCATTTTCCCCATCTGTAGCAGGAACAGTTTAAGCAATGTTTATTAATGTCCTTTGAAATATATAGCATGATTCTTTGTGTTTATTTGAGTCTTTAATTAGAAAACAGAGAAATGTTTTTAACAGCATTCCATGCATTGCTTTTCTTGTGTTTGCCTCACTCATTGGTATTGAAGGGGTGAAAAAGACAAAGACCAGCACTTTTTCCAGGAAGCCTTCCACATTGCCAATTTTCATGCTGTCTCTTGAGCATAAACAAGCCTTTTACGATGATCTTTTCTGGTTTGTAGATATGAATTGTTCAGTGCCCACAGTTATCACATATTTTCAGGATTACCTCACTCAGCTTTCAGAAGTGAAACTATGAAAGTATTAAAAACCAAGATGCAGTAGTAGAAGGCTCAATAATGTCCTGCTATTCATCCAAGGATATCCAGCTAGCCTCAGACCCACTGAAAGTATTTCCTGCTAATTTGCTCATTCATACCTCACTTTTCTACGGAGTAGGAAGCTTCCCCAGGACAAGTCATCTCTACATGTTTTATTTTCAGAACCTGGTAAATAGCTGAATCTGTTTATCAAAAATAAAATAAAAATAGAAAATATTCTGTGCTGAGGCTGAGGTCCAGACTGTAGCAAGTGAGGAATCTGAAAGCAGAGAGAGGATGTGCTTGGCAAACTGACCCCACTGAGTCACACAAATTCTGTTTATCTTGAATCATTTTCCAGGTTGTCCAGCCAGGGCAACTTTTACCCACCGCATTTCCTCCTACTAACCAGCTGTGCTTTTTAAATAGCAGCTATTTTTCAGAGAAATAGAGAACATTCAAGGAATGTAGGTGGTGGAAAAGCTATATGCCCTCTTCTGGATCAGAATAATCTAGCCATGGAACATAGGACGATGGAATATGAGTACACCGTAAGAAATAACAAACTAGTATTGAAAATAAAATGAAGAGAAGCAGAGTTAAATGATGGAAGCTGAGTAGCTGAGAGGCATATCTGGTGAGGTCCAGCATATCAGGTGGGGAGTAAAGACTTCTGAGAGCCATGTGTTTCTGCCAGTGAGCCTGGAACCATTTCATTAAAATAACATGAGCTAGCCCAGATTGGAAGGAGAACATAGATGGACTTTCTCCAGCTTGCTGTTCAAGAGTTCTATAAGGTAGAAAAGATTGTACCATTTTCACCTGCCTTCCATGCCACTAACAAGAACCAAATAAGAAAATATCCACAGAATATTTGTCACAAACATTCTGCAAATTAGGAAAATAAAGCTCTGAGATATAAGTAATTGTTGTGAAAATCAAAAAAACATCAAACACTGATGTTAAGTGTGTGTGTGTATGCAAATGCGTGTGCATATATATGCACATATTATATCTAATCAGTATATATACAATATAAATACACTATAGACATGAAAAATATGTATATGTGTCTACGTCTGTGGCTACATACACAACCTGTTATATACTTTATATAATTATGTAATTTAATGACTATAGTAAGCTCATAGTTAAAATCATATCCCTATTCATGAATTAGAAAATTGCAGCTTGGAGAGAAAACTGGCTTGACCAAGGTTAACTAGAAGGAAATGTTTGGATTTGAACAAGTTCTTTATAACTATAGATGTTGGCTACCTGATTTATAATAGTATTTAAGTTGTAGTAGGCAGTCAAAGATTATGTTTACCAATAAGAATGTTTACAATTTCTAACAGATATTTTAGGTGTTCAGAACACAACCATCAAAGAATAGGACCTCTTATCACTTATAAGAACATATTAGAGTTAGTCAAATTATTTCTTAATCCCTTACAATTTTCTCCTTTCTTAAGTTGTTTACAGACCCAGGTTATAACTCTTCAAGGCTCTAATGTACTATTTATCTTTGTTCCCTCTAACACTATCTAGAATGCAGCTCCTTGTTATGGTTAACTGTGATTAAGGGCTTGTTCTTCTGAGTGGCTATATAAAGAAAAGGTGAAATTGGATGTGGTGAATAGTGAGATATTCTTAAGTCATCAGAGATATAGGATGCTTTCTGTGTGATCCCTTAAGTATTTTTGTGATAGGATTGTTATCACTGGAAGGAGGGCAGTCTAGCTTGCCCACTTTGTGTCTACTGCTGTTCTGATGAGGCCATTGGCTCCACCATAAATTCTTGTTATGATGTACTTCCACAGGTACCCTCACCAAAAGTCACTGAACCTTGACTTCCCACAACTGTAAGCTAAATATATATTTGCAGTTTATAAGTATCTCATGTCAGATATTTCACTTTTGTAATAAAAAGATTATTGGTACATGAATTCCCAAGGAACATGTATGTAAGAATGATCTGACAAGCTAGTTTAAATCACCCCAAAGTGACAAAATTCTTAGAATTTAGGTCTGTCCAGCAGTGAACATGCCAAAGGCTTGTTTCACTACAATGTAATGAATGTTTGGTACCATGGAGCATCCTGTGGCATCAGAAAGAGCATGAGCCAGTCACATCTGCCAGTATCACTAGCTTTTCCACACCCGAAGCTGAAGGTTTCTGGACAATAGTTTCCTTTTTATTTCTATTTTCTGAGATTGTAGTATAATTACCACATTTCTCTGGTTTTCCCCCTCCTTCCCGGAGGAATATTCTAGGAGGTACAACATTAAAACGTTTCAAACACCAAGCTTCTTTTCAGAGGACGGGGTCATAGGGGTGTGGTTCTCCAGAGCAGGTCAGAGCCATCTTCGTTTTCCTGCCCATCTGATCTCACCTCTGCCATCTCAGATTCTGTCGTTCCTCATGCCTTCATCCATGGTCAGTTCCTCTCATTCTTTTTATTTTCCTGTGCCTTGTCCTCTTCACTTACTTATCATTTGTCTTTCTTATCTACTCCCTTCCACTTTTCCTCTCTTTCATGTTTCTCCCCTAATGGTAGCCAGACAAAACATCTTTACTGCAAGATTCATTTTCCTGAAATATCTATAACAGTCATCTTAATTGGGTTCTTTCCTAAATACATCTAAAAAGGGGCCATAACTTTATTTCCTAATGACAGTCATTTATGTTTAATTATCCAAGCAATATGTGAATACATTTTAAAGTTTTAATTATAGATAGTAATGGTGAAACTTTCTTAACTTTTCTTTTAATAATTGCACGTACATCAATACATTTTTCTAAAGTTTACAATACTATTCTGTGTATAAACTAAATATATTTGCAGAGTACTACTATATGGATAACCATGCAATTCTTTTATTAATAGAATTTTTAATTAAGCTTTTCAGTCAGTATCAATTTATACTCTTGTAATCATTACAACATTCTGTATTGTCAATTAAATGTATCATTCTTATATATTAACTATTTTCATTATTCACTTTCAGCAAAAATGAGATCCTCAGCTCATATATGACCACAAAGTCACCTCTACTCTTCTCCTGAGTAGCTAATGAGAGATATTATCTCTGAGGCAAAATTTTGCCCATCCTACATGATACTGATCTTGCTTCATGTTCAGAAACAACTATTAAAATATCAACTTCTTTTGGATTCTTAATTTGTTATTTTTCTCTTTTTATGCCCCTTATAACATTCAATATTGTTACACTTAAAACAATATGTGGAAGATTGAATATTTTGAGGATTGCTCTGAGCATTGACCAATTTATCCTGCAATAGTGTTCATCAAAGCAGAGTTCTGTCCTTCCTCAAGGTACCTTGTAATCTAACTTTCTCCCAGCCTTCAATCTTAAAAAAAAAAAAAAAAAAAAAAAAATTCATTATTTTTCCTATTTCCAATGTTCTGCCTTCTTCAGAAGGTTATGGAAATAGAATTACAGAGTATGCTGAGTCAGTCTTTTTTCACTTGGATAATCCTTTTAAGATACAACTCTTATACTTATCCGTAGTTTGTTTCTCTCAGAGTAGCAGGTGGCAGGCACATGTGTGCTTGATACTGAAGGACACTTGTGTTGTTTTCTGTCTTTATTTTACCCTCATATCTATATTATCTTCATTTCCTACATCCTTTTGTCTCCCACCATTCCAAATTATGTAATAGTCTGGGTGACATAAAAGCTTCAGACAGGAAGCTGAGACTGTGCTCCCACACATGACTAAAAACCAAATGCACTCCTCTCTAACATAACATTTGAAGATATCAACCTGGAAACTTGATGGTGAGAATATTTACCCTATTGGAAACTGGCAAAAATTTTATTGAGGTGATACAGGGGAAGAAATGTCAATAATTGCTTAAACATTGCAATCAAATATGAAATATAAAGTATCATGCATTGAGAGAGAAGGGTCTTTGAAGACAAAGCTAGAGTCAAACCTCCAAGTTACTTGTAAGTCCTGAAAAGTGTAGATCAGCACAGGTAATTTTGAAGGAAAGACAGCCTTGTGGTCACAGGATGATGCCCCATGTCTTGGACCAACATAAAAAAAAATGTCTCAACTTTTCAGCAATAAAGAAAGGTTCTCTGAGCTTTAAGCCTACTTAATATATCTCTCCACACAGAAAGCAGAGTATCCATGAAGATCGCATTGAATATTGAGCAGTCTACCCTATCTTTCACTAATTACACATCCCTAAAATCTCTCAAGTGATTATCTTTTGTTAATTTTTGTTTTGTATTGTCTGTTTGTTTTTTGAGACAGGATTTCTTTGTGTAACCCTGGTTGTCTCCGAACATATAGAATAGGCTGGGATTAAACTTGTAAATATGCACTCATCACCCTCACATGACCTGTGATTTAAATATATGGGTGTGTGTGTGTGTGTGTGTGTGTGTGTGTGTGTGTGTGTGTGTGTGTGACTACCTTTGAACATTTGATACACTTTAAAAAGAGATCTCCTTACCTCTGCATTTGAACATTTCCAGTGGCTAGCCTATGAGACAGCCTTCCTATCTATCATCCTGTGCCCACTGTTTTAATCCCCAGTGCCTAGCTGAGACTGTCAATCAGTCTTGTGCTTTTTCCTCCTTGTCTCTTCATAGCTAATACTCAGGTCTTTTCCAGAAATACTGGTTTCTTTGAGTCTCAGATTTCTAATGGATCCCTAGACACTCCCATGATCTCTTGAAGCCCACCACCTGCACTCCTACTCTAACTGTAGTTAAAGGCTTTATCTTTCGGAGAAGTGAACCATTTCTTAGCAGTCAGAGGCAGTGATGCTTTCTAACTAATTGTTTGCTGATTTTGTCTAGAGCTTTTGTTTTCTGACTTCATAGGAGTTTATTAGAAACTATTTTCATTTTCCATAGATTATTTTTGGGACACTGCTCCAATGAAAATTGTGAAACAAAGAGATTGATGGTGAGTACTGGAGAGACTGAAGCATGCCCTGTTACTATTACTGAGTAAATAAAACAAAATAATTTATCTTGTACCTTTTAAAAAATATAACTTAAGCCATTTCTTGTATACTGAATTTTTATTCACATAATATTCCAACTACAGAATCAGGTATACTAGTTTACTTATATTTTAATTATGAGAAAATTAAGATTCAAAAAATATATCCCAACTCTACATTTCTTGGAGCAAATGAGTGTCAGGTCCAATCATAGATTTCTAACTTCTCTGGTATATACTAATGTGTTTCACATAGGAGAGAAATATAGCCATAGGAATTTGGTATGCATGAGAGAAATTAGGTTTGAATTAATAAAAAAGCTGAGTCATTTCACATTCAAAAATAAAAATCATATGATTATTATCATAACAAAAAATTGTCCTCATCTATTTAAACTTATCATCTCTGTGATTAACTGTGGGAATTCTTCCTTGGTACCTGCCTAGATGAGTGTTCTCTTAGAGAGACTTCCAGCCTATCCTACCATTCATCAGTCCTCTTCATTCATTACACATGTTGTATCTGTTTGTATGCAGACCTCCCCTACAAGAATGGATTGCCTTGAAAAAAAGAGGCCCTGTTTTACTTACCTATGTTTCTTCTGCACCTAACATAATTCCCAGCAGGTAATAGGTGCTTAATACATATGTCTCAAATGAAACCAGTGCGGAAGCATTCAGAGGTAGCCAAAGCCCCATTCACATTAATTGTGTAGGAAAAGGTGGAAATTAGTTAAACAAGTGTTGATCATTGAAGGCCTGTGGTAATGAACTGATGATAATAAACTATAATTAGCATATAAATTCCACACACAAAGAAAAGATGCCTACCAAAAATTGCTCAAATATTCACATGAAATACCAATGGTACCCTGGAAAATATGTTTATGCCAATGTGTTATTTAGTGATTTTCCTTTCTAAGAGAAAGCAAAATAAAGCTCACCACTTTCCCAAATCATCACAAATTCAGAATTAGTGGGGTCAGACTTAATGAGGCTTATAAGAATGTTCATATGCTTTGACCTAATAATTCTTCTCCTAGGAATCTATACTAAGGAAATAATTCCAAAGAAGAAAAATACTATGCACACAATGAAAATTAGAACAGCCTCACTTGAGATATTTAAATGGACCCCCCCCACACACACACAAAGTCAAAGTTTCAACATAAATAAAACAATAATATCAACAAACACTTCTGGGAACACAAGTATGTGTTTGCCATTCTTTTTTATCAGCAAACACAGGATGTGTGTAACAGCACAGATGGAATGCAGTATATAATATAATGAAAGAGAAGGTGAGCACTGGCCTTAGGTAATTGGAGCATTGATAGAATGTCTGGTATATTTAAGTTCTGGTGAATTAAACCCAACTGAGTTTTAGCAGTAATTATTTAGTAGGCCTGAATGAACCAGGGGGTCTTATCACTTAAGTTATTGTCTAGATATTTTTTTCTTCTCTTTCATCCTTTATTAATTTGGGGAGAATCTTTGTAGAAAGCATTCATTATTCAAAGTAAAGTATAAAATTCCTGTCCTAACCATCAAATTGGTATGTAGAACAAGCACTGAACTCAGCTTTGTACAGTACCTTAGATTAACCCTGAGATGTACTAAGTTCTCAAAAGTATGGATGCAGAAAACTTCTGAGCAGTAAAAAAAGAGGGGGAGGAGGGAAGAAGAGAGAGAGGAAGAGAAAGAAATGTACCCATGACCCAAGATTGCTTAGCATCAATTTATTTTTTATTAAAATAGTACAATTATAACATTTCCCTCCTTCCTCTCTCCAACCCTTCCCAATACCTGCACTTTGTTTAAAAATTCACATCTATATCCATGTATGCAAAGCCACAGAGGTTGTGTCCAAGGTAGTTAAAAAATGTAGACATTCTGAATGCCACCAGCAGGAAGGTGAAGGAAACACAGGCAGCAGGGAGAGCGCATCATGAGGCTGACTGTGGAGGGACCTTGGAGGCTAAATCTAGGAGTCCAGCTCATATCACTAACTCTGATCCTATGAGTATAGAAATGAGAACCACTACCAATGGGTCAGGAACTACACATAACTTTCATTGCTCATTGCTTTTCAGGCCTGTCCTAGAAGAGATGCTTCGCCACATGTGGAATATTTTATTCTCTTTTTAAGAGCTCTTCATTTGTCATCTGGGACAGAAAGTTGGACCCAGTTGCAAGCTATCATCAATCAGCCTGCCTTTGTGGACGAGCTACCAGGAAACTAGTCTTCATCTGTGGACATTTATGCATTGATGTAAGCATTCAAAACTCAGTTAGGCCTTGAGTCTTGAGGAGTAAGAGAGCTCTGATAGAGACAGCAAAGGAAACAATGAGTTTGGTAGGATGGAATAATATTCTCTACAGCAAAGTAAGACTCACTCAAAATTGACAAAGAGTAAAAAGATATAAAATTACTCAAAATTATTCATTCTTGTAGTTTGTCTTATACTGATATGAATCAAGTATTTATGCATATCAAAAAATAAATGTCATCAAGCAGAATCCCGGTCATAACAGATGCATGAGTACATTATGTGGGAGTCTGCAATTTGCCTTATTTTTCCCTTTGAAAGTTATTTTTTTCATATTAGCACACGCAGATCATTTTTATTCATTTTTGTAATTTTTTTGTAGTATATGGATACTCCACAATTTCTTGTGAATACCTTTATTGATAGATACCGGTTGTTTCCATTTCTTTTTCTTGGCTGGAGCAAAGGCTGCCATAATAAATACTGTTGTTAAGTGCATCTCTGTACATGCTACATTTCTTAGGATGACTCTTGAAGAGGAATTAGAGAATCACACCTCATAGACATCTTACATTTTTAAAAACAGATTTATACTTCCATTAGCAAGGTTGTAATGCATGAGCTTCACACCCTCCACAGGTTTAAGGAATTTTGACAGGGTCTTTCTCTCATACTGTCCTTCTCATTAGAATCACCATGGCTACAAGAGATGTAATCGTTGAGAAATATGTTGAATCTGAGAGTTGTGTTTAAATGGAGAGTTGCTGAGACCCATAAGAGAAATGAGACAAGGTACCAAGGCTGGTAGCCCTAGGCCTGCAACTGAGTCACAGAGAGATTCCGGTGTGTCTGTTCTATGAAATCTAACAGCATGAAGTGAAGCTCTCTGAAACTAGCTTTTCTGTCTCAAAAATGAGGAACGGGATTTAAATTGATGGTATCTTTTTAGCTGAGATATCTAATGATATCACTGAAGGAAGAATGTAGAAAAGGAGGGATAAAGGCAGAATGGCTGGGATATAAAAGGGAAGGGGAATGAAGGAAAAAAGAACAAAGGAAACAATGAAAAATCATCCCATCTCTACAGTTATTTTTACAGAAGAGCTTTTAAAAAATTCACAAAGTAGCAGTGCCAGGAGCTATAACCTTTTAGAGAAAGAGAAAAGAATTTTGAAGGGGACCTGGGGATCAAGAATGCTGTTCTTTTATTTCCAAAACCCCAAATTTGATTTTGCTCAGAAATCATGTTTTTCATGTTAAGTGAAACTACGTGGAGAATAATGGCTGGTCTCAGGGGAAAGAGCAGGATGATAGATTACTGTTTCGGGTTGCATGTTTCTACAGGCACTACAAACATGACACTGTTCTCTGTCTCTTGACAGAAGGTAGACCCGTTCCTATGTAATGTGTTATTAATCACAGTTGCCTAAATCATTAGCCTCACTAACTGTCCTGTCTTAGATTCTCATACAGCTTCTCTGAGTACAAATGAATGATGTGGAAAAGATAACTCAGTTGTTAAACACCACAGTTAGATCCTGCAGCATCCAAACAAGAAAGAAACAAAACAAAACGAAACAAACAAAAAGAAGCACCCAGAATTCATACTGTGAGGAGGAAGAGAAAGAGAGGTCCAGGTCTTGCTGACCAACTGGAGTAGCTGAATCTGTGAGTTCCAGGTTAAAGAAAAGACTCTATATCAAAAACATAAGGTGAGGAACAATTAAGAAAGATACCAATAAAATATATAGGTCCTGGCCTTCAATATGCAAATATGTGCATGTGTACCTATTTAAACACACACACACACACAGACACACACGCATACACTTCACATGAACGATAAAAGTTAATTGAACAATGGAACAAATCAATGCATAAAAATGAGCTCATATTGTTTGATGGTGAATTCTATCCCCCCCCCCCATTGTTCTTTAGCTGTAAGTGAAATTACTTTGCCTCTCCAGGCTTTCTTGTGTATTTTTGTGTAATGGAAGGGCCAATAAAGCCTGGACCATTCAAGTCCCTGTATCAACAGCATCAGTAGCATTGGCATTGGCCTACAATTATTGTAGGTAATTTGTAGAGTCCTAGCCAGGCCCCAACACTGGTGATACAGAACCACCATGGAGAAGTCTTCATGATCTATTTGAGAACACTTAAAGGTAATTTTAAAGAAGACTAAATTTGATAACTCTTGAAACAAAAGACTTCCAGACTTTCTGCCACTTCCCCAGGATGCTGCTTTGAACTGGGATAAAAAGGTGAGTAGCAAAGGGGAAGTGATACAGCATTAAGTAATATTTTTAGAGTACCATATTTCTTAGTCAAGCATCTAAAGGACAGCTTATACTATCATATCCTTTTTCTTACCTAGGCTGTTCCTTACTATCTCGCTGCTTCAATCACAGGCACTGGAACATTGAGATCACACCCTGTGGTGAACTTTAGAATCACCAGAGAAACTCAAGAGCCCAGGTTTACTAGAGACTCAATGAGTGATAATCTGTGACTTTAATTGGGTTGAAACTGATTGAAATACTTTATTGACTCAAAAGATGCCTCTCTCCTTAAAGGCCTTTGTCTTTCCCTTTCTATTTGACTTCTTTCTAAGCATACCTTTATTTTTCATTTATATTTCTTCCATCTATGAAATGTTCATGTTTTACATTGAAAATACTTTAATTTAGGCTTATTTTCAGATTTAGTAGACTGCACACTAACCAGTGACTTCTAAATAACACATTCTGAAGACCCAGAAGCCAATGAGGTTGCATTCCTCACTAGTCCCTGTGGGAGGCAGTGTAATACAGGCAATAGTCCTGAGTTCAGCTATCCATCATCCATTAGGTTAGAGTTCTAATCCCAGTATAGCTCTTTATTGATGACTGACAAAGAAAGATACTGAACCAATTTTGAACATGGAGACTCTCACATTTTTTTTTTTTTTACTTCTGGATATATGTAATCTTTGAGTAAGTAAAAATAAACAGAAAGCTCAGATTCAGGAGCAAAGAAATCATAATGGCTTTATTAAAGGCACTATTTTCCCTATCCTTTGATTTGTGCTTTTTCAAGGGTTGACCTCAATCACTTGCCCTCTGGCTCCATGCTGCAGAAAAATAGGGACCGTTATTCACATTTCTTAGCATAATCCCTAGGGTTTCTATTAGAGAAGCAAATACCAGATCACGCCACTCACTCCTAAATAAATGTGTTTATTACCCTGTAAATTCTAACATATCAGTAGCTTGTTATAGACAGAAAAGGTCGCTGCCAAGAAAGATATGTCATTACACAGGAAATTTGGGTTTAATATATACAAGGGAGCCAGCACATGGAAATCTCTTTGGAAATGATAAAGTCCTATAATGAAAAATCCACTACAATACTAGGCTCATTTCAGGAGATAAATATTTAATATAGATCATCCAAGATTAATTGCCACTGAAATGTGCCTGTCCTCTGCCTGGGGAGGAAAAAGAGCATCTTTACGTGAATTTATGACAATATTTGAAACAGACAAAGCTGAGCTGGTCTGGGGTTCATTTTTCCTACCATTGAGAAATACATCACAAAGTTCCCAAGGCCTCTGGGCTCCTACTGCAGTGCAGCATAGATGACCACTCTTTTGCATACTAATTGAGTTCTTACAAGCATGAAGAAAAAATAGAGTTCAATAGAACCACTGAAATCAGTACCTGGAAAAAACTAATGTGAAAAGCCTTTTGGCTCTCCTGGGGCTGGTGCAGAATGAATATGAAAGCTGGGAACAGTACCAGGATAGAAAAAGACAATCAAGGGAAAGAATGAACAAAAAGCATTGAGGAAGCTCATCCTTTGGGAAGTTAGATAAGAGTGTCTTTGTGTATCAATAAGAAGGCACTGACACTGGAATCACATAGCTTACTTTTGCAAGTCTACCATACTCTAGGAAGTGGTGGAGATATAACGGCAGTTAAGATCTTTTTCATTCTAGATACTATATGCACCTAATTATCCTCCTGGTTGTAAAAGGTTTAACCTTAGGTATTTGTGCCATAGATAGAAGTCCAGTTTAGGCTTTGGGCTCTAAGTCTTATACTACTACTATCACCACAACCTCCTTCCATACTCCCCTCCTCCCTTCTCTAGTCTTCTCATCTTTTTCTTTCTCTTCTTTTAATTTTCTTTCTCTTTTCTCTTCCTCACTCAATTCTTGTCTCATTATCCAATAGGGTTTCTTGTATCCTCAATGATATTTCTGGAGCCCCAATATAGTTTGTACAATTTAAGGTATTCAACATTACCAGATGCATTTTACTTAATAATTAGTAGGTTTACTTCTAATTCATTCTTAGAAATGTGATACCACATATATTAGAAGGATAAACTATCTTTAAACCAATTAAGTATGAGTTTAAATGAACAAAATATGCCTAGGCAAATAGCTGTTGTCAAGCCTACTCACCATCTCCTTCCAGTATCAGTATCATCTTCACGATGATGGAAAATATCAACAAATTGTAGTAGGACATTTCTGGCCCTGACTTTTGGGCCTAACCTCAAGGTTTAGGACCCACAGACCCGCAGTCGCACAGAGACACACAGATGTTTACAGTAGTTTTAGCCTGATCCGCCTAAGACACAGGCATATAACTTGCTAACTCTATCCTTAACCTAACCCATGACTCTTATCCTGTTCAGCCATGGGGCTCGGTACCTTTTCTTAGAGCAGCATAGTTGTTCTCTGCCTTTTCTGGCTTCTCTCCAGCATTCTGCTCTATGCTTCCTGTTCTAAGAATTTTTTAGTCTGGTAGCTCCACCCACACTTCCTGTCTACCTTTGGCCAATCAGTGCTTTTTATTAAACCAGAGGATGGGACAATTATTTACAATGTAACAACATATTCTCCCACAACAATATATGTGAATCTTTAAAATATTTATTATTTACTTTCTAGACCACAGTTTCCCTCTATCTTTTCTTCCAAGCCCACCCCTTCCTATGTCCGCTTCCCCATTTACTCCTCCTCCATTTTTCTTCAGAAATGGAAGGTATCCCATGAATATCCAAAACACATGACATATCATGTTGGAGAGTACTATATACTTTTCTTGTGTTAAGTCTTGGAAAGCCAAACCAAAATTAAGACTGGGATCCTAAAAGCCAGCAAAAGAGTCAGAGAAAGTCTGTGCTTTCATTGGTAGGAGTCATACAAGAAGACCAAGCCACACTACTATCATATATATGCAGAGGACCCAAGTAAGTCACATGTGGACTCCCTTGGTTGAAAATAAAGAAAAGAAAAACTCATGAAACTAGACATTAAAACACGTATAATACAAATAAAAATGGGGGTACAAATGTAATCAAAATTTTTAATAGAAAAATCTAAAGTGGCTGAGAAATATTTGAAAAATTTTCAACATTCTTAGCCAACAGGGGAATGAAAATGACTCCTGTCAGAATGGCTTATGTCAAAACCACAATTGACAGTTTACACTGTAGAAGATATGGAGCAAGGGCGACACTTCTGCACTGCTGGTGGCAATGAAAAATTGTACAGCTGCTTTGAAAAACAAAATGGCAGATTCACAGAAAAATTCGTAATCAATATACCTTAAAACACAGCCATCATTCTTGCACATCTACTCAAAGGTTGCTCAATCATACCACAAGGACATTTGCTCAACTATGTTCATAGCGGCGTTTTTTGAAACAGTCAGAACCTGGAACAACCTAGATGACCATCAAGTGAAAAACGAATGAAGAATATATGGTACATTTGCACAACGGTATATTACTTAGCTCTTAAATGAAACAACATCATGAAATTTTCAGGGAAATAGATGGAACTAAAAACAATATCTTGAGTGAGGTAACCCAGACTCAGAAAGACAAACATGGTGTGTACTAAATTATAAGTAGATATTAGCTATTAATTATAATCATGGTACAATCCACAGACGCAGAGATGATAGGTAGCAAGAAGGAATCAAGGGGGGAACTTGGATCACCTGGGATTGGGAAATAGAAGGGGTTGTCTGGGTGGACTTGGGAACATGAGAGATGTGATTAGGGAGAGGATGGAGAGAAGAATACAAAAAAGGATGCCTGTAAAAAGGGATGGCAGAATTTCAAGGTCAGGTAGAAATCTGGTGCAAGGAAAACTCCCAGGTATCTACAAGGAAGACCACAGCAGAGAATCCTAGAAATAGTGGATAAGTACCATGAACTGGACTTCTCCTGTGCCTGCAAAATATGTGAAATGCTGATGTAGCTAGTAAGAATAAAACTAACAATGTATGACTCCAATCTGAAGTATACGATGAATGTAGTTTGGTGTTTGGAAAGCTCAGAAAGAGTAAGACCTGCTGTAGGAGACCATATCCATGAAGGGCAGTGGGAAATAACTTACTGGACATAAAATTCTAACGTTTATCCGTGAATATCCTCAATTCACCTAGGCATTCTATATTCTCTTGCTGAGGAGAATAAGTATTAGACAGACTTTGAGCACATTACCAGAGTGGAAATATCTATGAGATACTTAACATACAGTTAGATGCATTTTTTCTTCACGAAATCACCAAACATTCTATCTATTTCACCTTGAGAAATCAAAAGCACAGAGAAGTTTTTGAGATAAGAGGGGAAAAAATAAAACACCTTGCTAACCTTATCTGATTTATCGCTTCTCTCTGGGATCCAACACTAGGTTATTCCAAATGCTGTTTAGGGTTGTAACACATTTCTCTTTTAAATAATTTATAGCGTTCTTTAACTCTCCCCTTTGAGTAAGCTTTGACTTATAAGAGACCTACTTCTAAGGAACAATTCTTGAATAACATCCTAAATATATCATTACAGGGTGAAACTCCCTCATTATCTGACTCAGATAGTTCACATCTTTGACTTTTATTCTACATGCTCTTCAGGGAACAGCAGGCTCTAAGCTTGATTTTCCACTCTCAGTGTTGAATATGTTACCTAGGAAAAGTTAATTTACTTCTCTGTACCATAAATATATCACTGGTATAAATGTATGCACACATGTCTATGGTAGGGTATTTGTAATGATTTGACTTGTGACTTACACCAGAACATAGAGTCTGCTACACTGGCCTTAACACCTGATTAACAGAGAAGAAAATAGGTAAGACTGTAGTGGTAGCCATAAGAGCTTTTAAAATACACTCTCTAAAAGAGCAGCACAGTTTTTGCAGATTAGGCTGAATCACTAAGTTTTCTTAAAGGGATCACGTCTCTATTCGTGGCCAGCGAACAGAGCAGACTAAAGAAAATGCTGCTACTAAGAAACTGTCTTTGTTTCCTTTTTGTTCAAAATAAACAGAAACTTTAAATCAATCACATGCTGCTGAGTCTTCTGTGAGATTTCAGGAACCCGCCTGATTGCAGTTTACACTGCCTGCCGCCAGTCCGCTGGTGCCATTTTGAATGTGACCCAGCCACCACGCTTTCTTTGTACAAAGACCTGCTTCTTATATACAATTTGGAAGCTGCCTTTGCTCAGTTTCTGCTAAAACCCTTTATAAACTTTCTCAGGCATTAAGTGGATAATCGACCCACGTTGGATTTGCCATCTGTAGTAGTGGGGATTTCTTTGGTCCAGAGGTCCGAGACCCACAGACCTGCTGTGCCAGACCTCTTAGCGGCTCAGCCGCCTGCTCAGGCCCCCAGAAATGACTCAGATGCTTATATTAAGTCCATGCTGTTTGGCCTATGGCTCAGGCACATTGCTAGCTTGCTCTTACATCTTAAATCAACCCATTTCTATTAATCTGTCTGCCATGTGCCCCATGGCTCACCTGTGCTCCTACATGTTGCTCCTGTGGGCTTCAGCTTGATCTGCCTCTGACTCCGCCCTCCTTTCCTACCTATTCTGATTCCTCCTCCTACTTCTTCTATGGTACCTGTCATGGCCCAAAACAGCTCCTTTATTTAAAGACTGAGATTCACAGCATACAGAAAGGCATTCCCACATCATAAGACAATACAAAAAATCCAGGTAATTAAAAATACAAAGCTGTCCAGGGCCACAGAAGGAATGTTCTAGTGCACAAGCACCATGGTTACTATCTTCATAATGGAGCAGGCACATAATTCATATCCAAAGGTGGCAACTACAATTCATTCACCAGTCCATTATTGATTTGTATAACTGGTGGCAAAATTGGCATATAATTTTAAAATAAAAGTCAGATATCTGTATTTTTCTCTGAAATGTTTCAGTTTTCAATACAGCAATATTTCACTGTTACTTTAAAAACTCATTGTGAGCCAAGGATAACATGTCTTTGGGCCAAGGGTTAGGTGCTCTATTGCAACATGAGAACAAGACTACAGGTTTTTAAGTGTCTGAGTATTGATATGCAAGGTCTGTTTCCCATAACCTTTCTTTATCTTGATCTCAATAAAAAAAATTCACTTGAGGACAAATCACTTCAACCTCACAGCAACTTTCTGTATACAATTAATTCATTCTCACTCTGAATTATATCATCAATATATGATTCTTAGAAGCCTGGAATGTAAAAGGTAACAATTACCACTTAGGATTGTTTTCTAAAAAACTATCACAATACAAATGGGCATAAATGAATATTTTGATATATATATAAATTACTATGTTAGGCATTTTGGAGGAAACGAGTTAACTATAGCAAGGACCATGATCTCAAATGGCAAGAGAGTATTATGGTACTAAAGAAAGGGAAATATTTCCAAAATCACAATACAAAAGGTAATTAATGTTATTTAGGTATTACCAAGTAACGAATAATCACGTGTCTATTATGCATGATATATTGAATCAGGAAATAAAGGTATCTTAGTGAGAAGATGTTAGGGAATGTTTTTCTTTGCCTTAAAATGTGCCAAGAATATGGTAAATAAAGGTATACCTTATCTCGGGGGGGGGGGGGGGGCGGAATCATGGTAAGAAAATGACTGGCGTACTAAGTTAGGCTATTTGAACTTTCACCCTTGTGCTCAGGTAGCCATTGATTTTTATTAAACCAATGGTACTGCATATGCTAGGCAAGTACTGTAACTCAGACTCACATTGCCAGCATAGGATGCCATGTGTGTGCGTGTGTGTGTGTGTGTGTGTGTAAGAAATAAATAAAATAAAACTAAATAAAGTAAAATAAATAAATCCAAGCTGAATTTTATCTTAGAAAATTAGCTAATGCCTTGTAGTTCATAAAAGAAAATGATCTGATTAAGCTATTGTTGCAGTTTGGGGACTGAGAAATGCTAATAACACGAACTTATACTAGAAAAGAATATTCTAAAAGTGGTACTTAAGGAAAGCAGAGATGAAATTCAGTGACCTGTTAGATAGAGAAGGATTAATAGATGTCTAAGGTCTTCTATTGGCTTATTTCAGAATTCTCTTAAAAATAGCTAAAACACATAAACTCCAATTATATCAGGTAGAATATTGAGTGTCTACCATTATAATAGTTACTGGTTCTAGGTTTTCATCAATTCAGAAATCTACAAGAATGCACACTTTGTGAGTGGACTGTCTCTGATTTTAAAAGTTCACATAACCCAATCATCTTAAATTTGTCAATCTGATAATTTTTTGTTTCACAACCCTTAGAACAACCTTTCCGATGTATGACCTTTCGTAAATAGCATTATGTAATGTTGACCCTGCCATAAACTATTTTCATTGCAGCTTCATAACTGTAATTTTATATTGTTACCATTTATAATGTAAATATTTGATATGCATATTGTCTTAGGTGATGCTTGTGAAAAAGGTTATTATAACTCCAAAAGGATTGCAAGCTACAAGGTAAGAACTACTGCCTTAGACCAAGCTGTATGTTGTCTCCTGTTGGCAGGAAGCTTACAGCCTCTACTTTGGCACAGACTGTCATATATTTCATTGCTTCATCTTTATTGAGCAAAGACTATCTTTAGTAAACGACTTTTGAACTTTTGGTAAAAGCAACAAAAAACAAATGGTCAGCTATGTATCTGATAGATAACTGTAAAATTAGATACTCCTCTTCCTCCTCTTCTATTCTTCACCTTTTCTGTGAGTATGATCTATGTACATGTTCAAAACAGCTGAGCATGCATAATTCTTCATATGGAAACCAGAAGTTTACAGTAGGTGTTTTCTTTGAGTGTATTTCACCTTTCTTTTGGAAACAGTTTATCACTGAAGTCATATCTTATTGCTTCTTTTAGGCTAGACAATGAGCTTTAGTCAATGACACTATTATTATCTTGCTGGAAAGAGCCAAGAAAATAAGATCTAGAGATTTTTGAAAGTATCTCATGGAAAAGTACACCTGACAGTGATAGAGACTCAAAAATTAGAATAGTAGAAGAAATATGAAAGCTGGGGTTAGAATTTAAGTCATGCTGGGATATCAATGATAACAAATGAATAAGGGTTGATGTGGGTTTCTAGGAAGAATAAAGGAAAGGAACACATTTGTTGAATATTTGGAAAAGAGGAGCCTCAAATATACTATTTAGACAAAATAGCTATGGATAGAGAGACCCCTGAATTGAGGGATGGATTCCCACTCACATAGATCTCAGTAAGAATTAGTAAAGGTCTTTATCTATGTTCACAAACTACATAAAAGCATTGTTCCCAGGCATGAAGCAATCCCATAGCTGGTTGCACCTTCAACTAACATGATTTGTCAAGATTCTTTTTTTTTTTTTTTTTTTTTTTTTGTTCTGGACCAACTAGAAAACCTCTAAAAAAGGTAGCCATGGGTAATCAACACTGTGAAAGATTACTGAGCCCAATGGCTGACTTAGTCATACAATTTGCCTCCAAAGACTTTTTAAATTAAAAATCCTGGGTTGCTTAGAGTCTGACAGTCCCTCCCACCTTATCAAGGTATTCCACATTTGACAAATCTAAAAAAATTAAAGTCTTTTCCTAAAACATGTCTTCCAGAAAATAGCAGCAATGATCTCTCTAGAAACAAATCACAAGATCTTTGTTCCCTGTTCACGTTCTAAAAGGTTCCAATGCATAGTAACAGAAACTATCTCAATGTCCATACATATTTTCAAAAACAAGTTCCCAAATTGTGCTGAAAATCCAGATAATAATGGCAAGTTCATGAAGAAGAAGCTGAGACATACAGAATGTCTTTTACCTGGCCTTGTCTCCCAGAATAGGTGGGTGGTGCTCAACCACAGAAAAGGATCCAAAAATGGGAGACAATTATAGAGTATGCTGAAAGAGAAGTGTATAATAGGTACAGCCATGACCTTCTCTCTACTATCCTCCATCTGCAAGAGACAAAAGGAAATCTGTGCTGAGGCAATGTGAGCTGGCTGTGTTTAATGATATGTCACACTGCTAATTTCAGAAAAGAATCTTAGTTAGGAAAAATACTTTACTCCTAAAGACCAAGGATGTCACTCAAAGAGCGAGATAATTTTCTGAAATTTTTAAGAAGGGAGAGGACCCATGGTATCAAAGTATGTAAAAACAAGACAAGCTCCCAGAAAACATTTGGTTTTATAAGATAATTGCAGAGATGAATGTATAGAGTCTGGACTTAGTCAATTACATTTCACAAATTAGGTATACAGCTAGGATATAAAGCAAAGTGTCACAATACCTCCTTGTTCATAAATGGAATGATTCTCAAGATCTGCCCATATACAAATTTTCCCTATTGTGAAACATTTTGAGATCAGAAAGAAAAATGTAATGACATTAGCTATATATGCTTTTAGTATACATTTAAAGCATTATTTTATAGCTGTTTACTTGTCTGTCATTAACACTATGTCATTAGCTCCTTCAGATAAGAGGTTATGTTACTTACTATTCATATCCATGGTAACAAGCAGAATGCTTGGCACGAAATAGGACTTGAATGTCTGCATTATGAAAGGACATGAAAATGATTGAAATGAAGATATATAAGCACTAGGAGTTAAAACACTGTTCTAGGTCCATGTTTTTCTTAAATTCAGCCTTTAATACATGCTGCTAGTGCAGAAAAATATCTAACATCCTGCCTGAAAATTAAGTAATGGTTTCTTTCCTCCAATAATAGGTATTCCCATCTACAGCAGAGGTAGATGAACCAAAGTCTTATGGCCAAAGGTATATTAGATTTGGAATACACAATGGTGCAAAGGAGGTTATATGAAAACCTTCTTCTTCCTCTGCCCTTCTCTTTATCTTTTTCTCCTTATCTCCTTCCTCTCCTCATATTTCCCTCATCTTTTCTTCTTGTGTTTTTTTGTCTATTATGATTATGATTATATGAAAGGACAAAATTTTAACTAAGTTCAAGAACATAGGAAAATGAATTAAGAATCTAGGTTATTAATAAGAAATTTTCCTAAAATATAAACATGTATTTATTGATTTAATTGTTGATTTACAATTATCTATTGGATCTCCCCAGTAGTAGCACAGACACACACATACACACACACACACACACACACACACACACACACACACACACAAACACTACACAGCATGATTTTGACTTTAAATAGATAACAGGGATTAAGGGGAAAATCAAATACATGACCCCACCAAGTTTTCACCCTTCAAAGTTTCCAAAATAGTTTTGTGTTTTTAGGAAAGTTACATTTTATGATATGAATAACCAGTAAACTGAACATGAATCTTCCTCATCACTGTAGTATAATATGTTATAAAAATACTGAGAGTAAAATAAGTGTTAAGATAGATATATTCTCATGATTCTATTTTAACATAAGAATTTAAAAAAAACTCTGTGAATTTTTATAAAATCTAAATATTCTACATTATTCTTGTTCATGTTTTTGAAAGTTGCCCTCCAAGTTACTACTTTGAAAAGGAATGGAAGAGGCAGTACTGATTTACCTAAACTGGTGTCAGGCATAAGAAAGGGTTCAACAAACAAAAACTCACCCATAGAACAGTTAAGTCAGTATTTAATGTCATGTGAAAAGCCTTAGATAGTAAGTAATCCACTGCCCCTTAACATAGAATTTATAACAGGCAAGTCACTTGATAGCCTTGGCTGTCTCACTCACAAAATGTGTTATCATTACCTCCCACATTTAAAAACGTGTTTTTCTGAACTTTAAAATAGTATGTACAGTTGGCATATTTGCATATGAGGAAGAAGAACTGGAGGTGAAGAAGGGAAAATGGAGGGGGCACTGTGTGTAACTTAAAGTGAAAGCTAGAAGTTCTTCTCCAAAATCTAGTACAAAGTAATAACATTTATTTTCTCCTCTTACTGAAAGAAAATTTAAAAGGGTCTAAGTTTGAGGAATAAAATTATCTTTTTTCAGATGTTATCATACATCTGGAAAACTGTGAAGACACAACAAATTATCTTAGGGTACATCAATGAATTTAATAAATTTGTAAGACCCAAAATCAGCATAAAAAGCCATCAGCATTACTATACACTAATGATGAGTTGCCTAAAAATTAAAGTAAAAGATATTCAGTTATAATTAGCAAGAAAATGAATAAAAATTAGTGACTAAATTTAAGCAATTAAATAAAATATTGACATTAAAAATATGAAACTGGGGAAGAGAAACTAGCTAAACAAGGCAGTATTGTAGAAGGGAAAAGCAGCCCATCTTCATGTATTAAAAGGTTTAATATTGCCAAAAGTGGTATACAAATTATATGCATTCCCTATTAAGCCAAATTATATCTCTTTTTAAAAACAGGAAAAATAAACCTAAAATACATACAGAACTGTTAATGTTCCAAATGGTCAAAGCAATGTTAAGAAAGAATAGTAAGTATGGAGTCATAACATTTATTAGCTCAAAAGCATATTACAAACCCATATTGATCAAAACAACATAATACTTATCTAAAATCAGACATATAGACCACTATAATGTAGTAGACAGAGTAGAAGCACAAGCATATATGTTTATTCTATTTATGAGAAAGCTACTAAGAATATACAATAGGCAATAGGTTTTAGTAATTGCCCCATCCAAATCTCTAGTGTTACATAAGTGCAAATCAAGAATCATGTAGTAATCACTGAGGTGACGGGGGATGAGCTCAAGGTTGTAAAGCTAAGAAAGACTAAGATTTCTTCCATACCAAACTGCTCTCGCTCCATTTCCCAAACTTATTCTCAAGCTTTGGAGGAGGACACCATAAGTTTCAGTTATCTGACCTCTTAGTTGTGTGACCCTGAGCAAATTAAGTTTAGAAACTATTTTGTCACATGTAAGATGAGGTTACCACAAACTATGTAAGCTGTAACATGTCTGCATTTGCTTTACCTAATAATAACATATCATTTCTCCATAACATTAATTCCCCGTCATATTTGTTTATAGGCTGTTGTCTTCTTGGGACTCTTTGATCCTTCTTAGATTAAATAATTTCACACAATTTTGTTCTTGGAATCTCTTCATTCCTCTGTTTCTGTCTCACTTGCAACATTAAGCACGGGAAAGTTCCACTGTACTAGTGTTACCTTCCTGAATACTCTTCCTTCCTGTGAAAACCCACATATTCTAGTGGCTTTGTTCTTCATAATACTAATAAAATACAATTTAAGGTTTAGCTTTGTTGAAACTAACTGTGGTAAGAATTCTAAGCCATCATAGGAAGAACAATACAATCTCCATTTTCTTTATGCTGATAAATATGCATGGGCCTGACTATGCCAATGTCTTTTTGTAAAACAGAAGACTAATAAACTCATTATGTTAAAGCAAAAGTAATTCTTCCACCGATCAATTTGTCTTGGGTCAACTGTCCTAACACATTATTCTGGACTTCAGAAAGAATAGGTATCTAATGGTCCATCTCCAATATTACAGCTGATGCTTGTTTTGTTATCCTAAAATGATATTCTGAAATACGGATATTCAAATGTAATTATCTAGTGCACTATCTTATATTAATGCAGTAAAAAAAAAAAAAAAACCCCAACAACAGTCTCCCAGTGCCAGTACATAATAGGACCTATATTAATTTGAAGATACGGGAGTTAGTAAACACATTTAGTTTCACTTTCTCTTTCCAGGGACAGACTGAGGCTCTGTGGGAGAGAGAAAGATGATAAATTGCCTTTTAGAAAGAGGGAGTAAAGGTTCTGAAAGGATAAATCACCTCTCAAAGACCTAAGGCAAAAGAGAATACGAATCAAATATAAAAATGTTTTACAGATTGAATTGCACCATGTCTTCTTATGGTCTTTACTGCTATACTCTGTAGCTACTATTATTGGATACTATTTATACCCTCAAAGCACCAAAACTGTGACCTCAATAGCCCCCACTCCCAGTATTGTGTTGTTGATAAAGAAGAAGCTATAATAGGTAAGGCCTAATGGGAGATACTGAATTTATGGAAAAGGCCATTTAAAGGGATTATGCTGATCTCTTGGAATAGATCAGTCATCGAGAAAGTAGAGTACATGTTCTGTTGTTCTAAATAACTCCTTTAAGTGACCCCAAGGAAAGCAACCTTTCCCTTCTAAGTATTTCCACCATGGTGGCATCCACCACATTGTGTAGCTAGGAGACTCTCACCAGAGCCTAGTTGATGTTGGCACCAAGTTCTTACAACCTAAATTGATAATCTAAATAAACCTATTTTCTACATAAATTATAAGTATTTCACTATAGCAGCCTAAAATGGAGTAGGACACAGCTTCCATAGGATTAGTTTCTGTTACACACTCACTTTAGGACATCATTTCACAAGGTGACAACCCAATTCATGTATTAATGCTACATGCCTTGCACCAAATTTCCACAGATACAAGTTCCCTGATTTACTCTTACTAGGTGAGGTGACCTTCACCATCACCCTCTCTGAGCTGCCTAATTTATCTCTTAGTTAATCTAGAACATGTCATTTCCATAAATTTTCTAATTCTGACATATATCAAAACATTCCCAGTCACTGGCTTAACTATCACAACACCTGCCTTCCCTCAAAGATCCTGAAGCCTGAGACCTTCATTTACTCTATATAATGCTTACCACCTTTACCTCTGTTTAATCCAACTTACATTAAAAATATAGCTATCTACTTATTTTTACCAATTTCTTTTAAATATCAATTTAACTAAATATAATGATATATTTATAATAATTATATATAGCCTTATGATTTGAGAAATGTATATATTTTTGAATGACTAAATCAAACCTATTATCATATTCATTGCCTAGCATACTTATTTTGTGGTAGAAACACTTAAAATTTACAATACTATAATTTTCAAATACAAGGTAGATTGCTCTTAATTATAGACATAATACTTAATAGATTTTGGGAATTTAATCTTCTTATAAAACTTAAGTTTACTTACTTTTAACAGTTTGCTAGTCTTAGGTTCCACATATATAAGAATGTGTGATATTTGTCTTTTTCTATGGCTTTTTCACTGATTGGAATACCATCCAGGTTTATCCATGTGGTCACAAAATGAGGGTATTAATTTCTCATTGGAGACTGAATAGTATTCCACTGTATGCACATATATCACATGTGCTTTATCTATTTGTGTATGGTTAGAAAAGGCAATTCCACGTGTTGTCTATGCTAAATAATGAAACAGTGGATATAGGATTGTAAATAACATTTTGTTATCCTAATTTCATGTCATTTGTCTGTACAGATATAATTAGTTATAAGATTTTAGGTTCACAATGCAGTTCCATTTTTTGTCAGTTATTCTCATTTCTCTTACCTAATTATATTTCCATCTCACCTGTTAGGAAGCCTCCACCTCCATCTCCACCCCTATCAAAACCAACACTGAAATCACCAATATTCTGTTAGTATAACTTTTCAGTTACTTTTGAAGCTTGGACAGCTTCACAGTCTACAGTCATTATAAATAAACAGTTCACCAGACTTATCAGAACCTTGTTTCCTAGAGTTTGGTTTTTGTTTTATATATTTATATATTTATATATATATATTATATATGTGTGTATATATATAAATGCATATATATATATGTATGTATAAATAGTAGGAATCTCCCACTAGTCTGCAGATTGACAGCTCCAATTTCTGCATTTTCTTAATTCTCTGGTATTTTTTCTTAAACCTCACAAGGTTTAACAAAGCTGTCAGTGGTACCCCGAATTCTCAGCACGGATATCTATTTGTTATTTCTACCCACTTCCCTCTCCTTTTCTCTCTTTATTCCTCTTTTCACCAAAAGACATGACACTCTTGATTCCTACCTGTGCTGTTGTTCTTGTGTGCTTAAGAATTGCTTTCTCCAGGCCAATCCCACTTTGAACCACAGATGCTTTCTCTTCTCTAAACGCCCCATGTCTCTCAAAAAATAACAGGAAAAAAGTTGTTTTTCACCTCTACTCCATTCCTGGCTGTACTTCTTTAAAATATAAAATCAAACCTCCACCTACTTTTTTTTAAAAAAATTACTATTATTCTCCAGCCCACTGCAGTCTGGCATCTGTCCCTAAGTATTTAAAGAATTCTTGACAAAAATTAAAATTTTTATCTATAGTTTGCCTTTAGTTCTTACTCACTGTAGTATGTGAGAACTCCTGAGGATTGGTTACTCATGCCACTACCTCCAAGTGTCCCTCTATTTTACACTCTGCCATAGAAAACATCTATGATGTTCCTTCCATATGTTTAGCCAGCTCTCTAACTTGCAGTGTTTTTCTTTGCTGATACTAAATAGTCTTTTTATAAATGAGCATACACCCAGGACCTATCACTGGAGGCCTGATGACTGTGAAGATTATATTACCTGACTCTGTATGAAGAGCTCAAATCATTTCTACAACTGACTACAAGGTTTCTGTCTGGATAGTCTACATAATATAAATTCAACATTTTCAAAGCTGACTCACCATGTTCAAATATATACAACCTTAAAAAATGCATTCCTGAGCACTCCATCTTGAAGAAAATCACCACTACATACTTGGTGGGTGAAGTCAACAATGTTCACGTGTTTCCCATTCATCCTAGAACTTACGATTCTTTGCTGAAAGTATAGTTTTGACATTCCCCTTAGGTGAGAAGTTTTGCTCTCAACCTCCATATTCAAGCTCTCATCAAATGCTGACCCTCTGACTCCTTGAAGTTTACTCATGTGATGATTGTATTCATATAAAATTCTTGAAATGACAATGCCATACATATGAAAACCTCACAGTTGGCTGAGTTTAGAGCTGTAGTTGATAAAAGATTGAGGTCTGACTTGAAGGGCTGCACAAGATATTTTTCTGGTAATAGAACTTTCTGAAATTTTGATTGTAAGTGACCTCCTTACAAATTTGGAAATTCCTTATCAAGTTATAACAGTTTCACAAAATATTTCTGAAAACATCTCCAACTCTGTGTCTGCTATTTAATCCCAAGTGATTTTTTTCTTTTCTTTTATTGAGCATATGAAAGCATGTTGTAACTTCTGATGTTCTCTATTCCAGATAATGTCTCTATTTTAACAAGTGTGACCTAAGACACAGTGAAATTTTGGGCCACATTAGTCAGCAACCTCTGAAAATTCAACTGATGCTCTCAGGATAGTTTAAATATTTTACATGGAGATGGTCCCCCAAAAAACCAGTACATGTCAACGATTCCAAGAAAATGAGTGATACTTAAACTTTACTAGGACCACAATGGGACACATATAGCTTTGCTTTATAATACAAATTTCTTTGTGAAGCTTTACTTTAGGCACTTTGAGAGTTCACCAAAGATTGTACAAAATGAATGGGATGGGTAGCATGAAATGAGGAAAGTAGCAGATTAGGTCAAAGTGTAAGAAGTAGTAGTAGGTGACATGATAATTTGAGAATTAGATGAAAGTAGTACGCTTCCTTTAGTTTTGCATGCATTATTCCCTGCTTCAAATGGGTAATAAGTATGCTGGGACATAAATGCTTTATTAAGTTGTTTTGTTCTAACCACTTAATAAACATAGTTATTAATCTTTCTTTGGCCTAGAGGAAACATAGCAAAATTTCACTGAAGCAAGGTCTTGAAATGCAGTAGGGAATCATAGGAGCTTTTCCCTTAAGATAAGGTTCAAAGTATTTTATAGAAAGTGCATGGAGCTTTGTGACCTGACCTTGCTGCTTACTAACATCTGATATGCTAATATATCTTTCTGTGTTAACCAATACTATATTACTAGCAGACTACAGAACAAGATTTACTTGAGACTCCTTTAAACACATGCATGTGCATGCATGTGCACACATGAGCACACAATACACACACACACACATACACACACACACACAATCTGAAAGTTTTTCTTGATCTTGCAAGACTTATTTTTAGAGCTCTCTTTTGACAGCACTACCCTGTTACTAGCATGCCTCACACTAGAGGAGTCAGTTTGGCTTTTTTCTCTGGCTCTTCTCAGTTTTCCTTTCATGCTCTTGATAGGTCACTGGTGATTTAATAACATTAGAAAGTAATATAGAATCTGCAGATAGTATGAACCAACAAATGCATATGTTTTCTTCTTTCCATAAAGTACAGCAATCACAAGCCATCCTTCAACACTAAGACTCTCCTGTAATTTGTATTCATTTCCTTTCTTCTAATTCAAAGCACATTCTCCATCAATATGAAATAAAATGGCTGTCATACTAGAAGCATAGGGAGCTGTCACAATCTCTCAGAGAAAGAAGCTGCACTTTGCTGACCCTCTTTGAAAAACAAACCTGCAATTGCATTAAGCAGAGTTATCCCCCCTACACTAACACACACACACACACACACACACACACACACACACACACACACACACACACACACACACACACACACCCCTCACCATGATATTGCTGATTGCTGTGAAAGAACACAGCTGGAAAACTATCCCTAGGAAACTACACATTGAAGATAAACTAGCAAGCACACTGAAGCAAGAACTGGAAGATGAGATGTCACAGATTGCCCTAAGTCACCTGGGCTAACTAATTAAATAAAATCATGCAATTTATGAGACGTGTAATATATTTTGAACCGATAAATACATGTCAATAGACTGAAGATAACCTTGATATTGTGTTGGCCACTTATTCGTATTACATGGGACCTCAGGGTGTCAGAAAGCTCTGTCCCTTTGTCCCCTATCTCTGTGATTTTTGTTGAAAGTGTCCCCCTGGTCCAAGAGTGGCTCGCAGACTACCTTCAGAAGTTATAGATACCACAGAACTCATGCTCTGAAGGTTCTAGTAAGGTACCTCTGTAAGAGTCACTGTTGCAGAATCTCCAGGTTTTTATGCTCCAGCTATTTGGTTTTGCTACCAGTCTTAAAGTACTTATACCATGTTATCAGATATTATCTTTTTAGGGCTTCCCAATACCTTTGAGATTATCCCTTTGCTGAAGAAAAAATTGGGGCTCAATGGATTTAAACAATGAAGACTTGATTAAGGTTTTTATTAAGACCAGACTTATTCCAGGTATTTACTAAGCTCTGGTGACCATTTTAGAGTTCACATAAGATTATATACTACTTTCCATCTGGAAGTTTCCATCAAGTTGAACAATAAAGAGTTAGGTAGATACAAAGGATAGAATTCAAAATGATCCTCTGGATCAGCAGGTCTCATTCTTTCTAACGCTGCAGTCTTTTATTACAATTCCTCATGTCTTGGTGACCCCAACCACAAAATTATTTGTGTTGCTACTTTATAATTAGAATTTTACTACTGTTATGAGTTGCAATGTAAATTTTTTTTTTATGAAATTAGAGTTTGCCAAAGGAGTCATGACCTACAGGTTGACAACCAATGCTCTAGAAAGTCTGAAAATACACTTTTAATGAGACTGAATAATTCTTGTGCCCAGAGAGAAACCTTGAGAGTTAAAGAACTTTCCTAGAAACAGAAGTCTGAGATTTCTGTTTACTTTTATTAGATACAAAGGTGTTCAGCAGATTCAGAACCCTGCAAGAAGAGTATATCATGCCTAGAGCATAGAAATGGGGAATGTGCATCCAAGAATAGGACAGAAAGACTCCTGCTGAGAAGAAAGGCTGAAGCTGACTAAGGTGGTACGTAGAACAATAGTCCCTGAACTCCCAAGTCACCAATAAAAGTTCTCCCTTTCTCTCTAACTACTCCTATAGCTTTCTTCTTTCTCCCCTCCATTAATTGCTCATGCAGTTATCTGAGTAATCTCCAAAAGCGTAAACATTCACATCAGTTTCATACGTCTGATCTCCACCCTTATTTCTAAATTATTTTTTTAACCTACTGAATCCATTTAGTACTGCCCATATGTGTGTGGGTGTCATGTCATCCACTGAAGGATTAAAAATGTGCCAGTTGTCAAATCTCTCGTAAACTGGGTCAGCCTCTTCAGGGAGTCTTTATCTGCCAAGGGCTACTCAAATAGATAGCTGTGGGGCTCATGAGCTCCTTATTCTGTCCTCTAATTTTTACTTGTCTTGATTCATGCAGCTCTTGTATATATCATCAACACAACTGTGAGCTTCCATAGGCTACAGACATACCTTGACGAGAAATATATTACAGCATTCTTAGTCTTCAAGTACTTACATTCTTCTGCCACCATTCCACATTGTTCACTGAGCTTTTGTCAGTGGAGTGGGTAGAGCTCCATTCAGAAGCCCCATCTGTGCATGGCTAAGTACTGATAATAGTTTATGCTCAGGATTTTAAGCAGTAGTGATTTTCTCTGCATGAACGACTACCCAGGGCAAACAAATCATAAAATTTAAGGATAGACAGGTAAATTTTCTTTAAGAGAAACTTACTTTCTTGTTAAAGACTCAAGTTCAGTTAACAACACTCACTTAGCAGTTCAAAATATCTACAGACACACGCAAGATACATATGTATATGTAGGAAGGGTCTACATACATATAAAATGTATCTTGCATATTTTTAAAGAATTACAAAAGTTTTAGATTTCTATGACTACCGACTTTGATCAGAATTGCTTCCTTCTTAGATATTATGTCAAGTGAAGCAGAGATTCTACCCCTCTGACTTGGATCCACTGCAAATCCATGCTCAATCTTTCTCCATCCCCATATATTATACTATGCATACTCAAAGTCAGTTCTTTCCAAACTACAAAGGCTTTATTTCATTAGCAGGAATAAGAATAAACGTTTTGATAGGCACAAATATCTTAAAAAGCATTCAGAAAAGAAAAAGTTACATTTAAGTGGAAAAAAACAAAACATATCCTAATGTGTCATGTATAATAAGTAGGTGAAAGTTTTGTGATTATTCATTTAAAGTACATACTTTAAAAATCTATGTTACTGATTAGAATTTTTGAAAGTCAATGTACAATATCTCTCATTGTATCAGTCAAGGTCAAAACATAAAAATAACTAGCACTATTTTAAGTAGCTTTCTAATATGACTCTGATAATTATCTGGAAACTGAAGTATGTTTAAAATAAACTACCAATCTCAATTTTCTTCCATTGTTAGCTGTAATGCCTGGGTCTTACAATTAAAACCACTGAAAAAACATACACACAGTCAATGAGAATTTAGTTTCAGGCTTCATCTGCTTTCTTCCTAGACAGTTTTTCACCTGTCTGAGATGCCCCTTTCACTGGCTTCTCAAAGTAGCTCAAAACTCCTTGAACACTGGATATACTAGCCTTTCTGTAAGGGATCTTCCCAAGATATGTTCTTTTTCCTTCTATCCTTCCCCATGTTTGACACACCATTTTTACAGAAGATGTCTTTGCCTCCATAACCATGATTCTTGTGTGAAGATAAATTGCTGTGATTGTTGTAATAAAAGACTGAATAGCTAATAGCTGGGCAGGATGTATAGGTAGAACATTCAGGAAGAGAGAGAACTCTAGGCCATAGTTTCATAATTAATGAGAGGTCTCTGTGTCATTATTTGGGAGCTGGCTTTCTTGAGATTTAAAACAGAATCTAAAGTCCTAAGAGCTTAATTCCATATCTTCTCCTAATTTCCCCTATCAAAGTAATAACCATTTAGCAGATCAGCTTAAAGACCCTGCAGCAGGCTGTTTCTTTAAGAGAATCAGCAAGCAAAGTCCATTTATGGACATTTATAGATTAAAGCTGGACAATTGGTCTGCAGAGATTTCAGTGCTTTGCAACTCACAGAAGATAGTCCAGTAATAACAAAGGAGTAAAGAAAAAAATACTGAAAGGTACCAATTTGATGGCAATAAAACCATCATTTTTGGAATTGGAAGGTCAATTTTAAATAATCAACACTGTAGATTACTTTTGAATTGCATGGCTCAAGAAAGAGTTGTTGGTTATCTTTTTCTACTCACTTCCATTTAGTTAAACTTACAGGAAATTTGGATCACTTGAGGGTGGAGATCACTGCCCCCTAAAATTGGCCATTTGAACATGGAACACTGAACACTGTCCCATATTTATCTTTGTTTTTTTTTCTTGTTTTATTTTGTTTGTTTGTTTGCTTGCTTGTTTGTTTTTGTTTTTGAGCCATCTGAGCATGCTCTAACAGAAAAATATTGGTTATTACAATTGGTCTGGTTTGTTTTTTTGCTTTTCTAGGATAGGTCATATATATCAAACTGAGAGAGACTGTCAAATTAACCTATTCTGTACCTGAAGTGGATTAGTAGTTTTCCTTAAATACTTGTTTAAGTCAAAAAGCAAGAGGGTTTACCTTCATTTCTGATTGCCTGCCTCCAAGTATATACCCGCAGCTGAACGTTACACAAAAAGTCCTTTTCCATTTGCTTCTGCAACTAGACATGTTGAAATCTAACCTCTAAAATGGGGCCTACCTTTAAACCACCCCAGCTTAAACTGTTGAAGACCTAAATTCAAGAAAATCTATGCTAACATTCTTTAACACCTTCATTTTTATCATTTTTCCAGAAATTAAAGTTTCTTAAAGTCTACAAACTGATTTTAAAACTGAAATTAAAATCATTTTTAAAATACATAATAAACTTAATGACTGAAGAAATCTGAAGCTTCTGATTATGCTTCTGTCACTCACAGACAAGATTCAGACCAAAATACCCCAAATAAAAGTCCTATATGATGATGAGACTTCCTAAGTCAGATTCCAGTTACACAAACTGGAGCCCAGAACAGCACTATTCACTTGGAATCTAGATGAACAAAGACAGCATTTAAAATATCTCATCATCAGGAGATATAATCAGGAAAATTTCACCAAGTATCAGAAAATAGTCTTATATTAATATAAGCCTTTTAGTAAAGAACATTAGATCTAGGTTTCCCCACATCCATAATGACATCATCTGGGAGGTAGCATAGTATGGTTAAGGATACAATCTATTATATCAGACTTGTCTATAATAGCACCTATTTTGACATAAATTAAAAACATTTCCCTTGCAGATAATAGCAAGATATTGGAAAGAATTAATGTAAGGCCAATGGCAATAATTCTGACAGTAAGTACAGTACAAAGTTAAATACTAAAAATAAAAATGTTAACATTTTAAATTATTTTCTTCATCAGTGTTAGATATAAGATATACTATTGTTATTAATTTCATTGTGAAGTCATTGTTTTTCTAGAAAATTCATTTTAATATCATATGGACTAATTACTACCCCGCTGATAGAAATAGAACCAAATGTCAAGGCTGCACACAGAATTAGAGGCTAGAGACTTCCTTCAAGTTCAGTCACAGTCTCTTGCCTGAAACAGTGGATGATTTCTCTCTCACTCACTTTTCTGAACAATATCTGACTCCCTTATGCATAGATTCTGCCATATTTAATCCCCCATTGTATTTCAGTGAGTGAGTGATGGGTTAGGAACACTTCTCATAAATCAAGCACCCATCACCTTATCTATTTGTTTAATGAGCTTTACCACAAAACTGATTAGACATATTTTATGTGAAAGACATGCAGGAACATAAGGACCATATATTAGAGTTGAGATTCACAGAGTTCTAAAATAGATATGGAAAACAGCAATTAAATTTGGTTTATCAATACTTGTTATATAAAACTTGCAATGCATAAGCCACACTCGAAGAAAAGATAAGCATAAGCCACAAACCACTTCCTTTGAAGCCTTCAGAGAGAGGTACTTAAAAAAAAAAAAAAAAAAAGAACTTAGCTATTTACCACCGTCTTCCCTTTAGCCCAACTATTCATACCAAAGTTCACAATAGTACCATAACTTCATTTGAAATTAGTAACTGGTTGATAGAATCAAAAATATCAGGAGTTCAAGGCTAATGTACCTCACACCATGAATTTGAGGCCAGACTGAACTATACAAGTTCATATCTAAAGGAACAAATACTGAACTTCCTCTTTCACCTCTTTAAAAAAAAAAAGCAACAAATAAACCATTTTTTTTAAATAAATGGCTAATTTATATCAACTACTGATAATTTCAAAATCAACAAAAATACAATTAAAAAGAAAGCATTACGAACATATTCAACTTTTATACATACTCTGGAACAGAGGATAGAACTCTCAAGTTTTCTTAACCTTTCTTTTATAAAATTCCTAGCACCCAATACCATTTCAGTTTTATAGAAAAAAAAAGTAAGACTCAAAAACTATAGGTGTTTCATGATCAAAGGAAATCCCTTTGACTACATAATCAGACAGGCAACTAAAAGACAGGAGCAGAGACTAGACCAAATTTATTCAAGGCCTATGCTGTAGAATATCGGAAGTTTGCTTTTGGTCCTAACTCGGTGGCTCCCAAGTGCGTGATAGGATCAATAATTGCATTTAAAATACTGACAGAGTCACAAATTTCCTCACAGGGTAGCTGTGAGTAGTTAATAATTACCACATCCATGCTCTTAAGCCGAAGTTAAATGGGTTGTTTAAATTATTTTATAATTTGTAGCTACTATTTAAACTTTTCAATGTCTTTTCAAATAGTTTGCACATGACTAAGTTGATAGAGCAGAGGCAATTCTTCCTTTAAAGGATAAGACAGAGTACATGAGGAGGTATTTCTGTCCTTGCTGTGGGTAGTGTTTTCTTATGCCCTTTCGACTGCTCTGGCATTTGTGCCTACTGTAAGCCTTGTAGAATAGTGTATCCACTTTTCTGATTGTTTTTGGTCATCTTTAAAACAATGCATCTTGAATAGCCAGAATCTAAACCTAGCTTCTTCTCCACAGAGACTTTCTATAATATTGAGATGGCTAAATTTCATGGAATATGGAATTTGAGAGATGGAAAAGTCTTTGAAGACTATCTTGGCTAACTCAGACACTGGCCATCAGAGGGAAGTGTCTCAAATCTTTCTATTCTTCATCAAAGAATGAAGAAAGTAAGGAAGCTGGACAATGTCCAGGTTCTCTGATATAGCTGAAGATTCTACTACTGCACCCTTGCCTATTTGGGATACAAAAACTTCTCTTATTTTGAACATCTACCTTAGCTCAAGTCTTCAAGCATTTCATTCACACTGTCTGAAGTAACAGAGTATACCACTGCATGCATATATCTGCTGGGTCTTGTTTTGCAAGCACACTGGAATGAGCTTCTTCAGGAAATTTTAATAGTGTTCACTCTACCATATAGAGTGACTCCTCCCCATGATTCAGCAATCTATAGACAAAAACTGTGCAAAGGTAAGAAGGTGACTTTAACTCAAATAGCTGAAGAGATGACTCTTTCTTTTTCTTTTGTACCTTCCAAGTCACCCTTAGTAGTAGCCTGTACTCTGGAGAGAAGGGCACTGAGTGAGACTTAAAGATGCACTTCTGAAATGCTTTGTAACATTAGAGTACATGTAAGACTTTTAGATTAGCTCTTTCTTTAGGAAGCAATATCAATCTTTGGCATCCATCTTTGCATACAGCAAACAAGACATGTACAATGAAAAAATTCTTTAATGTTTCAGCAAAGTAAGGACACCAAATCATCTGACAATTGCCTCACTGAGCATGAGGGGCTTGCTCTGACCTGCAACTGAATGAGCATGTATCTCTGTTGTATCCATTTGCATGCATTTTTATGCATGGATTACCCCAAGAGCCAAATCAATGAACACATAATCTATTACATTCTAGGAATATCAATCCTGGATATTTTCCTTTGTAGCACTTAATATGTGTGGGCACACAAATGGTTAGTCAATGTCACTCTCTCCTCTGGGAGGAAGGACAGTGTTTATTTTGCTTATGATTCTACCATTATTTTAAACATGGTGTTAGGGCTACAACCATTGCTTAATAATTATTTCAGGATTAAATAAAGAAAAGATAGGGTAACTAGATAGCTAAGGGCTTGGCTCCTGGGTGAAGCTCCATTATTTATTTAACCATGTAACCTTTGTTAAATCTCACAACTAATTTTAGAGCTAAAAGAATCTTAGAAATTAGCTCACTGAATGACTGAAATATTTGTCTAGTGTTCGCTTCCATTCAAACACGGAACCCATGTGAAAACCAAATATTGAAACAGATGCACGCTTTCTCTTTCTGAAAGTGAAGAGCAGAGAAGCCATCCGTTCAGCCTTTTTGGTCTTCTCACCATACTGCAGTGGTTTCTACGGCTACTTAATCAGTCATCAGCAATTCACAGAAGCACAGGTTGAAAATCACTAATCTGATTCACCTCTAACTTTTGGTAAACAAAGAAAGTGGGACAAGGATACAAAGACAGGATACACAAGTATTGTAAAGTACACAGATAATTGGAACTGGGACTCAGCTGCCCATAATTCTAACATATTTGTTAATATGGTTATGGACTAATAATCATACTTGGTTTCGAGGCCATTTACTAACTTTTCTTGACTATAAGACTTTGTTCAAATCACTCATAAAATTGACTTTTAAAATGAAAAAAAAAAAATAACCAAACAACCCCAACTTTTAATGTCTCCTTGACAGGTTCCAAAGAAAGACAAAGTTATACACAAAATAAAGTTTTTATTTGATAAAACACAAACAGAATTAGTTATCTTCATCTCAAAGACTTATGCTCCATCTTCAACACCTCAAAGCTCAAAATTATCCTGGATCAATCATTTAAGAGATTGGCACATCCTCTCCAGAAACCAACATTTACTCATAATCCTCGCCTTATACATAATCATAACTGATGTGGGAATGTCTTTCTGTATGTTGTGCCTATCAATCTTTAAATAAAGGACTGTTTTGGCCCATGACAGGCACCATAGAAAAAGTAGGAGGGGAAATCACAGCATAGGTAGGAGAAGCAAGGCAGAGTCAGAACAGATCGAGCCCAGATGCCAAAAAAAAAAAAAAAAAAAAAAGAAAAATGTAAGGAACACAAGTGAGTCACGGGCCACATGGCTACAGATTAATGAAAATGCATTGATCTAAAATGAAAGAATTAGCTAGCAATGTGCCTGAGCCATAGGCCAAACAGCATAAACTTAATATAAGTGTCTGAGCCATTTGGGGGCCCTGAGCAGCAGCGTGGGTAGCTAAGGAGTCTGGCTCAGCAGGACTGTGGGTCTGGACCTCTGGCCACCCAGGACCAAAAAACCATATTGTAACACATAACAATAGTTGCATTCTGTTAGAAATAGTTTTAAGAATCAAAATTTGAAATGAGGCAGTTAACTACTTTTCTCAGGTGACTTAAGAATAGTTTTCCCAAGAGGAGGCCTTTGAATCAATCATTATGTTAAAATTCTGATAGTTTCTTTCAAGAGTAAAAATGCCAATATGCTTTTCATATTTGTGCTCAGTTTCCTTATTTTATACAACCTATTTTCATTTTTCTTTGGATGTCATGTTTTTAGAATGCTTATAGGCACCTTCGCCCAGCAGTTCAATGAACGTTTTCTATTCTTCAGTACCCATAGAAAGTTCACCCATGAACTCTTGCATATGCAGAACTCTTACTGTAAGACCTCAAGATATTAGTGTGACAACATTTACATGGTAAGCATTTTCAAATGGTTGAAAATTCAAAATTCATCCATCACCACTAAACAGGATCACAGAATGGGCCTAACTACTTTCAGTATCCACCACTTGAAAGGCCTAAGCTCAAAATTCTGGCCTTGCTCTCTTAGGCTAACATTCTTCTTCTACCATCCTTTCTGACATTCTTAGTCTAATTGTCTCAGTAATCTTAGCATTTGTATTTTACTTCTGGACATTAAGAGAAAAGTTGCAGAGTGGTTTATGTATCTCTTCAATTAAAATACAGTATTAATTATTTGTTTATGCTCACAATCATGTAACAAATGTCAACCTGAACACCAATGAACATTGACAAAAATGGACATTGTACATGCATGTGCATGTATGTATGATATATACATATCATATATACTACAGATTCAATATAATATAATATATATAAAGAAATCCATTAGTTAAATAAAAGGTTATATAGTTCCAGTTAATAAAGAAATAGAGAAACATGTTGTAGTTGAAAATGAATCATAACTTTTGAGGACTATATATATATAGCAGTTTGAAGATATGTTATAGATATTATAGTTAAGTAGAACATGGAGGCTAATGAAAGCAAATTTAAAAAGTACTTCTGGTGGTTGAGGACCAGAAAGCAATATTGCAAAGTATAACCTTCATTGTCCTGAGTATTTTGAGCGAAAAATCTATTTTATCAACTGCCTTCCTATGTCTTGTCCCATTTTGTTATCCAAATTACCAACTTAATTTGCATATCTACAGATAGATTCTCTCATAAGTATCCCAATGGTTATGAACCCTCTTCCCCAGAAATCTCATCACCAGGTAATAGTAACTCACAGGATAAGACCCACAAGTCCAGATAGATTATTTCTCAAGATATTACCTATAGTTATGGTTGGATGGTCTGGAGAAAAATTTCTACCATCGATAAATTTTATCTACAACAGACAATTTCCCACTCTTTTTCCCCCTGGAAGTTCTCTATAACTCAGGACGTCACAAAAACTGTCATCTGTCCCTTCCCTAAGTATCCGATCTTGCATGACTATTATCATGTGTATGTAAATAATTCAAGTAATTTTCTCCCTTTAATCTGCAGAATGTAGACTCATTTACTGATCCTTCAGAAGGTCATTCCAGTATAGGACTTAGTCCCTTTTGGTTGGCTAAAATTACCATAAGTTAGTAACCAGTTCAAACTTGCTTAGAAAGGGGTTCTTCAGTGAATGTCTCTACTTTCTCCCCCAAAATTCATGAAAATATTTAGGTAAAAAATTAGATTCACTAATAGTATCTGCAAAACAAGCAGATTGTCATGACTGTGGGCACAGGCAAACCAGGGGTTAAATATAAGATCTATAAGTTTAGAAATTGTTTTTTAGAAAACATAATTTAACCTACTTAGAACTCATTTAACTAAGTAACTGAGTAAAGCATTCAAAAATAAAATAAAAAATACATCAGAAGAATAGAAGGTGTAAATGAGATACTAAACCAAGCATCCTCTCTAGTACACTAAGTACTCAAAGAATACTGGTTATTTGGACACATCATATAATATTTTATGCAATGTTGAATTGATTCAATTAGCAATCTATAACAAGGTCACAATTCCGTATCCTAGAATCTTCTGCACAGTCAGATATCAGAAACTGCCTATTATCTCCAAAGCACAACAGAAATGAAAGGCAAGTGCTCTCTTAGTCTAAATCGTACCTGTATATTTTATATCTGGTTGTAAATCCTTGACGGTGTCTTTCCACAAAGGATAGGTAGCTCCTGGAGTGGTGGAAAGGCCCCCTGTCTGAAATAAGCCAATCAAATTCCTTGGAGACATGTTGGTCTGTCCCAGCTGGCTCCTGGTGGGAGGGCTGCACTGAGATAGGGCCCCATACAAACAGGAAGTAGAGGAGCTCAACAAACCTCCAGTTCATGCTTTTCTGCCGGCCTTTTTCCTCTCATTCTTGCTCCATTCTGTGGAGTCCTGCATAGAAAGGAATCGAGGATAGAAAGGAGAGGGGACGGGAAGGAGGGAAGACAGTGAAAAGAAAAACAGGAGGTTAACATATCTTCATTAATAGTGGTAGTAGAATACTACTAATTAGTCAAAAGAATGTTTTAATGTTTATGAAAATATTACCACTGTTAAAATCAGAGGACTTATGGTGACAGGGGCACATAGTCTTACCTTACTTTGCTCTTCGATGCAATGTGAAGGTATACAAACTGCCTATGCTATGGAGTATAGTTTCCTAAGGAAAGGACATGCCTAAAAACCTGTATCTCAGTGCTTGGTGTATTACAGGCATCCGGGTATGTGTGTTTTAAGAGTGAAAGAAACAAATTAATGCAGTAACACAGTCTAATACATGCATGTAGGGTTATGGGACAAAACTGATATTTGCCCCATATTCTGCCTTAACCAGAAATCTGTCTCTCCTTACTGAGACGTGATGAGCAGAGAACCTTTTTGTACCTTTATACCGTAGGTAGGAAGAAACTGAGTATTTTTTTTTTTCTTTTTGCTTGGTAACTTGAATGAACAAAGTCTTATGATGCTCTAACAACTGTCTATTATAGACGGTTACTATAAGATGAAGAACTCTTACAACAACAGGTGAAAGTCCAAATTCTCCACAGCTCAATGGCATGTTTCTGGACCCTCAAGGAGGTTTTTGAACAGATTATTCATGTGTTGGTACTTTTAAGCTTCAGAATATCCTAACCTGTGAGGAGGACACTTAAGATCAAGAGTTAGGAAAGTAAGCAGCCCTTGCCAACCTCTTCAGTTGGACAGTGTCACAGCACAGTGGCACTATATTGGAGAGAATTTTGAATTCAAGAGAGACCTTAGTGGGTAGACATTTTGTTGTTGCTGTTGTTTTATGAACAGAGTAGAAGCAAACCTCCCACTTTTAGAAAATTTAAAAGTTTAGTTTTGTCACCTCACTGGTTGTCAGTTGCTAGCCTAACAAATTGCTGCCTGCCTCAAAATTTGGTTTATTGTTGTTGTTTCTAAATTAGCTTGCTACACTCCACATGGTAAAAGTAACACGTATTTAACTTGCATAGTCTATAATCTAAATTGTTTATTGTTCCATCTGCCTTTTTTCTCATTTATAAAATGCAATTAATGAGGAAACATGCACCTAGACTAACATAGTGACTGAACCACACAGCACAGAGTATTCCCTTTATCCCCCACACAAAACAAATGTCCAATATATGGTATAAATGGCAAGGAGAATTGTCAGGATAATAATGATATTAGTGTTGTCGGGCCTTGAGATGTAGTTCTGTGATAGAGCACTTACTGAAACCACTGACGGGATGTTGTCAACTTAATTATTTTCTAGGAAACAATTTTTATTCACCTTTTTCTTATGTCTAAATGAAGCCCCACTTATCCTTGAAAGCTACCTGAGATCATGTTCTTAGGGTCATTATCTTTCTCTATTCCTTTTAAAAGATATTGTCTTATTCTGCCCACCCAATCTGGTTTGCTCATTTTTCTAAAACTATGTCAATGCCAGTAGTCTTGCATTATACTTCTTTGTTTTATGTCTGCCTTGTTCACTGAGCTGTGAGCCTTTAACATGTTTCTTATCTTGGCTAGCCATGTGACTGTGAACAATCACAACCCCTCAACAGACCTCAGATTTTTATGGATTTTACTTAAAAATATGAAGAGGCCACCCACACATTTTGGGAACCTTAAAAACCTATACACATGATTAAGTAAACCTTATTTGATGGTTGTAATGGATTTATAAAGTTACATTATAAATAATTGTCCTGTCTATGAGCTTAATAAAAAGCACTGATTGACCAAAGGCAGACAGGAACTGTGGGTGGGGCTATCAGACTAAGAAAACACTGGGAACAAGAAGGACAGAGCAGAAATGCCACAGAGACTACAGAGTTGCCAGAAAAGCCAGAAGATGCAGAGGACAACCATGCTGCTCTGAGAAAAGGTACCGAGCCCCATGGCTGAACAGGATAAGAATCATGGGTTAGAATAAGGGTAAAGAGTTAGCAAGTTATATGCCTGGGCTTTAGGCCAATCAACCTAAAATTTATGTAAGTGTCTGTGTGTTTCTGTGGGTCTGTGGGTCTGTGGGTCTAAACCTTGAGGCTAGGCCAGAAAGTCCAGGCCAGAAACCTCTTAATACAAATGGTTATCCCAGTTGAAAAAGGGAGTTCATTAATGCTAGGAAAGAAGAAATCAAAGAGAGATGCATGTTTCTGTCCAGTTGAGTATTTCCCTCAATTGCTCAGTTGCACCATTTTACAATGAGATCCCACAAAAATCTGCCTGATGTTGGAAGCCCCAGCTGTCAGGGTAGGGGAGGTAGGCATGTGTGCCATGTGTGAAATGAAATAGATAGATAGATAGATAGATAGATAGATAGATAGATAGATAGATAGATAGATAGATAGATAAATAAATAAATAAGAAAAAAGCCTAAGGCCTAAAGTTTTGTCCAGAGCTTAAAAGAAGCTCTACATGTTGACTACAGAGCTATATCAGCTACAGCTGCCAGGATTGACTACCAGAGCCAAGCAGAGTGGTAAGCAGGGTGTGGGAGCAATTGTTCAGAGATCCCTGGAGTGAACAGCAACGAGCTGGAATCACACTGTGCTTGCTATCCATACAGACTTGTACAGAGCTTCTGCTGTGAGTGGGTGCAGATGGGAGCCTGGGAGAGAACATTTCATTGTTACTGTGAAGAAACAGGATCCAGAGAATTGCAGCACTTGCGAAAGGTTATATATCGAAAACTGGAATGTGGGGAGATTGTGTGTGTGTGTGTGTGTGTGTGTGTGTGTGTGTGTGTGTGTGTGTGTGTGTGTGTGTGTGTGTATTAAGCCTGCAATCTTAGGAGTAGCTAAAAATTGTCTAACCCAGTTCCCCAGTTCTTCCCAAGTGGTGTCATTATTGCCCTATAGATGTATTTGATTGTCACAACTTCACAATAAAAGAATGCTCTGATGTCTGATAGACCACTAGATACCCTAGCATGTACTGAATTGCCCCTTACAATGACACAGATTAGAGATAGCAATGGTTCCAAATTGATATTCACTTTGGTTCCAAATCAATTCATTTTTCAGGACCATGGCTTTTACCCCTGTCTTTTAGCTTCTGTTAGTTACTTTCTGCACTTGTCTTGTCTGGGTAATGCATCCTCAAACCTCTTGGTTTTGAATGTCTGTGATAATTTACATTACAGGATTTTGTGAGGTCAGAGCGTATTTCTTTTGACTTATGAAATGATAATAGGGCTAGGAATAAAGCTCAGTGGTTGAGAACTTACTTAGTATGCATTAAACATTGGGTTCAATCCACAATACTGTGGAAAAAAAGGAAAATGCAAAGAAAATTTAAAAAAGGAGGGAGGTAGATGGGCAAGCATCTACCAATGAACCACATTTCCAGCCTTCTACAAATATGAGGATCTGAATTCGGGTCACCAGCACCCTTGTAACAAAATCAAAACTAAATAACAACAAGAGAAATAATGTGACCATGCATGCCTATAAGCTCGACTCTGGAAGGCAGAAACAGAACTGAGGGTCAGCCAGGCTAGACAACCAGAAAACTTCGAGGCTAGTGAGAGCCCCTATTAAAAAACAAACAAACAAAAAAAGATGTGGTGAGAGATAAGAGGAAGGCATCCAACTCTACATTCATGTCTGTATTAAGGAGCTTCCTGTAATCTCCCTCATAGCTCAGTCACGTCATTGTCTACATTCTTTCTGCTTCCAAAATCAACAAACAATAGATAGAGTACAAATCCTCTGTGGTCTGGGACCATAACTGCTGAGCCACAAGTCTTAGAGACATACCTCAAAATCTTCCACAATGAATTTGAGAATAGCTGATCTTCTAAAAGTGTCACAAAGGGATTCTTGCCACTGGGGTTTACAGCCTAACAGTTCAGGGCCAATTGTAGGCCAAGTGTAGCCCTTAATCCTTCTGACCTTCAAAGAGTTATATCACACACTGCTGTGTGATATACATTACTTGACCCAGTGAGCTGACAAAGGCTGAAGCATTAAGATCATTCTGATGCCCATGGCTGAACAGGGATGTTCATACTCCTTCAGTGCTGTGAAGTGAATCATATTCAGCACCTTCAAAGGCTATATTCTAATTGTTATACTCAAAATTATTTACATCAGAGCCACACACACACACACACACACACACACACACACACACACACACACACACACACACACAAAGAAAAAGATAACTACAGCAGGTCCCCAGCAGCCAGGAGTAACTTCATTCTCTGAAGTGTCTACATGCATTTCTGAGCCAAAGCTCACATTCTGGGCCAGAGTGCAGGAAAGACTGCCCCTAGCCCTTTCTCAAGTTTCCCTGAGGTCCTGCATCAATAATTATATTAGAAAGCAGCAAAGAGCCCTTGATGACTCCAGAATAGCCACCCTGGTGGTTTCATCAAGGCTTTTACCTCTAAACCTCAGTCTTAGGACAAAACATCTCACTGATAAGAAGACCTACAAGGCTGGAAGGATTGAGCTATGTTAAATAGCTGTCCTGAGTCTTGGTTTCTTGAAACTTTTAGAGTACATATAGAAATTAAATAGAAGTTATAAATGTAGCTATTTCTGCTTAGGTTTCTGCTGAATGATACAGCCATTGATACTCCAGCCACATTCTGAATAGAGGTCTGTGACCACCATATCACACTCACCAAAAAGGCAGCCCAACTACACTCAGAGGGGTTCTTAACCTCTCACCCACATCATAGCATAAAATATCCTGCAGATTAGAAATTAGATTTGAGTGGAAGCTGACAGTTCAGAGCGTCCCACCCACTCCCTAACCTCTTCAGGGGGTGAAAAGGGGATAGAACTCCTCCACCTCCAGTTTTGACAAGAACACTCAAACAGCACGCTAAATGTGCCCTACAGATGAGGGAAACATGGTAAAGTGCAGCCTAACTCATTCCAGAGAATTCTAAAAAAAGAATGCTAAAGAAAGGAGTTGAAAGAGGCAGGCTGAAACCTGGCAGAAGAGCAGAGAAAAGACTGCCTAAGGCATGGGTAAAAGGAATGTGCAGCCTCCTCCTTCCCATGGATGAGAGATGGCCCACATGCTAAAGAAAGTCAGGGGAGGTTACATAGCATCCTGCCCCAGAGTAGGAAGGATTCCAAATATGGAGAAACTAAAATGGTGCTGCCATTTACCCAGGGTCTAAGGAATAAGTTACAGCAATAAAGCTGAGAAGAGATTTACCCACATTACAACAATCAGTAGCAAGAGAATTGAGTGGAAGCAGAGAAGCTCAAACACTTCAAAAATGATGCTAAGGGCAGGTTCACACTGCAGGACATGGAGACACATCGCTGTGATATGAGGACATACAAAACGGAGGTAGAAGAATCTCAAGTACCAAGAGAGGCTGCACTACAGCAGCAATGCTTGCTGAGGGTTCAAAGTACCAAAACCATGTTATGAAGGTGAAATAGCCATGGAAGAATGATGTGGGATGTCTTTATGCTGTGATTAAAGGACTTTTTTGGCCTGTGTCTTGCATCTTAGAAGTAGGCGGAGAAATCAGAGCATAGATAGAGGAAGGAGGGCAGAGTCAGAAGAGATGTGTTCCAGTGGCCCAAGAAGCAATATGTAATAAAATAGGTAAGTCACAGGTCACATGAAATGTGTTAAATTAATATAAAAGAGATAGCTAGCAATATGTCCCAGCCTTAGGCCAAAGAGCATGAAATTAATATAAGCATCTCTGTGTTTCTTAGGGACTTTGGGATTGCTGGTTTGGATAAGTAGCAGTGTCAGGTCCAAACTGTGGGTCTAGTCCGGGCAAGAAATTCTTTTTACAAGGGAGTTTATCGTTCTTATTTGTCTATTCTTTACCAAATCCTGTGTCCTAAGGAAATTAAGAAGGTACTGTGATATTGAAGTAACAGAAGTCTCTCTGAACCGTAAAATTTCTACAGCTAGTTAAATGATTTATTTGTGGTAATATCCTATAATTTAATGCGATCCAAATTGTCAAAAAAGGGCAGAAAAGCTAACCACTATTTCCAAAAATGATCTTGCTTGAGAACATCAGTGCCAGAATCCTGGTACCTGATTTCTATATTAGCTCCAAATGAGAATCTCTGCCTAAAAGCTGCACACATGTGCATGACTAAAGCTTACTGGAGGCACCTGGATATATAGTTCAGATAACTGCACTAAGCAGCTGCCCCCACCCCTATACCTCACCACAGTTGCTACCAAAAGTCCTTTAAAGACACCACAAAGAGCTGAATGTTACCCTACTCCCTAGAACATATCCTGTAATATAAAAGCCCCCTTCAATCATCTCAGTAAGCTCAAAATGATCTTACTGTTCTTTCCCTCAGAAATGTACCTTCTCCAAATATATTTAACTTCTTGGAGCATTTCTACCAGAAAATTCATAAAGTTCTACCTTTTGAGCCTTAGCACTGGTGGCCAATGGGAAGAATCTATACATCTAAGTACAACTAAGCAATGGCAACCCTAATGGAACATATTGAACTGTTCCTTTTTTTATTCCCTTCACCTTTAGTTTTACATTTAAATACCTCAGTAACACATATGAAACATTAAGACCTACATGACCCAGTATATTTGCTTATGCTGTTTCCTCTTCTTGCTCTGTTCATCCCCACTCCCTGGTTTTATCATAGACACAATAATTATAGACATGATAAATATAGCCATCATAATATATTTTAAAGGTGTGAATGAGTGCAAATGAAAGACCATTGTGCATCTGATACTGCTAGATACAATGACAAATCTTTTCTTATTCCTTATACCATAACATCTACAGAACAAACCTATAAGCAGCATATCTATATTATAGTCCACAAAACAAGGCGACTTTACAATACAGTTGTTTTTGTTTTACAATGTCACATGTACTAATGTACTAAAAATTTCACATTGGACAAAACTGTTAGAATTTAACTGGACCATAAGCCAATTATTTGTTCTATGGCAGAGAGCTTTAGTATATTAATGTATAAAGCAAGCCATCCATAGCAACTCTTTTTGGCAATCAAACTGTCACAAATGTGTGGTAGAGATGTTAATGACATGAAAGGATAGAAACCAGCCTGCAATGGTAAAACTCTGGCAATAATGAATCTAGAGAATACCACATAAATCCTGATTAAAAACTTAAGTATGTAGCCCTTTTATATGATCTATGTGAAGTCTGTGGACTTCCTGTTGTCCTAAGTATTATACTTGAAATTAATGATGTAATCATTAGTGAAGCATAGTGTTGACTCTTTCATAAATATTTCATTTGAGCCACATTTAGAAATGGAACAATGTAAGTTCCTACATTTTAAGCTTTCTCCCCAGGTTATCAGCAGTCTCAGCAGGCAATCTTACAGAAAAGTAGTGAAATAAACATTTGAGAGTTTTTTTCTGTGCTCATTTTTTGAAATGTAACAAATGACGTTTGACTTCATGCTATCCAAATAGGTTCTTATTTACTGGGACAAAAGGTAGAACAGAGACAGGTGATTTCTGAGAATGAAACACATAGAAGGAGCCAGGAATTAAGAAAAAAGAGAGAGTATGTGTGTAGAGACTCTGGCCCCATCTCTTCCTAGGATGCTTCCTGTCCAGGAAAGAAGCACATGAAAAAGAACGAAGTTACATTATTACTATGGACACAACTTTAAAGAAATTCCAGGCAGTGAAGCAGGAGTGAACTGTTACCCCTTGTCTCCTATTTCATATCTGCTGGCACTTTTCTTTATCTCTTTCTATGTATGCCCAGTACTTGGAGCCATTCATGTGGTAGAAGCCAATCAATATTTATTGAGTGAATGAACTGTATAAATCAAGAGCTATGAGATCACAATGAACCACGGACATCTTTCAAACAGAAGAGTCCTATTAATGCTTTAGTTTTGTTTAGTTTAACTGTAAGGAATACTGGAAAGACTTAAAGATGATGGCAAAGGTAAAATGGAGAAAGTTAATTAAGTTTACTGGATTATAAATGGAATGAATAAGTTCTCTTATATTTGAGAGATGAAAGTCAAAAACAGAAAAATAGCAAGGTTTTGTGGGTACAAAGGTGAAGTGAGAAAAAAACTATCTGTGGTGACTCCCAGAACTGGATTGGTGACTAGACCCAAGGGTGATGCCATTCATTATAACAATTAGTAAAGGCAAAGGGTTTAGAGCCAATGATAAGTGCCTGGGAAATATTCACTTGAGAATTTCAACAGATAATGGGATCCTGTCATCCAAATGGAAAAAGTACATGGTCTGGATGAGTCCATTAAGAATACCTGTGATTCAAGAATGATGATGAAAGCACACAAAGAGCAATGCTCACACTTGAGAAACATGAAAAAGGAAAGAACCCCATGAAGTATATTGGGAAGAGATTTCATAAACTCAAGGAGAATCAGAGATGTGAAGGAAGAAAACATTGTCAAGCTGACTGGAAGGGATTGGGAAGGGGAAGGGAGGGGAAGCAGAGGGATACATTGATGGACTTGACATTTTTTTTAGTGAAAATAAAATAAAAAGAATTGTACAACATAAAGACCAAGATGCCTATTGTACTTCAGGGAAGAGAGTTTTCAACAGCCATTAGAAACCGAGGATCGCAAAGGCATTTAAGAATGAATGGGAGACAAGGAAATAGAGACTAGTGGACAGACTTATCAAGGGAGGAAACAGCTGGAGTGGCCACCAAAGTTCTTCATTCTGCCTCCTAGTGATGGGGTGCAAATGGCAATAGAAGATGTTTCATCTCCCAGAAAATTTTTGTGAATTTTATTAATTTGTAAGACAGCAATAATTATGAAAAGAAATTAAAAGTATGGGAGAAAAAAGAAACAAGTGCTGATTAGGAAAAGCATATGAAGTCTAAGATTGGAGCAAAGTGTCAAAGGTAGTGGGGAATTAAAGAGAAAGATGAAAACGTTCATGGTTTCTGCTATCCATATTGAGATAAAACATCGAAACTCAAATTGCAGTTCAATGGACTGGGTTTTACTAGATACATGTTGGAGCAAAGGAAGGAAAAGGTTAACTCAGAGAAGGCAAATTAGAGAAAGCCTCTTTAAAAGAAAGCACCCTTAGGGAGCTGACATTTAATTTGGCCTTTTGTTGTTTAAGTTAGAATTGACAGATAAAAGAAAAAGAGAGAAAGAAAGAGAGGGGGAGGGAAGGATAGAGGAAGAGAGGGAGAGGAGGAGGGGTGGAGGAAAGAAAAAAAACCTTCAAGATCACAGGAGGAGTGTGAGTAAGATCACTTGATCACAAAAGCTCCCCTACTATGCAAAAGCAGTAAAGCAGATGTTGTTAAAGACAAAGGAATGAGTTAATAGTGTTCTTCCCTTAGAGGTGTATGGGAGAGCAGAGAAGCAGAGAGGATGATGATGATGGCAGCTAGCACTACAGAACTGTTCAATATAAATGGGGTTTTCTGGTGAGCTAGTGTCTCTCAATTCTGCTTTATGTTTACTCTGTTTCTAACATTACATAGACCAGATAAATAAAACACAAATAACAAATAGCTGGCACAAAGCTGCACTCTATGAGAAAGAACTATCACCTTTTCAAGTATATGTATCCCAGGATTCAGGTATCTGTCTTTCAGCATGCTCACCATCATATTAGAATCAGTACCTTATTAATGATGGTGACAGAAATAACTTATGAACACAATGAATTGCATCGGCTATGCCAAAAATTCACAAAGCTGTATTTCAGTTTGTCACTATGATGGTTTATTTTGTGCTAGGTTTCTTGCATTTAAGAATTATTTTCATTTCTTCCCCATTGCCTTGTGTGCTTGTATGCCTCTCTCTCTCTCTCTCTCTCTCTCTCTCTCTCTCTCTCTCTCTCTCTCTCTCTCTCTCTCTCTCTCTCTCTCTCTCTCTTCTCTCTCTCTCTCTCTCTGTGTGTGTGTGTGTGTGTGTGTGTGTGTGTGTTGTAATATGTATAGATTCACACAAAGACAAAGAGAGGTCATTAAATTCCCTGAAGCTGGTGTCACAGGCATCTGTGGGCTGCCACATATTAGAGCTGGGAGCAAGATTTGGTCTTCTGGAAGAGAAGCAAGTGCTCTGAACATCAGATCTATCTCTCAAGCCTGCTAGGTTGTACAAAGGTCACCAAATCATCATTCCTCCTTATCATTAAGCACTTTTTTCAGAAGTTTTACAGTCATGAGAAAGACAGAGGCATAGTCTGCCATTGCCCTGCCCTCACTGCCCAGGCTGCTCCACTCTTGTACTATACTCAAGTGCTCTTCCTATTTTGCCTGAAAGAGTAAACTCATACAGCTCACTCATCACCTGAATTTTTTTTTTTTTTTTTGGTTTGCAACTGAATAAGCAAATAGGTAACAATAAGCAAGACCAAAAAAGACCAGAGAGAAACAGGAGTAACTTCACTGACATAAAAGTTGGATGTTAGGAGTACTCAGTTGCTTGGATGCCTTTATGTTGGGTTGGGAAAACCAGCCAATCTTTGCTTTTAAAATATAAATTTCCTTCAGATTTCCTGAGAAAATTTTACCAGATTCTTAAAATATTCTAGATTCTTTCATGCTAATAATAACAAATTAGTGATCATAGGGACATATTTGGAGGAAGAGGAAATGTTAGCTCTAAAGCAGATACCCCTCAGCATTCACTGAGGGTATCCCAACCATAGGCTGTGAACATTCTATCCACCCTAATCCATCTATGCATAAGAAATGAAGCTTGAAGGTTTTAAACCAGAAAAGAACAAGGTGTTTCATTGGGAGCTCAAGGTAAGAAAAAAAATGCATATTTTGCATGAAAGAACCCTTAATCTTCAAAACATAATCCATTTTTCATACCAAAGCCCCTTCAAGCCTAGGAAGTCTGCTGAGACCTCAAGTCAGGCAAACAGCTTGTGTTTTGCAGATTAAGGAGCCTTTGACCCAAAGGATCCATTTTTGAGAAATTTTGAAAGAGTGGCCTGGTTTATTTCTAGCACTCACGCTCCCTGATGGAGACAGCCCTAAATGCTTTCTGAGGACATGACTGCTTCCCTGCTGGACCTGCCACACAGTAGGGAGTTAGATTAATGGATGGATAGCTTCTCTTTTTTTTTTTTTTGCCCCCTCCCCAAAAAGCAAACCAGCTTCCTTGCCAAGATGTCCTAAATGTTCACTATTGAGTAAAATACAACACTGATAAAGTGAAAGGTCCTTCTCTAGGATGAAGTCTAAGCTAATAACAGAGAGCATCAGGAGCTGTTAACCAAGCACCTTAGGACTTGGATACACACTACCTCACACCATTTCCACAGCAACACACCACTGATAGATAGCCCAGTAGAAAACCAAATTCCAGAGAATTCCCTAAGGTCACATGCCTAAGAGTACACAGACACTCTCGTGTGCACTTCCTAGATCTTAGCATTTCAGCAAGATTAGGATAAAGCCTTAAGCAGGGTCATCTGCGGAACATAAACAAGACCAAGGCATAGCTAACACAGAACTAACCTGAGTTAGGATTCTTGAATTCTAGACCTATTCCTGCTACAACTGGAATATTAGACTTAGATCAACTGATGTCACCAAAATTTAGAACTTTGCTTTTGTCTATGTATTGTTACTTGAGTCTTTAAGGTCAGAGTCTAGACTCAGAAGTTTTAACAAGCTGGGCTTGGCCACTGGTTCTGAAGAGACCAATTAAGCAGATAATCATTAGTAAAAGCAAAGAACAATATATTCAGTGTGGCTACATTGGTAAGAATAACAAAGAGGTCTGGTCACTTCCCAAGCCCATCTCTGCAAGCTTGAATAAGGTTTGGGTTTGAAGAGAAGATACATAGACCTGTTAATTAATTTATCATAGATGTGGTCTTTCCTGCAAGAGAGTCTGACAATTTGTCGGGACTGTGTGAAATATTTTTACTTGAGACAAGTTCCTCTGGGTTGTTAATAAGACCTTAGCATTCCCCTTCTCCTTCTGAGACTCCCGGAGGCCAATGACTCAAAGTCTGGTAGTGAAATGGCAAGGCATGAGTGTTTCTTCTTATAATAGCTTCACTCATGACCTTTACAGTATTACTAGAAGGGTCATCTTAAGTGTTCTCTTGTTATTATTGTGTTGTCTTTAATTTTGTTTCAAGTTTAACTTTGTCTCAGGCTGTTTCAATGCTGATAGGAGAAAATAATTACACGTTGTATGTCGCACGCGCACGCACACACACACACACACACACACACACACACACACACACACACACACACACACACACCATGGTAGTGGGTAGTGAGGGCCAGAGGAGCATCAAGTGAGCCCAGTGTTGGCTCTGCTTGGATGAGAGGAAACAGTGCCAGACAAAAGACATCAAGTCTGGAGGACTGAACGGATTTGATTTGTCTAAGCCTTAAGAAAGCAAATATTACTGAAATGTTGGCTGACCGCCACTGACTTTCAAACAGAAATGGCTTCCAGATATACTGTGGGTACTCAGCAGGGTCTGTTAGAGTGAGTGATGCGATGGCCATGTACTGCTGAAAAACAGAGAGGATTATAATGTTCTCTTGACTTAGACTAGCAGAAACTGCCAGCCCTAGAGAAAGAGAGAGAAAGAGAGAAGGTACTTACTGAAAGGTAGTCTCACTAAAAGACTCAGAAAACTTAAACAATTCTTATAATGGCTCCTGAAAATGGCTAGATTAAGGTTGTCTGAACCAAATAACACCAAGGGAAGAGGATGTGGGAGTAGAAGACATAGGCCCAAGTCCCAACTTAGTGTTAGTTCATCAGGTGAATACAACCTTCCCATAAAATTCAATTTGTTCATAAATGGAAAGAAAGCAGCTAGAAATTCTAAACAATCTCCAAGGACCTTTCTGTCATAGGTATTTTGTAGTGTACCATGACCAAGTACCTGTGAATTCTGTTTAGCAGGTGCTTTTTAGGTATCTGACCAATTTCAATATTTGTACGTATTAATAAGGTACTATATTTCTCATGTGCTAGGCATTATGCCTTGGAGGTGATTTGTTCCTTAAACCTATAGTCTACTTTTAAGAAGGTCCTAATTATCTTCAGAAGGTGGCTTGCTATCTGGATGGACAGTACTTGTGGAAGCTGACACAGATGGATAAAATTCTCTTGGTTTGCCCGTTTCTTACATCGTGAAGGCATTCTTGTACACATGCCTAGCACAAACTATGGAGAAGAGTTGTTATAATGTCAGTGTTATATTTCATCTCTGTGTTGTAGCATATTCTACATTGTGTCATCCTAAAAAGAGTCTAATCTAGTTCTTTCATTTTCTGAAAAGGTAAACCATTGCTTACTGAGGTCCCGCTACTAGGTAAGGACAGGAAATCAAAAGTATAGGTGATAACTTTATGGCTCCTCCTGAATACCATCATTACTATTTCAAGTATCACCTCTGTTCCTACAGATAATACCTTTTCTGGTAAGGCTTTTGTTGTTGTTTGTTTGTTTTTAACTTTGTCTTAGCACAGGGACCATTTCCAGTAAAAGATGCCAAGTCTAGAATCTAATTATTCTGAAAACAAGCATACTGGAAAGTTTGTGAGGGAAAGAAAGCCATTTCAACCTCTGGGAAAGGCACTGAAGAAAAGGATAGGTTGTAAGCGTGAGAGAAAAGGCAGGGATAGGCCTTGGGAGCAGATAGTATTAGAGTGCTGCAAGAAAATACAGAGACAGAGGTAAAGCAGTTGTATTGATTTGCAGAAATATTTTGTGAACCAGCGTGGCTTTTCTTGGTCTGCTCTCTGCACTTCTGTGAAGATACCTGCATATCCTCCAGGTTTGAAACTATGCATCAGCATACAAACCAAGTAATGAGGAACGGGAACCAGATGGTATGCATGCATCACTAGACAAACTGAGAGAAAGAGACTAGAAAGATGGAATTTTAATGCAAGAATGCAACAATATGTGTATAATAGAAGTGAGGTGAAAGATTCTAAAAAGAGTGGAAATAGCTTCCTAATTCTGTGGAAATAGATGGTACAGCATTTACCTTAAAAAAGGGGGGGGGATTAAAGAGATGGAAGGATAAAAGCAAATAAGGTCTACTCTATCACCTGAGGACCATTTCAATGCTGATTTTATCCTGTCTCATCTGAACAAACCAGGATCCCATTTACCTCCCAAACTCAATCTTTTCTTTCAAAATAAAGCAGTTCAGAAATCAGTGCTCAATACATGTTCAATGAGCAAATAATCAACCTTAAACATTGATTTTATCATGCCATTGATGGCAGAAATTTTTTTTCCATTATTCTTCTGCATATTAAATAAAACCAAGCAGTTACAGAATACAGACAGCCAAACTTGAGAGATGAAATATCCAGGAGTAGGGTTTACAGAAGTAGTCTGTCAACAAATGTTAGACAAGAACTGTCAAGTCCATGCCAGGTCTATAGGACAGCAGACTGCTTCCATGTAGGACTAAGATCACAAAGCTACAAAGAAGCCTGTTATGACAGAAGAATCCAGGAGAAAGTACAAGTTATTATAGGAAATCTCCCAATATTAAAGTATGGGAAAATGATCTCGTTCCAGTTTCTCTGGTTAGGATTAAAACTAAAAATGACCTATAGACCAACGGGAGCCTCTCCCTATGACCTCGGGCTTATTGAATGAAGTTCTCATATTTTAGTTAAAAAAAAAGCAAGACCTCCATTAATTAGACCTAGTCAATGCCGAAATTTTGCTTTTAGCTTCTATCTAAATCTGATAATATCACCACAGCCACTCCATTTTCAACACAGAGGAAGACTTGTCTATAAACACATTTTGTTTGCCCATTTCTCCAATCTTAATACGAATGTGTAAGTCACTCTTAAATCTTGTTTTATATGCATAACTTATATATATGTTATGTACATATATATATATATACTTATGTGTGCATATGTATATACATACCTACATACACGCACATATATATATACACATACACACACACACACACACACACACACACACATTAGACTGGAGTATAGAAGGCAGAAAGTATAAGAAATAAAAAAAGAAATTAAAAATGTGACATTTTATAAAGAGAATAGACAAAACATAATTAGGTTTCTACATTCACGTATACAACAGCTCTTTGTGTTCTTCTAAATTGAAGGGTAAAGATTCCTTTTGTATAGTTAGTCGATATTTTAGACCATATGGTCCACACTACATTATCCTGATCGTTGAGCTCTATTAGTATAGTAAAAAGTAGCTCTGGACAAAAAGCAAATGAACTAGCATGGCTATGCCCCAACAAAACTTTATTTCAAAAACCAAGAAAAGGTCAGATATGGTCTACTGAGATATTTTGCTGATTATTAATCTAAACATTAATTAACTTTTCATTTCTATAGTTTTCAAAGCTACTTCAGTTATATTACATTTTATGTGATCTTTTATTGTAAGCCTTCACAACTAGAATAGCTTTGTTCTTTAAAGCATAAACTATCATCCCATAGTTTATGAACAAGAGTCCTACAGTAGAACCATTCAGTTATCTTTAGTTCTTAGAACAGTGTAGCACGAAGCATGAGCCCAGTCAGATTTTTAGAATATGTGCATGTGTGGATGGATGTATGCACGAGTTAGTGAATGCTACATTAATGTTCACTTTCAGCTTGATAGAATCTAGAATCACCTAGGCCTGACAGGTAGTTCTCAGCCTTCCTAATGTTGTGACCTTTCAATATAATCCCCATGTTGTAATGAGCTCCAATCACAAAATTATTTTGTTGCTATGTTATCACTGTAATTTTGCTACTGTTATGAGTCATAATGCAAACATCTGATTTGCAGGATATATGACATTTAATCTCTTTGGGTTGAGAACTACTGCTACATAGGATTATCTTGATTATATTAGTTGCAATGGAAAGACCTGCCCCCTACTGGAAGCACCAAACTCCAACCTCATTTCTGGTTCCTGATTTGCTTAAATGGAGAAAGTGAACTGAGCAGCAAGCACACACCCCTGCTTTTGACTACAGTTTTTTTTCCTTGGACTGGATGTCAAGTAGGAGCTAAAGTGAAGCATCCCTACCTTGTGTTTCTTTTTTCAGGCTATTTAATCATAGGCACAGAGCTAATTATGACAAATGACAATGGATATCACCAAGCAAATCCCAGGCACTGGCAGTTATTGTCCTTCAGATTTTCTATGGGAATTAATTCATCCATTTCCAAGACAAGGAAGCAAATACATAAAGTAATTCACTCATAACCAAGAGCATATTTATTTAATATAAAATATTTGTATCCCAAATTGTCTTTCTATATCTCTGCCTATACAACTTGGTCTTTCAGTGTTACAGTGGTAAAGTCCCAGAATTCCAGTTGTTTTCAATTTCCCTCAGGAGTTCTTTTATATACTCTTGTGCCATGGAGCTATGTCTTCTTTGGACATTTTATTTCATGCGTATTCGCTCTTCTGCCTATATGCCCTTGTTTTCAAAGACAGGTCTCCAAGCCACTGATTTAGAAGCAATCCCAGTATCTATCAAGGAGGACCCTGGAGCTGTTCTTTTCTTTTAGAAATGACACCTAAGTGATCTTAGTTACTGGCTTAGAATTCATACCCTATCTACCCCCAAGACACCGTTAAAGAGATATTATAAAGTTAAATAAGATATAAATCAGGACAATTAAAATAAAAATGGAACAAAGAATAGTTAAAACAAGTGAAGGAATAAATGTAACCAGGCACCTGGGATGAACTAATTGATCTGGATTTAGTTCTGAGGTTCCTGGCAGCAGAAATAAAGCAAAGTTAATTGGCCCCCAAGGGGCTAAAATCCATGAGCAGGGTCTCATTAGCATGGGAATCCAACCACTGAACAAAGGAAGGCTGAGCGGGGAGCTTGACAGTGCCCCAGCCCTAGGATGAAGAAAAGGGTCCAATAACTATCCAATCCAAGAAGTATCTCTTCTCCAGTATAGACACATCACAGGAACAGAAGGACAGTGCAAGATCTGGGGCCAGTCACCATTGTATAGGCCTCAAAAGCTGGGGTATTCACTGGGTTACCAGCACTATCCTTATCTGTTCTGATATATGACAGGAGTCACTAGCCCTTGCTTGTTTCATTGACAGGTTGAGATAAAGTAATCAATGTATTAGCTGCCCAGTCAGTGATGGGGTAGAGTCAATTTCATTCCTCCCATGAAATGATTGAAAAGCAGTTTCTAATTGTGCATTGCTTTTTAAAGTAAACTAGTCTTAAATAGGTAACAACCAGGAAAAACATCTGTCTCAGCGTGAACCCCAAATATCTCAAACAATACAACTATCTTAGGCTATTGCATCACGTATCTATTTCTGTCTCCACAAAATGGAAACCATGAAAATTGCTTCATGGCCAGGAACTAGGCCTGTGGGAGACCTTCAAACAGGGGACCTGGAAGACAGCTGTTTGGACAACCAGTGATTTGTGAACAAAATTAACTCAATGGTGTTTGTTATGATACTAGTTACTGCTTTTTTCTCCAATCCTCAGATAAAAACACTGTCACAGATGAACTCTACCTATATTGGTGCTCAAAAATCTGCACACAGCATTAAACAAACATTGCACCAGACCTGAACCGCACAAGACTCTCACAGAGATAACTGTAATTTCAAACAATATATGTATATGTGGGATTGACTTTCTGCTCAGGGGTAAAAAATGTTTCTAGCATGTGCAAAACCCATAGTCCATTCCCCAGCACATACAGAAAAGAGTAAAATTTCTTGAATGTATCACAATTAACTCTTCAAGCCTGTCAAATCTTTTATTTCCCTTTATCTAAGTTTGCATTACTATAAATTCAATATTACTAAAATCCATTGGTTGTACTGGTTTTTTTCGGATCAAATCCAGTCCACTCACCCAAGCATGCATCTAAACGCTTCTATTACTTGTAGGACACTGTGTCAAACCCAACTTCCTCCAGCTCATCCAGTTATATTGTTGTCCTAATGTAGCAGGCCCAATGTGACAGGAGATGGTCCATAGCTTCACAAAGTGCATATTCAAACAGATTGCTCAGCATAGCTTCCAGGGAATGAGATACGGAGTCATCGAAGGATGAATTTTAGAAAAGCATCCGATTAAAAACACATCAATGAGAGAAAGATGGTTATATGGGTCACAATTTTCAAGTCATAAGACCTGAACATAACATCTGCTCTATTCCCCACCTGTCACCAGGCACCCCTGTCACATGCTCCTATTTTCCACAATCCTATATTTGCATTTACCTTTATGGTTCTGCCTTCTCCAACCTATACATAACACCAGCACCCTTCATGATATCTACCTCAAAGATTATTTACATCTAAGAGCACATCTAGAAACATTCAATACCTACTTCTTACTTCTTTCCATTTGTGTAGGGTGTTTCTTAACTAAGTCAGTGAATCATGCCTCCGGCACTCAGTCTCTGAAATGTATCTTTGACACATAATAATACTTGCCTGATAGTGTCCTATACAGAGAAACAGAGATGCCCCCGATGACCCAACTGTTCCTAAATCACCTACTCAATTTTTTCTTGTTCTCTCTCAATGCACAATGTCCACAGAGTCTGAAGTGCACTTCTCCAATGTGCCCTCTTGATGAATTTAGTACCTCTAAAGTATTCATCTTAAGCATCTTTGGTGCTTTTACTGAGTGCTTAGTCTTTCCTGCAGAGCACCTATAGCATATTGGGGAGGTGATACAGAAGGAAAAAAAGCTAAGAGAAAAGAGTTTTCAGTCAGAAAATGTCTCTTTCTTTCTCACTCTATTGAGATTTTCCCCATTTCCTTAGTAACTTATCTAACATCCCTTAACATATTTATTACATTTAAAATTGGGATAATAACTATATATTTTTTTCTAAGTGGAGAATAGCGGGAATAATTAAACATATGGGAATGCTTTCATTTAGTGTCTTGCATGTAGCTAATGCCTGATAAGTACGTTATTATTTTAAATAAACACACATGGCACATGACACACAAAAACATACATATTCTTAAACTGGGAGCCTGCAACTCCTTCTGTAAACTAAGATGACCTCAAACTCAGATTTGATTGGATTAAGGGCATAGGTCACCACTCCCAGATATTCTTTGTTCTGGGATTAAAGGTGTGAGATACCATTGTCTGATCTTCCTAGACTGACTGTGGGTAGATCACTCTGATAACTCCTACTGTTTTTAGTGTATTTAAAACATATCCCACAATACATATATTCCTAAAAGGAGTAGTCAATCACATTTCTAATTAGAATCTTCTGTTCCCATTCTGTGTGTATGGGCATTGTATATGTGTATGCATTTGCACTTCGGCTTACCCTGTGTGTGTGTTTGTGCAAATCAAGGTCTTGCTGTCAGAAAACATTTTCCAAAGTGTATATATCTATATATGTAGACACACACATACACATCAGCTTCAGACTTTCTGTGAAGCACCACCATGACTGGCTTCATTTTACAGTACTAAGGTGCAGCAGTGGATATTTCTTCTCTGCATGCAAGTAAGGGCATTGATAAAAAACATCAGATTATCAACTGAATTCATGCACCATATTGAATGTAGTTAATTCCAGATGGCAGCCTAATCTTTGGCAATAAGCAAAATCATGAGAGCCACAGGCACCAACAAACTCTGCTGCATTGAATATTCATACTCACATACACATCTGATTCCACTCACATAGTCACCAAACCCTTCACAGATTGATAGAAACTTAAGTGTCTTTGATGGGGATTCCAGATTCTAAGCAACATTCTAACAACATTCTTTAATTTCATTTTTAACTATTTGCATCTTCTTATCATGTCTTTTGTAATAATAAGGTCTTTACAGCATTTATCAGCTCACCATGGCTTAAAATTAGAATTTAACAATACAAATTACAGAAAGCCTACAATCTCATGGAAACTACATAATGCTCAACTAAATCACCATTGGTTCAAAAGTAACAAATTAAAACAAATTTAAAAAGTCAATGAAAATGAATGTACAAAATACCCAAATTTATGGGACACATTGAAAGCAGTGCAAAGAGAAAAAAAAATCATAGAACTAAATGCCTATTTAGAGAAGTTCATAAAAAACTAACTGTAAGGACATAAAGGTACACATGAAAGCTCTAGAACAGAAAGAAGGAAAAGATGGCAGATAATAATCAAACTCAGGGCTGAAATCAATAAAACAGAGAAAAGGAAAATTCACAGAATCAATGAAACAAAGAGTTGGTTTTTTGAGAACATCAACAAGATAGACAAACCCCTACCACTAACAAAAAAGCAGAAGGAGAGAGAAAGAGAGAGAGAGAGAGAGAGAGAGAGAGAGAGAGAGAGAGAGAGAGAGAGAGAGAGAGAGAGAGAGAGAGAAAGAGAGGGGGGGAGAAAATACAAATGAACAAAATCAGAAACTAAAAGAGATATATTATAACAAATACAGAGAATAATCAGGTCATACTCAGAAATTGAGAATTTTCTGAATACATTCTACATACCAAAATTAAATCAAGACCAGATAAACAAGCTAAATAAACCTATAAATTCTAAGGAAATAGTAGCAGTCATTAAAAGTCTTCCAATAAAAAATTTCCCATACCATATAGTTTCAGCACAGAATTATACCAGAATTTCAAGGAAGGGCTAATACAAATACTCTTCAAATTGTTACACACAATAGAAATTGAAGAACACTGCCAAATTTCTTTTATGAGGCTACAGTTACCCTGACACTCAAACCACAGGAGCATGCAAAAAGGAAAGAGAATTACAGACCAATCTCTCTCATGAACACTGATGCAAAAATACTCATCAAACTACCAGCAAACTCAATCCAGAAACACATTAAAATAAATCATCCACCATGATCGAGTAGGCTTCATCCCTGAGATGCATGGATGGCTCAATGTGTTAGAATCTGTCAAAGTAATCCACCATATTAAAAAAAAAACTGAAAAAAAAATCTCATCAGATACTGAAAAAGCAATAACAAAATTCAATACTGCTTTATGATACAGATATTGGAGAGATCAGAAATACAAGGAACATATGTAACCATAATCAAGTCAATTTACAGCAAGTCAGCATCAAACACCAAATTAAATGGATAGAAAATCAAAGTGAGTCCATTAAAATCAGAAACAAGATAAGGCTGCCCACTCTCATAATATGTATTTAATATAGTACTTGAAGTTTTAAAGAGCAGTAAGAAAACAAAAAGAAATCAAGGGGATACAAATTGGAAAAGAAGTCAACCATTTGCAACTTGTAGAATATAGGATAGTATACATAAGTGAACTCCCCCCCCCCCAAAAAAAAAAAGATAAATGGGCTGAGAAAGAAAGCAGAGAAACATTACCCTTACAATAGCCACAAATAATGTAAAATACCTTGGGGCTTGGGGTAACTCTCACAAAGCAAGTGAAAGACTAGTATGACAAGAATTTTAAGTCTTTGAAGAAAAAGATTGAGGAAGATATCAGAAAATTGAAAGATCTCCCATGTTCCTCAGATAGGTAGGACCAACATAATAAAAATGGCAATCTTAACAAAAGCAATCTACAGATTCAATGTAATGCACATCTAAATCCCAGCACAATTTTTTGAAAGCCTTCAAAAGAAGAATATTTTACTTTACATGGAAAAACAAAAACCCAGGATAACTAAAACAATCTTGTACAATAAAGCACTTCTGGAACAATCACCATCCCTGACCTCAAGCTCTACTATATAGTTATAATAACAACAATAATAATAAAAACAGCTTAGTATCAGCATAAAGCCTAACATGTAGACTGATGGAATCAAATTAAGGACCCTGAAATTAATCCACATACCTATAAACACCTGATTTTTAACAAAGAAGCCAAAATTATACAATGGAAAAAAGAAAGCTTATTCAACAAATGGTTCTGGCATAATTGGATGTCAACATGTAGAAGATTACCATGCACAAAACTCAAGTTCATGTGGAATCAAACATAAATCCACACTTAACCTGATAGAAGAGAAAGTAGGAAGTAACCTTGAACACATTGGCATGTCACAGGAGACTATTTCCTGATGTAATAACAGTAGAACAGACACTGAGTGCAGCAATTAATAAGTGAGACCTCCTGAAACTGAAAAACGTTTGTAAGGCAAAGGATACAGTGAATAATACAAAACAACAGCCTACAGAATGGGAAAAGATTTTCACCAGCCCCATCTCTTGGTAGAAGGCTACAAAATATGTTAAAAAAAAAAAAACCTCAAGAAACCAGACATCAAATTATCAAGCAATCCAGTGAAAAAGTAGGCTAAATAGAGATTTAAATCTAAAATCTAAATCCAGATCTAAATAGAGAATTTTCAACAAAAGAATATCAAATAGCTGAAAGATATTTAAGGATTTCAACATCCTTAGTCATCAGGGAAATGCAAATCAAAAGTACTCTGAGATACTATCTTACACCTTTTAGAATGGTTAAGATCAAAAAACTGATATCAGGTTATGTTTGAGAGGATATGGAGCAAGGGGAACACTTCTCCACTGTTGGTAGGAGTACAAACTTGTACAGCCACTTTGGAAATTGATATGGCAACTTCTCAAAAAAGCTAGGAATCAATCTACTTAAAGCACAATGGTACTACTATTGGGCATATACCCAATGCATGTTCAATCATACAACAAGGAAACGTTCTCAAGTATGTTCATAGTAACAGTACTTGTAATAGCCAGGACCTTGAAACAACCTACATGTCCCTCAACCAAGGAATAAATTAAGAAAATGTGATACATATATACAATGGATTATTATTCAGTAGTAAAAAAAAAATAATGGCATCATGAAATTTGAAGACAAATAGTTGGAACTACAAAATATAATCCTGAATGAAGTAACCTATACTCAGAAAGAACAATATGGTATGTACTCACTCATAAGTAAATACTAGATGTAAAGCAAGGTTAAACAGACTATAACCCACAACTCCAGAGAAGCTAGCTAACAAGGAGGACTCTGAGAAGTATGTATGGATTGCCCTGGGAAGAGGAAATAGTAAGACTTCCTGAGCAAACTGTAGAATAGAAGGGACAATAGAAAGGAGGGGATGGGGAAAGAGAACATAAGGTAATTGGATGGTAGAGCTGGAACAGGGAATAAATGGAAGAACAATGAAATAGATATCTTGATAGAGGAGACATTATGGTATTGGTAAAAAAAAAAAAAAAAAAACCTGGTGCTAGGGAAGTTCCAAGGATTACACAAATATGATGCCATCTTAGACTACTACCAATAGTGGAGAGGATACTTGAGCTGGTCTACTCTGGTAATCAGATACGTAAATACCCTGTCATCACAGGGCCTTCATCCAGTAACTGGTGGAAGCAGATGAAGAGATTCACAGCCAAGAACCAAGAGTCCAGTCAAAGAGAAGGAAGAGGAATTATTTGAACAAAGGAGAATCAAAATTATGATTGATGGGAAATCTACAGAGACAACTGAACCAAGTTCATGGGAACTTATGAACTTTTAACTGACAGCTGTAGAGCCTACACAGGACCAGACAAGACCCTCTGCATTTGGGAGACAGTTGTGTAGCTGGATTGGTTGTAGGGGCCTCTGGCAATGGGATCAGGATCTATCCTTGGTGCATGAGCTGGCATTTTGGAGCCCATTACCTGTGAAAGGATGCCTTGCACAGCAGGAAGGAGGGGCTTGGACCTGCCTCAACTAAATGTACCAGGCTTTGCTGATTAGCAATGGGAAGACTTAGCTTCTCAAAGAAGCAGATGGGGGGGGGATGCTGGGGGTTGGGCTGGAGGAAAGATTAAAGGGGAATCTGTGGTTGACATGTATAATGGATAAAAAAAATTCTTTAAAAAATGGTCTTCACCTTCTATATTGATAAGAATGCCCATCACCTTTAATATTGCAAATATTCCTCATCCAAAATGAAATAAATGATTTTACCAGGAACTCTTAAAACACTTTTCAAAAGAAGAAAAGTAGGTTATCCCAAATCTGTTCCATAGGTAATTTCATCTCTTTGGCTATGGATTTTATTCTCTCCATCATAGTACCGTACTATTCATCTTTAAAGATTCTTTTTCATGAGGACTTTGAGAACTAGTGTGTACCCACAGGTAAATCAGTACTCAGATTCTATTTTTTTTCTGGTATATACTTTAATAACAACATTTATAATGAACTGAGAATCTGTGTTGTGCCAAGTCCTACCTTAAAATATCTGATTTGTCCTCATGCAGTCTTCACTATCCTAGTTGGGTTTTGTTACTCTCCTTACAGGCAGGATAAATAAAGTACTATGCTATTAATTATCCAGCAAAAAAATACACAGCTACTGAGATTGAATGCATGATCTAAATCAGACTTCCCTGTTGCAGAATCTGGGCACTTAACAAATAAATTTACAAAATTCTGACACTTTGACTGTAAGATCCCTATCAGGCTTAAATTCATCAAATAAGCTTAGACATAGAAAAGATGTATCTATTTTTTTGAGTGACTAGAGATTCACTCACCTATAACACCTGTGACAATGTGATGAGGATTAACTCTGAATAAGACATTCTTCTAGATATTATTGACTACCATGTTCACACACACACACACACACACACACACACATACACACACACACACACACACACACACATACATGCACACAAATATATTGTCCTAGTATCTTATAGTTAAATGAAGAAAAAGATGCTGTCAGTGGCCTTCTATGCAATAAAACCAAGTCAAACATACAAGATAAATACTTGAAAAACATGAAATTATTATTTCCCTGTTCCAGGAAATGGCATTTGACTTTAAAAAATTACCAGTATTTTTATAAGATACCATACATTTCCAACATCAATGTGTAGAAGGAAGGTAAAAACACCAGAATAAAAGTGGCTATACAAGTTTCTATGCTAGCAACCTATGAGCATTGGTCCAAGGAGAATGTTAGAAAGAAAGAGACAAAAAAGAAAAAAGAAAGTTCACGCATAAAAGAAAATTCCAAAAGGCACATTACAGGAACATCGAGACTGAAAGAAGTGATGTCTGCATTGATATTCACTGACTAACAAAGAGGGGGAAGAATTCTCAGATTTCAGAGTGCATGATTCTTTGGATTTTCCTTCAAGGAATTTAGAATGCTATAAAATCTAATTATAGAAGAAAAAAATATAAAGGTTAGGAGTTGTTTTATGGCCTTTTCACTTTTGGGCTCTGACTCCAGTGCATTGCCAAAGAAGGCAGCTTCCATGATATTATCCGGAAATGTTAGGTACTGTACTGAACCAATAAGCTAAATGTGAAAATGTTAATTAACAGAAGCCCAGAGCCCAGCTCTCTCACAGACATCCATTTCCTTTCCAGATAAAGCAGGAAGCTAACAAAAAAAAAAATATGCTTCTAAAAAGTTCCCTTGACCCCAAATACCTCCTTCAAGAGTTTAAGAATAATGCTTGGAACTTCACTGCCAAAGTGTTTCTTTTTCTACAAATTCTACAGGATAGCTCTCAAGAATAAATAAACATAATGTGGCCCTTGTTCAAAATGTCCACCACAGAGCTGTGGAGACATTTCTACATCATTTCTACAACCAAAAACTGATTGTGAAGATACTATAAGTACTAGAATTTGACTTTGGATTAAGTCGTCAGAATCACAATACACGCGGGCAAATATGTCAGCTTCTTTCAATTCTTGTTTTCTTGTCAAATTGATCTTTGCTAGTAGTGTCTTTATGTTTGTGCAATAAGTGATGAATGGAAAGTGATGACAGGGTCTAGCAAGGAGGAACTGTGAGGTAAGAAGCAGCTGTTATTATTTTTACTTGGATCCTTCCTGGATCACACAGTGGTCAATGGCTACAGCCCACCTCTAAATGAGAACTAGGATCAGTTTTCACTTCACTCTGTTATTGTATCTCCATGTGTCACTCTCCATCATCTACCAGCATCTCTATCACTGCTTTCTAAATTATCTGTAGACATTTTCAGCAAGTCCAAACTTATTTTACCCCTCAGCCATTTTCCCTAAAGTTATTCCTCCTCCTAGTACATGATTCTGACTAAGCCCATCTCCACCTTAAGCCCTTTCTACAGATAAAGTGTATTAGTTCTCTTTTGTTTAAAGATTAGTTTCAGATTTATAACAAAAATTAAAGGAAAGGTGCAGAGCTATCCACATATATTCCACCTACTCTTTCATATGCATATGCTGCAAAGCCTACCCTACTCCAAATTCTAAACCATAGTGAACTCTTGTGTCTGTTAATGAACCTAAATTGGTATACACACCACCCAAAGATTATAGATTACATTATGGTTCAATTTTGGTGGTGCATGTTTTATGGGTTCAACAAATACATGACAACATGAGTCTAATATTATAGACTCATGCAAGCCTTTTTGAGAATACAATATAGTTATATTAACATGGTATGTAGCCTTTCCAAATTGATTTTTTTTAAACAGTGATGTGCACTAATCTCTACTCATGTCCTTTCATGCCCTAATAGCTTCCTTTTCTTTTAGGTATCCATTTCCTGAATACACCACATTTTATATATCCTTCACCTCTTAAGAGACATTTCTGTTTTTTTCCAAATTTTAGTAATTCTGAACACAACTGAAAAATACCACAACAACAACAACAAAAAATGTGACAATGGGCAGTTTTCTCACGTAAACATAGAATTTCAATCACTTTGGTTAAATACCAGAGAACATATCTACTTAGAGCATTTGTAAGAGTGTTTTTAATTTTATAGCATTGGAGATATGCTAATAATTGTCAGAAGTGAGAATTTGGGAATGGTTTCTTCTTGAACATTCAGCTCAAGGTCATTCTATCCCCCAGGTACTATAGGAAGATGAAACAGAAACCTAGCTATTATTCCATATCAGAACACTATGCTGTCATGCATGTGGGCTTTTGGAAAGCATGAATTTGCCTTGTTTTGATATGGTATGGTAAAGCATGATTTGGTGCATAGTGTTCACTTATCAATAATCCATTAATAAAGAATCAAATAAAGTGAACTGACAAATGAATGGATTGGCTGGATATATTCAGTCTAAGTGTAGCATCTCACAATTTGCAAAGCATTTTTGCTTAGTTTAAACCATTAGATCTTCACAGGCTCCTGTGATTTTCACAGGAAATTCAAGCTTAGAAAGCATGAGAGATTTGCCAAGTTAAAGCACAGCAAATCAAGGTTTAGACCTTGGTCTTCTAATGCTTCCCCTGCATCAAAATATAGTCATTATATAGTCATTTAGTTAAGAAATGAATGAGAGTTTATTAGAGAACCACAACACAAGGAGTGCAAATATGACTCTGTTAGGAAAGCATGCATGGTTTAAACATGAGGACCTAATCTTAGATCCCCAGAACCCACGTGGAAGCTGTAAAGTGGAACAGGCCTGCAAAACCACCCCTCGGGCAGGTGACAGGATCATAGAGCAGAGACATGTGGATCTCTGGCTCACTGCCCAGCAAGTCTAGCTAGACCAACAAAGCTCCAAGACAGTAATAAAGACCTCTTCTCAAAAGTAAGAGATTAAGAAAGACACACATATTGACCTGTGACCTCCTTTTGCACACATCGACATGAGCACTGACATGCATGGGCACACATACACACACACACACACACACACACACACACACAGAGAGAGAGAGAGAGAGAGAGAGAGAGAGAGAGAGAGAGAGAGAGAGAGAGAAACATGAAACAGATATATAACACACACATGCACAGAAAGAGAGGAGAAAGAGAACCTCAATCCAAGAGCCTTCCAAGAATAGAAAGCATGCAATTGTGAGAACAAAAGTAATGACTCCATCCAAAGACTGTGGGAAGAAGCAACATGGTAGTGCACAGTGAATCTCAGTCACAAACTGGAACCTCTGTGGCAATGACTGAATATACCAGACATGTTAGGTGGGAGAACAGATGTTCAAAAACTACCAAAAACAGATTTTATCAGTTTTCTTATTTCACCAATGCCTGGCTCTACTTCCTGCCCAGCATATCATGCTACAACCGAGGCTTCAGCCCTTGGAGAAAAGCCGAGAGAGAGATTTCTGCAAATGTTTTCTCTTCAACAGATGGAGCAGAAACTGAGAAGCATTACAAGGAAGATGGATTGGTGCATCACATTTGCAACAATAAAAATGCAACAGCAGTTAAAAACAGTCTTGGTTAAATAGAAGTGGAAACCCTGGGTTGATCTAAATCTTCTTTTTTTTTTTTTTTTTTAATTAAAAGTGAAGGAGAATTTCGAAGTTCTATTCCAGCCCCTCCAAGCTTCAGTGCAATGAATGCAGGATGTTTATAGATCTTGGCTACATGTCAGACAGCATAAGATTTATGTGAGTTCAGACCTCAGCCAGGGAAAAACCCCAGCACAGAAAACTGGGAAAAGAAATGCAGAGTGGGCAACCTCACAGACAGAAATTCCCAGGTACATGAAGCCATGGACTCCCACTTTCTCTCCATCTTTTGCCTTGTGAACTACCATTGGCATTTGCTTATTTTTGCCATCTGTTTCTGTTTCTTTCTATGTTAACAATGAGATGTGTATTTCTCAGAAGGCATTCTTAGTTCACTTGACATGGGAACATCTAAGTGCTATTCAAATGACTTGGAGACCAGAACAGAGACAAAGCTCATTGGATGCTATGATACTGCATGTCTCAGAACTGAGGACACATCAGCATTCAGAACCTGCTGCAGTAGGGTGTCTCTGGTCACAGCTACTCTTCTGAACTGTTGAAGAAACGTTCACTAAATGCTCAAGTTAGAACCCTATCTAGCATTATCTAATCCAGTCAATCTAATGGGGTCTGGATATGCACATTTTGGAAAATAGATGTTGGAAGATAACTTGCAGGATAGAACTCTTGCAAAAGCACACAACCATGTCAGCAATATGGTCAAATTTATGTTAAATTGTCATCCTGTATCTCATGGGTGATTTTCCTGTATAGCTCACACACAATGCACTCTCCCTTAGTCCACAGATCTAACCACAAACACTTGCTTTTATTCATGGAAAGTGTTTAAACAATACAAAATATATTTAAAACAAATGTATTAATATGCATATATACAGAAAAGCAGTAACAAGTACACATTAGAAAGAACTGCTTGTCCAATGCAAACAAACTCAGTCACATATAGGTAATTCCCTCCTACACACACATACACCCAAACAAGTTCAATCATATTCATTAACAAGAACATTCAAATATATTAAACCCATTTTACCTATCATCCTTGGTATCTATCGTAATTTCAATATAAAAGATATGTTTCAAACATCATTCAAATAAAACTCACAATGCTTACATAATAGTAACAATATAAATACATTAATATTCATTTAAGTGCTTCCTTCATTGTTAGAAATATTATAACTGCTTAACCAATGCATATCAAAACATTGCAAGCATTGTCTTACCTCCTGATGAGAACAGTAATCTCCATGCAAGTTTATTCACATAACAGTACATTTAGGAATTCATGAGTGCATTCAAGCACAAATGGCATATTCCCATTTGAAAGAGCTATGCTCACTATTTATGTGAATCATACATATGTGGAAACACATATGCAAAATACAGACACACATACACTCCACACACACATATGCACAAAATGCACCACACATACACAAAACACAAGCACACCACACACAAACTATTATACACACATATCACATACTACATAGAACACATAATACATATACCACCGACATGCAAATCACACAAACCATGCCACACATACTATTAATGTCACAAATACCACACATGCACACATATATCATACACATTTTCTTTCTCTCCTCTACATATGCCACATATTATATAACATACTAAACTCTGTGTAGATCACATAACAGAAACACATATGGTTAAACATGTATACCACACATAGAGGATACACACTTTTCACACATACCAAACACAATACAGACAAAATACACCCCCCACACATCCTAAACATATTACATGTATAGACACATTTCTTCCTACACATATCACATACACACCATAGAAAATGCATAAACAGGATGAATATATCCATAACCACACATACACACACATCCACACACAAACACACACGTGCACACACTACCATCACCACCACTCACAAAAACACACAGCTTTCATTGTACAAAACAGATAGCTTGATTCACTCTCCGCTCTTCTCCAAATCAGAGTCTTCATCATCCTCTCAAAACAGACACTGAATATGAAGAGCTATGAGAGAACATAGAATAAATGTCACATATAAAACAGATGCCAGGATTAAAACAAGTCTAGATGATCTGAGCCAATGTTTCACAGGAAACATAAGGCAGAGCACAGATCAACAGTGGTTTATCATGTGTACAAAAGAGGAAGAACTGTGGACAAGAACAGGAATAAATACCTAAGTCACCAGATATACAAATACATCTATAGAAACAGCATAAAAATCAGTGTCATGTATGAATATTTATATATCTGAATCTAGCCAGTGCAGAGTTAGAGAAATGTTTTCTGAAATGGTAGTCAACAAAAAGACTACAGCAAAGGTGACCAGTAGTAAAGAGTTTAATCCTACTTTGCTTCAAGCTCTCTCTTGCTCAAAGTATGTGTTACTTTTGGGCGTCAATAAAGTCAGCCATCACTCTGTCAGGAAACACTAGAACATCTGGAAGATTTTTATGGATGACATTTGGCAAATGTGCTTATCATAAGTGTTATAAGTGTTTCATCTCTCATGTTTGTATTGTGTATATATATATATATATATATATATATATATATATATATATATATAAAAGAATAATCCATAAATTGCTATATCCACATTTTAATGTATTGAGAAAGAAAGTAAACAAGATATCAACATATGCCCCATTCTTCTAAAGAAAACCTCAAATGTCATAATCTTAGGGCTTCAGTATTTGATGGAACTAAGATTGGATTTTTTTTTATTTTACAAACATTTATTTCTATAGGTCTATAGATTCTGACTCTAGGTTTTTATTACCCTAAAATTCTCTGATTTAAAATTTTGATAGCTTCTAAAATTCTACAACTATGGTTTTCAAATGTCAATATTATAAGAATTTGACATTTATAGCTTACAATTTGAAGCTCAAATCTCTTGATGAGAATGAGGTTGCTATATTATTCTCAGAAGCAGGCAAAATCTAAAAGGGACCAAAGTGACTGTACTAAATGATGAGGACAGAGATGCCACAAAAGGTAAAAACACCCTGTAGGGAAAAAAGCCCTAAGAGCATGCCACTTGTCTCTGAAGGTACTTTTTTCTGCCCATATTTGTCTTCAATTTTATTTTATGGTCCAAAGATTAAGAATATTTACTGCTACAATAAGAGTACCGTGGAGGCAGACCCAGGTGTTTATCCGAGCATCTAGTATAAATCCTGAATGCCTGAACAAAAAGCCTCTAATAAATTTAAGATTGAAGCAGCTGGGATCACTGTGACACAGTTTTCTTCTTTCTTTGCTAAGGCTTTCTTCGAACAAACTTCATCTGTTTCCTCTTTTTTCTGCATTCTTCCATATCATATCTTAACAGTTTAAATTTTCCATGTATATTACTAATGCTTACTAATCTAACACTAGTAATATAATATAGCAATACTTAGAAATCTAATGATTATTTTTCCCATTATACATAAAATGAAGCTGAGACTAAATATGAACAAAATCCCTTAAGGAGATAGAAAAAAAAATGGTGAACCTGAAATTTTTGGCTCCAACTTTAGAGCTTCCCAAATTCCATAGTCACCTTATACTGTCCTTAAAAACAATAAAAATATCAGCTCCACAAAACACTGAGAAATCTAAAACTCAGATATGGGACCACTGCTTTTTATTGCTCAATATAACTCTAAATACATTTTCTAAGTCAACACAATACTGGCTTTTCATACTCAATAGTTTATTTCCTTTTCTAGCCTTTTTCCTCCTCCTGAGAGTGCTGTACATGGCATGTGTTTATTTTTCAATTAAAGCAAATTAAACTTAATTTTGTTTTGAGAACTTTTTTTTTTTTTTAGAATTTCACAACCCACGTTGAGATAATTGAGACCCTGCTGATTCTGGAAGCAGTGTTTAGAGAGAGGAGGGCCTGATCTGACATAACCTTAAAGAATCCATCCTTAACCCCTCCCTGTCCTTTGTCCCACCAATTCCGTGTGGTTTCCTGCCACTGTCCTAGTCTAGATGTGCATCATCTGTTCAGTAGCTATACCACGACTGTGACCTGCAAAAGGACTAGCAAGGCTTTTCCTTTCCTTTCTCACACTCAACTCCCTGTCATTCTAAATTATAGATCTAAGTAAGTCAACAAGTCTCTTAGAGGTCAGCAAAAGCTGTCTAAATAGAAATTAGAAGGACATTCAGACTCTTTGAGTAGCTTACCTTTGTATTCATCCTGTAGCCTCAGCCTCTAGCATGCTATCTGGACACAATGAAACTTCTCTTCCTACTTTCATCTGGAATGCATCCAACTAGTTAGTAACCCACAAGGTCACAGAGATAGACCTCTTCTCTGCTCCTCTTCACATACAGGTATACTCTGGCTTCAGCACAGGTCACTTTGCACAATCTCAGACTGTACATCTGTCTGTTCTCACACTGTCAATTGCTTCAGATCAGAAAATCAACTCGACTAGTATAAAAATATTTCAGAATCAGACATGTAGTGGATCATCAGAAACATGTTTCAGAAAACATTAAAGAGAAGTGGGCAGTAATACAATAAACCACAGGAGGAGAAAGGAAAGTAGAAAGCAAGAAAGAGCAAGCAGAATAGTAACTTAAGGACAGCAACAAGCAAAGGGTCAGAGAGACAAGACAGAGACAGAAAAGGGAAAAGAAACTAAGCTTACATTGAATCAATATAACTTCTTTATTATCTTATGATAATTTTCTTAGTATGATCATAATTTTCAAAATAACGTAGATGATGAAAATTACCTAAAAACAAATTTATTACAAAGGCAATATTCAAATCTTTGCACAGAAGATAGAATTTTTACTATTTAGAGTTTTTTATATGTCACATAAAGTACTAATAATTATGAAATAAATAGAAATAATTGAAATTATAAGGTCAAATAATTCTGAGAACACTTTAATTAAGGATAATTAAATTTTCCTTTATTGCAGGACACAATGGTTATGCATATAATATAAGGATTCTCTCACATCTACTGTGCATTATTCTCAAAGTATTCAAAATCTCAATCAAAACAAAATAATACAATAGTGCCTAATGGAAAAAGACATGAGAATGTTATAGACGGAGAATAATTTTATAACTAGACATAAGGAATGGGTATTCTAGGCTTGGGGACTATGTGAAGAATGTGACCTTTGTCAATTCAGTCTTTGTTGTAATAGTATTAATTTTTTTCTTTGTGTATGTGTGTATGTGTGTGTTTGTGTGAGTGAGTGTGTGTGTGTGTGTGTGTGTGTGTGTGTGTGTGTGTGTGTGTGTGTGTGTGTGTGTGTGTTGTCAGAATTCATATGTATGCATGCTTTGGCACATGTGGAGTTCAGAAGACAACCTCAAGTGTGTGTTCACCTTTCACTGTGTTTGATACAATCTCTTGGTAATTTCTGCTATTTATTGGTGACCTTCAAAAAATTTTGTCTCTTATCATGACATAAAAACTTTATGATTATAGATGCATGTTGCACGAATAAAGGAAACTCAGGGCCAGATGTCTGGGAAATTTGGAGATATTAGAGAGAGCCAGCTTCCTCAGCCTGGCTCCTCCTGGCTCCTTCCGCCCTTCTGTCTTTCTATGCTTGCCTTAAATACTCTCTTCACTCAATTAAGGCATGGCCCACCACTGCCTGCCTTGGAGCCTGGAAATCCTTCTGTAAACTAAGGTGACCTGAACTCAGTTTGGACTAAGGGATAGGTCACCACTCCTGGGATACTTCCTGTGCTGGGATTAAAGAGATTAAATCACCACTCTCTGATCCTCCTAGACTGACTGTGGTATCGCGGAATGTATTATTATATCCGCACAGATGCATGCTACCACATTCAGCTTTATAATAGTTTGGTACATCTGAACATGGGTTCTAATTTTTGTATAGGTTGAATTTTATTCACACTTTGAATCATCCCCTTGTTTCTTGAATTCTTTAGTTCTCAAAACAGGGGAATAGCTATGTGGTGTTTTAAGAATATTAGCTTAGATCTAATATTTGATGGTCCTGGGATGAAGACACAAACTTTATTATGTTCATCATGTTATCCACCCTCATTTATTTCCAGGAGTTTGAATTTTTTTTTGTTCATCTTCAGGGCAACCCCTAGCCTTAAACTTTCTGAAAAACCAGAGAGACATACTTTTTGTCCTGAAGTTTCCTAGGCAAACATTTTATTTCCATAGGAACTATCTTGAATACAAAACACACTGTCTTAGTATTTCATCTTCTGATAGCAAATGTATGCCATGCATTCTGATGACAAAGGTGATGAAGTCACAGACTTACATTAGTATCTAGAATGTCTGCCCAGGGAACATTCAAGAGATAAGTTTAAACTTGCAGAGATTTCAATACAGTGGTTTAAATGACAATACAAGTTGAAAACAATGCTTTCAAGTCATTATTAAAGCATTGGTACTTCTTCAAATTGTAGGAAAGGACAATAAAGCAAAGCAGAAAAGAGTTACTTGGGGGAAGGTAGAAGTTGGAAAGCCAGGTGGCTTTCAGAGGCAGCCTAACTTTATCACATCCTTCCTGCTTCCTAAGTGACTTCCAAATGGTCCTATGAAGCTCAGCCTTTACTTTATAAGTGAGAATATGGAGGTCAGCAGAATGTAATTTAATCAAAATTCAAAATAAACAGAGAAAAGGCCTCCTGAGTCACCCATGACTCTCAAACTGTGGCATACAAAGGGCCCTCTCCTCAGGAAGTGGTTTTATTAATATAAAGGTGGTGCTACTTTGTTTTAATGGTCTGAGAACCACTCTTGTTCATTATAAATCACAAATCTCTTAGATAGTCACCAGTGTTTTATGACTATTTTTATTCAAGTCAATGGTGAGTTAAAAAAAAATTGTGTCTTTTAAATTTGACTTATGATGACTTATGAATGTAGATAAATACATTTATAAATTCTTCTCTGCTTTAGTTTTTCTTCTAACCTTCCATGGATTTCTCATTAATCCCATTAATCCTACTAATTAAAGCACTAATTACTCAAGTAATGCACACCCATTACTGAATATAAGAAAATACAGGGAAGCATCAAAGAAAAAATGAAATTCATTCAAAACACATTATCCAAAAATAGACACTAATGCATATGTGCACTTATCCAACAATCATACATTCTGTGATATTTTGCTTCTTATGCTTCTTTAATCACTCACCAAAAAGTAAGTCAATATGGAAAGGTCCTTTTTCCATAAAAGGGACTTTCCAAAAAAATACTGTTTATGAAGTATTTGCTGTGCATAAGACATATTCCCAAAGGTTTTCTGTATGGGATATTTTCTCCCACATCAAAACTTTATGGAAGGTCCTGGTGTTACTCTGTTGTATAAATGAAACTCCCTGTCATTCCATCTCCTGGTATATAAAGATATAAAGATACTCCTCAAATAGCACAATTAGTATTCAGAGTCTATAGTTTGTTTTATTTTAACTTTCTTTTGTCCTCAGAAGAAACATTTTTCTTAGACTTTTCACATCTAACTAACTTCTTTGAGAGGGATTGCCTTCTTACTACAGAAGCATTTATACCTTACCTCCCTTGTAAAACTTGGCATACTTGGGTGTGTCTTAATATTGTACATGTTGACTTGATAATGAATCTCCCTCCTCATTTCCTGTTGTTCAGTCCAGCTTATTTATCCTGGCCTCCTTACACAGGATCTTGCCTCAGAAGCATGGTCCAACCTCTGGGCTTTTACTCTGTCACTCACTTGCAGTTCCCTTGTATGCTTTTAAGAGTCAAGAAGATTTCACCTGGCTACCCCTATCTAGAATGCTCCCACCAGGGTGTGTATTCTATATCTGTACACCTGTACATCAGGCTATATTCTGAATCTCCCAAAACCTTTTTTCAAAAGTTAGCATTTCCCTTCTCTGTTTACACGAATAAACATGCCCTCTCTCATTATGCCATCTGTCCCACCCACCTTCCTTCTATAGTCATGTTCTATTTTTCTCTTTCCTATTACACTTATCAACATCTGACACACACTGTATTTTTGCTTGTTTATTTATGTAACAACTTTTCCCTTAAATAGAACATGTATTCCAAGATGTGTGTGTGGGTCTTGGTTGTGCTTGCTACTTTCACAGTTCTTAGAACAGTCATGAGAGGAGAAGATTGAGTGAGAAGAACAACAAAGAGAGAGAGAAAAAAGAGAATGGATATCTTGATAGAGGAAGCCAGTGTAGGATTGGATAGAGACTGAGTGTTAGGGAAATGTCCAAGAACTCGCAAGATATCCCTGGCTAGGTCTCCAACCAATAGTGGAGGGGGTGCGCAAACAGGACTTCCCCTATAATCAAATGAGTAACAACCCTGTGTCATCATAGAACCTACATCCAACAAAGAATAGAGATGGAGGCAGAGGCCCTTGGATGAGCACTGGTTCGAGCTGCTGGTCCATCTGAGAGCAGGGGAGGAGAGTCTATATGAGCAGGGGAATAGGAGTTATGAAGAAGGTTCCCAAGGTGATGGCTGGCTGGAGCTCCGGGGAGCTCATTGAATCAAGAACAGCCACTGGGGAACCAGAGGGAAAAGGAGCTAGGCCCTCCAAGAGTAGACAACTATTGATAGGCATGAGCAGCACCTCAAGGGTTGCGATTAGACTGTGTTCCAGTGCATGGGCTGACACCTTGGAACCCCTTCTCTGCAGAGGAACACATAACCCAGTCTTGACTTTGGGATGAAGAAATCGGACTCGCCTGGAGTGGATGTGCTAAACTAAGCTGACCTACCTTGGGATTTTTTGCCCTTTTGGGGGAGGAGAAGGGGAGACGTGGAGGAAGAAGGCTGAAGGCTAACTGGGAAAGATTGGGAGGAGGGAAGAGAGGGGAAGCAGGAGGATACATGGATTAAAAAAGGACATTTTTTATAAAAATTAATAAAATGAAGAGAAGACTTCTTGTATTATATATTTTTCTCTCATGTGTACAGGTATGCAGGCATACATATGAGTGTACATGCAAAACACAGATTATATTGCCAAAAATCTTCCTCAATTACTTCTACCTTTCTCATTGAAGTAGTTCTCAGCCTACTCAGAACTTGCTGACAGGGCTAACAGAGCCCCGGGAATGTAGATATGACCACGTCGATCTGGCATTTACATGGACCCTGGGAATCTGAAGTCCATTCCCACATTTGCCCAGATACACTATCCACTGACTTACTTTGCCAGCTCTGTTCTTTCAATTTAAAATGAAGCAAACACTGCCTGCTTGGGAGCCTGGAACTCCTTCTTTAAACTAAAATGACCTTGAACTCAGATTGAATTAAGGGCTTAGGTCACCACTTCCAGGATATTCCCTGTGCTGGGATTAAAGGAGTGAGTTACCACTGTGTGATCCTCCTAGACTGACTGTGTGTAGATCCCGCTGATATCTCCAAATGTTTTTATTATATTAATAAATATCCCCAACAAGCCCCATGTGTGTTGCATTTGCATTTCTACCACTACAGGGGAGTTTTGGTTTTCCCACACTGTTTGCCTGGGTAACATTTATTGCTGAAACAACTGACAGCACCAACATCAACATTAACAACAAAAGTAGAAACATTTTGATAATGCTACTTCTATCATCCTCATCATTATTTTTGTGTAGCAAGTAAAGCTTTGTTATATTACATCTTGATTTCTTTTTTTTTAAATTTTGCCTCATTTCTCTTGTAGTGTTTTGTTGAGATGTCTAAGCAAGCAGCCAACAGGAACAAACATAAACACTTCTTGTGCGTTAGATTGTAATTGTTGCATTTTCACACTAATAGAGCATTTTGTTTCTTTTGACTCATCTCCATTTCTCACTGTCTCCAATTCTAGATCTCTCTGGGTGGCTCCTTTCTTTCCTCTCAATGTATCTCCACATCTGCTTACTCTTCTTTTAAATGGAAAAGAAATATCTTCTTTCTGAAAATGCAGGTGTAGACAAACATGCTCTCCATTTTAAAGTTCTACTCATTTGCCTTCTAGTAGCAGGTGATCCTACAGTTAGTACTAGTTCAGTAATATGGAGAGGCAACTCTACTTGAGCATTTTCCAATATCACTACAGTTCTACTTTCAACTTGTTCTCAATTTATCCAACATCAATTGTCTTGAATTTATGTATGTGTATGCATAAATTAATAGAAAAAAGATACAGAGACAGAAAAATACCCATAGAAATATGTACAGTATCTTGCAACATCTGGCTGTTGAAATTCATGCTATCTCCACCCTATCATTTCTTGAGTTTCTTTTAACAGTGACAGTGAGATCATTGCGATCACAGGTGAGTTTGGAGTTAATGTTTCCATTAAAAGGAAATTTTGGCACTTAGCTCTTTCTCAGATTTAGAAAGTAGCTTATTCTATGATTGCTGGCCCTGGTTTCAGCAGAATTTGAACTTCCACAGTTAAGGTGCAAATAAACAGACTAAGCTAAGGTTTCCTGCAGAGGCATTGTGAAGTTAAATTACTATTTTAAGAGGCTATGAAATTGGCAGCAAGAACACACTGGAAGAGTGGAAGATATTCATGGTACTGACAGATAAAGAAGGGAAGGAAGTAAAATGCAGATTGTTAGCAAAGATTTAGGAAGCTCCTTCCAGCAGCCCCATTTATAACTTCTCATGGAACAAACATAGTGCATGCCTTCCTACTTTAGATACCTGAGTGATCAGAACTGAGGGCAATGTTTTATGACATAATGGTTGACGATTTGCCATGACTGACCATGCCCAAGACAATAGAGACCTAGTGGCAGGCACCAATCTCCACTACAAGAAGCCACCAAATTGCATGCATGGTTAGGCTGGAAGCTGTTACTATCTTGTCAATGCCTTAGGATAATACAAAGAGGAAGGGCAGTCCAGGTAAAGAACATCACATTTAATGTGCCATGATAGATAAGAGCTTGAGGTTCGATATTGTCACTTATTGAATATCTTACAGTGAATCACCTTCTTTTTAGACAAAATGTCATTGAGAGAATAGTTTTAAATTTTGCATACTGCAATCAAGGGGATTTGATAAAATAAATGACATTAATGGAGTGAAAAGGAATCATGAAGAAAAAGATAAACAGAGTACCCAGCTACTGTCAATCACCCATGCATTTGGGTAAACCTGATGGATGCACTAGCCTTTCATATTGGAAAATGAAATAGACAGGCACAGGGAGGGAGGTTATAGAGATTCAGGGTGCCTGAGCCAACTCAGGTTCTGTTAAAGAGAACGTTTCTATATACGAAATGAGACAAAAGAAAAATTAAACAGGGCTATACGGATGATGACTTTTAGCTTTCATATTCAGTGGCCTGTCTTCATCTACATTCTGACCCATAACAACAAAGAGAAATCCTGCTTTACTAACTCTGCACATTATTATGCTTTTTCTCCTAGTTTCTCAGTCTCTCCTATAACCTATGATGTCATATTACTATATTGTGGGATCCAGGGAGGGAGCTGGTTTATAAAAATAATTCTAAGAGTACCTTAGCAAGTCATGTCTAAAACATAAAAATAATCTATTTTGTGTATTGTTTTTCCAATTTGAAAACAAGCCTAAGAATTCTCATAACGCTCAATCTGATACATCAGGACATAGCAGTAATAAGAGCAAAAAATGGTTGTGACAATCTATCAGAAACAGTTTAAAACACATATTGAATCAACTTATTAAACACTATATTCCTTCCATACAAAGTTGCTAATGTTGTCCCCATTTACAGATGAGGAAACTGTCATGGGAACATTTCATAACCTGTCTAAGGTTGGAGAACCAGTAAGTGGTATCACAGGTATGCAGACTCCAGTAGCCCTCAAGCTTTCAATATCATTGCTTTCTAGTCACATAGAATTGGTTTCAAATCCTCCGTGCAACATCATTGGCTTAGTATTTGGTTTTCAATGGGCAACATTGTTACATACCTCAGTTTTCACTTCTTCAAAATGGGAGATTATTCTACCTACTATGTGCTTATAGATGATAAACAACAAGCAATCTATTGTATGTCTATTATAGTATAAGAAATATGAAACAAACAAGTAGTGTCATTTCAGCCATCCCTAAATATTTTGAGTGAAGAGACTGAACTCTGGATAAATACATTTTTTTTTCTCAATGCAAGAAAGAGTGGAGAAAATGGAGTAAAATGTTTCTGGCTTGCTAATATTTTCAGAAATTATTTGTAAAGCTTCACTTAATTTGAAGGACACTGTCCTGTTGATATGCACTCAGAATAAAATTATTTATAACTCTCTCAGCCCTCCCTAGTCTTAGCCATCTCTATAAAGGCACCTGATGACGACCACTTTCTCTGAAAGAGCCGTGTCTCCAAAATATGTCCCAGCAGCAAAACCACATTACCAGCGCTTGCCAGGTAATCGACTTTACAATCTGTCCTCTACATGCCTACACATACCAAAATGCTGATTTCCTTTTTTAAAATGGCTGCTGTTTGTCTAGATGTTTTTATAGTACTAGCAGGGCTCATTGTAGATGCTCGCCCTACAATATGCCTATAAATTCACAACTCATCTAATTCTATGAGAAATTTAGCTCACCCAGTACCATGTAAACAGCAACATGTTTGCACAAGGCTATGGTCTCAGTCACATTCTTAGAATGTTCTCCAAGATTTATTATAGGGCTTTTGGATACTCCAGGGATTCCCACAGATATCAAGCATTTTATTTACTTTTACAGATGGATAATTCTTAGAGTAGCAACTTGAGAAAATATCTTGTAATAGGGTGTGTCCTCTAAAATGCAATCATTGCAAGGTTAAGTATGGTACTTTCTTCCATCCAAATCAACTTCTAATCTGTAAACTGGCTATTCCACACAACCCACAGGATTTGTTCTTCCCCACTGGCTCATTTTCTAGGCCTCTGAAGTGCTAGATAAATTATATCTCAGAAAGCCTTTGGCATCTGTATTGGGTTAACCCTTACAAAGAGTTCTAGCTGTTCAGATGGGCCATTTACTTGGAGTCCCGCTGTTCCAAACTTTACAGTTTACACAAAAACAATTGCATCCTACTTTTGTTAATTGCCTTATGGATCTACCTCTCACCATTGGGGGGATACAGTTACTTAGTTATTCACAAGAGGATGCCAACATGCCTCTATACAGCCCTGCACCGAATGAGTATAGAATTTGTTAAGAATGATAGATTGTGTGCCTTCATCAGGCTTTCTCTTACTGTGTAGCAGTAGCAGGCAACACTGGTAATTGGCCAATGTTCACTTACTCACACCCAATCTTATTGAGTCTATTTTCCTCAAGGCCTCTTGCAATCTCCAAAAGAGAGTTCCCCTGGGAGACAAAAGCCCCTTTCACTGTCACATGAAAAAAATAATTTTACTTTTCCTTGGCCTCATTATTTTCTTAATTGCCTTCTTTGACCCCTCACTGGCAAGGTCTGTCTATGGATTTGTGGAAAACCTGTGTTGGGCTGCTGTGTTCCAAGGAGAGTGGGTTTCATGTTAACACTTAATCACTGTGATATTAAGAGTTGCACTCGTGACAGCAGTCTCACCATCTCTACCACTCAGCCAGCCGCCTGTCTTGAATCACAATCAGTGCTGTGAGATATGACTTCCTTTAGATTTACTCATCTCTGAGAGGATATCTAACTCTCATGATGAAGCACAGCCACCATGCATGTGTCTCTCTCTGCTTTTACAAGAACTTTGACATTCTGCATTTTCATACAGCCCCGCAATCTCTTCAGTGAGCTAAGCAACAGTATAGTCCTTCTAAATTTATAGAAGGCAAACCTCGAGAGAGAGAAAAATAGGCTCTTAAGGAGTCTTTATAGACATTGTGTGGGTAGAATTAGAATTAAGAACCTTATGTCTCTGTACTTGTATCTTATGACATTTTGAAGTAAATGAGATATAAAATAAAGAAGATATAGCCCCTGACTTCCAAAATCTTATAATTACTGTTCATCCTCATCACTATCTTTTCTGATATGTCTTTCTTTAGCCTCTCCCTCCCTCAGATTCTATGAGATTCTGAAATGGCAATTACCATTCCATTATGAATATTTTGGAATTTGCATATCTCTTGTTAGATGGCCTGCATTTATCATTCTGAACTAGCATATCTGCTCAACCATTTCATCCAAATGCTTTTGCAAAGAATATATTTGATAAATCTTTGCAGTTGAAACTGCAGCCAGGTTTCACTCTTTACCTCAGGTTTCAATATCTGCAACACACGTTCATTCTCTTTCCTCTTTTCCATCCATTTACTTTTGGCTTTTAAGTCCCAGCATTTCTAGAACGTGGTACTCTAAGCAGGACTGGAAATTAAGATGAACAGAACACAATGAAATGAATGACTACAAATGGGCTGATGTAAACATAACAGAGAGTACCTAATAGTGATCTTATGTCAATTTCCAGAATACCTTCTTTCTCAGACCTCAATCTTCCCAACTAAAAACGTGTCAAGAGAAATATGTCAAAACCTCTCACTCCCTTGTACAAGACCTTTTTGATATGGGCTTGTCTGTCTCTCCTGTTTCATCTCATGTCACACTCTACCTCATTTAATGCTTCATCCACACTAGGTATTTGCACATCCTTAGCCTTCTTAAACATCTCCCTACATAATGGCTCTATTTCTCTTTTTATTTAAATCCCAACATCAATATATTACTCAAGAAAGGCTTTTTATGACTAACTCATCTAATGGTATATCTGCTGCCGTCCTTTCTAGCATTGAGTCCCTAATTTCCTGTATGATATTTAATTTTATGTCCATTTGCTGTGGTTTTCTATTTGCTTACTCATTATTAGCCACCTCTTCCTCTGTATGTGAACTCCAATGAAATAGGACTGTGTTCATACAACATTCCTGAACTGTCTATACCTGAACTTTCAATTTCAATGACCACCAGCCACATACAGCTATGTAAATAAAAATGATAGACAAATAAATACTAAACGAAATCAAAACCTCAGTTCACCAGTAGTCAGTCCTCAAGCACATTTAGGAGTACAGTGGCTACCATATTGCTAGCAGTGAGAACATTTTTTTCTTATTACCCAAAGTTCTATTTGACAGAATTATTCTAAGGCAACATCTGCCAAGCAGAGGACATTCTGTTAATATCTATTGTTGCTGAAAATAAATAAGTCCTTTTTTCAATCCTAACCTAATACACATCCTCCTCAAAATTTTGTATCAGAACCCTAAAGGTGAAATGATGTAGAGAATATTCATAAACTATTGTTCAGTATGAGATGGTGCTTTTCAAAGAAATATCATTGGATTCTGGGCTCTTTTACACAAAGGAGAGTATTTTCAATGATATAATTATATTGACGTGTTTATATGATTAGAGCGTGTAAGGACCTAAGGACTAGAAAATAATCAGATTTTTTTCAGTTCTAGAGACTTATAGATAATGGGAACGCTTACAGTCAAAAGGAGAAAGCATCCCACAAATATCTCCAGATTTAACATCAGCTGCTTTGTGTCATACTTAACTCACTATTTGTATTAAAATTGAGACTTGGAAGACACATATTGCCTGTTACCAGAACAGTTTGATTCCAAACTATGGTGAAAGGTTTGGTTATTGAAAGGTTTGGTTATTTGTCTCTTCAGTGAAAGTCCTCAGAGAAAAAGACTATTTTATTACAAATCCAGAGATTCTACAACAGTTTCATAGCATAAGGTCCAAAAGATCCAACAGTATGCTCCAGCAATTTTTAGCATCCATTAAACAAGCAACTTCAATGGTGACCAGTGATGATGATTGTGTAGCAGAAGAGTAGAGATGTTCAAGCAAAGTTCAAACCCTTGCCCTACTGCTGAAAAGGAAACTGGCCAACAGAACCTTCAGTTACCTCTGTACAAGGTGTACATTTGCCTCACTGAGGGGATGGGGTATTAAAGGAGAGAATAAATCTAAAGGTCCTGGGACACAACAAGGAATATTGTCAAATTAGATATAACTAGCTGTCCACACCATCACCAGTATTCCTGAGTTGTTGGGATAAATAGCGGTGTAATTTGAAGCCCTACTTAGTTTTCTTTGAGTAAATAAGGACCAATTATTTGGGAGGGGGCACACCTGGCATAATGTTAACACTGAATCTGGCCTACAAAAGCCAGAGGTGATAGAACAATTTACTGTGTGCCCATCTTAAGGCATTTTATGAGAAATGTCCCTAAGAAGAACATATGTTGGTATGATCAAGAGAGACCTGACTCTGTGTGACTGACAAACAGAGCAAATAAAGACAAACTAAATAAATAGAGTTTTCAACAAAATTATAGCAAAATCCAGACAAAAGAGATTGGTTCTGAAATACGGTTTTAGGAAGACTTCTTCGAAGGATTTTCTGAGCCAGATGCTAAAATGTAACTAGGACTTATAGAAGGGAAAGATTATATTGAAAAACACTGGGGAGGAGTTCTTTGAAAATTATATTTGGTGACTCTTCCTCTTCCCATGCTTTTGTTCATACGGTTACCAGGAGTTCACTAACTTATTTGTTAAAGTTCAGATTTTAGGCCAGAGGACATAGGAAGAGAGAGATATTATGACTAACTGTAAGGGCCTGTTTTCATGATATGTACTAATGATGTCCTCTAAGGATCCAGGATAAGAAAGCGCATGCAAATCAGAACATATTTCCCCACACAATCCAGGGTCTTTGGGGGCAAAGACACTTTCAGAGCAATGGGACTTTTTGATCAATCGCATAAATTCTCTTGAAAGCACTAAGAAAGAGATGTCCCACTTGACTTGAACAAGAGAGGACATTTTTCCAGTCCCCACCTATGCTGCTACAGATATGTTCCCTGCAGCCTGAGCTGGGCCTTCTTAACTCGGCAGGGGGGCCCCAGAGCTGATTTGGAATAGCTGAGCTGTTTCTCCTTGGCTGAAATGGAGTCACAGCTCCCCCTTCTGGGAGCAAAAGTGCCATCTAGCTCCAGAAAAGACGAAGGTGGTGAGGTTGTCAAATGGCTTTATTGCAGATGGGCCTAAAATCCCCGTTTCTCAGTACTTCCCTGCACCCCAAAAAGAGCATCTAAAAGACTGATAACACATTTTTTTCAAGCAATCTGATTCAACTTCTAAAATACCTGTGACTCAAAAGATTTTCTATTTTCCTCTGCTTGAGTTTGTGAATCTCATTCCAGCAACAGTCCGTGAGCTGCCACAGTGTAGTTCCATTTCCTACAGAGGTTAAGAGTCTCATAGGAGGGAATGTAGCAGGAAGGGAAGATTTCTGGCCCTATATACACACTTGTGTGTTGATGCCTGCATATTCCTGCATATGCTCCTGTGCCTATACCATGAATATACAAAAGCAAAATTTTAATTAATGCAAATAAATTCGTTTTTCTAAATGCCATGGAAGATAAGTATATACTTTGCTCTCAAGACAGCAAAGCTTTCCTCAGAAAAGACTCAAGTATAGTCTAAATGCTCCACTGGGTTTTATGTACCAGTCATATAATCTTGAGTCTCCATGTACACGTAATTATCTGATGTCGTTGAAAAGAAAATCTATCTTATCTTTTTCTCTCATTCCACACACACCCCTTGTGTATACATGTGTGCATATGTGCTTAATGCTTTTTGTGAAGCAAGAAAAATGACTGAGACACTAGGCACTATCTCTCCTGGGTGAAGAAGCTTTGAAATGCACCTTTGAAACAAGTTCCAGAAAAAAAGACAAGCAGTTATCAAGGGTGGGAGTATGGTGAGCAGGTAAAATTAGAAAATGCTGTGACTTCTTAGAGTGAAAAGGACATAGATTTGGCTGAAAACAAGCCGAGTTCTAGTCCTGGGCATGCCACCAATTTGCTAGTGAACATTGGGGAATTGTCATTCTCTCTCTGAGCCAGAGTCTTGTCTATTTGCTCTTTAATATGCCTTTCAGTTCTGATCATTTATCCATTGAAAAGAGATAACAAGGGCCTTTATCAACATGAAGGCTCTTCCTCTGTTTGTAGCCCCTCCCTCAAGTGCACCAGAAAGCTGTGATCTAACCTGAGTTTTGTGAAGTCTACATACACTCTGGCCATGGCCTCCTGAATGCTTCAGCCTGAGAGATCAGCCCATAGCCAGAGAATGGTATGTGTACAAGTGCTTGCAGGTAGAGCAGTCACCCACCAGCTGGGGCAGGTTCCTACAAACACATACGTTTGCTTTTTATCTCTCCTCAGAAGATATAAATATTTATAAAAACGGGCATATATCTATTTTTCTTTACCTCCCAAGAGGCCTTTTCAGTGAGCCATTAGAAACACTGCATACCACCACCTCTGCCTTGTCTTCTAGCTTCACTGCTTACAAGCAGAATGGCTGCCATTTACCTTGAGAAAGTAACAGCTGCCTAGTCTGGAAGCCATGCTAACAGCAGTAAAACTCAGCATTTTTGCTGAGTAGGGCAAGCCTTTAAGAGGCAGCCGGGAATCAAATCAATGGCTGGCTCCAGAACCAAGGCCCAACTGTACCTGGGAAGGGTAGCCAAAGTATTTACCTACAAGCTCCTAAAAGGTAAAGGAAATAGGAAGAAGACCTTTAACTCAAATGGTCTTCCTGAGAGCTTTCTCAGGGACCCCTGCCCTTGGCAGTGTTTTAGAGCCAAGCATAAAGAGAGAGGTGCAAATCAGACAGCAGTTTAAGTTAACTAACACGGCAATTCTATCATGGATTCCCCATCCACAATTCCTCACAAATTGTAGGATCTCCCTTGGTCCTTACAAACATATATACCCACAAATATGTATCATCCCTCTCCCTTTTCTCGGTATCTTCATAACTTCCTAGAACCATGAAAAGCACAGCTTTTAGAAGAGAGTCAAAGGCTTCCAGAGCTTTCTTGAGATGGAGAAAGCAAAAATAATTTGTCCTGGGAAAGTACCCTATCAGTCTCCTGGCAAAGCACCCACAGCTGCTCTAAATTATATATATATATATTTTTCCAGGACCCTGTGCGACTGCAGTAGAGAAGCACATCCCCAGAGGGTGCTTACTCTTTTCCCCTGAAGAAATACAGGCAAACTTGCCCAGACTACCCCCTCAAAAGGTGTGTGTGTGTGTGTGTGTGTGTGTGTGTGTGTGTGTGTGTGTGTGTGTGTGTGTGTGCTGTGATTTCGACAGTGACACAGGGCGATCTCTCTAGCCCAGACTTGTCTTGCACTAGATAGGAGATCCTTACTTCCTTTGCACTCAGTACCCAGAATCTCCAAATTCCCATCAGAATCCTGGAGTCTGCCCAAGGTAGAATTTAAAGAAACAGCATCTCTTTTGCCTCGGGTTTTGGATATTTCTCCTTCATTTTAAACAGTGAGTACAAGTGTGCAACACGACCCCCATGGTTTGGATGAAATTTTCCTACAACTGTATCTACACCGGGCTAAATGAGGCACCTTCTATATTCCTATCATCTCCCCCAACAAGCCCAGAGCCCTGAGAGGAAGTCCACAGCGGGCTTCCCGGGCTACGTGATCTTGTAGTAAGAACCCCATTCCATCCGCCTGTTAGCTGAAGAGACCTAATTAAAAATACACAGACGCGCATACATGCAAAAACATACGTATACACACACACACACACACACACACACACACACACACACACACACACACACACACACGCCACACGCATCTAGCACAAATGACCAAATGACGCCGCACAGGCAAACACACACTAGCACCACATCAAGTTCCCACCATGGTACACACGACAGGAGCGCGCGGGGACAAACGCCACTTACTAAAACCAGTATTTAACCCTTGGAGTCCAAGCTATAGGGACAGTCTCCGGAACAGGAGAGGACTTGGCGGCTAGGGAAGCCTGACACGGGTGCTGGGGGGGCGGGGGGCGGGGGGAGGGGAGGCGCGGGCAGGGGCACCCCGACTGCGGTCCGGGGCGGATTCCACGAACAGAGGGGCTGTGGGGAGCTGCGCCCAGGGTCTCCTTACCTGGAGTCAATGTCCGTCTTTGGCGGAGAGCAGCGGAAGGACGCTTTTTATTCGGCTCGGTGGGAACTTGGAAGAGCCCTGCGTCCAGCTCGCATACCGGGCACGGCGCGGGGACTGCAGGCGTGGGGGTACCTGGCTTCTAGCAGCCTGGCTCATACTCAGCCGTAAAGTCCCCTTGGCTGGTCCCGAGGACAGGCATGAATCCTGGCTCCGGAAGGCTGCCACTACTCCCTCTGCCTCCGGCTCCCTGGCTCCCTCGCCCTCTCCTTCGCCTGCGCTCTTCTCCTCCTCCTGCCCCCCCTCGCCAGATCAGTTCGCAGTCGTGGGGACCCAGAGAGAGGCGGCTGGCGAATGGAGAGGGAAGTCCAAGTACGCCGCGGTCTCCGGGAGGGGAGCAGCGGAGGCTGGGCTAGGCAGGAGGAGGGACTTCGCCGGCGACGGAGGAAAATGAATGGGGGAGCCGCTGCCTGGGGGCGGGAAGGGAGGAGCCTAGCGGCCGGGTGGCTTCCTAGGAGTGTTTTGTACATCTTTAGGTGGAGGAGGAAAAGAAGGGAGAGAAGTGTTGCCTCCAGAGAGAGAGGCTGCTTGGGTGGGCCTAGGACTAGCCACTGGGAAAGTCTCATGGGTCTGGGGACAGCGCGGCAAGTCTTTGTATAGGAGCACCCAAAGGGACCATGTGTGCGCAAATCCTGAATCCTGATTCTAGCTGAAACGGGTCTGTAGCTGAGTGATGTGTGAGCGTCTGGCTGTTCTTGATTATGCGGGAGCTTGGAATTGTTGCGTGTACATACCTGAGTGTCGGTTTTATCTGGGATGACGCATGTCTGAGTCCAGTTGTGTGTCTGTATTTCCCTGTGACTATTAGAGATTGTTTTCTTGTGCAAGCTAGAGAACATTTAAGCTTCCAGAATTAAGCATGCATGCTCTTTCTTACATGGAAAGGATGTCAGAGTGGGAACTCAGAGAGAATGCAAAGTTCTCTAGGGACTTCCAGAGACAGAGAAAATGCCAGGATATCCTGGCTAAAACAAGAATACAGGTAGCGGGATTATTCCCTCGATTTAGCCTGCGTTGCAGGTGAACCTCTTCCTGAAACAAAACAGAAGGAAGGCCCTCCTAAGGTCTAAATCCCCAAAGAGTATGCATTCTGTATATTTTGCTTACTTCACTCGAGGCTTAAATTACACTAGAAGTGCTGATTCCTACTCTCTTGAAGATTTGTGCAGGATGGAAAGCTTGGGTGAAGCTATCAGAGAGAGAAGCGGGAAGCCATAAGAAAAACACTGGACATTGTAAAGAAATCCAGATTCAGTAAAACGTGTGTTTAGTGTTAACCAGAATCCTGTCTGTGTGCGATCTTGGCCAAGTTACTTTAGCCTTCTCACTTGTTTAAGATGAGGCAATTTGCACTCTAATGGGTTTTTGTGAAATTGAAAATAATACACACATATATATGAATGTAAATGTATATTAGAGAAAAATTCATCCTGTGTAGATAATGCACAATGCATATTATGCACTGCTCTGACTCCAATTGTTATTAATGTATCTATTACCCAAAAGGGGGCAAGAAAGAGATAGTCAGCATAAAATACTAGAAGGAACTAGAAAACAGTGACTAACTGAACTATGTGTTTTGAAGAAAAAACGGAAGAAAAATTCTTGAATGCCAGGCTACAAACTTGAGGGTGGGGGGGGGGAATGTCATAACTAACAGAGAACAGCAGAACCCATGACCATTTCTTCTGTAATCTAAATGAGAGTGGGTCAGTACCACGGACAGCTCCCTGGCCCCTGACCAGATGGGTGATTTCTTCTTCTGACTGATGGAAACTTCTCTTTTTCTTGGGCAACAGCTTTGTTCTTCCCTTGGCTTCTGGCCTGAGTTGGGATCCTTGTCAGTGGATCTTGGAAGGATTACAATTCTGAAGAAGTACATTCACCACACACCTGCTCCCCCCATTTATATTTACATCAAGGCCCAGCCCTTATCTCCTATCTTCTCCCTTCATTCTTTGTTTCTAGGCCTCTCTCTTGGTCTATCTATATCACACTACTTCCTAATTATTTGTCCCCTATTTGTCCCACACTCTCTTTTGCTCTGTCACCCCCATCTGGATGCAGCCTCCTTGAAAAAATACCAACAACAGTTGGTGAGGCAGTCCAGAAATCAGTCCAAAACAACCTAGTCAGATAAAGACCAAGATAAATTCATTCCTCTTCCTATCTCTTCCCTCATAGTTAGTCTCTTATGATATAATTCAGTCAAATAGGACAGTTAATAGCATAAAATGTCCTGTTTTTATTCATCATCCAACACAGTCAATAGTTCACTCAGAAACATACAACATTTTCTAGTTCTAAATGTTGTGGCATAGAAAGAGAAAGGGAGAAATTGTTGAAGTCTTTCCACACACTAACCTTCCTTTGAAATATTCCCTATATAAGTCTCCAAATGCTACATAATGGGCCAAGGCTATGATTCAGTTCTTAGGGTGCTTTTTACACATGCACAAAGCCCCACGTTTGCTCTTTAGCACAGCCTTAATTAACTAGGTGTGGTAGCATGTGCCTAAAATATCAGTACTGGGAAGTTGAAGATAGAACAATTAGAAGTTCAAAATTATTCTTAGCTATAGTGAGATTTAGGCCAGTCTGAGATACATGACACACTACCTCCAAAAAGTAAAAACTAAAGCAAAAAAATGCTGAGCCATATAAGAGAAATAATACTATCCTAGGTTTATATAAGAGGGGACTAAGCCTCTTGACTCATGGGTAACATACTTAGATGTACCATTATTTGATGAAGCCCAAAGTTTCACACTTATGTCCAAGTCTAAAACATTTATAGTGTCTCCAGAAAATAATGATGCAACCCTGGGATGACTGGAAGACTTTAGAATTTAATGGAGCACTGTACCCAACATAAATACAAACCTAAATAACTGGAATTCCTCCCCTATTGATAGCAATGGAAAATTTAGTAGCAGCTGTCACCGGAGGAGGAAGTGGAGATGGAAGGACACATTAGAGGCTTACCAAAACTTCAGTGGTTCTGAGTTTTGAATAACACCTCAAACTTTCTGGTACTTACCTCATTTGCATTTGACTCTGTTTAGCTGTCCCATTTCCATGAGGCAAGGCTGAGGGGTCATTGAAAACTGTCTCCAAAGAGTTATTGGACATCAGGAAAGTTCCTAGTGCAAAGCATTCCTAATGACTTATGGAGAAAGCAATCAGAACCATATGGATCACATTTCTGCTGAAATACACACTGGTGGGAAAAGGTTTAGAGGCCAAAAATATACTTCTTTTTTTTTTTTTCTTTGCCAAAGAAAGAACATTTAAGGAAGCTTGAGATATGTGAGAAATGTCTTGTTCTTTCTTTGGGGTGGGTGTTGGTGAGCAGCTGCTTGCTATTTTCACAGAATTTACAAAAAGCTTTGTGACAGAAGAGTTTCCAACAAATTAAGGTAGACTTGAGTGAGAACTTACTATCTGTGGGCCTTGAGGTGATTCTTATAAAAAGACCTTGATCAAGGATATTTACTCAGGAAATACAATTGTGAATCATCTCATTTGTATTGTGCTGGAATAGATAATGTGTGTAAGACTCGGCTTATTTTGAGAGCATCACATTGCTACTGACTCTGTGTTGTGGGAAGACAAAAATGTTTATGAAAATGTCCTGAACATTTGATAAAATTTTTCTAAATCCTTCTTTGCCAGTCACATTCACTGATGTCTGTCCCCAGATATTTTGTAACCTTCTTTCCCACCTACTCAAGTTGCCTCAGAGAAATTAAAATAAATAAATAAATGAATGAATAAATAAAGCAACAAGAAAAACAACTAAGAAAAAAAAAACTTTTGATTCAAAAAATACTAAGGGCTAGAGGTACAGATAAATTTTCAGAATAAAATGGAGACCCTGGTTTCTTCTTGTTAAATAAAGACAAGATTATCTCCTATTTGTTCAAGATGTTAAACCACCTGCTGCAACCTCCAAGGCTTAAATTCACCATGGTTGTTGGACCTCAGAAGAGTTACAAAATCCCTTAATCTTGGGTTCTTTGAGTTCAAAGATGCCTGAACATCTGTAGGAAGAAGCATGAATTTCTTGAGGGGCTATGGAAAGTGAAGTCGTGTGAATGACTTAAAGATGAGTGATGACCTGACTTCTATCTTCCAAGAGTGTGTAGTCCTATTAAGGCCAAACTAGAGTCAAATAATTACAGAGCATCAAAGGATACAGTCATGATCCTCAGAGTCCTTATAATATTTTGGAAAAGCTCATAGAGAAATATTTGTTACTCTATCAGACTTAGTGTATTGCAGATCTAGAATAAAACAGCAAGAGCTGGATTTATTATACCTTGAAAGCAGTTGAAAGAGCAGAAATTAATATTTACTAGTTTAACATATACTTATTTATTTTTGTATGTGGAGAGTATATATGCCTCTCTGTGTGTGTGTGTGTGTTTTTGTGTGTGTGTGTGTGTGTATGTGTGTGTGTGTGTGTGTGTGTGGTGTGAACACACCATAACCACATGCATATATATCAGAGGACAATTTTGAGGGGGAGACATGAACACATGGGTACAAGGGATCAAACTCATCCAGGTATTTAAGATAAGCAGCAGCAAGCATTTTGACCCATTAGACCCTCTCTCTCTCTCTCTCTCTCTCTCTCTCTCTCTCTCTCTCTCTCTCTCTCTCTCTCTCTGTATATATATATATATATATATATATATATATATATATATATATATATATACATCTGTATACTTCATGCATGCATCTGTATACTTCAATGTGTGCGCATGTCTGTATGTGTGGTTCTATATTTGGGATTTCATATATAAGTGTGATTTACATTCATATGTATGTAGGTTTGTAGAAAGCATGGAATTCATACTACACGATATCTTTCATCATTCCCCACCTTATTTGCTGAGGTACTTCTCTCAGCTCAACCCAGAGCTCACTAATATACCAACTTGTGATAACTACCTTGGTCTGGAAACCCCATATATTCATCTCTGAGCTCTGGACTTACAGGTGAGGCAATGAAGTCACTGACTTTTACATAGGCTTGGGAAATCTGCATTGCCCTCATGCTTGCTAGGCAAACATTTTGACAACTGAGCTATGTTGCCAGCCTGGAACTAATATGTATTAATCTATATAGGTCAGAAGAACTTAAACCTTGACTCTTTATCACTAAAGATTAAATCAACAACTGCTCACTAAACAAAATTTCTATACCATGTGTCCTTTGTTTCTCTTTTTCCCATCAAATCTCCCCTTCTGATTCTCATCTCATCTAAACCTTCTGGAGGCTGAGGCTGGTGGCGGTTGTACTTAAAATAAAATAACCATCTATTACTGTACCTATGCAAAACCTGGTATGATTTCTATTTGCACACTTAAGTCTGAGCTGATAAACTCAGATTTCAGCATCCTCCACTATTGGGCCTCTGTATTATTTACATTCATTGTATGCCTAGTTATCAAACCACTTTGCCTATGATAGCAGATATGACCTGCTCAATGATGATCCACTCTGAACTTATTTCTGTACATAATAATCATGCTAGTCCCCCAATGTCACTGATTTTGTTCCCAGCCCTGATATGGCTCAACAAGGACATATAATCTCCTCTAAATTATGCAGTTCACTACTAGCTGCCCTAAGATAAAGAGAGATTTAACATATAATGTATAAGACTGCACATGATCTAAATCAACTTTCTCTCTTTCTAATATGATATACCAACCTCTCAACTCCAACTATACTGACACTTTTTCAGGACCTATAATTTATCTACTTTCTACTTGCCTTTGGGTTATACCTAATCTTTTTGTTGCAACCAAATACTTCATGCCCTTCAAATATCATTGTAATATCACTTTATACCCATGGCAGAGGGTATCCACTTTCTCATAACACTTACTGTCTCCATCATAACTGTAATTCAGTAATTATCAATGACATTATCCATCTAATGTATATTTCCTAAACTGAATTCAATGGCATAAAAAGAGGTTTATAATGAAAGCTTAGCACACAAACACACAAGGAACAGCACCAATAACTGTTCTCTGACCTTCACAAACATTAATTAATTTAACTCTTCAAATCAGTCTATGATGTGGCTATTGCTGTTATGGTCATTATCCCATTTTCAGGTTAAGAAAATTTGATAAAATTGGAAAGAATTACAATTGGCAAGAATTACAATAACAGAAGTGGAATTTAAACTTGGAGCACCCTTCTATAGAGGCCAAACATAAGGTCATGTGCTACCTGCCATTTCTCATGGAAGAATTCCACTGCATATTTATTCGCCATACAGCTCTTTCTAGTTCATTGAGTCCTTATGTGTATACTGTCTCTTCCAATTCTCTAATACTACTTGCTTTTAATAAAGCCTATTTGAATATGGCAATCTTCTTGGTAGTGTTCTAGATATCAGAAAATGTATATTCATATTCTAGATCTTTGCTGACACATACTGATTCACTGAGGAGGAATTACTCTGTATGTTGGTTTCCTATGAGGTTTTCAATATGTAATAATGGATATTGTGGGGCATAAGTGCATGGACCCAAGTTTTGCTATATATAACTACCTCTACATCTTTTTTCCTCTCCCCATCTCATGAGGCTAAACTTCTGTCTTCCTAAACCAGCAGCCTGCTCAATCCTTTGTGCTAGTTACATAAAATTCTAAAATAAAAGAAGCATGAGAACATGATCATGTTGATGAATACTCAAGGAATATCCCTATTGTAAACTGTTTTAATACCCTACTTTTATTGGTAATTCAGTAGGCATAAGGCATTTTAAAAGCTCATTGTTTATCATTTGCCTTCTGTAACCTTACTTTTTTGCAGTAATTCAAAGTGAAGGTGGATACAGCAGGTAGCCCCTCTTTACAAGGTTGAAAATGCCATTTTAATTCTGGAGAATTACTTCTGCAACACTTTGTAATGAGAGACCCTCATTTGATCTGAATATTCACTGAACACACTGCTTTTCTCTCTATTCTTCTACCCTTGTGGTTTAATCAATTGTACCTCTCTCCTCTTAGCTCCTCCCTTGAGTCTGTCTGTCCTCTCCCCCAATTCTCTCTCTCTCTCTCTCTCTCTCTCTCTCTCTCTCTCTCTCTCTCTCTCTCTCTCTCTCTCTCTCTCTCTCTCTCTCCCTCCCTCTTCCCCCCCTCTCTCTGGGGTGGTCTACCAGGGGGAGCTCACCATAGGTTATTTTTAGTTTTTTACTGCCTCAAGGCCTTTTCCTTCACTTTCTAAAGGGCTCTCATTTTCCCTTTTGAGAAACCTCATTTCTAAATTTTTCACTTCATACATTACACCTTCCTCTGAATCTAAGGTGTGTGGGCAAGACCAGCAAGGCACAACACCTGACTTTGGCTGTTTTGTAAAAGATCTTGGTACAGTTCCCTCTGATCAGACAGCTCTAGAATGTTTGTTCAATTCTTTATTCTTTACTTAATAGTTCCCTAAAATGAAGTAGTGAAACCAGTAAGAAGGTTCAGTAGGTAAAGGGGCTTGTCATGAAACTTGACAAGTTAGGTAATCAGCACCCACATACTGGAAATAGAGAGCTGACTCTTGAAAGTTATCCTCTGAAACACACACACACACACACACACACACACACACACACACACACACACACACACTTATGTATGTGTGCTATGATGTACTTACACACATTATTAAAAATAAATAAAGTTAAAAACTAATAAAATAAAATAACGATATGCATAATTATTAGCTAGTAACCAAGCCTGGAATTCTGTCAATCAGTTTTAATGTCACACAGAGAATTTTGCTGGGTATGAAGGAAGACAGTGTAATGATCCATATATTTTCAAAGTCATAATGACTTTGCTAGTGGTTTTATTTGAATTTGTATAAGTTGCTACCAAGCATTTCCTAGTAGATACTGTTAACTCAAATAATTGATTTTAGATAAATTATCTGACTTACAGAGACTAGAAGTATAACTGCCACCAGTAAAGAAATAAACTATAAGCCAAATGAATAATAGCTAATCAGATTCTGCCTCTGCTAAACGCTTCACCAGATAAGACTGGTTTATCTGTTATTCTGGCCCTGTTTCCAACCTTCATAGTAGGCAGTACTCTACAATGACTTCTAGTAAAAGCTGATATTATATAATTCCCTCTCCTAACAGTGTGGTTGCAATCATTATAAGTAATGAAGTACCAGTATTGAAATTGCTGGTTTGTATGGTGAATGGGGTGGTCCTGGTAATGCATAATAAGTTTTATGCAAAGAGTTTTCTCAGGATAGTTGCAAAGAAAAGGCCTGAATAATCCACTCTAGATAATTTGAAAGAAATTAGCAGCCACCTAGATTCTGAACTGTCTATGAAGACTACAAGAAAAAATGAATAGCACCTAGATATTGGCATGTATCTCTAGATGATAGTGCACAAGGAAATGAAAACTTATTTCTACAAACACACACACAGACACACACACACATACACACACACACACAGTCAAAACATTTGACCTTTGCCCACCAATGCTCACTGAATGTCTTTAAAGCACAGAAGTAGGATACTAGAGATGTTTACCTGTTTCTTTGTGCCACCTGTATACCATGAGAGTGTCTCATCTAAAATTCTGACCAAACAGCTAGAACTAATTTAAATGTTAAGTAAAACCACATTACTAATGCTACTGTGGTTACTTTCAGTTGCCATTTGCCCCATGCCTGTGATGTTCCAGAGAATTTTCTAAGTGCTTCACAAATATTGATTAATTACATTAACTAGTTTGCCCAAATAGAAATTTAAAACCTCCACAGTTTCTGATGCTAGTAACATATTATCAAAATTACCATTAATGAAAAAACCTGAGAGGTAAAATGATTTTCTTAAGAATACATGGCAAAGAAGAGCTGAATTGTGGCTACACCCACAGGCCCAGAGAAGCTAAATAAGAAGAAGGCCCCAATGGGGGGGAGGTGCATGAAGGGGAAATAGAATGGGCATTGCAGTAGATGTGGGGAGACACCTGGAAGGGAGAATGGAGATAGGAACAAAAGGGATCAGAAGGATGTCAGAAGGGGGGGAGTAGAGGGAGTGAGTACTGGAAGAGACAACTGGAATTTGGGCACATCTCTGGGATGAGCTAGAAACATAGAGCAATGGAAATTCACAGAAATCTAAGAGAGTGCCTATATCTAAGACTCCTAGCAATAGGGATTGAGAACCAGTCACCTACTGTAATCAGGTAAGACTTCCAGTGGAGTTACTAGCACATAATTCCAGCCACAAACTCTTTTACCTAGGATTTTCAATGCATACAAGGTGTGCTTGTATAAAAAAAGATGGCATAGAAATTTTATAGTGACCAACTAATGACTGGCACAGCTGGAGATCCAAACCCTGAGGTTTGGATCCCTTCAATACTTGTAGACTGATCCCTACCTCAACTGTAATATGGAAGGGGATAGAAAGGATTATAGGAGCCAATGTCAATGGCACCAAAAGAAAACCCACAAACCAACTAACCAGAGCTCATAAGGGACCACAGAGACTGAACCCACAACCAACCAGCCTGCATGAGAATAACCTAGGCCCTTTGCACATATATTAAAGTTGTGTAACTTTGTCTTCTTGTGGGACAGTGGAAGCAGTGACAGTCTCTGACTCATCTGTCTGTTTTTGTACCCATTTTTTTTTTTAGGGGTTTGCTCCATTCAGCTTTAACAGCAGAGGAGCTACCTAGTCTCACTGAAACTTGATATACCATGGTTGGTTGTTATCCATGGAAGGCCTGCCTATATTTGAAACTGTGCAGTAGTGGGTGTCCTGCCAGCTGGAGAGTAACTAGTATAAGAGAAGGGAGGAGAAACTTTGGTGATATGGATAAACAAAAAATAAATAAATAAACAAACTCACAAACAAAAAATATATGTCTAGAAAAAGCTGAATTAGGGTTTGAAATCCAATGGTGGTAATGTTGTTCCTACTTGCTTTGTTCTGAGCTCGGCACCATTGTGGAATCTAAAGCAGTTTGTGACAGGATGTCAAGCAAGCCTCATCTATCTGAGTCCAGAGTGACATCTTTCTGGCACAGAAAGTTCACTTAACATCTACAGGCTCACTGCTTGAGAAAGGATGGTTTATTTGTTGCTTTATAAACTTTTAATGCTGTTTATAATAAACCTCCCTAGAAATTAGCTTGAGTTTACCTGGTTAATCTTTGTTCTTTGCATCACATGTTCATAGATTTATTTTTCAATATCTCTTGCTGTTTCTTGTTCATCACTCACCTGCAGCAGCTATTGCCAATTGATTATGGCGTTCTCTCTTGCAACATCCCCTGCTGCACTTCTTATCACAGACATCAAGCCACATCCTCAAATCAAATACATCTGGTACAGGAGGCAAAGCCTAGAGGCACTCCTTGTGTTCTCTCCCTCTAACACAGGTAAAGGTCCTCATAGATTTTAGAGATAAAAGCATGTTTGGCCAATGGCATAATTAAATAGAAAATTGTATGTACCTTGCAAATTAAGCTTGTCTTTACCCTTCTATTACAGCATTTGAGTGATCAAAAGCTCACATCTTTCTCTGTTTTATTGCAAATGTCAGCACAGAAAATTGTTTAGAGAATGTGAGTCCCTGCTTCAACTGTATAAAATGTAATGTTTATGGACCTGAGATATAGTTAAGAATGTAAAAATTATTTTTCAGTAATATGGGAGAACTAAAGACTTTACTTGGTACACATATCCCCAGAAACAAATGAACAAATCACTGTCTGTTTTATTTAATAACAAAAGGCTAAACAAAGCCATGGAAAATGCATTTAGTCATAGCTTGTCTCTGCTCAAAAACTTTTGCTTATATTAGACCTTGCTGATAATAACACTGTTAAATACACAGATCCCAGTAATCTGAGCCATCTACTTCTGCACTCAGTCATTTGGAAAATAACTACACACTCCAAAGGGCTATAAAAATCTCAAAATTTTAGAGGGAATAGTTAGTCAAAATTGCCATGTCAAATTAGAACCACTTTTCTTGTAAATTAGCATAAACAAGTATTAAACAAGTTAAAAACAAATTAAAGAAGTTTTTAAAAAGCAAATGGAGATAGAGGAACAAGAGAAGCAGGAAGAAAAAGGATAGGTGAGGAGTAGATGAATATGAAGACTACATAATAATGACAAGGACAAGATGAAGAGGAAAAGGAGGAAGAGGAGGTGGGAAAGAGAAAATTTATTGGTCCGTGTATCTAAAAATATGATAGTTGAGCATCCTTCAGGCTCTAATCTGTGTCACAAGCAATCATCTTGCTTCTGTCAATTCTCTGCTTCAGTTGAGCTGACCATCAGGTAGACTTTGTCCATCAAAGGTTTAAGTGCCAGCAGTAACCAGTTCTACTATATGTACTATATAAGGTTGTGTTAAATTGGTTGTGAAAGATTTGTATGTCTATCCATAATTCCCGCCATGGTCTATGGATGTTACCAGCCTAGAGAACAACCAGGTGGTCTAAGGCACCCATTCTCTTGAACAAATTTGAGATTCTATTTTCATAAATATGAAGGAATAAAGGCTATGAAAGCATCAGATGTCTACATCACCAGACCCTTTGACCCTAAACAAATTCATCTATGAATCATGTCTAGGCAAGCTCTAAAACAAATAATTTAAAATTTTAAATATATGTTTTTCATTATGTAAAATATGGTACAGAAAGCTAAAATGGTCAGTTTTATATGTTTCCGTGTGATTATCAGTAATTGCTAAATACGATACTTCTGTATCAATATAGAAATGATGTTTTCCTTAGTTTATTTAGGGTTGTTTTCTAATTCTAGAAGGTTCATTTTATTTCACTTTCAAATTTTAAAATTGTTTGACAATTTCATGCATTTATAAAGGGAATTTTAGCCATTTTTCAACCATTTCTTCTCCTTCAGTCTCCCACATTCTTCCTATGGCAACCTTCTTTTTGATCAATCTGTCTCGTCCTTTCGTGTCTTCTTTCTGGTCTTTGCCCCCACAGAATCTTGTGGTAAAGTTGCAGAAGAAAATGGCACACCTAACCCTAACTGCTAATCCTTCTGGGGATAGGGCCCCTCCCCCACACATGAAGGAATGTTGTTGGGTCTGATCCTGCAGAAGTCATGTGTAGATATCCACAGCTGCGGAGAGTTGATAAGTGCAGCAGCATGGTGTGTCTAGAAGATGTCTTTTTTTTCTTTTGTTTTCTTTTCTTTTTTTTTTTTTTTGCTACTGATCTTCTCACCCTCAACTATGTATTATTTCTGTCTCCTGTTCCAGTTTCCCGAGTCTTGAAGATTATTTTATAGATATCCCTAGAAGAGCCAAATATTTCACCATCACCTATTGTTCACATGTTGGATATTTATAGGTTTCTTCATTGGTGATTGGCTTCTTCAACAAGAAACTTCTCTTACTAAGGCCATAAGTAGCACTAATCTTCAGGTACCAACAAGAGAAATTAGAGGGCTCTTTAATAATGTGACTATTTAACAGAACAGTAATAATAGGTTACAAAATATTTATCAAAAAAATTCTTATATGCTGCTGAACCTTATACATTTTATTACAAAATGGCTGTAGTAAATCTTGAATAGCTTAGTGATTTATTAAACATTGCAGTAGACAGTAAAAGTTGATTTTATTTTTCAGCTATACATGCCCAGACTTACAAACACCATGAAAGATGAAATAAAGTGAATATGAATAAAGAAAGGGGAATTTTGAAATGCTATTTTTAATTACTGGGGTTTTTTTCTGTCTCAAGTAGACTACAGAGTATATTTAAAATGAATGCTTATATTGAAAGCACCAAGAAATCAGTTTGTAAATGAGCTACATATGCTATTTTTCCATTCTTTGATTTCTGTTAGTAATTTGAATATTACGGTTTATTTAGTGCACATTGAGGACTATTTCTAATCAGTAAGTGGAAACACATATGAGGTCAATATATATAAGAAAATAATGTGATAATTCATCAGAGACCCATGTCTGTAATGTGGGCATTCTATTCTTTCAATAGTATAGACTCTTTGATATTTATTTTATGTAGGGACATGACTGTGGTTCCAACACATTCAATCTAATATGATTTTGAATATTTCAGTGAAGTCATCTTTTCATGATATTAATGTTCAAATGAATAAAATAGCATGTCCTCTTATGTTATTGGGAGTCACCTAATCAATGGAAAAATCTTCAGAGATCATAAGGGCTGATCTTACCTCTACTCTTTATGTGTAAGTAATAACTTTTATTGCTTGTTTAATTTCAGTTCTAAGTGAGAAGTCAGCTTTGTCTTGCCTTTAGAATTAAACAATGTATATCTTTTTATCTCATCTTCTAAGTTCAGACTGGTCCTAAATTATCATTTCTCTAGGTTTTGACTTCTAAGTTTTTTAGACTCTTCAGGATTCTCAGTCACCATAATTATGTAATTTAATTCCTTATCATCTGTCTACTATTATCTATCTATCTATCTATCTATCTATCTATCTATCATCTATCTATCTTATATATCCATTATCTATCCATTTATCTACTATCTAGCATCTATGCATATACAATCTATCATTTTTTGATGTGAGAATGCCTTTCTATATGCTGTGAACATCAGTCTTTAATTAAAGGAGCTGTTTTGGGCCATGACAGGTACCATAGAAGAAGTAGGAGGAGAAATCAGAGCATAGGTAGGAGAAGCAGGGCAGAGTCAGGCAGATCAAGCAAGCCGCCAAAGGAGCAACATGTAAAGAACACAGGTGTGCCATGGACCACGTGGCAGATCAGATTAATAAAAATGGGATAAGATATAAGAGCTAGCTAGCAATGTGCCTGAGCAATAGGCCAAACAGCATAAAGTTAATATAAGTGTCTGAGTCATTACTGGGGGCCTGAGTAACAGTGACAGGCTACTAAGGGGTCTGGTGTGGCAGGACTGTAGGTCTGGGCCTCTGGCCGCCTGGGACCAAGAAACTCCACTACAACAGATGGCGCCCAAAGTGGAGCGATTATCCACTTAAAGCCCGAGAAAGATTAGAAAAGGTTCTAGATCACAGAAACTGAGTCAAGGCAGCTTCCAAATTGTGTATACGAAGCGGGTCATTATACAAAGAAAGTGTGGCATCCAAGTCACATTCAAAATGGCGCAGGCAGACTGGTGGCAGGCAGTGTAAGCTACAATCAGGTCGGATCCTGAAATCTCACAGAAGACTCAATAGCATGTGATTTATTTTCAATTTCTGTTTATTTTGAACAAAAAGGAAACAAAGACGGTTTCTTAGTAGCAGCATTTTCTAGGGTGTGCTCTCTTTGCTTACCACAAACAGAGATGTGATCTCTTTAAGAAAACTTACTGATTCAGCTGTATCTGAAAAAAACTATGTGGCAAGAGAGTGAGAGTATTTTAAATAGCTCTTCTAGTTAGAAGATGATTAAAGATTCATAATAAAACAGATTCAGATGAAAAAAGCCTATAAATGGGTTACAACGTGTGTAAAAGGTACATAGTCGTCAGAGAGAAAAGAGAGAAGGTAGAGAAAGTCTTAAAGAAATAAAGTAATAAAAATAATAAAAATATAATAAGCCATGTAAAGATGAAAAATAGACACCAAATCTAGATTTTGGTTGTTAGTGTGTTTTCTTTTAATTTTTTAACTGTTAATGAACTAACTGCAGAAAGACAATGGATTGCAAATGCAAAGGCTACTAAGTTAAACAAAATATATATTTTAAAGGTATTTTGATTTTGAAATTTGTGTCTAAAGACTTATTGCTTTAGAAGAGTTCTGCTTTTGTTTCCATAGAAGATGAGAACCTGTGAATTTCTTCCAGACAAATATGGTTTCATCGACAAGACCCCCTGAAAAAAACCTCTGATGGGAAGAGATGGCCATATCAGCTTCAGGGCTACAGATTATGATTCAGTCTCAAGAACTCATGAGATTTTCAATCCCCCTTAATCAGCAAGAAATAGCAATAGAAAGCTACACCCAAAATCCCAAAATATTACTTAAAAGTGTTTGCTTTCATTATAAATGGTTAATGGTCATAGTCAATCTCTTTCTAAGAAGAAAAATGGGATATGGTATATAAATGATTTTTTTTAAAAATAGATAATTTAATTTACTTAGATCAGGAAATCAGCTGTTAATTTTGAAATGTTTTACATTGGTATAGATTTTGGTTTATTGATACAAACTTAAGGTCAATTCTCTTACAATATATGTGTTTTTCTACTCATGTTTAAGATATGGTGTTTATGTAACTGATTTAAAATTGCAATGTATAATTAAAAATGCATGTTAGTTAGATTTTTAGGTATACAAAGATATAATTCAATTAGATAGGTAATCTTCAAACACTTATAAGACCTACAGAATATGACATTTAAAATATTTTAAGAACTTAGACTTTTCTGGACAGTGAGACAGATTTGCTCCTGGAAGCACCAATCTTCTTCAAGAGAAAAATGGGCATTGAAGAAACTCCATATGGAGTCTACTCTCTTTGTGGCAATGGCTAGCCACTGATCAAGAACCTGTTCTTATATTGACTGCTTGACAGTATGCTGTTTAAACTGGACATACAGGTTCCATAGGAAGATGACCTCTGAACTTTGGCAGAACAAGCCGAGATTGCCATTCAGGTTCCTACTTTACAGAAAAAAACTGTCAGACATTCTTCAAGACTCGAGGAGAAGAAACTGATGAACTGTACCAGAATGGGCAGAGCAAATTTCCTGCTTCACTGAAATGAAAAGAGACTCTGGCCCTGTAGGGTGAAAATGGATGACCCAACTTTATGGAGGAACTTTGGGTGACTGTCCTGGCAGATAGGTGTCATCTCTGTCCTTTCTAGATTTTAGAAGTCCCTTGTACTTCTGGTTTACTTGGGTAAATATATCCTTCTGTAGCCTTTGATGTAGTTGAAGATTAGATAGTTATAGGTACAGTTGTTTTTTAATCATTTGAAAAGTATATTAGATATGAAACTTTAGATTCATAAAGATAAAGTAGATGATAAGAGTATTTTTTAATTTTGCTGAATACAAATAGATTAGATATTATAACTGTAATTCTTGCTTGATGGCTATTTTGTTATATATAATTTTGCTATGTTAAAATTGAAACCTTCCTTTTTGAAAGACAAATCTTTATATGTACCTATTTATCTATCTTCTATCTATTTATCTATCACTCTATATAGCTACCTGCCTACATATCTACATATCAGTCATCTATCATATATCTATATTTACCATCTATTTACATCTAACATTTATCTATTGATTCATCATCTATCATCTATCTGTCTATCTATCTATTGTCTATCAACCTATATGCCTCCCTATCTATTTTTGATTAATGTATTTAGACATATTTTTGTAGACAACTCTAATACAAACTCTCAAACTATTATTTGACCCTTTTGTGCTTCAGTTAGAAGAAGACTGAATGAAGATATCACATAAACACATCCCAATTTAGCCAGCTGGTAAGTCCCTGAGTTCTGGCATCGATACAGGAACTAACTGCAGCTCAGACGCCTGCTGCATCAAATCCATCCTGAAGCTACAGGTCCAGGACCAGGTGCAGCACAGACATTGCTGCCCAGGTCTCAGCTCTATGGCAACAGAATCCTGGCTAAAGCCTTGCTCAGAGGCACTATGGATAGGAGAACTGAGTGATCTACTTTCTATGCTAGCAGACCATTGCTGGCTCTCTAAATATTTGTCTTGTAGAAATAATTTTGAATATTCTAATCTTATATATAGATTTAATAAATTAAATTAACTACATTTTTTCTTGAAATGTTATAAGGTAACAATTCTCTATGGTTATTATTGCCATAGAAAGAAAATTATCTTTGTATCCAGATGGATAGGTTCAAATCCTGTCTCTGTTGCTAGTTTCATTGGTCCAGATTGCTGCATCTCAGTGAATCTCACTTTGTGTGCATGAAAAATTGGTCCAATAACATCTAATTCATAACTAAATAAGAAGTAAATATATGACAACTTGACATAAGTTCATACACAAATTTCAATGCAGTGCATGGTTGAAGCAGATGCACTTTTTTTTTTTCTCATTGTCAAGAAAGTTAAGCAAATGCTCTGGCCTACATGGTGGAGGAGTCTATATAAAACCCAGTACTAAAATCACCCTCTGTTAAAGTATTTCTGCTAAATGAACTAGTGAAGAAAACTATATATCTAGAATCATCAATGCCTAGTCAAAATGTCTTTCTATTGTTTTGTTTTATGAATATATTATGACATTTAACTTATAGTCAGTGACCAGAATATATTTCTTGCATGGTTCATTAACCTGGATTATAACAACTAGTTCGAAGATGAGACATGGTCCTCTGTTATATGAAATGTTATCATTTTACAGTCAGAGAAAGGTGTTTTTTTAAATTATTTTTCAGTCACATTTTTAAAAAAAATCTTTAGCTAAAATTAGCCTGAGAGCTAGAAAATGGCATCAATGATCCAGCTCTCACTGGTTCCGCAAAGTCATAAAAGATCACTTTGGGTAAACTACAATGTGTCCCTTTGCTTTGCAAAGCTCCTTCGAAGAAAGTAAAGGGTGTCTCTGAGAAAGGGACTCTATTTTATAATATATTCTGTAGATAAGTTTTTTGATCAATAAGCTGGAATCAGAGATGGTTCCTTTCTCCTCTGACTATCTTATAAAATGCAGCTCCAAGCTGGAAAGAGGCAGATAGGTTCTTTTCCAGTCTCTTTTCAAGGGTTTTCAGGATTTATGAATTTCAAACACAAGTAATAATACTGTTCATCATAAGATCAAAGCTGGTTGAATGTGCTCCTGTAGAGCTATGTTGATATTTTGCTGCTTTCTGGGTCTCCTATGGAATGTGAACTGCATTTCTCCTCTGCAAGCAACTATCACTCTGATGAATGGTGATTCTATTTGACTGTGCTCAGAATTTTTTGCACAAACATCTTTTTTTTTCCATATCATCTACCTTAAATATGATCAGTGCCTACCTCCACTGCTTGATTCCTGGATTGTTCAGGATCTGCACTCCAATTGAAAGTTACCTGCAGAAACAGAGGAATCTGGACCTTTCTCAAGGTTGTGTGCTTTTAGAATTTGAAGGCCACCTGTCTATATTTGAATAGCTACAGAATCTTTAGATGAGCATATTCACATAAAGCTGTTTGAATCTATGAAACCTTTGGTTTAGGAAAGAGAATTTATATTAAATATTATTTTATGATTAGTGAGAGGAACACTTATTTTATTTTTGTTGTTTTTTATTGATGCTGATGTTATTTTTTTAAACAGCATCACCATTCTCATCCAATTTAAACTGCATAATCATCCATGCCTCAATGAGCCTGCCAAGTCCAGGTTATGGTAGACTGAGCAGGGGTCTTTAACTCTTGGGCACATCTGCATTCATACTGCACAAACAGGGCTCCTCAGACTCTGTAGCATCCTAAATGTGAACATTGTTGGAAGGAAAGTGAAGGGCACAGGGGTTCTAATTTGTTCTGGTCCACTCTCTTCTCAGGGTGTGTGTTTGAACAACAAAGCATGTGTTTAAAATTACCAATGAGGCACTGAACCATGACTAAAATGTTCTTTGAAGGTCAGGTCTTACATTGTATTGCATCTCATTTTAAATTTCATGTTTAAATCTGAAATACTAGAAAAGATGGTCAAACTGATTAAAAATATAAAACTATTATGGATGTGTTCCCTAGGTAATTTTGGGTCAGTGGTGCCCAAGGAAACAAGATATTATGGGCACATTCTTTAAACCATTTTGGGTTACTGATGACCAGGGCAGCAAGAAAATCTGGAAACAGAAATAAATAAAGTTATCCCTCTTGAATTCTCTGTTAAAGACGTAGTAGCTAGCTACAAATGGCTACTGTAAGACATAGACATGTCAGTTTTAAATTGAGATATGCCAAAAGTGTAAACTCTGTACTGGATAATGAAGAGGGTGTAGAAAAGAAATCAAACATCTATTAGAGCTGTATGTTGGTTACATGATATTGAAATTATGGGTTTTGATAAATGACATTTAAAATGCTGTTATACTTATTTTACCTATTCCATCCACTCTTGGTAATGCAGCTAATAGATATTCTAAAGGCAATTGAAGGAGGACAGTATAGCTGAGGGTAGTAAAGAGAAACTATTTTATTAGTAAGATTATAGAAAATGTGGAGATGTAAAAGATTAATGCTAATTGAGCATGGTCAAGTTTACCCTTACTGATTATTCAGAACAAATGCATGGAGACCTGCAGGTCCATTTGAAATGTATAATAATTGAGATCAGTAAACCTGAGACAATAGTGTACTAAGAAATTAAACCATAAGAAATATGAGACTTGGGAACAAAGACACAAGTCTACCATCAAACTTGTTTTTTTTTTTCTCTCTCTCTCTCTTTTTTTTCTCCTATAGCAGTTTACACCCTTCTAGAATGTATTCACTTTACTATAGCCAGTGGGCTAATGATCTGCCATTCTGATTCTGCATCTCTACTTCTTATCTTCTTTTACCCATTTCTCACAGGATTGCAAACAGAATTTAATATTGTTATTTTATTTACTACAACCATTTCTGGTCCCTTCACTCTGTTTGATGCAGTACAAAAATAGTTTGCCCTTTGGGAGGAGCAAGCTGAGTGTGTGCACCTCCATGTCTGTATCGTGTTTATGAACCAGGGAGGGAGAATGGAGATAGCAACTTGGCTAAGTATGGCTCCAAGGGGAGTAGCTTTCTGGCTGACTTGATAATAGAAAATGGAGAACTGTACCTCTGGGTCAGGGACTGAATCTAGCCTAGTCTTTCACTGTCTATTTTGTGTGATTACTCAGAGAACAGCAGGAATTTAGAATCCCCCTTCCATAAAGATTTCTATATTTTCAAGTACTTCATGCTTGCTCATTTTCCAATACCTTTTCTGTGCTGTTCTTTGAGTTCTACTTTTCTTCAAAAGCCTCGCTTCACTGGTTTCAAATGAAAAGTTAGTCTGCACTTATTTCCCTTTATTATCTCTAGATTTTTTATTTCAAAACAGTCCTAGTCAATAAATGAGACAATAATGATGGCCAGTCAAAAGTTCTAACCTTAAGTATGGAAGTGTCATTTCGTTTATATTTTAAAGTAGTATTTTATAATTATTAGATATCCAGAATTAAATAGCATGCCTTCCACAATTTGTTTGAAATCTAAATGTTTTAGTAGTATCATGAGGATTATTGAATTAATGCTGTAATGCTACTTGAGCATATTGTTGATATGCTTAAGAAATAGGATATTATTTTTTTAAATGATGAAACACACTGATGCACAAGAAGGGGATTTATACTCAGAATAAGAATCTTGTACTTACTACACATTAAGAGTCTTTTTACTTTATTATGGTATAATTGGACTTATAGCTTACTAAACATGAGGAAAATCATATCAAATAGAAACCTACCCAGCAACTAGGGGCTTGTGAGGTCATGAATTTTAGAAAAGAACCCATTACTGTATCACTTTATTAAATCAGGATAATTTCAAACTACATTCTAAATACTCTTATTTACTTTTCACCCTTCATCAAAGAAACACCTCCTTGCTTTCAATACAAGGAGATCACTAAAGAAATCCAGAATGGGTCATAATACAGAGAATAGCTGATCCTGGGGACCCCAACAACAATGGATATGCTCTAGGTCTTACACCCAACACTCAGGAAACATCATAAAAGGAGGATGTCAGAAGACTATAATACAAGAAAATCAGGAAATTTTCTGTGAGATTGTGTCTTCTAGAAATGATAGATAAGCTTTAACCATAATAACTCAACAATACCGCTGCCTAAACAAGACCTGAGCAAAGAAGACATTATGTATGATAATTTGAGAAGGGGTAAGTGTTACATGGTCCCAAATGTAGTTAAAAAAAACCCAGAAGCAACCAAAGCATATTAAATACATAAGAATTAACCTTACCCAGGGCTGAGGCCTTAATTGGATTATTCAATACCAAATTATCTGCTCTGAAATCTCATACATAGAAGCAGCATTATTTGTATTCAATAGGTTGTGCTAATATATTTGCATGTTTGTATATATGTATGTAACAGTAGTATATAAGAAGCATCCATAAAATTGATAGGAAATAAGAGAGGGACATGGGAGGGTTAGTGGCAGAAAAAGAAAGGGAATCAATATAATAATACTTCAATTGTAAATTAAGTAGATTGGTTCACAATTTAGGCTCTATGGTATTATAATTTTCTTTCACCTATGCAAGCTTCAGTTTACTTATTTATAAAATGTGAATAATCATCTTGAACTTTACCATATTTTCAAATGTAAGTGTATTAAACATAAACTCTGTCCTTGTTTTGTTCAAAGACAGGCAAATACTTCTGTTGGAAACTGAAAGATGTTCCTTGTCATCACCCAGAATCCCAGCCCAAGTCATTCTATCCTGGCCTGTGGTGGTCTGAAAGAAAATGGTCCCCAAAGGGAATGTCACTAATAGTGTCAACTTCTTGTTGGAGGAAGTGAGTCATGTGAGGGCAGGCTTTGAGGGGTTTTTATTTCCTCTCAACTTTACCTCTTTGTAATACTGAGTCCACTTCCTGTTGTTTGTTGATCAACATGTAGCCAGCCCCATGTCTTCCTGCACACATCTATGCTTCACCGCATGGTAATAATGGACTGAAAGTCTGAAAGTATAGCTATCACCTTAACTAAATATTTTCCTTTTATACTATTTGCCCTGATCATGGTGTCTTTTAGTAGCAATATAAACCTTAACTATGACATAACCCTAAGCACTGGTTAAAGCCTCCTGTCTCACCAGAGTTATGCCAGGTCTCAAGCCCTTCCTCTCTTCACCACAATATACTGGCCTACACCTTTGCCAAAAGTCCCCTGATGCATCAGAAGCCACAGAAGTATCCAGAAACTCAGAAGCTCCCTACTCCACTCGAGGCCACACATGGTAATTGTATCTCTTAACAGCAAAAGATACCCTAAATCAAGACAATGGGACTTCAATACTCCATTTTTACCAATGGGCAGGTCAACCAGACAGAAAGTAAACAAAGAAATACTAAAGTTAACAGAGGTTATGAACTAAATGGTCTTAGAAAATATCTGTAGAACATTTTAAACAAATACAAAAGAATATATCTTTTCAGTACCTCATATAACCTTCTCCAAAATTGAATACCTATTCATCTAGAAAGCAAAACTTAACAGATACAAGAAAATTGAAATATCCTCCAATATCCTATTAGACTACCATGTATTAAAGATGGATTTCAACAACAATAAAAACTACAGAAAGCCTATAAACTCATGAAAACTGAACAACTCTCTAATGAATAATAACTGGGTCAAGCAGAAATAAAGAGAGAAATTAAAGACTTCCGAGAATTCAATGAAAATAAATGTACAACATACCCATACATGTGAGGCACAATGAAAGTGGACCTAAGAAGAAAGTTCACAGAACGAGGTACCATCATAAAGAAATTGTAAAGAGTTAAAATACTATCAACTTAACAGCAAACCTGTAAATGCTAAGATAAACAGAAGCAAACACAAATCATCAGTAGACAGCCAGAAGTAAACTGAGGGCTGAAATTAATAAAAACAAAGAGAGCAATAGAAAGGATCAATGAAACAGAGTTGGTTCTTTGAGAAAATCAAAAACATTGACAAACCTTTATCCAAGCTAACTAAAGGCAGAGAAAGAATATACAAGTCTACAAAATCAGAAGCCAAAAGGTGGACATAAAAGCAGATGCTCAGAAAATCAAAAGTATCATTAGGCCATAGATTAAAAGCCTGAACTTCACAAAATTGGAAGATCTAAAATAATAATAATAATAATAATAATAATAATAATAATAATAATAATAATAATAAAAATTTTGATAGATACCACTTATCAAAGTTAAATCAAGATCAGATAAACAAATTAAATACACCAATAAACCCTAAGTAAATAGAAGCTCTTAAAACTATCCAATGAATAAAATCCCATGGCTAGAGGGTTTTAATGCAGAACTCTATTAGACCTTTAAAGAGTTAATACCAATACTCTTCAAATTATCCCACAAAATAGAAACAAAAGAAACATTTATAAACTCATTTTAAATTATGGGACCACAGTTACACAAACCACACAAAGATTAAAAAAAGAAAGGGTATTACAGGCCTTCCCTCATGAAAATTGATGTAAAAATAAAATAATAACAGGAGGAACTTAAAAGCAACATCCATAGATCCCCCTGGAAGGGGAAATATAGAAGATCCCTGAGTTAGTTAAGATCATATGGGAAAAAGGGAAGGAAACAAGGGGAGATGAGAAGAGAAAATCAGAGAATGGGATGGTTGAGTGGGGGGAGCAACAGAGAAGGAGAAGAAAGAAATAGATATCTTGATTGAAGGACCTGTTGTGGAATGAGAGAGAAACCTTGTACTCAGGACTCCCTAAACCCTAAACCGACAAGATGACCCAAGCTAGGACTCTAAAGCAGTAGTGTAACAAAAAACAACAACAACAAAAACCTTCTGGGATCCAGCCCCAGATAGGATTTGCTACTATAGAACTAGATAATAAAAATTGCATGGTATTACCATAAAAATAGTGTGATTAATTGATGGAATAGAATTGAAGACCTTGAAGTAAGTCCTCCATTCTATGGACACTTAATTTTTAGTAAAAATTTGGAATTTGGAAACATACAATGGAAAAGAAAGAGTCTTCAACAAGTGGTGTTTATATAAGTAGATGTTGTCATGTAGGAGAGTGCAAATAGATCCAAACTGAGCCTTGCAGTTGAGAAAGTGAAGAATAGCCTTGAACACAGTGGCATGGGGGACAAATTTCTGCAAACACCAATAGTGCAGGTACTAAGATTAACAAATAATAAATGGGACCGCATGAAACCTGAAAAGCTTCTGTAAAGCAAAGGACACTGTCACTAAGACAAAGCAGCAGCCCACATAATGGGAAAAGATTATCTCCAATTTCATATTTGACAGAGGGTTACAAAATATGTAGGAACTTAAAGAACTCATGAAACTAATTATCAATAAACCAAATAATCAGTTAAACAATGGGGTTCGGATCTAAACAAGGAATTTTTAAGAAAGAGATTACAAATGGTTGAGTAACAAATGGTTCTTCAACCTCCTTAGAATTCAAGAAAACACATAAAACAAAACAACTTTGTGATTCCATCTTCTGCCTTTGAGAATGGCTAAGATCAAAATACAAAAGAAAACAAAACAGCAAAAACCAAGTGAAAACTTACACTGATGTGGATGTGGAGTAAGTAGAACACTATTTCCATTGTTGGTGGGAATACAAACTTGTAGAACACTTAGAAAATTAAAATTACTCTTTATCTGAAAATTGGGAATTGGTCTACCTATAGACCCAGCTTTACTACCTCTGTGTATATACACAAAAGACACCCCATCCTATTACAAGGGCATTTGTTCCACTATGTTATAGCAACATTATTCATAACAGCCAGAAACTGAAAACAACAAAGAGGTCCTTCAACCAAATGTGGTACATTTCCACAATGGACTATGACTCAGCTGTTAAAAGAATAACATGAAGTTTGAAGGGAAATGGGTAGAACTAAAAAGTATTCTGAATGAGGTAACCCACACTAGAAAGACAACATGGTTTGTACTCAGTTACTAGTAGATATTAGCTATAAAGTAGAAGATAATCTTGGTACCATTCAGGAACCCAGAGATATAGGATATGGAGCTCTGTAAAGCAGAAATAGAACAGTTTTTTTGTTTTGTTTTGTTTTTTTTTAATGTGGATTGGGGACTGAGTGGTGGAAACAGGAGGGACTAATCGAGGGGTGAAGGAAAAGAGTACCAAGAGAATTGAGGAGAATTTCAGGCACCAGGGAGAAACCTAGTGCAAGGAACTCACGCATGAGACTAATCTTAGTACAGAATTACTCATGAGTATGGAGCCTGAACTTGTCATCTCCAGTAACTAGACAAGGCCTCCAGTGGACCAACTGGGACACCAACATCGCCACAAAACCTTCGACCTACAATTTGTTCTACTAGCAAAATGTGCTGTGGTAAAGGTAATGGAGAATTTGTGGTAGTGGCCAATCAATAATTAGTTAAATGAGACCCATGCCACAAAACCAAGCCAATGCCTGGAGAGCTAGAAATCAAAATTTGCATAACCCAGAGAGGGGGAAAAAATCAATGAAATGATTATTTATGACACTATGATATAGTTTTTTAGACAGCAACCTGACATAATCCTCATCAGAGAAGTTTTATCCAGCCATTAATTGGGTCTGATGCAGAGACCCACAGCCAAACCTTAAAGAGTGCCTTGGGAATTCCATGGAAGATGGGGAGGAAGGATTATATGAAGCAGAGTGGCCAAGGAAACCACAAGTAAATGGTCCTCAGAATTAACTAACCAGGGCTTAGAGAGGATCCCAGAGACTGAACTGACAACCAGAGACAAACAAATTGGTTTAAAAATCAAGAAATTTTAAGAAGGAAAAGCATATTATCAACAGCTTTCACCTGTTTATGCTGTTTAGAAGTACAGAGTCACAAGAGAACACATGCTATTTCCAAGCAAAAATGAAGTGTTAAGAAAGTAATACAACACTTTAGACTGTTTAAGAAATGAATTAAAGTTAAAATGTGTATTCTCTGGCCAAAACACAAGCAAGAGAAATTAGAAAGTAGAATATACATTAAAAGTCCTAAAATATTTGAGATTACTCAAACAAGATGGGAAATGAATTAATAGAATGAGGTGTCTTAAATGGGAATGAAAATCTCTATGCCCTTTCTTCCTTCTTTTTGGTTTGTCTTCCTTCTTTGCTTTACTTTCAAAACTCCCCATTATTTTTTCCACATTTATTGAAAATTGCAGCACAATTGTAAACAACTAAAGAAATTACCATCATTTTCAAGTAAATGAAGATTAGAATTACATGGGAAAAAATGTGGATGGAGGAAAACCAGCCTTAAGAGTAAGAATATGCAGCAAATATATTCTTATAAGAAAAATAATAAGTGTCTTAGTCTATGTTTTAATTTTCATATAAAATCTAGCATAGCCATGAGAAAATAAAATCTATCATCAGTGGGAAAAATAAAAGATGGGTATTGAATATATCAAAACATAAGAAAAGATTTATGATAATCAATAAAGTAAATTTATAGTTTGATGAACAAAATATAATAAAATTCTATCTAGGTTAAACAGAAGATTAAATAAAGAAATGTATATTCTATTCTGATGATTTTAAGTGAATACAAAGTTAACATATGAGAAAAAATTTTGTGATAGGAAATTTAAAGTGAGTGGTAGACTGCAGTGATGTGGGAGTGCCTTTCTGTATGCTATGAATATCAATCTTTAAATAAAGGAGCTGTTTGGCCCATGACAGGCACCATAGAAAACGTAAGAGGAGAAATCAGAGCATAGGTAAGAGAAGCAGGGCGGAGTCAGACAGACGAAGCCCAAAAGAGCAACATGTAAAGGACACAGGTGAGCCATGGGCCACGTGACAGACAGATTAATGAGAATGAGTTAAGATGTAAGAGCTAGCTAGCAATGTGCCTGAGCCATAGGCCAAACAGCATGAAGTCAATAGAAGCATCTGAGTCATTTCTGGGGGCCTGAGCAGCAGCAGCGGGCAGCTAAGGGGTCTGGGTAGGCAGGTCTGTGGGTCTAGACCTCTGGCCACCAGCACCAAAAAAACCCATTGCAACACTGTAGTAAATTATTTAAGTTCCATTCCAGGAACCAAGGGTAAAGATAAGAGATTCTTTATTGTATGTTAAAAATCTGTCAATGCATTGATGTAGGAGATCCCTCTATGGGTAAGAATGTGCAAACCTCACATTACCATCAAGTTTATAACCTGAGCACCCACACAAATGACTAATAAAATTAGTATGCTCTGGGCTTAAGTGAGACTCTGCCTCAGTATGCAATCAAGGGAGAAAAACAGCACCCGTATCAGGCTTCTAATATGCCTACAAATACACATGCATACACACAGACACAAACACAAACATATGTACACATACACGTGCTTAACACAAAATCTATCAAATAACTCACACTATTCATAGATTACTGTGAAAACATATGTGATTATTTCAGAAAATGTAGAAGAAACATCTAAAGAAATTTAACTTCTAATCATAATTTAAAAAAAAAAAAAACTAGGGGTAAAGAAAAAAAACAAGTAGGAGTAGCCAACTAAGGTCTGATTGACTTAACGTCTACTCCACAATATGGAACTCCTACCGGACAATGCTTCAATAGCCAGAGACCAGAGACTAAATAGCCCCAAGACTGTATGGATTTATGTTACATTGTAAATAATTGTCCTGCCTATGAGTTTAATAAAAAGCACTGATTGGCCACAGACTAAGAAAACTCTGGGAACAGGAAGAACAGAGCAGAAATGCCACAGAGACTCCAGAGTTGCCAGACAAGCCAGAAGATGCAAAGGACAACTATACTGCTCCGAGAAAAGGTACTGAGCTCCATAGCTGAACAGGATAAGAAACATGGATTAGTTTAAGGGTAAAGAGTTAGAAAGTTATATGCCTGGGCCTTAAGCTAATCAGTCTAAAATTAATGTAAGCATCTGTGTGTTTCTGCGGTTCTGTGGGTCTAAACCTTGAGGCTAGGCTCAAAAGTCTGGGCCAGAAACCTCTTACTACATGAGACCTAGGATAAAACTAAAGTTTAGATTTCTGGTCTTTTAAAGAAAAATATCAATAAAATGACCCCTAATGATATTCTGCTATACTTATGGATCAGAAACTTATTCAATATTCATCAGAAAAATATTATATTTGAAAAGATCCCCACATGTCCCCTTTTTATGAAATAATGAGGCCTCTAGTATATTTCCTAGTAGCTAACATAAGAAAAACCATATACAATAGGCACAATAATTATATACAATATGTACAAACAATAGGTGAGTAATGTCCAGTCCATTAACAATTCAAAGAAAATATTTCATTAATTATCTTATTTTGATGAGTCCATAGGATTATACCTAACTCACTTTCTTTCTAACTTATATTACTAACTAAAAACTATTATCTAGTAAAAACTATATCTCTTAAACTTATAGACTTTAACATCAAAGTTTCTTTTCTAAAACTGTCACTAGAAAACTGTAACTATTTCATCTTCAACTACCTCAGAGACCTAAGAAGGAAATAATATTTACCCAAGTAAACAGGAAGTGCAAGCAACTTCCAAAATCTAAAAATGACAGAGATGCCTGGACAGTCATCCAAAGTTCCTTTATAAAGTTGGGGCATCCATCTTCAGCCTACAGGCCCAGAGTCTCTTTTCATTTCAGTGAAGCGGGAAATCTGCTCTGCCCATTCTGCCATTCTGGTATAGTTCATAAGTTGCTTCTGCTAGTGTCTTGAAGAATATCTGACAGTTTTCTCTGAAAAGCAGGAACCTGAATGACCATCTCAGCTTATTCTGTCAAAATTCAAAGGTCACTTTCCTAGGGAACCTCATGACCAATTTAAATAACATACTGTTAAGCATTCAATACAAGAATAGGTTTTTGTCCAGTGGCTAACCATTGCCACAAAGAAAGTAGAAACTCCACATGGAGTTTCTTCAATGCCCATTTTTCTCTTGAGGTAGACTGGTGCTGCCAGGAACAGACCTGTCTCACAGTCCAGAAAAGTCTAAGTTCTTAAAATATTTTAAATGCAATATTCTATGGATTTCCGAAGTGTTTCAAGAAGACCTGTTCATCTAAAATATATTTATTTGATCTTGAAAACATATTTAAATCTAGTAAATCCTTTTAAAATAAGATTCAATAATCTATCCTTATATCCTATATATCTGTATCCCCTTTTTCTTTCTATTTTTTAACACAGATCTTGAATCTAATCATTCTTATTTAACTTTTTTCTAATCATAACTATTAACAATTTTAACCAATTAGCCTAAACAATGACAATCATCCATAATCCAATGAATGACCAAAAACAACCTGCCCCACCTCGGAATGTGGGCACTGTGTTCTTAAATTTACTTCCTGCTGACTGGGGGTGACGGCATCTTTTGGGGATCCTGAAAAGAAGAGTTTTGTTAATTGTCAGGTCCTGAAATAAGTAGTTGTGTCATTTTTTGTCCAATCTCTGTATTACAGGAAAGTTCATGGCTTATCTCAAGTCCTGACTATAGTAGTCTGTGAAGCTGGCTAATCTCAGCGAGCTACCTTGAAATTGTCCTGAGCAGTTTGTAGTCCAAATCTGATCTTTTCTTGGTTGTTTGTCAGCATAGTGGCTTTGTCAGAGTCCATGTGAAATCATCATTGTGGGGCCTCATCTTCCTTCACATACTACAAGTTTGCAATTAAGCATTGGTTGTCATGGACACTGCAGAAAACTGATAAGAGACTAAAACCCAATACAATGTACAGGAAGATAAATATATAAGTATTTTCTCAGCATAGAATTAGTAACAATAGAATAGTCCCTTATTTTTTGTTGAATATCTGTCCCATATCAGGTGGTTCCTCTGATATGACACAGAGATTTTGTATTTTTCTTTAACAAATATGCTTGAGTTTAGAGAAGGAGAGAACCATACTTCAACTCTAAAGCCAGCTTTACCTTATAATTAAACTGGGATTTCAATTTACAAAAAATAGAGAGAGGTTAAGCAATGATATTTTACCCTATAGAATATACTGGTACAAATAGATCTTCTATTCTTTTGCTTGTAAATTTTTCTGGATATCCTCTCTTTTGTTTTAGACATCTAGATGCCAAAGGTCTTTTGACTTCTTGAAGATGGAAACTTTTAATTTTCTGTAAAGACAAAAAAACAAAAAAACAAAAAAACAAACAAACAAAAAAAAACCCTGCCCCATCCTTTGTTTTTTCATACATTTAAGGAATTGTAATATGGGTGGATGAACTATCAATTCTTATTTTCATGAAGTTTCTCTGCTTCACATTGAGTGTTTATTAATTTTGATGGTATCTATAATGTTTCCTCACCTGTGGAAACAAAAGCAAAACCCATTCCACAACGTAGCACATATCCTGTCTTCCATTCAGAGATTAGTACATCTTTGACGTAAACAGGTTGATTTAGTTCAGCTGTTTGTTTCTATAGTCCAATGCCTTTCAGCAGCTGTTGTTCATTTCTCATCAGCAATGAGAAAATTTAAAGTTAATAAAGCATTATTTAGTCTACCTCTAGGGGTCTTTTTATTCCTTTCTGCTTATTTAGCATATTGTTTAGAGTTCAATTTGATCTCTCTATGACTGCTTGCCCTGTAAGTTTGTGTGGTAGTCCTGTAATATGCTTTATATTATAAGAAGCAAAAAATTGTTTCATTTTACTAGAGACATATGCCAGAACATTTTCAGTCTTAATTTGTACAGGTATTCCCATGATGGCCATAACTTCTAGCAAAAGTGTGATTACAGATTCAGCCTTTTCTGAACTCAAAGCAATTGCCCATTGAAATCCTGAAAACATGTCTATTATATGATGGACATATCTTAATTTTCCAAATTCTGTAAAATAAAATACATCCATCTGCCAGATTTCATTTCTATGTATACCTTTAGGATTACTTCCTGCTGGCAATGGAGTTTGGTTATAGAAAGAACAGGTAGGACACCTTTCTACAATTTCTTTGGCTTGTTGCCAAGTGCTAGAGAAATCTTTTTTTAATTCTTTGCTATTGACATGATGCTTTTTATGAAATTCTGAGGCCTCTAGTATATTTCCTATTAATAATTTATCATTTTCATCATTACCTTAGGTTAGAGGACCTGGCTGACCTATATGGGATTGAATGTGTGTTGTATAGAGGGATGATTTCTAGTCCTCATTATTTCTTGTAACAGAATAAATAATGAAATTAATTCTGAGTCATAATTAATAAAACCAGCTGTTTCAATGTGTAGAACAACTCTTTCTGCATACTGAGAATCAATGACTATGTTAAGAAGTTCGGTAAAATCCATTAATATCAGGATAGCATATAATTCTGACTTTTGAACAGAATTATAAGGGCTTTGAGCCACTTGACTTATATGTTCTGATTTGTAACCTATCTTTCCTGATTTGTTTGCATTGGTATAATAAATAGGGACTCCTGAAATTGGTTTATCTTGTACATTATGAGGAAGAATCCAATTAGTTTTCTTTAGAAATTCAATTCTTTTGATTTGAGGATATTTGTTGTTAATATTTCCCAAAAATTAACTGCAGGCTCTTTGCCAAGGTTTACTTTCTACCCGTAATTGGTCAATTTCTTCATTACTTAAAGGTACAACAATTTTCTGCTGGGTCTATTCCTGTCAATTGACAAAGTCTTAATTTTCCTTTAAAAATAATTTCAGAAGTCTTTTCCACATATGTCTTTAATTTATTACTTGGTTTATATGGAAGACATATCCATTCCAATATAACATTTTCTCTTTGCATTAAAATTCCTGTAGGAGAATGCTTAGAGGGCAAGATAACTAGAATGCAATTGAGGTCTGGATCCACACGATCCACATGTGTATCCTGTAATTTCTTTTCCACTAAAGCCAGTTCTTTCTCAGCTTCAGATGACAATTCTCTTGGACTACTTAAGTCCTTGTCACCATTTAAAGTTTTGAACAAATTATCCAGTTCATCATTTTTAATTCCAATAGTGGGTCATAAATTGGCAATGTCTCCTAGCAGTCTTTGAAAAAAATCATTAAGTGTCTTCAGTCTATCTCTCCTGAATTGTACCTTTTGGGGTCTAATTTTTTGTTGGCCTATTTTGTAGCCTAAATAATTAATGGAATCCCCTCTTTGTATTTTTTTTTTCTGGGGCAATTTGTAATCCCCAAGCAGGAAAAATTCTTTACACTTCTTCAAAAAATTTTTTCTAAGGTATCGATATTTGAGACAACCAACAAGATGTCCTCCATGTAATGATAAATTATAGATTGTGGGAATTTGTTATGTATTTGTTCTACTAGTTTTTGTACAAAATACTGGCGCAGAGTAGGACTATTTAGCATTCCATGAGGGAGTACCCTGCACTGATATATCTTTACAGGCTGAGAATTATTATAAGTGGGCACTGTAAAGGCAAATTTGTCTTGTTCTTGTAAAGGTATTGTAAAGAAACAGTCTTTTAAATCAATAACTATAATAACCATTCTTTGGGTAACAGAGAAGGCAGAGGAATCCGAGAATGTAGAAAGCCCATTGTCTGTATCACCTTGTTTATCGCCCTTAGGTCTGTTACCTTTCTCCATTTTCCAGATTTCTTTTTAATAACAAATACAGGAAAATTCTGGTTGATTATCCTATATGCCGAGCATTTACCTGCTCCTGTACCAGCTACTCTATGGCCTGCAATTTCTCTTTAGTTAGAGGCCATTGATGAACCCACATAGGCTTCTCTGTTAGGCATTTTAGGGGTAGTGCTGTGGGGTTTTTTGAAAGATCAACAGCTGTTTTGCCTTGATTCTCTATAACCTGAATGGTCTGTGACTGTTTCTCATAATACCTTCTAATGTTTATTCCAGAATCATGTGCTAGTTTATGGATTAGTTCTGTGTTTGGAGGAATATTGATCTGTGTGTTTCATTGTTGTAGTAAATCTTGTCCCCATAAATTTATAGCAATGTTAGCCACATATAGCTTTAATATTCATCTATGTTCTTCTGGTCCTATACACTCAAGCCATCTTGCACTCTGTTTTACCTAGGATATTGACCCAATACCCATTAACTGAACATTTACCTCCTGAAGTGGCCAACTTGGATGTCATGACTCTGGTGAAATTATTGATACATTTGTGCCTGTGCCCAATAAACCTTAAATAATGATATCAATTATTTGTACTGTTAATTTTGGCCTTTGTTCACTGATAGAAGCTTGCCAAAATATTCACTCTATAACTTTTCCTGAATTTTTTTCTTTTTCTGTAGATTTTCTGTCATTCACTGTGTAGTATGTCTTTTTAAAATTTTTTTTTTAACTGTTCTTGGAAGATGTTTACTCTACAATGGCAGGGTAAGACTGAATTGGATTTGATATGTGGGCTTTTGAAAGCCCCTTTGGGGCATTTCCTGAGGGCAGAAATTACCTTGTCTGTCCCTTGTTGATCTGCACTCATTAGTCCAATGTCTTCCTTTTTCACATCTTTCCCATACTTCAGAAGGGTGGGGCATTCTCTTAAGATTATTTCTAACTAAAGCACTGTTTCTGGGAAAGCCTAGTTTACAGTCTCTTTTTATGTGAACTTGATTTCCACAATTGTAACATTTAACATTTTGACCTTTTCTTATACCACTTGAAATAATCACTCCTACTCAGTTATCATCACTGTCATAAGACTCTAGATTAATTGTCTCACAAATCCAGTTCTCCAAGGGTGCTGAGCTTGCTTTTAATGGTCTAAGTATGTCTTACATTGTGTATTAGCATTATCAAAAGCCAATTATTTAATTATTATTTGCCTGGCTTCTGAGTCTGGTACCATTCTATTTACTGCTGCAGTTAATCTGTTCAAAAAGTCTGTAAAATTTCTTGTGGGCTTTGAATTACTTTCGAGAATGATTCATCTTTCTTTCCTATTTCTTCAATCTGGCCCCAGACATTTAAAGCTGCCATGCAACATAAATCCAGAGTGTGTTCATTGTATAAAGACTGCCTTTAAATATCAGCATAATCTGTCTCCCCACGAAGTTGGTCTTGGGTGACTTCTATTTCAAATATAATAAAAACAGTTGGAGATATCAGAGGACAGATCCACCTCTTCTAGCCTTTTTTTTTCTTTCTCCCCAAGACAGAGTTTTCTGTGTAACAGTCCTGGCTGTCTTGGAACTTGCTTTGAAGTCCAGGCTGGCTTTGAACTCACAGAGACTCTTTTGCCTCTGCTTTCCAAGTGCTGAGACTAACAGTGTGAGCCATGGCTTCTTCAGCCTGCTGTTTTTTATGCCTGCCTTAAGTACTTTCTTTGCTCAGTTAAGGGGTGACACCACTACTGCCTGCCTGGGAGCCTGGAGCTAAGATGACCTCAAACTAAGATTGGATTAAGGGAATAGGTCACCACTCCTGGGATATTCTCTGTGCTGGGATTAAAGATGTGAGTTACTACTGTCTGATCCTCCTAGACTGACTGTGGGTAGATCCCTCTGATATCTCTGACTGTTTTTATCATATTTGAAAATATCCCTACAGAAAAACATTCTCCAGTAGCAGATAGAAACAAATGAAGTGACACACAGCCCAACATATAATGGAGGGAGAGTCTAATTGGAATATCTTCATCAAATAGCTGCACTCAGAGCTCAGAAAATCCTGTAGAAGAGGAGACAGAAAGATGATACGAGCCAGAGTGTGTAGAGCCCACCAGGAGAAGAAGGCCCTTGGGTCAATTAAGCAAGGTGCATATGATATTACAGAAACTGAAACATCCAGAACAGTGGTCTACATGAGTCTGCACCAGGTCCTCTGGATATATCGTAGCTACTAGCTTAATATTTCAAGAAACTCCTGACTGACTCAGAACAAGTGGATCTCTGGCTATCATGTTTGCTCTTTGGATTCTTTTCATCCTTAAGGGGAGCCATGTCCCATTTTGATAAAATAGTTTTGCTTTATCTTATTGTGTTTGATCTTGTCATGTTTGGTTGTTATCTCTTAGAAGCCTCCTTTTTTCTAATGAGATGTACATAGGGAATAGTTCCAGATGGGATAGGGGTTGAAGGACTGGGAGGAGTAGATGGAAGAGAAAGTATAATCAGGAATTATTGTTTGAGAAAGAATTTAATAAAAAGAAATAAATAAAAAACAAGCAGAAAATAATATAGCATTTGTAGTAAGTCTATTTTAAAATAGTATTATCTTTGTGCCTAATGTCAAACATTTTGCTGAAGGAATTTTTTACAGATTTGATTAAGTGTACCATGTTCATGATACAAGCTTTTTTATTTCTTGTAGAAGTCAAAATTTGATTGTATAATGTACATGAAAATAAAAACAACCCATAGCAACCATTGCTAATTTAAAATAAAACAAGTAAGAAAATACATGCTACCCAGTAGAAAGACATAAAAACCTATAGAATACAATGTTTGGGAACAAAGTACAGATATTTGTGGATGTAGTTAATCTCAATGTTTATGCAATAAAAGAAGCAGACACAATGACCACATGACACTTAGTTTGATCAACAGGATACATAGAAATGCACAGCTATCCCAAGAAATATTCAATAAGACATTTCAGGGAGTAAGGATTGGAGATTTATTTTGAAAGTTTACAAAGATTTCTTAAGGATTAAAGGAAATTTTATGCCCTTATAATCATGATAATTATGTGGATACATATATCTCCTCAAACTCATGATTAAATTATATATTTTAAATAAGTTACTACTTTAATATTTTACTTCATTAAAGTTGTGGTTTTAAATTAATATTTCAAGGGCTAAAGACTTGGTTTGGTGTTTAAGAACCTATCACATTCTTGCAGAGTACTCAATTTTCAATTAGAACACCCACATGGGGCAGGTCACAATCTCCTGTATCTTCAGCCCCAACTTTTTATGGCCTCTCAGGCACCTGCACTAATCTGCACATACCCATACCCCTGCACACATGTATGTACATAATTGAAAATAAAACTTTAAAAGTAATATGTATATATTGTCAATGAAGGCTCTGTGTTTTACAGTACTGTTAACACTGGTTATTTTTTCTGTTTCAGGGATTAGGTGGGATTTTTGTTAGCCTTTACTTACATACTCATATAGTCAGAGTCTATTTCTTAATTAGTCCTAGACACTCTATAAAGCATTGGTGACACAGTGCTTGACAAGGTAGCCATAATTTCTGTTATTATGATCTATAAAAATGTGCTGAGTAGTTTCATATCTTTCATATCCTAATATTTCTACAATATGATCAGTTTCTTTTGCTGTATAAGGAAGGAACACTTGCTATAATTTCTTTAATTACAATGTCTTTGGATTTCTTTCTTTAGTGTTTGCTTCTCTGATTCTCTAGTCTTCCACATAATGATCATAAGATATACAAAGTGTGTGGAGTACACTATGTAGGTCAACTGATGGCATCACGCAGAAACAAGACTCTAATTGCTTCCCAATTTGTGTTAGAACAAACACTGATATATTTCTAATTTTACATAAATGACTTTATATTCACATTTTAAATAATGACTCTGTGTTTGCTATATAAGCAGTATCTTATACAGTGTTTCTGAGTGAATAAGAGGAGGGTTAATAGGCTGATATATCAGGTTGAAATGTGCTATTATATAAAAGCATGCTAGTTTTAACACAATGACCATTAATATTTACCTGTAAAGTCACCTGATATTTCAAGAGCATGAAGATTTATCAATAATTGACTTTAACACCCTGATTTTAGACTCTCAACTACTTTTGAGGAAGATGTGGTCTTCTGAGACATAGATGTGACCTTACTCATAACTAGAAGAGGAAGGAATAGAATCCAGGAATCATACTGTTTCAAAATTCTGATTACACAGATGGCTAGAACTTTGGGGCTTCGTATTAGTCAGTGGCTAAAGTTATACAGATCTATACTGAGATCTCCCTGATAGACATTATTAATTAATTACCTTTTTGGAAAAATAAGTCTGTTACATCTTCAGAATTCTAACAGTTGCCTACAGAATTATTACCAATGTATTAAACTCTTTAGGTGAAATCCAAATGAGACATTTATATTTACACAAACATATATTGCACAATATTTGGCAACTCATCTATCTGTCTGTCCAAACAATTTTCTCTTTGACTGTGTCTGACAATTCTCATGTGAATCACGCTTTTGATAACTTCTGTTCTAGCATCTAATAAGGCAGATGAAACAACATTCATTGAAACATTCTGGAATTCCTGACATCAAACAGTGGTATGTTTCATCCTTTCCATCTTGCCCTTCCCCCCTGAGTTGATGCTATTTTGATTTAGACAAAGATTATTTCTTATAGCATGAAACCAACCATGCTTGATTCTTGGTGTAAGACTAAAGTATATTTTAAAAGATTAATTTTTATTCGTTTTAATTTTATATTTTTTCTATCATGACTACAGCTAAAATAAATTAGCAATAACCATCATAACTAAAAAGGATGATCTTAAAAAGCAAACAATGAGGAAAACAGTAGCAGAAAGTTGAGTATAAAAGGTTGTGATTTAAAATATCCTAGCCACAGTCTCTTATCTATCTGTCCAGCTGCACAATGATTTTGTCCAAGCATGAGGTGGTCATCCAGCCATGGGCATAGATAGACTCTATCCTCTAAGCTGCTTACTTCTAACATGGGTGATGGAATTAAAATCAAAACAAAACAAAAATAAAACATTATTTGATCCCAAACATAGATATTCATAGTGACTATAGATCATTGAGAAAATCCCCTAAGTTTCTTTTATGCAAAATGCTATGTATTTGTGGACAATTACAACTATCTTAATTGTTCATTGTAAAGGCTAAAATTCTCATAGGAGAAGACAAGAAAGTAAGTGATTAAGCAAGTAAACACCATTAAATAAAAGGCACATAGTGAAAGCATGTAAAAGCAGCCACAATAGAGGAAAATGTGATAAAAATGAAAAGCTGGATAAAGCAATATGTTTTGAGAAGATGCCATTTTTTGTCAGAGTCTGAAAGATTGGAGGAACCACCAATTGTACTGAAGGAAGGCATTAAGAAGTCTAGAGTTTAAAGGAGGTTTTCTTATACTAAAATTTAAACTCTAATGAATGTAGTTAGCACAGGTGGCTAAAGGTTTATGTAGCATGGTGGAGATAAGAAACATCCATGTTTACAGGTAAAAAGCATGTATTAATTAAGCAGAGCCTTACACAAGATGGTAGTAGTTTAATTCAATATTTTTTTTAAATTTATTTTTAAATCAGGTATGTAATCATAGCAAAGTTTGTGAAAGGAAAATGAACCCAATACTAAATAGAATAATAGAGATGTGAGTTTCTTGGAAGAAAAATTGCATCAGGGTTATAAGCTCTTGGACTGTTGCTGTTTTGAACCCAACAGATCTCTCTGGGTTACTAATAATCACAAGAAAATGTAGACATATAAATAAATATGTCTCTTTTCTAACAAGTTTGCACTACCTTCAGCATGAGACTTAGCTTTACTTTGAGACCATCAGTTGTAGCTGTTTGTAGGATCAGGCATGTTGTGAGTGAATCAGTCTGTGTGACTTCTCATGTTGTCCGAATTTGTAACCTGAACACTGTATGCAGTGAGATTATGGTACTCAGAAATGAATCAGGAAAAAACAAAACTTCAGAAAGCAATATGTTATTATTGTATTTACCTTCACATGAAAAAATAGTCAAAGGAGCACAAACAGTGGAGGGGACAGATCCTATGCATATCAATTCTCCCACACAAACTGAAGCTTCAGAGAGAGGATGAGATGAAGAAAAAAAGCTGGAAGCCTAGCATTGACATTTACCCATTACATACTGAACACTGCAATCGGCCCTCTGTGCAGGGAAAATTTTACCTTGTGGGACCTCAAAGAAGAAAATTATACTTACGAGAGGAAGAAAAAAATATTTTAAAAAAATTCAGTTTTCTGATGTTTAAATAATACAGCTGCTAAAATAAGCCTCTCAGTAACCCTGCATGGAGCTAATTAGTTCAGCATTTTCTCCATAACCTCATCTCTGCTTGTCTTGACTTAAGAAGATATGGGCTCCAACTATTAACACATAACATCAAGTATTGATAAAAAAAAAAATATGTACTTAGAAAGAATAGAATAGTGAACTTGATACACTGGGTAAAGTTAAAAAGTTCACTAAAGACTCTGAGCAGATGTTCAGGAAATTGACAGCTCTGAGTTTGTGGAGCATTCTTGTCAATTACTACCTGCACAACACTGTGAATTCCTCTGCTCTCTGAATATACAAACATGGATAAACAGACCCTTATACACAAAAAGGGCACATACCTTATGATACACACCATTTTCATACACAAATAAAAAGTATAGTTTTACCAACTAGAGTTTAGCATTCATGATTAAAATGACCAGTAGATGTAGTTCTGCCACTCTGTACTATGTATTTATGCAAAGTGCTATTTATGGCTTTGGTGGTAATAAAATCAAAATATCAATCAACTGTGAAAATGTTGAAGATGTTCTATGTCCTGCAGTTTCAAATGTATCACCCAGATTTAATTTGGTATAATCTTATTCACATGCAAACGTTCTTTTGTTTTTAATAAATGGTAAATTTTATCCATATATACCAAAGAATTATTTATGAATATATTTCTTTATTATTTATTTCCAGTATTTTATTAACAGACCTAATTTATCAACTCTATGTAAAATTTCTCAGTTGAGAAATATCACAGAGAAGTTTAGCAATAAAATCCTGTTTTAGAGGGTCTCAAAGGTAGGGTGTTTGTTACCAATGACCACTCGAGTTCAATACCTATCAACTAGGTGAAAAGTTCCACACAGAGACTGTATGTAAACTACACTACACAGAGGGGGGATGGAGGGAGGGAAGGAGGGAGAGAGGGAGGGAGGGGCAAAGAGTGTAGATGTAGTAAACATTGTAAAAGGTCATTCTCAGTTCCGATATTATGCTTATTTAATTCAAAGGTACAGCTTTCTTGGGATATAGTCTTCATATGAGCCAGGAAGAAAGCTAGAAGTAGAAATTTGGGAAATAAAATGCACTGGGCCTCATCTAGAGGAAGAAGAGGAAATTCTTAGGCAAAGCAGGAAGCCCAAAAAAGGCACTCTAATTAATGTATGCTAAGTATTTCTCTTGGCTCGGCTTTAAGAATGAGAATATAGACACACAAAGAAGGAGGGAAAGAAACTTTGGAGGTACAATTCTCAAGTTTTGACATGGAGTTGCTTAGAAGGAAATTTTAGAACCCTGAAAGGCTCAGGGTCAAACTCAAACACATGTTTGTTTAAAGTGAAGCAGAGTAGCAGGTGCCCTTTTTCTGCTGTGTAAATGGTATCCAGCATCCTTACTGCAGGCAAATTCAGATCCCAATACAATGAGTTCCAACTGTGTCCACTGGACACCTACTCACATAGAAATTTAAATAGTAATCAGTGCCACAGCATCTGCACTCCACCAGCATATGCTAGATACAATTGTTACACTATTCTAGATCCTGAAAATAAATCAATTTGCATGACAGCAGGGTTTTGAAGAGCCCTGGGCAGGAGGAAGAGGCCCAGCTCCTCTACCCTGTTTTTGCCAATTTGATAATAATTGTCTCACTCCCAGCACACATCCATTGAGCACATGAGAGCATGGTTGTGCTAAGCTGTTTAGGAACCATATTCAAGGGTTAGATGGAACTGATTACTAGAAAAGGCTTGTGTTCCTATTCTGTTCTGGGAGTGAGACAATAATACTCTACTGTTGAAGAAATAATTTTTTCTCTTAAGCTGTTTTTCTGGCTAAGATAGTGAATGGGTAACATCAGGTATTCTATGAAGTGGGTTTCTTAGCCAACCCATTTATTCATAAGTAATTAATTCTTACTTTTTGAGTTGATATCAAGTTTCATGCACATTTTGGCTTGGAGATGAACTATTTCATATGGTTATCTCAGCCATTATGACTTTGGTACACTGACATAAATGTATTCTGATCTATACAGCTCTGTATGTGTAAAATGCACACCAGATTTCTAAAACTTAGTGTGAAAATATAATGAAATGTCTCAATATTTCTATTGAAAGAAATCTGAAACAAACTCTCAGATGTATCTAGTAATGTAAAATATGACATTACATGTCGGGCTACTTATTCCTTTTTACTGAGTTATTGAAGTTTCTAGGAAACATTTAAAATTACAAACTTCTTCTGGAAAACAGAAAACTATTCCACCTACTACAATGAATACTTAAAGCCCTAGTACTTTAAGAACACTTCTCAAAACTGGGTCTGTTACTTTTGTAGAATACTGTAAATGTTCATTCCAATAAGGAGCTACCTAGATTTAATGTAGTAAAATAATTTACAACTAGGATTCATATGCTTTTATTTGTGTGTGTGTGTGTGTGTGTGTGTGTGTGTGTGTGTGTGTGTGTGTGTGTGTGTGTGTGTGTGTGTATCTGTATGTGTAGTACCTACTTGGCCAGAAAAGGGAGTCAGATCTCCTGAAACTGAAATTACAGGAGTCTGTGAGCTGTCTGATGTGAGTGCTAGGAAACAACCACTGGACTGATAAGTGCTATAAAATGCAGTGGCATCTCTTTAGCTTCACAATTTGTATTTTATAAAATAAGGGTACTGAAAGGTACAGCAGTGTTAAAAAATAGACAAAAAAGAAATATTTAAACTTAGCCCTGATTATACTTATGAGCTCACACTGGTGTTAAGCCTTTTGTGAGCAAGAACAGTGCTTTCCTTATCTTGGTATGCATGGCTACTTGCAAAAGATGAAAAACTGACTTTTTCTTAGCTGTGGCCTCTTGTCAACTTTATGGTATAGAAAGATTGACTAGAAATTTTTGTTTCTGTGAACCATCTCTGTGGCATTTGAGCAAGTTAATCCACTTTGTGATTAATGTCACTCCTTGAGCTAAAGTTCACAGAAAGAATCTCCTTGAACATTTTGCCAAAGCTCATTGACTAATTGGAACTAAATGACTATAGAGTTGGTGGAATTTTGCAGATATGGAGAGGAATAATATTGTGGTGTCTTCAGCCACCTACTAGCTATTTCCTATTGGCGCCTGACCTAATGTCATTTGACTATCATATAATCTTTTGTGAGCTATTAACAGATTTATAGCATCTACTAACCCCAAAGCTAAAATTATTATCACATAATGCAGAGGCTTTAATTAATTTTTTTTCTGCTTTGCTATAAACTGCCCTGTCTAACATGTTTTCATAAGTTTAAAAATGTGCTGATATGATATTTTCATGTTACTATGAAAAGTTTAGTGTAGAATTATTAGAATATGGAATATGCCACAATCAGTATTTGTGTTTCCAAGCTGTGGTCACTCATCTTGGATTAAGAAGGAATTATAGAATATCTAATGGGAGAAGAAAACTGCACTTTGACGTCACTCTCATCTGTATAAGACAGAGATTGAGCACCATGACTCTAAGGGTTCTTCCTAAGTCTGCAATCCTGTAATACTAGATTGATGAGTAAAGGCCAAACTGTTCTATCTAACATTAGTTTTCAATATTTTCTGCTTTGTTAAGAAGTCATGAAGCAACATTTTATAATTTTGTCCACCACACAGAATGGTACTTAAGGAAAATTAGAACAGTGGGGAATCTTCTAAACATTGTGCTTCCCTTTTAACATATAAATTCATAAAGGAGTGTAAAAAAGACTTTCTTCAAAGGCAAGAGTTACTAGTGTGTCATCAAAGGTGCTTAGATTATCTATAAAAATTCTGTAAGGGAAACAATTAAAGAAGTCTCTTGGATAGCACAGGAGAAGCTTAATAGGCATTCTGACTAGGTCCACAAAAGTCTAGCTTTGAATACTCGCTGTAGCCAAAGTAGGACTCTGGTAAAGCACATGTCAGCCTGCCAAGCCTGTTGAAAAAGTTCAAAGAAGGAATCATGTTGAGGCACAGGGTTTCTTCTGTATACAGCATCATGATCATAGAATGCCTCTGCCTTTTGAGACTATTAGAAATAAAGTTAAATATAAAATTATATGATATATATAAATAATTGATAGACAAGGAGAAGAAGGGAGAAGAAGAAGAAAAGAAGAAATACTTAAGCTTTGCAAGTTTTTGCGGGTATTAATTTGGTCACCTTTTTGTGTTAATACTAGGCATTTATCTTAAATCTTGATTTTTCCCTTGATGGCAGAGCATCCTTTTTCAATATGGTCTTTTGCCATTGCTGTAGGCTGCCAACACTTCTTCCTAGTGTGTGATTCAAATACAAATGCACTTGAAGAAATACTATAGTGAACCCACATAAATGACATTCACACATGATGTGGAAAGAATGAAGACCTTGGGGATCAAGAAAACATGATTACTTTATTACCTGAACTAAACATCCTGCCTTTGATCTTTAGCTTAACTATCTGCAAAGTAAGCATTAGATTAACCCTACATTTCCCTTTGCATTGAATACACATAAAGACTACCTGTGGTCACATATTTAAATTAGAAACAATTAAGTTAGGTCCCTAGCTTCTATGATATTCCAAGGTTAATCACTTCTGTTGTAGGTGAAGCAGCACTTTCTGATGAACTAGCTGAATGATATTAATAGCTAGGAGGCCATTGTGAGAGGGAGAAGCCAGGATAGAGAGGTCTACGGTGCTTAAAGAACAATGGGCAAATTAACCATGGGAGGGAGACTAGGTCCAGGGCAGGGCAACCTGGTAGAAAGAAAATAAAGCAGTATAAGGAATTATAAAGTTTGTAACCCACAATTTAAAATGTTAAAAGTAAGTGGAATTAATTATAATGATTAATGTATTTAATTACTGTTTATCTTGCTATTTTCATACTCCCTGCCCATTCAGACCCCTTCCTCTGTCTCTTCCTTGATTTTTTTCCTGTTACTGAGCTTTCTTTTTATTGTGATTTAATCAGGCTGGGCTATAATTCAGATGGAATTTACTTTTTCTATCAATATTCAATAAAACAGGGCAGCTTTAGTTTGATGTCTACTTTTTCATTGAGCCCAAGAGTATAATAATATTACAGTAGAACAATTAGATATTATCATTAAGGTCACTCAGTCATTTATTAGCTAGATCTGTAGGGTGAGTTACCTACTTTACACCCTTCTGTTTCCTATTGAGCCAACCGAATTTTCATTCTCCAACCAGCCACATGTAGCCAGTGACTAGAAATCTAAACAGCACAGATCTAAATCTTATCATTCAAATATGGCCCATAGTCATGTTCTTGCCCATAACCTGAGATATTGTTACAAAGAGAAAAATCTTGGGCTCCAACTCAGACATCTGGAATCAGAACTTGTACCTTAATAAAGCCAGCTTTTGTGTTTACACAGTGGAGTTTGTGAGGCTGTATTTTTCTTCCAACAGTCACTGCTTTGACTCTCACATCTGGCCTCATCTACTGTGCCTACCTGTTCACTACCAGGGACCTCTGATAATAATGAGTAACTTTCAGTGCCAGTATGAGTGTCCTTATTTGCTCTGAGAATCTGCTTGTGTTTCTTCTGGGGATTCTCTCCAGCTCCAAACTTTTCTCTGTTTCCTTGTGAATAATTCTCACTTGAATGAAATCCAGTTTAGATGTAACTTTTTGGATTATTTCTAAGCCTCACCTTTGTCTTATTCCTCGCTTCTTGAAAATTTCAATTCTTCTACTTACTTGGATGCTTTAAACTTGTAAGTGTATTATTCAGTTGAATGTGATGATCCAAGATCAGAAGAACATCATGTATATTATTCATACCTCCATTTCATCATAAGTGTCTGGTGTATAACAGTCAATAAGAATTCACCATTTGGAGGAGGGGGCCTAGTAGGACAGCAAAAGAGCAGAAAGGATAAAGGAATATAGAAAGATAATTTCCTTTGTGGTAAAACTGAAGTTGCACATTCTATTTAGAACATTCTCAATCCAGTGCCGGTGTGTTGGACTAAAGGCAGAATCAGCATAGAGTAAATGATACTATCCCCCCCCCCCCAACTTATGGACCACATCTGTTAAGAAATCACACTGTATGAGTTTAATGGTTATTCACCTGGACAAGCCACCTAACTTTTACAAGCTTAAGCTTTCTCCAGCAAAGTAGGATTGCATAATGTCTGCATTACATAGCTGTCAGGGAAGTTCACTAAAAAAATGCTCCTAAAAGGCTTTGTAAATTGCACAGCTATGAAACAGTAAAGAAACATAGTCCAGCCTCAAACAACAGAGCCCCTCACCAGCTCCACTCCAGGTGCTGAGTTTCATTTTCCACTTGAAGTTAGAAGTTAAATATTTAGCTGTGCTAATGGGGTATTGGATCTTCTTATTATGGCCCCACCACACGGTGTGTGCAGCTTTGCCAAGATAATAGAAGATTTTAGTCCTGCTCTCGCCACTGTTTAATGTAGAAATGCTATGAGAACACACCTAGGGTACAACTTTGAATAGAATCAGTGGCAAAACCATCCATGTCCCCAGCAGAGATAAAAGCATTAATACCCTATTTCACCCTCAGCCTGCACTAGCATGGTGTTGATTAAAATTATTTTCTACAGTATGACTTCTGTTTTTTTTCTAAATAAATTGTAAGTGTGTGTGTATGAGAGAGAGAGAGAGACAGAGAGACAGAGAGAGAGTCAGAGAGAGACAATGAGAGAGACAGAGGCTTAACAGACACTGCAGGTGATAACTCTGCTTGATATCTGGCTTTAGATCTAGTTTCCATGACATAGATTTCATGGTTCTATGGCTTATTTGAGATCAATGAGGTTTTGTAAAGTGCCTAGGCATCCTTTGCACATCATCTTCTGTACCACTGTGTATGTATCTGGATGCCTGATGGCTCAAGCATGTTTTACCTGAGATAAAAGACAAAATCTCGGCTAGTATGCCTTCATGTTTGATGAGAAAATGATGAATGAAGGTAAGTGTGCTAGTTCTCTGGACAAATTAAAGTATATATGGTGAAGTGTTTGAAGAATATGGACAAAAGTAGAATCTGTCAAATCTTATTTCTTGGGGAAGTGAGTGTATATGCATTATATGGTATGGGTTATATACCAAGAAAGTGTATTTTTGATTGGAAATTATACTCTTAGGGTGTGAAGTATTATGTATGTAAGAATAGAGGAGACCACACAGAAGCACTGATGGCCTATGTTTGTGTATAACACTGTTCTAAAGGTGTGCGTGTGTGTGTCTGTGTGTTTGTGTCTGTATGTTTGTGTATGTGTACATTTGATTGCACAAATATTTGCTATATTTCCTATGTGTTTATTGTCTGATATTGGAAATAAGATTATAGATGAGATTATCAAATAATTTTCCATATGAAACTCATAGTCTGTGGCAAAGCTTTGCAAGTGTGATATCACTAGAAATTGAATGTGATAATGCTTTATTACAAAGAATGCCACTCTGTCTGAGTATTTCCTTGATATGTCCACCTAGTTACAATATCTCCCAGTTGTGCCAGCCTAACATGTCTACAGTCATTACTTAATGTCCATAGTTTAAAAATACCATGTGTTTACATTTCTCTGTCAGTCATGAAAGACATATATCAAATGAAGTTTTCAAAAATTTATTTATACATGTGTGCTATGTACTGTGTGACAGCAAGGCAAGAATCTGAGTGAAGAATTAGGATGAGCTGGTCTGGCTGTTAATGATGAAGCAATGGCAAAGATGAGCATAGAGTGTAAAATTTGCCCTGCAAGATGAAAAAGACTCAGCTTGGCAAAGAAAATGGGGGAAATTATGAGACATAAACACATGCCCACATACACAACTTATTTAAAAATTTGTCTGTAAAATAGGAAGAGCATAAACCACATCCATTCCTGTAGGGGTATTGGGTTGTTTCATGGTAAATAATTGTCCCACCCACTGGTTTAATAAAAAGTGTTGATGGGCCAAAGGCAGGCAGGAAGTGTGGGCGGGGCTACCAGACTAAAAACTCTGAGAACAGGAAGCACAGAGCAGAATGCCAGAGAGAACTCCAGAGAGAAGTCAAAAGAAGCAGAGGACAACTATGGTCCTCTAAGAAAGTGTACCGAGCCCCATGGCTGAGCAGGTCAAGAGTCATGAGTGAGTTTAAGGGAAAAGAGTTAGCAAGTGATATGCCTGGGCCTTAGGCCGATCAGCCTAAAACTATAGTAAGCCTCTGCGTGTCTCTGTGGGACTGCGGGACTGTGGGTCCTAAACCTTGAGGCAAGGCCAAAAGTCCAGCCAGAAACCTCCTACTACAAATGGCAGCCCAACGTGCGTCAAATATACCCAGATAAAGCCATAGAAAGCTTAAAAAATGATCTAGAGCCCAAAGCAGCTTCTGAGTTGTGTCTCTCAAATGAGCTGTGGTACAGAAATGCCCTGGTGAGGCCTGTGAGCTTGGGCTGAAAAATGACAGGCTTTTATAGTGCAGCTTAAGGTATAAAATGGCTGGTTCCTGAAGTTTCACAGGAGCCTAGATATAAGAAAAAGTTGTAAATGATGCATTTAAGGTTTTTGTTCATAAGGACAAAAACAGAACAGAATCAAAGATGGCTTTCTAGTGGTGGTGTTTTCTTGGATCAGCTCTATTTGCCAGAGGCAAATTGAGGCTCAGCTTTTTAAAGAGAAGCTTCCAGATTCAGCCTTAGAGGCAAAACACTTGTAAGTCTTTTAAGAGGCCCTGCTGCCTAATACTTAAATGGAGTTAATGAGCAGCAGATGGCAAAGCTTTGCTTGGTGGTTATATGAACCCTAAAATTCACAGAGTACCTGGGTTAAAAAGATAAATTCTATGAAATTAAACTAGGAGCTGGGTGGAGCAATCCACCCATCCTACCAACCTTGAACCTTGGCAGATTAAAGGTGTGTTCAGAAATTGAAAGAAATAGAAGAATCCTTGGCAGATTAAAGATGTGTTCAGAAACAGAAAGAAATATAAGAATCTGGGTGGAGTCAATCACCCTAGCCAAGCAAAGGTGTGGTCAGAGACAGAAAAAGTTAAGAAAGAAATATACAGTAAAGACAGTTTTTTGTAAAAAAGTCTAAGTGGTTTAGAGTGTGTTGAAAATATATATATAGGCTTAGAGCAAGAAAAGAAAAAGTATAGAAAGCCTTTAAAAAAGAAATAAAGTAAAATAAATAAATAAATAATAAGCCACATAAAGATGGAAAATACAAAAAATGTCTGGATACTATATATTATTATCTTATCTTTAAGCTTCTTGACCAAAATGACTTAGTAAAAGCTGCTAAAACACAGTTGATTATAAATGCTGTTGGATTAATTCAAAGTATATAGTTTGTAAATGAGTTGACTTTAAAATTGAAATCCAAAGATATGCTACTTTGGAGAAGAGGTTTTCTTTTTCTTTTCACAGAAAATGAAAGGTGGTGGATTTATTTCTGGATAAAGAACATAATGTTTGATAGAGGAAGACCGCCTGAAAAATCTCCAATGGAAATGGATGGACCAGATGACTCAGCATTTCAGAACACCTCTGTTGAAGTTTCCAGAGCTCTGTATCCAGAACAATTTCAAGGAGACTGGCTGTGATGACCCAACCTTAGAGACTACTCCACTAAAGACTTGTCCATAATCCTACATTTTTCTTTGGATTCCTATGCGATTGCCAGTGTCCCCGCTCAGCAGGAAGTAGCCTAGAGAATGACGCCCACATTCCCACAACACGGATTATGGATGTTTGTGTTTATTTACAGTGTTGTTTATAAGTTGTTATAGATAAGGGGGGGAGAATATTAGATTTGGAGTTCTTTTTGTTTTAAAAGGAGAAAAGGGGATATGTAGGGGTATTGTGTTGTTTCGTGGTAAATAATTGTCCCACCCACTGGTTTAATAAAAAGTGTTGATGGGCTAAATGCAGGCAGGAAGTGTGGGCAGGGCTACCAGACTAAAAACTCTGAGAACAGGAAGCACAGAGCAGAATGCCAGAGAGAATGCCAGAGAGAAGCCGAAAGAAGCAGAGGACAACTATGCTGCTCTAAAGAAAGGTACCGAGCCACATGGCTGAACAGGAAAAATCATGGGTTAGATGAAGGTTATAGAGCTAGCAAGTGATATGCCTGGGCCTGAGGCCGATCAGCCTAAAACAATTGTAAACATCTATGTGTCTCTGTGGGTCTGTGGGTCTGCGGGAGGTTAGGCCAGAAAGTCCAGGCCAGAAACCTCCTACTACACATTCCTGTCATGACTGTTATCCCCAAGCTCCTTTCTTGAACCAAGAGAAGGGAAAGTGTAAACTAAGACATGTGAATAAATCTACAGACACTCATACAGTTATGCTACGAGTATTAAAGATGTAGATCCTTGCCTTTTTGAAATTTAAGCACTCCTTCCTTCTTGGATAATAAATATATGCATGCCTATGTGGCCAAGACAGTCCTTTTCTAAAACTGATGCTTCTCAATAGGGCCTTGCCCTGGTAACATGGTGGCTCCCTCACTAACTCAGGCCTCAAAAATCTTGTCTGTCACTTTCATCATTGAAGTCAGCACCCTTCAACAATATTCAGGTAAAGGAAGGTTCCTCAAAGGGGTATGAGTTTCTTAGCAAGATAATTCTATCATCCCTGTGGCCTTACCACTGTCTACAGAATGAATATTACTCTGCTGGTAGAGCCATATAAGACATCTAAATAGAGCTAGCTTTTGATCTAGGTTCTGATCAGTCATTTATTTATGAAAATCTGCTTTTCTACCAGTCATGAATTCACCCACACACTAAATAATTTTATTTTGAAATTTTGACTGAGCAATAAGCACACACACCTACATGATGAACACCAATTATGCAATCACAAATAAAATCTAATGGTGGAAGGAAGGACACACATAGACTTTTAAGAATTGTAGAGGACATGATGATTCCAAAGTTGATGCACATTCAAGGTGAAATTGTACCATCAGACGATATATTGAATTCAGAAAAAGTTCCTAGAAGAAGACATACCTGAGCTAAGTTGATAAAGAAAATAACTCATCCACTATGTACACTGTGTGTCAGGCATTTTGTTTCATGCTTTACATCACCACACAATCGAATGCTCATCATATTAGTGGAAAATATCAGAAGATTTACAACTTTTCAAGACCTTCAGATAATAGGTAGAAAGCTAGAGTTTAGTATATCAAGTAGCCAGTGTCAGAAAAGTAAGATCGATCCAAAGTAGAGGAAGCCTAGCTGGAAGAACTTCACACTTATATTAGCTACATTTATTCACCATGACCACAATACCTGACAGAGATTCATTAAGGAAGGGAAGATTTATCTTGGCTCATAGGCTGAAGAGATTTTATTCTACATTTGTGAGAGAGGCATGGCTGTGGGACATGTGGCAGTTTGCTCACACCTTAGCATACGGGGAAGAATAAAGTAAAGCTAGCATAAGAACTTGGGCTATTACTTTCAAAAGACCTGGCCCTACTGATGTATTTCATTCAGTGATGGGCCATCTCCTGGAAGTTTCAAAGATTCTCAAAAATAGTACCATTAACTTGAAAACAAGTTTGTAGGATATAATCCTACAGTGGGTATTTCAGATCAAAGCTATACAGTATATAAAGGTAGTAGCAATGTTAGTATCTGGTATATCAATATGGTTTATAAAGTTCAGATTAAGTTAACTGAAGAAGACATTGTGAGAGATATATGATTAGCTTTGTGCATGATAGTTAACCTTGATTATTAGCTTGATTAGATCTGGAGTCGACTAAGGGACAGATCTTTGGGTCCATATTTGAAGATATTCTGGGGGAAAAAATGAAGAGATGTGAAAACCTGTGGGGCATCATCTTATTGTTGTCCTAATATTAGAAGGTCTGTGTGAAAGCAGCAACATTTGCCTGATTCTACTTACTAGTGTGCCAATCTTTGCTGCTGTGATGCTGCCACTGTCATTTCTTTTGGAGGAATGTGTTGAGATAGGATTTCCCTGTGTAGCTCTTGGTGTCTTGAAACTCACTCAGAAGAGGCTGGCCTGGAACTAACAAATATTTGCCTGCCTCTGCCTCTCCAGTGTTGGTGTTAAAATCATGCTCCACCACCATCCGGTGAACTACTAACATTCTTTCCTAGCATAAAACTTAATTTTCTTTGAGTTCTAGGGTAGACTGAAGATGAACGAATCTTCAGAAATCTTTCATATCTTAATATCTAGAATAAAGCTGCTAAGACATCATGCATTCCACACTTTTTCTGCCACATTATCAGTCCCTCTATCACTGAAGATAACCATTGATGAATTACATAGCCCCCATCAGTAATAAGTTATTCTATTAAATGCCTTTTACAATATGTACATATTATATAAGTTCTCCTTCATTAGCGAACTGTGCCTAGTATAGGCTCTGATCTTGCAGCAAACTTTTATAAGAGCTTGAGTTTTATGCAGTAATTTAGAGGGATTCAGAAGAAGAAGAAGAAGAAGAAGAAGAAGAAGAAGAAGAAGAAGAAGAAGAAGAAGAAGAAGAAGAAGGAGAAGAAGGAGAAGAAGAAGAAACAAGTGTAAGTAAGATAAGGCTAGCCTAGTGGTGGTGACAAGACTTTAATCCCAGAGCTAGGTAGGCAGAAGAAGGAAGATTTCTGTGAGTTCAAGGCCAGCCTGATCTACAGAGAAAGTTCCAGGACAGTCAGAAAAACACAGAGACACCCTTTCTCATAAACAAAGAAGTGTATGATAAGGCTAGATCTGAGTATGTAAAATGGATGAGGATAGAGTGGGAGGCCTTTGATAGCAAGCTAAAGAGTATTTTCGTCATGTAAGAATATATTGGAAGAGTTAAAGATACTCTCTTTTTGGCCTGTCTCCCACTGTATGTCAATCTAACCCATTAAAATAAAAGACTCTGAGTTTATTTTATTTCAGAAAATTATATATTTGTTATGTTTTCTCTTTCTTTATTTTCCCTGTGGACCACGTATCACTGCATTCAATGCCCTCCAGGTTCTGTTTTCACAAAAAAATATACATTTGGGGTTGTTAGGTCTGTAAGACACAAAATTAACCAGTGTCATATTTTTCACGCCGTCCTCCCTGCTCACACAGGGACCCAAATTAAATTTCACACTGAACAATCTGAGCAGCTGACATGCTTCACAGACAACAGACACAGCGTGTTGATGGGAAAAAGGTCAATGTCTCTGTCATCAGACTGTGCCAACTCTGACACGTCTGTCTGATGGTAAAATTTATATAACTTTAGACTTGGTCTTAAGCTTTTATAATCTCTCTTAGGACCAACAGGACCTTTCCCCAACTGTTTATGTGCACAGCAATCTCTGGATTATAATTAACATCTCAGCCAGTCTGAATAACAAGAAATAGTGGACAAACTTTGCAGATTGAGACTCCAAGATTTTAAGAAATAACCAAGTCCACACAGTGATCTCAATAGTCTTGCAAAGATCAGAGCTCTTTGTGATGCATGGCAATTCCCTTGTGGCTACAGATACACGGTTTGTAAAGATAGCAAAGAAAGTCCTCAAAAAAGTCTGTCCTTTAAGGTAATCTCTTAAAAAGTGTGCTTGCGTGTGTGTGTGTGTGTGTGTGTGTGTGTGTGTGTGTGTGTGTGTGTGTGTGTGTGTGTGTGTGTGTGTAAATGCATGTTAAGGAACATGTACGGAGGTTAAAGAAGAGAAAGCTTACAGGATTCAGTTCTCTTGGTCCACTATGAGAACTCTAATTAATTAATTAGTGGTAAGCAATTTTCTCCTTGTGCCACCTTGCTCAATCACCAACTGCACTTCCCAAAACACCTCTATCATGCATTACCACAAAGTTATGTTATCTGAGGCCAGCCTTATTTGACTTTGGGTCTCTATTCAAAGTGGTGCTCAGCATACAGCAGACATACATTCTGTGCTAAACACAGGCATCAAGGATTATTACTGTGTTTTAACTTCCAGTGACTTTAAAATGCTGTAAGAGTTTTTTGTTATGATAGTTAAGCTGTGAGAATGTGTCTGAAGGGTCCTAATGAGCAACATTTCTCTCAGGATCTGCCTATGTTTTTGTGGAAAGCAGAGTCAGCTGATAGGCTTTGGAGTACAGGAGGGCTCCAGGGAAGAGGAGAGAAGACAGGCCTAATGGTGAATAATGCTCCCACCAAACAGCATTTTTGCAATTACCTAGTCCACAGTGTAATGTCTTCTACATTGCTCTCTCTAAAATACATTCTTCTTAAATTTTCTGTCTTTTTTGAAACAATTAAAAATAATTACTATCAGAGTTGTTTATATGAAGGCATCTTGTATACCCACTTAAAGTATATAATAAAATGATTTCAAATATTATCTTCTATAATGTGGGTCTTGTACAATTAATTGAAGATCTTCCTTAATATGGAGATTTTATTGAATATTAATAACAACAATCTGTAGAACCTACTCTGACAATCAACATATAGAAATGATAGAAGATCTATCTTTCTGTCTAGATAGTAGATTAAGTAGATAGATAATGGAGATAGGTAGAAAGATTGGTTGATAGGTAGATGGTATATATGTGTGTGTGTGTGTGTGTGTGTGTGTGTGTGTGTGTGTGTGTGTTTTCTTCTACCTTTTCTGCCTTTCTCTTTCTTCTCCCTTGATGACACAAGGAGCTAAATACAAAACTTGGCTGCTTAAGGAAAGACTTCAGACCATAAGACAGGGCTGAAAGTAGAGATATTTATTGAGTGGGATCTCTGGACTTCTTAAATGAATACCATTATGGAAGTTGCTTTTACAAAATTTTCAAGTTGGAACTACTTCAGAAATTAACAGAACCTCGTACATTCACCAGCATGTGGCACAGCTCTTCCATACCTTTGCTACTCCCAGAGAGGAACCAACCCCTATATTCTTTACAAACAGGTCCTCAACCCTTCCCTCCAGCTATAGGAGGCTGTATCTTGGAACAGGGATAGACTAGACTAAATTTCTGCTGGAGGCTAATGAGATATATCACTTGCAGGTGCCACTTGGGTCAGACAAGCACTTGCTTTACTGTGGCCTGAGGCTTGCTTACAAACAGGGAAAGGAATTTGCTGCTGAGGCTTGCATTAGAATAGTTTGCCAAGGATTTCTTATAGACATTAAAATTTGGAATGTTTAAAATTCCCCCAAGACATCAATAAGTTTAGAAGTCACTGGGGATGGTATTAGAGAGAAGAAAGACCAGATTCCGAAATCACTCATTGTGGATAAGAGGGTACTGAGTGATGTGAGTTATCAGCATGGGCTGTATAAGAATTTGAGTACCTCACTAATTTTGTGGCTTTAGTGATGCTCACTTCTCTGACTTGTGACATATAGATTAAAAATAGACAATACAACTTCTTAGGGCAGACAGTCAGAAGAGGAGGTAAAGCATTTGCCACACAAGCAGAAGAACCACAATTCAGATTTCCAGAACCCACTTGAGGGTTCTGTTGGTATAATAGCCAATTTGTTATCTCAGTGCTCAGTAAACAGAGTCAGCATAGATCCCTGAGGCAAACTGGCTATCTTAACTAGAAAAATCAGTGATCTGATATTCCAAGTTCAACAAGGGACTTCTCTACAGTAAAAACAAACAAATAAATAAAACAATGGAGCAATAGAGAAAGACATTTAATGTCAACTTCTCCCAGCATACATGGGTGCACACACACACACACACACACACACACACACACACACACACACACACACACTACATTCACAAACACATAGCATAAACATTTCTCAGCGTATCTATTCTCGTAATAAGTGCTAATGGTAGTATTCTTCTCTGCCTTAAGATATCTGTGTGATGTAACATTTGTTATTAGCCATGAATACATACTATTTCTCTAGCAGATAGGATTGTAACAGAGTGGATAAGCCTTATCATAATGTAATAAAAAGGGGGTGACATTGGTTAAGAGACTTGAGCATGGTTTCAGTTCTTATGAATATGGACATGATAAGCCCAGAATGTTGATAAATTATAATGGCTATGAGAATTAGCACCAGAGCCAAGCTGCCAGGGTTTGAATCCCAGCTACATTACTTGATAGCAGTATGGTTTCAGATAAGTAATTTAATCTCTCTTTGCTGTAATTTCTTCATTTATAAACTCAAGATAACAGTAGTGCCTATCTCACAATTCTGTTACAAGTATTAAACACATTAATGTGTGTAAAGGTCCTGGAGGAGTACCTAGTACTTACGAAAAACCTGATAAATGACAAGGATTCCCATGGTGCATTGAGTAATGATTAGATAAGATGGCCGTCTTAAATATGTGGTAACCAACAGGTATACTAAAATAATAGTGATTGTAGTCATCAGTATTACCTATAACAAAAACAGAAGGAGCAGAATGTCTGTTCTCTGAAGACTTGAAACATATCCTAAAAGGTAGGTTCATCACCAGGTCTCCCATGGATGCCTTCTGGCTGCATCTTATCCCCCATGTAACTTTTCTGTTCAAAGGAAAAGCCTTCTGTAATTTATATTTGGAAAAGTAAAATCTAGCCTCTGAACTTCTTAAACTCTCTTGCTGTCTTCCTCAATGTGTTTACAGAGCTTTGTTTCCTAGCTTTATATGGGACCTCTCCTCTTGCCTGCATTCATTTCAAAGACTGGTGACCTCCAAAATTCAGGAAGCATATCTCTGGATACACCTCTTATTATAATGGGCATCATAGCACTTGTGTGAAATGCTATCAGCCTATAAAATAGAGGACTTTCACCAAGTGGAAAGTATATTCCATGTAAGAGCAATGTTTACACTAATATTCATAGTGACCATGTAAGGTAATATGAAGGTTCTGTCTTTATAGTTGAGGTACTTGTGCTGGAATAGTTAGAATGCTGCAGTGGTCAATGAAGTTGTAACTCATGAACTTTAGACCAACATCTGTGGAACCTGCATGGGACCAAACTAGACCCTCTACATGAAGGAAACAGTTGCGTAGTTTGGTCTGTTTGAGGGGCCCCTGGCAGTGGGATTAAGATTTTCCTTAGTGCATGAACTGGCCCGTTACCTAAGGTGGGATACCTTGTTCAGCCTTGATGCCCAGGGGAGCAACTTGATCCAGCTTTGACTGAATGTACCAGGCTTTGCTGACTCCAATAGAAGGCTTTACCCTTTTGGAGGAAATGAGGGATGAAAGAGGGGGGGTTGGTATGAGGAGCAGGAATAGATAGGAGGGGGAACTATAGTTGGTATGTAAAATCAATTAAAAATATTAAATAAAAAATGTTGCAGTTGCTATGACAAAGCAAATATATGACCGTTGTGGGTTAATGAATGCTCTTATACACTGAAAAAATTGTCACTTGAACTGGATTAATAAAATGCTAATTTGCTAGTAGCCAGGCAGGGAGATGAGACTAGAGTCAAGAGTCTCTAACCAAGCACAGAGGAAGCAAGAAGAGAATGTTATATGGAAATAAGGTACCAAGACATGTGGCTAAATATAGATAAAAATTACAAATTAATTCAAGTGTAAGTGCTAGTTAATAATAAGCCTGAGCTAATGGCCAAGCATTTATAAGTAATATTAAATCTCCAAGTCAATGATTGGAGAAATAGCTACTGTGTATTTGAGAGTTGCTGGTGGGACAGAAACTTCCAAATCCACATGAACTTTGTAAGCTTCTCTTCCTTCCCTGATGCATTATTTTTGTTTTGATTTTAATTTTTAATATATCCTTTGAAGGAATTTTTATTTAAAAGGTTTTTATTTTTCATTTTACATGCCAACTAAAGTTCTCCTCCCTCTCCTTCCACTCACCACCCAGCTTCCCCCATCTCACCTCACCATTTATACCTCAGAAAGGGCAAGGCCTTTTTGGAGGAGCTAACAAAGTCTGAAATATAAAGTTGAAATAGAAACAATTCCCTCCACCTTGTATCAAGGCTGAGCAAGGTAACCTTCTATAGGGAATGGGATCCAAAAATCCATTTTATGCTTTAGAAATAAATCCTTGTCCCACTGCCAGGGGCCATACAAGCTGCTCAAGCTCCACAACTGTCATCCACATTCAGAGGGTTTAGTTTGATCCCATGCAAAATCTCCAGCTCCCAGCTCAGAATCAATGAGTTTCCAGCAGCTTGGGGCTGTGTCTGTATATTTTCCCATCTTGATCGTGATCCCTTTGCTTTTATAATTTCTTTTCCCTTTGTTCAGCTGGACTAGGAGCACAGTACAGTTCTCTGCTTAGCTGTGAGCTCTCTGTATCTGCTTCCCTCAGTTTCTGGGTGAATGTTCTATGATGACAATTAGGGTGGTCATCAATTTGATTAAAGAGGAAAGTCAATTCAAATACACTCTCCACTATTGGCCAGAGTCTTAGCTGGGGTCATCCTTGTGAATTCCTGAGAGTTTCTCTAGCACCAAGTTTCTTCCTAACCCCAGAATAGTTTCCTACATCACAATCTCTATTTCTTTGTTCCTGCCCTGTCCCTCCTCCATCTCGTCCATTCTTTTCCCTTGTGTTCTGTTTCCGACTCCCCTTGCTCTTTTCCTCCATGCTCCCAATTTATTTAAGAGATCATATCTATTCCCCCAACCAGAGGAGCCTATGGATGTCCCCCTTAGGTTTCTCCTTGTTACCCAGCTTCCCTGGTTTTGTGGAATGCAGTTTGGTTATACTTTGTTTTTTGTCTAACATCCAGTATATACTGTATTTGTCTTTCTGGGTCTGGATTACCTCCCCCAGGATGGTTTTCCTGTTTTCATGTATTTGCCAGAAAATTCAAGATTTTTTTTTAACTGTTGAGAAAAAATGTGTACGAATACCACATTTTAAAAAATTCCATTCTAAAGCATCTAGGTTGTTTTTAAGTTCTGGCTATTATGACTAACACTGCTATGAACATAGTTAAGAAAATGTCTTTGTGGTATAAATATGCATCCTTTGGGCATATGCCCAAGAATGATATTGATAGATCATGGTGTAGTTTGATTCCCAGTTTTATGAGAAAACACCATACTGATTTTTAAAGTGGCTGCATAAGTTTACATTCCCACTAGATATGGAGGAATGTTCCACAAACCCTTTAACGTAGGCTGTCATCAGTGTTTTTGATCTTAGCCTTTCTGATAGATGTAAGATGGTATCTCAGAGTCATTTTGATTTGGATTTTTCTGATGTCAAAGGATGTTAAGCAATTTTTAAGTGTCTTTAGGCCATTTGAGATTCTTCTGTTGAGAATTCTCTGTTTATATTTGTACCTCATTGTTAATTAAATTATTTGGTATTTCAGTGTCTAGTTTCTTCAGTTCTTTATGTATTTCAGAGATCAGCCTACTGTCAAATGTAGGGTTGGTGAAAAATTGTTCCTATTGTGTAGGTTGCTGTTTTGTTTTGTTGAAAGTCCCCTTTGCCTTACATATGCTTCTCAGTTTCAAAAGGTCCCATTTATTAACTGTTGCTCTCAGTGTCTGTGCTTCTGGCGTTATATTTAGGAAGTGGTCTTTTGTGCCAACACATTCAGAGGTATTTTCCATTTTCCCCTTTATCAGGTTTAGTGTAGCTTGATTTACATCAAGGTGTTTGATCCACTTGGACTTGAGTTTTGTGCGGGGTGTTAGATATGGATTTATTCACATTCTTCTACATGCTACCATCTAGTTATGTTAGCACCATTTTTTGAAGATGCTTTTGTTTTCTCTATTGAATATTTTGGGATTCTTTGTTAGAAATCATGTGTTTATAGGTGTGTGTACTAATGTCAGTTTCTTCAGATTGATTCCATTAGTTAACCTTTAGGTTTTTATGCCAAAACCAACTTGTTTTATTACTATATCTCTATACTAAAACTAGAAGTCAGGAATAGTAGTGCCTCTGGAACTTCCATTAACGTATATAACTCTTTTGGCTCTCTCTCTGTTTTATTTTACTACATGAAATTGAGTTGTTTTTTGAATTCTGTGAAGAATTGTACTGGGATTTTCATGGGGATTACATCAAACCTGTACATCGCCTTTGGCAAGACTGCCAGTTTTACTATGTTGATCCTTCCTATCCAATATTATGAGAGATCTTTCTATTTTCTGATATTTCTTCAATTTCTTTCTTCAGTGACTTAAAGTTCTTGCTGTCCAGGTCTTTCACTTGTTTGGTTAGAGTTTCTCCAAGATACATTATATCATTTGTTCCTATTATAAAGGATGACACTTCCCTGGCTTCATTTTCAGCCCATTTTTTATTTTATATAGGAAGGCTATTGTTCTTTTTGAGTTAATCTTGTATCCTGCCACATTGCTGAAGGTGTTTATCAGCTGTAGGAGTTCCCTGGGAAAATTTTGAGGTCATTTATGTATACTATTATAGCCAAAGTTTGTTTTTTTTTTTTCTTTCCAATTTGTATCCCCTTGATCTTCTTCTAGTGTCTTATTTCTCTAGCTACAACTTTGAGTACTATATCTAATATGTACGGAGAGAGTGGACACCTTTGTTTGTTCCTGATTTTAGTGAGTTTCTCTCCATTTAATGTGATATTGGCTGTCAGCTTACTGTAAAATGTCTTTATTATGTTCAGGTATATTCCCTATATCCTTGATCCTCTCAAGAACTATATCAAGGAGGATAGTTATATTAAGACTTTTTCAGCATTTAATGGGATGATTTTGTGTGTGTGTGTGTGTGTGTGTGTGTGTGTGTGTGTGTGTGTGTGTGTGTGTGTGTGTGTGTTTTCTCTCAGGTTGTTTATATGGTCGATGAAATTGACAGATTTTTCTATGTTGAACCATCCCTGTATTTCAGGGATGAATCCTATTTGATAATGTTGGAAGATGTGTGTGTGTGTGTGTGTGTGTGTGTGTGTGTGTGTGTGTGTTCTTTAATTCAATTTGCTAGTATTTTATTGAGTATTTTTCCATCAATATTTATGAGGCAGATTGGTCTGTAACTCTCTTTTTTTTGCTTCTTTGTGTTTTGGGGAGTCGGGTGAGTGTGGCCTCATAAAAAGAGTTGGCCAATGTTTTTTCTGTTTCTATTCTTAGAACAATTTGAGGAGTATCGGTATTATTTTTTTCTTTGAAATTCTGGTAGAATTCTGTGTTGAAACCATCTGGACCTTGGCTTTTTGGGGAAGATTTTTAATAACTGCTTCTCTTCTATTTTCTTAGGATTTATGAGTCTTTTCTAGTTGTTTCCCTGGTCTTAATTCAATTTTGGTATGTGGTCCCTATCCAAAAAATTGTTCATTTCTTTTAGCTTTTCTAATTTTGTGGGATACAGGTTCTTGAATGATTCTCTGGATTTCCTCAGTGTCTGTTGTTGTAACCCATATTTGTTTTTGATTTTGTAAATTTTGATATTCCTCTCTGCCTTTTGGTTAGTTTAGATAAGGGTTTGAGTATCTTGATTTTCTCAAAGAACCAACTTTTTGTTTCATTGATTCTTTGTTCTCTTTATCTCAGTTCTATTGGTTTCAGCCCTGAGTTTGATATTTTTCTGCCTTTTACTTCTCCTGGATGATTTTACTTCATTTTCATCTAGAACTTTCAGATGTGCTGTTTAAATGCTTCTGTGAGATTTTTCCATATTCTTTATGTAGGTACGTACTGCTATGAATTTTTCTGTTAGTACTGGTTTTATTCTGTCCCTAAAGGTTGTGTATGCTTTACATTCATTTTTACTAAAATCTTAAAAGTATTTAATTTCTTTTTTATTTCTTCTTTGACCCAGAAGTGGTTTAGTTGAAAGTCATTCAGTTTCTATAAGTTTTTAGGCTTTGTGATGTTCTTGAGCTCTAACTTTAAGCCATGGTTGTCTGATAAGATGCAAGAAGTTATGTTGTTTTTTTGTACCTATTAATATTTCCTTCATGGCTGAGTATGTGGTCAATTATAGAGAAGGTTTCATGAGGTGCTGAGAAGGTGTACTTTTTGTGTTTAGATTAAATGTGCTGTAGGTATCTGTAGGGGGATTATGTTGTTCCATTGTAAATAATTGTCCCCGTCTATGAATTTAATAAAAAGCGTTGATTGGTCAAAGGCAGACAGGAAGCATGTGTGTGTATGGGGGGGGTGGGGGCTACCAGACTAGGAAAACTCTGGGAACAGGAAGAACAGAGTAGAATGCTGGAGAGAACCTTGAGGCAAGGCCCGAAAGTCCGGGCCAGAAACCTCTTACTACAAATATCTATTAAGTCCATTTGTGTTATAACATCTATTATTTCCTTTGTTTCTCTGTTAAGTTTTAGTCTGGCTGACATGTCCAGTGTGGAGAATGCAGTGTTGAAGTCTCATATTATTAATGTGTGGTATTTGATGTATGATTTAAGCTTTAGTAATATTTCTTTTGCAAATGTGTATGCTGTTGTATTCAGTACACATATGTTCAGAATTGAAACTTCATCTTGATTGACTTTTTCTGGGATTAATACAAAGAATATGAAATATACTTCATCATTTATTCTTACTAATTTTACTTTGAAGTCTATTTTGCTAGATATAAGGATAGCTACACAGATTTGCTTCTTAGGCTCATTTGCTTGAAAAATATTTTCCTAATCTTTTAATCTGAAGTAATATTTGTCTTTGAAGTTGAATTTTATTTCTTGTATGCAGCAGAAAGATGGGTCCTGTTTTCTAATCCATTCTTTAGCCTGAGTCTTTTGTTTGTTTGTGTGTTTGTCTAATTAAGTTCATTAATATTAAGAAATGTTATTGACCAGTGAGGGTTCATTCCTGTTATTTTTGTTGATTTTGGTGGTGGTGATGATAGTGTGTTTGTTTCTCTTCTTTAGATTATGCTGAAGTGAGATTATCTATTGCTCATAGTTTTTGGATGTCATTGAGTTCCTTCAGTTGGTATTTATCTTCTAGTATATTCTGTGATGCCGAATAGTGGGTGGGTATTGCTTAAATCTGATTTTGTCATGAAGTATCTTTTTTCCTCTGTCTATGTTTATTGAAAGATATGCTGGGTATAGCTGTCTGGGTTAGCATCCATGGTTTCATTGTGTCTGTAAAATCTTTGTCTAAGACCTTCTTGTTTTTAGAGTCTCCATTGAGAACTTTGTGTAAAATTTGGATAGGTTTCCTTTGGATGATACTCGGCCTTTTTTCCTTTGCAGTTCTTTTTTTTTTTTTCTTGATTTTGTATGTTTAGTGTTTTTGATTATTATGTAGATGTTGAAGACATTTTCTGTGCTTCTGAGATGGGATTCTTCTCCTTTTCTTATTCCTATTATTCTTTGGTTTTTATGATGTCCCAGATTTCATGGATGTTTTGTGTTAGAACTTATTGGATTTAACATTTTATTTGACTGATGAATCTATTTCTTCAATGCCTAATATTCTTGTATTCTGTTGTTAATACTTGCATCTGTAGTTCCTATTTGCTTCCCCAGTTTATTAATTTTCAATTTTCCCTTGTTTCATTTTTTATTTATTGTTTCTATTTTAGTTTTTAGGTTTGGACCATTTTCTTTACCTGTTTGATTGTTTTTATAGGCTTTCTTTGCTTTATTTAAGGGATTTATTGTTTTCTTTCAATTTTTTTGTCTTTTCATCAACTTCTTTTAAGAATTTTTTTATTTCCTCTTTAAGGGCTCCTATGGTGGAGGTGGTGCCTAAACAGGACTTCCCCTATAATCAAATGACTAAACACCCTAGGTGTCATTGCAGAACCTATATTCAACAAGAATGGATGTGGAGGCAGAGATCCATGGTACAGCACCAGGCAGAACTCCTGGTCCAGCTGAGAGCAGGGGAGGAGAGTGTATGAGAAAGGGGATAGGGAATATGAGGAAGAATCCCAAGGTAATGGCTGGCCAGAGCTCTGGGGAGTTCACTGAATTGGGAACTGCCTCTGGAGATCAATCAGGAGGTGGAGTTGGGCCCTCCAGGAGTGTGTGGCTTTGGACTGCCATGAGTATGTGGAGCCACAGGGAGTGAGATTAGATTTTGTTCCTGTTCATGATCTGGCACCTTGGAGCCCATTCTCTATAGAGGACACCCAGCCCAGCTTTGAATTTGAGATGAGTGAGTCGGACTTGCTTGGAGTGGATGTGCTCTGCTGGGCTGGCCCACTTTGGGACTTCTCGCCCTTTGGGGGGAGGAGTTGGGTAAATGGGGAGGGGCAAGGCTGAGTGCTGGCTGGGAGGGACTGAGAGGTGTGAGGGGTAGCAGGTGTATTCACTGTTGGAGATGACTTTTTTAAATGAAAATAAAAAATATTTCTACAAACAAAAAGGGCCTCTATTATCTTCATAAAGTTATGTTTTTGAGTTTAATTTCTTGTGTTTCAGCTTATTGGAATGTTCATGCTTTGCTGTTATAGGATCATTGGGTTCTGTTGTGCCATATTGCTTTTTCGGTTGTTGAATATATATTTATATCTATATTTACTCATCTTTTCTTTCACTGGAATGGTTTGTGCCTGTGCCTCTGTAGTCTGCTGGGATTGGTGGCAAGGACTGGCCACAGGGAGTAAATCTTGGTGGGACAGTGTTCAGTAGAAGGCTAGGGTAGGGCTATAGCCTGGAGGCAGGTATCTCAACTGCTTGTTGACTGATGGGGACTTTGCTAAAACAGTGGAATTTCAACAGTTGTTGGGGCATGGTCCATTTCACTTGCTGATGCTGGGATGAGAGGAATATGCCCTGGGATTTAGTTAAGGTCTAGACTTTGGCGCAATAGGACTGAGAGGCCAATGTTTCACCTGTTTATCCAACTGAAGTGGTTTTCACCTGTGTTTCTATAGTCAGTTGGGATTGTGGAGGTGCGGGGGGGGGGGGGGGGAGAGGCTGGCCTCAGGGAGAGTACTCAGTTTCATGGAGTTAGGCTAGAAGAAGCTCCTGGTGGGACAGTGTGTCCAGTGAGAGTGCATCCTGGAGGCAAGTATCCCACCTGCTTGGAGGCTAGTAGGGACTCTCTTTGAAGGTTTTATATATATACATACATACATACATACATACATATATATACACACATACATATATGTGTGTGCATGTGTGTGTGAATATATACACTGTATCTTGATCATAAATACTCCTAATCATCCCAACTTTCTCTGTATCCTCCCACTCCACTTAATGCCTATTTCCTGTGTCTACTTATATATTCTTTCATTCTCTTATGTACACAGGTGTAGAACTGTGGTGGGATTAAGGTGTCAGCCGATAAGGTCAGAAGACACTTCCGGGATCCTGGAGGGGGGTGTGGCAAACCCCATTGATAAGTGGCTGCTGGGACAGGAGGAGTCTCTTCCTGGTTCCTGGCTGCTGGCTGCTGGACAGACAGAATCGGAATCCATCGTCCTTCCATCACACGTCCATCGCTTGGATCCGCCAGTCCTTGTTCAGGTGCCACCATAAGCTGTTACTAATATTGTGAGTGTTAATTTATATTCTAATAAATATTAATTTTGGACTGGCGCCATTGAAAGTAAAACTCCATCTACATAGAACCATTCACTAGGGAATGAAGAAATGACTAGTGACTACCACCCAAAGGAAATAGACTTTTGTCCTGAGCTGCTATCAACTTCCAATAGCATCTCAGCTAGTGGTGGAGCCTCAGAAGTTTCTTAGGTTTTCATATTGGAACTTAAGACTGACTCTATTTTGTGCACATCTTGTGTGTCATCACAACCAGTTTGTTCCTCTGTGAAATAGCCATATTATTTTTCTCTTATTTTTTCTTTATATTGTTGTGTGTATATGAAAGGGGTGAGGTGAAGGGAAAGAGAGAGAAGATCTCACAGTATAACCCTGTCTGGTCTGGAGCTCAAAATGACCTGATAATTACAGCTCTCCTCTTGTTTTTACCTACTGAGGTCTGATAATAGGCTTTTATTTTTAAAAAGTTTAGCTTAATATATTTAAATGTAATAAATCTTTGAAATGAAATCTAGAAATAAACTAACATAAGAAGAATCTTAAGATTAATATTCAAACACAGATAGCCCTGGATAGCCAGGCCAATATTGAAAAGCAAAGGTTGGGAGGTAGAGGTATCATCCCACCTAACTTCAAATTATATAATAGAGACATAATAATAAATGTGTCATGCTACTTTTTATAATTAAAATTATATTACTTTAATAAGAGCCATGGACAAAATAAAATTTGAAGACAGATGGTTATTATGGAGTTAAGTCAGGGCAGAAACTGGAACCAAAGTCATGGAGTTATTCTGCTCACTGGCTGCTGTTTCCTTGCTAATGTTTCTTGCTCACCACCTGCCTAGGGAGAATACCTTAGCCAGTGTGACCTGGGCCTTGTCATATCAAGCAACAATCAAGGTAATGTCTCTTATTCAGGATTCCTCTTAGTAAATCTAAGCTGACAGTAAATCAATTTGACAGCTGAAGCTAATTAGGACATAATTAATACAAAAGCAGACTTGTAGTCCAGTAGAATAAAATATAGGGTCCAGAAATAAAGCCATGAACACACATTTAACAAATTTTTGATAGAGGTGTCAGACACATATTAAGAAAGATAATTTTTTGACAAATGATTTTAGAAAAAATTGATTTTAAATTGTAGGAAACTTAAACTATATCCTTATTTCTCATGCTGTGAAAATATCAATGCAAAATGGATCAAAGAGCCAAAACTTTGAAACTATTAGGACAAAATATACAAGTAGGCATAGGCAAGGGCTTACTGGAAGGTACTCCAATAATTTAGTAACTAATAGCAAGAACTAATATATAGGATTGGGCTAAAGAGCTTCTGCATAGTGAACAATTAACCATAAAAAAGGTAGCTACATAAAGTGATAAAGAGCCTCTGCCAGCTATTATAGGAAATTAGTTCTTAGAATATAAGAAACTTAGAAAAATAAATACTATATTAACAGAAATTCCATTAAAATGGGTAGATGCAGTGAACAAACAGTTATCAAAACAGATACAAATTGATAATGTGTCCAAGAAAAATATTAAACGTTCTTAACAGGGAAATTGAAACTAATACTATATATTTGCTTGTTCTGGTGGGAATTACTACCACCTACCAAAAAAAATCATTATGCAAAAGCAAGTTCTGCTGAGGATATGGAGAATATAAAACCCTCCCAAATTATTGGTGGGAATATAAATTAATCAACCATTGTAGAAATTCATATATAAATTCTCAAGAAATTGATAATAAAATGACAATATAATCTCGATGTACCACTCCTGGGCGTATATCTGTAGAAATAAAAGTCAGTATACAAAATAATACCTCCATACTCATGCTGTCATAGCACTGTTCTCCACATCAAGTTATATGTTCTGTCTGTGAGCTTATTGATGGGTCAATGGAAGCAAAATTTATTGTCGACATAAGTAATGATATTTTATTCAGGTATAATGTAGAATTGTATGGTGTATTTTGCAAGTAAATGAATAAAATTAAAAATCATAATTTTAAACAAAATTAAGCAGTTTCATAAAGGAAATAATGCATTATTTTCTCACAAATGCACATTTTAGTCTCAAAATCAAAAAAAAAATGATCTTATGGCTTGAAGGTTGAAAGAAGTCTGCTTTTAACAAGAAAAGTAAACAATGAGAGAGGACAAATGGATCAGTCAGAGGATTGGTAAGATAAAAACACCTTATACTTGAATAAGACACCATAATTAAATTAATTATCTTATATAATTAACAGGAAAGATAATAATATAGGTATCTCCCACAGGCTTTTCTTATGATCTATTTCAATTATCCCTTCCATGAGAATGGCCTCTAATGTGATGTCTGACAACATGGGAATGGTAGTTAATATTGATTGTCAAATTAAGGAGTTTGTAATCACCATGGGAACAAACTTCTTAGGATAGCCTAAAAGATTATGTACAGTAGGTTTATTGAGGTAGGGAAAGTCAACTTCATCCATATAATCCCATAGGCTGAGTTCTAGGACTGAATAAAGCAGAGAAATAAATATCTGAGCTTGAACTCTAGAGTACTAATCAGTCTCTGCTTTGTAACTTTGATGGCAATGTGAGTAGATACCTTCTGCTACAGTGAACATACATTATTTACTGAAATTCTCTAAATCCTTCAGAACCTTAAAAAAAATTCTTCCATCCTAACTATTCTTTTCTTAAACTGCTTCTTGTTAAATATTTTCTTGAAACAATGAGAGGATTCACTAATAAAATGACAATGTTGCTGTTCTCATAGTTAACACAAGCAGACCATCTGTTAGATATCTTTCATGTCTACATTCCTTTGCTCAACAAATATATGAGACACATTACTATTGTCTGTTGCTTTAAGATTATTTATTGGCTTTCTCTAGATTATTTCACAAAACATGACCTACAAATTTAAAGATAAATGCTTTAGCCATGTGCAAAGTTTTAATAGAAGGAAGTCTATGAATCAGAATGGATACCAGAATGCCTAACTCTAGAAAGATAGAATCAGTATGGTATATGTAAGCATGCTAAGGCTAACTCAAAAATTAAAAATGCCATACTAATACCTTAAAGCCTAGTAGTTTACTCACCTATCATATTTTGAATATCTATTATAGCAAGATCTATTGCAATAAATTTTATGTGTAATATATTACTTATAGGATTAATATTTATTGGAGAGTATTTTAGCACTCACGATTATAAGTTAAACCTTAGGATGATTTCTTGGTGTTAGGATGATCTGGGCAATGGAAATTGATATAATCTCTAAGAAAGCAGGAACAAAACGGGGAACTCAAGATCCCAGCAACTCCTTTTGAATGGAGCTAGCTACATCCCCTTTAGGCTCCCAGGATTCTAGAGACATGCCTCCCAATCTTATCAGTAAACACCTGAATCCCACCACATCTCCTCCTTTTGTCTAATTAAAAAGGTTTTAAACTAAGACTCTATATAATAGGAATTATTATAAGGTAATTTCTGGGAAAGGAAAAGGCAAGCATAAGCATGGTCAAATTATAAAACTTAATATATATAAGGTATATTATATAATTTTAGAATATTGGTAGATGGTGCGGTGTATAAATTATTTTAAAATTGTTTATTTGGGATAGTGAAAATTTAATATTTGAATATTTTTTGTTAAGGGATGATAGGATAGTAATTTTAAATATTTATTTTTAATTTTATTAAGATTTAAAAAGGAAAATATATTATTTGAAAGTTGAAAGCACATGAGAGTAGTAGTTTTTGAAATTTGGGAGAGGACAGTGACATTTAGTTATTTGGACAATTATTTATGTTTTTTGTTTCATTGGAGTATTTATTATTTTGGTTATAGGCATATGATATTTGATAGATTTTTTGAGAAGTAGGGCATTTTTGGAGGGATTTCTTATCTTGTCTAGGCAGGTTTTGTTAGTTTCTATTTGTTATTTTGTTTATTTGGATTGGACATTGTATGGGTATCGTCAATAGTTGAGGTAAGGGCAGTCTTTTTAATATATATGTAACAGGCCATTTTTTGTCAAAAAGGAAAACTTAAAGGAGTGTCTTTGAGGTTTAACATTATCTTGGGAAAAGAACAGTGACACCAGGAGTCGTCTTTTATGGTTGAATTTTGAATAATAAAATGATAAATGTTACATTATTGGGATTATTTGATGTGGGATAGAATTTTTTATATTTTTTATTAATATGTTTGGATTTAAAAAGGGAGAAAATTATTTGTCTGTATGCCGTGCATATCAATCTTTAAATAAAAGACTGTTTTGGCCATGATAGACACCATAAAAAAATATATGTAAAAAATCAAAATAGATTAAAAAAAAGACAAAGTCAAAACAAATCCAACCAGCTGCCCCCCAAAAAGTAACATATAAAAAACACGTGACAAATTAAAAAAATAAGTTAATTTTTTAAAAAAACTAGCTAACAATGTGCCTAAGCCAGAGGCCAAACAACATAAAATTAATATACATGTCTAAATCATTTTTTAGAGGCCTAAGCAGTGGCCAGCAGCTAGCGGTCTTAGACTGCAGGTCTGTGGGTCTAGACTTCTGGCTGCCTGGGGCCAAAAACCCATAGTATAGCAGATGGCATCCCAACATGGGCCAAATACCCACATAAATCCTAAAAAATTAAAATAAAAAACAAACTAAGAAAATGCATAAGTCATAGACCAAACAACATAAATTTAATATAAATGTCTAAGTCATTTTAAAAAGTCTAAACAGCTATGGGCAGCTAAAAGGTCTGAAACAACAAGTCTAAATCTAAACCTCTGGCTATCCGAAGCCAAAAAACCTTATTATAACAAAGATCACTTGATGTGAAATTTACATTCCTAAACAGCAACACTGAAGCATATATCATATGAATCCTCCCTTCAAAACTTTGAATTTGAGAATAGTGAAATGGCTCTCCTTTTAAGAACACTTTCCGCTCTTAAAAAGGCTTCAAGTTCCAATATGATGGCTCACAACCATCCATGACTCCAGTTTCAAGAGAGCTAATATTTCTTAGGCTCTCTTCCTCTCTCATACTACACAGAAATGTGGGTACATCTTAGCTAATTAATAATCTTTCAGAACATTTCCATATACCGGACTGACTCTAGTACATACTTTAAGAGCAAGTTAAAGAGAAAATTGAAGTCTGTAAGCTGTAGTTCATCAGAATCTACTTGGTTTATGTGCCCTTTCAACTCTGTCTCTCTTCTGCTTTCTTAGTCCAGAAGCCACACTGCTCAGCTGGAATTATCTCTTTAGAGTCCAGTAATTGAATCAGCTTACCTCTCAACTATGATCATGTGTCAAAAACTTAGTGTACTTCTATATTACATATCTAGAATTTTTGTAGGTTTCTCTTTTGCCTTCCTGATTTAGACAGCCATTCATCATTACAACAAATATCTGAGAAAATCACGGCTGGATGGAAAGACTTATTTGATCTAATGGTTTCAAGTCTGTGGTCACTTGGATGAATTGTTTCCTGATTATAGTAAAGTAAAACATAAAGTCGGGAAAAATTTGTCAGGGCAAAACTATCCACCTAAAGACAGTTAGGAACTAGTGTGGAGAGAAGACGAGTAAGCTCCGTATAAAACACTTGCTTCAGTTCAATTTTAAGAGGTTCCACTCTTCACCAAAATTCCACCAAACTATTATTCTATTTAATATATTAATCTGATCATTAAGTCAGTGCCCTTATGAACCAATAACCTCTTGATGACTGGATGCTGGAGCCAAGAATTCAACAAGAACCTTTAGGGAACCACTTTAGGTTCAATCAGGAATATTACCAAAAGTATAAATCGGGTTCAAGAATTTTTCATCTGGGTCAATGTTGGTTCTACTCATAGCTGCTTGCTTTCTCCTCTGTTATAGATTGCTTCATTATCAACTTAGAATGATAATATGGCACTTAAGTTTTTTTCAGTCAATAAGTAGTGTGTTCCCTTGTCATATAGAACTTAAGACTTTTTTCTTCATCTAAACATTACATTATCTATATCAAAAGTTAGTAGAGTTTATAAAATGTTTTAGACTTTTTGGACCACTTCTTGTGTTTTATAGCTATTCAACTCTGCCACAGTAGCATTTATACACATCATATCATTGAACAAGTGTGGCTGTGCTCCAATAAAATTTACAAAACTAGGCAGGTGTCCAGATTTGTCCTGTGGGCCATGGTTTTCATTCCTTTGATCAATAGGACCAATTTAGGTTGGAGAATCATACCATCAATTTACTGCAATCTAGAATCTGCCAAAGATTAGTTATGACATCTTATATTTGACAGCAGAGTCAAATGGCCACTTCAATTTCTCTTCATCTGGCTCTCTCATAAGATAGGCAGCACGCTGAGTTGATAAAGCTTCAACATGATTTTCCTGAATTGATTTTGAAAGGAAGAAATGCTTAAAGGCAAGACAAGGCAAGGTGAAAGTTAAGATGTTTTTGGCTGCAATAGTAGATCTTGCCTAACAGTGGCTTAACCCAAAGACTATTTATTATTCACACAATTAGAATAGTATCAATTGACCCCATGATTGGTTGAGTGACTCTGAACTCACATTCACAGACACAGGGCATTTGCGTTTTTCTAATTTGCCACAATCACCATATTGGTTTCTCATATGTCACCTTGCAGTGCTAGAAAGATGCAGCACCACATGCTGGTTTCTTTCCAAAATATCAAGGTAAAAATCAAATAAAAGAGCATCATTTTTCCTCACTGGTTTCTCTTTTAGAAGGAATAGGAATCCTTCTAAGAATATTTGGTTTAAGATTAGCAAGAATAGGGTAACATATTTACCTCCAACCAATGACCAGAAAAGAAAGGAAATACCACATTGGCATGGAACACTCGGAGTTTATTTACAAGGGCAGAAGTATATGACCCCAAGTGTACCTTGAATACTGAGTAGAGATAAAGGTTGGAAATGACCATTTGAATGAGAACTCAGTGGTTTTCTAGTCAGTGTTTCCATGAATCACTAGAGGCTCTTGTTAAAATGCAATTACTCAAGCTCTTGCCCTAGATGGACAGGCTGCACAGTGTTGGAGAGAATTATGAACAAGTTCTCCATGGAATTTCAATGAAAGAAACCTACTACTGACATCATAAAAACCCATCAGTGTTTAGATTTTGAGACTTCAGTGAGAATGATATATAATTGTTTTAAAAGTAAAGATACAAACATATGAACATTAAGATAACAGATTTTCTGTTTACGGAGAAAGAAATAGAATTGAAACTTTATAACTACACTTTTTCAGAATGAGAGGATTTTATTTACATGTCTTCTATCCACATATATAGCCAAAAGCCTGTGTGCAACCAAGGAATTTTCATGTAAGCAGGTTGCTTGGTATTTCATTAGAGAATATCAAAAGGATCTCTATATCTGAGGGAAACTTAAATTTAATCATTAATACAATTTGATCATCTATTTAAACACCTAAGCTTCAGTGTACATTAATATGAAAGAAAATTTAAATCACAAAGGAAATTATTCTTCTAGAGCATTTATCATTCAACTTAGAGCATAAAATACTCAAGAAATGATAGCATTAATTGTCATCTTTATCTTCACTGGGCTCGAAGCAGAGATGATATTTGCATTTATATTTACAAACATTTGCACTTACTTTGACTGCCTTTGCTATTTTCTCATTTACATCTTTGAAACTAATTCCCAGCTATATAAAATTTACAAAATTAGTTGGCTGAGTTGAGTCTTGAACTCATCTTGATTATTTAATCAATATTTCTAACAATCCATATACAAAATTGATAATGATCAAATGTGACCCAGTTTTATGGCAAACACTGAGAAAAGCCTATTTCTGGGGAAAGCTGTTCTGTCTTTCTCTTTTCCCCTCCCCTTCTCTTTGTTTCTCTGGCTAGATATGCAGAGGTACTACTTACTGAAGTAATTAAGAAAGGAAATTAAGGCACTCATTGATATGTCCAGGAGACTACTAGATGCATTTCAGTCTGCTGGGAAATGAGTGCAATCAATTTCCCCAACTGCCTATCCAAGGGTTGAGCTGTAAAGTAGCCTGTCTAATCAATGGTGGCCTTGAGTGCAGAGGAGAAAGAGACAAAACTGTGGATGCAGTATATTGGGTCAGTCAGCCACCCAAGGGCTTGACTAAGCCCAAGATCAGCAATTAGCAGTCTTCAAATCACCTCTTTACCATCCTTTATTTTACTTTATTTATTTATTTTTTACTCTTTACCAAGTCAACTGCAAAAAGTGTCAAAACAAGATGGAATAGAAAAAAAAAATTAGAAACACCCCTAGAAGGTCTGGGTAAAGAAAGAAAATTCATTTGCTAAAGATAATAATAATAATAATAATAATAATAATAATAATAATAATAATCTCATATTCATCTTCATAACCAATTAAGTTGTAACAATGACACGGCACCTGATTTTATATTCTGCTTTCTAAATTTTAAAGAACATCACTATACTGAAATGAAAGTCACTTAAAAATTGCAGTTTTACAACAAATGGGATTCATTATATTTAATAAAATGCTAATTGATATAGAGGAAAGAAGCTTGATCTTTCTATGTTTGTACATTTGTTTACTAAAGCAGCATCCAGAAGGATAAATATTCTAAAACACCGACTGTACTGGGTTCTTGGAGGAGAATTACTGTGAAGTCTAGTGAAAGTATATGCATAAAAACTAATAGATGGGTGTTCTGTGTATCTCTGCCACTTTGCAGCTAAATGAACAAAGACAGTTTGATTGACTACACTGGGGCTCAATTTATTCATCCATAAAATGTAAACAAAATGCCTCACTGTTGGAGTAGCTGTGAGTTGAATTTAATAATAAATGTAAGAATTTTAACAGAGTCCTTGATATGTTGTAAAATTTTTTGATATATGTCATTATCATTAACTTCAAATACCCTCCTAGTGTTTCCTTTTTGAAGCTTTTTTCCACTTCTTTTGACATTTCTTTGAATATGCTAGTACCCTGGATTAATTTGTGGCATGATGATGAACTATTAGAAAAGTTACTTTCATTTAGAAGGACTTTTCCTTGATGTTTCTGAACATACTACCCATTTAAACATCATATATCATATGAAGAATAGTTAAAGGAGATGAGAAAATGTGGCAAACCACCCTCATAAATTTCAGAAGTTGACAGTTTGAGGAGTAGTCAGTTCTGACTTGACTTCAAAGACAAAAGTTTAAACAATAGGTGCAAATAACATGGGAGTATTTTTATTGAAACAAAAAAATCAAAGTAGTAATGATTTGGACTGACTGAAAATCACGTTTTAGATTGTACAAGTTAAAATCATTAGGAATGATTCAAATTGACTCTGACTTAGGTAAAATGTTATAAACTGGAGATTGACCTAAATGGTTGACATTAGAACAATATATATACTTACTAGGAATGAAATCAAACAAAACCACATATAATGTATAGAGCTTTATATATGAGTGAAATGACATATAATGGGGTAGGCACACTGATATCTAGAGGTTAGACACAGTCTACAAATGTGTGTGAGTTCTTGAGAACAGGGGCACATCATATTCTTTTCAGTTTGCCCCAATATATCACACCTCTTTTTCTTACTCTACTGAATATCATTTACTTATTTCAACAACTTGACATTATGTGTAAACCCAAACCAGATGCCAAGTAATTAGCTTTGCATTCTGATTCTGGCAGTAACTTACTCCGTCCCTTTACATCAAGTGGTTTTCCATACAATTGTTTTAAATAATAGGATTAGGCTCAATATCTAATGTTTCTTTGTTCTCTAGCAAATGTGAGCTTCAAAGAAGCAGCAAATTTTACTCTAAAACTTATGGTAACAGTGACTGAGCTCTCTATATATTCAGACTCAGGTGTTGTGAGTTCTAAGAAATAGAATTTGTCATCAATTCCTTAACAATTGATGGATCAGTTATCAAACTTCTTGATTTTTCTTGTTTCCAAATCAATGCTATGACTATATTGAAATATTGCCAAATATATTTTTTGTTTAGATCATGCTTTGTGGGTTTTAATTTAGCATAGTTGAAAGCCCATTTTTTGCTAGTGTATTCAACTGACCAGCAGTTTGAGTTTTGTGGTTGTTGCTGTAATTTTTTGGCTGAGATTGACAATGAAAATCTTCACATAATTGACAGGCAGAGGAAAGAATATAAGAGACAAACAGAATGAGGGAAGATACATTGGAGTATCTTGTAAACATGGTGAATATTCTCCCTGCAGTCTTGTGAATGGTGAGCAGTTCAACTACAGAGCCAGGTTATGCTTACTAACTGATTGACATTGGGTGGTCTTCCTACCCTTGTTACAATAAAGTCCCTCATATCTGATGAGATCAGGATCTGTTAGTGTAGATTAATGGAAGTCAGTTAATGGGACAGGCAGAAAAGTAAGTTGGAACACTGAAGAACAGACTTTTAGCTAGAAGGTTCTCACTAGTCATATTCCCAAGGAAAATGGAAAACATCCAGATATTGATTAGTTCAAAGGTCAAAGATGTTCATATTAAAGCAATTAAAAAGACAAACATGTTCAAAGGTAAAATACTTTCCTAAATCATTCAGAGGCAATGAGTGTTTTATTATAAATACAAGTTGATCCGATTACATTCTCTGCAAATATTTTCATTTGTATAATTTACATATATAGTAGAGGGAAATGAACTGTGAGATATATGCAAATATGTTTATTACAAGTGACATGAATATTTGCAACACATATATATCATTTATGTAACAGATAATATAGTTCAATTGCTTTGGCACCTATATTTGATTTGCTGTGTCACATCTCTTGTTTTATTTAATATAAATGTTATAAATTTATTAACTACGACAACTCTTCATTTCAAATGTCTAGTTTTTTTTCACAAAATCACCTGTGAACAATTTTTATATTTTTCAATTTTTCTGTCATGAGGATATATTATGTGCTAAAATATTTGAAAAATAGATAAAGCAGATATGCAAACATACTATAAAATATCAGTATAATTAGAAATTCACAGGATGGATCTTTGAGCTAAATGTACCTGAATTTGAAATTCTAAACCTGGCCCACTGGACTGTGTGATTGTGATTTTGGATGACTTATCTAATCTACTTGAAATTCTACTGCCCCACTAAACATAGAAAACAATAAATAAATGAATAATAACCAAAGATAGTTGGCACAACCAAGGAAGTTCTAAAGCCCAAACTGCTGTTCTGTCCTTTGCTTAGAATCATGACAGTAAGTACTTGGCAAATATTCACTATCCTCATCATCTTCATCACCATCCTAATTACATCAAATTTGTCATCAGATTTTGATAAATTATGTGCCAGTGTGTCAAAACAACAAAAAATTTACATCATATTTTTTCATGTTTCTGACACCACAGCATGAAGGCAATTCTTCACTTTTCATATGATTAGTAGGTTTGCTTACTTCCACAGAACTACATCCTTTCTCCCAAATGAGAATTGTTTGGAAAATTTACAACAAAATAGCAAATTCAAGCAAATAACTGGTCACACAGGTTTGTTGAGGGAATGGCAGAAGAAATATTAACCTCTATATTTTACTTTTAGTAGCAATATTTACATATTCCACAACTCATCTGAAATCACTAAGTTGTACAAACATGACCATAGATAACTTTAAAAGATATGTATTACTTCTAAGAAGCCCCATGGCTCTTAACAGTCACTCCTCATTTACCTCTGACTTTTTTAGCAACTACCAGATTTTTCACAAGTGATTTTTGTGATGAAATAGCAGCATGTGAAAATTTTACTTTCTCTTTTTATCTGCTACCAATTCCTTTCTTATCTGTTTTTTGTATGATTTCCCCCATTATGGACTGCAGAGTGGAATCTCACTGTGGTTTCCATTGCATTTGTTGAATAACTAATGATCTGGATCATCTTTTCTCATGTTTTTATTTTTTACATCTACATATCTTTTGGAGAAATATCAACTGAAATTCTTTACCCTCTTTTCATTAGGTGATCTGTATATTACTGAGGTTTAAGACTTCTTTGTATATTTTTAATATAAACTCTTCTCCAAATATATAGTTTGCAAATTCTTCCTCATTCTGTGAGTTATGTTTTCACATTTATCAGATGTCTTTAGGAGAATGAAATATTAAGTATGTTGAAGTGTAATTTATCTATTAGTTCATTTTTCACTTGTTTTAGTCTAAGAAATATTGCCTAACCCAATGTCTTCAAACCTAACGCTGGAATTTCTAAGTATTATATAGTTACTCTGGTTCTTACATGAACATTTATGGGCTGATTTGGTTTTGTTTCAGTATCATTTTTTCAATAAAACATTATTTATCCTAGTTTTCTATTTTATTATTCTCAAAAATCAGAGGATTTCTTTCAAGGTTACCATTTCTACTTTTTTTAAAAAATAAAATTATTTATTTACTTATTTAATATCCTGTCTGCAGATTCTTCTTCTTTTCTCCCAGTCCCTGTCCCCTATCCCTTTTTGTCTGCACTTCCCAATCCACTTCTCCCCTGCTGTTGTTTAGGAAAGATTAGGTCTCCTATGAGTATCAAGAAAACATGGCATATCAAGTTGCAATAGGACTAAGCACCTGTCCATGTATTAAAGACAGACAAGGCAATGCAGTATGAGTAGTAGGATCACAAAAACATGTAAAGAGTTGGAGACAGGATCTGTTCCCACTTTTAGGAGTCCCATAAGAGGATCATGTTGCACAGCTGTAAATGCAGAGTGCCTAGGTCGGCACCATGCAGGCTTCTGGATTGTTGGTTCAGTCTCTGTGACCCCATATGAGGCCAGGTTAGTGACTTATGTAATTTTTCTTGTAGTGTCCTTGAGTCTTCTGACTCCTACAATTCTTTCTTATCTCTTCTGCAGAATTTCCCCCAACTTCTCCTAATGTTAGCCTGTGGGTCTGTGTCTGTTTCGATCAATTGCTGGATAATATCTCTGATGGCAATTGGGCTAGGCATCAGTTTGGTCACAGGAGAGGGTTAGCCTCCATTCCTTCCTCACCTGATTACTAAGGTTTCTTTCCCTACCCATCCTCATTCTACCCGTGAATTTTTTCTATTCCTTCTTCCCAGGGAGATCTAGGTGTCCCACACATACTCACACACCCTGTATGAACCCTTCTTGTTTCCTAGACTCTCTGTGGTTGTGGGTTGTATCAGCGTGGTTATTCTTTAATTTACAGCTAATATACACTCAAGAGTGAAACATGCCATGTTTGTTTTTCTCATTCTGGGTTACCACAGTGAAGATGATTTTTTTTTCTAGTTCCATCCATCTGATTTCAAATGTCCCTTTTTTGAACAACTGAGTAATATTCCATTGTTTAAATGTACCACTATTTTTTTTTTTTTTATCCATTGCTCAGTTGAGGGACATCTAGGTTGTTTCCTGTTTCTGTTTCTGGCAATTATAAATAAAGCCACTATGAATGTAGTTGAGCAAGTTTCATCGTGGTAATATTGGGTATATGCCCAAGAGCCACATAACTGGGTCTTAGGAGGAGTTTATTCCAAGTTTTCTGAGAAACTGCCTCACTGACTTCCAAAGTGATTATTCCCAGCACCAATGAAGGAGTGTTTCCCTTGCTCTACATCCTCTCCAGCAAGAGCTGTCACTTGTGTTTTTTATCTTAGCCCTTCTGAGTGTAATATGGAATCTCAGAGTTGTTTTAATTTGCATTTCCCCAATGACAAATAATGTTAGACATCCCTTTAAGTGTTTCTCAGTCATTTGAAATTTATCTGTTGAAAATTATCTATCCAGATCTATACCACAAATTTTAATTGGACTATTTAGTTTGTTAGTATCTATTTTCTTGTGTTATTTATATAGTTTATAATCATTTCTCTGTTGTATGTGAGTTGGTGTATATATCCCCCCAAAATCAACCAGGAATTTCCTATAGCGGATAAACATTTTTAGTCAAGTGGCTGGATTCAAGACTAAATTAAAAAAAAAACAAACCAGTAGCCCTCCTATATACTAATGATTAATGGGCTGAGAAAAAAGAATTGGGGAATCAACATTCTTTACAATAGCCTCAAATATACAAAATATCATAGTGTAATTCTAACCAAGCAAAGAAAAAACCTGCATAACAAGAATTTTAAGCCTTTGATAAAAAAGGAGAAAGATATTAGAAGAACAATATCTCATGCTAATGGATTTTTGAAAGTAAGTATTGTACAGATTTAATTGAAAGAACAATACTTAACTTCATATGGAAAATCAAAAATCTAGGATAGATAAAACAATTTTCTACAGTAAAAGAAATTCCAGAGGCATCATCATTCCTGATTTCAGACTAAACTGTAGAGCTATAGTAATAAAAATTAGATGGTATTGGCATAAAACAGACAGATCAATGGAAAAATCAAGTTCTCTCCATTCTTTTTTTTTTTTTTTTTTTTTTTGCCAGAATTCCACTATTGTGTTTGCAGTCATTCTGCCTGAGGTTCTCAAATAATGAGATGTAAATTCTCCACATGTATTGTTTCTTTTCCCCAAGATTGTATGCTCCTCCAAGCTCATTGTATGTACAAATGAACTGTAGAATTGTGTCAATAACTGAAGCAATCAAATGGGATTTTTTTAAACTTTTGAAAGGACACAACAATGGCCTATATTTAATTCTTTGTTGTAGTTTTTGTCTCTCCTTTTCCAAAAACTTATCAATTTTGTTGATCTATTCAAAGAGCTAATATTGTATTTGTTTATTTTTACTGATTTTATTTGGTACTTTCTTTTTTTCTCTGCAATTTTCCCAAATCTATTACTTTGAATTTCTTTTACCTGTGTCTAAGGGCTAAAAGTTTTAATTTTTATTTTTTTACTGCTGGAATATATAAACTTGCCTAATAATAATAATAATAATAATAATAATAATAATAATAATGACCATTTCTAATTGAATATCTAGTAGATTATACAATTACATACACTATTGCTAAACTTCTGAGAATCTCTCAAGATAGACAGTCTTATTGTAATTTTACATATGAGGAAACTGGGGTTCTGAGATATTAAGTTAACCAAGGCTACATAGACAATATATGAATTTCATCTAGCTTTATGTTATTAAAATTGATACTACATCCATGCATGCAGAGAAAGGTCAAGAAATGAGTACAAAATTTCTAGTCATCATATCCTGTTGTAATGAGGATTTTGGGCCCAGGTGGCCAGAGGTCTAGACTTATAGACTTGTAGTCTTAGACTTCTTAGTTGTCTGCTGTTCTTTAGGTCTTAAAAATTATTTAGACCCTTATACTAAGTTTATGTTGTTTGGCCTATGGCTTAGGCACATTTTTACTTAGTTTTTTATCTTAATTTTATTTATTTTTATTAATCTGTCTGCCACATGGCCCGTGGATTATTTGTTTTTTTTTTTTATGATTTTTATTGGGGGAGGTGGCTTAGTTTGTCTTTGACTTTGTCTTTTTTTAAAATTTATTTTGATTATCTATTTATTTTTTTATAGTGCCTGTCATGGGCCAAAACAACTCCTTAATTTTAAAATTGATATTTATAGCATACAAAAAGACATTGCCACATCAATATCCCAGCTCATTTGACTAAATGAATCAACAAAAAAGATCAGCCTGAAAGTCAGCTTTTCTATTTCAGGAGAGCTAATGTCTTCTCATTCTTAGGCTGGGGCTCTATCACTCTTCTCTGAGCATTTTCTAAACATTATTCCTAAGAGAAGTTTCTCATCATTTCCCAGGACCCATTTAATCTTTTATTCACTTAACATGTTTGTTAATGTGCTGCCATTTACTTGTTTAATTACAGCGTTGATTTTATATATTGCTTTTATTATTATTTTTTTAAAAGAGAGATAGGATATTTTTGTTTGTTTTTTAAAATCCAGTTATCATATTTGTTATTGGTTAATTTACTTGATCAAAACACTCACATTATCTCAGCATCAATTTATTAATTTATGATTATAAAAAATTATTCTGTTTTACCACGTAGCTTTGATAATTAGCTTATATATGGTATAAAGCACACTAAATCTAAGATATGGCATAGGATGTGTAAACTTTATGGAAAAAAGGCTATTGATTGAAAAATTACCCTTGATCTCAGATTGGGCCCTAAATATTTATCTTTTATGTTGTTGTATAAATATAAAATGAAGAACACATGCAACTAGAGAAAATACATTATTCAGTTTAGTTAGGAAACAGAAAATATGAATTTCAAATTGTGTGTTAGCAGAAAAGCAAGGCAGAGTCCCTAGCCCTTAAAATGATATACTTTCAAGATGAAAAAAGGCATGTCTCTTGTGACAACTCCATATAACCTTAGTCACATAATGGAAAACCTTCAGAAAAATCATGAGCTACATGCTGCAACAATTTCTGCCCTTCACTGCTTCCCTTATTCACTAGCAGACTCTTCAATTTAGAGAGGATAAGAGAGCCTGACTGTTACTGTGTGCTAGTAAACACAATCCTATCTGTTGAAAGTCTAGACTCCTGTCTTTTTAGGCTGCCTTAAAATTTAATGTGCAATGCTTGTGCTCATTTGAATGTGATTGGCCTCCATAAACCCATAGGGAGTGGCACTATTAGGAGGTGTGGCTTTTTGTTGGAATAGATATAACCTTGGAGACCATGTGTCATTGTGGAGTAGGTTTTCAGGTCTTATGTATTCTCAAACCATGTGTGTTTCAGTTTACTTCCTGTTGTCTGTGAGTTAATATGTGGCCCTTCTCCACTTTCAGCTCCTTTTCCTACATTCAGGTCTCACCATGCTGATAATGAACTAAACTTCTGAAACTATAAGCTACCCAATTAAATGTTTTCCTTCATAAGAGTTGCCATGGTTATGATGTGCCTTCACAGCAATAGAAACCCTAAGGAAGGCAGAGTTGGTACAAGATACTGAGGTATTGCTATGATAGGTCTGACCATGCACTTTTTTCTTTCCATTTTTTTAATTGAAAAAACTCTTTTCCATATTTACCATTGTTTCCACTCCCTTCCCTGGTATAGCTATGAAGGTAGTGTCATATATTACTTATAGCGATTATTTTTCTACCCCAATATATAATTGGCTGGGTTTTAAATGACAGATCTATTGCATATTTTAAATTCATGTTAAAAATTTAAGTTTTATATTCATAGTATATGAGTGAACAAGTTCTTATGAATAGTAAGAGAGAGAGATTTTTCTTGGTAATATACAAGATAATTCAGAGCCTCCATACATTCTGGACCCAGAAGTAATTTTTTTTTTTTTTTGTAATCTAGATCATGAGCTTCCATTTATGAGACATTCCGCTTAAAGAAGGTCTCTTGTCTCCTGCTGTTGAGGAAATTGCATTATTGGATTTTTAAATAAACCATTGGACAGAATATCTAAGAGCCTTTCTTGCAGACCTTGACAGGTTTATTTTTTTAATTAAAATCCTAGCCTGGGGAAAACTGAAAACCTTCACATTTGCATTCAGAACTTCTGTTTCATATTTGAAATGCATGTTAAGTGCTGGATCGTGGAGTGACCTGATCTTGTGACTTCATTCAGTATATTCCTGACTTTGTTGAAGTTGAATGCTATTTATGGGTGTTACTTTTCATCTTTGTTAGGGGCTAGACAAGATGTGCATTTACTCAAATATGTGAAGGTCACATTGTCACTTTGTCTTTCCCACTGGATAAATGAAATCATCCAATCAACATGTCTTATAACACTAAGAAAAAATCAAGTCACATAGAAAATCCATAACTGAATAAGGCCTTATTGCCAACCAATGCAAATCACAGGACAATATGAGTACATACAGCACATATGCACTCTTAACAATATTTACCATGGACACTAAGGAATACCAACAGTAGTACATCATCATGAGAATATGCATGAATAAGGGGTCAAGCTGTACTCTCAAACACAAGAGTAGTTAGAATAAGAACACAAGTCATACTAAAATAATAACCACACACAGTAAAGTTATGATAGGATTTTCACTAAAATGTTGAAATTTCATACACATACCTCACATAGTATCAATAAGCAATGCCTTGGCTACTTAATATAACAATTACTATCTTCTACTGTTAATAAAGTCTAATTCGTGTATTTATTTGTTTATTTATCAATACTTTGCTGGTTCTACATGGATTAACACAGGATGCTGACAACTATTATTTGTTGTTTATTTCTCCAACAAAAATCCAGATTTTATATATAAAATCAAGTCAGAATAATAGAAACAAGATAATAAATTTTAGAAACTTCTCCCATACCACATATATGTTTATCTTTATCACTGTACATGTTTGAGATGTAGATTCCTAGTGGAAAAGAATGTCTGAATTATTAACTAAAAAAATACTTAAATTCTCTCATATGGTTCCATATTCAGTCCTTCAATTTTGCACATCCTCTCTTGTATGAAACACTGTATCTCAACATCATCTCAGATCGAGGCCTCAAGCTTAAATATGGAAATACAGAGATTAACTGAACATGATTCTGTGGCCTAGTGGGTCATGGAAGAAGATAGACAAAGGAGCACCCATGATCTGACAAGAGCAGCTTCTCTGAGAGACATCTCTAAAGAGTTACCAAAGAGTTACTTTTTGGTAAACTCATGTGCCCAATAGTTTTGCTTTCCCAAAATTTCTCTGCAACTTTCAAAGAGATACTCTTTGTAAATTGCTCTGGGAGTAAATAAAACATTGGACTAATAAATTTATGGAAAGAGGAATGCATAAAAAAATTAAAGAATATCCATAAGTCTGAGGATAAATTAATGTTAATGGTTATTTTCATATGATTTATATCAAACTAGGCACTGTTGTGATGTGGGATGTCTTTCTGTACACCATGGAGTACCATTGGAAAATAAAGAAACTGTTTTGACCTGTGGCAAGGCATCTTAGAATCAGGTGGGAAATCCTAGCATAGATAAAGGAGAAGGAGGGCTGAGTCAGAAAGAAGCACCGTGAGTTGCCACTGAGAGATGAAGATGGAAAGGAACTCAGATAAGCCATGAGCCACATGCCAAGTCATAGATTAATAGAAATGGGTTAAGTTGTAAGAGCTACCAAGCAATATTCCTGAGTCATATGCCAAACAGCTTGCAGTTAATATAAGCCTTAATGTGATTATTTGGGAATGCTGGTCTGATCTTGGAGCTAGTCAGGGCCCAAAACTAATTACTACATTGCTGTGTGAAAACAATGCAGACCTCTTGATAAGAGTTAGCCAATTGGTTGACAGCAACAATAAAGGTTACTAAAAAGTTGACTATAAAGTAAAGGAGCAGTAGTGTTTCTGAGAGAACAGATGTTCACTCTGCATATCTTCACCAGCAGAAAAATTTTATAAATTACAGGAAGACAGATATTTTTGTTTGTGGTGGTTCCCCTGCTTCAGTTCCCATGAGACAAGGCTCTACAATGTTCCTGTTTCCATGACATTGCTTGGCTGTATCATTTCACCTAATACACCTTCTACCACTTCAGTAAGACTCTCTTGTCCTTACCAAACTGTATTCATAAGGTTTTGTTCTTTAAAAAAAGAAAGTTATACTCAAAGAACAATGGTTCAAAATAGAAGACAAAATTATTGTTATTTGCAAAATACATATTTTGATGCCTAGGGCTTGCAAAAAAAATCACCTAGACAACTATTACATGAATAACAAAGCTAAACAAAGAAATAATTTATAGAATAAATACTGAAAGTACCTCATTGTAAAATGTGATTGTAAAATGTCTTATTCAAAACAGCAACTGCAAAATATAACACAGCTCTGAATAGCTTTAACAAAACATATGAAAAATGCTCATAAAGATGACAATATGTACAATAAAGTATATAAAAAATGCTTGACAAAATATGGAGATAAAAAGAATTACCATGCAGAAGGTTCAGTAATGTACAGAGATCAACTTCCCCTAAATTAGATTGCAGGCTTATCATATTTTCCAATCAAAACAAGATAGACTTTTTAGAACCTTAACAAGATAACACTAAAATTAATCCCAAATAATGATAGTAAAATCACTGTCATAACTTAAAAGTAAGAATTATTCACAATAGTTGCGCTCATATTTTATGATAAAGACAATGAATATTATCTTTTATTGTGAGGGTATATCAGTGGCCAATTATACATTAAAAAAGTTTTATTATTCCACCTTAGTATTTAAATAATCAGTCTAATAGAATCTCAAGTATAAGAATTAAATATTGTTTTAACACATGCTCTGGTGCTCTTCTTAAAATCTTAAAATGTCTTGGTGGGTGGGAACTTCAAGCTCCCTAAAGAATTAAATGTAAATTCAAAAGTGAAATGAAAATGGTAGTGGCAGCTGATCAAGAAGAGATAGAAGGGACCAAGGTTGCTTTGGAGTTTAGACAAAGCAACACAAAGAAAATATAGATATTTTTGGAAAGAGTAAAAGACACATTTACTCTGACACTAAAGAAAACATTGATATACTAAGAGAGACTGTAAGCTTTTCAAATAAATGTATGTAACAATATAAAAAGAAAGCTTAAAACATAAAGGATATCTTTATGAAACATTCAGATTCTAATTTATAGCTTGCTGGAAAATGTCACGAGGAGGCAATTCAAAAAAGAGAAACTATAAATGCTAAATAAACATATGTTTTAGAGTAGCAACCTCACTAGCAATTAAACAAATGCAAATTAAAGCAAAGAGCTATTATCCTTACCTCTCAAATTAGCAAAATGGGAAGGAAAAAAATTCTACTCTAAACCGGGATCTGTGAGATCAGCATTCTGCTCTGCTGCTAGGATATAAATTTCTACATTTTTTGCAAAGAAAGTTTAACAATCCTATCCGGAGACAAAAACTTTAAAATATTTTAAATAGTACTCATATTTGTAAGATGTGAAGAAAATAAATTTGTATGAAAACACACAATGGCTCACATTGCAGAAATTAGCATTTTTAAAATGAATTTATATTATTAATAGCATATTTATCTTTCAAATTTTCAACTATGTGTGTGTGTGTGTGTGTGTGTGTGTGTGTGTGTGTGTGTGTGTGTGTGTGTGGTGTGTGTTTGTGTGTATGTGTGCTATGTAGGCATTTACATGTGAGTGTTGCTACTCACAAATGCCAGAGGCTTTCAAATCACCCTAGATCTGGAGTTACAGGAGGTTGTAACTTGACCTACATGTGCTGAGACAAGAAGTTGAGTCCTGTTTGAGCCATGGCTCCATCCCCTTAATAGCATATTTAGACAAAAACATAAAAAAATAAAAAGATGTAGGGCCTAGAGAGATGAATCAGCAGTTAAAACACTGAATGCTTTGCATTGACTCTAATTCAGTTTCCAGAACCAACATAGTAATTTCCAACCATCTGCAAGTCCAGATCTTGAGACATTAATCTTTCTTCTACACTCACAGCATATACACACATCTCTTAGGTATAAATACATACATTTGTGTATATCTATAGGCATAAAAATTAAAACACATTTTAGAATATTTATTAATATTAGTTAAAATTATAGTAATTGAACAGGATGCAAAATGATGCCATTATTATATATGAGACCTGCGAAGGAATATTTAAATCTTTAATGTCTTCATTGAGACACAGTTTTTATGTGAAACCCATGTATTGTAGCATAAAGTATAGGGAATTTGGGTAATTCTACGAAGTTCTATAAAAAACAACTCAATGAAATTTTATAATGTTTTTATTACCACAAATATTTTCTTAATATATCTTGCAGTTAATCTAATTTTTACACTGAACACTGAGTGAGGCCCACTAACTTCTTTCTTTTTTGTATGAATATGCTTTTTATGGTCATATAACATAAATTTAATTATGTGACATGAAATCTTCAAAAAATTTTTAATCTAATACTATCTTTATCAATATTATATTTCAATAGTCCATTTGCATTACCATATCACCTAAATTATCCTAGGAATCTTTTTGGAAACTGAAGCATCATTGGTGAAGTTTTGAAGTGAGAAATTTCACATTTTATGCAACAGCCTTTCTTACTTATATAGTTCTAATTTGTGTGTAAAAATTATAAGAATATGTATATATTTACATATATATAAAGAGCGAGAGAAAAGGACATAGAGACAGAAAAAGATGGAGTAAGAGAAATAGATCAACCACGTCAATAAAATGAAATATATGCTTTGATGAAGATTTTAATGAGTGAGGGTGTATTAGTCACTCCATTTCTGTGAAGACACATCTTGGCCAGGAAAGTTCTATTAGATAAAGGTCTTAACCGGGGGATTGCTTATAGTTCCAGAGAGCTAGTTCATTATTATTACAGAGGGGAACATATCAGCACACTAGCAAGTGTGGGACAGTGTCCTGCAAAAGTAACTGAAAACTTTATGTCCTAATCTTGCAGGAAAAATGATTATATATATATATATATATATATATGCATATATATTATAATATATATCATCTATCGATCATATATATTATAATACATATATCATATATGTATATATATATGAATGACAGATAGATTAAAGACTGGTTGATCCTTTTGAAACCTCTATAAATCTACCCACAGTGACATACTTCTTTCAACAAGGCCATACCTGGCCATACCTCCTAATACTTACTAAATAGTTTCATGAATTGGAGAGAAAGCATTAAACATATGAACTTATGGGGAACCATTCTCATTCAAATCACCAGAGGATAAAAGACCGCTCGTAATGTTGAAGAAAGGAAAAGAGCCAAAAGTCATTTCTGATTTCAACATGTATCTCTATGCACACACACACACACACACACACACACACACACACACACACACACACACTAATGTGATAATAATAGTGACAGTGGTATTTTTTCTAAAAATAAACCAATAATCAGACTCAGAGAAAATATCATTAAGCTTCCTGTTTTATATTGTTTCTCACATTTCCAACTATCAACCCACATAATTGTACCTACATACTAATCTGGATATTCTTCTTGTATGATAATATCAAGGTCATCTATGATTCCCAATCATTTTGATAAAAATAAAAAAGGATTATGACCTGCAGGCTTCAGGTAAATGCTAAGAAACTGATTCTCAGCAGGCCCCTTAATTGTAGGATGACAATGCAGGCATGTTCTGAAGATATTATTTTACTTGTGTCTTTTTAAAATATTCTCATTTAGGACAAGGCAATTTTACATTGATGTTAACTGTGCACCCCAGCATCCTAGCTAGACTCTTACTTAATTCACTAGGAGACATATGAAAAGTCTTTCCAATATGTGAAGCATTGTGGTAAATTTATAAAGGACAGATAACACATTTCTTTTTCAGTACATTTATGATCTCAGCTATTGGGTCTCAAACTTGAATGACCCTGTCATCCCCAAGGGAACTTTAAAAACACGAGACAAATAGTACACCTAGTGAGATACTAATTTAATTGGTATATGGTTTGAACATCATAAGTTTTAAAGCTCTCTTGGTGATTCTAATGGGCAGTCATGTTTGGAAACAACTGTCTAAAAAGAGCAAAAGATGAAATGTTTAATCATAAAACAACCCTGATGATATCATTTTACTGGGTCATATCCTCTGTAGCTTCCCCATTGTCTGTATGAGTAAATTCAAAGTATTATTTAGCATTCAAGGCTTTATAAAATTCAATCCTTAGTGAACTTTTGTGGTGGGATTATGTTCTGGTATGTTGTAAATAATTGTCCTTCCTACTGGTTTATTAAAATGCTGATTGGCTGGAAGGCAGATAGGAAGTGTGGGTGGGGCTAACAGACTAAAAATAATTCTGGGAAGAGGAAGAGTCAGAGAGATATGGCAACAAACTCAGAGGAATCAAGACCAGAATGCTTCTCTGAGAAAAGGTACTAAGCCTCTGGCTAACCATGGGTTAGTTAAAGAGTTAAGAGCTGTATGGGAGGGTTTGGGAGGGGGAGGAGAGTGGGAACAGGGGAATATATTGATGAAGATGACATTTTTATTTAAAAAAATTAAATTACAAAGAAAGAGTTGTAGTAAGAGGTTTCTGGTCCAGACTTTCAGGCCTAGCCTCAAGGTTTAGGCCCACAGACCCTCAGAGACACACAGATGTTTACAATAGTTTTAGGCTGATCAGCCTAAGGCCCAGGCATATAACTTGCCAACTCTTTACCCTTAATCTAACCCATGACTCTTATCCTGTTCAGCCATGTGGCTCAGTACCTTTCATAAAGCAGCATAGTTCTTCTCTGTTTCTTCTGACTTCTCTCTGGCATTCTGCTTTGTTCTTCCTGTTCCCAGAGTTTTCCTAGTCTGGTAGCCCCACCCACACTTCCTGTCTGCCTTTGGCCAATCAGTGCTTTTTAAACCAGTGGGTGGGGCAATTATTTACAATGAAACAACATAATCCCCCTACATATCCCCTTTTTTCCTTTTAAAACAAAAAGAACTCCAAATCTAATATCCGTTTCCCCCCTTATCTATAACAACCTATAAACAACACTGTAAATAAACTTGAACATCCATAATCCATGTTTTGGGAATGTGTGCATCATTCTCTAGACTACTTCCTGCTGAATGGAGGCATTGGTAATCTAATGGGAATCCAAAGAAAAATATAGGATTATGAGCAAGTGTTTAGTGGAGTAGTATGTAAAGCTGGGTCATCTTAGCCAGTCTCCTTGAAATTGTTCTGAGCTTGGGAAACTTCACAGAGGTGTTTTGAAATGTTGAATCATCTGGGCCATCCATTTTCATTGAAGATTTTTCAGGGGGTCTTCCTCTATCAAACTTTATGTTCTTTATCCAGGAATAAATCCACAGTCTCTCATTTTCTGTGAAAATAAAAAGAAAACCTCTTCTCCAAAGTAGCATATCTTTGCATTTAAATTTCAAAGTAAACTCATTTACAAAATATATAGGTTGAATTAATCCAACAGCATTTATAATCAACTGGCTTTTAGTTGCTTTTACTACATCATTTTCAGTCAAGAAGCTTAAAGATAGGACAATAATATACAGCATCCAGACACTTTATATTTTCCATCTTTATGTGGCTTATTTATTTATTTATTTATTTACTTTACTTTAATCTACTTTTTTAAGGGCTTTCTCTACATTTTTTTCTTTTTCTAAGCCTATGTATATATATTTTCAACACATTATAAACCACTTAGACTTTTTTTTAAAAAAAAAAAAAACTGTCTTTACTGTATATTTATTTCTTAACTTTTTCTGACCACACCTTGGCTAGGGTTATTTAAATTCTTCTATTTGTTTCTGTTTCTGAACACACCTTTAATTTGCCAGTGACTAAGGATTCAAGGTTGGTAGGATGGATGGATGGCTCCACTCAGCTCCTAGTCTAATTTCATAGAATTTATCTTTTTTAACCCAGGTACTGTGAGAATTTTAGGGTCCATATAATCACTAAGTAAAGCTTTGGCATTTGCTGCTCATTAACTCCATTTAAGAATTTGGCAGCAGGACCTCTTAAAAAACTCACAAGTGTTTGCCTCTAAGGTTGAATCAGGAAGTTTCTCTTAAAAAAAGCCAAGCCTCAGTTTGCCTCAGGCAAACAGAGCTGATCCAAGAAAACACCACTATTAGAAAGCCATCTTTGATTCTGTTCCCTTTTTGTCCTTATGAACTGAAACCTTAAATACATCATTTAAAACTTTTTGCTTGCCTAAAGAATTGATGGAAGATTCAGCAGGAAGGGGGCAACACAATTCCATGACTACGAGGGAGGTGGGATTGGAGATGGGGAGGGCATGGAGGATGTGAGCAACCATAAAGAAAATGAGGAACAAGTAGAAGATGCATTTCAGAAGGGTCAAGAGAAGGACAAGGAGGCCCTTAATTCAAAACCTGATACTAAAGGCAAGGATAATGCCATTGAGATGTCAGAAGACTTTGATGAGAAAATGCATGATGGCAAGCTTGAAGAAGAAGAGGATGATGAGAAATCCAATAGTGAAGATGGAGACCTGGATAAACAGATGGGCAATCTCAATGGAGAGGAAGCTGACAAACTAGATGAGAGGCTCTGTGGAGAGGATGAGGAAGAGGATGAGGAAGATGGCAGTAAAGCTGAAGACCTTATGCTGGTTGCACTGCCATCCTCATTGTAGGACTTTAACCTCTCCAACAGCTCCGAGACACAAGAAATGATTTTCTGGACATGTAAAGTGTTCACACTGGCCCAGAAGTCATCCTCCAAAAGTCTGGTTAGATGTCCTGGTTTCAGCCCCTCAAAGGCTGCCTCTTCTTTCATGTCGCCCTCTTCCTGTGGTTTCTTTTCAGTAGTACTGTCTTCTGCCTCCTTACTGTTTCTCTCTGCTAAGTGCTGGATGGTGCAGAGGATGGTCTGGATGGCACTTTTTATTTGCTCTGAGAAGTCTTCAACAAAGCTTTCCTCCAACAAAGAGTTATCTAGCAATATGTCTGAGCCATAGGCTGATCAGCAGGAAATTAATATAAGCCTTTGTATGATTATTTGGTGCTAAGTGGCAGTTGGGCTGTGAGCTGGTCTGAATCTTGGGGCATGGTTAGAAAGGCCAGGCTAGAAATTTTGTAATACAAAATTTATTCACTGGAATCCTCCAACAGAAGGTATAGTGCCCCAATTCCTCTAACTTCAACTTAAAAACAAACAAACAAAAAATGGATTTACTTCAGTCAATTATACTTGTCACAACTTACCTGAAATATGTTCTGAAATAAACTGAGACCCTATATTCTTCAGTGGAAACAAATGTAATGAATGATCTGTTGGCAATGTCTACCATGGTTATGACATTCCAGAAAAAGAGTAGTTTCATATTAAGTATTTGGCAAGCTAGCATTAATACACTGTTCTTATCTCCTGGTTTAAGCATATTCTGCATAGTGACCTATAAAACACAACTTGGGATTTCTCCTTAGTGAAGCTATCTTGTTGTCTTTTTTATTCTTCCTATCTTAACTCATAAAATCCAGCCCATCCTCTAAATCTCCACGTGCACTCTACTACCACTTTATACTCCACAGAATCAGTATTTTCTTTTATGTATATCTTAGATACACTAACACTATAGTATTTAAACTTTAATTCAGGTTAAATTCAGCTGGGAGTTTTTTTTCTTTTTTTCTTTTTATCAAATTACACTTCTAAGTCAGTAATTTTGATGATTATAGAATTGTGTATCTACTAATTAGCCAGGAAACATTCCCACATTTTAATAGCCATGCTGCTTTTATAATATTCTAGAAGGCTTGTTATTTAGTCTTCTTTGTGTAGTCATTTTAGCAATAATCCAAACAGAGTAAGTGCTTATGTTTTCATACAATTAAAGCACAGAAATTCAAGACAGACATGATAAGTAAAATATAATATGTGAAGACACAGGATGGAAGAAGTCATACTGGCTTGGAATGATACAAATATATTTTAGATGGCGTGTTTTAGACAGAAAAGATATAAAGATGATTCCTGGTTCAAAGTCTAGACCTGAGGTCACAGAGAAGAATGGAAAGAGTTTCAGAGAGATGCTTGGCTGGTAACCTGGAGACAAACACCTCTTATCTTTATCTGTCTCAGGCAAGCAGATTCTGAAAGTATAATGAAGGCTGAATGGGGTGAAATAAATACCAACAGGAGAAACAGCAATGAAAGGAGACTCTGCAAGGTTTTTAGTGAGTATCTTTGGAAATATCTCCATATTGGCTTTATTGAAAACTACCTGGAGAGTTATGGTGTAGGTAACATCACTGTTATATGATGAATGAGATGGCTCTCTTAGAAAATGTGTCCAGCTCTCACCAATCAGCTGAATTTTAAAAGCCATTTCAGCAATTGTTTGGAGCTGTCAAATGTCTCTGGTAGATCAATGGGTTACTATGGAAGTTTTCCAGATTCTTGGCCAATCAAAATGTAAATTCCAGGTAAATGTAATGCATAAAACAACTTGTCTTCCTCAAGCCATTTTGAAAGTCATGAAAAGTAATTTCACTTTTCCTCATGACTGTCATATTAAAGATAGAGTTCATCCAGGGTTAAGTATTTATTTGGCCTCAAAACTCATTTCAGAGGTGGTAGAGGTGACAAGGTGACGAGTTATGAATTTCTGGTCTTATCATCCATGTGCAACAGAGGGAGCTAGAAAAGTTCATTTTTTTGGACACCATTTTACATGAAAGGTTAACCTTGAATATGAAGCCAAATGCTGTCTGTGAGCACATGTTACATTTGCTAGCTGGATACATATCACAAAGTCACAATTTTCCCATTCATGTCACTCTGAGCTTGCAAGTTTTCTATAACACACACTGGATGTGTCTGTAAGATTCTGTATGTGCATGCATGATTCTGTGTGTGCATGTTGCAACCTATCTTTTTCCAGAAAGAAACATAAATCTTAACACTATAAAGAAAGATTTACAGCCTAGACATATGGTTTCAGCCATTAGAAAAAAATATGGTTTAGAAATATGCCCTAATTTTTCACAGTAAAAAAAAAAATCCATAACAGGATATGCATGTAGACAAGAAGTAAAGCTTTGAACTCAAGAATCCCTAAGTGGGGCTTTCCCATTGAGTTATTTATCCCACGGTCATTATATTGCAAGTGCCTTACTCCTACCTCATCTTACTTAATAAAACACTCTGACACCCAGGATGCAATTTAATCCTTTAACTGTATGCTGGTGATGACAGACAGACCCAGACAGTGAAGCTTTGCCAGAAACAGCTGGTAAAGCTAGAGGGATGACTTGGTCCCATAAGCAGTCAATATTGTGCTCTTAGATACACTCTCTAATGTTTCTCTTTTACTCTGTGTTTCCATGTATTATTTCACTGGTGATACCATATTAGGTTTTCCAAAATAACTTTTTAAAACTTATAACAAAACTGTGAACTTGGCAACTGAAAGCAAAAATTGGATTTATTTTGTCACAATACTCTCTGACTTTGGCCATATGCCTAAAGAATGCACATTCATGTCATAAGGACATTTGCTCAGCTATGTTTATAGCAATATTATTTATAATATCAAGAACATTTAAACAATCTTAATGCCCCTAAACCAAAGAATTTGTTAAAGGTGGTACATTTACACGATGAATTATTGTTCAGCAGTTAAAAAAATGACATCTTGAAATTTTCAGGCAAGTGGATGTAACTGGAAAAAAACTTTCTGAGTTAGGTAACTCAGACCAAGAAAAACAAACATGCACAGTATGTACTCACTTGTATGTAGATATTAGACATAAAGCAAAGGATGAACAGGCTACAACTCTCAACCCTAGAGAAGCAGGTAACAAGAAAGATTCTAAGAGAGACATTCATAGATTGCTCTGGGAAGAGGAAATAGGTAAGCACCCTGAGAAACATTGAGAGCATTGGGAAAGGAGGTGAGAGAAGTATGGAAGAAAACAATAGAGAACTGATTGGATAAGTTGGGGGTAGGACAGAGAGGGAGAGCAAGGAAAGATATATATTGATAAAGGCAACCATTTTGGGGTTAATGAGAAACCTGGTGCTATATAAACTCCTAGGTACCCACAAGGCTGACCACAGCTACGACTCCAAGTACTAGTGGAGAGTGTGTCTGAACTATTCTATCCCTGTATGCAAATTGGTGACCATTCTAATTGTCATCATAGAAACTTCACCCAGAAATTGATGTAAGCAGATGCAGAGATCTGACACCTAAGCACTGAATTCCCAGTTTAGTCAAAGATAGGGAGGAGGGATTATATCAGCAAAAGGGTCAAGATTTTGGTGAGGAAATCAACAGAGACAGTTGACCTGAGCTATTAGGAGCTCACTGACTCTGGACTGAAGCAGGTTTCAAGTTTAAATAGAAAGCTGTTGGTTACCCCATAATATCAATAGCACTACTATAATAGTAGACATAGCTTGCATGCTGGTCTTTGTTGTAGCATGCAGGTTTCATAACTGATAAAACTGGTGATTGTCATATAACAAGACACATCTTATAAGTGTTAAGATATTAATGATATTTAAAAAGATAGTCTTCTGCCCACAGGTTTCCTAATCTTTCTAACTTCTAATGATTCCATCCAGTAAGTAGCAGGATCTGTGCCTTCATTGTTCTGAATCTCTTGAGACTATACTGGTACCACAGCTATGCCTATTAGGCCATTACAATATCTATTGCTTTATTAGAGTACTAGTAGCAATGCATTTCCCTGTGCCATGAGGTCTGAAGTGACAACAGTTACTTTTTGTCATTTCCCACAGCACACTTTACTTTCTATTGGCTTTCTACTCAGATCTTCATTTCTAGTCTGTTTAGCACACAGACTTCAACTTCTCTATAATGTAGTAGTATTTGATGCTTGCCAGGATCCCCACTATAGGGGGATTGTGTTGCTTCATTGTAAATAATTGTCCCACCCACTGGTTTAATAAAAAGCGCTGATTGGCCAAAGGCAGGCAGGAAGTGTGGGCGGGGCTACCAGACTAAAAACTCTGAGAACAGGAAGCACAGAGAAGAATGCCAGAGAGAAGCCAGAAGAAGCAGAGGACAACTATGCTAATCTAAGAAAAGGTACCCAGCCGCATGGCTGAACAAGAGACATAGGTTAGATGAAGGGTAGAGAGCTAGCAAGTTACATGCCTGGGCCTTAAGTCGATCAGCCTAAAACTAATTGTAAGCATCTGTGTGTCTCTGCAAGTCTGTGGGTCTGTGGGTCTGTGGGTCTGTGGGCTTAAACCTTGACACTAGGCCCAAAAGTCAGGGACAGAAACCTCTTACTACACCCCCCTCTCTCTTAGTAATATAAGAAATAATCTTTCACATCCAAGTATCATCCTGACACCACAGGTGTCTGACAGTGGAATAACATTCATAGTGAAAGAGATAGTTAGGATTCACCAAAAATTTCACTTTCCCCAGTGTATAATAGAAAGTCCAGATTACACTTAGAGCACCAGGTACCAATATCTTAACTTCACTTGATTAAAGGGATCTCTCTTTGGAATGCAGGAGAAAACATTTCTGCTGATCCAAACTATGCCAATTAGCAATAAGAGAAACGGTTATTTCTCTTAATTCTGCTGGGTTAACAACTGAGAAGCAGTCATGTACTCTGCTCATTGTGGCTATGCATTCAACTATGCATTTGGCTCTGTGATGCAGAATCAGAGCCAGCTGTTTTCTTGTGCACTTACATTCTTCTCATCTCTCCAGAATTACTCTTTATCATATCCTTGGTACTGCCTTCTTTTCTCAAAGAAGGATCTTATAGAAGGCTTCTGTTCTCAATAGAAAGACCTTACAAACTTTTGTATCTAGATCATGAATGTGGCCATTCCTTCCTTGTTTTAGAGATTTAGCTAAAATATCACTTGATAGTTAAATCATCCTGGCCAACTTAAAAACAGCACTTACTGTAACACACTGTTTCTCTTCATAATATACAATATTACTTCTAACTAGTTCAAATATTTATTTCTTTATTTTCTAGCTTTCCCCAAAAGAATATACATTCAAAATGTCTCAAGTCTTTATAATTGTGCCTGTGAGGCACATGTATTATATTAACTTTTAATGTAATCATTATCTAATATTTATTCAAAATTTATTATGAACTAACTCCTACTTTAACTGTCATATGCTCATGCACTCATTTTCCCTCTCTACAGCAATACAGTTGACATGATACAATCATAACCCTCATACCATAGCTGAGAAAATATCATAGCCTCTGCTCCCCAGAAATATGTATGTGATCAGCCCAAGATGTAGAGAATACATTTGGTAAATAGATAAGGAAGAATCTTAACAATGATAGTTAGATATGGCTTTTGTGTCTCGTGACTATACTCACCTCTGTGTCACTCACACAAGAAATGGTTTGGTCTAATCAGGCACGTTTTTCTGTACGTCACTCTATCTGTCCAACTTGCAAACAAATCAAATGTGATTTCTAATTTTTTGGTTTGAACCCTGAAATAATTGCTCTCTTCTTAAATACTATTTTTTACTCAATTTGACTATGTTTTTTATTTGTTAGGAGTTATTTCTCATCTATTTACTAATTGCTTAAGGCAAGGATACCTACAGTACTTATTATAAATCTTATTTTAGGCATTAAGTGGCATTTGATAGATAAAGATGTCCACAGTCATTTACCTTGGTTGAAAATTTGGACCATTTTGTTGGGGCAACAGTTTTCATAGTCATCTTGTAATGTAGGTGATGCAGTCTTACCTAGTGTCCATACTGAACTTAGGATGTTTTATAAAATGCGTTCGGAGAACAGCTATTCTGAAACCATTAGAAGAGAAACTGAACAGTGGGCATTTTTTTTAAAAAAATTATAAGACGTTTCTCATAACTTAGAAGGTCATTTAACTTACATGGGAATCCCAGCTCAGTGTATTTGCACCCCTTAATCTGCCCTTTTTCCTCAAGGCCCTAGAATAAAAATCCAACTATACCTCATAGTCCCTTGTTCAGGTGAGGTCAACCAGAAGTATTTATTTATTTCACAGAGTTTTCATAGAGAAAATACAATGTGTTAGTGATTAATAGAGAACATAGTTTCCATCAAGCAATCATTGGTGATGTGGGAATGCCTTTCTGTATGCTGTGAATATCAATCTTTAAATAAAGAAGCTGTTTTGGCCCATGACAGGCACCATAGAGAAAGTAGGAGGAGAAATTGCAACTTAGGGAGGAGAAGGGCAGAGTCAGAGAGAGACAGAGCCAGAAGCCCAAAGGAGCAACATGTTAGGAACACAGGTGAGCCATGGGCCACGTGGCAGACAGATTAATGAGAATGGGTTGAATTAAGATATAAGAGCAAGCTAGCAATGTGCCTGAGCCATAGGCCAAACAGCATTAACTTAATATAAGTGTCTGAGTCATTGGGGGGTGGGGCTAAGCAGCAGCAGGCAGCTAACAGGTTTGGGGCTGCAGGTCTGTGGGTCTGGGCCTCTGGCTGCCTAGGACCAAGAAACTACTACATTGTAACACTTTGGTTTTAAGGCGGTAATAATTCAGAGAGAATAAGAATAACAAATGAAGCTATTGAACAGAAAAAGGAAGAAGAGGGTGATGATTAAGTCAGTCTTTGTTACAGAAAGTTCATCAGCATATCCGGACAGTGAGAGGCAGGTAGCAAGAACATTTGAGACAACCTCAGAAGGCATGGAGCTCGAAGTAGTACTGGTAAAAGAGTGCATGCAATAAATGAACATTTACTCTGTGATGTTTGTTTTCTTAGTTAAAAAACAATAAGAATAAGCCTAATAACAATGATGAGCAGACCATGTTATTGAAATTCTTGCAAGGAAAACAGCTTTAATTATGAGCATTTAGCAATTCAGTTCCAGGAATGAAGATTCCCCATCACTGATAATATTTCCTTGTTCAGTATCAGCAGGACATAATCACAGTGCTTTCTGCAGATCAGACAATGGGCTTCATACTCTGCAGCCCAGCTTAAGTTCTTCATTTCTCACAGTTGTTTTACTTTCCTCTCTTGCTTTCTCATCTCTCAGTAAAAATATCTTTGTCATTAAATATCTCAATTAATTACTTATAAATAATCTCTAGATATTTATTGTGAGATTCATTTTTCCAAAAGATCATGGACTCAAAGAGAGATGCAAATTCTTTTTTACACTCATATTCAGTGGGGAAAGGATAACAGTGGACATAGATGTGACCTACAACAAGTGTAGAATAAGTGTAATTAGAATGAAATTTGCCTAAAGGTCTTGGAGAATATTGGTAGATGTGCAGGTGTATGGGGCAGTCCAGAAGCAATAACACGTCTTTCTGGTCAACTTAATCTATAAAACATTGTGTTAAACAAACTTTAATAAATTACCTTCCTATACCACTTTTCAATTTTTTAAAATGTGCATATGCATCCAGTGTCCAAGAATGGGCTTTCCTGGCAGAATTGCTAAACTATGCTCACCAAAACAGCCTTTAAAAAGAAGAAATTTCACCAAATTATTTCTTTGTGTTTTCTTGGTTTAGAATATATTTCCAATTAAAGAAAAAGATTAAAAAAGTAAAAGAAATTGCTTGCTGTCATTATGTTGTGGTCACCCTGTGGTGTTAAATCTAATAATGTTTCTTTCTTTGAAATTAGGTAATTTGTGTTTGTAGCATATGTTGAGATTAAAATACTCTGTTACATTTTTCCTTTAATGACTGTAAACTGCTCCCCCATCTCTTGTAATTACACTTTGTTTGAAGTACATTTTATCATATATTCAAATAATACACTTGCTCATTTCTTAGATCCATTTGCTTAGAAAATGTTTATCTATTCTTTTACCCCAAAATGCTGTATGTTATTGGTTGTGACATAAAAACAAGGATGCATCCTGTCTTCTGATTCAATCTATTTTATTCTGCCTCTTCATGGGGGAGTTGAGACTATTATTTTTGAGTTATTCTTGAATAAATTACAATAGTTTTTATTTAAAAACTACAAAATTAGTACTCAACTAAACACATTTGAATTTCATTATGTAAAATGTAGATCAAGAATAAGGCATCAAGATGGCTTTGCCTAATCCTCTCTATTCATATAAAAAGCAGAAGAGAAGCATATCCTACCTAAAATTGTTATCCTGAACGTTACATAACTGGGTATATTTAAAGAATATAATACAACATTACATGTTTACTGTTATTATTTCATAAATGAGAATGCAATTTCCAATGGAATAACATTTAGAGATTTAGAGTCAATTTTGGGTGATGATTTCAAGACGAATCTGTATGGAATGGTACAACATCTCTTGCATAATCCTTTACTTTTTAATCCAAAAAATAGGGCTGAAGACAGCTTACCTTCAGCGAGTTGTTAGAAAGAATAAAGAATGACTTAAAACTAATTTTAGTCTCCATCCAGTAAGTGTAGCTGAGAGTTCCTTTAATGTAAGTAGTAATAAGTGCTGATAAGTATTAAACTCCGATCTTTTTACATTTAAAAGGTAGGTAGGGTTTTCAGCACAATTTAACAACCAGGAAAAAAAGACGATCAAAGGAGTGAAACAATGCACTGGGGTTGCATAGATAAAAAGCAAGAGAGACATGTATCAAATCCCACTGATATGGTATAACAGGCATTGTTCTCAGAGACTTTCTTTAGGCCTCAACTAAGTCAACTCATGCTCATCTCTAAACGGGAAGAATGACACTATTTAAGTCCAGCATTACACTCAGTGTGCTACTGTTGCAATGTTAAAGTTACAATGTTTTCTATCAGGTTATATTTTAAACCTTTAGTGGTGAGGTGACTGTAGAGTTCACTGTCATTTTAACAGCAATTAAAATCACTTAGGAGATACAAGATTATGGGTGATTATGGGACCTTTCCAAAAGCAGTAATGTAGGATAGAAAACATTACTGTACTTTGTTTGGCATCATACCATGACCTGGTAACCTAGACTGAATAGCATAAAACATGGGAGGAATGAGTTAGGTGTCATCTTCTCTTTACTCTGCTTTTTCTATTTTCCAAAGATGAGCAGGATACATGTCGCCATATCTTCCCCCTCTAAGTCCCTGTCAGGTAATTGGTCATAGAAATACAAAAAGAAACTGACACAGTGTTTTTTGTTCTAAGAGAGTAGTATATAAAGTGAAATAAAAATTATTATATAAAAGAAATCATTGACAAAAAGGAAAACTTAGCTCATGCATATGGATGATTAAGCATTGATGGAAAAAGTCTGTGGTGTGCACATGACCTCGCAAGTGTCAAAGCCTTCTGGTTAAGATACAATTACATTTCTAGTCTCCCTCCTAGCTCTGGTTCGATTACTTTGCCATTGGAAGTGTCTAATTCTTTAATGAACTCTGTCTGTGATACTCTCCAACTGCTTCTGTTCTTTATTCTTTTGTATCACAACATAGAACTTAGAAATCCAAAGAGATGCCCACTAAGCTCTAAAATCTATCAATAAAATTTGCCATTAAGACTTCTCCCATGTTGAAGAAGTTCAACCATTTTCCAAGCCATAGAGGGATGCATCCAGGAGCTAGTATATATAGGAACCCTATATCATCATTATGAATACTGTATACAGTTAGAATGAAAAGCCAAAGATCTCCTGTGATTCTCCACCTGAAAGGTGCAAGGATACACTAAAGATAATGAACCTTTGGGAACAGATTTTTTCCAATTCCTTCTAAGATAGGAACAAGAACACCAACATTCAAAGAATAAATTTAACTCATATATCTTCTTGCTTATTATCACTGAATAAGCAAGTTGCTAAACATAGACTTGAATTCGAGTATCTTTGTTCCACACAGAACTTTGTGTCCATATGAGCCTACTAAGTAAAGCCAGGTCAAAAGGAATGTCCTGCAGGTATTTTCACAGGAATATTCATTCAGAGCTGGTTTTTATCTGTGGCTGTGCTACAGTCTAAGTTTATGTAATACCTGGGAGTTCAGAGATGCTCAAGAAAAGCAACTATAACTATAGCCACATCTCTTTTTTCTCCTGGAGTATCACCTGATGCTAATATTTGTCATGTCAGCATTTGAGGAGATATATTTACGCAGTATTTTTATCAGGCAGGGTCATGGCCATGAGTCCTTGTGAGGGCTATGTACGGCCTCTGAAACATTACCTCATCTCAGCTGAGTTGTTTGAAGAGGGTAAACAGAAGACAGGAAAAAAGTGTTCAGGTAGTGGGCAGGATATAAGATTCATATACTGAACATCTGATCTATGTTGGTTCTAGACGACATTTCACATAGAAATAATCTGAAACAGACTTTACACAAATCCTGCAGAGTAAGCACTGAGCCCAGTAGTACCAGTAGTACCAGTTGCTAAAAAGCTTTATTGTCCTTCAATCCCAAACACACATCTACAAATAAATGCATACTCACAAAAACATGAGTGTGCATGCTATAAGAAAGTTCTGTTTCTTTAACCCTCTCTCACTTTCTGCCTCTGTATGTTTACAGCCACATGAATAGTCATACACTGTGTAATTGTATTTTATTTGAAGTTGGGCTTTATATCGACAATATGAAATATATAAACCAAGTATATAATAAGCTTCATAATATGGTTTAAGCAAGTTCATGACATGATTCTCATATAATAGCAAAAAATACACTTACCCAGTAACATGTTTCTCAAATCAAATCCTCCCATTAACTAAAGTACAACAAATCAAAATCTATATCAATGATAAATATAGATAAACCCTATTGTTTTATATGTGTACATTTATACATCTATAACCCTCATATTGTTAAATATTGATATATGAAATATAAGTAAGATTATATTTATATTTATATTGTTTAATAATGTCTCAACTTTTTCTTCCATGAGATTATTCTTTAGCCATTCAATACTCTGTGTTCTTTTTAAAAACATTATTGCTCCTTGTGCTTTTTTTTTTCACAACAGTACTAGAGCTATACACCAATGAATACCTTGTTTGACTAAGTTTGTAATATTCTTCTTAGGACCCAAGTCTATAACTATAACATTGGATCATAGATTTTCACAGAGCTGTGTAAAACCTGGAGTATTTCATGATTTTGTAATTTATTAGTTCCCAAGTCATGGTTGAGGTCATCAGAAGTATGGTGGCCCCAGTAGGAGCATGACCACTAGATCTAGCCATGCTTTGAAGCCTATATTCTCTACCTTTTTCTATGGGACCTTGTATACTTTAATTGCAGTTTTTTCCTCAGGCACAGTAGCACTTAATTCCAAAGTCATGTAATCTAAAGAGATTATTTGACATTGATAACATGAGAAAAGGGCTCATTTATTTGTAATTATATGAAATGTCTTGGGAATATTTTGGAAGACATTAAGAATGTTTCGGTAAATATGTAAAAGTAGTCATACTTAGCTTTAACATGGACTTACTTCCTGGTGTCTCTTTTATATACTGAATGCAGATTAGCTGATTGATCTTTTACAAGTTCTACTTAATGGAATAGTAAAATTATCTCTGATCTGCCAACCAGCGAGGCAGATGAGACCCAGAAATGTCAGGGTCATACTGATGGTGAATGGATAATGCTACCTGTGTGATTCTACCAGCCTCAGTCTTAAATATTTCAACAATGGAAATAGTTCAGTATCTTATAGCAAGTCACATCTTGCCACAGTATTATTAAGTAGTTAGTCTTGAAAACTCCATAGTAATACAGGAAGGTTAAAAATGACTTCCCAAAGTACTGCAATTATCACTGTGTACAACACAGAGGTATCCTGAGAATAAACTGGATGTGATTGATAAAACGAAGGGACCAGAGATGACAAGTTTTGTCTAATGTTTTACCAAATTTTTCCCAATATAGTAATATAATAGTACACTTATTCAGAAAATATAGCTGCAATTCAAACCAGATGATACCACTTGTACCAAAAAATAACTGGAAGGAAAATGGAGTTCTAAAAACTTTCCTGACACAGAAATTCTATGCTTCAGTTAGAGTGGGATTTTTTTATGTGCAAACTGGGTATCTGATATGCATATCTGGATGAAGACAAATCCCTCACAAATGAAATGCAAAGTCTCGAGTGAAAAGTTTTATTTTGATTTAACAGTCAATAATCCAAACTAAATGCCAGCCGATTAAGAGAAATATGTTTTGGAGGCCTCACAACTCTGTATTATTAGTCACACATCCCTGACAAAGTTGCTAAACTTCCATAAATTTGTTTTTAATGATCGGATTATATTTATCTAGTGCATGCTATCTCTCACATTAAGATGAAATTAAATGCGCTGTTTACTGTGTCATATGCCTTCATGGCTTCGACATTGTTTCTCTTTTGAGCTCAGAAGACAATTTCCAATGCAGTTATGTAACATCTGGTAGCCAAAATTGTTACTAAAGAGGTTTTCAGTCCTGGAGTTTGAAGATCCATGTACATAACTGGTAAACGATTTCTCATCACCATTTCTCAAGTGACAAAGTGCATCTAAAGTGGATATGTTTGAAAGAAAGCTGTCACTACCACTTTTTAAAATTTCTAAGCCAAAGAATGTCCTTACATGTAGTGTATTTGTTAGCTTATGTCAAGTTCAGATAACTTGGAAGAGGAAACCTCACTAAACAATTCCTTCTTTCAGAGTAGCTTATGGACATGTCCTTAAGATATTGTCTTGATTGATACTTGATATGGGAATGCTCAGTCTACTGTTGGTGATGTCACCAAGTGGTCCTGAGTTGCATATGAATGGAATGTGTTGAGTGAGTCTTGAGGAAAAAGCCACTAAGCATATTTTATTAAAGCTTCCTGCCTCTGCTTTTGCTTGGGTGTCTGGCTTGGCTTACCTCATTGGGGCTCTGAAATCAGAACATGTAAATCAAATAAATTCTCCCCTTACATGTTATTTATGATCATGGTATTTATCAGAGCAGCAGATAAAAACTATAACACAAGAACTTTTTAAAAAAGGAAAAATACAGCATTCATTTATGTTCTGTTGTTATTTCTTTTATTTAATTTTCTCTTACTCAGAATAATTAAATCACAGAATTCAGTACTATTTCCTTGGAAAGTCTATTCACATATGGTCGATGTATAATACTTTCTTGTTTGGAAGATATTTTTAATTTTAAGACTTATAGCTGATATCACAATAGCTTATTGGAAAGAGAGAATTATGTTCATGTACATTGCCACTGTAAGAAAGTCTGTCATCAGTAATGTTAAGAAAACATGATACTTATTATAAGTAAATTGAAACACGCATTTGTGTATTTTTGAATTTCTACTTATTCACTTATTTTAAAATAAAATAGTGACCAAGATATTTTACTTATTTTCTTATAGAAATGAAAGTGTATTCTCAGTTTCAGAGGTTAATGGGTTTTATAGCAGAAGGTTTCAAAAGAACTCTTCTCAAACATGTGTTCACATTAAAAAGAAAAAGCTTCACTTCCCGGCCATAAATGCTCTGGGCAAATGAAACAACATTGACTTGAATGTACAATGAGATTTGTCATCACCATTGACCAATGATGGGCTAGAAACTAGCTATAATAGATTTGTAGTTGTTCGTGGAAGATTATATTGAAAAGTATTATTAGTTATTTACAAGTTTATGAATTACAGAAACAAACATTATTTATGTACTATTGAATATTTGTCAACTGTTTAGCTTTTTAGACAGTTCCCAAAGGGAAAATAAATAGCAAGTGTCTTGTGGGGGTTTCAATAGAAACAGCCCCCTTAGACTAATATATTTGAATGCTTCATAATTAAAGAGCAGGTCTATTTAGAGAGATTAGGAGGTATGTCCTTGTTGGAGAAAGTGTTTTACTAGGAGTGGGCTTTGAGGTTTTAGAAGTCAATGCCAGGTCCAGTGATGTCTCCTTCTTCCTGTGGATTCAGATACAGAACTTTCAACTACTTCTCCAGTACTATGTTTGTCTGAATGCCACAGTGGTTCCCACTAGATGGATGAACCTCTGAAATATGATTCCCAATTAAATGCTTTCCATTTCCAAAAATACCATGGCCATGAGGTCTCAGCCGAGAGCAAAGGGATAGAGATTATGAGGAAAATTCCCACAGTAATGGCTAGTGCTGAGGCCCTTACTGAATCAAGAATAGCCACTGGATATCCACCAGGAAATGGAGCTAGGGCCTCCAATGGAAGGCAGTGGTCCATTGACATGGATAGTAATTATGCGGAGGTTCAAAGGGTGGGATCAGACTGTGTTCCTGTGCGTGGGCTGGCATCTCAGAGCCCATTCCCTAAAGAGGAAGACCTAACCCAGTTTTGATCTGGGGATGTGGAAATCGGATTTGCCTGGAGTGGATGTGCCATGTTGAGCCTACCCACATTGGGACTTCTTGCCCTTTTGGTGGATGGGGAAGGGGAAGCTGAAGTCTTACTGGGAGGGATTGGGAAGAGGGAAGGAAGAGGAAGTGTGGGATACACTGATAAAAAAGACATTTTGTGTAAAAATTAATAAAATAAAAATAAAACTTACATAACAGACTGATTCTGTATATAAATTTCTAATATTGGGATATGGTTTATTTGAAATTTTATCAAAATGAATTAATAAAATATGAACATTAAAAAATAAAGTTATAAAACACTTGTGGTGAATCACATAACAAACACATTAATAAAAATAAATTAAATTAAAACAAAAAACAAATTAACAATATACCTAAATCATAAACCAAACAACATAAACTTAATATAAACATCAAAAATCATTTTTAAAAGCCTAAGCAACAGCAGACAACTAAGTGATCAGACACTATAGGTCTGTAGGTCTAGACCTCTAACAGCCCAGAGACAAAAACTTTATTATAAGAAACACTGACCAAGACACACCTCTTATGTTCTATGTGCTTATACTTCACATGACCTCAACGTCTTCTAGTCCCAGATGATCTATTGTCTGAATAGATTGTATTACACATGGAGAAATGTGGCATACAGAAAAGAAACCTGATCCAAATCTAGAACTCAGACTGAGATATTTTTAAGTTCCAGAATAGTTTATAAATCTATCTCTCTGTCTCTGTCTCTCTGTCTCTCTGTCTCTGTCTCTCTCTCTCTCTCTCACTCTGTGTGTGTGTGTGTGTGTGTGTGTGTGTGTGTGTGTGTGTGTGTGTGTGAGTGTGTGTGTATCCAATTGCATGTACTCCCCATGTGAAGATATTTTTAGAGTCCCTGGAGTAGTTGTGAGCTGTCTGGCAGAGGTGCTGGGATCCAAACTCAGATCCTCTTGAAGAGAATCTAGTGCTTTTAACCACAGAAAAGCCACCTCTTTGTTCCCTAAAGTATAAGTTTATATGACTAAAATATTCTACTTTAAGAACATAAGAAGAGTGGAAAAGATATTTTTAATCATAAAGAATTTGAAGCATAAGTAGGGGAATAAAACTAAATCATATAATGAGGATAAAATGTGAACATCATCACCTTGTTTTGTAAAAAGCAACTATAGCCCACCCCCATAAATAACAATAAGATGAAATTCAACTTGGGATACAAAAACAAAAACAAAAAACTTTTCTTAATTTCTTTCTACCTCTATAATCCATCTATCATTCTATTTCATTTTTAAGAAGGAAGCTATGTTCAAATGATATTCAATAACTGTCCCAATAAGAAAGGTTCATCAAACTTTGATAATGTGACTTAGTACAATGATTTATATCTGACATCTGAGGACGGGCTGTGACAACTGAAAGGCTTTCTCCCTTGGATTATCATATTTTCTTTGTTCTTGTCAGTTCCTGCCTGGTACTCATTCACCTCTGATCATAAATATTTCCTGCCACTTTTATGATTATTGGTGGTTAGATATGATGAATTCTGATACTAGTCAACTGTGGAGAAGATATTAAATACATTAGCTAATTTCCCCCTTAATGCTGCATCCAATATGAATCAATATTGGTTTAATAATTAACATGTTTAAACATTTTTATGTATATTTCATGATAAGATGATCTATGTTTATTTTATTAAGATGAAATATTTAGCTCCCTACCACCAATGGCAAAGACTTTCCAACTTGGAGCTTTCTCTGTAGACTGGTCTGGGGCTATCTATTCATGTGCTAGGGAGCTGACTGTTTCTCCTTGACTGAAATCCTGTGAGAGAATGCTGATGTTGGATTTAAAATGATAAGTTGAAATTTACAAAAAGAAAAGGATAAATTCTGATTAGTGTGACTTACCAGAAGCTTGCTGAGATGGTTGGACCAGCCAACACCTTGCTTTAGGTCTGACTCAGTACTATTAAATAGTCTCTTTAGTCTCAACATTCTATGTTGGTTCTAAGAGTCAGTCTCATCAGTCCAGAGATAATCCTGAAATGTGATTAGAAACACAGCCTAGAGCAGTAGTTCCCAATCAGGAATTATTTGAGTCTTCAAATACCTTAAGGAGGTGTTTGACAATTTTGGTGATACTTTGAAACAATTTTTGGTTGTTGAGACTGGAGGTTTGGCCATTGACACTTTGTAGACAAAGATGTTGTTTATCATATTGTATCAAACAAGGCTGGTCCCTGTAGCAGGCCTTTGTAAAGTTCAAAGGCCATTAGCACTGAGGTTCAGAATCTAATTCACACTGAGGTATCACAAGACTTGAATTTCCCTCTGTGCCATGAATTTTTTTAGTGAAGTTATGAATTTTTTTTATTATTTTTGCTTCTTTAAACTGGAAATAACATAAAAATAATGTATTCATAAAGCTTTGCTAAAGTTAAGTGAAAGATAAATGTTACCGGTCCAATGTTTGATACTATTATAGACCAAAGGTTTGGGTTTTCCCAGAATCAAAATGATGAGACTCCCTCAAGGTAGATACGGAAGCTGTAGGAAGTGATTAGCTTTTAAGGGCTGTCCTCTGATGAACATGATTCATGCCTACATAACTTGGTTGTCAGTTTGATTAGATTTAGAATCACAATGGAAACAAATCTTTGGCATTGTCTGTGAGGCGTTATTTAGATTAGGTTAATTGAAGTGGGAAGACCATCAATGGAAGCTGTACCTTTCCTTGAGCTAAAGTCCTGGAATAGATGAAAAGAGAAAGTGAGCTGAACATCAGCATATATCACTCTGTGTTGTCTGTTCCAGACACAGTGTAGCTAGGTGCTTCATGATCCTTCTGCTTTGCCTTCTCAAGTTCCAAATAAGCTGTTTGTTCTTTTGTTAGATGCTAATAACAATCAAAGTTAGTCTAGGAGACAAATAACTGATACAGTGTCTGAATCAGATGGTCTCTGGAGAAATGTGCATATTTTCTGCTCTATAATATCACAAGAAAATACCTAGATGCAACTCAGTACAGTGTTTTCAAAAAAAATTTCCTATGCAGGCATTATAACTTCAAGCTTCAAAGCTATATAGTTTTGAGAAATCTGTTTCTGTTGTTTGTAAGACATGGAGTCTATAGTACTTTCTTATAGTATCCAGAACTGACGAAGATAGGCACATAAAGACAATCTTACTATATATGCAACTGAACTATTGACAGAAGAAATGAAAATCCATTTATAAAGGCTGACTATGAGAGACTATAAAGACTGTGTACAATTATTAATATCTTTTACATTGAATATAATAACTTTATAATAGTATTTTAAAGTTCTATCTTACATTGTTCTAAACCTTATTTCTAAAGGACATTGGGGGCATCCATTAATTTTTCTCTGTGCTTACAATCATTATCTGAACCATGAGGACTGCTCTAGAGTAGGAGAGCACGTGGACACAGATGAGTAATCTCTAATATAGTCATATTAACCTGGTCTAATTTCATATTACAGATACATGAATGATCCCAACAAAAAAAGAAGAAAATCTATCTAAAATCATTATCTAAAAGTCATTAAAATAGGTTATTGTTTTAAATCACTGTGCATTGGGATGTTTTTTATGTACAAAAGTGATAATTTATTTAATAGCTAGAATTTAACATGGCATAGCCAGAAGGAGCCAATCTAGTGATCACAGAAAAGATTTCTACAGCATGTTTAGAAATACCTGAAGAGAAGTCAGAGCAAGAAAGATTTCTAGGAAACTATATGTAAGTTTCTAATCCCCTTTAAGAAATCATTATGTATTTTCTCTTCCTGTTACTGTGATGAAAATCAGTAGCATCAGCCCTTGCACATCCTGCTAACCTTTTCTAAGATTAGAAATTCTTTACTATGCCAAGCTATTATCCATGTAGACCCATTGGAGCTTCACAGTAGTCGATATCTTTATCTATATCTATATTCACATAAAGTAAAGAACATGAGAGAATGTTTTTTCATGAAAATCAGTTAAGAGTATGCTAGTGTCACAGGAGAAAAAATCCAAAATGATATGGAGGTGCGATAACTTGTCTGAAGACTCATTCTATGCAAATTTCAGCCCTGGGTTGCTTGTCTTCCACCAACCAAATATATTTACATATTTAGATATTATATTATTTCTAACCAAACCTAAAACTGTCAGAGTACCATGCAACACAGCAAGTATTCCAGGTCCTCTGTATATATTATCAAGATGATATAAAATAAATCAATCAGTATACATGCTCTTCCTTTAACTATTCTTATGTGCTATGGATTCATGAAGTTGTGCACAAGTGTGCTCTATATATCTTGCCAGTTGATGTTTTATATCAACATGGGCTCTATCAGCAAGGAGGCCATCACAAGATACAGCCAAAGCTTTGGTTAACACCTCCAAAAACAGGAGCAAAAACAAACCTCTTTTTGTTGTAAAGCATCTTGCCACAGGCATCTCAGTCTGTAATAAAGAACCTAACAGATTCTCTCTCTGTTAGAATCAGTGTGGCATGAAAAATGTGGCCTTCTAGACGTTGCTTTTGTTCTTCTTGTCAATCTAATAAAATATTGGTGTTATCCATATTTTAAGAATAGAAGAAGTCAATATTTAAGAAAGTTAGATGAATTAGCTAAAACTCCCTGCTGTTTTTTCTTCTTGCCTTCCTTCTTATCTTCCTGTCTTCTATATTTCCTTTCTTTTTTGTTCAATTTTGTCTGCTATTGTTTTGGCTGGGTTTTTAAAAATATAATCTCATAAAATCTAGGCTGATTGAACTCACTGAAGATGATTGTAAAATTAAAGTCCTGATACTCCGCCCTCTGCCCATTGCTAGAAATATAGGCGCATATTGATCTACACTGATCTTCCTTTCTTTATTTATTTACTTAAAAATGTTGGAGTTTTGATTATATGCAATAATTATTCTGAAGCATAAAAATGAGGCAATGTAGTGGTGCTCACTCTCCTATAAGAAGATAGATAACAAAGTTATTCAATTAAATATGTGTTTCTATGTAAAGTGATAATTACCTTCAACAAATGAGGATTTTCAGTTGTCAAAGCTAGAAAAAGATAGAATTAAATGTCCTGATGAAGAGGTTATGGAAAGGGAGCAAGAAGGAGAAGGAGAGTGTGAGTTGTGGAAATGGAGAGGCAGAGACAGAGAGTCCTTTTTGAATGAAATATTTGTCTTTAACAGATAAGTAAGGGCACAGATATAGGATAGCAGTGCCCATGAAAACACTGGGATAAGGATCATTTCCAGCATAGGGAATGTCTCTGTAAGAGGTACAATGAAACAAAAACTCAGTGTGGCATAGAAATAGAAAGGAAGCATTCTAAACTCAATGGATCGTGTGCCTGAGAGACTGCATTTCCCTGAAGAAGATCAAGGGAGTCTAGGTGACACAGGTTAGGAAAGTCACATCAGTCACTCATGCTGAACAAGGCAGCAGAATAACAATTACGATTCTTATTCTTAAAGTATACTTTTAAAAGACTTGTTTGGTAAAGTTAAGGGCAGGAGAAAGCAGTGGGGAAACTAGTTGTTAGATTGGAAACATAATATAAGCAGTGGAAGTCCTGTGGAATATTCACATCTTTGATTTATTTTGAACTTTAATCAGTGGAAACTGAATGTGGAGTGTGAGAACATCCAGAGTCATCAGCATGGCTGAGGTTCTGGTCTAGAAACTGAAAGCACAGAGCTACTGTTTAGTGCAAGGAAGAAGGTCTCCATGGACTTACTATGAAGGAAAAAAACTACTTAGCCAGTTTTTATGTTTCCATAACTGAGATTATTTAGAGAAAAATCAAATGTAATCCAGAGAAACCAGGATGATTTTCCCATTTCTTAAGCAGAGACCTTGAAAGGCAAAGGACGTAAAGAGTTAGGGTGGGATCTTGAGGCAGAAAACACAATTAATTTAATAGCAACAAGAGGAAGAAGAAATTCTCCAATCCTGGGAGGCGAGGGGTGGCGATGAGCATAGAGACATTCTTATTAACCTTCTAGTAAAGTTGATAGCAACATTGAAATAAAAGTGAAATTTAAAGAAGCAATAAACATGGAAGGAAAATATGACTTGTGAGTGAGTAGGATCCAGAAAGCTAAAAGTATTAAAACTTAAGGTTCATTAGGCTCCTGTATCAGCAAAGTGCATTAAATGGCCTCCAAATTACACTACAGGTTAAATACATGAGATTCCAATATGACATAAGAAGAAAAATTTAAAAGTATTTTTAAAATTATAGTATAATTAAATAATTTCACATTCTCTTTCTCCCCTCCAACCCCATATATCCTTATTAGCTCTCTCTTAAATTAGTGGCCTTTTTAGTTATTTTTTGGCTAATTCTCATTCCACAACAATTTAAAACTACCTGAAGCTGAAAAATACGTAGCATTCTATTTTGCCAAAACAGATGATTGGAAATCTTGCCAGCCCTTCTAGTCTCTTCTCCTCTCTTCCTATACATTAGTATTCTCAGAACAGAGAAGTATTTGAGCCAGTGAAGTATGAAGACTTGCTTGGATTGAGGTGGGTGAATCCACTATGCATCTGGATCTTTGAGATTGAACGACACACATCTTTGATCTGGATCTTGGGGTGGAAAGACACACTTTAATATGTATACTTTTTGTGGCAGTTCTATATGAGACCATTGAAAAAGGAAGCTTTTGCTCTTTGCTTGCTTGCCTTTGCCCTGATAGCACATCCATTTCTTCTTTGGCATTGGGATCCTAATTCTTATGGGTGTCAACATATACTGAAGTCCAGCTAAGATCCAACCTTGTGGACTGAACAACTGCTGATTTCTTCTATTTCTGTTTACAGCCAGTCATTGGTATATTAGCTGGCCGGCAGCCCATAAGTCATTCAAATAATGTCAAATGTGTATGGAATATGTATATAAAGGTAGGAATGAGGAAGAAACATATTATTATATGTTCTGTTACTCTAGAGAACACTGATTAATACAGGGTATCTGCAACAGTCCCCTTGGGGAAAAAATGGTATACACGAAAGTACAGTGTTCCCTGTACTTTCTCAGCTACTTGTTTTTCTAATTCCAATACCCGAGTTTACCCATTTGCCTCCCGTTCTTATTTTAGTCAAGTTGAAGAGAGAGCTGTAATCCCTTATTTATTTGTCCCTGTGAGTGAGAAACATATGCTATGGAAACACTGTGTTAGGGACTTTGGAAAGAAGCTGAACTTTCTAGCAGAAGTTAGACTAGCATAGAATCTTTGCTCTTGTATTTGTTACCAAAGCATAGGACCAGTATTTAAAAATTTACATAACTGCAACATTTGGAGATGAAGACAGGCAAATCTCTGAATTCACTCACCAAACAGTGATGAAAACAAAATGAATTTTCAGTTCAGTGAGAGATCCTATCTCAAAGCAATAAGGTAAAGGTCAATAAAGAAAAACATTGCACACATATTTATATTCTTATGATACTTCACACACACACACACACACACACACACACACACACACACACATACACACACATGCACAACACAGGCTCATGTCCATCCCCCTGCACCCAAAGAGCTTCTGCCCTCACTTCTATTGTCTTTGAATTTATTCCTCCACCCAATGAGATATGAATCACAGATAACTCTATCACTTCATGGAAAACAGAATAACTTTCTTAAGTACAATTTTTTTTTCAGAGAAGAAAGGAACAATGTGAATCATAAATATCCCGAACTTCTTTGCTCAAATAAAAATACTCAGGATCTGGAAAATATATTTTTAGAAATTATGATTCTTTCAGTCCCACTGAAGACTAAAGGAAAGTTCCAGAAAGTTGTACATGGTTTCTCAAAATTTAAGTTTTATGAACATAAAACAGAATTCACAGTTCTACAACTAAACTCCTCACTCCTCAAATGACATTTACAAACAGCATTAGAAAAAAAATTTATTTTTGATTATCTAATGTTTAAACTTTTCTTAAAGGTTGTATTCTAAAAAGGTTGAGTTCATGGAGAGGCAGTGATTCAGAGCAGACTGTAGGTTTATTTAAAGCTACCCGGTGACTTTTAGTGTCTAAACCACAAAAGGAAGTGTCTAGACCAGGGGAACTAGTCTATGGTTGAGAGAAAGAAAAGTTGCTGATGCCCTCTTCAAGATTTGTTCCACTTCCTACTTTCCCTTTGACTCCATGCCTTCGCATATATCTGTATCTGTCTGCAACTTCTTGGAGACCTGTTTCTCACAGAAAGAACTCCATTTCTAAGATGTCTCACTTTCCTGCTCTACTTCTGTTTTCCTTTCAGTCCGCAAACTCCTCCATGGTGGTTTCGCTCTAACAAACTTATGTGGCATAAGAGGAGATTTTGTAATGCTCAAGGGCCATATGAAGCCTCCTTACATCATCTCAAGTTCTTCCTGAAGCCCTTAGCACACTTAGAATGAGGATGGACATCACCATTACAATATTAGGCTGCTCTACTAGAGAACTGGAAGGAGACAGAGTCTGTGCTCTCACAACAGGACCCTGGAACAGCACACACAGACAACTTCTCTTGACTTACTGAATCAGGCCGTCAAGTCTCTTCTCTGGACTTCAGTGTTTCATTCTACCTAAGTTATGTCATCATTTTTTTTTTCATAAGTGATTTTTAAAATCAGTCTTCTGGTGTAATGGTGATCTTCTTACCAATAAGTACCCAATGGACCTACTGATCTCAGGGTCTTTCACTCAAGACATTAAGTGGGCAAAGATGAACTCTGGCATTTAGTATCTGTTATTATAATAAGTGCTTGAGTCAAGCTAAATTTTAAAGAAGTTTGTCTAACATTCCCAACTCTATGATGCCTTTCCTATTCACATGGGATGAAGCTCAACCCCCTGAAACTTGAGTCCAAAATAAACTCTTTTTTTTTTTTTTTAAACCAATCGCATTGTTTCCCTTGTCTACAGTTGAGGTGTGTGTATAGGTCATGCTACAGATGGTGTGGTGTAGGCTTTGACAGATATTTTTCCCTTTGCTATGGTGCCTCATGATGAATTATGATTGCAGAAGTGTTCACAGGGAAACCAGCTAAATATCAATGCAAGAAGACAAAGGAAAATAGGGAGAGAGCAGCTTTTCTCCTTTTAGAGCAAACTACACCATGAACTCTAACCAGGATTTCTTAATACCTGAATGTGCTTTGAGAACCATACACTTAATTTTAATTTTTTAAATGACACGTGCGATATCTTCTCTCTAGTGTGCACAGTGTTTCTCAGTACCACTGTTTTAGGACCAAGCCTCTAGCACATTATTCTATGGAGTACAATCAAGCCATATAAAGCTATGCAGAAATATAATTGTAATTAATAATGATATATGAATCATTTCTAAACAGTACCATGGGAATAGTTATAGTAAATTGTAATCATGAAATTATGAAAGTCTAAAGGAACAAATCACACTGTGGTGCTCAGGTATTAATGTGCAAAAAAACCCTTGCCTAATGTCTTATTGGCTCATAAGAAAATGATGGGCACTGTTCTATGCTGGTAGCACTTTGCATTAATCAAACTACTCATACACTATGAGATTATAAAACTCTTTCCCAAATATTTTAGGCATTCTCCTTTTCTCAATTTCAACTCAGGTCTTACAATTTTGAAAAAACTAAATTACCTGTCATCATAGAATATAGTTTTCAAAACTACCTATTCACCAGTAATGCCCAGATCCAAAGGATCCATCATTCTGTGTGCCCCCCCCTCCAGTTGCATTGTGTTGAAAAGACCAAATACACTTGGACTTAGCCCACCACAGAGTTTTACGGCCTGCCTCAAATAACCGCTATTTGAATACTTTTGTACAGTTTTTTTTTGCTTTTATGATTTCTTAGATCTTCTTACTTAAAATATTTTTTCTTTCAAATACTAAAAAGAAAACATAAAATGATTACATTTCACATTTTTTATTACATTGATAGAAATAGCCTCTACCCCTTTACACCACTCCCTTTGTTCTGAATTAGTATCATAATTAATAATAAATTGAAAACAAAGAAGAGAATTTAGAATTAAGAAGATAGTCTTTGAAACCAAATTCTACATACAGAGTGGTGACTTAGTCTTTTTCAAATGTAATGAACACAAATATTGTAAGTGAATGGATAGAGTTACAGGTGTTACTCTGAGGGAGACTTAGAACAGAAATAATGGGTCAAAATGTTTATGAAAACTCAAATAGTCTTTTTCTTTCTCTGTCCCACTCCTAATTGAGTTAGAGTCTCATGTATCCCAGACTGGCTTCCAACTCCTAAGTAGATGGATATGACCCTGATTCTCCTGCCTCTACCTCTGAGTTGTAGTATTATATGGTGTACTTCCACACCTGGTCAATAAAATGCTGGAGAGTCAACTCAGAGATCTCTGCATGCTCCACAAGCCCTAAACAAAATACACATCCCTTTGAAACTCTAAGATTCTCTGTGTGAATATATTCTTATTATTATGGTTTGTAGTACAGATGTACTAAAGCCTCAACACTAGGAGCAACTTCTTTTTTCACTATCCCTTTTCAACTTTATAAAGTTTGAAGCTTTTCAAAATATACCTCACCATCTACAGAACATTTTTGTGTTTTTTTTTAAATAAATAATATTTATGACTCAAGACTACTATTTTAGAATGCTATTATTTCTTCACTCAACAAATATGGGTTGTGCTTAGAGCATGTCTAAGCCGAGCTCCTTTGACTTTACACAAGGCATTTCCAATGCTTTCTGTAAAAGTTTCCACATGCGTGTTCTGTGTTTTCCATGTGTGATGGATCAAAAAGGCAGGCAACTCTACTGCTGCTTTGAAGCAGGAGCTTAACTTTTAGGAAGTTTTTCCTCTTGCACTCATCTGTGCCTCCTTGAAGCTCTCACGTAATTTCTATTACTCTAATGGTCATTGATTTTCCCTATGGATATTCAGATGTTGGCAGATAGCTACATAATTACTTCCCTCAACATTTTCCTTCTCCATATTAAGAGCTATAACCAACTTTCCAACCAGTCTGTGCATCCTATTTATAACTTCTTTTCTATCTGACCTCAGGATTAAACTGAAGGACTCAAAGTTGCAGAGGTGTTTGGACCACAGTTAACTATAGCAGGGTCAATGTTTTCTCTATCAAGTGTGAAATCTTAGGTGGGTCAACTTGTAATAGAATAGCAATATTTGTTCTAGTCAAAGCTCATTGTTGAGGTATGTAGCTGCTACTCTTCATTGGTAGTGTAGCTTCAGATGTGTATTTTTCTCACATTCCAATTTCTTTCATTCTTTATTTAGAGTGCTGGGGTTTGAACTAGCAGAGCACTTATCATTGGTCCACATTCAATTTTCTCTTTCTAGAATTGACTCAGTGTTCTTAGCAACTAAGAGGTTGTTAGATATGGTTATTATTCTGAATCTTTGTTTTTTTTTCTCTGTACTTTTCTCCCTGTAAAGTACTGTAATGAAGAAATCTTCTACAAAATCATACTGTTACATAATATACTGCAGATTGTAATTTAAAATGAAGTTTTATATATAACATAGTCAAACCCTATTTTTCATTTAAATTTTTTTTTCAAAAATTACTAAGAGGTATAAAGTTAAAGTGCTTTAAAACACAGGAGGAATACCACATCTAGAACATGATGAGTGCTCACAAATAACTTTTATGTAAAAGAAATCAATACATATCATTTGCTAAGGATGTATTTTTAAAATTTAAAATAATTATACAAAGAAGAAGAAAAGAAATGTCCATTCAATGGCTTATCAGATGAAATACAAATATTTAAGAACTAGGTCAACCATTAATTTAGAAGGTAGAATGGGATCTAAATGCTCTTGAATGTAATGCATCTTAAAAGCTCTTCCTCATGAAGACAACTGCTGCTCATCAGTCCCGATAGATTTCTGACCCTGTGTTGACAAACAATAAGAAAAAAAGAAAATATTTGTTATACACACACACACACACACACACACACACACACACACACACACACACACAGAGAGAGAGAGAGAGAGAGAGAGAGAGAGAGAGTTTCTTCAAATTGTTGAGCTATGATTATATGCTCAGCCAAAATTTATACAGGTCACACTAATCATTCTAAATTATATACTCAGTGAAATGAGAAGATAGAAATTGGAATTTGGCATATCATTGCTATCAATTTGCATATAGCTCTGCCTAAATTCAGAGGTTGTTTCCAATAATCTAGCACATGCTGCAAAGCAGTTGCTATAGTTCATTCACAATTAGCAATAAGAAGAAGGACCTATCAGAACACAACTCAAAGTACCATCCCAGAATGGCCAATAGAGCAAATTCTATGGGATTTTGTCTTGCGTCCTCATGGTTTTCAAAGATCCTGTTCTGGGCTGTGTTTAATGTTTTCAAGTCTTCTAACCTTTCTTTGTCATGCTGCCAATTCTAATGTTGTATTTTTATTGTATACATTTGCTATTTTTTGATGGAAAAGGAAACATTAAGTTAATCAAATCCATGCCACAGGGTCATCTCCAACTGCATATCCTTCTACTTTCAGTCAACTTATATGATCTGCTTTTAACCTCATAAACCTCACTGTCTTACTTCAATCACCTGAATTTCCCTTAGGTTTCTTCATGGCATGCTAATGCTTCAGTCTGATGTACAGCTTACTGAAATTATACTGGGAATGAATAGAGATTGCATAGGCAAGCCAAGACTTAGGAGGTGATTATTTACACTGGGAATCAATACCAGAAAATAGGACCCAAACTACAGACACTGTACTGAGGAGAAAAGTGGTAGGCTTCCAGGAGGATGTTTCAAAGGCTCTTCAGATACATCATTAGGTATTTTGAAAGACATATTAAGTACTTTGCAATGTGCTAGCTACTGATTTGTAATTCTTACTTAATAGCTGTTTTGTTATATATAATTTTGCTGTGTTAAAATTAAAATCTACCTTTTTAATTACACCAAAAAAGGTGACATAAAGTATCTTTCTATACACAGCAAATAGAAGAAACTGTTTTAGCCTGTGGCAAAATAACTTAAAAGCAAACAAAAAATCTAAACATAAATACAAATAAACAAGAGACAGAGTCAAAAGGACTTAACCCAATTACTCAAAAAAACTATACATATATATATGTATATATATATATAAACACAAGACACAAGCTATATAACAAAACATAGATTAATAAAAATAAGTTATAAGAACTTATGCCTGAGCCATAACCAAACAACAAAAGTTAATATAATTGCATAAGTCATTATTGAGGTTTAAGTGGAATCAGGACTGTGGACATGCCTGTGGGCAGATACAAACCTCAAGGCTAGTCCAAAACAAACAAATCAAAACCTCCTACTACAGCACCACATATCTAAGAGTTTTCTGTCAATTCTGAAAGATAAACTAGTGATTAGCTGAATAGCCTATACATTTAAATCTTCTTACCTAGTTAATGACTCACCTTGGTGAGATATCTCACCTCCTTGTAACACAGCCTCTTACTGCGTAGAATTCTGATAAGAGTTGCTGAGTAATGTAGCCACAAAGATCTCCTTAAATCATAATGACTATATATCTTTCTGAAACATTCTGAATCTTATATCCCAACTGGCTAGTGGTTTTCTAAAGTTTTTCAGGTGTGTGTGTGGGGGGGGGGGAATTGAGAGAAATATTGGTTTTCTGTTTTCATACCAGATTCATTAATTCCCTTCTTCAGAGACTCTAGCAATATTTATCCCATCAGTTCTGTTATTAGTGAGCTCTTACCACAAGATATTTGCCAATTAAGTTAGGGATTTTGCAGAAGTGGATGCCTTTTTAATGGCTGCACATCTTCTAGCAGAATAAACAGTTCTCTCTTCCCAGCCTTGCTGTACCAACTTACTCTCAGAAAGCCACTGCCTTCCCTCAGGCACTTGCTCCCTGAATACACAGTTCCAGAGTTTAAGGAACATGTACATAATTGTCTACTTAGCACCCAACCCCTGTCTTTGGGGCCAACTTGTCCTGAAGGTTAATTGACAACTGGGAATTTACACAAGTCCTTGATTAACCCTAAGGAACTCCAAGAGCAACTTATCTCTCAGGTTTTGTTTCCCCTTCTGCCCTGGTGCTTTCTGTCTATATTTTGCTTGATGGCTTTAATGACTAACTCTTGATTATGGTCATGTACCTGACATGACGTTCTAATCAGTAAAACAGAAAAATACACTCTGTTTCTCTCATGTGCTTATTAAACAGATATAGTATTGCATTTCTACCACTTATGCCTTTACATTTTACTGATAATTGGAAAATATTATTATTATGACATTAATGATAGAGAATTATATAACAATATTTTCAGAAATATAAATATTTTATAGTTTAGTAACATACTTGGAGATCTATCTTGTAATTTATATTGAAAGCTATCTTGAATCAAGACTAGTATATATGTTGATTCCTTCATAGATGTGCTTCAAGTGACTATCACTAGCTATCAAGTGCACCAGTGTACTATTGACTGGTGACTAGAACAGCTAAGCTAATCCCGTGGTAGCTTTCAAATGCTTATCTAACCTCAGCAAATCACGGTATAAATTCTTTTTTCCCTTGTCTCAAAGTAGTCAATAGGCTTTCTAAACTACATCCTCATCTTTTATCTATATCCTTAATTTATCCCTGTCTTCCCTGTATATCTTTCTAGTTCCTAGCGAAGTGATATAGACTCCCTCAGATATGTTCACAGGTCTTTGTAAAAGAGCTCACAGAAAAGATAGTCCAATGTATCTGCAGAACAAACTTTGGCCATTTCTCTGTAAGTTCCTTCTATATTTCTGACAATGTCTGTAGATCCTGCTCCAATAACTGTCTGATTCTTTCTTTCCACAGTTTACCTTGCTATGATCACTTGCCTCACAAGTTTTATCAGATGGTGGAACACTGGGGCAATAGCAGCTCTGCTCTTCTTTTATGCATCTCCTTCTTCCAAACCTAGAGACCTAATGCTAATCCTAGAAATGTGCTTTCTTGGATCAGTCTGTTTTTCTTTTGGCTTAATAGCTGCACCTGAATCTATTGATATTTTAACTGTCTTTTTGGCCCGATGGCCCCCAGTCAGCACCCTCCTTGGCACTCAGGCTCTGGCCTAGAGTGTCTTCTGATCCCACAGGCCTGGATCTGCATATTGGCTGATATGTAGATTTAAACTCAGTCTCTATCATTTTATTTATCAATGAAGACTCAGAAATCAGATGTGGGGATAGAAACCTGCAAGATCAGAGAAGCCACACACACATATATGGCCTAAGTTCTTTTTTATGTTTTCATTTTATATTCCCATTAAAGTTCCCCCTCTCTCCCCTCCTTCCACTAGCCCCTTCTTCCCCACCTCCACACCCCCAGCCACTCCTCAGAGAAGGTAACACATCCTATGGGGAATCAAAAAAGTCTGGCGTATCAAGTTGAAAGAGGACCAGTCCCTTTTCCCTTGCATCAAAGCTGAGCAAGGTATTTTTGCACAAGGAATGGAATCCATAAACCTTGTTCATTCACTAGGGATAAATCCTGCTCCCCCTTCCAGAGGTCCCAGAAACTGACCAAATCACACAATGGTTATACACATACAGAGGGCCTAGTTTGGTTCAGTACAGGTTTCCCAGCTGTCAGACCAGAGTCCATGAGTTCCCACTAGCTCAGATTAGCTATTTTTATGGGTTTCCCAGTCATTTTCCTCCTTTCTTGCTCATAATATCCCTTCTCCCTCTCTATGACTGGAGTTCAAGAGTTCAGTGGGGCTTAGCTGTGGACCTCTGCATCTGCTTCCATCTGGGTGAAGGTTCTATGATGACAATTAAAATAGTTATCAATCCGATTACAGTGGTAGGCTTATTCAGGCACTCTCTCTGCTACTACTAGGTATCTTAGCTGGAGTTATCCTTGAGGATTCTGGGATATTTTCCTGGCACCAGGTTTCTACTTATCCCCAAAATGGCTTCCTCTATCCAAATATCTCTTTTATTGTTCTCCCTCTCTGTCCTTTCCACAACTCAATAATTACCCATCTTTACCTCACCATTCTTTCAACCCAGCTTACCCAGGAGATCCTATCTATTTCCCATTTCTAGAATGATCCATACATATCCCATTTAGGTGCTCTTTGTTACCTAGCTTTTCTCTGGTTATATACTGTAGCATTAGTATCCTTTACTTTGTGTCTAATATGTACTTTGGAATGAGTATATATGGTATTTTTATTTCTGTGTCTGGCTTAACTCACTCAGTATAATTTTTTTTCCTAATTCCATCTATTTGCCTGTGAAATACATTATGTTATTATATTTTCCTGCTGAGTAATATTCCATTGTGTAAATGTGCCACAATTTTTTTTCTTCTGTTGAAGGACATTTAGGTTGTTTCCAGGTTCTAGATATTATGAATAATGCTTCTATGAGATTAGTTAAACAAGTGTTGTTGTGGTATGATTGAGCATTATTTTTGATATATGCCCAACAGTAGTATTAGTGGGTCTTGAGGAGATTAATCCCCAATTTTCTGAGAAATGCCATACTGATTTCCAAAGTGGCTATCCAAGTTTGTACTCCCATCAGCAATAGAAGATTGTTCCCTCTACTCCACATTCTGATTGGTTTAAGATGATATCTCAGAATAGTTTTATTTTGCATTTCCCTGATGACTAAGGATTTGAGAAACTCCTTAAATATCCTTCAGCGATTTGAAATTCTTCTTCTGAGAATTCTTTGCTTAGATCTGTACCCATTTTTACACTGGATTATTTGGTATTTTGATGAATAGTTTCTTGGGTTCTTTGTACATTTTGAAAATCAGCCATCTGTCAAAGGTAGAGTTGGTGAAGATCTATTCCCAATCTGTAGGCTGCCATTTTGTCTTATTGACTGTGTTATTTGCCTTACATAAACTTCTCGGTTTGAGGAGATCCCATTTGTTAACTTTTGCTCTCAGGGTCTGTGTTATTGGTGTTATACTTAGGAAGTTATCTCCTGTGCCATTGTCTTGGAAGACCTGTCTCATAGTAGAAGTAGGTGTTGAATCCTTTTACTATTAGTTTTTGGGGTTTGATGTGTGAACTAAACTTCAATAAAATTTCTTTTATAAATGTGGGTGTCCTTGTATCAAGGACATACATATTCAGAATTAAGACTTCACTTAGATAGTTTTTTTTTTCCTGTGATAAATATGGAATGCCACTATGTATCTTTTTTTGCTTAGTTTTAGTTTGAAGTCTGTTTTGTTAGATATTAGAATAGCTACACCAGTTCATTTCTTTGGTCTATTTGGTTGATAAATAATCAACTTTAAATCTATTTTCTCTTTGTGATGTTCAGCCATCTGAGCTTAGGAAAAGGCAATAGCCTTACAAAGATGTATAACCAGATCTCACAAAATTAAGGCCAAAGACCTATAATGGATATTTTTACATATGTGTTCAGTATGAGAAACAAGTGCATATTTTTGTGCATACATGTATATATTTAATGGCTTAGAGTGTAGCCCTATCCATATAATCACAAACATGCTTGTTAAAGGAAAATGCAAAATCTCTATTATACTAGAGGGGCCACTTATTTGGGAGAAAAGAAAAAAAAATTAAGGGACTATTCTCTTACTACTAATGTCATGATCTTTTGAATTTTACAGCAAAATTTATAATATTCTATATATGCACATGTAAATATATATTAAGCTTATTGTTATAATACTAATGATTATAAAAGTACTAAATAAAGTCAGATAAAAGCTTTATTTAGCTTTCTGTACACTGTCTTGTGTTTGAGTTTTTATTAATTTTCTGCAATGAACCATTACAATTCCTAACTCCAACCTCTGAAGTCTACAAAAGGAAGATGGGAAACCCATTGTTGTATTAGGTTCCTGGCCCAGACTTTCTGGCCTAGCCTCCTGGCCTGGACTTTCAGGCCCATAGTCCTATAGTCCCACTGAAACACAGACACTTGTATCAATTGTACGCTGATTGGCCTGGGGCCCGGCAATGTAATTGGCTGACTCCTGTTCTTAAACTAACCTCTTACCTTGTTTATTCATGAGGCTTATTAGTACCTTTTCTCAGAGTAGCTTTATTCAACTTCTTTCCTCTGCATCTACTGGCATCTCATTGTGGTCTTTGTGGCTTCTCTGTGGCATTATTTCCCTGTTCCCAGAGTTTTCTTAATCTGGTAGCATGCCCATACTTCCTGTCTACCTTCAAACAATCAGCATTTTTATTAGCTAGTAGGTGGGACAATTATTTACAGTGTAACACATAATCCCACTACACCCTACATTGATTTCACATGGATTATAACAATGCTAATAGGCTGACAAATACCACCCAAATATCAGCTTTAAACTACAAACTGCTCAGGACAATTTTGAGGTGTCTAGCTGAAATGAACCAGCTTCACAGACTACTCTAACCAGAACTTGAGACAAGTTCTGCACCTTCTTTTTTGCAGAGGCTGGAAAACAAATGTCACCACTAACTCTTTCAAGACTTGACAACTAATCAAAATATTTATTTTCAGTATCCAATAAAGATGCTGTCACCCAAAGACAGCTGGAAGTAAATTAAAAAAAATCCACATTTCAAAGAGTTAGGGTGGGTGAATTTTGGTCTTTCAGTGGGTTTTGGATAATAATCACTATTTAGGGTGATTGGTTACAAATTGTTATTGGTATCAATTAAGAAAAAAGCTAAAAAGGGAGATTAAATTAAGGATTCTTGTTTAAAAAAGAAAAAAAATGAAAAAAAACAGAATAAAGGTATGATAGGATAAGAGGTTAGAGTGTTGAAATATTCTGAGAAAAATGGAATATGTATATGATAGAATATAAGAGTAGATTACTGAAATTTTTTTACATTGGATTTTATTTTTGTATATTGTATACAAATTGTTTATATTTATACAAAGTTGAGATTAATCTTGTTACTGTACACATATTTCTACTATTGTTCAAGATATTGTACCTATATTAGCAATGTAATAAAAATTCTAGTTCTTGAAAATTATAACCAACGAATTAAAATATAAAGAAATACAAGTTAGGAGTTAGTCATTACAATCAAACTAGAAGTCATAGTAGATATGTTTTTAAAGCCAAACAAAGACATACTTCAGATAGACAGGTCATCTTCAAATACTTCAGATATCTACAGATTATATCAATTAACTATTTTAGAAAAATAAGACAAAACAACAGCCTACAGGATGGGAAAAGATCTTCACCAACCCTGTGTCTGACAGTGTACTGTGCTCTAAAATATATAGAGAACTCAAGATATTAGAAGCCAAAATATAAAATAATCCAATATTAAAAATAGGTTCAGAGCTAAAAAGGAAATTATCAACAGAAGAATCTAAAGTGGCTGAAAGACACTTAAAGAATTGTTCAACATCCTTAGCCATCAGAGAAATGCAAAAAAACAAAAACAAACAAAACAAAAAAAAAAACAAAAACAACAACAACAAAAAAAAACTACTTGGGGATACCACTTTACATCTATTAGAATGGCTAAGATGAAAAACACAGATGACAGCTTATGCTGGAGGAATTGTGGAGCAAGGGGAACACTCTCCCAGTGCTGGTGGGAATGTAAACTTGTAAGGAAACTTTGGAAATCAGTGTGGTGGTTCCTCATAAAACTGGGAATTAATCTACTCAATGACCCAGATATACCACTATTGGGCATATACCCAAAGGGTACACATCTGCACCCCAAGGCCATTAGGTTAACTGTGTTCATAGCAGCAATATTTGTAATATCCAGAACCTGGAAACAACCCAGATGTCCCTCAACTGAATAATGGATTTAAAAATTGTGATACATTTACAGAATGGAGTACTACTCAACAATAAAAAAGACATTCTAAAATTGAAAACAAATGCATATATCTGAAGAGTATCAATGTGGATGACATTACACAGACACAGAAAGATAAACATGGCATGTATTCACTCATAAGTGTATTTTAGACATGAAGCAAAGGATAACAAGGCTACAATTCACAAACCATGAGCAGCTAGGCAGCAGAGAGATCTTACAAGAGATATCCATGGATTCCCCCTTTGAAGGTGAAATAGAGAAGATCTGAGTAAATTGATATTATTCAGGGAAGTGAGCAATTGAAGTGGGAACAAATTGTGAGAGAAAGAGATGGTTGAGTGGGAGAAGCAACAGAGAGAAAGAACAAAAAAAAATAGACATTTTTATAGAGGGAGTCATTTTGGGGTTACAGAGAAACCTGGTCCTAAGAAAATATCTAAGGATACACAACATATTCCTGGCTATGATTCCAAGCAATAGTGAAAAGGGTTCCTATATATGATGTCCCCTATAATCAAATGGATAACTACCCTAATTGTCATTCAAAACTGTGATCCAGCAACTGATGGAAGCAGAAGCAGAGATCCATAGCTAAGCACTAGATTGAGCTCTTGGTCCAGCTGGAGAAAGTATATGAGCAAAGGGATTAGGATCGTGAGGATACCCATGGAGATGGCTTACTTGAGCTATTGGGAGGTCACTATCTCTGAACTGACAGTTCAAGAAACTATGTAAAGGAACTAAACCCTCCAAATATAGATGACAGTCTAATGACATGGGAAGTTTGTTGAGCCTCTTGCAGTAGGACCAGAGTTTATTTCTAGTGCATAAACTGGCATCTCAGAGCCCACTCCCTACAGAGAAACACCTAACCCAGTCTTGATGCTGCGGGGAGAAACTCAGACCTACCTCAACTGAATATGCCAGACAGAAATGGCTAACCTTGGGATTCCTTGCCCTTCACATGGAATAGATGGGGGAATGCGGTGAGGGAGATGCTAAGGGACGACTATTAGACGGAGTGGGAGGGTCTGCAGTGGTGGCTATGGGAAACATCATTTTCAAATATAGATTAAAAAAGAAAAGGTGAGAAAAAAGAAATATGAACTTTATTCTTTCATTGTTTGCTCATAATAATGCTTATTAGTGAGACACCAAAAATAAACCCAGTGATCAAAAAAAGAGAGAATTTCCTGCTTCACAGATAATCTGTCAGTATGTTCAGCCTGTAGACCAATGATGGATGCCCCCTCATTGCAGAGCAACCTTGAGTAACTGTCCAGGCATCCAGATGTTCTGTCATTTTTTTTAACATTTTTTAGAAGTCTATTTTTTGCACAACCTGTTTACATAGTTAATAGTATTTCCTTCTCCGGTCTCTGAGGGACTTGAAGATTAGATAATTATATTTGCAGTTTTCCTAGATACAGTTTCAGAAAAGAAGCTCACTAACAGTATAAAATGTATAAGTTTGAGACATCAAAAGTTAATACAAGGTAGATAGAAACTGAATAAGGTAAAAACTTTTGGACTCACCAAAACAGAATAAGTATTTTCTTTAAACATGTCAATTGTTAATAGACTGGACATTATTGATGTAATTAATGCTTTTATATATTGTATATAGTTATTATACTTTTTGTGTATAATTTCTTCATATTTTAGTAAAAAAACATTCTATTTTATTTTTGACACAAAGGGGGATATGTGGTGATATATTATACATTTAATAAAATAGTCTGCAATTTCAGAAGACAGCACCATCCACAGAGCCAAGCATTGAGTCAGGAAGTGGACCCATGCCTTTAATCCCATCACTGGAGAGGCCAAGATTCTTCTAAATCTCTGAGTTCTAGGTCTACTAGAGCCAAGTGGTGGTGACACACACCTTTAATCCTATATTTGGGAAATTTGAAAATGGATGTGATATAGCTGGTTGGAGATAGAGGAAGAAAATGTTCAGCTTCACCTGTAACTTTACCTTTTGGTTGAAGAGGGAGAGATTTGTGGTCTGAGGACACATGGAGACAGGCTTGAGGTGTTGGCTAGTGAGAAGTGGCTGTGGTTTGTTTCTCAAACTCTGATATGTCAGCATTTTTTCAATACCTCGCTCTGGGTTTTAATTATAATACCACATGTAATTGTGCAATATTTATCTCTCTTTCTCATTACAAGCCCTCCGATACACCATTCCTTATTCTATTTCAAATCCATAACCTCTTTTTTCATTAAAGGTTGTTATATGCACACATGTGTATACACACACACACACACACACACACACATACACACTCTTATATACAAAAATATATATTTATATGTATACTTTCTAGCCTATTATTCATATGTATTTTTTAAGGTCTAACTTGGTATTGGAGAAGCAGTTGTTGATGTCTACAATTTTTCATATTGTAGTTTGTTGTTTACTTTGCCATATGCTGGTCACCTTTTTATTTCACTCTCAGAAAATGCATTTCATCTATTTAAACATCTAATATTCCCATGTGTGAAACTGCCAGATTGTATTTAACAACTACTTTAATGATCACTGGAATTCTTCCAGATGTGCTTAGCAAACCTGTGTTGAACAGAATGTCTCTGTGCCTGCCTTTATCTGATGAAAATGTTTCCTAAAAATTGACACCAAAGAAATATATGTTGAAAAGTGTTAACATTATTTTGAAAAATTAAAACAACTTCCATACTGATTTTGAAAATATTTCTTTTTTGTCTTATACAGTTTACAATTTACTTCTTCCAAATTTCTGACACCACATGCTATCACATTTTTAAAATTTTATTTTTTTTAATTTTATAGGTCGTGTTGTGTTATTATGATAATGGAAGAAAATAAACACAGAAAGTAGATATGTGTTTAATATTAGAAAAATACAAAACGTAAATGTTAGAATTCATGAAGACTTTTAGTATTAGCTCTAATAAAGGGGCATATTTTGTTGTTTTTAAAACCTGAATCAAGAAACATTTTTGCAGACAATTTTACCCATGGTCAAAACTTCACCAAGTTTGAGGGATACTAAATTTTGATGGGCAGAATGATGGTCCACATTTACATTTTCAGATCCTGTAAATATGTCATCTTCCATGACATGAAGAAGGTATTGTGGGAAACCTACAGACCCCTGGGCCACAGCAGACAAAGACGTGACACCCCATTCAGTCCATGCAGAAATTCTGGTATCTGGGACCCTGGACTTGGGATTACAGCTCTTGGAACATGACTCCTACTCAGCTCTGCCCTAAATCCAGGCAAGAAGGGAAAGCTGCTACAGGCCAGAAGCCCCAATAAAACCCAGCTTTCTTGATACCCACAGCTACAAAACCCTGCCCTATTCCCCAACGCATGCCATCACCCAGTGACCTCAGTGGCGGCTAAAAGCCAACAGATCCTCTGCCTACATTAGACTAAGAAATCAAGAGACTAAGAGAATTCTTCAATTCCTATTGGATCAAGAGCAGTTACCCGAGACCTTCAGTTTCTCAGCATCTACTGGATCAAAAGAAGCCACATGAGACTCACATTGTATCAGTGTGTCTACTGGATTATGAGGTCACTGTGACACAGAAAACACTACCACCACGTGGACCAAGAACCCAGAGTGGACCAAGAGTGGCTTCCTAAAAATAAACACACTCAGAACAGAGTGCAACAAATTGCACCAAAATCGGCTCCCTGAAATTTAGACAAATACTGAAGTGAACTTAGGAATCAGTGGGCAAACACCAGTTTAAAAAAATTACATATAACAATATAAAGAACATGAAACAATAAGAATCTGATTGTTCTATAACAATAAGACCTGAGCATGGCAATGTAGAAAAAGCAGAAGGAAACAACCTTAAAAACAACTTCATGAAAATAATAGAAGCTTTAAAAAAGAATATAAAAAGTCCCCTTAAAAAAACAGAAGAAAATACAAACAAAAATGGAAGAGATTAACAAATCCCTGAAAGAATATATATATAAGAAAAAGCATGAAACAAATGAAGACATTTCAAAATTAAAAATTGAAATAAAAGCAATAAAGAATACACAAATCAATACTAGAAATAAAATATCTGAAGAAATGAACTGGAACTACAGATGCAAGCATGACCAGAAGAATGTAAAAGATGGAAGAGAGAATCAAAGAATCTCTGGAACATTCAATATTGGAAAGAACTTCAGGAGCAATCACCATCCATCCCTGACTTCACAATAACAGATACTGCCTGGTATTGGCATAAAAACTGACTTGTGAATCAAAGGAATCTAATCAAAGTCCCAGACCTTAATTCACACACCTATGCACACCTGATTTTTGTCAAAGAGGCCACCAATAATATACAATGGAAAAAAGATAGTATGTTTAGCAAATGCTGTTGGCATAACTGGATGGTAGTATGTAGAAGAGTGCCAATAGATCCATATCTATCACCCTGTACAAAACTCAATCCAAGTGGATTAAAGTCCTCAATATAAACCCAGCTATACTGAACTTGATAGGAAAGAAAGTGGGAGGTTCCCTAGAAAACATTGGCACAGATAACCACTTCCTAAATATATCACCAGTAGCACAGACACTAAGAACAACAATTAATAAATGGGACCTCCTAAACCTGAGAAGTTTCTATAAGGCAAAGGAAACAGTCAATCAGACAAAGCTACAATCTATAGACTGGGAAAAAATTTCCACCCTACCATGCATCTCACAGATAACTGATCTCTAAAATATACAGAGAACTTAAGAAACTAGAGCCCAAAACCCCAAATAATCAAATTCAATGAAAATGGGGTTTAAAGCTATAAAAAGAATTGTCAACAAAAGAATTACAAATGGCTTGAAAAACACTTAAAGAATTAGTAAATATCTTTAGCCATCAGAGAAGTGAAAATCAAAACAACATTGAGATACCACCTTAAACCTGTTAGGATGCCTAAAATCAAAAACACAGATGATAGCTTATGCTGGTAGAGCAAGGGGAACATCCCTTCATTGCTTGTGGGAGTGTAAACTTGTAAAGCCATTCTGAAATGCAGTACAGCAGTTCCTCAGAAAACTAGGAATCAATCTCACCAATGATCCAACATTATCACTATTAGGCATGTACCCAAAGGTTGTACATTCTTACTCCAAGGGCATTAGCTCAACTATGTTCATAGAAGCATTATTTGTAATAGGCAGAATCAGGAAACAATCTAGATCCTAGGTACCCCTCAACTGAAGAATGGATTAACAAATTTTGGTAGATTTATACAATGAAGTATTTTTCAGTAGAAAAAAAAAATGACATCCTAAAACTTGTAGGTAAATAGATGGATTTGGAGAATATCATCCTATGTGAGAAAACACAGGCCCAGAAAGATAGACATAGTATGTACTCACTCATAAGTGGATTTTATACATAAATCAAAGCATATCCAGGCTTCAAACCAACACCCTTGAACACTGTGGCAACATTAGGAACTTAAGAGGGACATTCAGGGATGCCCCTGGAAAGGGGAAATAGAGAAGATCTCCTTAGTAAGTTGGGATAATGATTAGGAGTGAGCAAGGAGTGGTGGGAACAAATCATGAAAGGAGGAGATGGTTGAGAGGGGAAACAGAGAGGAAGAAAAAAATATATCTTGATAGAAGGAGTCATTGTGGGTTAGTAAGAAATCTGGTGCCAAGGAAACCTCCAAGAACCCACAAGATGTCCCTGCCTAGGACTCCAAGCAATATTAAAGAGGGTCCCTAAATGGGACTTCTCCTATAATCAAATGAATGACCATTCTAATTGTCATTATAGAAACTTCATCTAGCAATTGAGAGAGGTGGAAGCAAAGATCTGTAGCTAAGCACCTGGCCTACCTCCCAGTCAAGCAAAAAGGGAGAAAGGAGAGAGTATATGAGCAAAGGGGTCAGGATCATGAGGAGGAGACCCACAGAGTTGGCTGACTGGAGCTATTTGGAGCTCTCTGACTCAGAAAGTATTGCTGAGTAACATTTAGATTGTGGAAACTCCTGGAGTAGGATCAGACTATGTCCCTGGTGCATGTACTGACAGCTTGGAAGCCATTCTCTATAGAGGAACACCTAACCCATTCTTAATACTAGTATGAGGCACTTGGACCTACCTATACTGGATATGACAGACTGAATTGACCCACCTTGGGACTCCTGTCCCTTCTTGAGGAATGAATGGAAAGAAGGCATGGGGGAAGACTGTGGGAGGACTGGAAGGAAGGAAATGAGGTAAAGAGTGGTATATATGGACAAATTAAATACATAAAAAATAAAAAAGAAGGCACTGTAATGATAATTAATCTTGAGACACATTCATGCCTTCTCTCTGTGAATCCAGCCAAATCTAAAAATGTGTTCTTTTTCTTCTTAATTTTATTTTTTTATTAAAAATGTATTTTTTATCCATGTGTATCTTTCTCTTCCTCCCTTAGCTCCTCTAAATCCCTCCCATTCAGCCTTCAGCCTCCCCCTTCCCATCTTCCCATCCATCCCCCCAAAAGGGCAAGAAGTTCCAAGGTGGGTCAGCTCAGCGTGGCACATCACTTCAGGCAAGGCTGATTTCCTCATCCCAAAGTCAAGACTGGGTTAGGTGTTCCTCTGCAGGGAATGGGCTCCAAGTTGCCAGCCCACGTACAGGAACACAGTCTGATTCCATTCTCCAGGGCTCCACATACTGCCATACCAAAGGACAATTGCCTTCCATTGGAAGGGCCAGCTCTATTTCCTGATGGAGCCCCAGTGGCTAATCTTGATTCAGTGAGGTCTCCAGCATTCTAGCTAGCCATCATTTTGGGTATTTTCCTCATAGTCTCTGTCCCCTTGCTCATAAAGTCTCTCCTACCCTGCTCTCAGCTGGACCTGCAGTTTGGCCCAGTGCTTAGCCATGGATCTCTGCCTCCATCTCTATTTATTGTTGGATGTGGGTTTTGTGATGGCACTTAGTTCTTAGGTTTGTTACTCATTTGATTATAGGGGAAGTCCTGTTTAGGCACTCTCTCCACTATTGTTTGGAGACATAGTCAAGGACATCCTTTGAGTTCTTGGAGGTTTCCCTCGCACAGAGTCTCTGTACAACCTCACATTGGCTTTCTCTATCGAGATATCCATATTTGTTGCTCCTCTCACTCAACCATCTCCTTCTTTGATGATTTGTTCCCAACTTTTCTTGGTTTTAGTCCATTATAACCCTACTTTGCTAATGTGATCTTCTCTATTTTCTCTTCTCAGGTTAATCTCTGGATGTCTTTCTTAAGTTCCTTCTGATCCCAAGCTGTTCAGGGGTTGTGGTTTGATACTTGGTTATTTTTTGATTTTTTTTTTTGGTCTAAAATCTACTTATGAGTAAGTATATCCCATTCCTTTCTTTCTGGGCTTGTAATACCTCATTCAGGAGGTTACTCTCCAAATCCATCCAGTTGCCTGCACATTTTAGGATATCCTTTTTTTCCCCCTGCAGAGTAGTACCACATTGTGAAGATGTACCACAGTTTGTTAATCCACTCTTCAGCTGAGGGGCATCTAGGTTGTTTCTAGGTTCTTCCTATTATGAATAATGCTGCTATAAACATAACTGAGCTAATGCCTATGGGGTACACATGTGCATCTTTTGGGTATATAACCAGTAGTGGTATTGCGGGATCCTTGGGGAGATTGATTGCTAGTTTTCTGTGAAACCACCATACTGCCTTCCAGGGTGGCTGTACAAGTTTGCACTTCCACCAACAATGGAGGAGCATTCCCCTTGCTCTACATCCTCTACAGCATAGGCTGTCCCCCCACCCCCTGTCTCTGATTTAACTTGGATTTTAGCCGTTCTCACAGGCATAAGGTGGTATCTCAAAGTTGCTTTGATTTGCATTTCTCTGATGGCTAAAGATGTTTAGCAATTCTTTAAGTGTTTTCAGCAATTTGTAATTTTTCTGTTGAGAATTCCCTTTATACCTCAGAACCACATTTTTAGTTGGGTTATTTAGGTTTTGGGGTTCTAGTTTCTTGAATTCTTTATATATTTTGGAGTTCAATCTTCTGCCAGATGTAGGGTTGGTGGAGATGTTTTCCCAGTCTATATATCATCATTTTGTCTTATTGACTGTGTTCTCTGCCTTACAGAAGCTTCTCAGTTTCAGAAGGTACCATTTATTGATTGTTGTTCTTAGTGTCTGTGCTCCTGGTGTTATATTTAGAAAGTGGTCACTTGTGCCAATGTGTTAGAAGGCATTTCCCACTTTCTTTTCTATCAATTTCAGTGTAGCTGGGTTTATATTGAGTTCTTGGATTTGAGTTTTGTGCAGGATAATAGGTTTGAATCAATTTGCATTTTTATATACTACTATCCAGTTCTGCCAACACCATTTTTTTGAAGACACTGTCTTTTTTATTGTATATTTTTGGCCTCTTTGTCAAAAATCAGGGGTGCAGAGGTGTGTGAATTAACTTCGGGACTTTGATTAGACTCCTTTGATCCACAAGTCAGTTTTTATGCCAGTACCAGGATGCTTTTATTACTGGACCTACATAGTATGCCTTGAAGTCAGGGGTGGTGATTCCTCCTGAAGTTCTTTTATTCAGCAGGATTGTTTTGGCAATCCTGGGTTTCCTATTATTCCATATGAAGTTGAGTATTGTTCTTGCAAGGTCTGTAAAAACTTGTGTTGGATTTTAATGGGAATTGCATAGAACATACATACATATATATATATATATATATATATATATATATATATATATAAAATTGCAATTTTTACTGTGTTGATCGTACCTATCCAGAAGCATGGGAAGAATAATATGTTCTTAAAATAGTAAGCAAATGCTATTTTGTGATTTTCCTAAATGATTACAGAGAGAGACATCTATACAGGAATAGTTAGAAAACACATGTTATTGGTACTGAAGGTGGGGAAGTGGGTTTTGAACAAAGAGAAAGTCAAGGATGCTATCTTAGATCTTCAAGAATATGGTATTGCTCTATAGGCATATTTTTAAACCACAAATTTGTTCTCTAGGAATAGAAAACTCAAACTAAACTTATTGTCTGTGTGTTGACTTACAAGCCAAAGTGTCTCTCTTTTTTGCTCCTTCATGATGAGATTGAGATATTCGTCTGTTTGCTCATCAAGCAGAGGAAGCTAGCCAAACCAAAAAAATACTTTCTGTATTAGCCTAGGGTCAATTTATAATCTTTCAACAGGTATCATCTTCCTAACATGTCTGGGTATAATATTAAAGCCTATTTAACTTAATGAAAAATAGTAACTTAATTGTGTTTCAATCTTAATTACCTAATTGTGAAGGAGGGTGAATAATTTTTCATATATTAATTAGCATCTTCAAGTTTTCTAGCTTACAGCTTTGATTAATTAATCAAATGAGCTGTTTGTAGTATGGCAATAATTTGTAAACACTCTGTACATCTTCTAAATCTTTTATTTCTTACATCTTTTCCAAATATTTCTATCTTTATGTTAAGTGTATATATTCACTTGAAGAATCACACACACATGTGAAAAGATACATTTTTAAATCCATGCATATATTTACTTTATACACACACACTTAAATGCTCTCTCTCTCTCTCAAACACACACACACACACACACACACACACACACACACACACACACACACACACATACACACACACACCAGTCAGATATGACTTTTCTCTCCCTGTATCTACCAATCTTGTGACTTCCTGATAAATAACTTTCTATTCTATATATGTTTTTATTTATTTACACACCAGGATAGCTAGCCCACAAGCCTATAGACTCTCCTGTCTGCCTCTCATCACAGCAAAGGAACACTGAAATTGCAAACATGCATTAACATGCTCAGATTTATGTAGATTTGAACTCAGACCCTCATGCTTGCACTTTACTGTAGGGGGATTAGGTTGTTCCACTGTAAATAATTGTCCCACCTATGAGTTTAGTAAAAAGCGCTGATTGGCCAAAGGCAGACAGGAAGTGTGGGTGGGGCTACCAGTCTAAGAAGATGCTAGGAACAGGCAGAACAGAGCAGAATGCCAGAGAGAAGCCAGAAGAACCAGAGGACAACTATGCTGCTCTGAGAAAGGTACAGAGACGCATGGTTGAACTAGATAAGAGTCATAGGTTAGATTAAGGGTAAAGAGTTGGCAAGTTATATGCCTGGGCCTTAGGCCAATCAGCCTAAAACTGCTGTAAGCATCTGTGTGTCTCTGCAGGTCTATGGGTCTGTGAATCTAAACCTTGAGTTTAGGCCCAAAATTCTGGACCACAAACCTCATACTATACTTTACCTGCTAAACAAACTTTCCAGCGATACTGACACTCCTTTAAAAAAAAATTTGAGATTGTGATATAATTACATCAATTTCCCCCTTTCTTTCCTTCCTCTAAGTCCCCCAGGTACCCTTCATCTCACTTTCATTCAAATTCATGTCTTCCTTTTCCCTAATTGTTGATATATATGTGTTTATATACATACTTTGTATTCCTTTATATGGAAGTACAACCTGTTTTGATCAGATGTTTTTTGTATGACTATGTTTTGGAGGCTGAAAATCTGGTATTGGATAATGTACTGGATATCCTTCCCTGGGAAATATTATTCGTCTTACTCTTCCAGTTCTTTGGTTACTGTATTTCTCTGCCTAGGGTTGAGTCCTCCTGAGCTTTTACTCATTCATGTTAGAATGGCATTCGTGTTGTCCTTATTCAGGTCATATTAAAGTAGTTATGTTGGTGACAACCATCCTTCACAATTAAATAATAAACATTGAAACACAGATAAGATTTTTGGTTTTAATTAGAGAAAACTAAATTAACCTAAACACAAATGTGGAGGCCATGTTTAATAGATGAAATCTACAAAACTTCTTCTAAAATTAAGGCTCAAAAAACATTAATGAAGAGGGTGTGTTGAATGATTATAAGAGCCAGAGGAACCAAAAGTCAGATGTGAGTTTGAATCTTCTACATTTCTAGTAAAAGTGCATTTCTTTTTGTGAATCGTCTTCAACTTTCTCACATAAATATTAAGTTTGTGCTTCTATTTTGTTCTTTAGAAATGTAAATTTTAATTGTGTACATAAAATAATGGTGTTTTAAATTTGTGCATGTGTGTGTGAGTGTTTTGCCGAAATGTATGTCTGGACATTACATTTATAACTGGTGTCACAAAACAACACGAAAGGATGCCAGATATCCCTGGTACTGTAGTTATAGAAGATTGATCATTAGCTGCAACATGGACACTAGGAACTGAGTCTAGATCCTCTACAAAAGTAGAAAGAGCATTTAACTAAAAAAATCATCTGTTCAGTCCCAGAATTTAAATTTTTTTCACCTTGGAAAGCTTTTCAAATATTATTTACTGAATAATTTATCATTTCTACCTTAACTAAAAATGTCACTTCTATATAGTACTTACTCTATTTTCAATGTAATTTCAAAAATTTTGGTATTACCTCATCTACTATTTCATTGAATAAATACTGAAGTTTTATTTACCATTGAATTGTGACTTAATACATACTATGACAGAACTGTCCTCATTTTCCTTATGTTTCAGATTTTTCTTATGACACACAGACTTTTTAAAAACATCTTCCAGATAAGCCCTAGACAAAAGTTGTACTATTTCAATATTTAAGGAAAAAAGAATCCTGAAAAGTGAAATAAAGTGGGGGAAATTTCAGTTGCAAGTCAGAATGCAAAAGGTATTCTTTCTTTTTGTCTTTTGCTAGGAAGATAATTTATAATTATGCTGCCTTTCAGGGAAATTAAAATGAAATCAATCCCAACAGCTTTCACAAACAAACAAAACCAAAAATTGCAGTGTTGGAAATTTCTGGCTTAGATTGAAGGAAGCCTGGATAATATCTCCAAATTATATTAGGGAAATACCCAAGTTTCCTTGACCCCAGACACACATACGTGCATTTGTCATAGAGCTTGGTTAAAGTGATGGGGAACAGAGCTGTGGGTGTCTTAAAAATAGTATTGTCTAATTTCCCATATGTACATTAATATTAACATCATTAACCAAATATTAGTGAAACAAATATGATTTTGATTATCTAATAAGAGAGCCTGAGAAGTGAACATATTGTCATTTCTTTTTATTGTGCTATTTGGAATAGTTCTCTGCCAACAAGTAGAGTATAGGTGGTTGCATTTTTACTCCTCCCCACCACTTCTATGGGAACTCTAATCATTTGCAAAAAGACCAGGAGACCAGGAGACACAAGTGATATAAGAAAAGAAGAAAAAGAAGAAAGAAAGAAGCAAATTCATGTTTGAAAAGAAAACATAGTGTTCTATGCAAAAAAAAAAAAAAAAAATCCAAGGAAACTATGAAGCTATTAGCAAGTAATAGGCAAATTTGAAAACATTACCAAATCCAACATTTTTATTTAAAATAACAGTTGTAAGTAGCATATATATAAATAAGCAAAAATCCACATGCCTAATATCAAATCCCAGTAAAGGTGTGGAGAAGAATGCATTTTTATTCATTGATAGTGGAACTGCAAGATAGTCAGTATAGAACTTTGATGATTTTATTTGCAAGCTTAATTAACACTCTAGGAAGGAGAAGTATTTCCTTAAAATGCCTCAAAATTGTGTCAACACTAAATTAGAACATGGATATTTATAGTAGTTTCTTTTATAGGAGTTATAGTTTTAAACATAAGAGTAACCCACTCATTTTTCAGCTAGTAAATAGGTAAATAATCTTTGATACACGTGACCTATGGAACTTGTGTAGAGCTGAAACAAAATGAGCTACTGAGCCATAAAAGGACAGGGAAGAAACATAAATGCATATTTATTAGGTGAAAGAAGACATCCTGAGACAACTACATGCTGTTCCACTCTAGTAGATATTCTGAAGTGTAAAGATCAGTGAACACAAATTGATGGGAAGAGATATGGGCAGAACATATAAACGTTTAAGTAAATTAAAATGTTCTGCATGATATTGTAGCAGTCAGTCAGGTCCTTATATATATTTATCAAAACTTATAAAATATATGATAGAAAATTAACACAGACTCCACATGTGACTTATGCTGATTTCAAAATAAAATTCTATCACTATCTCAAGTGTTTTTTATTCTATTTCTGGATATTGACCATGGCAGAGTGCTCTCTCTCTCTCTCTCTCTCTCTCTCTCTCTCTCTCTCTCTCTCTCTCTCTCTCTCTCTATATATATATATATATATATATATATATATATATATATGTGTGTGTGTGTGTGTGTGTGTGTGTGTGTGTGTGTGTGTGTGTGTGTGTGTGTGTGGTGGGGGTGAAGAGCATATGAGCATATGATAAATTTAGCTAGCATCTCAATTGTTTCTGTGAGTCAAAAACTAGTCCTAAAGAAGAAAGAATAGTAAAATATAGTTCATATGTTGTAAAAACCAATGAAGATATATGCTTATTCTTCTAGCATTTTCTATACACAAAGAATTAGTTAAAACCTAAAGTGCATTATGCATACAAAAGAGCATAGGACAGAAAACTGAACCAAAAGGAATTGTTCTTACAATTTGCAAAATACAAAACCATTTATCAATATATGTGCATTACCTCTTCCCTGAAAAACAAAAAAAAATAATTGCTGAGTAAAATAAATAGGATTAAATTTTCAAGGCCACCGTACATTAGCAATGGAGTTGACCAATAGATTAATAAATTAAGGGGTCTAGAAATAGTACAATAACTATTTGATCATTTGCTTAAATTTTAGCAGAAGTCTCAGAGAAATCTAATATTTTAATAAAATACATTTGATATGAGTCATGGAGTAAAACATGCAAGTGAAAATTGTAAAGCTTCTTAAAAAATAACTAAACAAGATTATTTTTGTGATTGAGCAAACCCAGGCTTCTAAACAGTAATTAAGATCTAACCATAGAATAAAAAGCATGATTATAAGACTTACTCCAATTCTTTTGTCCAAAATGATTATCCAAAATTCTTGAGAATCTGTCTTAGGGGTATCAAAAATTTATTAATATATTAAATGTAGAAATGCACACATTGGTACAAAACTTACTAAGTAAATACCTGTCTTTGTCCTACATTCTCTTTGGGAGAAAAATAGAACCATCCATCCAGTCTCTGACCACTATAGAAAGAGAGTGACCAAACCTATGGGCAGAACCATCCATCCAGTCTCTGACCACTATAAAAAAAGAGTGACCAAACCTATGGGCAGAACAAATTTTCTGCTACAATCAATAATGGCATATTCTGTGAAAAAATATTCACACCAATTCAGTAAATATATATTTTTTTATTTTGAGATGATAATTACATTTCTCTCATGCCTTTTCTCCCTTCATACCCTTCCATACACTCTTCCTTACTTATCTTCAGATTCAAGTACTCTATTTTTGACTAATCATTGTTGCATTTATATACATACATACTTTTATGCTCCTAAATATAGTCTGTTCACTGTATATAATGCTACATGTTTGTATGATGTTTATATGCTTCATTGGCTGACATCATGACACTGGACAACCCATTTATAGGTGTTTTCCTAGGGAAGGTCACTTTTTCCATTCCCAGCATTCATTGGTTACTTTTTGTTCTTTGTGTAAGATTGAAGCCTCATTGAATTTTCTCTGTCCAATTTGGCAAGTTCACTGTGTCAACATTGTTCAGCTCATGTTTGGGCAGTGATGTTGGTGAAATGTTATATGTGTAACCACTGCTTTTACTAGGAAACACACTCTCATAGCAAACTCCACAATCCTCTGGTTTTTACAATTTTTTTTAATCCATCTTCTTCAACAATCTATAAACCTTTGTCCTTATACTCACAGATAAATAGAGTCTTTAGCCCTTAATAAGGAAATTTCATTATGAAATAGAGACCTTTACAGAAAACCACAGCCAATCAAAATACAGAGTTGTGGATCTTAATTCAAATGGGCACATCTACAAAACACTGTGATTTAAGGCTCAGTAAAGGACCCTTATCAAAGTATGTAAATGATTCTTCTTACTCAAAGCCCAAAGCAAACAGCTCAATAAAAACTAAGACAAATATCAGGGCTAGAGATATAACCCAGTCTTTGAAGTTCTACCATGGAAGAATGGGATCTGAATTTGGATGCCTTTGATCCCAGAACTGTGTGATGAGTGATCTTGAAACTCAATGGGCCAACAAGCCTAATTGAATCTGTGAGCTTCAGGTTCAATGAGAGGCACTGTCTCAAACAACAACTAAATACAAAAACAAAAAGACTTTGGTGAAGATTGACTGAGGAAGATTTCTTACACCAACCTTTGATCTCCACATACACTCACCCCATACACACAACCATTAAGCACTATGAAGAAAATCATAAATAAAATTATATATTTTCAAAGATTAAATTATACCTTTTACATTTAATGGTGTATAACTGCCATGAGAAAAATTTCTGACAGATTCTAACAAAGACATGAATATTCCTAACTTAAGATCCAAAAGATATCCAGCCATTAAATTAACTAGAGGAGATGAAGATATGGATTTATGTGTAAAAATGCTTGCTACCTATGCATGAGGACCTGCATCCATGTGGAACATGTGTGTGGCCATGTGTATCCATAATTAGAGTGTTAGTAAGATTTCTGGGGCTTAATGGCCAGACAAACCACACAACACATACACACACACACACACACACACACACACACACACACACACACAGAGAGAGAGAGAGAGAGAGAGAGAGAGAGAGAGAGAGAGAGACCAATAAATAAGGGAAGACACCCATGCCCATCTCTAATCTCTGAATGCACAGACAGATACACACAATATAGATGTACACACACACAAATATACCCACAAAGGCAAGTGTCATGGAGGAATTACAATAACACTGAACTGACCTCACTGTCCACCAGAGGGGCAACACATAAATAAATATAATCCATACAATGGAATACTATGTAGTGTTTTAGAATAAGAATAATTTACAACTCTAAGCTTAGTGAAAAAAAAACCTTGCCTTTTGTTATGGCATCTTATGATTATGATAACTTAAGATGATTTTATAGAACGGGTAAATTTCATCATCAGTATAAACACTTTAGAACCATTAGTTATATCTGAGGACTGAGTAAACCCAGAAATTAAGTGAAAATATGTATGAGGACACAGCCTGGGACAATACTCTTTATCTTTTTATCTGTAGAAGTGTGTGGGTTGTGTAGCTCAATGCCCTTCAGTATATACCTCAAGACTTTCACATTTCACTGGATGAGAATTTTTACAACAAAAGGTAAAGTGGTAAACATCAATTCCTACTAAGTAAGACAACACATTCTAATGTTTTAGAGTGTAAAGTCCTTCAGTTTTTTTTTTTGAAATACAAAACTGTACTTTAAAAGGTGTTAGGGGAGGCAATGGAGGTGTGTAGAAGGGGAGGCTGAAGGCTGACTGGGAGGGAATGGGAGGAGGGAAGAGAAGGGGAGCAGGAGGATACATGGATATAAAAGGCAGTCTTTATAAAAAATATAAAGTGAATTTAAAACGGTGTTATTGAATAGAGTGGTATAAATAGTGTAAAGTAAGTATTAGTAAAATGTCAATAGTATTTTCTCAAAAGGCTAAATACCTGGAGTACGTAACAACTCAGTATCACAACTTGTGTAGCAAAAATGAAACCCTGGGCTTGAACTCTAACAGTAAAATGCAGCAACAAATTCAAAAACAAAAGTAAAACATTCAAGTTAAAGTTATAGTATTATCATGGAATACAGAAATTCCTTGTTTGTATATAACCAAAATGTAAGTGAAAATATTACCAAAATATTTTGACAATATACATATTAGTATTATTTTTACTAGTCCCAAAGTAGAAGCAATTGTTTCCAATAGCTATTTAAGGATACTTTTGTGTATACACATTCACATAATATAACATTTAGAAAAATATAATTGAAAATTGTCATTATTTTTGGCTGCAATGTGTAAAATATCATAGAACTAATTTCTATGAGAGTTTCAGAGATTTATAACTGAACCAAAGATCATTGAATTGAACACAATAGAGAGGTGAGTTGTGAGGTTTTTGAACTCAACTTGAAACCATCTCTTTGTATGAAAGTTTTAATTATAACATATTGATTGTGATTGTAAAGAAGTTAGTCTATAGTTATATTTTGTTGTATATTTGAAACATTTTTAAAGAAAGGCATTTTTGTGATATCTTGATTGTAATTATCTTGTGTATAAGATGATATATAAAAAACTTATCAGTACCATAAAGATATTTTAGTTAGAAAAGACAACCTGCTGTCACAACAACATCCACTCCTTGATATGTGTAATCTAAGGTGTGGGAGACTATGCTGTTACATTGTAAATAACTGTCCAACCCACTAGTTTAATAAGAAGCACTGACTGGCCAAAGGCATGTAGGAAGTGTGGGCAGGGCTACCAGACTAAGAAAACTTTGAGAACAGTAAGCACAGAGCAGAAGGCCAGAGAGAAGTTGGAAGAAGCAGAGGAAACTATGCTTCTCTAAGAAAAGGTACTGAGCCTCATGGCTGAACAGGATGAGTCATGGGTTAGGTTAAGGGTGAAGAGTTAGCAAGTTATATGCCCAGGCCTTAGGCTGTTCAGCCTAAAAATATTATAAGAATCTGTGTGTCTCTGCGGGTCTGTGGGTCTGGGGGCCTAAAACTTAAGGTGAAGCCAAAAACCCAGCCCAGAAACAACCTACTACACTAATACCTCCATAGACGAGTGCATGGAAAAACTGACTATAGCATGCTTGCCTAGCTTTGAACACCAGAAAAGTTCTATTGCATACTTCTGAAACAAACTTCATGTTCCTTTATCTCTCTAGAACTTGTGCTTAACTTCTAGAAGCTCTTTTTTGTACTTCGTTTTACCCCATAAGAAGAATTCTCCCTAGTTTGTCAAGATTTACATATCTCATCTTTAAAACTTTATTTTTCACATATAAAAGACTCCAAAATCTTTCACTGTCTTGGTGACCTGTCTTTGAAATTCTTCACTTTTTACTATTAAGATTTCAATAGTATTACCCAGGTTAGGTTTGATTAACACAAAGTAGACAGAATGATCTCATTCTCTATCTAAAGCATTTTACTTCCATTAATGCAAGATGGGATTACAATATCTTTTCTAGGCAGCCATAGCTCACTGCTATTGAACTTAAAACACGTCAGCCTCTATTTCCATGCATTACTAAACAGGCCGTGTTTCTGCTATCTTTACCTGAAATGTTCTTTTTTAAAATTCAAGGACTTTCCTCAGCAAGTGTTTTTAGAGTGCTAAGTGTCTGGATGCCTGGTTTAGTGGCCACCTACCTCTGAGAAAGCTGCTTCTCTAGATTTGCGTCATTTTCATGATGAATAAAGCATGGAGAATCGCTCTCAGCTGGTAGTGATATTCATAGACTTCCCAGATTGGAAAAGACCTTAAAAGACCTGCTCATCCCTCCTCCTGTCACCAAGGATGATGATAGCTACACTTATCCTCTCCAGAGAGAGGGCAGCAGCTGTCACCAATCTCTCTGGATCTCCAGGCTGTCCCTCTGTGACCCAGGCTCAGGTTAGCATATTCCTGTTGATTAAGAGTTTTGAGAGCCTTGGATGAATGCAGTACTGAAATTACCAGGAAGTAGTGGAAATAATTCGCCTGCACTCAGCGTCTTCTGCCTATAGCATCTGCCAAGTGAGGGGAATTGTAGGCAGACAGAGATGCTGTGCATGCCATAGTGATGAGGGGGACTAGAGATCCTGCACCATGGCCAGATAATTGCTTATTCCCAACCATTCATGTGAAGGGAATGCTATTAATAGAGCTCTACCTTACCACATACTTCCCATAACCCCAAAGTTGACAGATTTTCTAAGGAAGGACTGTAAAGTACCTGAGAGAGAGTCATTTTCCTTATGAACCCTATAGATCTTGAGGCCTGAAGACTTTTGCTGACAATAGTTGTACATTCTCAGTGTGAGTAGAGTTTTTGTGTTCTCTTGATTTTAACATTATACTCATGTCAATTTTATACCTTAGCAATGCTTTTTCAGGTTATCATACAGTTGAGCTAGTGGCAAGGAATGGGTTTTTAGACTCCAAGACTTGCCCTTATAGATACAGAAAACACAACAACCCCAAGAAGCATATTAGCTGCAGTTATGTTTTTAACATATATGTATAAATTTTGTTTGTGTTCTTGAGACTTCCATCTCTACTAGAAAATAGAGATCAAGTGTAGTAGTGGGGTTTTTTTGGTCTAAGGTGTACCCTGTTGCGCCAGACCCTTTAGCCGCCCAGCCGCCTGCTGTTCAGGCCCTTAGAAATGACTCAGATGCTTATATTAAGTTCATGTTGTTTGGCCAATGGCTCAGGCACATTGTTGGCTTGCTCTTATATCTTAAATCAACTCATTTTTATTAATCTGTCCGCCACGTGACCCGTGGCTCACCTGTGTTCCTTACATGATTCTTCTTCGGCGGCTTGCTCGATCTGCCTCTGACTCCGTTCTTTTTTTTTTTTTTTTTTAACCTATTTTGATTTTTCTTCTTTTTTTATGGTTCTTGTCATGGCCCAAAACAGCTCTTTTATTTAAAGATTGAGATTTACAGCATACAGAAAGGCATTCTCACATCACTTGTCCATTTTTGTCTAATCAAAAAGGAAGGTTTTAGTTTTAACATAGCAAAACTACATATAACAAAATAGCTATCAAGCAAGAATTACAGTTACAATATCTAGTCTATTTGTATTTAGCAAAATTAAAGAAAATACTCTATCATCTATCTTATCTTTATGAATCTAAAGTTTTATATCTAATATACCTTTCAAACGACTAAGAAAAACTGTACCTATAACTATCTAATCTTCAACTACATCAAAGACCACAGAAGGATATATTTACCCAAGTAAACCAGAAGTGCAAGTGACTTCTAAAATCTAGAAAGGACAGAGATGACACCTATCTGTCTGGACAGTCACCCAAAATTTCTTTATAAAGTTGGGGCATCTATCTTTAGCCTACAGGCCCAGAGTCTCTTTTCATTTTAGTGAAGCAGGAAATCTTCTCTGCCCATTCTGGCACAGTTCATCAGTTGCTTCTACTCGAGTCCTGAAGAATGTCTGAGTTTTCTCTGCAAAGCAGGAACCTGAATGACCATCTCGGCTTGTTTTGCCAAAGTTCAGAGGTCACTTTCTTATGGAACCTGTATGTCCAGTTTAAACAGCATACTGTCAAGCAGTCAATGTAAGAACAGGTTCTTCTTCAGTGGCTTACCATTGACACAAAGAGAGTAGATGCCCATTTTTCTCTTGAAGAAGATTGGTGCTGCTAAGAGCAGACCTGTCTCACCGTCCAGAAAAGTCTACGTTCTTAAAACATTTTAAATGCCATATTCTGTAGGTCTTAAAAGTATTTGAAGATTACCTACCTAATTGAAATATATTTTTGTATACATAAAAATCCTAACTAACCAAACTATAGGTTTGATTATCAATGGTGACTATTAACCTTCATTTCTTAATTATACATTACAATTTTAAATTAGTTATATGAACATCATACTTTAGACAAGAATAGAAAAACACATACAGCATAACAAAATTGACCTTAAATTTGTATCCATAAACCAAAATCTATACCAATTTAAAACATTTTGAGATTAACAGCTGAGTTCTTGATCTAAGTAAATTCAATAATCTAACCTTTTAAAAAATCATTCATATACCAATCAAGTGACTTCTTTTTGAGTTTAGATAGCATTTGCCAAATTCTTTCTAACAGGTAGAATGTGTAAAGGATAATACAATAACATTCCAAAGAGAAAAACAAAACAAAACACCAAATCTCTGCCTTCACCAAGCAATTGAGAAGACTTAAGTTAAAATAAGAATAATGACTAATTAATAGTGGCCTCATGGATTTTAACTGGTGTATCTACACAGCTCCTGACTCAGAAGAGCCCCAAGTGTTTGTTTTATTTTTTTGTGAGTGTATGCATGTCTGTGAGTGTGTGTGTTATTATATGTATATATGTACACACATGTAAGTATGCAGATTGTCTACAACCGTGTATGCACATAAAAGCCATAAGAGGATGTTGGGTGTATTCTTCCATGACTTTCAACCTCATAGCCTTGAGATAAGTTCTTTCACTAAGAAAGAAGCTCATACTTTCTACTATGCTGGCTTCTCAGTAAGTTCATAAAATTGTCCTGTCCCATTCTTACAATGCCGGGGTTATGATATATACAATGGCCATGCTTAAATTTTTATGTGGATGAATGCCAGGGATTTAAACTCGGGTTTTTATACTTACAAAAGAACTACTCTTAACCATCCAGTCATATCACCACCTCCCCCCTTTAAGTGCGTACTTTAAAAAATATGACTTTTGATGTTTTAACATATATATATAATTTTGTGTGTATGGGTGGTTTGTATGTCTGTGTACCTCTTCCATACCTGGTGCAAGAAGAGGCTAGAAGAGGGTACCAGATGCCCTCTAAATGGAATAGTAGAGATTTGTGAGCTGCCATGTGGATCCTAGGAATTGAATCTGAGTCTGCTGAAAGATTATCCAGGGCTCTTAGTGGTTGAACTACTTCTCTAGAACTGACAATTTGAGATTTGCAAAAATTTTATGTTTGAATTTTGTTCTGTGGATTAAATTGCAATGAGAAAGTAGACTACAGCAGCAGTTATATGACATGGACAATATGTAGGGCCTCTGGCAGTGGGACCAGGATTTATTTCTAGTGCATTAACTGACTTCTTGGAGCCCATTTCCTATAGAGTGATACCTTGTTCAGCCTTGATACTTGAGAGAGGGTCTTGGTATTGCCTCAACTGGATATGCCAGACTATATTTATTCCCCCTGGGAGTCCTTACCCTCTCTGAGGAGAAAATGGGTGAGTAGGAGAGGGAAGCTGGTAGTGACAGGGAAGAGAGGAGGCAGGGGGAACAGTAGTTAGTATGTTTTAAAAAAACACCTTTAAATAAAAAATATAGAACAGCAACAACAAAAGTAAATCACATCTTTTAAGCGGAAGAGATATATACAAGACACCTGTCTAGAATTCCTTGTTATCTGATTATATATAGTACTTAGGTTGCTCCCTTGAACAGTGTTCTGATGAATCTTTGACATATTGCTATTCCAAGAGATCAAAATCGTGAACAAGGTGAGTAAGTTACCTGGGTAAGAGAATGGTCAACAGCCATTAGAAGTGGTTCTTTCTTTTGAGTGTGCTTTAGAGAGAAACAGTGCGGTGGAACAATTTTTCTACTCTTATTTAAGGTATGATGTTCATGAAACTGATTTAAAATTGTAATGTATAATGAAGAAATGCAGATTAATAGTCATCTATGATAACCAAACTTATGTTAGTTAAATTTTTTTAAGTATACAAAGACATATTTCAATTAGATAGGTAATCTTCAAACTCGTCTGAGACCTACAGAATATGGAATTTAAAATTATTTTAATAACTTAGACTTTTCTGGACAGTGAGACAGATCTGCTCCTGGCAGCACCAATCTACTTCTGGAGAAAAGTAGGCATCAAAGAAACTCCATATGGAGTTTACTTTTTTTGAGGCAAGAACCTGCTCTTGTATTGACTGCTTGACAGTATGCTGTTTAAACAGACATGCAGGTTCCACATGAAGGTGACCACTGAACTTTGGCAGAATAAGCTAAGATGGTCATTCAAGATCCTGCTTTGCAGAGAAAACTCAGACATTCTTCAGGACTTAAAGAGAAGCAACTGATGAAGTGTAGTAATGGGGTTTCTCGGTCCCGGGCAGCAAGAGGTCCGAGACCCACAGACCTGCCGCCCGAGACTGCTTAGCCACCCAGCCGCCCAGGCCCCCAAAAATGACTCAGACGCTTATATTAACTTCATGCTGTTTGGCCTATGACTCAGGCAAATTGCTAGCTAGCTCTTATATCTTAAATCAACCAATTTCCATTAATCTGTCTGCCACGTGGCCCATGGCTCATTTGTGTTCCTTATATGCTGCTCCTTGGGCGACTTCAGCTTGGTCTGTCTCTGACTCTGCCCTCTTCTTCTACCTAAGCTCTTGATTTCTCCTCCTACTTCTTCTATGGTGCCTGCCATGGCCCAAAACAGCTCCTTTATTTAAAGATTGAGATTAACAGCATACATAAATGCATTCCCACATCAATGAAGTATACCAGAATGGGCAGAGCAGATTTCCTGCTTCACTAAAATGAAAAGAGACTCTGGGCCTGTAGGCTGAAGATGGATGCCCCAACTTTATAAAGGAACTTTGTGTTACTGTCCAGCAAGACAAGTGCCATCTCTGTAATTTCTAGATTTTGGAAGATGCTTGTACTTCCTATTTACTTGGGTAAATATTTTCCTCTGTAGTCTTTGATGTAGTTGAAGATTAGATAGTTATAGGTATAGTTTTTCTTAGTTATTTGAAAGGTATATTGGATATGAAACTTTAGATTCATAAGGATAAGGTAGATGATAGAGTATTTTCTTTAATTTTGCTAAATACAAATAGACAAGATATTGTGGCTGTAATTCTTGCTTAATAGCTATTTTGTTATATGTAATTTTGCTATTTTAAAATTTAAATCTTCCTTTTTGATTAGACAGAAATGGGGAGATTATGTTGGAAGGTCTTTCTGTATGCTGTGAATATCAATCTTTAAATAAAAGAGCTGTTTTGCCCATGACAAATACCATAGAAGAAGTAGGTGGGGAATCAGAATAGATAGGAAAGGAAGGGTGAAATCAGAGATAGATTGACCCAGCCACCAAAGAAACATGTAAGGAATACAGATGAGTCATGGGCGATGTGGCAGGACAGATTAATGAAAATGGGTTGAGTTAAGATGAGAGAAGTAGCTAGAAATGTGCCTTAGCCAGAGGCCAAGCAGCATGAAGTCAATATAAGCATCTGAGTCATTTGGGGAGGAAAAGCAGTGGCAGGTGGCTAGGAGCTCTGCAGAGGCAGTTCTGGGGTCTGAACCTCTGGCAGCCAGGCCAGAAACCTTATTGTAATAGATACCATATATTAAAGAATAAATCATTAAATGTGATGTCAAAGGCTTTTATTTTTTCTTTTTAAATCAAAGGAACCAAATATACAGGGTTATAAACAAAACTTTCCCAAGGTAATAAAACTCATCAGCAATCAAGCTACCTTAGCATCCATGTTCCCAACATAGGGCTCTCTCCAACATGCCAGGCTTAGCTACATACATTTTTGCCTCATGAATATTTTCATCCCATTAGAAACACTGGCAGAAAATCAAAAGAAATGGTAAAAACTTTCCATTATTCTTCAGAAAGTACATGGACTATCTTTGCTTTGGAAGATACAAGACCTGTACAATAGTCCACTCTTAGCTGTCCCAAAGCCAGCACTATTACCATCTCCTAGAAACTTATTTAAATATAAAATATTGGGTCTCATCCCAGATGAACTAAATTAATAACTCTAGAGTTCTGATTAATGAGACTTCTGGGTAATTATGCTATTTTCTAGAGATGAGAGAGAAGAACTATAGCATGGCAGATTCAAAGACAGAGAAAGATGTGTTACCAATGGCAACAATCCTGCCAGCAGTCTGGGCTGCTTCAGTTGCATTGTTTGTTCCATTAGACACCTGGTTTCCCTTTTCCTTAATAGACTTACTTTCTATTAGAATCAAAATTGAGAGGAACAGGTGAGATGAGTATTTCCAGCTGGAGCAGAAACAGCAACTTGGCTTGAGATTCTTCTGATCTATTCTTTTTCATCTAGGGTGAGGATTGCCACATAAATTCTCAATATTAAAAAAAAGTTAGTCTCCCAAAGTAAAAGGAATTTTTATGGATATCCAAGATTTAGCATATTTTTTTGTTTATTTTTGTTGGGTTGATGTTTTACTCTAACACAGTTGTGTGATTAGTGTTTTCAAATCACTTGTTCTCCTTTGATAATTTTGCTTCTACTCTCTTTGAATTCCCTTTGTTGCTAGAGTCTATATCTCTGTCCTTTATAAAGTTAATTATATCATAGTTCCTTGGATTGACCAATGAAATATTAGCATAGGTGACATGGGACTTTAAACTTATGTATTAAATTTTCATTTATTTACAATGAAAGAAGAAAGTATCAATGAATTGTGGCTTACATAATATACTTCTAATAGCATTTGCAGTTGTAAAGTTCAAGATCAAGATAATTCAAATGCAACATCTAGCAAGAAATTCTTCTTGGTGTGAAAATGAATGTCTTTCATATCTACATATCAAAAAGAGGAGATAGTGGAGGGAGAAAAAGGAACAAGATTAAAGTGTATGACGGAAAGGAAGAGAGGATGATACAAGAAAATACTGGCTAGAAGTGATGGAAGAAAAGAAGAGAAAAGAGAAGAGGAAAATAAGCAAAAGGATAGGAAAGGGACAAGAGGAAGGATGGGAAGGGAACGGGAGGGGATAGGAGGCGAAGAGAGAGTAAATTATCCCAGTGCCTCTTTTCAGGAGGGCGCTACTCTTTTAGGGAAGGTTCTCCTTTTACAAACTAATATGCTTTCCAAAGCTCTGTATCCAAATATTGGTACATTAGAAATAAATTTTCTTCACACAAGTTTAGAATGACATAGAATTCTGTGCAGTTTGCACTATATGCTATAATCCTACTGATAACCTAGCTCTAATCATAAGAACTGTTTGCACTAGAAGAAAATTTGGATCACATCTCAACTCAACCTGTGGCCTAAAGCCACACTCAAACAATCCATCTATATGCAACCACAACAAATTCACATGTTCATACACATGAGAAAATAAATGTGTGTTGTAAACCATTGAGACTTTGGTTTTTCTAGAATATACCAAGATTAACTGGGAGCCATCTATAGCTACTCTTGACAAAACATAGCAAACATAAATCTGCCTCAGCCTCCAGAATGTGCTACTAATGACAATCATAGTTACTTTTGCTACTTAGGATACGGGATATGAAAAGACTATTGCTCTAATCATTGACATGAAAACAATTATCAAATCATCTAACTACTGTATAGACATTAGAAACAATGAATACACATAAGTCCAGTGAACCAAATTGTGGAAAGAGTTGAAAGTGTTCTACACAAACAATGGCTGCTTCTTCCCAGAAATTTCTAAAATATTGACTCATGAGAAATTAAGATTTAATAGGACAAGATAATCCAGAAAAATGTTATTGCTGTCATGTAACTAGGCATGATAAACTAAATTGATCTTATTAGGTAAACAATAGCAACATAGTAGTAATATTCATATTCTCAAGTGTGTACAAGACTTAATTTTCATTAAAATATGATACCTATTGTGATAAATTTTAGTATTTTAATTTACCTCTCCTTTTCTTGTCCACCTCTTTTTAATTCTGAAACTCTTCTTAATGAGCCCTTCTGCTTCTTTCATACTTTCCTTCTATGTGGATCATTAAGCTTATTATAATTTATTGTAATGCTTTAGTAGCAGCTTATTGGAGCAAGGAAAACTTATCAGTGGATACACTACTAAAGAAAATGGCAGGGATCTCATGGCCCCTCTCCCAAACATGCTATGTTAACAAGCCCCATCTTGTGCAGGTCTTATGTAAATCACCACATGAGTACATGAGTGCAACGGCTATGTCATGTCCAGAAGGCATTTTTGACAACACTTTTTATGATTGTCTTGACAAAAGAATTTTATGGGGTATTCTTTGCTTTGTTTTTTCTACAAAACTCAAAGTCCTATTAAAGAGAAAACCAGTAAAATATGCATAAAATATATTGACCTTGGTTATTTGAAATCACAGGTTAACCAACATCAAATAAAGCTGCAATCCAGATGTGACTTGATTCAACTTATGATTAAACTTAATTGAAGTTATCATCTTATTTCTCTAAATGACTGAGTTAGTAAAAATATTTTGCTCTGGGATAAAATGAAACTTATTACCAGCTCTATATTTATCAAAGTTATGATATCTAGAATGTAGTACATCAACAATCTATGAAAAGGAGAAGAAAACAGTTATTTATAAACATGAAGCAAAAATATTTGAAAACAAAACCCACACATGATGAAGATATCAGCATTAGTAGATAGTATCATTTGGAAACAATTATATGTAGAAAATAATTTGGATGAAAAAAAAATTAAAATGTACAGAAATTCAATGAGAAAAATATCGCCTCCAAAACAGGATTAAATAAATGGGCTTAATTTATTGTACATCTCAAACCAAGAGTTAATTGGATGGGTTTAACAGCAGAGTACACACAAATGAATAAAGGAACTGAGAGCTTAATGTCTATTCAGTGAAAATTATCCAACCTGAAGCACACAGAGAAAAAAATAATGAAAGCAAGATCAAATGATGAAATTGGAGATTCAGAAAACAGTAATGAGACATAAGATATACTATAAGAGTTAATGGCCATGGATTTTCCAAAACTGGTCAAAGAGAATAAATCATAGATTCAAAAATATCTCTGCGACATTGCAAGACTAACAATATTTCTAGTCAATGTCCAAGTACCAGAGTTGATCACTGAATCTCCCGATTTTATCATATATTAGAATCACCATTCCTTCTGCTGATAGTGCCAGCTGGCTTCCTGACTCCAGTGGTTATTATGAGCCAGTTTCTCTTTAAAGAGACTGCTGAAGAAACCTAGGAAAAGAACTACCCATCACTGTTTTGCTTAAAGTAAACTTTTCACACATAGAGCCAACAAATGAAGTGGTAGTTGGTGTTTTTGAATAAAAATGCCATACATTATGAATATAACCTATAGAGTTTTAAATATAATTGGCCCCATAGGCTCATTGAAAGTGACATTGTTAGGAGGTATGGCTTTGTTGAAGTAAGTGTGGCCTTCTTTGAGGAGGTGTGTCACTGCGGGATAAGCTTTGAGGTCTCCTGTAATCAAGCTTCACTTAGTGTGACACTCAGATCACTTCCTATTGCCTGCAGAATCAAGATGTAGTCCCTTCTGCTCTGCTCTCAGCTCCTTCTCCAGTACTATGTCTGCCCGAAAGCTTCTACATTCTGCCATGATAATAATGAACTAAACTACTAAAACTATAATCCTCTGATGTGAGAATGTCTTTCTGTATGCTGTGAATATCAATCTTTAAATAAAGGAGCTGTTTTGGCCCATGATCGGCACCATAGAAAAAGTAAGAGGAGAAATCACAGCATAGGTAGGAGAAGCAGGGAAGAGTCAGAGAGACCAAGCCTGAAGCCCAAAGGAGCAACATGTAAGGAACACAGGTGAGCCACGGGCCATGTGGCAGACAGATTCATAAAAATGAGTTGAGTTTAGATGAAGGAGCTAGCTAGCAAGGTGCCTGAGCCATAGGCCAAACAGTATTAACTGTTAATATAAGTATCTAAATCATTTCTGGGGGCCTGAGCAGTGGCAGCCTGTTAAGGGGTCTAGCACAGCAGATCTGTCGGTCTGGACCTCTGGCCGCCGGGGACCAAGAAACCACACTGCAACAAGCCACCCAATTAAATGATTTCCTTTATAGGAGTTAACATGGTCATGGTGTCTCTTCCTAGTAAAAGGAACCCTAACTAAGATACAAACTAAAAAATATATTCAAAATGTCAAAGGTTTCAGATTAAATATGAAGTATCTGATTGAAGTACTTAAATTAGCTTACCAAAACCACAATAGGGAAAACTGAAGATATTGACTAATCTGAAACAGAAAGAGGAAAAAGTATTAATTTATAGATGAAATGATACAATGAGGAGTTATGGACTATTTGTATGAAATAACTTTGTGGCCACAAACTCTTCAATCTGTGATAGACAAAGTGTGTAAAAGCCTCTAACAAATGTTTATACATTCACCCTTGTCTTTGTGAACACAAACTAATTATCCCCATGATCTGTTTCTCTCATTTTTTTTCCATGCACAGCCCATTATAATGAACATATTGTCTGATCTCCTGTTGTAGTTTGCATTTGGAACATCTCCAAGAGTTTACATATTTGTGGCTTGGTCTTAACTATGGTGTTAATATAAAGTAATGGATTTTTAGAAATAGAGTCTTATAGAAAGTTTCTTAAGTCATTGTATATCAGGAGAGTAACCACTTCTTCCTCTGTTGTTTTCTGGGTATGAGTGAACAGTTTTGTTCAGCCTCACCATGCCCAAAGCAACAGTGCCAACTGCTAAACTATGATTCAAAATAAGCTTTTTTTAATATACATTGATTATCTCTGGATATTTTGTTATAGTTACAGAATAATAGCCCAGGTGCCCAAATGATGCATAAATTTGTATCCTATACCACTCTTCTATTAGCCTGCAAATTATGTTCTATGTGTTAATAATTGTGGTCCTTCATACCTTGCATTATTTCTTACTTAGAACTTTCTATGACTATTCATGCCAACCTCAAAGTATTTTTTGAAGATACACATTTTAGGAGTTAGTCCAAATCAAAATAACATTAACTGAATGCAAATACTGTGCAAACAATGGTGTTGTTGAAGGAAATACAGCAAATAAACTCTTTCTGCTTTAATAAGAAAAAAGGGTATCAGTCTGAAGGGTTTTGTTCTAAAGAATTTTGCAGTCTTTCCCAGGCATTATGATAAATAATATTGTGATTGATTATCAGAGTCTTCCTGTAGCAAGGAATGAGGGAGAGGCAGACAGCATGGTACATACCTGTCACCCTGTCTAGAGGAAATACATGTATATTAACGGAGTACATGTCCAAAGGAGTTTCTCAATCTAATGGGAAAGAAAGATAGATACATAAACAACTAAAACACAAAATAAACACAAGCCATGGGTGAAATATCAACAATATTCTTTGATAGTATTTTGGAAAAAATATATTTTGACCATGTGGATTGATTGGTTATACCTTGCAGGTATAACCAAATTTTAGTTGGTCTTTAAATTGAATGAAATAATCTGTGAGTGCAATTGAAAGTTAGACTGTTGCTTTTGAATTTGGCACTACTTTTTCTTGCTGTTTCTTGCAAATTCTGTATATTATTTTGGAATTTGTTTTTTATAACATAGTAAATTAGAATTTAGCATGCTAATATTAATCATTTTCTCCACATTATTCCCCCCAATTCCTTTAGAATGACACCTTTACAATGACATCTGTACAGCTTGTGCTTTATTTCTTCCTACTTTTAACCTATTATTTTCTACAAAAAAAAATGGCATCCATATTCACAACACATGGACAGGAAAGGATACCAACTCAATTACACTACATGGATTGTCATCAGTATGTTTCAGTCACCTCCCTTGATACATGCCCCCCCCCAACCTTACAAAATACTTTTGAAATGGGATATTTATAAATGTAATTTGTTACTTCTTTTACACCAGATGCTGTATGACGAGAAACAGGTGTTGAAATCAAAAGAAATTAAACACTGTATTGTATGCCTGGCATACAGGAAAGTAGCTGCACAAAAAGAAGAGGAGGTCTATGTTAAAATTCTGCCTCTGCTTTCATCTACATTTAACAAAGTACCTCATTACTTCCGAGTCATCATGCTATCATATGTCAGGTGAGAGGGCTGCGGAAGATGATCTCTCTGTGGTACTGTGACATCAGTTTCTTCGCCATCTATAAAATGGGTAATTCTATCCAAGCAATACTTACGATGAGGAAAGGAGTTAGAAATGGACACTGGGAAGATGTTTCAAGCCACTTTCTTCATATCAATTGGGGATTCTCTTATTTCTGTTATAAATATTAAAGACCTAATCCAGTATTCTTTTCCTTTAGTAGAGATTATAGGAAATGCAAAATAAATGTCAGCCTCATAATTTACCTAGCAGTAGGCAGAAAAGTGTATAAATAAAATCAGTAAAGGCTAGATCAATTCAGAAATCTGCCCTCTTAGATTTGAAAATCATGGAAAATATAAATATTCTCTACAAATTCAAAGACATCTAGCCAATAACTAACAACTTGACACACTGCGGATGCATTTTATTTTGGAGTTATATATTTTAAAAAACAATCATAACAAAGACAAAATATCCTTTGAATCATTTGAGGATAAACAATTAGCAGTCTTCTTTTGACTAATTATAAATATATGTGTCATTCGTAGAAGAAAGATCAAATGAAATGGATGAGATTGTATTTGAATTTCTCATAACAAATGGGTGGTGTTAAAGCAAAAGAATAAAATAAACTTATGGAAAGAGAAGAGAAAAGTGCACCATTACACACATACATTTTAGTAAAGGAATGGTGTCAAGAGATGCATCCTAGGAGAGGTAAAAATAAGCAAAGGCATAGAGAGAGGTGCACTATATGCTTGTTCAGATATAGGAAAGATAATTCTGTCTTGACTGATCAGCAGGAAATACTGGAATATATTTAAATGGTGAAATAAAAGATGACCATGAAAGGCTTTCCAATCAGACAGCAGTGGCCTTAGAAGGTTCATCCAGAGCCTTGCCAGCAGCAGAGATCTAGGAGTAGCAAAATGGCATCATGATGATTTTGATTTCTCATAGAAGAGGAAGTGTCATTGTGGGCTGAATAGTAGATTATTATTAAAATCTAGGTAGGCTTATTTAAGGCAGCACACATTGTTAGATGTTCAAAATATCTTGAAAGCAAATGGCTACTGAAATTGAGATTAAATGTCAACATAACAGGTGATTCAAATGATAAAATATCATGACTTCATGAGAAAGTTGGGTGAGCAAATAACTCACCCCCCAAAAAAGAGTTTTTTTCAGTCACAAATGTGTACCTGAAACAAATTCTTACATATCTCCTCTAGGGAAAAATTATATAAAATTTTATTTCAGGATTCAATTTCATTTTAACTCTTAAATAGCCAACAAAGGTTGAAGGCTGATTTCCCTATGAAAATTATGATCTTTCCAATGATGTTAGAAATCCAATCAAACCTATTTTGAAAGTTACTCATGATGATTCTTGTATAATCCAATGGATTATAATGTTAAATATTTCCAAAGAATGTCACTAAGTCTGAGCTATATGGATTTTAAGAAAATGGAAAAGAGCTAAACTTTCTAGAGGGTTTCCATTATTTTCTCCATGATAAACCATCTGACAACCTGATTGAAGTGACACAAAGCTCTTCTCATTCTTTGGCACAAAAGGAATGACAAATAGAGATGCCACAAAGAAAGGCTGTGGATCCATAAGGCTCCATACTAACTTTTTCTGAGCATATAGGTCTTCACCTATATGGACTAGGTGTTGTGCTTATAAATCCAGGGTATGTTTTGTTGCTGCTGTTTGTTGGCTTATTCAAAGTGATATACTGTTAATATCCCCTTTCCAAGTGCTCAGGTCCAACACTTCATAAGTAAAATGAAAACAAGGAAAGTTATGAAGAGTATTTCCCAAAGAACAAGACTCCTTTTGCTAATGCGAATTGATTCAAAGAAACAGATCTAATGAAGAGCTATGTTCCATGGGCTGAAATCAACATTTACATCTCTCCTTGCAGGCTTTATACACATTCCTTCACCTCAGTTATATCCTCAGAGAAAACATTTTGTGGCCCTTGCTTGATGAATTACTGGGAGTTTTGTTTTTAAACTCAGATCAAAGTTGTATGATTTAGGGAAGTATATCCTCCTCTTCTTACCATTTTCCTTTGACCTATAGCACCTAGAAGGCAGTAGATATCTTAATATTTTAGAACTTATCATTGCAATCATTAAAGTTTCTATAATTCTCTTACCACTTCCACATTAAGTTGCAAAGTGACTTGGAACATAAATACCAGTATTCAGAGAAAAGGTAATAGGCAAATGACATATAAGATGAAGCACATAATACATGCACTGACTGACTGGGTCTGAATAAGATGGCGCATCCAGACATCTCCAGAGCTATGAATATGCCATCATATCATACATCTATTCCAGCTTATTTAAATGCACAAGGCATAGGAACAAAACTACAATCGATAATCTTAAAAGATAGGATTGAAAGGGAGATGTCCACATATTGGTTAGCATTTGTTTATATGGTATGAGGGTTGAGGAAAAGGCATGATGTGTAGACTGTGTCTTAGCTGTAGCAATTTCATATCAATCACTAATCAAGAAAATGTGCCATGGAATTGCCTACAGGTCAACTTATAGAGATAATTCCTAAATTGAGGATCCCTCTTCCTAGATAACCCTAACATCAAGTTGAAAATAATAATAATAATAATAATAATAATAATAATAATAATAATAATCAGCAAAATGTCTGGGTTAATATTAAAAGTTTCAGTCTTTGAAATTTTTTATCAACAATTTTTATATGCTTGATAATATGTTTCTTAAGGATATGCAAATTATGCAGAATTTGGGTTAGAGACAAGAACCAACATGTAAACACATGAGTAGAAATATAATATACTTATTTAATGAAATATGTACATTGGAAACATATATAAACAGAACTCATGATATCCTGGAGGATGCAAGCCATTGTAGAAAATAGGTTATAAGATTTTTGAGGGTCATGAGAATGATGTGTTAATGCATTTATGTATGCTGTGAAGAAATCAGCGCATAGGTAGGAGAAGCAGGGTGGAGTCAGGCAGACCTAGCTGAAGCCCAAAGGAGCAACATGTACGGAGTTCAGGTGAGCCACAGGCCACGTGGCAGACAGATTAATAGAAATGGGTTGATTTAAGATGTAAGAGCTAGCTAGCAATGTGCATGAGCCATAGGCCAAACAGCATAAAGTTAATATAAGCGTCTGAGTCATTTCTGGGGGCCTGAGCAGCAGATGACTGGGCGGCTAAGCGGTCTTGGGCAGCAGGTCTGTGGGGCTCAGGTGCCTGGGACACAAGAACCCTCCTATTACAGATGGCACATCCAACGTGGGTCGTTTATCCACTTAAAGCCTGAGAAAGATTAGAAAGAGTTCTAGATCACAGAAACTGAGCCAAGGAAGCTGCCAAATTGTGTATACAAAGCAGGTCATTGTACAAAAAAAGCATGGCATCTGGGTCACATTCAAAATGGCGCTGGCGGACTGGCAGCAGCCAATGTAAGCTGCAACTAGGCCAGCTCCTGAAATCTCACAGAAGACTCAGAAACATGTGATTGATTTTAGATTTCTGCTTATTTTGAAAAAAATAAACCAAAACAAAACAAAACAAAAAAACAAAGACGGTTTCTCAGTAGCAGCATTTTCAGGGGTCTGCTCTGTTTGCTAGCCACAAACAGACTCAGTCCCTTTAAGAGAACTTACTGATTCAGCTTTGCAAAAATCTATGTGGTTCTTTAAGAGAGTGTGAGTATTTTAAAAGCTCTAATGGTTGGAAGATGTTTAGGGCTTCACATATGGTCATAGTCAATCTCTTTCTAAGAAGAAAAAGGGGATATGGTATATGAATGATTTTTTAAAAAAATTAGATTATTGAATTTACTTAGATCAGGAAATCAGCTGTTAATCTCAAAATATTTTACAATGGTATAGATTTGGGTTTATTGATACAAATTTAAGGTCAATTCTCTTATGCTGTATGTATTTTTCTACTTTTGTTTAAGATAGGATGTTTATGTAACTGATTTAGAATTGTAATGTATAATTAAGACATGTATGTTATATTTTTAGATATACCAAGATATATTTCGATTAGGTAGGTAATTTCAAATACTTCTAAGACCTACAGAATATGGCATTTAAAATATTTGAAGAACTTAGACTTTTCTGGACAGTGAGACAGATTTGTTCCTGGCAGCACCAATCTTCTTCAAGAGAAAAATGGGCATCAAAGAAACTCCATATGGAGTCTACTCTATTTGTGATAATGGTTAGCCACTGGACATGAACCTGTTCTTATATTGACTGCTTGACAGTATGCTGTTTAAACTGGACATACAGGTTCTATAGGAAGATGACCTCTGAACTTTGGCAGAACAAGCCGAGATGGTCATTCAGGTTCCTGCTTTGCAGAGAAAACTGTCAGACATTTTTCAGGACTAGAGTAGTAGCAACTGATGAACTGTGCCAAAATGGGCAGAGCAGATTTCCTGCTTCACTAAAATGAAAAGAGACTCTGGGCCTGTAGGCTGAAGATGGATGCCCCAACTTTATAAAGGAACTTTGGGTAACTGTCCAGGCAGATAGGTGTCATCTCTGTCCTTTCTAGATTTTAGAAGTCACTTGGACTTCTGGGTTTACTTGGGTAAATATACTCTTCTGTGGTCTTTGATGTAGTTGAAGATTAGATAGTTATAGGTACAGTTTTTCTTAGTCATTTAAAAGGTATATTGGATATGAAACTTTAGATTCATAAAGATAAGATAGATGATAGAGCATTTTCTTTAATTTTGCTAAATACAAATAGACTAGATATTATAATTATAATTCCTGCTTGATGACTATTTTGTTATATGTAATTTTGCTATGTTAAAATTGAAACCTTCCTTTTTGATTAGACAGAAAGGGGGAAGTGATGTGGGAATGCATTTATGTATGCTGTGAATATCAATCTTTAAATAAAGGAGCTGTTTGGGCCATGCCAGGCACCATAGAAGAAGTAGGAGGAGAAATCAGAGCAAAGGAGCAGCTGGGTGGAGTCAGGCAGACCGAGCTGAAGCCCAAAGGAGCAACACGTAAGGAGCACAGGTGAGCCATGGGCCATGTGGCAGACATATTAATAGAAATGGGTTGAGTTAAGATGTAAGAGCTAGCTAGCAATGTGCCTGAGCCATAGGCCAAACGGCATGAAGTTAATATGAGCATCTGATTCATTTCTGGGGGCCTGAGGAGTGGACAGCTGGGCAGCTAAGCTGTCTTGGGTGGCAGGTCTGTGGGTCTTGGCCACCCGGGACCCAAGAACACTCCTACTACATGAGAAAAAAGTAACTGTGTGTGTTCTGTGCTGGTAATAATATCAGTCTGTGAAATGAGGTAATGTGTGTCATACTTTGAGACTGGGAAAGTATATATTAATAAATTCAGATAAGATCTTATGGGCTACACTGAGTAATTTGATAATGGGTGATAGGTGAACCACTGTAACATAAATATTTGTGTGTCATTAATGGGTTTCAGGAAAGAGTAAAATGAATGTGTGGTGTGAGTTTACCAAGTGTACAAACAAGGTTACAAGTGAATAAGCTTTTTTTTACCTTGTAAGTTCTGTAAATGTGAACTTGTTACCTTGTTTACAAGTAAGGGTGGCTACAGAAAAAGAGGAAGTTTTTGTTTAGAATCTTTATATATCAAGGACTGTGACAAAAGTTTAGCAATTCTCATTTTGTTTAAACTTTATAACATTTCTATAGATTCAAATATATCTCATTTACAACACATTAAAGACATTTTATGTATAAAAATGTGCTCATTTATTCAGCCACCTATAGATTTATTGAGGACTTTATGCATCTATCTATTGTCACAATTCAGCCATTAGCTTATTTGTTCATCCACCAAACATTTTATGAGCATCTATAATGAATGTATGTTCATATACATCAGGATATTGTTGGTCAACAAGATGTGACTCATACTGTGGGAAAATTCATGGTTTAGTAAAAATATAAATTATTATGCCTAGATTTCATTTTAGTAGAGATTGTTCTATGATGTTAATAAGCCTATAGTGTTTATAAAGATGAGGAAAACACAGAGTCCCAAAATTTTAGGTGAGAAATCTCATCCTAGTTCTCCTCAAGAGTATTCTCCACAGTAGATATAATTTTGATCCGCAAATAATTACATTGGATTTTTAGTAAACTCTCAGAAAACATAAGACCACTCTTGACTGAATACCACTGAAGTTTGCCTGCAAAACATGGCAAATAAGTGCAAATAAGGCTGCCAGACTTCAGTCACCTTCACCTAAAACACAGCTCAGACTGGTATGGAAGCACTATGCTCTTGAGCCTTTATAAGCACCTACCCAAGACAAGGCTGCACTTAATGAGCTCTGCTGTGCCAGGGGGCACTTGGCACTTCAGTTGATAGAAATGACTCCTTAGGCAACACTAAAAATGAAGTGCACAGGCTGTCAGCACTTTGGAGCATGAGAGAAAGAAATCTGGACTGAGTGAGGAAGAGCTATTAATTACAATCTCAGCTCAGGCTAAGACTGGTGAGAAGTGGTTCTCCAGAAAACCACTTATCTCAGCAGTAGATGTATAGCCTGAATGGGCCATCCCCTGTGATTGAATTGGTAACTACCCCGGTAGTCATCAGAAAGCCTCCATCTAGTGACTGATGAAGACAGATTCTCTGCCAACAACCAGGAATCCTACCTGAAACTGACCTAGGCTCTCTGCAAGTATGTGACAGTTGTATAACTTGATCTATATATTGGACTCCTGGCAATGGGTGCAAGGTCTGACCTGGTGCTTTAGTTGGCTCTTGGGAAACAATTTCTTATGTCATATTGCTGTCTCCAGCATGAAAACTGAGGGAGGTAATTGGACTTATGACATTTGCTAAAGCTCATGGGAGATGTGTCCCTTTCTGAGCCATTATGAAGGAAAGGTAAATTGATACAGGCATAGGAAAAGAGGGGGTGTGAAGTTGGAGGACAGGAGGGGGGAAAGGCTGCAAGTGAAATGTAAAATTAATTAATTAATTTTAAAATAAGTTATCTCAGAAAAGAATGCTGTGACTTTCTGCTCCCCCATCCCTCCATCCCCCCTCTCTTACACACACCATTTGCATGCAATACACATGCTCACATTTAAGTATTAATTGTCATACAGTAGGTACCTTTGATGTCTTTCGATTCCTTCCTATAATGGCTTCTTTTGTTGCATCAATACAGCATCTCTTCCACTTCATACTTCACTTATTTCCTCCAGACTCTTTGCTGACTTTTAACAAATCTATGCAAAAGGGCAAGTTACTTAGAAAAGATACTATTTTGCATTGACATATTTTCCCCCCACTGTGATCCCAGGAAAGGAGCCAGGATTCTGAACTTGCCCTTTGAGGAGAATTATTATATATCATTCTTCATGGAAAACCACAAAAAATGGAAAGTATTACATTTTGTTTGTTTGTCTGTTTTCTTAAGAGGTGTGAAAAGAGTTGCACAGGAACACAGGAGGATGTGTTCCCCTAATTACACTTTAGCTGAAGCTCGGTAGTAGGCCCTGATAGTTGGAAAGCCTGAAAAGGGGAATGACAATGAGCTTCTCTGTCTGAAAAACTATTATGCAAGGAATCCCCAAACCCTGTGGAATTTGTACGTTATAAAAATGGGTGGTCACTGTCAACACAGTAGACAAAGTACCAATCATACAGGGAGACTGTGATATCCCTAAAGGGGGTGGCACTATTAGGAGATGTGGCCTTATTAGAATAGGCATGGTCTTGTTGGAGGAAGTGTGTCACTGTGGGGATGAGCTTTGAGGTCTCATTTCTTAAATTTCCCTCTGTGAGAGTCAGTTGACAATATGTAGCCAGCACCGCATCTACCTAGATGCCACTATGCTTCTGGTCTTGATAATAAGATACCAAACATCTGAAAATGTAAGTCACCTCCTTAATTAAATGCTTTTTTTTGTAAGAGTTGCCATTGTCATGGTGTCTCTTCAGAGCAGTAAAAAACCCTAAGACAGAAACATTGTATATATTGCAGTATACTAAGGAATGGTTCCCTCCCCAATTTCCTAAAGCTTACTTTACCCTCAAAGCAGAGAAAGGAAGCAGCAAATAAGATGATATTTGCAAATCCCACAAACATTTTTATAAACACTCCTCCTGAACCTAAAAAAAAAATGAGTTAGTCCCTTTAGAGACACAAATAAGTACAGACCACAATACTGTTCATAATACTTTCAACATCTATTCCTGTGCATATATGCACACATGTATATGTGTATATGTGCATGCAAGTTTTCAGGTATGCATTTTGTGAGGGTATTGATTTAGGGACAGAAATTCTGTGGGCCTGTCTAAATCTCTTAGATCTTTACATGAAAGTAATGGACTTCTTAGAAGCCCAAATTAACTTTATTGAGTAGCATAGAAAAAAGGATGAAGAGGGAGGGAGGAAGACAGCCAGGAAGCAAAACCTCCTGATTAAGGTCCAGGATGCTTTTTACCACATGCAGCAGCATCAAGGCCAACATCAGATTGGGTGGCTGCCTATAAGACATATTGGAAATTTTCTCCCAGCTCCAAAGCCTTCTCTCGTCAATTCTTTAACATCCTGGATCTTCTCCCACATGTCACTCCTTGGTTTGAAGCAAAGTGCTTATGTTTAGAAACTGGTAGGAGGGGAAATGTTTATGTATTAACTCTGTATACAGATAGTAAATTAGTTACATCTTCTACCTACAGATGGAGTTTCATTTCATTTATACCTGGGACCATGCTAGTCATTCTGTACATGTATTTGCCTCTCTCTCTTTTGGCTTCCTAATTCTTGTTTATAAAATGCTTTTGTTTATTTTAGCTTGTTTGGAATTTTGTCCTCTTATTTTTCACATATGTCAGTATGTCACACATATAGTATTCATATATGCACTATGTTATATATGGATCATGGTATGGTGAAGAGGATTCAATGATACTCAAGTAAAGTAAATGATTGATAGATTCTATCAGCATTATCACTGTCATCAGCACAGCATCACTTCTCAGTCATCAGTAGCTTATGCATATTGTGTCTGGGAATTTACCAGTTTTCTAACAGAATGTGATGATAATTGGACAATATGAGGAGGAAATGGTAGAAAACTTCCAAATGCTAAGTAATCTTCATCAGAGAAAGCAGACCTGTGTATAGACCCGAGACAAAGGTGACAAAAGAGAAAAGCCTTAGCTGTGCCTGGCTATGGGGACATAGACCCTGCTGCAGAGGTGACAATTTCCTTAGTCTTTATACATGAAAATAAAGAAGATATCATCAAATGCCATCTATTACCTCAGTAGTCCCATTCTTAGTTACCTCCAGAGTCTTCCAATGTTGCAGTGTATGGGCTCACATTAATTTCAAAAATATGCTTGACCAAATCTCTAATTATCTACAAGAAAGAAATGTTCATAGAAATAGGGACCTCAGAAAAAGTGCACACAGGTTACCAGTTCCAGTCTTAGTGCTGGATCTCAGTTTGTTGGATTCATATTCTAGAGAACATTACATAGCCACACTGTCACAAAGCAAATTTCATGTATAACCAGTGACAGTTATTCATCATTTTCAGCTCTATGACAGCTGTCCTTAGCTTTAATTCTGTTTTCTAGTTAACTGGGGCCCAAAGAGGTACTTCTGCTTCCTGTTCTCATAAATTAAGTGGCTGATCTGAACTATTCCTGAGAACCGTGTGGCTTTAATGATCTATGTTTCACCAAATCACGTGTCAAAGAAGCTGTCAGCTGTCCGAGTAGGAGGAGGACACAGCATGACAGGTGGTGTCCCTGACTCTAGTAGGGAACTTGGCAGGGCTTTCTCCTCTGATGGGGACAGGGAGGGTGGGAGCTGACAGGAGAATCTGCCCACTTTGGTCATAAGCTATGATTCATCAAGAAGAAGAGAAAGAGGGCACATGAAGTCAGTGCCACGGGACTCCACAAATGCTGTCTGTGATCTTCTGAGCCCAGGGACCCCAGGGCCTCACCATGCACAAAAATCTAGGAGATGATTCAGGCAACTCCTAAACTATATTCCAATGTTCTCACTAAAATTCAAGAAGGACACTATTTTTAAGATAAAAATACATTGGAATTATTCAGCTTTAATGACTCAAGTTCTCTATGCCACAGCCAAAGGAATCTTGCTAAAATTTAAAAAAAAATGGGTCATGGTATTTTATTCTTTAAAATATTTTACAATCCCCACTGTTGTCCCAGAACTCAGGTGGATGTAGACTTTGCTGATCCTATAGCCTTATATTGGTCTTTTCTGTTGATTCATTTCTGTTGTTCTTTCATTTCTCAGGAGACTTAGTTCATGGTGGTCTGTACTACTCTCTCCTTTATACCAGCTACCACTGGCCTTCTTTCAGCGATATTATTAAAGATTGTGTCATCAGAGTACCTTCTTTCATCCCCCTAGTCTCAAATGTGACTACCTCTGATATTTTTTATGACAACATCATCTTTTCCCTCTCAGCATGTACCTAACTTTATAATTACATGCACTTTTGTGCTTATATCCTAAAACCCAAATTATCCCAAGCCTGGTAAGAAAAAGCATCATCATTATTCATTTCTTTCCTAAGACGCCAGTCCCAACACAGTGCCTGCAAGACACTGAATATTGAGTCAAAAACTGTTCTTTGTTTTAAGAGAGTAATGTAAACACCAAGTTTCCACACCAGGAAGAATTGCCACCCGGATTTCTTTCCCAAATACTTTCATGGGGATTTGTACATTTATATAAGTGAGGGCATGGTAGCATTTTCCCAAAGGAAAACTGTTTCAACTGTACAGAATGTGAGGTTGGCAGAGAGATAGATGGATCCATATCTAGCAGTATCAGTTTATTTATCTAGAAGTGAGTACAATTTCTAGGCAAGGTTCTGCTTAAATCTTAGTATAAAATCTATGCAAAATCAAAGTTTCCTGGCTATTTGGCCCAATAAGTATAAAACAAGGTACTTCTAGAGTCTTCCCTCTATTCTAGTATGCTATCTACAATGTAGAAACAGGAATGGATCACTTTGTAGGTAATACAGCAGGATACATGTTTCTGTTTCTGATTACACAATTCTAGAAAATATTATATATAATATCAATGCTATAATACTGTTCTATGCCAATATATAGCCTCCTTCTTCCTCACAGACATATTTATTTGCTCCAGATCTCCAGGACTTTACCCATGAATGGTTATCCAAAGTCCTTATTAATGGAGCTGAACTGATCAGACTGTGAGAGTGACAAACTTCAGAAGGAGGGGATGCAAATTAACCTTTAGAGAACATGAACTCAAGGGGCCTTAGTGTTAACCTCTGGGTACCCTGAAGACAGAATTTTGTGTGACAGAAACAGAGCATTGGATTCAGATGAAAGGCAAAGATTGCACATAGACAACCTTGGTTCAGATCTCAGCTTTGTACTTTACAAGTATAATAATCTTGGACATCTAATGGAACCTTTTTACTCTTTAATCTCATTTGATGAACTGGACATGTCAAAATGACTGAACTTAGACTACTGCTTTGAACACTAAAAAGGTACCCTGCAGACACCCAAGAATAAACACCAGCACAAGCAGAGTATAGTCCTTTTGGAGTTGTATATATTTAATGTTCTTTTTGTCTTACTACCTGGTGGCCAGTTGTCAAGTAAAATTCAGGTTGTACTGGATTATCTCTGACTGAAATATTTCAGGGTAATTTATTCCATATTAAAATGCTAGTTGGCAAGGGGTGAAACTAAGAAATTCTCAGATCCACCTGAATCCCTGAGGTCTTATGAAGAAACCTAGGAAGAAAACATGAAAAAACTTCCTGTTTCTATGTGGACTTGTAATCCAAGGACAGATTTGCAGATTTGGAATAATAGAGTGGGACAATACACACATACACACACACCCACACACATACAACAGAGTGAATTTTTTTTTTCATTAGGACTAAGAATAAGACACTATACTCCTGAGGCAAGAAAAAGTTGGGAGTAACCTTGAGTACCCTTGGACTAGAATAATTTCTTCTTTTCTTTGTAGGCATAGAGTAAAGTCTGAGCACATTCAGATGGATAGAGACAAAACTACCTTATATTACAGACCATGTATTGTAGTAGCTGGGTTTCTCGGTCTCAGGCGGCCAGAGGTCTGAGACCCACAGATCTGCCACACCAGACCCCTTAGCTGCCTGCCGCTCAGGCCCCCAGAAATGACTCAAATGCTTATATTAACTTCATGCTGTTTGGCCTATGGCTCAGGCACATTGCTAGCTAGCTCTTACATCTTAAATCACCCCATTTCTATTAATCTGTCTGCCACGTGGCCCGTGGCTCACCTGTGTTCCTTCATGTTGCTCCTTTGGCTGGCTCGGATCTGCTTCTGACTCCACCCTTCCTTTTCTACCTATTCTGATTCCTCCTCCTACATCTTCTATGGTGCCTGTCATGGCCCAAAACAGCTCCTTTACTTAAAGATTGAGATTCACAGCATACAGAAAATCATTCCCACATCAATGTATTGCTGGTGCTGTCATGTTCTCATATTTGTAGAGAGAGTTGTAGGGAGGCGTTGGCTTTAGCTGCATGACTACCAAGAACCTGTTACTATATAAGTAATTTCTCATGGAATATTGTCATTTAACTCCTGAAAAAATCTTTCAAGATATTCTCATCTTTTGTCTTGGAAAACTAACCTGTAAGATAAAGCCACTCATGCAAGTTACCCACTTCTTACAGGAAAAGGAATTAGTATCAAAACCCAGGTCCATAGACGTATGGAATACACAATCAATTTTATAGCATTCATGTATTCATCTTAATATGGTCATGGGAGGCTGGAGCATATAGTGCCTATTTCAGAACAGGAAATAGTATAAGAGAGAAAGCAGTGATCATCCTTTGTCACATAACAGTTTGGAAGTTACAGGTGAGTTTGAGGTATAATTCGGAATCGACTGGCTAAAAAGTTCACTGTGCATAGGAACATCTTGAATCTTGTGTAATTCCCAATAAACCTAGACAAAGAAGTAGAGTTGGTAAGTAATTACCCATGTATTGAAACATTTTTCCACCATGCTTCATCCACAAGACTTTTGAAAACCTTTGTTAATGAGCTCTGATTAAAGTTTTTAAAATCAAAAGCCTTGTTCTGGATCCATAGGGATATCAGCTCTCTGGTTAAGTGGAATTTTCCAATGACTGTATAAACTTATTTCTGAGTGACAATATCCTCCCACCTAGCACCTGGAACAGGCCCAGGATTCAGGTTCTATGCACTGCCAAGAAATTCCTGAGGCCTAGTGTCTGGGGGCTGGGCAGGCATGCTTTACGTGGGCAGGTGAATGTGCTGATGCCCATCTCTGAGAACTGTGGTGCACTCTGCTCCAATAGAAGAGAAGAACGCAGAGAGACACCCACTCCATCCAGCAGGTCCTTGCTAAACAGAAATGTTCCAGCCCTATAACACATTAGTCATGGTGATGACTACTACTGACTTGAAACAATGAAGGATCTAGCACATAACAGTGAATGGGAGGCCCCCTGGCATGATCTGTATCAGTCTTAATAGTTTGCTGGCAATTGAATCATGGTCCAGAGAAAAATAATGACATCTGGAGCTGTGTGGGGCTCCTTGAACTCTTGCAGGTGTCTATGTAACAAGAACTCTGTTTCCACTTTGAACCATCTTATTTGACTTTTAGCTATTGTAAATAGCTTCCATTCATTCAGTAGGATACATCAGAAACGATTTCTACATGTGACAACACAGACCTAGATGCAGTGATACAATTGAAAATAGTTTCTTGTCTCATACTGCATACCTTTACAATTTTGCAAAAGTCACCTCCTCAGTAAAGCCTTCAGAAAAGCCATATCAACCTTACACATTTGAAGTGTGTGTGTTTCAAGAATTATAATATATATTATCAAGATAGTAGTGCTTCATAAATGTTTAATTGTTTTATTATTAGCTCAATCAATCACCTACAAACACTTGATAACCATTTGTTATGTACGATGTCTTATAATGCTTTTCCTTTAACATGCTTCAATTAGAATGAAAAGAATTAAGGGTCTCTGTACCTCTCTCTTTACACACACACACAAACACACACACACACACACACACACACACACACACACACACTCCTATATGTAATTTAAAATCTTCTCAAATCTAGTATAATTTTTTTCATTATGATAGAGAACACATATCACAGTCGTGTAGGGGCTAGACAGCCCTTGTGAAGCATTGAGAACAAGCAACTCTGTATGAGATGAGCTGAGAATGGATGAAAATTTTAAAGTCAAAAGTACAGGAATAATTAGAAAGAAGAGACGTTGGAAGTAGGAAGAAGGGACAATCTTAGACAACCAGTAACACCAAATCCATCCTAAAAGCATTCCAGATCCTTTTCTTGACATTCATACTCCCATAAAGTTATTTCCTGCCTCTCTATCTTAGTTCTTTTTTATTGTTTTAGCCCTTCATCTTGATCCTTGATCTTCCGAACTATGCCAGTGTCAGGATCTTTTGCTTGCTTTTCTCTGACTGTATTCAGATACTCAAAAAGCCAGCCGTAAATTGAAAATCAGCTGATAATGTATTTACTATGTAAGTTTACCTACCAAACATCATAAGCAAGCAACACAATACACTATGGAATATCATTTGCTTATCTTTACATGACTGTGTGGAGTACCGGAGTACCAGAAACAAAGAAAGCTGTGACTGACTGAAGTTGACACTGCCACTGTCCAATAGCATGAGATTATCTGCTATATATCAAATCAGATCAGATCATATCATATCACAAGCCTGGGAGTATGTAAAATTGTATGGTAAATGCATATTTAATTTGCACTATAATAATAAAATCCAGAAATTGTAAGCTGAAACACCAAAATTTGGCATCCATCCATATCATAGCTAAGTCATCCAAACAGCTGTTTCTTATTTTACGCAGGCCTTATGCAGATGTCATCAATTTATATAAAATGACCTATAGTCATTTTTAATTCTTTCTTCATGGTTTATTTTTATATACAAAACTTACACTACCTGTCATTATGACATATCCTTATTTATTTATATCATAATTATATATCATTTTGAAGATACAAAACTTTTCTTCAAACACGTCTGTGTCTTTGGTACCTACCCATAAATTATAAGCATCTTGATAAATAACTTATTCAATAAAAGATGAAATAACTGGTCTTCCTTTATCCATCAATCTTAATTATCAACTACGTTGGTGGGGGCTGGGAGCAATGGTACAAAATTATGAAATCCTTGAGTTTGCAAAATATCCTGATACATGTCTGTATCTACGTAGGCTCAGAGACATCATAACAAAGAGGAAAGGCTTTGATGTGATAAAAATATCCACTTAAGTCCAGAGCTTCTCAGAGCCAGAGAGAAGTTTTAGATGTAACCCTGAGAACAAAGACTAAAAATGGCTTATCATAACATGAAAATATAGCATGTATTCCATAAGCACATGAATTTCTGAATAAATGGTGCATTTTGTTCATATATTTTCAGAATTTCCTTGGCTATTTTTACTAACAAGATGGAATGCAAAGTGAAATACTGACTATGAGGGCAAAACAGAGCTGAGAGCAAAGAGGAAAAGGATAAACAAGCACATACTTTTATTTATGACATCTCATATGGACCATTTTCCCTCATAGTGAATAGTGCTCATACTATGTGACATGACAAGTACTGAAGCAACAATACCTTGTCTTTATGGAGTGCTGGTTTCTATGGGAGCCAAGACCATTTACAGACATCTTATTCATTCTGTTTCAGGTCTGTTCAATTACAAAATGGTTCATTGTTCCAAAAGATGCATTCTTAAAATTATTCTTTCTCCTGTTATAGTTACAGAGATTTACAAATCATCACAAAATGGTTCCAAAATTGCTACTGCAGGAAAGAAGGTAGGAGGAAATGGACTTTTTCTTCATTTATAATATATGAACTCTTTAGATATTAGAAAACTATTCTTTTAATACCCATCTTAGAAATGAAGGAAAACATACACTGTATATTAGCTAAAGGCATATAATGTGAAAACAAAGGCAGGTGAAAGGAACATTAATTCTCCATAACATTAGCTAAGGCTGTAGAAATAATAATTAACCAGTATGACTAGGATAGTCACTTTCACAATAGGCCTGAAAGCAAAATGTGATGTGAACATCTTCCTGGATTGAGGATCACAAAGAGAAGTAGGTTGTTCACTTGTTGATTGTACCACTGTAGTCTGAGACATACTCTTTACTTTTCTCCAGCTTGGTTTTCTTACCTGACAGCAGGATGGTTGACAAGATTATCTCCATATTCTCTACATCAGCAAGATTTCACAAATATGTGCCTTTGCTATGACAACAAAATCATGACAATTGCCATGGCTGCTTCCTCATGCCCTGTGCTGCTATTAGGTAATAAGGTAATATGCAAACCATGTTTTCATGTTTTGTTTATCAGTATAGTTAGTGTTCAGCAGATTTTAAATTAGTTTTGATTTAAGGAATTTTTATTCAGTATCTACTGTATTCAGGGCACAGAGGTAGTTTTGGGGAAGAAAGAATTGTAAAATGTGATAGTTCCATAAGTATATAGGTAATCCAATCATTACATAAATAATACATAAATTATAAATGTATGTAAATCTTTAAGAAAGCCAAAACTACTGACACCAAACAGAAGATGCTTCCTTGAAGACATAATATGATCTGAAGATAAACAGGTAATATGGTTGGCTAGACATTCTAAGCAAGGAAATGATAGCACAAGGAAAAGAATCCCATTCAGATGAAAAAACGTGTAAACATACAGAGTAGTTCAGGAGATTTAGAAAATCTGAATAAATGTGGGCAAAGGTTAGTTGAAAGCCAAATTGAGAAAGCAGATATGAGCCATATGGCATTGTCTAAGCATGGACCAGCCTTGCCACTCATAAACACATAAAGGATTCCGTAAAGGCACTGGACCCAACAGGCTCTCTTAATAGTCAGTTATATATGGGGAAGAAACTAATGGATCCCTACTGTTGTTCTATTGACAACTAACAAATTCTACAAGTGAAAGAGACATAGTTTCCATTTATATAACTACTAGTGTGCCACCAACTTGGGGTCAACAAATGTTCCTGGTTACACTCTTTGGGACACAAAACAAACACCAGTAATGAATATGGGAAAGAGTTTTTAGTGAAACAAAGAGACTGGTAGTTATAAAAGGGTAATGAGTTTAGAAAAAGTAAGCAAAATGTACCCCATAAATAAATGAAGATGTCAAAAACTAAATTTATTAATAAAATTTAAAATGTCTCAAAACCAATTTCTCAACTTTAGACTGTATCTAGTCAGCAACAAGTGGTGTTAGGAGTTTCTAGTAGTGAGTGGTCATGTTTCATCTTTGAAAAGCACTTTATAAATTGCCATATATTTCACTTAGTGAAATATAGAACATGCTATTCTTGATCACAAATCAAACTGAAGTTCAGGCAAGCCAAGGCAACTGTGAAAAAAAATTGACTCTTCTATTCTTTAAAATGTATCGATATTATAGTTTACTTATTTGCATGAATATGATTATACCCTACAAACTGTATACTAATTATATTCTAATTTTCATTTTTAAATAATTCTTTGAAACTTTGAAAATTTTATGTCATATGCTCCAATCCCACTCACCTCTGAGTCTCTATTTTCACCTCACACCCCTGAAGCATGACCCCCAAAGTTGATTAAAAGCAAAACAAAACAACAAACACCACCCCCACACACACACTCACACACACACACACCACTCCTCTGTATTTTCAACACCTCTTCATTCATCCTAGTGGTACTGGGAACTGGAGTGTGTCACTATACCCTCTTGTCAAATCAACACCTTTTGCAAAATTGGTCATTGGTCTGATTTAAGGCCACTAGCAAACCATCATCGCTGGACCTTCATTGAAATCCATCTTATATATTCTACCCCAAGTCATGGGTATCCCATGGCTCTCATTCCACAGGACCAGTCCCTTCATGTACTCTAGTAGGTCATAGATGAGGCAGATGTTAGGGTGGACTTACCCAAGCCTCAGGATTTGTGTCTGGGTGATAGCTGAGCTGGTCGGTCCAGCCACAGAGATTCTCCTCTCAGGCAAAGGGCAAAGACAGCTCTCCTAGACCCATTGTGACTTGTCCTCCCACACCTGTGGTGAGGTGTGGGGCCATCTCTTCTGAGTATGGTGGTCAGCTGTACCATGGAGGTTGGTAGCACTCTTTGTTGCAGTGTCCAGTGAAAGGCATGACCAGCTATCACTGAGCCAGCCCTGCCCTCAGATTTCAACATCAGTGGTTTCTATAATTTATTGCATTACCATGAGCCATGGATGTCAACCTAGACCCTAGTTGTTATTGGGCCATAGACCTAAGATATGGCCTATGCAATAGCCCAGGCCTGAAAAACACCATGTCCCCATGGGGCTTCTTGAGCCACCCAGACCAGCATGGCCCTGTTGTCAGCATGGCACTCAAACACCAATATGGCCACAGGTTGCAGTACATGCTCGGTTATCCTTGGCCTTTGGTGGGCCCATGGGTCATGGACATCAACACAGACTCTGGCTGTTGTAGGACCATGGACCCAGACGCAATCCTTGACAGCACTCTGGGCTTGAATATCATCATGGCTCCAAGTGGCAGTGCAGGCCACTTGGATTGGCAGGCCCCATGGCAGTGAAACTCTCAGAAACCAACATTGCCCCAGGTGGCTCCCCAGATCCCTGGTATGGCCTTTAATGGTATTAGGAATGATGGATACCAATTATTTTTAATTAAAATATAATGTTATTTCCTGTGGTGATATATTGTGAATTTAATAAAGTTTGCCTGTAAATCAGAAGACAGAGCTAAACCACATTTAGCCACAAAGATCAGAGAGTGGTGACCCAAGCTTTTAAGCCCAGCACTTTGAAGGCAGAGATCCCCTGTATCTCTGTGAGTTCAAGACCAAACAGAGCCAAGCAGTGGTAGCACACAACTTTAATCATAGCACTAGGAAAATTAAATGAGGAAGTGAGATACCTGGGCAGAAAAAGAGGAGGCAGGATGTTAGTGATTTGCCTGTGCTCCCCCCCCCCTTTTTTTGGCTGAGGGACAGGCAATCCTGTTTGAGGATTTATGAAAAGCAGGTAGGTGAGAAATGACTGTGTCTTGTTTCTGTCTCTCTGATATTTCAGCTCTTCCCCAATATCTGGCTCCAGGTATTTACTAATAATACGAAATAGAATTCAGACAATAATTTCCCCCTTTGCCTTTTCCTCCTTTCAGCCACTCCCATCTCTTGCTGTCTTTAAAATTCACTGCCTTTTATGCTTTCTTATTGTTACATGTATAAAAACCTATAATGTATAATATAACCTGTTAAGTCCACCTGATGTTGCTTGTACACAAGTTTTACACTCTTTTGATAGATTCTTTAATAAATATCTACCCAAATCTATTTTCTTATACAATATCTAATTTAAACTACTATTTATCTTCTACATGGGCACCATGTTAAAGCCAGTAACTTATTTTCTTATGATTACAAATGCCTTTTTTCTTTTTTCCCACACTGGTCTTTGGACTAGGATGGAGGCAACCCCCTTCCTGAAGGGAAAGGAGTGGATCTGGGGGGAGATGGGAGATGGGGAAAGGAACGGGAAGGAGTGGATAGAGAGGAAATCTGCAGTTAGAATATATATGTGGGACAGGAATAAAAAATGTAATAGAAACAAACAAACAAAAATTTTATGCTCCTTTCTCCAGACCAGCTCTGTCAAGGCTTTGTCTCTAGCTTCCATAGCATCACAGAAGTACCACACAGTTATGGTTTATACAAAATATCCTATGTGTTTTCCTTCACTCTGCCTGTTCAACAAGAACACAGTTACTTATTTGAGTCCAAAACATGCTAGCCAAGACAGAATTTAGAGAAAGACACAATGTTTATTTTGACATATTTTCAGTCTAATTTGAAGATTCTGTGGAATGACTGAACTTTTCCTCCAAATTTCATCTGTTGTGACCTGCTTTCCCACTGTTGTCTAATCAATACATGTGGTCTTTAATAATAGGTCTTCTGAAGCTAGCATTCTCTTAGAAGAGATATGTAAAAGTTTATTTATATGTATTCATTATATTCTTCTGACATCCCATCTTAGACATCATGTGTGTAGCCTACCCTCCTCACTACTCAGTCTCTGTATTATTTGTCAATAAAATTGTAGAAAACAGACTAATACCACTGTTTCCCCAATGATATATTTTCTTTAGTATTTTTTCTCTCTTTTATATGTATATAACAACTCTAACCAGGTACTTCTAAAGGGCTAGCTATTTCCCTCAATCTATGTGTAAATTATACAGTTTATATCTGGCTTTTTTCAGCTTCAGTATAAGAAGTGACTTGTTCCTCATCAAGATATATTAGTTGAAAAGTCCCTGAACACAAAGAACAATTTCAGATGTGTGAAACATAACCGCACAGTGAGAAGATATGATTGTTGAGAAAAATTATCTTATTATTTCAGCTGAGTTCACCTTATATTCCTCCCTAGCTTGGGTTCTCTTCTTAAAGAAGAGTCCATGTAGTTTCTCCTTTGTAAGCTCAGTCATCGCTAGTAGTCTTAGCCTCATACTTCCTGCTCAATGAATTCTTGTTGACTTCAGTCAAATTCCTTTTGTAAGATCATTGTATTTTTCCTAAGCAGTAGAATGATTTTAACATGTAAAATTTGAAAATCTGGGGCCTGAAATTAGTAAAAATCTTCAGATAACCATGTTACTTTGTCATGAAGAATCTCTGAACATGGCAAAAGTTTCTAAGATGTATATCAGTATAAAAGTTTAGGGATATATTCCTTACTTATAATTTTTCAGGGGCCTGACTTCTTCTAGGACAATAGGGAGGCTTATGTCTCAAAAATACATTTGGCCAATCTTCTATTAGGCAGTGATTATATATGTGGAAAATTTCCTTAAAAGGTAACAGTCTACATAAGGTACAGTGACTTGAAACAAGGATAGCCCTTTCTCCTTTTTTGTTTCAGTTAACTGGTAAAAAAAAAAATGCTGCATTAGCAACAGTACTATCTTAATCTAAGAGTTGGTTCTGTATCTACTAGACAAAAGACTTTGGTCTAGTGCCATTTTATATTCAGCACTCCGACTTCCTTAAGATAACATGGACATTATGATTTATTAGGTGATTGGCTTTGAAGGGCATCTGTTTCTTTTGCTTACCATGTGATCTATTTTTTTCCTTGAACTACTCAACACCTTTTCTAGATTAACATTACTGAATATTAAGCATAAATAAGAAGTAAGTGTAGGATTGTTTAAATAGGTTTGTCAAAATCTTCAACTTCTGATTTTTATAGGTTTTGGATATTCTTTGAGATTTTGTGTTTAGTTAGTATTTTTCAAGATTTTTCATCTGGAAATTACATTTTGACAATAACTGTAGGAAATTTAGTCTTTGACAGTCCATGGAGTTCAAAAGCTAATTTCTGTCTAGACTTTAAGAATCGGTAAATTAATTTAAGTTTGATTAATTACTTTGGTTTATTCTCATGACTTGAATATGAAGAGTTACTAGAGATTCCAGAAGACCTACCTAATGCCTATAAAATTCACTTTTATACTTTAATGTAGAATGTTTCTATATGCTTTGAATGTTTGGCAAGTTGAACATAAACCTGAAATCATAATTTATTGTTGAGCTAACTTATACTATGGATATGTGAATAAATATTCATTCTGCATAGAGGACTGAAGACATTAAAATAATAATTTCTATTAAATTAAACTGCATGAACTAGAGTATTTATTGTGCTTACAAAGTATAGGTGTGGAACTCGGTGATAACCCCAAACACTACATCACTGTAAACTACAGCATGGGTGATTTCATGGTATCTACATAATGTGGTAACACATTCAGCTCTTTGTTACCTTTATACTCTAGGAAAATTCAAGGTAACTTGCAACTGAGACACTGTTGGGAGCAAAAGAGGGAATAATTGCTGTAATTGCAATAAATGTCTTGTTGTTTTCCCTCTTTAGTTCCAATATTAAGGAGTATTAAAAACTCTATTATAGTCACTATATTTATAGTTATCATTTCGTTGCCATGACTACTAGGCCAAAGTTATCTCTATTTCAAGATGACCATATGATACAAAGAGAAAAAAGCTATCTTACTTCAAAGGTTACTTTTCATTATATCAACTGAGGAGATTATCAACGAGATGTACAAACATAGTTTCTAAAATTCTTCTTTGATGTTTATAGTCATCCTTTATCTTTACCAGATAGAAAAATATGATGAGTTTGTAAAGCAGTTTCTTTATGAACTAGTAAGCCAGACAGAATAATCATGGTAATTAGAAAAGAAGGGTAAATAAGTAAGTTTGCTGGGGCTGTATTGAGCATCAATTCTATGTAATTACTCATTTATATTATCCAATTTCACCTACAAAATGAAGCAACATGACAATATTGAATCTAAGAATCCTGCTTAAGGTTATCCAGTAGGGAAAGGGGAAGAGGTATATTTCAAGCAGCCTGATGTCAGAAGCTATAGACTTGTGGCAGGAGAAAAGGTAAAGGGGTATCAAAATAAACACATGAAAGAATCTAGTTGACATGCTGACTAGTAACTCTTTGAAGACCAGTGATACATATAACAGACAAAGTATGTGAAAGAAAAATTCTTTGTCCTCTGATTTTGGGATAATGTGGGTATGATGATGTACATGAACTATCAAGGGTCATGACTATGGGGATCCAAAGCCTTTTAGCCTCAAATCTGTCTTGACTCCCTAATCCACTTTGTTTACCCAGAGTACCTTTGTCCTTTAGAATATATGGTCTTTATTTTAATCACTGGAGCACAATAACTTCATGCTTTTAGAAATTATCCTCTGAACTCACATCCATACCTATAAAATCTGAGATTGAAAACTGTTGGCTTTCCAATTAAATGAGACCACATCATCTTAAGGATGTGAAGATGGTACCTGGTTTCTGTACTTACAAAAATGATGAGGCCTCTTGGTGGAGCAATAAAAAACATACTCAATTAAGCTTTGTCTCTGATCACTGAAAGAGGCTCTGTAAGCTCACTTCAAAGTAGAATAAAAATGTTTGTGACCTCTGCTAAATGTCGAGAAGCAACTACTTCTGTCTATTTTACAGACTACTCAGGCCTACCTTAAATACTAATCAGAACTACCTTTATGTAACCCTGATCATATGAAATGATACCTAAATACTCACTGATTTGGGAGTGTCTTTCTATATGTTGCGAATAAAGGACTGTTTTGTCCATGACCATAGGGGTAAGCAGAGTCAGAGCATAGCTAAGAGGGTGGAGTCAGAGAGAGATTGAGCCAGACCCCCAAAGAAGAAACAAGTAAGGAACACAGGTGAGCCACAGGCCATGTGGCAGACAGATTAATGGAAATGGGTTGAGTTAAGATGAAATAGTTAGCAATGTGCCTGAGCCATAGGTCAAATGACTAGAAGCTAATATAAGTGTTTGAGTAATCTTTGGGGGCCTAATCAGTGGCTGGTGGATAAGCAGTTTGGGACTGCAGGTCTGTGGGTCTGGAGCTATGGCCACCCATGGCTAAGAAACCTTATTGTAACAGATGGCATCTTAATGTGGGCCAAACACCCACATAAAGCCCGAGAAAGCTTTTAAAAGGTTCTGGAGCAGAAGCAGAGCCAAAAGCAGTTTTCAAATTGTGTATCTGAAGCAGGTCATATTACAGAGATATCATGGTATTTGGGCCACATTCAAAATGGCAGCAAACTTGTACCAGGCAGCTTAAGTTGCAACCAGTCTGGTTCCTGAAGTCTCACAGAACTCTGTAGTATGTGATTGATTTAAGGTGTTTGCTTATTTTGAACAAAAAGAAAATAGAGTAAAAGATGGTTTCTTAGTAGCAGAATTTCTTGGGTCTACTCTATTTACTGGCAGTGAACAGAGATGCAGCCCCTTTAAGAGAATTTCCTGACTCAGCTTTATCTGCAAAAACTATATGGCTCTTTAAGAGAGTGCTAATATTTTAAAAGCTCGTCTGGTTGGAAAATGATTAATGATTCATAATAAAACAAATTCAGATGGGGAAAAAAACCCCTGTAAATGGGTTACAATATGAGTAAAATGTACTTAAGTTTCAGAGTGATAAGAAAGAAGGTAGAGAAAGCCTTTTAAAAATAGAAATAGAGTAGTAAAAATATAATTAGCTACATAAAGTTAGGAAATACACAGAGAGTCTGGATTATGGTAATTATTGTGTTTTCTTTTAATTTTTAAGTATTATTGAGCTAATTGCAGAGAGACAAGTAATTCCAAAGGCTGCTAAGTTAAACAAAAAAAAAATATATTTTAAAGGTATCTTGATTTTGAAACTTGTGTCTAAGGATATATTGATTTGGAAGAATTCTGCTTTTGTTTCCACAGAAGATGAGAATCTATGGATTGTTTCTATGTTCTTATGGTTTCATCAACCATGACCACCTAAAAATTCTCTGATGGGAAGGCTATAGACTAAGACGATCCAGCCTCAGGACCCTCAAAAGATTACCAGCACCACTTAATAAGCAGGAAGTAGTAATGGATAGCTACACCAAAAACTCCCCAAATATTATTTATAAATGTTTATTTTCATTCTAAGTGGTTAATGGTCTTAATTAATCTCTTTCTAAAAAGAAAAGGGGATATGGTATAGGAGTGATTTAAAAATTAGATTTTTGAATTGACTTTAATCCAAAAATCAGCTGTTAATTGTGGGGAATCAATAAAAGCTTCAGAAGTTTTGGAGATATCAGAGGAAATCTACCCACAGTCTATGTGGGTATTTAATAAAATCTCCAGAAGTTCTGGAACTCTAACCACAGTCAGTCTAGGAGAATCAGAGAGTGGTGATTCACACCTTTAATCCCAGCACAGGGTGTATCCTGGGAATGGTGACCTACACCTGTAGTAAGAGGTTTCTGGCCTGGACTTTCGGGCCTAACCTCAAGGTTTAGGCCCGCAGACCCACAGACTCGCAGACCCACAGACCTGCAGACCCGCAGTCCCACAGTCCCACAGAGACACACAAATGCTTTCAATAGTTTTTGGCTGATCAGCCTCAGGCCCAGGCATATCACTTGCTAGCTCTCTACCCTTTATCTAACCCATGTCTCTTGTTCAGCCATGTGGCTCGGTACCTTTCTTTAGAGCAGAATAGTTGTCCTTGGCTTCTTCTGGCTTCTCTCTGGTACTCTGTCTGGCATTCTTCTCTCAGAGATTTTCTTAGTCTGGTAGTCCCCGCCTACACTTCCTACCTGCCTTTGGCCAATCAGCTCTTTTTATTAAACCAGTGGTTGGACAATTATTTAAAATGAAACAACACAACCTCCCACATACACCCTTATTCCAGACTGAGTCAGGTCATTTTAGATTACAGAAGGAATTCCAGGCTCACAAGCAGGGAGTGGTGGGCCCACACCTTAATTTACCAAGAGTATTTAAAGCTTAAGGCAGGCATAGAGTGAGAGGAAGTGAATCCAAGGGAAGTGCTGCTGAGGAAGCTAGAAGACAGCTGGGTAAGATCTGACTGTGGTGTTTATTCTCTCTAATATCTCCGACTTCTTCAGAGATCTATTCCTGAGTCTCATTTATTCATGCAACAGTTAATCTCAAAATATTTTAAATTGGTATGTATTTTGGCTTATTGATACAAATTTAAGGTCAATTTTATTATGCTGTGTGTATTTTTCTACTCTTAAGTTATTATGTTTATGTAACTGATTTAAAACTGTAATGTATAATTAGGAAATGCATGTTAGTTAGATTTCTTTAGGTATGCAAAGATATATTTCATTTACATAAGTAATCTTCAAACATTTCTAAGACCTACAGAATATGGAACTTAAAATATTTTAAAAACTTAGACTTTTCTGGACAGTGAGACAGATCTGCTCCTGGCAGCACCAATCTACTTCAAGAGAATAATGGGCATCAAAGAAACTCTATATGGAGTTTACTTTCTTTCTGAGAATGATTAGCCAGTGGACAAGAACCTGTTCTTTTATTGACTGCTTGACAGTATGCTGTTTAAACTGGACATGCAGGTTCCACAGGAAAGTGAGCTCTGAACTTTGGCAGAACAAGCTGAGATGGTCCTTCAGTTTTCTGCTTTGCAGATAAAACTGTCAGACATTCTTCAGGACTCAAAAAGAAGTGACTGATGAACTATATCAGAATGGGCAGAGTAGTCTTTCAGATTTCCTGCTTCACTCAAATGAAAAGGGTCTCTGGACCTGTAGGATAAAAATGTATGCCCCAACTTTATAAAGAAACTTTGGGAACCGGTCCAGGCACATAGGTGTCGTCTTTGTCATTTCTAGATTTTGGAAGTTGCTTGCACTTCCTGTTTACTCAGGTAACATATCCTTCTGTGGTCTTTGATGTAATTGAAGATTAGATAGTTATAGGTATAGTTTTTCTTAGTTATTTTAAAAGGTCTATTAGATATCAAATTTTAGATTCATGAGGATAAGGTAGATGATAGAGTATTTTCTTTAATTTTGCTAAAATATATATAGACTAGATATTGTAACTGTAATTCTTGCTTGATAGATATTTTGTTATATGTATTTTTTTCTTCGCTAAAATTGAAACCTTCCTTTTTGATTAGTTTTGATTAGACAGAAATGGAGAAGTGATGTGAGAATGTCTTTCTATCTGTTGTGAATGTAGGACTGTTTTGGCCATGGCAGATACTGTAGAGGTAGGCAGAGGAATCAAAGCATAGGTATAAGAAAAAGGGTGGAGTCAGAGAAAAATCAAACCAGACACCCAAAGAAAAACCATGTAAGGAATACAGGTGAGCCACGGGCCACATTGCAGACAGATTAATGAAATGGGTTTATTTAAGATTAAAGAACTATCTAGCAGTGTGTCTGAGCCATAGGCCAAACAGCATGAAGCTAATATAAGTGTCTGAGTCATTTTGGGGGGCCTAAGCAACAGTGGGAAGCTTAGTGATCAGTTTGGGACTGCAGGCCTGTGGGCCTGGACCTCTGGCCAGATGGGGTCAGAAACCCTTATTGTAACACCTTCCTTGCCTGCTTTAACCTCAACTATCCCTTTAACACTTGACTTGTCCTACTCATTTGGTTATATTGAAAACTGACCAAATATGCAGTCTACTCTATCTAATTAGAATCACCAGCTAACTTTTAGGAGCCCATGCCTGAATTAGAATTTTACTGATGCTAAGCATGCAATAAGTATTTTATAGTTTATGAATCTTTCCATCTTTTAATGTGCATTTATCTGAGCTTATTAAACATGGGAACTGGTTTCTTGCTTTTAAGAGATGGTTTCCAGTACTATTCATTGTGTCAGGATTCCCTTGTATTTTTCCACTCTTCTTCTCTTTAACTTTGATATATTTGTATTTGTCCCAAAGGAAAATGTCATGTTTGTGACTTCTTTTGTATACATTATACACGGTAGGATTTGATCTTGGATTGTGGGACTAATCATAATTTATTGCATGATATAATTTTTTACTAACCATGCTGGTTAATTTTTTTGTCAACTTTACAAGAACTAGTGTCACCTGGGAAAAGGAAATCTTAACTTAGATAATGATTCCTGAAGAGTGATATGGAATATCTGTATACTATGAATATTATTCTTAAATAATGGACTGTTTTGGCTATGGCAGGCATCTTTCTGGCCCATACTTTTGATCCTAGTCTCAAGGTTTAGGCCCAAAGACCCACAGACCTGCAGAGACACAGAGATGCTTACAATAGTTTTAGGCTGATCAGCCTAAGGCCCAGGCATATAACTTGCTAACTCTTTACCCTTAAACTAACCCATGAGTCTTATCCTGTTCAGCCATGTGGCTCGGTACCTTTTCTCAGAGCAGCATAGTTGTCCTCTGTTTCTTCTGGCTTCTCTCTGGCATTCTGTTCTGTTTTTCCTGTTCCTAGAATCTTCTTAATCTGGTAGCCCCACCCACACTTCCTGTCTGCCTTTGGCCAATCAGTGCTTTTTATTAAACTAATGGGTGGGACACTTATTTACAATGTAACAGCATAATCCTCCTACAGGGGAAATTGGAGCATAGCTAGGTGAAGGAGGATAGAGTCAAGAGAAATATGATCTAGCTGCCCAAGAAGCAAGATGTAGAGAAGAAGTAGGTAAGCCATGAACTACAAGGCAGAACAGATTATGGAAATGGGTGAAATTTAGATGCAAGAGTTATCTAGCAATATGTCTAAGTTATAGGCTGAATAGCATGAAATTAATATAAGTGTCTGAGTCATTTTGGGGGGAAAAGCAGCTGCAGGCTGATCCGACCTTGGGGCTAGTTGGACCAGAAACCTCTCATTACGGAAGACTGGCCTGTAAACAAGTCTATGGGACCTTTTTTCCAAAAGTTGATTTTGGTCATGGTAATTATGTAAAAAAAAATAATATATTACCCTACAGAATTAAATTCCTACTTCTGTCACCATACCATACAATTTATGTACCAATTGACTGTAATTCTGTCTTTTAAATACAAAAGAGTATATTAGATCATCAAGTAAAAGCCTGCTATGGGCTCAGGCACTTATCATAACATGTAAAATCCTTGTCAGATTGTTCTGAAACTGAAATTCTGACTGTGTACCCTTGTAGCCACCTTCCAAGGATACATCACATGAGAACTATTCCATCCCTAGTCCATCTGGCTGTAGCCTTCTTTCTTGGATTCAGTCTCAGAACCTCTTCTTAGAATTCTTTCTAAACATTTGCTCATTCAAACATTAGCCATCTTCAAGCTCCAGCCAAAAGCTTTCCTTGTCTATAACATATCCTCAGATTACCTTGGCTGACTCTTCTCTGGCCTTCCAAGGTACTTTCCTTATCCAACTTTTATCTCTGAGTCTATTTTAGTCTCTATTATTTATATATTTAAATCTTATCCTCCCACTAGTCTAAAATCTAAATGCACCATTCCTTTGTCATTTATCTAGTGTGTCCTACATTGAACTTGCCTTAACAGCTTTCACATATTAGAAAACCACATAGTTAATAAACAAATAATGTAAAAATGGATATAGGATAAGATCCTAACAGAAAATGTTCCTTCTATTAGCCTTCCACATTAATTTAGATCTTATGATACATGATTATTTTCAGTAGATATATTAATATGATATGGATCTATCATCAGACCATACTTAATGGAAAATATCTCCACTGATGTAGACGATGACTAGATATTCTTGGTCACTCAAAATCCCAGCCTGAAATAATCTCATAACACTATTTTAATATGATTTTATAATATAATATATATATATATTTCTTAAGCATTATAAAATATGAATATTTAATTTAACAAAGATATACTCACCAGAGGACCAAGAAAAATTATACCCAAGGAACTTATCTATACCAGATATATTCTATCCCTTTGAGAATACTATGACTTTGCATCACAGATGAAGATCTATGAATACAGCATTAAAAATCCCAAGGGGTTAATATAGCTGCAGAAATTAATATTATATATAATGTTAATATAATAGTAATATAGCTGATTCATCACTTTTTAGTTGAAGTTAGAGATAAAATATAAGAACTAAGAAACATAATAGAAGCCACAACTAGTATTGCACTTCTTTAGTGACAAAATAAAATAGGTATTGGGGGAGGTAAGCAGAGAGAATGTTTTGTCATGTGATACTAACCATGCTATATCAAGAATAAGAGGAGAAAAAGGAGTCTGATTTGGTAAACAGTTTCTAGGATGCTATCCAGCTTTGTCTGCCCCCTCTATTTCTATAAAAATGGAGAGATATGATATAGGAGGTCATCAATTCATTTTTGTATTGGAAGCTGAGCTAGCTTAACAGAGCCTGGGGCCTGTCAACACAAGATTGTTAATGAATATGTTTCCTGTAGATAATTATAGGAAGGGGAATATTGAAAGCACTTAAAACATTTCATTCTTTTTAATTCATTAATTATATTGCAATTATCCTATGCTCAGAAGCTGTTCAGGAGGCTGAATTCCAAATATTCCTCTGAGACTTCATGGGCAGAAATGAGGGCTGAGGGCTTGGAGAGAGAGAGAGCCTGAAGAGGAAACCTCAGAAAAGGTTAACTATACAGATACAAGAAGCTAATTGGAAAGCTCTTAAGCAAAATCCAGGTTAATAAGAGTTGAAAAGAACAACACATCTTTTTTATAATGATTATTGCAATCATCACTGGTTTTTCAGCTGCCATCAAAACTGTTTACATTTTGACAGATCATAGGTAACATGACTGTTTTCACAAACACTTGGCCTTCACCTTCACTAGGGTAATCAGAACATTTAAAGATAAGTATAGCATTTGGGTGATTGTAGAATGATGAGGATACAGTTAGAAAGGTTGAATCCTACCCTCATACCCTAGAATTAAAAGGTTATTTGTTCTTTGATCAATATTCTGCAAATGTCATAGGCAGTTAAAAGTAAACTGAATCAGTAAAGGCTTATGGGACCCCCCAACTTAGGACAGTGGAATGTAAGTAACAATTACACAGATGTAGTCCCTGCCATCACATAACTGTCCATGGGAAATGTTATAAATTAAGCAGGCAAGAAAGATATAAATAACACGATAAGTTCAAGGACCATGGGAGTTTTGAACATGATAATGAAGAAGTATGAACAGAAGGTTACCAGCGTATTCTGTTTTGTACATGTCCCATATCAACAGCAATGTCCCAATTTTCCACACTTTTAGACTTAATCTAAATGGCTTTCAGTACATTCAAGAGATTATTTTTTCCCAAGTAATGTCATTAAGGAAGTCTCCAGAGTGATAAAAGAAGTTGCCCTCACTTATAATGGGAGCAGCAACCTAATGTTCTTCAATCAGTTCACTAATCATTGATCCTCTATTTAGTCATTCTCTATTTATTGAATCATTTTTTTCCAAAGGCGCACTGCTAAATGTCCTGCCACTCACAGGTAGCATTACTTTGACTATAAAACCCAAAATCAAGAGTCTGAGTTTATATAATTGTTCAAATGAATGATTCTGCTCTTCTGTAGCTAAACAAAGAAGACAGTATGAGTATGAAAGGCCACATAGGAGACAGCAAGCACTTTCTTTACATGAAGTACAGCAGGTCTATATAGACAGAGTTTTTGGCATCTGAAATTATACACTAAGCTATAGTTTAAACACACATGTGTGTTTCTCTTCTAACTCTGTCATACAGACTCACTTATGTGACACGATAGAAAGAGATAGATCACACATACGAGAGGAAAAAAAATCAGTGTATATGACTTAATCATAGTCCTCAATGTGTTAGAAAGGCAGTTCAATACCAACAAAAATACTTGCAGAAAATTGACAGCTAGCCATAAACACATGAAGAAAACCTAACTTCACCAATTATAAACTATCAATTTGTAATATTATGAGGTTAAAAATATCTACTGAATATCTATGGCCTGAGTCATTATATTTTGGACAGATTATTATGGTAGCAATAGTAAACCAATAATATATTGACCTATATTACGGATTACTTTAATTCAGTCAAACTATTTAAAATGTGTTCCAGGTCATCTAAATATAATAATGAATAATACACAGTTTGTTTTCCTATTTATAAATATCACAAGATAATGCCCCATAATTGTAACTAAACAACTACTTACAAGCTTTTAATTGTTCACTTATGAAATACTAGTAGAATATCTGTCTTTAAGATTCACAGAACATTATGGACTATATTAAGATTTTGAATGAATGTACTCATTTTGAAGCAAATATTCTTGGCTTTTAAACTGTTTTTTAATGGGGAAGCATCCCATAATATATGTAGAACCTATAGATGATAATGTTCATCTAAACCTGTGTATAGTTCCCTGTATTGCATGTTGGAGTCCATTTCATAACTATGTCAGCCAGGTAAAAAGATGTTTTTGGCATGAATTTCTTCTAGGGTCACCAAGGTTTGTGGGTTAGAAGATCAGAGCACTACAATGTCTTTAAAAAACTCTTCCAATAGATAATACTATCACTTTCTCATATGGAGCAGAACCTCTGCATGACCCAAAAGACATTTTCTTTGAAAAATGACTGCTTTATCTCTGTCCTTATTTTTACTCACATCTACTCTGAGGCTGGTAAATCTTTTCTCTAGGGTAAGAATTCAAGTCATATACTTCTGTCCACAAAATGCTGCTCACTTTAGCCAACAATGCGCAATTTATATACTACATGTTCTTATTTCAGGATTTTGTTGTGATATTTTTAATATTTAAACTTGTATTGAACCTTCACATGATATCTGATATTTGTGGAGCCAGTTTAATAAAGAGACTCATTCTTCTTTTCTAAGAACTACTGAAGTTTCTGTTTTTATGATGAAATAGAATGAGATATCGAGATGAAAAATAGAAAGTACCCTGAATAAGAAGCATTACTCTCTAAGTTTTTCAGTGATCTTTAAACTAACACTAATCTCTTTGAATTGAGGGTTCTTGAAAACTGGAATAGTAACCGCTCTCCTAGTTGTATCACAGATGTAGCACTACACAGCTTAAACAAAAATTATGTGTAAAGGAGGTAATAACACAATCTACCAACAAACTAATGGTTTTATCCTATCGTCTTACATTTCTGTGAGTCATTATAGGTTCTCTCTAGTTCAATGGAAATCTACCCAAATATTATTTCTGGACTTAACAATACCCTATATCACTTAAAATATTACAAGTACAATATCCCAAAAGTACGTTCTTGGAGCCTCTAGTTTTGTTGGTATGGGGATTCTCTGTTGACCTTCCACATATTTCGTGATTTTGGATTACCATGCTATTATTACCATTCTTACATATGCATTGAGATAGAGTAATTTACTGTTTAAAAAAATCAGACTGTATGTGAATAAATCCTACAATAATCACTTACCAGCTGCTTAAATAAAATGTGTAGATTAAATTTACCCTATTTGTGCCTCAGTTTCTCTCAGGGCAGAAAATGAGGTTGATATCTTACATGATTTGAAGAAGATGAAATGAGTTAAATATATACAATGCTTAATCTATCTCATATTGTTTAATGGAAATATCAAAAACTAAAAAAAAAAAAATCAGCTAATTTTAGCTTTGTTGTTAGGTCAACCTGAGAATATCTTTGAGAGTGATCATGGTGAGGATATTTGCTTCTCATTTCCTTATCTTCAATACCTATCACTTCATAGACACTCAGCAAAACTTAAAGACATACACATGTATTGTGAGTATATGGGTGATGCTTGTTAGACCTGTGATTCTAAAGAAAATATAGAGTGAAGGTTTCTAAGATTTATACTTGGGTTAAATTTTATCACATTATTTGATGCTGTGGAGGCAATCTTAGCTCAACTTCTAACACCATACAATATTATTCATTTAATATCCATTATTCCCTCTTCTATTCAATGAAAACAGAAGTAACTTTTAAAATTCACACATAGTATCTTGTTAAATATTTATCTATTACCATGTATAAGAGATTATCTCTGTGCTGTGAAAATACAAAATGATGATGAGACTCAGAAAGTTTAAACAACTTATATAAGACTCTACAGCTAGGAGAAAGGTGAATACAAATGCTTTGACTAGAGTCATAGGTCAGAAATGTCCACTATTCTACTCTGAAGCAGAATAAAAATGTAAAAAATACAATGTATGTCAGGACACTTACGCCAGTGAAAGAGATCCATAGGCAATAAGTACTGAGCAGGCATACAAAGAACAGGTGGGGAAGTATTACCTGACAGACATATTTAGACACATCAGCATCTGGATAGGGATCCAGATTGGGAGACATTGAGCAGGGGAGACAGCAACAGCTATAACATTAGCCTTGAGTTAATTGCTATTTTGGTGTCCCAAAGGAAGGAAATATCCACTGTGCATATTCATACACCAAATGGAATTTATGACAATTTCTTTGAGTTGGAAACCACTTGTCCCCTCCTCTGTGGAGCTAATCCAATGTCTATATTTAACCGAGCAATATGGATGTCTTTACATTTTGGTGATTATTTATAGATACCCTCATGTACTATCTTATAAAAGCCATAGGAATTCTGTCAAGGCAGGTGGAATAGCTCCAGATGTGTGAATGCATGCATCTGTGCCTGGTCCCTTCCTGGTCAGGGATGTCTGCAAGCTTAAATATTCATGAGCTCCCAGGTGTCTTTGCCCCTCATCTTTTTTTTTCCTATTTCCTAGCATTATGGGAATTATCTGGAAATGTGTCTAACCATGTCATACATTTTATATTGGGGAAAATGTTTATATTCTAAGGCCAATCTCTAATTTGATATTTGTATCTTCTATACGCTATTATTATTAAATAAATAATAATTAATGCAAATTTATCCTGATGTTCATATTTTTAAAAAATATTGGTTAAAACCCTACACTGAGATATTCTCTAAAATTTTAAGTATGAACATGGTTGTATTCTTCAAGTTCCAATGTCAAGTTGAGAGGATACATGGTAGATAGAGATTTATACAATATACAATCAATGATACAAATGTTGTAGTAGGGAGAATCACAGAACATGGTGTAATTGACAGGCATACTAAACCTGGAACAAATGAGACCTTAGTTAATTGTGGCTATAATGATCATTTTTGTTTTATTGACAGGGATAGTGAAAGTATCATAGATGTATTCTGAATAATACGTTGGATTTATTAAGCCGGTAAGATTAATATGACAGCATACAAGACTGAAGCAATAGAACCTCTTCAGTGAATGGTTAGAAGACCAGGGACTGAAATCTATCATTTATGCAAAACAACAGTTTTAGATAACACTTCAAAAAATAGGTATGGCTCTTATTCTCGAATTCCATACTAGTTAATATAAAGATATTAAGTTTGATTTGGTAAGCAAGTAAGAAATGATATTTTTTCTTTTTTATTTTTTCTCCCTCATATGTGTACGTATTTGTGTGTGTGTGTACGTATGCATATGTGTGTGTGTGCGTGTGCGTGTGCGTGTGCGTGTGCATGTGCGCGCGTGTGTGTGTGTGTGTGTGTGTGTGTGTTTAGACACAGACAGAGAGAAGACAAACCCTTTTGACTTGAGTTATAGGTTAGTTGTTTCTACTATTTTATTCAGGAGCAAAATACAAAAGAGAAAATTCACGTGTGTATACACTGTGCCCATGTTTGTGTGCATTTATATATGTGTGTATGTGTGTGTGTGTGTGTGTGTGTGTGTGTGTGTGTGTGTGTGTGTGTGTGTGTATAATCAGTTGTTATGATCAAACTTTAGGATTTCTTTTGAATGGTAGATATAAACATTAATCATTTTAAATTTTCCCACCTGTACTGCAATTTAGTTTATCATGCCCTCAAGAAACTTTCAGTCTAGAGTCACAGAATATTAATGTAATATAAGCTATAAATAGCATGATTATGTGCCTTGAGGATTTTATTTTCTGGTATATTAGTTACATAATATAACTATAAACAGCATAGCTTTTGTTAATCACTTCTTCATTAATTTTGCCATATGAAATATATTTGTCCAAAAGATCTTACAAAGCCTGCATTGTAGGCAAAGTTTACTTAGAAGGCACCAGTGCAGGATAGATATTTATTAAAATATAAACCAACACTCACGGTACAGGTAACAGTTTATAGTAGCACCTGAACAGGGACTGGAGTCTGGAATGGTGGACGAGTGATGGACGGACGATGGATTCTGATCCTGTCTCTCCAACAGTCAGGAACCAGGAAGGAGCCTTGTGTCCCAGAAGCCCCCTCTCAATGGGTTTGGCCACACCCCCTCCAGGTTGGCCACATCCCCTCCAGGAGCTCTGGACCCTGGATAAGAGATTTAGGACCCCATCAACTGACACCTGAATCCCACTACATCTCCCCCTTTTGTCTAACTAAGAAGGTTCTAAACTAAGACTATGTACAATAGGAATTATTATGAGGTAGTAACCTTAAATACCTATTCTTCAACCCCTTAAAGACCTGAGAAGGAAGATGTATCACTTGAAAGCCAAAAGTACATGGAAGTAGTGTCTTCCAAAATTTGGGAGAGGACAGCAACACACTGCTTTTGTGCACTGTTGGAGCATCTATCATATTGGCTATAGGCCTATGGTATCTGACAGGTCTTTTCACAAGCAGGGCAATTTTGGAGGGACTGTCTTATCCTGTCCAGGCAGGTTTCATCAGTCTCCATCCATCAACTTGTTCGTCTAGCTTGACACCATGTGTGTACTGTCAGCAATCAAGGTAAGGACAGTTCCTTACCCAACCGGCCATTCTCTGCCAAAAGGACAAACTCTAATGGAGTATCCTTGATGGTCAACATCATCTTGTGAAGGGAGCAGTGACACCAGGAGTCATCATGTCTCTCATGGCCGAATTTCAAATGTTAAATGCCATATTCTCTGGGTCTATGAAATGGTTGAAGATTCCTGTCTATCTATGATATTCTAACTTGTATCTGATATGACTGGGATATGATACCTTAAGTAATGTTGACTGCAGCTCTTATCATCTTAAGGAATAAACCCTGTACTAAAAATTAGAATACCTATATAAGGGGTGTATAATCCCTGAACAATGACCTTTAGTAGGACTATCAAACATTAGCCAGGGGTATATTACCATGTAAAGTGGCCACAGCATTTTAGACATGTAAATACATATATATCAGCTAAACAGAGGTATATAAAACATCTTGTGCATATAACATAAGTAGTGCAATCATACATTATATCTAGTATAGTTAAATGAAGGTAGTAATTGCATAGTATACATGACAATGATGTGCAAATATTTTAAACAGAGGTAGAAGCATACATAAAATATAGCAATTTCAGATTCAGTTTTACATAATAGTTACAGATTCAGATTTATATTGAAGTACAAGTTGCTTTGGTTATATAAAGCAATCTCAGATTAAACTTTGTCCTAATGTACAAATTATCACAATTAAACATATAAAATGATTTCACATTTGTATCAATATACAAATATCTATGACAGTGCAAATTGTCTTTAGTTTAGCCCATACATTCAGCTAGAATGGTGTATAGGTAGGTAGAACGGTCTACCTTTATCTATCCTATCTATCCCCCCTCTCTTCTTCAAAAGAGATCTTTGATGCTATATTATAGTTCTGTCCTTCACCCAGTTTTAACTTATAACTACTCTATTAGAATAATAATTACCCACAACCCTCAGAGCATAAAACTTATTGAGAAAGGGGGAATAGTCTTTCATAAGGTTGCTTTCTGCTGACTTAAGGGTGATGGCATCTCTTTGGGATCCTGTAAAAGCTAAAACAATGGTTAGTTCTTAATGGACTGACCATATACATCTATAACCATTCTTATAATAGTGGTTAACTCTATCTGGAAATCTAATTAGAAGTGTGATATGAAGGATAATCATAAAGAGCTATCTTGCAACTGTTTTTTAATAATCTATTTCCTGAAAACAATTATTGATTGGTACGCACCAGGTTCTTGATTTTTCTATTTTTGTCTCTGTCTGTCTGTCTACCTGTCTCTTATTCTCTCTCTCATACTCTTCCTTTTATTCTTGTTTCACTAGTGGGAGTTGTTGCGGTGGGTGCCCCGTCTCAGTTTCAGATTCTTTGTAGATAGCTGATAGGAGGAAATGTTATTTACAATGGAAAACTTAAGCATTGTTGATACTCAAAAGAGATATTCATATCTTTTATGACTTTTGGACACTGTATGCAGACAGGATGTTTGAAAGGTACAGATACAGAGAGAAACAAGGTTTGAGATGAAGTCACAATCAGGTGCCAGCTGATGGGGTCCTAAGATGCTTATCCAGAGTCCCAAGCTCCTAGAGAGGATGTGGCCAACCTGGAGGGGGTGTGGCCAACCCCATTGAGAGGGGGCTTTTGGGACACGAGGCTCCTTCCTGGTTCCTGGATGCTAGAGAGACAGGATCGGAATCCATCATCCATCCATTGCTTGTCCACCGTTCCAGAATCCAGTCCCTGTTCAGGTGCTACTATAAACTGTTACCTGTACCGTGAGTGTTGGTTTATATTTTAATAAATATCTATCTTGCACTGGTGCCTTCTAAGTAAACTTCACCTACACTGCATCTTTAATTTGATGACACTGACACTACCCTTATTGAGTACTGTGTCAGCACAAATAATATTTAGTTAAAAATTGAATTGACTTATCTAAAGCTCTGACTATAGTAGAAAAGAGTTAATGCAGGTGTTCAATCAGTCCTTGTCACCTGTCACTGGTGTAGTATGGTGGAGTAATATGATATCTTATGTTTAATGGATAGATTTAAAAATGTCATAATATTGTTTACTTTCCGTCTTGTGGTCTCAGGTCTAGTATTTCTTCATTTATCCATGAGCCGCCATGCATAATCATTCAGTGTCAAAAACTTTGTGGATCTAATAGCCTTCATTTATTTTGATTATGGATTATAAATTTTTCAGCCTCAATTTTTTAATACATTAGCAGTTGCATGGTCCAAAGAAAATACATACACAGTGAATTACTTCAATAGTAATATATATCTTAGTGATAGTTAGCATACCTTACCATAAAGTAACATCTAAACTAATTACTTTATCAGCACCTAAAAGCTGTTTATTATATGTTCACCCCATTTTCAACTAGCTGTGCAAAAATAGTTAAGTCATTAAGTGTAATAAAATCACTATGTATTACATTTAATTTTTATTCAGTATCCATTTCCATTTTTATATTATACATTCTGGTCTAGGTTTAGGTGTTATGAAGTATGGGAATCTAGATAAAGTGTTCTCACTCCTCAGTGAATATACAATTTTCAGCAATAACTCAAGTCTCTCTGAATAAAAACAATTGATGTTCAAGTTTTATTAAGGCCACTATATTTTTGATATTTCATGAGTTTCATTTTCTTGCCATATACAGAAGGCATAATCTCACAGCAGATATCTTGGTCCTCTGGTTCTTCCAATGTTTACACCTCTTTTTTCATGATGGTCCCTGAGCCTTAAGTATAGGGGATGAGTTATATACAGCAGCTCAGGATGGGATCTTCATGTTTAAATGTTCACTGCATTTGGACCAATGGTTACTTTCCATACTGGGCTTTATTTGTGGGAAATCAAAGCTTTATTGATGAGAAGATAAGAGCTATGTCACCATTATAAGAGTAAGTATTTATATTACTATCCTAGGAAAGTGACAGTAGTTATCTACTAGAGTCCACAGCCTCACCATTCACAAGTGGGTCATGGATTTACAGTCCCAGGAATAAATTACTTACTATTGACAATACCAGATGGTATACCACCATGGACGGGGGAAATCTCTCAAGTCCTCAAACCAAGTTGAAGAGTTTTAAGCAATTAATGGATGTTGAGAGAGGAGGATCAGTCAACTCCTTGAATGAACTATATTGGTTATCCAATAAAAAGTCCTCAGCCCTAAATACTCATAAAGCATAAAAACACCCATAGACAAAATAAAATGGACTCAGAACATTGTGTTTATATAACTATATGTATGAATATATAACAATAAAATACATAGAGACAATACATCAAAGGAGGAAGGCTTGGGGGTATAGAAAAGGGTAACAGAGGGGAGATCATGATATAATAACAAGAGACTGAAGATGATCAAATATATACATGTATAACATTTTATAATGAAACCTAATTTTTTATAATTAGTAAATTATAATTAATTGAAAAATCTGACTTCAATCAAACAATGTTATATTACACCATTAACTAACATGCTCTTAAGTTGTCTTGGGTGGTTACTTGTGCCTTGACGTGATTGGAATACTAGGAGACAAGGCACACCTGTGAAGCATGTTTTAGATTAGATTAGCCTGACTGTGCCTGTGGGAAATTATCTTGATTGGGTTAATAGAGGTGATGATAGCAAAGGAGGGTGGCAGCATTTCCTGGGGTGGGACCTACACTGTATGAAAAACCAGAAAATTGGTTGAGCTTGAACCATAATCACATTCCACTTCTTGGCTGCATATTTAATTGATCTGTTGTCTCGAACTCCTAATTCTGGTATTTCCCTTAAAAAAAAAAAAAAAAAAAAACCCTCTAGTCAGGAAATTGGACTTTTCTAGAGTGAATGTGCCACACTGAGTTGACCCTTGGGACTTCTTGCCCTTCTGGGGGAAAGGATGGGAGAATGGGAAGGTGGGGAGGCTGAAGGCAGAATGGGGGGAATTGGGAAGAGGGAAGAGAGGGGGAGCAGGTGGACACATGGAGAAAATGACATTTTTTTAATAAAAATTATAAAATGAAGAAAAAGTGAACCCTCAAACTTGGGGCCCAAACAAATACTGATTCCCTTAAATTAATTTTATCAGAGTATTTTATCATGTAACAGGAAAAGCAATCAAGAGAGGTGGTGAGCACTGACAGTATGGAGAATAATTGCTACAGAGGGTGGGTAGGAAGAGGTCAGGACCTTTTATTAATTTTTAAAATTAATAAAACATTTTACAAATATTATTAATTTCTAGATCTGACATTCACAATGAGGATTGTATTTGCATGCATGGCCAAGTATGTATATCGTGTATTTGTATATTGTGTACATATTTATAATATATATATATATACATATATATATAGTATGTATATAATCTGTGTGTGTATCACACACATTTCGGCATATAAGCATGCTGGTATGGAAGTCATGGGATTTTAAGTCTAGTACAAGTACTGCAATTAACCATGTAACTATGAACAAGACGTTATATTGCTCTTGGTCTATTATTATGTCTGTAAGATGAACACACTAAACTAAAATATTCTTGAGTTTTTTCCACCATTTCATTATAGTATTATAATCATAATTATATGATTCTATATTGTAAAAAGCAAAGAAAGAAAATTGCAAAAGTTCAATACATTTGTTAGCTATACCATGCACCACGAATCATTTTTCTACAGCACAAATGTACTTTTATTTTTCTACTTTCTGGCAAGAAGAAAAAAATTACACTTCCTAAAATATTTCCTAAATGTTCCTTAGGTTCCAATGACATCATTATAAATGAACTTCTAGTGACAGTTTTGTCACCTATTAATAGCTTACAATTTCAGACAGGTGGAATTCTGGGATTTATGCTAATAGAAGTTAGGATTTTCTTTTATACTTTTTTGGTAGGCTTCCAATGCACTAACTTAATAGCTATGGTATGCTGGGAGAAAACAAGGAGACACTCACATATATTATAAGGGAGATAATGAATTATTATTTCAAAAGGATGCTTACTGCACTCATTTGCATATAATGTTTAATTTTTCCAAATGTTTTATTTCAATACATGAAAAAGTAATCAAGTCCTATCAACTTATGCTAATGAATTTCTATTGAAAATATATTGTTGTCTTTATTATCAGATTTATTATAAAAAATTTGAAATTATCAATGATTAATGATTCTTTTAATAAAAATAATATAGAAAATATCCATATTTTTGAATTAAATAATCTAGTAAAAATTCCATATTTAGTAAACAGGCCTTCCTTCCGAGACTCAGAAACAGGTAGAATAATTTATTCAGTCACACAGCTAAATATTGAGGCATGACAGCAAAGGACCCAGGCCTTCTTCCAAACAGATTAGTGTATTTGTACTCAGATCCATTGCTGGGGGGGGGGGGAATCCATAGAATTTTTGTTTCTAAGTTAATATAACAACACAGTTTTATTGCCTTTTGAACATGCTGTGGGCCACTTGGAACTTGAGAACTCACTATGGGAGAAGAGAGTCTCCCATATTAATGAAGTATTTTCATTTAACTACCACCTTCATGATGTCTGTTCTTCATAGAATAGACCATTTCTTTCCTAATGTCCCTTAAATCAACTATCATAGGTTAAATAAATGCTTTTGAGAAGAGCTTTAAACTATACAGTCACTGGGAAGCCAAAAGTCCATGCTTTACTGAGAAGACAGTGGGAACATAATAAAACTACAAGTCTTAATGAAAATCTAATAAGAAGCTTTAACTTCTGAGAGGCTTGTCTTAATGGAAATATGTCATATTTTTTAAAGAACGAGTGAGGAAACAAGGACGTTAGCATGCGTTAGAAGTAGTAAAGACATTAGCACCCAACTAATATTTTTTCCTTAACCTTTAAACATATTTTGAAAGCAAATGTCTCTTTTGCTCAGTGTATTCACAGAACTATCCCATCACCTATTATCTTCTGGACCATCCAAGACAAGCATCTTACACTTTGGAAAAAACTAAGCTAGACAAATCATTTCTTTTACTTGGGTTGACATCTGTCTGACCAAAGAACCATATAGCAGAGAGCTGAAGAAAATTTCAGCAATCATCTAGAAAACATAATATAATGGTGAGATTCCAGAATCTAAAGACAAGTCTTCTTTGTACCTTGACATTTAACTATAAAAGAAATGAATTATCAATTATGATTCTCAGTTTTCTTATCTATAAAAAATGGCATAAATGCAAGACCTTACTCAAAAGGAAGTTGTAACTTTTTAAAAGAAAACATGTAATATAAATTAGAAGTATCCAATGAATAGATTTCAAATGTCAAGTTTTGAATTCATAATACAATAACTTTTTGCAATATTTTATACAATTAAATCTTTTTATATTGGGATATAAACAACATAGCCATGCTGATTATCAGAAGGACAGAAATTAAGCCTGTGTTATATCAGTTTTGTTCCCCCTCTATAACTATGATTTAGACATGCAATGATAATGATTAAGGAAAAAGGATGTTTCAGAGGAATAGGATGTTGCAAGTAAAATTCTCACAGTCAAAATCTATAGAAATGGTAGTAAGTTATTTAGTTTAATTATTGTACCAGTCCAATACTGCTGTTCACATGGTATGTAAGAAATCACCCCAGACTCAGTGTTTCACACAAGCTTTGACTTTACTAAAGCATATAACAAGTTCCAAAGTGGGAAGTAATCTATCTTGTATCCCCAAGCAAAAAAGGCAAAAAAAATTAGTTGATGAAAGCTGTTCTTATATTTTATCAACATTTTGGTTAAAATTTTCTGAAGGGGGAATTTGAAGGATTCCTAAGAAGGCAGATTTGAATCTGATTATTGAAACCACAAATGTCAGCCTGTGAATAGAGATAAGTGAAGTCACAGATTATGAAGCTTGAATCTCAACTCTTTTTTTGTAGCTTCTCTGTTCACCAATTTACAGTGCCAAGCTAGTGATCAGAAAGTGTCAACTAATCCTGACTCCACCAACACTATCATTATCACCAATATCTTTATCAGGAATGTTAAACATGAGGAAGATAAAAGGATATAGCATATATTTTGGGAACAAACAATAGTTAAGATATTCTAAAAACTCCATGACTATCTGCATATCCAATTGGATAAAGCTGTGTGAAGGGAGAATGGAGCAAAGAAGGAATATATTTTTATTGCATACGGTGATTGAAAGTCTTTCAATATTGCACCATGAGTATCTATTGAATAATAAAATGATTGGTTAAAGGTGATTTTCAGAACTACAAACATTAAAAAAGAAAGCAATAGCCTAGGATAAAATAAAAAGTGTGCTTAATATGTTATGGTTTAAATATGAAATGTCCTCCATATGCTCATGTGTCTGCAACTTTTGTCCTGAACTGATGGTACTGTTCTAGAATTGTAGGAAATTCAGGAAGTAGAATATTGCTTAGGATGTAAGTCAGTAGACATGATTCTGAAGATTTGTCAGCCTCAACCATTTCCCTCACTGTAGAATAAACATGATCAGACACTGCACGTACTGGTTGAAATGCACTGGTTGCTATGTCTCCACAGTGATGATGGGCCATATCCATTGAAACCATGAATTAAATAAATCTTTCCATTTTAATGTTGTTTTTCTTTAGGTACTTTGTCAAGACAAAACTAACCAATATAGTCTGTTTATTTTCCATAGTTTAGTAGCAAGAACGGGACAAGGAAATGTTTCACTCTATTGCTTAGAAGGGAAGATATGAGACATCAGTTTTACTTACTATCGTAGATTCTGCTTCTAGATATGTGATTGGGTTTTGAAAGCACAATAGCCATGATAGATTTTTCCCATACACCTCCTTTTTCACTACATTGATGGGTTTTCCTTTGACAGTGAATAAAGGATAGGAAGGTTAAATAAAGGATAGGCTCTCAAGATTAGTTTAGGAGGCTAATCATGTCTTTCTTGATTTCATGTGCCCAGCAATATCCATCAAAAGAATACTGCTGGATGACTGGGGAGATGGCTCAGAGGTTAAAAGCACTGGCTCCTCATCAAGAGGTCCTGAGTTCAATTCCCAACAACAACATGGTGGTTCACAACCATCCATATTGAGATCTGGTACTCTCTTTTGGTGAGCAGGTAGAACACCATATACATAATAATTTTTTTTTAAAAAAAGAATACTGATGGGTAAATTATTTACTTAGGAAGGACAAGAAATTTATGCAGTTAATGTCATTGTGCTTGCAACTTGAAGACACCTAATATGGACCTGCTGAGTATCTCAGAGATGCATAACTATTAATCACTTGCTGATATGTGTGGTTGCTCATATTTGTACAGTAAAACATCATTGGTACATCAAAATCCGAAAAATATTAAATGATAAAACCCACTATTCAAACTGAACCACCTGGGAGCTAAACATTTTACCTCCATTTTCCTTTTTAATTCTTACACAATTCTATAACAGTTATTATGACATTATTTTGTTTAGAGAGGAAATAAAGACTCAAAGAAGAAAACTTTATAAGTTCATAAGAATGGTAAAAGATAAACCTGAAAAATTTAAGCTATTTTGATGTCACTCTCCTTTGCATATAAGAATGCTGGAGACACCTCTTTTCCTGTGAGATTCTATTGGCCTAACTCAAAGTGGTGGCCAGTAGGATAGAAAGCCTTAGGACAAGTCAAAAATGGAATGGTCAGAGGATTGTCAGAAGACAGCGTTTTCACATTCATCTCCAGGGAGCTTTTCTCAGAAGAGGAAACATTACCTTCTAGAGAAATGGACCTTGAGCAGAGTGCAAATTTTTGGGCTCAGCTAATAAATCCTGGGTCAGACAATAGCCTGAGGTATCAAGTTACTTTAGGCCTAATTTTGCTGTCTCCGGATAAAAAATTGCACTCTGCACTGCAGGCTAAGAGCTCGGAACCATTTGTTACTTTAAAGTATGAAGTTTCTTGTGTCACCCTTTGTTTCCAAAGTGCTGGTAGTAAGCTTCTTCTGGAGAAGAAAGAGATACTGTCTCTGTCTCTGTCTCTTCTTTCAGATGCACTCTCTACTATTCCCTCCAACTCCCCCTTAGTTGCTGGTCTATGAATTTCTAAGAGACAATTTTCAATTTTTAAATAACCACAAATAGTGGGGAAAGGCAGCATATCTTCTCTTCCAGTACTTCACAGTATAAGAGCTACACTTTCAGCCTTGAATTTTTATTGGCACATACATACACACACACATACATACACACACATACACACACTTCCTTTAACTCATATAATAAGAAAGATATCCCTTTCAAATCTGTGCTAATTCTGATTACAATAAGAAAGGGAAATAATTGTGTCATTGTTGCATTTTTAGCCTATCACTTATAAATATTTGTTTTACCCTTTTCAACTCCCTCTTTCCCTGCCCCAGTCTCCCTCTCCCCTTTTCCCTCTCTCTCTTTTGCTCTTCCTCTTCTACACCTCTACAGAAATATCTTATATCTAGAGATACAGTTTGTGTGTGTGTGTGTGTGTGTGTGTGTGTGTGTGCGTGTGTGTGTGTGTGTGTGTGTGTGTGTATTATGCTAGAGATATAGCTAGGGAGAAGTATTACCTATGAACATTCTGGAATTGATGAGTTAATTCCAGAAAATATTACCTGTTCCTTATACTTAAATTTCATAAGTGAAACAGAACTTCTGAAAACACAAAGGCATGGGACTTGGGGCTTCACTCTAAATGAGGCAAACCTAAATTTGAAATCCTAACCTTGAAAAACAAGTCTAAGACTTGTTCCTGAGGATAGGTCACATGATGAACCTGAGAATTAGTTGCCATCATGAGGTAGTCACCTTCTGAGATAAGCTTTTTATCTCCTAGGTATCCTCATAAAATAATAAAAAATTTCCTGCTAACTCATTTTATTATGCTATCTATACTTTGTTTGGTATGTCATTGATCAGGAAACGGCCTGGAACATGATCTCTGAAAAGGCATGTCTGCTTCCATAACCCTCTGATTTCTCACTAGAGAGTCTGAGATTCACATAGAGAACAGATTTACCCAAGGCTATGATGTCTACATAGAAACTAAATTTAAATGTTTACATCCCAAAGCAGCTGACTTGTTGACTTTCTTTCTTACAGAAGCAAATATCATTAATAAGGGTTTACCCTTATTAATGCATGTTTACCAAGCTCTCTCTCTACAAAAATCTCTCCGTGTCCTCTCTCATAGGGCTTACCTACCAAAAAATTAAAAAAAAAAAGGAAAAGGAAATGCCAGCTCTTGTTTCTCACTCCTCAGATAAGAAGACCCAGGCTCCTAAAGAGATGAAATACTCTGAAGCTTAATGAGTGATAATGCACCATAGAGGAGTCAGTCCTTTCATTTTTAAGGGAGGCTTCACAGAACTTATAACTTTTAATTTGCATTGGTGATTCTGAACCTGTGGATTATGACCTCTTTGGAGGTCAAACAACCCTTTCATAGAGATTGCATATCAGATATGCTGTATATTAGATATTTACATTATGATTCATAACAGTGATAAATTACAGTTAGTAAGTAACAATGAAATAATTTTATGGTTGGATGGTTCATCACAGCATGAGGAACTATACTAAAGAGTTGCAACATTAGGAGGGTTAGGAATCACTGCTGTAGATGTTGTATTTATTGCATATGGATTACATTTTTTTAGCTTTTTTACTTTGATTTTATTATTTTTTAATAAAAATGTCTGTTTTTACCCATGTATCCCCCTGCTACCCTTCCATTCCCTCCTCTCAATCCTTCCCAGTCAGCCTTTAGCCTCCCCACTTCCCCATCCTCCCATCATCTTCTCAAAAATGGGTCAGCTCAGCATGGCACAACCTCTCCAGGCAACCTATTAGCAGAATGACTGCTACATAGTAATATACACAAGATTTCAGTGTCTTTTCTCATAGACAACACATTTCAATAAAAATCACACAATAAATCATTGCTTATAATAAATAATAACAAAATAATTACACAAGATCAAAGTGTATTTTATGTGGAGTATGTGTGTGTGTTATAGGAACATGGCAAGTCCTACTCTAATAAGTCAGCAAAGAATTATGTCTTTTCCTGTGTTACACAAGTAAAAGCTGAATATTTCTAGAAGGGCCAAAGAGATAATAAGGGGATATACTCGAGATAGGAAGACATAAGTTATGTGGATATACTTGAAAATGAATAATATGTTAAAGAATAAAAAACACATGAAACACATGCTCCATTTATTTATAGAAGTTTAGATACAAGTAAAAGAAGATAAATTTATGGATCTATAAAGGGAATTATGATATCAATTAATTGATATTAATATTGCTGTAGCTCCTATGAGACTTTAGGCAAATGGTTTATCTTCACTGTTAATAATACAACCTGCAGGAAGTTAGCGGAACATACTTTTATAGTTTGTTTGTTTATTTGTTTTTATTTTCAAAGTTTTTCCCATACCCACCATTGATCTCTCTTTCTCTACTTTTCCTAGCCTTCTGCCAGCCTTTCCCCTCAGCCCCATTTCATTCCCAAGAGAGGGCAAGGAATCCCAAGGTGAGTCAGTTCAGTCTGGCATATCCAGGTGAGGTAGTACTGAGTTCTTCCTCCAAGTATCAAGACTGAGAAAGGTGCTTCCCCACTAGGCATGGGCTCCAAGAAGTTATTTCATGTACCCAGGCGAGACTCTGGTCCAATTACAAGAGGCTCTAGGAACTGTCCTTGCTTTTTGACTGTCATCTACATTCAGAGGCTCCATATCCATTCCATGAAGGTTCATCTGTTGTCATGCCATTTCAGTCTGCAAGCTCCCATCAGCCACAGACAGCCTACTCCATGGGTTTTCCCATCATGATCCTGATCCCTATGCTCATGAAATCTTTCTCCCTCTCTTCAGCTGGACCAGTAGCTCAACCCAGTGTTTATTTATGGATCTCTACATCTGACCTCCATACTCTCTTGTATGAGTAATGGCAACTGGGGTGGTCATTCATCTAGTAATAGGGTTTAGGTTCCCTCTCCACTTAAGAGTCCTACCTGGGCTCATCCTATGGGTTCTTGGGTGTGAAGCATACTTGTTAATTGCTAAGAAAAACCAAAAACACAGGGATGTGTTGACAGTAGAGCACAGAGTTAGACCATAATGAAGGTGCTGAGAAGAAATGGGAATGCAGGACATATTAAAGGAGAATGGTCATTGGAAAGAAGAACTTATTTTGATGTACTGAAGGAAATATGATATTAATGAAAGGATACCCATTATCACTCTTACCAAAGCCAAGGCTATATTGCTGGATAAATCATAGATCCTGGAAGAGACCTTAATTCTATTATTGTGTTAAACGGACACAGTATAAAAATGACTCCTAATGACTTATTTCTAGACCCAAAGATTAATGTATCTTTTAACTCTCATTAGAAAAGTAGATGATAATTAACAGAGACCCTCAACCAGTCTAAGTGTAGCAAGTAACAGACTATGGGATACTCAGCTTTACATGGGACGTTTACATAACGTCCTTCCCCTAAGTGTCAGGGATCATTGTTAAAGAGGGAATAGAAAGATTATAAGAACTAGAGTGGTGGATAAATTCAAGAAAACTGCCTATAGGGTTTTTCTAGAGTTGAGTTTCCTTGAGATTTGCCCCATTCTATGTTAGCATGCTTACTGGCATTGTCCTTGTTCAGGTCATACATAGACAAATATTGATGAGATGCCATGTGGGTAGCTTCTGGCATTTCTAGAAGATACTTCATAAGAAACTGCCTGATCTTTTGTCTAATACAATTTTTCATACCCTCTTCTGCAATGTTTCCTGAGACTTAGGCATGGAAAATATTTGTTAATGTGTCCACTGTGGCTGGGCTCTTCAACTTTGCATTTTCATTGGTTGTGGTTTTCTGTAGTCATATCTTTCTTCTGTTGAAAAAAAGTTTCCCTGATAAGGACTACAGCAATCGATGGGTACAAAGACAAATTAATATACGGGATACAGTTAGAGATTACATAGGTTTAGTAAAGTAGTGGTTGTAGGTTCTCCTCCGAGATCTATAACTATACTACCAAAGAATTAAAAACCTATAATACATATAACCATGTTTAGAAATATACACATAAAGCTTAAATGAGATTCTCTTAGGTGGTCTGATAATGTTACATCTAAACACTAACAATGAAAACAACAAAATGATAATATCAATAAATAAATACCAAACCAGGCATGAGAAACCCCCCTTTGTATTACTGGCCAGGGCTCTTAAAGAGACTCCCAAAGTATTATAGGTCATTGTTATTACTCTTGATTATCTACTAACAGTGGATGTTGAGCCCTTATTGCTAAGAACATAAATCACTTCAAACACAGGATCCATAGACTTCTGCGCTGTAAACAAACTGAATGCCTCCCCCCAATAATTAGCTTTTATGGTATCATATGGTACCACAGAAGTTTCTGAAGGAAGGAAGCAACCAATAGTCCTTACCCTACACCATGGCTATGAATCACCTTATGTTGTATGATAACCTTATGAGTGTAGTAGTGGCATACATACCTTTAAGAGTAACCAATAGCTCTCTATTGGACTTATACCCACTCATGAAAAGGACAATCATATCAGGAAGTATAAATCTAACCAAATGTTTGGGGGAAGTGAAGTCTGTATAGTGGTGTTATCTCTGGTAAGATGACCATATTCCAGAGCAAGTCCTACCTTTAAGGATAGTTGAGTAGTTGTACCATAGAAATTGTAGTTAATGGAAATGAAAAAAATTAAAGTTTAATAGAAATTTGAGAGTATAGCGCTGAAGTAGTATATTCAAAACGTATGAAATTCTCAAAGAATTAATAAATATATATATAATATTTTATATAAAGAGAATATATATAGAATATATATATTATATATATATATAGAGAGAGAGAGAGAGATAGAAAGAGAGAAAGAGAGAGAGAGAATGAGAACAGAGAGTATCCAGTCTAAAGGCTAACCGTGATTTAAAACTAAATGTGTATAAGGGATCAAGAAACCTGTGGTAGAATTGAAAAGCCTCTAAATGAATTTTCACAAGATAAATAAATTCTATTAAAGATGTTGGTCCTCCCTGTCTTTGGATGGGAGAGTCTTGCAAGACACTAAAGGCTCAGGATACAGTACCTAGTACTGTTGATGTAAGTGAACAGACTCAGCTGGATGGGCCATCAGAATGGGGCTGCATAAGTAAGACACAGCAGTGTTCAGGTGATTAATCTCTTGTCTCCATTACTCTAAATGAGCTAAACAAATCCCTCACTGGGCCTGTCACACTGCTGTTCTGCATGTAAATTGTTTCTAATGATCAAGGGCATAGGGCCAGTCCCCTGGCTGGTAAAGCCATTCATTTCACAAGACTGTGTCTTGGTCACAAATTTCTGAAAGAGCATTCATTGACAGAGGAGCTGTTAGGAAATGCTGGCCATTCTAAATTGTGTTGAGGAATGGGAGATATCTGTAATGTGTGGCTAGTATCATGGTGATCCAGGTCTGTAGATTTGAGTGTAGGTACATCACCATAGAAATCCACTTCTCAAATTCTCTACATTTTATTCATGCAAAAGTTACTAGGTCTGGACTATATTAGTATTTCCAAATATTCACTGAAACACTTATGATTTGCTGTATACTAAATAAGTTTTTCTGTAATATAAACTTGTAAGTTTTAATTTTGATTTCTTAAATGACGAATATCAGCTTCATGTTGAACACTTTTATAATTGATATGAAGAATAAACCTAGTTGTTAGGATTCATTGAATTTACTGTTGGATAAAAGAAAACATGGTAGCAATTTGTAGGGATGGGAATTTAAACCATATTCTAGATATGAACACCTGTACCTCTATTCAACATCAACACTCCTAATGTTGATGAAAGAGACTTTGTAGTTTTGATGGTTGTTTCTATTTAGGGCATCAACATTCCATAAGTAAAAAAGCAGGCTTGTGTGAATAGTAGGAATGTGGCAGGATCACCTTACTTTTGTAGAACAAAATTTTAATTTTTGTGGATTTACATATGTGTGTGTGTGTGTGTGTGTGTGTGTGTGTGTGTGTGTGTGTGTGTGTTCACCAAGTATATTCTTGATGTCCACAGAGGTGAGAAGAATGGGTTGAATGCCCTGGGGCTGGACTTACTCATAATTGTCAGTCAACAAGTGAGTGCTGGAAATTAAACTGGATCCTATTCAAAATTAAGTGCCTTTAACCTCTAAGCCAACTGTCCAGCCCAAATATTAACATATTTAATAGTATGAGTTCATCAAAGAAAAATTTCACCCTGAATATTTCATGCCAATCTAAAAGTTAATAAATTATCTTTATCTACATCAGAGATTGATAATTGGAAGAAAGGTAATTACAATAACTATCATTTTATAAGAAAAATATTATAAAATCCTAAATCATATATCTTAAAACTTATTTTAAATTATTATGTTTACATATATGTGAAAAGCACTAACTAAAATTGGTAGATTATTAAAGAAAAAGGCATGGAGTCAGGAGGGAAATGTTGGGAGCAGAGGAGAAAAGTTACTGGATGAGGTGGGGGTTAGATATTATCATATTTCATTTATACACATATAAAATTCTAAAAAGACAAAGAGAATTTTCAAATGAGTAAATAAAGTGGTCACCTGTCTTCTAAGGGCCTCCAGGCAGTACAGATTTTTAAAGACACTCCAGTGAAATATTTAGTTCAACATACTTGCTTTGTCTCTTATCCAACTTGGGGTCACTTCAGTGCTGTTAATATGTTAATTTCTCCTCTGAGTGTCTGATTAAACAATAGTAGTCTAAAGCTGAATTTGTTAAGCAAATTTTCTTAGAACTTCTTGGGCAAGTTGCAAAACTCTTCAAACTATTACTGGACTATAACTAGAAGGGACCTATGGGAACTAGGGAGAGAGAGCGAAATAAAACAGAATCAGGTTGGAGAAGCTGATTTCCAGGATGTTTATTGGATACCTGCTCTGATCTGAGTTGGGTATCATTTTTCTCCTTCACTTCTGCTGGATGTGAAGTAAGTAAGATTGAAAAGAGAGGAGGTTCAGACCATTTACCTAATTTTATTGTGTTTGTTTTAATTTTATTTGTACTGGTTGATTGGATTGTTTATTTTCGGTCCTGGCAGCAGATCTTGCTGAGATAAATGTGCCCCCTTCCACCCACACCACTCAAAATGGTTTCTGGACTCATTTGGGATACTTTGCCTCCAGGGACACAATACTCAACCTTCTCAAAGTAGCCACTGGCTCATCAAGATGATTTTCATAGAAAATTCTGGAAGGTTCTCTCCAACATTTTGAAGAGAACTAAGTACAACAAACAGTGTCCTCATGAAGAAAACCATAGAGTTACACAATCTGACTCTAAGGAACACTCTCAGCAATTAGCTTTTGGGGGGTTTAAATGTGTCCGATTTCTAAGGTATAAAATTGGAGACACTGCTGTATTGTAACTGAGGGTATAAAACAAGGAGTATAATACAACACCATGTAATAGTTCACCCACACTAGGCTGATGGAAAATATGACAACCAAGCAGACTGAAATCTCTCATGACAATGAACACATGAATTATACATATTTCTGCATGATTTACACATGGCTTCCACTCTGAGTCTTCACACATATACACACGCACATTTATACACATCTAAGAATTATGGCAAATAACTTTTAAGATACAAAAATCCAAAAATTTTTCACAAAGTAATTGAGTAAAAATGGAAGATGTGGAATGCTCTTACAAGCAAAAAAAGTAGTAGAAGCCTAAGGAAATGTTATATGAACAAATATTTCATGGATTGTAGAGAATCTTACTTGGTGATATAAAGAATAGTAAGATTTAATAACAATGAATTATAATTATTAATTTAATAATTACTACAATTCTTTACAGAATTATAGACATTGCACTATACTGGGGCCACAACAATTAATAAGAAACAATCTCTATTCTCATAAAACATACAATTAACTGTTTACGTGTGAGCAGATAAGAGCATATACTGGGAAAGTGCAAAAGACACCACTCAAATAAATGAGACTGTTAACTAGTGGCATATTGGTGAGTACACAGGTTTCAGTACTATAATATCAACCTAAAATAACATTATCTTACACAATATAATTATTTTTGTCTTATAACAGCTTAGACAAGAGGAGTTCTGTGTGCCAGGGAAACCAGTTTTTCTTTTCTCCTTGCTCTGTCACCAAGATGCCATTTTTTCTGTCTTCTTAGTTAATGATATAATCATCCTTCCTAGCTCCTAGCCAGCACAAAGGACAGAGCACACCTTTGTTAAGAGTGAGGCTCAAAGAGAAAAAAAAAGAAAAGAAAAGAAGAGAAAAGAAAAAAAAAGAAAAATTTTGTTCATATTTCATCTGTCAGAGTTTGTCTCAGAGTTATATCATCTGCCAGAGATCCGTAAAATATATTTTTTCACCTTGTGTAGTCATTTTTAGGCAACAAAATGTTTGGTTCCTATAAAAGAAAGGAATATCAGATACTAAGGAATAACTAATGATCATTTTTATAGATAATAAATACCATAAAACATGCATCAATCATAGTGGGCTAAATTTGCTGCAGTAACAAACAATTTAGAATCTTAAACCTCTCCAGTTCTCATGTAGCTTTAAGTGCATGATGGATCAGAACAAGGTAAGCCTTTCTAATAATAATCACCTAGAAGCCCATCATCCTGTACTGCTAGTTACTGCACCAGTGGGACTTTGATGTCTGGGACATCTTCTTACATTGGCAATTAAATATTCAATAGGATTAATATAATTCTGGCTCAAAAGTTTGAATAGGTAGACACAAAATCCTACCTATGTATAAGGAATCAAAAGTTTAACCTAGTCCACATAAGAAAAACAAATGAAAACACACTTTCTCCTGGAATCTAAGACTATGCTGTAGATTCATGCAACTCCCTCAATGACTTCATTTCTTACCTCTCTCTTGTTCATTCCTTTTTTAATCAGGTTAAGCTTTACATTCACTCCCAAATGGTTTGTCTCAATGATGTTCTGACTGTCCCTGATATTACATCTCTTTTGCTGTCTTAAGTTAGACCTAATATTGATCTACAGTACTAAACTCTTTCAAATTCCATCATCCTTTTCTTCAGATGGCATCGCTTGTGGAAATGAACACCTCAGATGTTTTTCCTTTGATATCTTGTATTCACAGTACTTGCAATGGTCCTGTACATTTCAGTGATGTTTCTTTGTTCTCTCCTGCTCATGGGATAGTCTCTATAAACACATATTCTATCTATCCACTGCACTACTGTAACCCTTGGATTATATTCAGAGTAGTACACAACACATATACATTGTTCATTAATTATTCAAGGAGTAATGAGTGATTAGAGTCAAGTTGCAGAATCTAGTATTTAAAGCAAAACTTCACGACAAAGGCATAATGATCAGCCCAGGCACTGGTAAAAATGAGAACTGGAAATAGGCCAAAGTAAAGTAATGAGACATCACTTAGAGAGTGGCTTGAAGCTCCTTCATAGGTTTAACAATATTCTCATTTAACAATGTGCACAACCAAGCTCTGAGATAGACCCTTTGTCCTAGAAATTAAAGATGTATGAGTATAAGAGAGGAGGCTAACTATTTTGTTATGGTTATCCTTCCTTGATGCAATTCATTTACATTTGTAACTGGATTGAGGTAATGAGGTATCAGCATTTACATCTACTCCCAAAGTACCTTCTGTCTAATCCTAAATGGCTTTTATTTCTTCTTTTAGGGCATAGTGGTAAGTGTGACTGCAATAATAAACATAGGAGAAATAAGGAGCCAGTGTAACTGGCAAGGTCCTTCCCTGTGTCATCTTGCCTGTGGTTTGCTAGGAGTTTGTAAGCTGGTTTACCACTTCTAAGGCAGGGCCAGTTATCTTCAGATCACAACAACAAGAATCCTGACCACATACCTTGACAAGTATCATGGCTCATTAGAATGATTACACACTCCAGAAGCTTCACCCATTGAAAGCTCTCGTCTGTGAAATGACTGGAGTCATTCTCAGTTTAAAAAAGATTCCACTCTCATGATTCTGTCTGTCAGTCCTGCCCCACACAATTCACGTGAAAATCTACTTCCGTTGGAAAACTTGCAAGTGTTTCATCTGTCTCCAATAATAAAGAATTTGAGGAGCCCATTGTCGTGATCTGGTCTTTTCCATACTGGGTATATGTGTCTTACCCAAGTGGAACTGTGAACATCTCTGGCTTGTATTCCTTATCTGTCAGATGAGATCAATGGTGCCTGCCTCACTTCCCAGAGTTGTGAGGATTAATGTGGATATTTTTTTCATGTTGAATATACATAATCCCAAATAGAAAATTTAAAGCTCCAAAGTCTGCAAAATTTAAAATGTTAATATTGTGATACCAATGGAAAATTCCATGTTTGAATTCATATAGCAGGTCAAAATGTAGGCTCACTAGAAATATTATATAAAATTGATTTTAGCCTTCGTGTACATAGAATATTGAAGCACAAATAAATCCTGTATTTAAAATGTTCCAGGAGTGTGTTACTACATGCTCTCAGAGGTTTTAAAAATAAACAAATATCCAATAATCAAATATTTAGAAACACTAACACTACTATACATAAGAATTTTAAATAAGGGGTATTTTATTTATATATTTTATTGGTGATCAATTTTAGCTATATTATATAACATGGTATATATAAAATTATATAATATGTTATCTTAAGATCTTAACATTTATATCTATTACTTATAAATAATTATATGCTTAAATTCATTGATAAAGCAATTTGTACTATTTTTTTTAAAAATATATCATTTTCTCTAAACTGAACATTTCTACTTCAAATTATGCTTCTTTGTAGCCTTCACACAAGCCTTCACTCTAGTGTCAGTAGTGGGTAGAAAAAGATTATCACATTAACATGTGACTATTAGACATGTATCTGTTCCAGTTAGTACTTTAATAAAGGATTTAATTTTTTTTCAAAGACTGAAGTTAGCAGCAAATGCTTAGAAATAGTGCTTATAGTTGTAAATTTAAAGAGAAAAAATAGCTACCTATATTCCATTTTTGTTTTTCAAAAATACTTACATTTTCATAAAACGATCACCCTAAAGAATTTACCTTCCATATTTTTTTTACTATTTTCAGAGTATAGGTTTCTTATTCTTTATGTTCTTATCACAAGCCAGACATGAAACACTTTGCAAAGCCAAACTCAAAGAAAAGAGGACAAGCTTGGGTATTATTAGATTATTATAATAAGATGCCTATTTGCACAACAGAATTCTTTTTGATTTGCTGGAATCTATTGTCTTGGCTTATTTTTCAGAAATCCAACCTCAGCCCCCACAAAAGTTGGCAGTATAGCTCAGTGAAAAAGATGCTGGCCTTGAAACCTGGCTCTTACTCTTACTGGGATTTATCAGAGTAACTGACCCTCCCTTTTATGCTGTTTCCTTTAGCTATGCTTTAGTCTCTTACTCTATAGCAAGTAGGGTCAGAGAAGTAATGACCAAATGTCTTGCAGCACCATAATTCAATACATTCTCCATTGATTTCATTTCAATTAATCTTGATTCAATCCAGTTTGCTATATTTCAATTCAATTATTTCCATTTAGTTTAGTAATTCCATTTCATTCAGCTCAAGTCAATTCAAATAAACCAAATTCCATTGACTTCAATCACATCTATGCTTTTCTTGGTGTCCTGAACAATTTGTTGGGCTTCATAATTTGGGATTGTGATGGGGGGGGGGGATGTAGGTGGAAACTTCTCCAAAGTCCCTACCTGGAAGAGAATAAAGTCTCTTGGATTTCCTGGGCATTTGGAAAAGCCATGAGGTATTTGAAAGACCATGGGAACTAAAATAAAATATGACCTCAGAGAATAAGAACACGCAATAGGCACTGAATAAATACCTGGTAAATGGATGCATTTAAACATTTATTGAATGATGTAAATAATGGGTAAGTGAATAAATTAAAAAGGACTAATGCCAAGAGGTAATTATGTCAACTCCAAGAAGGTTTTCTCTATGCCAAATCATATCATATTCTGATTCTTCTAAAAGAGTTGAAGGTGCCAGACAAAGCAGCAAGTGCTAAATTCCAAGTTTGGGATCCTATGGGTCTTCCCTTTCATGCTTGCTTTCTGGCTAGGCTCTCCTCAGATTTTCCTCTAAGGAGAAGAGCTGGGTGAACAATGCCTTCTGATTGGCTCTGGCAGCTTCCCCAAGGGCAGAGCAGCAGGTGAGCAGGTGGAGTTCTGATTGCAAGTCCTATGATGAGTTGAGAGGGATTGATTAGTTTGAGCCTCTTATGTTTGAGTGGCTCCAAAATTCCTCAAGTGAGCACTTCCCTCCCCTTGGCTCCTGTCCCTGGAGCTCTGTGTTCTGCTTCCCACAGTATCAGGCTCTTCTGTCTGGTGCTACCCTTTTAATTCCCTAGATCTTATTAAAATTTAAGGAATTTAAAAAGAAATAAGAAACATACATAACTCCTAATATATGCCTGAGAAAGTGCTTGATCTTCATAGCATCTTCATGACAACTCCTTCCTGAGAGCATTATTTTCAACACCCTCAATTTATGAGTGTCTCATGGGCTCAAAGGCATACAGCAAATAGCCTGGAAAATCTTCAAAGCTAAAGACACGATGCACACACAACAGGATGGCAGGAATTATGCATGGCTGCTAAATTCCCAATGTTTTTCTGGCCCTAAAATATCCTCTGATACCTAAGTCCACCATCCGTGGCCTTTGGATGCTTGCCAGGATGACACCTAGATTCTTTCTAGCTAGCCAAATAATTATTTGTTATGAGCCCAGAACCAATTAATACCAAGAAGCAAGCTCCAATTCTGAACTCCTGTCTATTCCAATGGACAGTCAACCCTGTCTGGAAGAGAGTGTAAGGCTACCTTCCAACAATAATGGTATTAGATTTAAACATATTAATCCTGGTTCTAAATGACAGGCACATTGAATCTGAAGGTTGGGTTATGTCTCAAGAATTCTTAGAACACATGGGCCTTGTTCACCTAACTGTAAGCAAACAATACCTAAGAAACTCCAAAAATTATTTCATCCAAATACATCTACCAAAGCCTTCTCTCTGATACTCTTTCATTTCTACAATAAATGCTGGAGTCTGACAAGATCAAGAAATATATCTGTCCATCTTAGAGCTACCCATCTGGCTGCAGTATTGTGATACTTTAGACTAACAAAACAGTCAAACAAAAAAACTCAAATGAATAGAAATAGACTGGAATAGTGAATATTCCATGCTAAGGAGAGAGAAAGGAACAGGGGAAAGTATGTCAAAGGTTTCCATTGTCTAGAATCTAGTATATAGTACCCAGAATGTATTTAGTAATATTAGGTTATGTTCTAAAAATTGTTAAGATAGTAGATCTTAGTTTTTCTCACCGTATATGGGCATGCTGTAAAAAACAGATGAAAATGTTTATAAGTTTCTATAGTCACACTGGCTAAGTTTTTGTCATCTTAACACAAGCTAGGGTTATCTGAGAGGGGGGAGCCTCAGTTAAAATAATGCCTATTTATGATCAGGCTGTGGGCAGGTCTGAAAGACATTTTAATTATTTAATAATTGATATAGGTAGGCCCTGCCCAGTATGGATGGTACCATTCCTACATAAGTGGTCCTGTATTTTACAATGAAACAGGCTGAGAAATCCATGAAGATAAAATCCAGTAAGCAACATCCCTCCCTGGCCTCCGCATTTGCTTCTGCTTCCAGGTTCCAGTCCAGTTTATGTTTCTTCCCTGATGAGTATTAAAGAATAAAGAAATAAGTCACTTTTTTCTCACCTTGCTTTTGGTCATGGTGTTTTAGCAAAACAATAATAATCCTAAGACAATAATGTCAGAATCATTGAGTAACAATAAATTCACAAAATGTGGTAGTTTCATTGCCATAAATTTGCCGAGTAGTCCCAATTCCCTTCATAATCAATGGATGCAATTACAGCCTTTTGTTATAATAGTAATAACTAATATTAACTATTAAATCATACATATCATTTAGTATCTGTCTATATACATATATATAAATGCAGGTTATAGAGTGACTACAAGATGCAGTGTCAGAGTTCAAGAGTGATGTGGGAATGCCTTTCTGTGTGCTGTGAATATCAATATTTAAATAAAGGAGCCATTTTGGCCCATGACAGGCACCATAGAAAAAGTAGGAGGATAAATTGCAACATAGGGAGGAGGAGGGTAGAGTCAGAGAGACAGACTAAGCCAGAAGCCCAAGAAAAAGCAAGCATGTAAGGAACACACGTGAACCACAGGCCACGTGTCAGACAGATTAATGAAAATGGGTTGAGTTAAGATATAAAAGCTAGCTAGCAATGTGCCTGAGCCATAGGTCAAACAGCATGAACTTAATATAAGAGTCTGAGTCACTTCTGGGGGCCTGAGCAGCTGTGGCGGCTAAGAGGTCTGGGGCTGCAGGGTCTGTGAGTCTGGGCCTCTGGCCGCCTGGGACTGAGAAAACACATTGTAACACAAGAGGTTTCAGGCATTGCAAAAACAGAAAATTTGAAATAAGTAAAATAGTGTGGTATGGTACTAGAACAGTACCTGAAAGCTCACATCTTGAGATAAAACCAGAAAGCAGAGGAGAGAAAGAGAGAGAAGAGAAGAGAGAATTCTAATACTAATTGGGCATGTTGTGGGTTTTTTTTTAAGATGTGAAAATCCACCCCAGAGACACACACCTGCCCTAATAGGCCATTCCTCTTCTATCTTCCCAAATACTTCAACCAAATATAAACCAAATACTCAAATATGTAAGCCCATGCGGGCCATTCTCATTTAGACTTCCAGAGAATCTGAGCACTTATGATAACTTCCTGGGTCTAAAGTGTAGAGGCTAGAGATTCTGCTTTCAAAATTAATCTGATCATTGGCCTGCTGTGGGATTACTCCTGTAAACTGTAAATAGTTATCCCTCCTACTGGTTTAATACAATGATTATTGGTCAGAAGACATACAGATAATATGGGGAGGACTACCAGACTAAGAAAACTCTGGGAAGAGAAAGAGCATAGCAGAGATGCCAGGCAGACACGGGGGAAAGAAGATGAAAATACTCTGAGAAAAGGGACTAAGCCACTTTGCTAATCATAGGTTAGTTTAAGAGTAAGAATTAGCAAGCAATATACCTGAGCCATAGGCCAAACAGCATGTAATTAATATAAGACTTGGTGTGATTATTTGGAACTGCTGGTCTGGATCTCAGGGCTAGGCTGGGCCAGAAACTCTGACTGCATTTGGCCTCTTAACCCATACATTGGGTGGTCAGATAGCAGATAAATGAGGGCCACTACTATCCCTATGACTAGGATCCACCTCTTTATGGTGTCCAGTTGATAGAATTTCACATATTCCTCAGTCTGGTGTGTCTGACAATTTCCTAGGCCTGATTTCCCAGAAATGATTTACTTTCATTTTTATTCATTATTTATTGATTCTGATATTATACATTCAGATCTCACTTACCTCCCCGGCTCCTCACATCTACCCTTTGCCTTTGCATCCTACCTCCCCAAATCAAAAGCAAATTTAAAAGAAAAAACACAAATCAAGAAGTGTCTTGTCATAGAAGCTATAATGTGGCCTGTTAAGTCACACTGTTTGCCTTTTCATCCATTCATCTTTACTTGCAAGTAAGTGCTCATTGTCATGAGCCATAGATCTAAACTGAGGCCTTTGGCTTCTGCTACACCACCAATAATAGGCTCTCACTAGGGACCCTCTTGGATATCCCGATATTATCTTGTGTCATGGAGATCCTGCTGTTTCTGGTCTTCAGGTTCATCTTCTTCACCTGCTCCAACAGTTCATAGATTCAAGCCTGTAGATCCAGATCAGCTTCATTAGCTTCATTCTCAAGGGCCAGCTCTACTGTTTTTCTGAGGCAAGGTACAGAGTCCTCTCTCCCTATTGCTTTAAGGGGCTTTTAGGGGATTAACAGGGTGTTGATCAGAGAAGGGGGGTGGTCAGCTCTTCTGCAGTAATACTCTCAGGGCTGGCTCAACTACATCCGCAATGATAGACAGAGTCAGCTCCAGTGTGCTGCCTAAGTGGAAAACAGAGACTGCTTTTTCATGTTCTGTAGCCAGGAAGGGTTAGGGCTAGGTCTTTTTCTCTTCTGACACCAAGATCAGCTCCCTCACCTTCTACGGTGATAATGGTGAGGAGAAGGGGCAGTTTTCCTTTACCCATGACACCACATTGAAGATGGTGTGGGGCATCTAGTCAGCTCTTCAACTATCATGCCCTCAGGGTTGGCTGACCTGTGTCCTGGACCACGAGGTCAGTACTAGTGTGCTTCCCAAGTGAGGTGCACACCTACAGTAATGAGTGGGGCCACCTTTCCTAAATTCTGCATATGTGTAGTGTGTTGGGGCATTGTGCTCTCTTTTGAGGAGTAAGGCCAGATCACCTGCTGCAGTATCCAGTAAGGAACAGTGTCAGCCATCCCAGGGCCAGTGAATAGCAGGGCCAGCTAGCACATCATGGTTCCAATGACCCCCATCCTAATATGGGCCATGGACATTAGCATAAATAACTGTTGCAGCAAGAACATCAACCAAGACATGGCCCTCAGTTGTAGCTCAGGCCCAGATGCTACCACAGCCCCAGGAGCACAATAGGCCACTGAGATAGTAATGGCGGCTGTGGAAGCAGCATGGTTCTCAGACACCAATATGGTCCCAGGTAGCTTGCCAGACCTAGGAATTAGAAGAGCCCTTGGTAGCAACTGGAGCTATGGATACCACCTCAGACCCCAGCCTTTGCAGGTCTGCGGACCTAGGCAGCAACCCATACACAGATGTCTCCATAACTCCATTTAGCTGCATCTGCCACTCAGATCAGCATGGCCATAGGTGAAGCATAGTCCTTGGACCCCTACACAATCCAAGTGGCCAACCAGACCCTAGTCACCCATATGACCTTTGGTGACAAAAGAAGTCTTAGACATCAACTCATACCCTATCTGCTGTAGGACCACAGACTCAGACATGGTCCTGTACAGCAGCCCTAGATAATATTATGTCCCCAGGTGACAGTTCATGCCACATAGATCAGGAGGTCACTAATGGTAGCATGGCCACTAGATACCTTCATGGCCACAGACTGTGGTCCAGACCCTGGATATCTATATTTCCATTGGTGGCAAATGGGTTATGGCATCAATAAAAGCCCTGGCCATAGTAGAACCATTGACCCATACATGGTCCTAGGAAGCAGCCTAGTACAGATGTCACCATGGTTCCAAACAGCAGTATAGGCCATGCAGACTGGCATGACCTCTGCAGCAGCATGGCCCTTGGACAGAAGCATGGACCCAGGTGACAGATTAGACCCCTAACATCAGCACAGTCTTTGATGATCTCAAGAGCCACAGACATCAATACAGACCCTGGCAGACCACAGATGCATAGATGGCCCTTGGCTTCAGCCCTGGTACTAATGAGCTCATGGCCCCAATCAACAGCCCTGGGCACTCAAGTTGGCCTAACCCCATCAGAAGCATAGCACTTAGATACCAGCATGATCAGGACTTGTGGCCTAGACCCCAGGGAAACATGTGGATCCTAGTGGCAAATGGGTCAGGGTTAACAACATAGAACCAGGCTGCAGCAGGAGCATGGACCCAGACATGGTCCTCAACAGCATTACAAGCCTTATTTGTTTCATGGCCCAAAGTGGCTGTGCAAGTCCTCAAGATTGGCATGATGCCTATGGTAGCACAGACTTTAGACAGCAAAGTAGCTCCAGATGGCAGGCCAGATGACAAGCCCCTGCATGGCCCCAACAGTAACAGAAGCCACAGGCATCCACACAGGCTCCTGGACTCTTCCAGTGCCCTAAATCAACAACTGGTCCTTAGTGAAATCCCAGGCCCCAGATATCTCCCTGAACTCAGATGGCCATTTTCCCATTCCCTTTAGCTTCTCATCACCCTTAGCTCTGCAGATATGCCTTTCTTTCCATCCCAAGAACCTTTCTGCCTCTCCTTCTTACACCTCTCCACCCTGTACTCTATCAACACAATGGTGCCCAACCACCCAGCACCCAGGCTATCGGTTGAGTCATAGGTAGCCTTTGATTAAGTAACTGCCTACCTCAGCCATAAGATATGGCATGAAGTTTCTTCCCTCCTCTCCCCATGTCTAGGCCTAGAATCCTTGGACAATACTTGGTATGATGGCACCTCTGGCACCAGGATGGCTCCTGGTTGATGTGACTACCACAGATCCAAAAGTTTGGTGTGTATATGTGTGTGCTATGTGTGTGTGTGTGTGTGTGTGTGTGTGTGTGTGTGTGTGTGTGTGTGTGTGTAGGGGGGTGTCATCTTTGTCCACTGCCAATTCAGTAAAATGACATTCTTTAAATTTTTATTTTATTTGTATTTGAGTGTGTGTTGTTGTTGTTGTTGTTGTTGTTGTTGTTGTTGTTGTTGTTGTATCACTTGAATCAGATGTTGTATGATGCCAAAGAAGACACCAGATGTTTGTACAACTAGCATTATAAGCAGCTATGACCTGACAACTGTAGATCCTGGTAAATGAACTCTGGTCTTAATAAACAAGAATTCTTCATTGTCTTAACCACCAAATCATCTCTTAGTCTCATCTTGACACGATTTTACTATGTCTTCATTCCTGACCAGATTTGATTCATCTAAGTAGCTTTAAATTTTATGGTGAGGAATAAGTCAATTAATAGTCTCTGCTGCATTCATGGTGCTAGACAGTGCTATTTGAATGTCCACTCAGGTAGAGTATCATCTTATAAACTTCAAGACGGAGTCAAAAATTTTTGTAAAATGGAATAACAGAGAAAGTCACAGTCCAAATTATAAATAAAACCACAGTTTATAATCTATATGGAATAACTTAGAACAGGGCACAACCCAATGTCAATACCAAAAAGTACAAAACCAAAAAAAAATATCATTATTTATAGATCTAATTATGAACTAAGAGATTTTTCAAGTTGATTACCTATGATAATTTTACTACAAGAATGAAAACATTAAACTGTGAGTTATGAATATAAGGTGGAGAATATATATTTTTGAAGATACTTGAGGTTGAGGGGAGGTCTTACTGGTTAAGAGTATCAATCTCCAAAGAGGCCAAATTCAGTTCTGAACAACATTCTCAGCTCAAAACCAAGTGTAACTCCAATTCCTAGAGCTTTAATTATCTTTTCTATCCTTTGAGGATACCTACAAACATTTGGCATACAAGAACACACACATAAAATATTTTTTTAAATAAAAGTTCCTAAAAATTAGAAAGGAGAAAGAAAAATAACATCTATTGTGTAGCTTTCATACTGTTTCTCATTCTCGAGAGTTCATGAAGATTGCTCTAGAGACTGAATAAGAGAATGGTAGCTTCTATCTGCATGTTCTCATTCATTCATTGGCCTTCTGGTTCTACTGAGGATGCATTGTTAGGAGTTGAAGAGACATTGCCAACGGTTTTGATGTAGTAGATGTCACATAAATAAAACTAGGAGAAAGACGGGAGAAGAGAGTAAGGAAGAAACAAATAAATTAATTAACATTGTGGGGAAATAAAGAGCAAATACTGCTCTTGATCTGAGTAAACTTAGGTCTTTAAATGTGCACATCAGGGAATTCATATGAGCATGGGTGGGTGTGGGGCTGTCATAGCTCAGAAGTTGTGCATCTCTTCTCCTCAGAAAATGCCCCCTACTTGGCCTGGATCTTACTGAGTAAGTTGATTAGCCCCAAAGAGCTACCTCTTTCCATCATCCAAGGGCTACGATTACAAGCTTGTACTATTTAAAATACTTAACACTATTTTAAAATGTGTTTTCTGATGATGAAACTCAGATCCTCATAAAGCCAGTAGATCATGTTCTTCCTTTAGCTTGGGTTCCACCTGCTTCTGTGACTCTCTCATCACTGCACCTTGATGCTAGTGTGATAATATAGTTTTTCCAGTGCGTTATTATCTCATGCCTGCATATCTCTAAAAGCTCCATACATTCAAAAGTAAATTTATACTCTTGGATATGTTTAGATCTGGGTACATACAAGCAATTTTTGAAGGACATGAGAATTGTAAAAAATAAATTACCACCTTAGTGTTATATATAAGGAAGCATTAAGAAAAGAGAAGTAATGACATAATTTCCTCTCTTTAATTTCTATTCACAGATATCCAAGCACCAGTTAGAGACATCTTCCAAACATTCCCAAATCATTTTCTTCTCAAGCAAAACTAAAAGAAAAGAAAAGTAGGACATGGAAATCTAAATGTTGCTCCTTCCCATGCTGGTAAGCAGCTTATTTATCCCAGTGTGTGGGCACCTTTAGAGCCTGGAGGAGAGAGCCTGCTGCTGGAAATTATCTCTGAGAGTGAAGAGAGTTTACCTGACTTGAAAAGACAGGAATTCCTGTTGGATAGAGTTAGGAGGTATTGGCCTGGAGATGTAAGGGGTGTGTCTAGGTTTCTAGTAGCAAGGAAACTAGAGGCATGGAACTTGAGAAGTGGAAGGAGATGAATGGATTAATTCAACCTTCATCATTTCACATATGAGAAAAGTAAGCTAGAAGAGAAGGGAATGGAGAAGATTGGAAAACAGTCTCCCCACAGTAATAGTTTCAGCCTCTGAACCACAGAGATCAAGACCCCAGGGCAATGAATTATAGGTGCTCTTTCTTTCTTTCTTTCTTTAAAATGACAAAACTTGGCTTCTGGGGAAAAGAAAAACATTTTGAAAACATTTACACAAATAGTTAGTTTGAAAGTAAAACTTAGAGGCAGGAGTTAAGTTTATTATTATTATTATTATTATTATTATTATTATTATTATTATTATTATTATGTCTCTTTTAGCCACAGAAAGCCACAGGACAGATTAGCCTCTAGTTGACACTCATAAGAGTGCCTTCCTCTGTGATAACAAGAATGAGTCAATTGGCAGAAGTTAGAGCACACATATCTTTGATAATAAGAAAAATAGGGGTGAAAAACTGTAAAAATTATATTAGAAAAGATGAAATTTTAAATTGAAAAATATGTGATTCTGTTGAAGGAGTCAGTGCCCCAAAGGGTAAAGTAACTATCAAGTCTCTGGAAGGTCAATGCTTGTAAAGAAAAAAACAAGAGTACATTGCCCTGTAAGAATAGAGGCTCACTTTTTAGTCAAGGCTAGACCAGATCACCAGCATCAAAATAACCTATGCAGGTTATTAAAACTTCCTCAAGTATCAGTATCTGGGTTTTGTTGTTGTTGTTTTGTTATTTTTGTTTTGTTTTAATGTAAAATAAAAACAAAAAGTTACTTTTTTTTCTGCCTGTCTAGGGAATTAAATATAAAATTACTAACATGTAGGAGGCTTCCTAACTTGTTTCCTTATGAAGAGAACCCAAGATGTAAAACACATACCTTTTGGAGAGTTTCACTTTATAATTTCTGTTAGTATATATTACTGAAGCAGACACCTATTTTACTATACTTTCTTTACATTGTCTGTTTCCTCATCATGTCTTTCTGGGGTGGGACACAGATGATTATATGTAGTCATTTTCCCAAGTCATAACTAATACAATATACATAAGCTGTATCCATAAGTTTTTACCTGCAATCTTCAAATAAGAATAAAAGAAAAAGAAATAATGTGGCTCAATCTCTCTATGGTGGATGTAGTCATGAAACATGATAGATATAACCAGGGATGCATGGTTACTCTGGATCATGAAAGAAGCGAGCACTAAAGAATACCCAGAGAAAGACAAAGGAGAGGGGATTCTGGTTAAATGGAGTCCAGGGTTGGACTGTCTCTGGTATCCAGTTATACACTTTATACAAAGTTTGCAAATAATACTGTTTCCTACTAAATTAATTTCAGCTTGCCTGAGGTAATTTCTTGTCTAAGGATTTATCTCCATTGAGTAGATCATGGGATAATTAAGCCTTCTTCATATGAATTAGTTCTGACTTTAAATATCTATAAAATACTTACTGTATACTTATCTAGGGGTCTTAAGATTTAAGGACAGAAGAAACATTGATAAAATTGCATAAGTCAGTCAAAACCTTCCACTGGCCTGGTCCCATTTTCTTCCTTTTTCTATCACTTTGTTAGATAAGGTTTCTCTGTATAACAGCCCTGGCTGTCCTAGAACTCACTTTGTAGACTAGACTGGCTTTGAACTCACAGAGGTTTATATATCTCTGCCTTCCAAGTCCTCCCCCAGCCTCACTCAACCCCCAACTACCCTCTTCATTCCCCCAGAGAAGGTAAGGAACCCCAAGGTGAATCAACTCAGTCTGACATATCCAACTGCCGAGATAGGTTCCCTCCCCCACCCCCCGCCCCATAAACACAGGCTTCAAGGAACCAGTTTTTGGATCCAGTATAGACTCTGGTCCAATTGTAAGAAGCTCAAGAAACTGCCCATGCCTTTTGACTGTCATCTACATTCAGAGGGTCCAGATTCATTCCATGAAGTTTCCTGAGCTGTTATTTGAGAGTCTATGACATCTCAACAGCACAGGACTGCCTACTCCAGGGGTCTCCTCATCAGGATCCTGATCCTTTACTCATGGCATCTCTCCTCCCTCTCTTCAACTGGACTAGTAACTCAACCTGGTGTTTAGCTATGGATCTCTGCAACTGCCTCCATCAGCTTCTAGATGAAGAGGTTCTATAATGGGAATTAGGGTAGTCATTCATATGATAATAGGAAAAGGCTAGTTTAGGCTCCCTCTCCACTATTGCTTGGAGTCCTAGCTGGGCTTATCCTGTGGTTTCTTTCATGTTTCCTAGTATCAGGTTTTTCTTTAATCTCACAATGGTTTCCTTTATCTGGATGTTCACTCCTTTGTTCTCCTTCTCAGTTGCTCTCCCCACCCCCTACCTGCTCTCTACCATCTCATTTTCTCATGTTCTCTCTCACCTCCCCTTGCCTCCTCCCTGTATCATCTCAATTTTGTCAGGAGAACGTCTCTATTCCCCATTCCAGGGAGATATATAGATGTTTCTCTTAACTTTCTCCTGCTACCTAGCTGCTGGGGGTGGTGTGGATTGTAGCCTGGTTATCCATTGCATTGCCTCTAAAATCCACTGAAAAATGAGTACATACTGTTGTATCCATGTCAAGGGACCCCCAAAGACCAGCAGGGATCTGGATTCTGTTGTTAAAACACAGGGGTCAGTTTATTCTTTTGGTCAGGTTCAAATCAACCCAGGTCAAAACCCTTTGTTACAGCACAGCTGAGGGTTTCAACCATGGGCCAAGCAGTAAGGGAGTTTTAAAAGAAAGCATCTGTAGGCAAGGTGCTACATGTCTTGGCATTTCAGTATTGTGTAAAAAGGTATGGGGTACAACAACTCAAACCCAAGCCCAGAATCTGCTGGCTGAACTTTTGAAACAAAACTAACTTTTGAACCTACTGGCTGTCAGGTGAATTCCTGAGATTCTTTCCAGATTCTTAGACCTGGGCCTTGTCCTCATGTATAGTTCACCATCTTTCACTAAAATAAAATTTTGTAATGATAAATCCATGCCTTCACATTTTCTATGTCTGTATTTCTGGATTTGTGTTACCTTACTTAGGATGATACTCTCCAGATCCATCCATTTGCCTGCAAATTTCAGTAGCCATTTTTTTTTTTTTCATTTTACTGCTAAGTAGTGCTTCATTGTGTAAATATACCACATTTTTAAATCCTTTCTTCAGTTGAGGGGCATCTACATTGTTTCCAGGTTCTGGCTATTGTGAATAAAGCTGATATAAACATAGTTGGGCTAATACCCTTGGGGTAAGAATGTACAATCTTTGAGTATATACTCAATAGTGATACTGCTGGATCATTGGAGAGATTGACTCCCAGTTGTCTAAGGAACTGCCATACTGATTTCCAAAGTGGCTGTACAAGTTTGTACTCTAACTAGGAATGGAGGAGTATTCTACTTGCTCCACAACTCCTCAAGCACAGGCTGGCATCTGTGTTTTTGTTTTTGTTTCTTATCTTAGTCATTCTGATAGGTGGAATGTGGTATCTCAAAGTTGTTTTAATTTGCACTTTTCTGATGGCTAAAGATGTTGAACAGTTTTTAAAGTATCTTCCATACATTTGGAGTTCTTTTATTGAGAATTTGATATTTAGCTCTGTACCCCATTTTCTAATTGGGTTCTTTGGCTTTGTGACATCTAGTTTGTGCAGTTCTCTGTATATTTTAGAGATTAGTCCTCTGTCTGATGTAGGGTTGGTGAATATCTTTTCCCATTTTGTTTGTGTTGTTTTGTCTTGTTTATCATATTCTTTGACATGGCAACTCTTATGAAGAAAAACATTTCATTGTGGTGATTTAGTCCATTATCATCAAGATGGGACAAAAGAAAGCATGGAGATAGACATGGTCCTGGAGCTGAGAATATTTACATATTTATCTAAAGGCAACAGGAATTGAACTGTCTCACTGGTCATAACTAGAGCATATATAAGACCTCAAAGCCAGGTCCCACAATGACACACTTTCTTTAATAGTAGGCTACACCTACTCCAACAAGGCCATACCTTATAATAGGGTCACTACATTTGGGAGCCATTTTCTTTAAGTCTACCACAGTTCTTAAAAAAAAAGGAATTGAGAGCTAGAAAAAGTGCATGGGATGGCACTGAAGGTAGATGACAGTTGATTGGCCTCTGGAGTTTATGGGTCTTCTGGCAGTGAAGCTAGTCATGAACTGGCTTTTTGGAGTTCATTCCTTAGAGAGAAATACCTTTTTAAGCTTCAGCTGGAATGGACTTTGTCTGATATTCCAGACTTTGTTGACTACCTATAGGAGGCCTTACTATGTCTGAGGAGTAGATGGGGTGGGGAGGGGGTAAGATAAGCTATGAATAGGAGGAGGGAAGAGAAGGATAATGTTACAATAGGGTTTATTGGTCCTGGGTAGCCAGAGGTCCAGACCCACAGACCTGCAGCCCCAGACCCCTTAGCTGCCTGTCTGCTGCTCAGGCCCCCAAAATGGTTCAAAAGCTTATAGTAAGTTCATTCTGTTTGGCCTATGGCTCAGGCACATTGCTAGCTAGCTCCCTCATCTTAACTCACCCATTCTCATTAATCTGTCTGCCACATGGCCTGTGGTTCATCTCTTGTCCTCACATGTTTCTTCTTTGGTGGCTGGCTCAGTCTGTCTCTAACTCTGCCCTTTCTTTCCTACCTATTCTGATTCCCCATCTACTTTTTCATAGATGCCATTCATGAACCAAAACAGCTCTTTTATTTAAAGATTGATGTTCACAGCATACAGAAAGACATTCCCACATCACCTTCCCCTTTCTGTCTAATCAAAAAGGAAGGTTTCAATTTTAACATAACAAAAATACATATAACTAAATAGCCATCAAGCAAGAATTACAGTTACAACATCTAGTCTATTTGTATTTAGTAAAATTAAAGAAAATACTCTCATCTACCTTATCCTTATGAATCTAAAGTTTCATATTGAATATACCATACAAATGTCTAAGAAAAACTATACTTATAGTTATCTAACCTTCAACTACATCAAAGACCACAGAAGAATATAGTTACACAAGCACCAGAAGTTCAAGCAACCTCCATAGTCCAGAAATGACAGAGATGACACCTATCTGCCTGGACAGTCACCCAAAGTTCCTCCATAAAGTTGGGGCATCCATATTCTTCCCACAGTCCCAGAGTCTCTCTTTATTTCCATGAAGCAAGAAATCAGCTCTGCCCATTCATCAGCTGCTTCTTTTTGAGTCCTGAAGAATGTATGACAGTTTTCTCTACAAAGCAGGAACATGAATGACCATCTCAACATTTTCTGCTAAAGTTTAGAGGTTACCTTCCTATGGAACCTGCATGTCTAGTTTAAACAACATACTGTCAAGCAGTCAATATAAGAACAGGTTCATGTCCAGTGGCTAACCGATGCCAGAAAGAAACTAATCTCCATACGAAGTTTCTTCAATGTCTATTTTTCTCCTGAAGTAGATTGGTGCTGCCAGGAGCAGACCAATCTCACTGTCTAGAAAAGTCTAAGTTATTAAAGCATTTTAAATGCCATGTTCTGTAGGTCTTAGAAGTGTTTGAAAATTTTCTACCTAATTGAATTATATCTTTGTATACCTAAAAATCTAACTAATGTTCATTTCTTAATTATATATTACAATTTTAAATCAGTTACATAAACATATCTTAAACAAGAGTAGAAAAATACATACAGCATAAGAGAATTGACCTTAAATTTGTATCAATAAACCAAAATCCACACCAATGTAAAAGATTTTGCGATTAACAGCTGATTTTTCTGATGTAAATATTCAATAATCTAATTTTTTAAAAAATCACTCATATACCATATCCCCTTTTTCTTCTTAGAAAGAAGCTAACTATAACCATTAACCATTTATAATGAAAACAAACTTTTATAGACAATATTTTGGGAATTTGGGCATAGTTTTCCATTACTACTTCCTGTTGATTAAGGGGCATTGAAAATCTCATGGGTTTTTGAGACTGGATGATAGTCTGAAGCCCTGAAGCTGATATGGCCATATCTTCCCATCAGAGATTTTTTTTCAGGAGGTCTTCGTTGATGAAACCATATTTTCCTGGAAGGAATCCACAGGTTCTCATCTTCTCTGGAAACAAAAGCAGAATTTTTCCAAAGCAATAAATCCTTAGACACAAATTTCAAAATCAAAATATGTTTAAAATATATATTCTTGTTTAAATTAGCAGCTTTAGCAATCCATTGTCTTTCTACAGTTAGCTCATTAATAGTTAAAAAATTAAAAGAAAACATAGTAATAACCAGAATCCAGATTTTGTATCTATTTTCCATCTTTACATGGCTTATTATATTTTTATTACTCTATTTCTCTTTTTAAAGACTTTCTCTACCTTCTTTCTTTTCTCTCTGAAGCCTATGTACCTATTATACACATTGTAACCTGTTTACAGGGTTTTTGTAATCTGTGACTCCTTAATCATCTTCCAACCAGAAGAGTTTTTACAATACTCACTGTGGGAGATTATGTGGTAACACTGTAAAAAAATTGTCCCACCCACTGATTTAATAAAAAGCACTGATTGACCAAAGGCAGGCAGGAAGTGTGGGTGGGGCTACCATACTAAGGAAACTCTGAGAACAGGAAGCACAAGCAGAATGCCAGAGAGAAGCTGGAAAAAACGGAGGACAACTATGCTGCTCTAAGAAAAGGTACCCAGCCACATGGCTGAACAGGTTAAGAACCATGGGTTAGATTAAGAGCAAGAGCTAGCAAATTATATGCCTGGGCCTTAGGTCAATGAGCCTAAAAGTATTAGAAGGGTCTGTGTGTCTCTGCATGTCTGGGGGTCTGCAGGCCTAAACCTTGAGGATAGGCTGGAAAGTCCAGGACAGAAACCTCCTACTACAACTCAGACTCTCTCAAAGAGTCACATAGTTGTTGCAGATAAAGCTGAATCAGTAAGTTCTCTTAAAGGGACCACATCTCTGTTTTGTTGCCAGAAAACAAAGCAGACCCAAGAAAATGCTGCTACTATTATAAACCATCTTTGTTTTCTTTTTGTTCAAAATAAACAGAAACCTTAAATCAATCACATGCTACCAAGTCTTCTGTGAGATTTCAGGAACCAGCCTGGTTGAAGCTTACACTACCTGCTGCCAGTCCACTGGTGCCATTTTGAATGTGGCCCAGACACCATGTTTTCTCTGTACAATAACCTGCTTCAGATACATAATTTGGAAGGTGCTTTGGCTCAGTTTTTGTGCTCTATAGCCCTTTTGAATTTTTCTCTGGCTCTATTTGGGTGATCAACCCACCCAGGGATTAAGGTTTCCTGGTCATGCTTCAAAAACCTGTACTCCACAAAATTGGAAAGACAAAAAAAAAGAAGAAGAACTAATAGCAATACTCATCAGATTGTTCTACCCACTAGAAACATAGAAAAATATTTCCAAACAGTTTTTATGAGGCTACATTCTCCATGATACCCAAAGTACACAAATTTGTGACAAATAAAATTATAGACCAATCTACCTCATAAACATTGATTCAAAAACACTCAATAAAATACTGGCAAACAAAATTCAAGAGCATAGCAAAAAATTTATTCATCATGATTAAATAGGCTTCATTTCAGAGATGCAGGGATGGTTCAACATATGAAAAGCTGTCAGTGCCATCCATTATATAAACAACTTGGAAAAAAAAAACATTATCATCTCATTCACTGCTGGAAAAGCCTTTGACAAAATTCAACATTTCTTCATAATAAAAGTTTTGGAGAGATCTGGAATACAGAGAAATACCTAAACATAATAATGGCAATATATATCAAGCTGCCAGACAACATAAAACTAAGTAAGGAGAAACTCAAAGCAATCACAGTACAATCAGGAACAAGACAAGACTAAATCTGCCCCCCTCTTTCTATATATATATATATATATATATATATATATATATATATATATATATATATATATATATATATATAAATATATATACATACACATATATATTTGTGTATGTACATCTATTTGATATAGTTCTTGAAGTCTTAGATAAAGCAATAAGACAACAAAATAACATCAAGGGGATACAAATTGGAAAGGAAGAAGTCAAAATATCACTATTTGTAGATAATATGATACTATACATAAGTGACCCCAAAAATTCTATCAGGGAACTTCTACAACTGATAAATACCTTCAGCAATGTAGCAGGGTACAAAATTAACTAAAAAAAAAAAACAAAAACAAAAATAAAACAAAACAATAGCTTTCCTATACTATACACAAATGATAAAAGTGCTAAAAGCAGAACTCAGGGAAACTCCACCCTTTAGAATAGCTGCAAACTTCTTCGAGTAACTTTAACCAAAGTAGTGAAATACCTTTATGATGAGAACTTTAAGTCACTGAAGAATGAAATTAAAAGATATAACAGAAAGTAAAAACATCATTTCCCATGTTCTTAGGTAGGATCAACATAGTAAAAGTGGCAATCTTACCAAAAACAATTCAATACAATCTCATCAAAAACCGAACAGAATTCTTCACAGACCTCAAAATAACATTAATCAACTTCATATGTGAAAACCAGAAATCAGAGTTGCCCAAAATTCCTGTTCAGCAATAGAACTTTGGAAGGCACCACCATCCCTGACTTCAAACTCTACTATAGAGCTACAGTAATAAATACAGCTTGGTACTGGCCTGAAAACAGACTTCTGGATCAATGAAATAAAATTGAAGACCTTAACATTAAACCACACACCTATAAACATCATATTTTTGACAAAATATCTAAAAATAAATAATTGAAAAAGATAGCATCTTCAACAAATGGTGTTGGCATAACTGGATGGTAGTATGTAGAAGAATAAAAATAGATTCATACTTATCACCCTGCACAAAACTTAAGTCCAAGTAGATAAACATAAACACAGTTACATTGGATTCTATAGAAAAGAAAGTGGGAAATACTTTTCAATGCATTGGCACTGGTGACCACTTTTAAAATATAACACCAGTAGCACAGTCACTAAGAAAAGCATTTAATAAATGTGACCTCATGAAACTAAGAAGCTTCTGTAAGGCAAAGGACATTGTCAATAAGACAAAACAACAGCCTAAAGAATTGTTAAAGATCTTCATTAACCCTACTTCTGACAGAAGACTTACCTTTAAAATGTATAGAGAACTCAAGAAAAGAGAGGCCCCTCAAAAACTCCAAACAATACATTTAAAAATTAGGGTTCAGATATAAACATGGAATTCTCAACAGTAGAATCTCAAAAGGCTGAACATCCTTAGCCATAAGGGAAATGAAAATGTATTAAATATTGTGGAACATTTATACAATGTAACAGTACTTAGCAGTTAAAAAAAAAAAAAAGACACAGAGGAATACACCTTCTCCTGAACACTGAACACCTGTGGAGATTTCTATGAAACTGACCACATACTTGACCACAAACAAATTATAATGCATACAAAATAATTGAAATAATCTCTAATATTCTACAAGACCACCACATATTAAAGCTGTATTTAAGCAATAGAAATAGCAGAAAGCTTATAAACTCATGAAAACTGAACAGCTCTCAGATGGATGACTACTGGGTCAAGACATAAATAAAGGAATTAAAGACTCTCTAATATTTAATGAAAATGAATACTTAGCAACCCAAACTTGTAGGACAAGGTAAAGTGGAAGACAGGGCAAAGATCATTGCACTAAACCTACATTAAAAAAAAAAATGAAGAAATCTCAACTAACAGCACACCTGAAAGCTCTAGAACAAAAGCACTAAAAACACATTGAAAGAGAGTAGATAACAAAAGAAAATTCAAATTGAGGACAGAAATTAATAAAATAGAAACAAAAAGAACAATTAAAAGAATCAATGAAACAGAGATGATTCTTTGAGAAATTTAGCAATATACATAAATCATTATCCAAAGTTTCTTAAAAAATAGACAGAGTATCCAAATTAACAAGATTAGAAATAAAAAGGGAGTATAATAACGGACACTAAAGAAACCCAGGAAAACATAAGGACATTCTTGAAATAACTGTTCTCCACCATATAGAAAATCTAAAAGAAATGAGTAATTTTCTAGGTAGGTACTACTGTCCAGAATTTAATCAAGCTCAGGTAGACAATTTAAAAAGACTTAAAGCTCTTAGTGAAATAAAGGTAGTCATTAAAAATATCACCATCAAAATAACATAGATGGATGGATGGATGGATGGATGGATGGATGGATGGATGGATGGATGGATAAATGAAGAAAGGAAGTCCACATCTAGGTGGCTTTAATGCAAAATTGTAACACACTTTCAAATTAGAATTACTGCTAATATTCCTCAAATTATTTGACAAAATAGAAACAAAAGGAACACTGTCTAATTCATTTTTGAGGTTACCCTAATATGCAATCCACATAATGATCCAACAAAGAAAGAGAATTACACTTGGATTTTCTTTGATAACATTGGTTCAGAAATACTCAATAAAATACAAGCAAACTTTCCCACAGCTGCTTATAAAATAATTACTCAGAGGCTTATATTAATTACAAACTAAGCCTCAGGCTGATTATTAACTAGGTCTTACAAATTAATCCATTTCTATGCATTGATTTATCACCAATTGTTCCTTTCCTTTACCTTTACCTGTGTTCCATTGCATCTTGCTTCTCCAAGCTGTGACTCAGTATCTATCCTATCCTAGCCTTTCTTCTTCCTATATCTCTCTTGGATTTCCCACATCACTGTATCCTATCTTACTATAGACCAAAACAACTTCTTTATTAACTACTGGCAACAACATATATTCATATCATATAGAAAGACCGTAGCACAGCACTTCCACATTCTGTCAAGAGTTGTGAGATTTTAACATTAAGAAAGTAAAATTACATATAACAAAACAGTTATCAAGCAATAATAATAGTATCTAGTCAGTTTGTATTTAGCAAAATTAAAGAAAATATTCTATAATCTATTGTATTTTTAGCCTAAAGCTTTATGTTACAATTAGGTTTTTTGGTCCCAAACAGCCAGAGGCCCAGACCCACAGACCTGCAGCCCCAGATCCCTTAGCTACCCGTAACTTCTCAGGCCCCCTGAAATGACTCAGATGTTTACATTAATCTCACGCTGTTGGGTCTATGGCTCAGGCACATTGCTAGCTTGCTGTTACATCTTAACTCAACCCATTTCTATTAATCTTTCCTGCCATGTGGCCCGTGGCCCACCTGTGTTTCTTACATGTTGCTCCTTTGGGCTTCTGGCTTGGTCTGTCTCTGACTCTGCCCTGCTCCTCCTACCTATTCTGATTCCTCCTCCTACTTTTTCTATGGTGCCTGTCATGGGCCAAAACATCTCCTTTATTTTAAGATTGCTAATCACATCATACAGAAAGACATTCCCACATCAGCTTTATATCTAATTTACCTTTTATAATTAAGAAAAAACAATTATAACTATCTAGTTTTCAATTCCATCAAACATGTAAGAAGGATATAACATTACCTAAGCAAACAAAAAAGTGCTTGTAAAATTCTAGAAATGACAGAGACAGCTAACTCCCTGAACACTCACCCAAAGTCCCTCTGCAATTTTAGGACATTCATTTTTAGCCTTCAGGCCTAGAGTCTCTGGAAGACTTTTAGTGAAACAGAAATTTTGAAGGACTATGTTATCTACTGGCAAAGTTCACCAGACACTTTCCTCTGTGTCCTGTAGAATGTCTGGCAATTTCTTCTGTGAAGCAAGAACGTAAAGGACTATCTCATCTTATTTTGGCAAAGTTCAGTTCAGAATTAACTTTCTATGGATCCTGAATGTCCAGTTTATACAGGATATTGTAAAGCAATCAAAGCAAAGGTACTGTTTTTGCCAGTGGCTAACTTCTGCCCCAAAGAAAGCAAACTCCAGGAGTTTCTTAAATGTCCTTAGCCTCTTTTACGTAACTGGTACTTCTAGGAGCAGATATGCATCCATGTCCAGAAATGTGTAAGTTCTTAAAACATTTTAAATGAAATGTTCTGTGGGTCTTTGAAATGTTTGAAGATTACCTACCTAATGAAATATAATTTTGTAAATCCAGAAAACTTAGCTAACATGACTATAAGTTTGACTATCATAGATGAATACTATTAATCTGTATTTCTTAATTATATATTACATTTTTAAATGAGTTACATAAACATAATACCTTTAGAACATAGAAATATACATACAGTATAACAAAATTGACCTTAAATTTGTATCAAAAATCCATACCAATGTAAAGTATTTTGAGAATAACAGTTGATTTTTGGATTAAAGTAGACTAAATTATCTACTCTTATAAAATTATTTCTATATCATATTCTCATATTTTAGAAATAGATTTATTGTGACAATTAACCCTTTATAATGAATCCAATTAAATAAAGTAAATATTCATAAAAAAATATCTTGGGTATTTTGGTGTAGATTTCCATATGACTTTCTGATAATTAGGGGCACTTGTAATCTTATGGAAACCCAAAGAAAATTTAGAATTATGGTCAAGTCTTGACTATAGCAATCTGTGAGATTGTATTATTTCAGCCAGTTGCTTTCAGGGGTTCTTGGACAATTAAACCATATGGACCTGGAAGCAACCCACAGGTTCTTCTTTGAAAACAAAAATCAGAACTTCTTTTTTAAAGTAACATATACCTAGACCCAAATTTTGAAGTCAAGAAACCTTTAAAATATATATGTTGGTCTAACTTAGCAGTCTTTATAACTAAATATCTTTCTGTAATTAGCTCATTAACATTTTAAAAATTCAAATAAAATGCAATAATATACATATTCCAGACTCTCGGTGTATTTCTCATTTTTATGTGGATATTTTTTAATATTACTTTTACTGTCTTTTTAAAGACTTTATTTTTAAAAAAGTATTTTTGTCTTTATATAACTGCCTATCATCCATTTCCTCTTTTTCCTAAGCCTATGCTCATTTTTTAGACATACTGCAACCTGTGTAGAGTTTTTTCCATCTGTATCATAATGCATATCCTTAATCTTTCTGTGAACATTGCTTTAAACTGCTATGTGGCTTTCAAAAGAGCCCACAGTGTAGTCAGCAGGGATCTGAAAGCCATCTTTTAAAGGATCTACACATCTGTTCACCATCAACAAATGGAGCAGATTTGACAACATGTTAGCTACCAAGAAGCTGTACTTGACTCAGCTTTTATGGGTCTAGAAGCTGTCTGTCTCTAAATATTTTTTAGGCTTTATGTGGATGTACATGCATTATGTTTAAGCCAATTAGTTGGAAAGCCTAATCCAAAATCCAGCACCCATTCATGATACAATTTAGAAATAAGAAGTACAATACCTAAACACAATAAAAAAGCAATTCACAAGAGTATAGCCAACATCAAATTAAATGGAAAAAAAAAAAAACTCAATGCAATTCCACTAGATGCAATTCCACTAAATTCAGAAATAAGACAAGGTTGTCCACTCTCTTTATAGAGATCCTATATAGTATTTAAAATCTTGTCTAAAGAAAAATGCAACTGAGGAAGTTTAAGGGGATACAAATTTGAAAGGAAGACATCAAAGTATTTTTATTTGTTGTTAATATGGTAGTATACATAAGCAACCCAAGAAATTGCACCAGGGAACTCCACAGCTCATAAACACTTTCAGCAAAGTGGCAAAATACAAGATTAACTAAAAAAAAAAAATCAGCAGCTTTTCTATATACAAAGAACAAACAGACTTAAAAATCAGGGAGATAGCACCTTTCATCACAGCCTCAAATATATAAAATATCTTGAGGTAACTTTAACCAAGCATGTGAAAGAGTTATATAGTAAAAATCTTTGAAAAAAATGTTTGAAGAAGATATTGAAAAATAAAAAACTTCATGTTCATAGATCAGTAAAATTAACATAGTAAAATTACTATCCTACCAATACAAATCTACAGATTAATTCGAGTCCCTATCAACATTTCAACAAAATTATTTTACAGACTTTGAAAGGCCAATTCTTAACTTTACATGGAACCAAAGCCCCAGATTATCTAAAACAGTCCTAAAAGAAAAAAAAAATTCTGGAAGTATCCGGGTTTATAATTTCAAGTTCTACTTCACCTCACAGCTATGTATTGGAAAACAGATGGTATTGGTATAAAAGTGGACATATTCCTCAATAAATTCTAACTGAAGACTCAGACATAGATCGATACACATATGAATTCTTGATTTTTTGATAAAGGCAGCAAAAATGTACTGTAGAAAAAAAGACAGCATCTTCAACAAATAGTGCAGGTTAAACTGGATATCTGCATGTAGAAGAATACATATAGATCCATATTTATCATCCTGCACAAATCTCTAGTCCAAGTAGATCAAGAACCTCAACATAAAACAAAATGCACTGAATCTGATAGAAAAAAATATGGAGAATGGCCTTGACTATACTGACCAAGGAAAATATGTTTTTCACAGAACACAGTATAGACTCTAAGATCAACAATTAATAAATAAGACCTGTTAAAACTGAAAAGCTTTGAAAAAGTAAAGAATAGTAGCAACAGAACAAAATGACAGCCTGTATAATAAAAAAGAGATTTTAACCAATTCCACATCTAATAGAAACTAATAGTCAAAATATATAAATAATTTTAGAAACTAGATCTCAAAAAAAATAAATTATTCCATTAAAAATGGGTTATAAATCTAAACATCTAAACAGAGAACTCCCAATAGGCATCTCAAATGTCTAAAAATACTTAAGGAAATGTATTACATTCGTAGCCGTCAGGGAAATGCAAATTAAAACTACTTTAAGATTACAGTTGTCACAAAGGCTAATATCAATAACACAGGTAACTAACTGCTCATGCCAGAGAAGATGTTGTTAATCAAGGGGTACATTCATCCATTGTTGGTGGAAATGCGTATTTATATAACCACTATAAAAGCCAATATGGCAGCTACTCAGAAATTAGGAATTGATCTACCTCAAGACACAGATATACCATTCTTGGGCCTATATCCAAAGATATTCCATCAAACCTTAAGGACACCCGTTTCACTATGCTCATTGCGTCTTTATTCATAATAGCCAAAACTAGAAAAAACATAGAAGTCCTTCAACCAATGAATGAAGATAATGTGGTACATTTAAATAACTGGAGTATAACTCAACTTTTTTTTTTTTTAATGACATTGTACTCATATAGATGGATCTAGAAAAAAAAATCATCCTGAATAAGATAAATAAAGACAAATAATTGTATGTATATACTTATAAGACAATATTATCTGTTAAATAAATGATGACCAAGCTACAATATATAGGCCCAGAGAGGATAGGTAAAGAAGAGGGTTTTGGGGGGAACACATGTCTCACCCTGGGAAGGGGAAATAGGTTTTGAAGATGAACTGAGGGTGGGGTAACGATTGAAAGGTAAGGTGGTGGGAATGGGATGGAAAGACGGAATACAGGGAGAGACAACTGAAATCAGGGGCATTTGGGAGGTTGCTTTAGAAACCTAGTGCAGTAGATAGTAGTAGTGGTTCCATAGATATCCCCAAACAACCTAACCTGGAGCTAGAACAGAAGACTGTTCTCAACAACCTAACATTAGGGCCCCATTCCCAAAACAACATCAATACCTCTCACTGAACATGGAGAAATTATGACAGTCCCTTCATCCCCAAGTTCTAGTATCTTTGGTGTGGGAATGCACTAAGGTACTCTTCAAGCTACTAAAAGAGAAACATGTATACAAACTCAGCAACAAATCCTTTGATCAACATTCTTTCCTGCCTACAATATGCATTGGGGCAATGGTTGTACAAAACTTGTGGAAGTGGACAGCCAATGTCTGATTTAAATTGAGGCCCACTCAAAGGTAGAGTACCCATGCTTAACACTGCTTGGATGGCCAGAAATGAGAGAATGGATAGTTTAGATACCTATGGTAGAACCAAACACAATTGGTTTTAGAAAAATCAAGGAAGTGATTTCTAATGTTATTTTGCTATGCTTATAGATCAGTGCCTTGTCTAATTGCTATGAAAAAAAAATTTCCTCAAGAATCAGATGAGAGCAAATACATAGAACCTCAGACATTTTGCAGAGAGTGACTCTAAACTGGAGGTTTCCATTAAGTGCCTTCCCTCATGAAATTCTGGAGAAGAGAGAAGACAGTGTGGAAAGATTATTGCAGTCAGATAGGATGGAAGATATATGAACTAGGTCTTCTGTGGGTATGTTGTGGCTGTTATCTTGGTGTTTTGTTGAGTTCATAACATGGGAGATGGTGTACCTCTGACTCTTGTCTACTCTTAGGACTCTTTTCCTCTTGTTTTGTTGCCTTGTCCAGCTTTGTTGTGAGGGATTTTGGCTTGTCTTATAAATTTTGTTTTTCAGTTTGGTTATTGCCTCTTGGAGGTTTGCTTTTTCCTGGTGGAAAACAAAGGAGGAGTGGATCCAGAAAGAAGAAATGGGGGGAGGGGTAGCTGGTAGGAATCAAGGGAAGGCAAGCAAAAGTAAGGATGTGTTGTGAAAGAGAAATCTATTTTCAATTTTGTTTTGTTTTTAAATGTAAACTGTTTTTTTTTTTTCTTTTTTTTCTCAGCTCGAGGATACATCAGTGCAGTTGATCATGTTAACAAGAGCATGAGTTTGCTTGGTCCCTTGTGTCTGCCATCAGAAGCACAGATGAGTCAATACTGGTGTCCAGCTGACTTTCTGCTTTTTACTCAGGCTGGAACAGGAGCTTATGGTTACCACTGTTCTGATCTGGTGATAGTCTTCCTCTCAAAACTATCATAGTCACACCAAGTGATGTGTTCTATACATATTGACAAAATTAAGCATCAAAATGTTATATAATATTCTACATTATATGATAATCTTATATCACCCCTATAAATGTGTTAAAGTTTTATATGTTTTGATAGAAACTCATATTTATTAATTAAAATTGTCAGTGTTCTACAGAAAGCATTGTGGTAAAAGGATTTTTCCATTTCTATGACACTCAGGTCAACAAAATCTACAAAATTTTCAAGTTCTTAGATTCCAAAACACATTTGTCTCTTGGGTCAAGCACTTATGTTTAGGCAGAAGGTAATTCCATGCTGAGTGCCATTTCACTCTGAAAACAACCACTTGTACCAAGTGTGGGAGGTCTGGATATCCAATTCATTTGAGCAGCTTTATCAACACAATAGCAACAAAGCATAGAATGTGTACAGGGATGATGTGAGAAACACAAAATATAGGACACTTGGCCCTAGAAAGCCAACATCTTTGAAATGAAACAAGTGGGCACTATGCTACCTGAAGTTGTACCCTGGCATTTCTAACTTCCTGTACTTTCTGCATCCGCTTTGGTTTCCTTCTCAGAGCTTCATGGATGTCTTGTCAGTAACTACTTGCAGTACCTGTGGCAATAACTCTAGCACATAATGCAAGGCCTTCCAGGCTTTCTTTTGCAACCTTGGTTGGAAACCTGTTTATTCCATAACTCTTACATACCTTGTGCCTACAAAATAAGCATCACAGGAATGAAGTTAAAGTTATGCTTTTGGCTAGAACAGCATCTTGGCCTTTTGATATCACAGCTGTTGTAGCTTCTAAGTATTTCAATGGCTGAACCGAGATCAACATGTAACACGTGGGTTTATAGCAGCCTATGATTGTGTTTGGCTCATAAAACAGACTGTCAGTTTCTGCTTTTAGAAGACATGCTGCATTACATAGGACATCACAAGGCTGAGGAAACTGATATTCTTTAGACAGGGGAAAGGCAATCAGTTTAGATAAAAATTCAAGACCATATTTACATTTTACAAAGCAACACAAAGCATGGGTTGGGACTTAAGAGGAAGGAAAAAGTTTTAAGTTGACATCCAGTTCGAAAACTATTATCATTTCAATGGATGTGATATTTGTACAGAGGCAATATTGATGAGGATGTTTCGAGATATTTAAGGGCAAAATTAACACAGCATGTCTAGATTGTGACTTTAAGAGGGAAAGTTCAGCAGAACATTCAATGTATCTGCTTATCTAATGACAGATTGGCATCTTATCATGGTACAAGTGAGTTCCCTGTTCCCAGGAGCATTCAAATGTAGATCAGACTCCTGACTGACATGTATTCCATAGATAGCAATGAGTGGAGATGGGAGCAGATAAAGTCTCCTGGCCCTGAAGGCCCATGATCTTTATGTTTCTGTGATTGTCTTTATCACTAAAGAGAGCAAATGATTTGTTTAGTCAATGAAGAATATAGACAAACTTCACCCCTCAATACAAATTACCTCCATTTTACAGGCACCTATCTACTCTTCGCAGTTCTGCCATCCATTACCTCTCTGAAGGGCAAAAGTTGAAGCTTGAAACAGAAATAAATGTGAAACTGTCTTTTTCCAACGTTCTATTTTTGCAATTGTGTGACAGTTACAAATATATATATATGCTGAAGTCTGGTAATTTTCACCCCCATCTCCCTCTTTCACCCCTGCTCTCACTTCTCTCCAACAAGCTCCTCTTCGGCTTTAATGCCTCTTTTATGTGACTGGCCCACTTAGTTTAAGCAGCTACTTTTCCAAGGCATCAGAGAGAAGTTATGCAAGAACAGCCGATTTGTGGTTGCAGCACCAAAGATAATGATGCCCCCCACACACACACATACACAAAAGCTAGCTGTCAGTAGTTCCTCTGGGAGGCATATGGCTTCATAGACACCTCCCTCATCCATGATGAAAGTGTTTATGGGCCCAATCTTGTGTGTATATCTGTAGCTTATGTCGTGAGTGCAATGTCCCTGTCATGTCTGGAAGACATTTTCATGCTGTACATCTTCCCATCCTCTGGTTCTTCACTTACTTCCTTCGAGAAGAGGATTTCCCTACCTTATTTCAAATATATTTTCATCATTAGCACTTTGGCATAGTGACTGATTCCTTCTATGCTCTTGTATTTTAGATACTCCTGTGCAAATTGCGCATCCACCATCGAAAGCATTTTCCCCGTATATCATTTTCTCAACTACATTATGCTCATTGCAATGATAATAATTTCATTAGTGATAACCAAACCAGTCCCTTAATGTGGCTTGTGTGGTAGGTACTGGGAAAGACTCTTTGGGAGCCATGCACTCTAAGAAATTCCAATAGCTGATGTTACACTTGGGGAACTGAGTGGGGATGGGCATCTGCTGTGATTTTCAGTCTCTTCTGTCTCCGAAAAAAAGAACCAGACCCTGACATGTGAATGTGATATAAATAAAGACAGTTTATAAAAGAAAATGAAAGAAAGAAAGAAAGAAAAGAAGGAAGGAAGGAAGAAAGAAGGAAAGAAAAAAGAAAGAAAATAAAAAAAAAGAAACTCCTTGTTCAAGATTGTGAATATTGGAATTGGGCTTTCAAAAACACAGGCTAGTTTTCAAATTCCTCATCACACACTGAAAGGGATTTTATATATATTTGGGAGTGTGTGGGGGGGGGGGGGGGTTGTTAGTAATTGGGGCTGGTCAGTGTGCCAGGAGTTGTAAAGAAGGCTTTTGTCATGATTGCCTCCCTGGCTCAATGTGGACTAAACATCTTTTCAAGGTCCTCAGACTGAAGCCGCCAATGCGTCTTCCAGCCAGCAGAGGGCAGCTGCAGGAAGCTGTCCAAGGACAACTTCCACCCCCATTAGAGCTAATTAAGCCGCGAGACAAGAGGCAAGTGCTTTTTCTGAGCGTGAAAGCAAACAGAAACACTCCTGGGCTGAAAGAGGCGGGGGATCCGCTGGGATAGAAGATTATCAACTTCTAAGAAACTGGCTGGATGGAGCCTTGATGGCTGCAAGAAGAGCCCAGTTCCAGGGGAATCAGTCCTAGGGGCCTCTCAAGAGCCCCTCCTCTTGCAACAGGATCAGGAAGCAGAGAGTCTGGACCAGAGATGAAGATGCTGTGGAGCCAGCTGATTGCCTAGAGTCAAAAGAGCAGACAGTTTGGAGCAGAAAACCCAACTCAGACCCACCAAGAAATGCATAGGTCCTCCACAAAGCCTGTTTGTTCTAAATACTAAAACTCTTATGGAATTACACTTTGTGTGGAAATCCAGACATTATCAAGAATAACATGATAATATGCTTGGCTATTTGTTCACTGCTACTGAATGTACACACAGAGAACATTCAAATGTTAACACACACAAAAATCAAAAACAAAAACAAAGAAAAATGAAACGCTCATCCACCAATTCACATGCATAATATGGTTGAAAACCCTGCTCATTTTAGTGGAGAAAACCCTAATTCCTGTTCTGTTTGCAGTATAAATCTGTGCAACCCCGATCAAGTTAAGGAACCATTTCAAACCTCAGTTTCTTTGTGTGTAAGAAGGAAAAAACAATCCTTGCAATCTTACAGTTTGGAAGCAGTAAGTCCTCAGTTGAAATTTAGGTGACCTAGGTGACTATATTAAGTGTCAAGAGATCCACAGTTTCCCACTTCTGTGCAAAACCTCAAGCCTTAAAGGGCACAGTCCAGGCCACATTCTTGTCCTCAGATCACATTAGTGTCACTAAGCGTCTCCAGACCTATCTGACAGGCTGAAACCCATAACAACACATCTGCAAACTTCTCCCTATGCATGCAGTCAGTCACAATGAATATGAGGACTCTGTTCTATCCTCCCTTTCTCACTTAACTAGTACAGAGCATAAGAACTTCATAAACATATTTTAAGTGGCCTCAGATTGATTCCTGACATGTACATCTATACACTTTTAGTTTTCTATTTGGATGTCCTCCACAAGCATTTTATCTACTATAAATAATTCACAGGGGAAAAGAATCTTCTTCTCTGTGTCTATGAATTTTCTCTATGGTTTTTTTGGGGTGATTCTTATTTTATCAAAAAGATCTAAAATTAAATTACTAAAATTAAATCATATTTTAAGATCCTTTACGCACAATGCCAAAATGTTTTCCAAAGCAATCCCCTGGGTCCATATGCCTGCCAGGAATACATGAGTTTTGACATCATGCATGTTCACAGCTTTAGTTTAAACTTTGGGTTTGCCAACTCAATAGACAAAAATGTTATCTAGTGGCTTTAATAAGCTTTACTTTGATTATTAGAGAGTGAATTTTTTTTGAGCTTGTTAACTGGTTATATGTATTTCCTGTTTGGGGAATTGTCTGCTCATGCCCTCTATTCATTTATCTGCTTGGGTCTTAGTGAATTTAATTGATTTTCATGGGCTCATTACATACTAAGATAGTGATCCTTTGTTATATTTGCTGTAGTATTCTAGTTTGCTTTATGCCTTTTCCTTTGTGGCTTCTATCAATTCTTAGCAGCCACCCATCCCCCAGAGACCTGATAAATATTCATTTCTAATTCTGAATCTTTTTTTCTCCCTCAATGATTTGACTTTGAAAGCTCAAGATTCCACAAGACTATTACATACGTGTGGTTCTGTATTTAAAGATGAGCATTGCCAGCACTGAGTTATGTTCCATGGTTTAGATTTCTTTTGTACTTTTGCTCATCTTGTAGACTCTACCTTTCATGAAGATAAAGACTAGATCTGTGTGGGAATGTCTTTATGTATGCTATAAATATCAATCTTTAAATAAGCTGTTTTGTCCCTTGGCAAACACAGTAGCCCAAGACAGCATAGGTAGGAGAAGCAGGGCAGAGTCAGAGCCAGATTGAGCCATATGCCGAAAGAAGCAAAATGTAAGGAACACAGGTGATCCACAGGCCATGTGGCAGTAGAGATTAATGGAAATGGGTTGAGTTAAGATGAAGGAGCTAGCTAGCAATATGCCTAACCCATAGGCCAAACAGCATGATGTCAATGTACCTGTCTGTGTTTCATTGAGACTTTGGGATTGCTGATCCAGATAATCGGCTGTGGGTGAGCTCAAACTGTGGGGCTAAGTCCAGGTCAGAAAACCCCTTGTAAAATAGATTTGTCTCATTGCACTGTACACCATAGCACAGTGCCAGTCATATAGGATGGGCAAGTGCTACCTATCTACTCTCCAAATATCTTACTGATAAAACACCAGGAAAATACTCAAATTATAGGCCTACATTCAAGAGTGCAGAATAAATGTTAGGAATAAATGTATAAGGACATCTGGTACATCAGAGGGATATGGCTGGAAGACAAGCTAGCCATTGCACAACTGAACCCATGAATGATTCTGGTATGTAGAAAATGATGCTAAGAGCAAGGGTGGCATAACCACAATAGGTATGCACTGGATATGGAAATTGGACTTGACTGCTAAAGGACTCTAATGTCATCCTGTCATTTCAGCTACAAAATTTCCATTCTCCACTGTGCAGCCAAGGTGATCTTTTCCAAAGGTAAAATCTGAGCATGTCATTCTGCTCTACACTCTGAATATGTTTCCCTAGCAAGCAGGATATCATTGAGATTCATGATAGTCTCCAGGGCCCTGCCTTGCTCATTCCTCAATATTTTTGCCAGTCTCCTCTTGCTTATATACTAACTCCTCTTGTTGTTGAACAATAATGTGCCCAGTTTATTCAGTCACCTTGCAGAATTTTGGTTGGTCATCAGAGTAGATGATGGTTAAATATGTCTGATAATGTATGAGCAGGATCAAGCATGTGTTTCAGAAAAATAATGCAACAGGCTCATCATATATAATCTATATAAGCAGAAAGAATGATGAAACATAGAAATAACTGTTTGAGAAGCTCTTCAGAAAGAAGGATTTAACCCAAAGAAACCAAAGCTAGAAGAGTGATACTGAATAGGTATTTGAAGGAAAATAAAACTGCAAATATTGAAACAAAAAAAATAGCAAGAAGAAAGTGTAACTCTCACTCTGCGTCACATATGCTTCTTCTTGCAGAAGACAAAGACAGTTGCAGAAATTCATAACTGATAAAAATAAAGAGAACAACTGACTGTGATATGCCTAACCCCAGTTGCTATATACACAATGTAAATTCTATGCCTAAAGTTTAGAAAACATCACAGAAGTGGAGGTAAGAGATCATAAATCCGAAGAACCAGGACATCACCAGGATAATTGTGTCTTCCTCATCTGCCAAGGACATTGTACTCATAAAATATCAAAAACATGATTGCTTAAATAGGCCTAAAGAATGACAACACTGGCTCATGTCCATGAAGAGGACAGAGGAAATCTCATAATGATCAAACTCTATGTAAAAATCTATAGAAAATAAATGACTGCTATGAGAGGGAGAATCAGTCATCTCTAGGGATGAGCCTTATAATTGATTATCAGATCCCAAGCAGTCATCCCTAAACATACACATGCTAGCAACACTCAGTGGACAGAGCAGGTTTGATGTGTGTGTGTGTGTGTGTGTGTGTGTGTGTGTGTGTGTGTGTGTGTGTGTGTGTGTGTGTCTATGCATGTGTATCCATATGTAACAGTAATGAAGAAGAGATCATGGATTTGAGTAGATGTGGGACAGATATGAGAAGAACTGGAGAAATAGATTATATAAGCATAGTACTCATAAAAATAACAAGTATTATATTTGTGCAGTGCTATAGCTTCCAAAGACTTAGACAGGAATTCAGAATAGTCTCACAGCCATCATGCTAAGCAAGACAAGAGAAATCATTTCCATTTTCCAGGTGAGAAAACTGAGGCTCTGAAATCAATTTAGCATCTGACAGCTTGTGAGCTGTGCATGCAGCTGGGAACTGAGATTCTCACCTATGGTCTGCAGATAAATGTCACCATTCCTAGTGACAGATGTCCTGAAGAATATTGCAGTGAGTGAAATTATGCCTTGGGGTTAATGATCCAGGTGAATAATTTTCTCTAACCTTTGATCTGGAAAAGAGAATTACAGTATCCTGTTCTTCCTCAAGAGAGTTAAAATATCCATGCCAGAGAAGATGTAGTTTGCTGCCACATTAAGTGTAAATTCCATTTGCTTGCAATTATATCTCCACATTTGACTTTTGCTTCTATGCTCCATGGCTGAAATCACAACATAATGGAGAAAGGGAAGGAATAGATAAACAATTGTCAGAAAGAGACAAGAAATGTTGTGGGGATTCAATAAAAGCTTCAGAAGTTTCAGAGATATCAGACGGAATCTACCCACAGTCTATGTGGGGGGTTAGTAAAAGCTCCAGAAGTCCCAGAGCTCTAACCACAGTCAGTCTAGGAAAATCAGAGAATGGTGTCAAACCTTTAATCCCAGCACAGGGAGTATCCTGGGAGTGGTGACCTACACCCTTAATCTCAACTGAGTCAAGGTCATTCTAGACTATAGAAGGAATTCCAGGCTCCCAAGCAGGCAGTGGTGGGGCCATGTCTTAATTTACCAAAGGGTATTTAAGGAGGATAGAAAGAGGAGGAGAAGAAGCCAAGAGAAGGGAGGCTGAGGAAGCTGGAAGACTTCAGGGTAAGATCTGACAGTGGTGTTTATTCTCTCTAATGTCTCTGACTTCTTCAGTGATCTACCCCCGAGTCTCATTTATTCGTGCGACAAAATGTCACCTCTTTTTAGGCAGGCAGACAAGCCAGAATGCTAAGTGTCGTTATTCCTTCCTACAAAGAAGAAAATCTTCACTGAGATAGTAATGAAAGGCATATGGGTCTGTGGGAGGCAGGACAGGACTCATGGAATAGTCTTTGGGCACACGAGTTACAAAAGTGGAGTGAAGGGCCTGGAATGCTTTACAACTCTCTTTAATGGAATAGCTCCCACCCTTCTTACTTGGCAATCCTAACCTTAACCATTGTTTCAATGACAGCTACTTCATAAAGTTTAAGAAGGCACAGATCTGTATCATGTTTCCTTAGGTTTAGAGAGAGAAGCAGAAAGCAATGCAGCACCTAGACCTGCAGCTATCTTTGAGCCTGAGAAGAAAAATACAACAAAATAACGACACAGAAAAGCATTCCATCTGGGAGATTCCAAAAGGTATATCATCAGCCATTAAGAAGTTCAGCTCACCATAGCTGAAAGGGAAAGGTCCATTATGAAAGCTACCTTTAGTCACAGCATATGTCTGCAATGCATATTTGCACTAAGGTAAGTTGTTGTCCAAGAAAATATTAGCTATGTCAATAAAATTTTCACCCACATATGAGTCCCATTTCACACTCTTCTAGGCTATGGGTCAAACAGTTGAAATGTTTTAACAGTTATAAGTCAATCTAGTTTTCTTTCTCTACATCTTCCTTCTCCTCTTGAATTGTATTGTTTTATTTCTGTCTCATTTCTTAGTTTCTTTTCTTTTTCAATCCTCACTTTATTATGAACCAAAATTTATGTTTTATATAGTTTCCTGTGTTAAGTAAAACTGAGTTTTTCTTCTGACACTTAGTCCAAGACTCCAAGACATACTATCTAAAATTATTATAATAATACTTAAAAGTTTACTTGTGCTGTTCAGGCTATATTTGTACTTACCTATTGCCATCATTTTGAAGCTAGAGAGAGTTGTTATGTATGAATAATACAGGTTTGTGTGTGTGTGTGTGTGTGTGTGTGTGTGTGTGTGTGTGTGTGTGTGTGTAATTAAAAACTCATGGAAAGAAAGAAAGAGATGCGAACAGAGGGCACAAGTCATATTTAGTCATGTATTGATTAAACTAATGAAAAATAGAGAAATATTTGCTGCTGTAAGCTGGTCCTATCAAGTAGTAAAAAGCAATCAAGATAACCCACAGCAAAGGTTATATGAGGACTTCAATGACAAGCACATAAGAGAATCATTTACTTTAGAATCATCTCTCACAACATTGGAACTGCTTAGGTAAAGACTAAAAATAATGGTAAATCTACAAATAAAAGATAGGATATAGTTCATGAAGCCAAAATGGCTAGGATCCACAATATGGACAAACAGTTCTGAAAGCTGCAATGGTAAATGTTAAAAGATAGGAGAGGATATGTTTGTTTATATAGTTGTATTTACATCTTTAAATGGAAAAAAACCAAAAATACAGACTACTGAAATTTTACAAGGACATTGTTTTCTGGTTCTGCTAGCCTAGCTCTGGGTTCTTAGACTTCAATTTCTGTTGGGGATACAGAAATAAAAAAGCCAAGATCAGAGAAAGACTTTTCAAAATATGATTTTTCTTACAATGAGTGCATGAGGATAATGGACTATATGACTGTTGCCTATGAAGAGATGCTTTGTCACTTCGACACATTTGAAGAAGAGAAGGCTTGGAGAGAAACAACAGTGAGGTCTTGTGTTGAGGTTTCAGTGAGGGGACTGGTGGCAATGCCATAGGCAGGCTTGGGATTAGCTGGTCCAATCACTTCCTTATGCTCCAAGGCACACGGTCGGCCCCTGTGATCTTGTGTAGAACCTAAACTATTGAACTCAGGATGGAGTACTCATTTCAGGGTAGGTTATCATGGAGGAGGCTTGGTGCTTAGTTTGCAGCGATCACACATAAAATAAAAATGAAAATTCTGATTTTATCAAAGGATTAGATTTGTGCTAAGATAAAGGAAGGAAATTTGCAAGAAGAAATCAGGAAAAAAGTATAAAACAATAGTTAAATGTCACTAAACTACAAAGATATAATATTAGCATAGTAAAAATAAACTTGAAAATTATTGATTAAAACAGACAGCTGCCCTCACAAAGTGATAATTATGAGAGATATAATGCATATGTTTAGGAGTTGTATATTATGATTTACAAAAGAACATGTTGTGCCTGATAAATATAATTTCACCTGTCAACTAAAAATTTATAAATAGCTAAAAGACATGTATCAGTAAAATTTCTAGAAACTGTAGGCCTCAGCTTTCTCTTCTATTAGATACAATAAACATCATGCACATTAGAGCATGTAATCAGGATTGACACAAAAAATGTTTTTACTGTAAAATTTAATTGGTAGTAAAGATTAAGTAAATAAAAATATTATGATCATTGTTTTAAAATTATTTCTCAAAAGAACTAAGCATATGCTATTAATAAGGAATCAATCAAAAGCCCCTCACTCTGTATCCAAATGGTCGATAAAACAAAATGGTTTTCTTATGGTGACGACTTATCTGTTTGGAGGAGTATTTAAGGAGAGTGAGTTTAGTGTACAGAGATAATGACAAGCAAGCTATTAATAAATGATGGACCGGGCAATGGCATTTCTCAAGATATTCCAACTTTGAGGAGCTAAGTGTTGTGTGTCCATGATAGTAATCTTTGTTGAGCATAAGACCTCTTTAAGTTAAGATCCATCATTATGAGGTTTTAATATACTGGAGCCATTAACACTTACACATGGATTTCCTGCAAGGAACTTAGAGATATTAAAAGGGCAAGGCAGAGTACAGGGTTAATCTGGGGCTCAGCTTGTTCTTTTACAAGGCTACCAGCACTCTAATAACTCAGATTGAGGAACTTTGCTAAATTATTAAGAGTTCACAAGAATTGCCGTTTCTCAGCTTAATTAGAACCCAACTTGAAGAAGTGCATTTTTCCAAAGTGGTTTGTTAGCCAAATGCCTCCCCATCCCTAATTCTACAATTCAGGAAAGATGAATGGATCCAATATGTAGATATTTGGTTGGTGCCCTTGGAGCAAAGATAGATTGATTGAGCCAGATGGGAACACAAATCACTTTCCAGCTTGGGAACCGTCATCAGTAACTCTGATAATTTCTATATATGCATTCAGTAAGGGCCTTAGGGACATATTCAGAATGCCACATCCTACCCATCATGCTACATGTTATCCAGTAAGTCCTTAGATTTCTTTGTTTTTATCTGTTTTTCATTAAAAATGTCATCTCCATCAATGTATCCCCCTGCTCCTCCTCCCCACTCCCATCCCAATTCCTGCCAGTGAGCCCTCTAAGCAATTTTTTTCAGTTTAAGAAGGCATTCTTTCCACAGAGACCTTGACCATTAGCACAAACATGCATAAAATACTCTTATAGTTTTTATCATAGAAAGTGATTCATAGGTCACACTCTCCTGACCTCTGTGTTTTCCACCAAACAAAGTATGGCAGTTAGACTAATCACATATATTTTATAAATTTGTGTTTCAGCTGGGTTTGAATGCTTATTTACTCTTTGAGCCTCCGAAGAGAAAACAATCTTATTCTATTTTATGCATTTAATAATACTTGAAAGCTGGTCATATCCCTGGGTGCTATGAACCAGGACTCATCTTCTCTTAACATATTTTTATTTTCTTTTGAATTGACATACATCAATTTCAAATATTTAGAGTTCAGTGTGATAAATAATGTATTCAGCATATAATTTTCAACTCAGGGTCATTAGCATTCACGTCTTAATACCACATTATCATTTCTTTGTGTTTGCTTTCACACTGCTCTCTTCTGTTTTGTTATAAACTTCCACAAGTTATTTTTGACTACAGTCTCACCACCCCCCATGCTTGATTTAGGACATTTAAACTTATTTTTCTCTTTAGTAATATATTAAGACCCACAGCGTATTAATTTTCCTGTATCTGCACTTTCCCATCCTTTCTTAATATAGGAATTGTTTTTACACACACTTCTGTACACTGCTCACTGATGAACAAAACTTTTTGCTTTGTATATCTCTCATTATTTTGTGTTCCAATACAAAAGACAACTCAAAAGATGTATCTGGCAATCACAGAGTTTATTGTGCCTAGTTCTACCATTCTGGACACTATATGGTAACAACATCACTATGTGTCAGGGATATATTAAATCGTTTGGGTGTTAATAGTACTCTAAGATAGAAGGCTTCATAATATGATAAGAAAACCAAGAAAGCCTATGACTCAATGATTAAATTAAAGATTTGAATGTAGAACTCTCTGTTTTCAAAACAGTCTTCAACCTTACTTCTTTCAGACAAGAAAAATTGTATTGTTAAGGTTAGAACACTGGAGAGTTTACACAGATAGCTTTAATCTAAAACTCAACTTATTTACAGAAAAGTACTATGCACCTAGCTCTTATAAGCACAATATTTAGACTCTATGATGTACATCAAATTCATAATACTTGATAATATGTTTGTAACTTAATTTTTCAAATAAAGTATAGGAGTTAATATATTTTATAAAATTTTATTTGTATATTTTCTGCTTATTTTTACACAGATTTAGATTAATTTTTATTTTCTTGTCTGGGGTTTATGAACATATATACAACTAATCAGGACATCTTTCTGTTTGACCATTTCACACATTCATGTACTAAGCATTAATTTGAGGCTGGGAATCTACATTATGTCCAACTGTGTTTCTCTGTTTATTAAAGTACTAATATATCCAGCAATTATTAAATCTCAATGTTTTCACACCAATATCACCTTCAGACTGCACCATTTGAATCAGAACTTAGGAGCAGGAAGCATGTAGCAAAAACCTTGCACGGCTCTGCAGTCTGTTAAGCTGCTTTAGTTTGCATATGTTTCAATGTCTAAAATGGGCATAAGGAAAACATTGACCATTATATATATATATATATATATATATATATATATATATATATATATATATATATATATTTTTTTTTTTTTTAACTGAGCCATTTCATACCTGGATTCTCCTATCCAATGGGCCCATGATGGGAGAAAATTGGATTACTTCAACACCCAATTTTGTTTCTATTATTGTTTAAGACACTGTACTTATGTAGCTCATTATAAAGTGTTATATAAAGTTTGAGTCTTTAAAAGCTATTTAGGGTAATAAATACAAGTTAATTGTCTGCTGTGGGAATATATAACATTTCATTAGAATATGTAACTTTTTATTACAATAGTCATCTATAACTATCAAACATACTCATATTAGGTATATTTTTAAAGTCATACAAAGATATATTTTAGACAGATGGGTACTCTTCAAATACTTCAAAGACCTGCAGAGTATGGCATTTATAATTAATAATAAGTCTTTGTGCTATGATTTGGAAACTGGCTTGTGGGAAAGAAAAGTTCACCTATACACCCTCATTTATAATACTCAGTGTATTCTCAGGACCATATCATGAGTCCATGTTGGGTTTAGGTTTGTAGCATGGAATTTAATTGGTCTTAATAATAAAACTGAAAGTTAAATATCAGGGTAAATGCTTAAAAATCAAAGCAGTCAGTCACAACCAACATTAACCTTGTTACCTCCTTAGCCAAAAAAGGGGATGTGTTGTTTCATTGTAAATAATTGTCCCACCCACTGGTTTAATAAAAAGTCCTGATTGGTCAAAGGCAGGCAGGAAGTGTGGGTTGGGCTGCCAGACTAAGAAAACTCTTGAGAACAGGAAACACAGAGCAGAATGCCAGAGAGAAGCCAGAAGAAGCAGAGGACAAATATGCTGCTCTAAGAAAAGGTACCACATGGCTGAGCAGGTTAAGATCTATGGGTTAGATGAAGGGTAGAGAGCTAGCAAGTGATATGCCTGAGCCTTAGGTCGATCAGCCTAACACTATCATATGCATCTGTGTGTCTCTGTGGGTTGGTGGGGCTGTGGGTCCTAAACCTTGAGGCAAGGCACAAAAGTCCAGGCCAGAAACCACCTACTACAGGGATATCCTATCTCTGTGAATCCTCAGACTGAATGGGCCTGAGATACTGTCTTTCCCCACCTTATATTCCTGTCTCAATCTCCCTAGTGTTGGGATTAAAGGTGGGAGCCACCACAATCTCCTGGCTGTTTCTCTTTTAGACAGATTGAATCTCCTCTCACATAGTCTATGACAGCCTTGAACTCCCCATCTTCCTGCTTCCTTTTCCCAATTGCTAGGATTAAAGGTATACCCTATCATTGCCTTGCCTCTGTGGTTAATTGGTGGCCATTCTTGCCCTGTGATCTTCACACAAACTTTATTTGTTAAAGACAAACAAAATGTCATCATATAGATTGAAAGCTAAATTTGAGTACTCTTGGACTAGGGACTCTGCATTATTAATATTTCTTTTCATAAGGCTCTTTGATGAGATATAATTAAATAAAGGATTCCTAAACTCATTTCTTTTTGAAATACAAATACCACAGGAGAGTGTCAATAACACACTTTTTCCTAACATCCTTTCAGAAATTTGATTTGTTGACCCACCTCTGGGAACATATGATTCAGGGAACAATCTGTATGATATTCAGTGCATAGATCTCTGGGGAACTAATTTATGTAGGGGTTTGGAAATGCCTGGAAGGTCTGCAAATAAATCAGGGCACATTCATGTAGTGAGAGTCTTAGTTATTGAAGCTAACAAGCCGTCCCTCTGTGCTCCTTCTCTTTCTGCTCTTTCACAAAAATATATGATAAGCTGATCAGCTCATGAATAGCCAAAAAGTGAGGAAAGAGAAGAACAAGCTCTTCTTCCAACCAGCACAGTTTTGTGTTTTGCATTGGCTACATTCCTTACTAAATGACTTCTTCCCTCTTCCTCCTCTCACACATGACTAAATTTCATAAATTTCCTTCCATAAACACTATTCATAATTTCTGAAACTTATTCTCTGCACCAAGGCTCACAGTCAGAATAACATTGGAAATACCAAGTTAGATTTTTTTTAATCTCCTGGCTGAGAACATCTCCACTACTCTTCGTACCTAAACTATGCTTTCGATTGTCCCTTTGCACTCTGAATAACTCAATCTCAGATTTCTACTGTACCTTTTTTTTTTTTTTTTGCTAAAAGGTGTCCTTGTTTTATCATGCCTAAGACTAGAAGGAAAAAAGTGAGGCGCTTGTCTTGGGAGTACAATAGAGGGAATGCCAAAACGTTCAGTAATCAAGACAAATAGCATACTAATATAATATTTTAAAAGAGCACAATCAATTCACATAAGCCCATGATGAGTAAAACATCAAAATTTTATACAAAATGTTCTGTGCCAAGTGATATTTGAGCCTGGGGCAAACAAAAAAATCAGTAACACCAATTCTGTTTTGATTTAAATTTAAAATATTTTACTCATCATGAGTTTTTGCATTGATTTTGATTTTTTAAATATTAGTATTAAAGATCAGCTCTAGTAATGACTGCTTTAACCAAGATATAAAAGTATAAAAATACAAAGGATAGAGAGGAATGGGGAGAAAGGAAAAACTTTAAAATATTAAATTCTTCTAGTTCATAAAAGAGAGAAACTTAAAATTTGGAGGAATATGATATATATGACATTATGGTGCATGCCAGAAAGCCCTGGAGCTGAGAGGGTGATGCAAGATGATTATGAGTCTGAGATAAGCCTGGATGACATAGAAAGTTATAGGCAAACTTAGGCAACATAGCAATGTTTTTTTTTTTTTTTTTATCAAAAAACATGTTTAACAAATTGTAGAGAGATAGACAAATGATGGCTTTGTAATAGATGATATATAGTCAAAAGATAGATAATAGAGATATATGATAAAGGTGGTAGAAACAAAATGATATGTAACTAGGAGATAAAAAAATAATAGATTATATACAATAAAGATAGATAAATAGTATGACTGATATATAATAAGCAGATAGCTGATAGATGATATAGGTAGATAATATATAAGTAGATAACCAATTATATATATATGTATAGATATATATATATATCTATACATACGTACAGTTTATAGGCATAGATTATAAAGAAAGCAAGAGATAGGGAGAAGAGAGAAAGAAGGAAAAAACAAGACAGGAGTGTAGGCGGAGTTTTACTTACAAGGCACCAGTTCAAGATAAATATTTATTAGAATATTTATTAGAATATAAATCAACACTCACGATATTAGTAACAGCTTATAGTAGCACCTGAACAGGGACTGGAGTATCCACCAATGAACGAGCCATGGACTAGCGATGGATGGACGATGGATTCTGATCCTGTCTCTACAGCAGCCAGGAACCAGGAAGAGAGCCTCCTCATGTCCCAGAAGCCCCTTATCAATGGGGTTGGCCACACCCTCTCCAGGTTGGCCACACCCCCTCCAGGATCTCAGGAACCTGGATAAGCATCTTAGGACCTTATCAGCTGACACCTGAATCCCACTACAAAGGAGTGAAGAAAGGAAGAATTACTAGGAGAATATTTATACATAGTAAATTTAGGCTACCACATAGTTTAGAAACACACCTGGCCTATGCTTTCTACCATTTTATGCCAAAATGATAAGAGTCTGAGCCATATGTAATTGATTTTTATAATGAAAAATTTAGTAATTATTAAATGTAAAACAGGAACCAGTGCTGAGCTGGAACTAAGTTCCTCTAAATCTCTATGTAAAAAATTTATTCATCCATTCATTTATTCATTCAGTCATCAAGTAATAAGCTTCCAAAGGGAGACTGTCTCAGTAAAATAAAGAATATTCAATTTCTTTTTATTTTAGGTAAGCAGAGGATGCAAAAGTGTATGTGAAAAGTTGTACTAGGTCCTGCCCCTATATGATACACAGAATATACTTGTCCTACAAACTTCATTTTCTTCATGATTAGAAGTCTAATTTCACCAGGCATCCTGTGCCTATATTCTTTTGAATCTAATAACCATTGTATAAGACTAACCCCAGCTTTAACCCTGATTATTTCATACATAGGTACTTTATTTTCATAAATTTACTTATCCCTTTCCCCATTCAATTTCTCCCATGCTCACCATATATACACAACACACATACCAAATCCATAATTTGCTCATATGTACATGTTTAGGGCTAACTAACTTGAACTAGATAATATATTGTGGGACTCAGTCCTGAAGAAAGCTGGTTTTATCTCTTTTAGGAGACATTGCTTATCTGTGTGTTTTTATCTAGGGATGGGAGCTTGTAGAACTTTCTATATCCACTTTGGAGTGTCAAATAGTATTGTCATTACGCAATTTCTGATTATGTAGCCATATTGTAGAGATTTGCTGACTTCTCTGCTGTGTCTAGATGACACCATCTTAATCAGGAATGTTAAGTCTTCTGATTTTTCTTCCTCCTCTTCTACAATGTTCCCTGAATATTAGACGTAAGTGTCACAATGAGTGTTAAAGATGTGTCTGTCTGATTGGACCACAAGGATGTCCCATCACTTTACCAAGTCATGAGGACATAGTGAATGTGAAATACATCCAAATATCATCCTCATGGACATTGGGACTGAGAAAGACACGGAGTGGAGACATCACCTGAGAGATTTTAAATAGAAGACTGTGAGAATATATTTTTCTTAAATTTATTTTATTTTTATTTTTGTGAGTTTCTTGGGGATTAGACATAAGATTGGATCCCTCTGCACCTAGAGATTGTAAACTACCTTGTGTGTTCTGAGAACTAAACCCAGATCTTCTGCTAGAGCAGTAAATGTTATTAACCATCAAGATACTGCTTCAGTCCCAAGTATATTGTTATGATATTTTAGGTAGGAAAATTCAGAGCTTAGTATTGGGACACAACATGATCAAAATTGTTAGTGAATGACTTTTTGGATGATAAAAAAAATGAATGAGATCTTATTTAGGGTTGTATTAGATAAGAAAAAGAGGCTACTTTGTAAAAAGGATAACTATGTGTCAAAAGTCAGGAAGAATCAGGTCTGTAGAAGGACAGAGGAGGAGGACAATCTCTGGTCTTTAATGAGAGTGATATTTGAAGGATATGAATGAGAAAGAAGCAGTGGAGATGGGCAGTTCCTGGGATATACAGACTAGAAGCTTATTCTTAGACTCACAGGCTTTATATGAAAAGAAAAATAATGTCATTTGAAAGTCTTACTAGGAGCTGAGTTGTTCAGACTCAAGTGCTCTAAAACTTCTCTGGCTCTTAGCATAGATTAAAAGAATCAGAAGTTACCAAGGAACCTGGTAGGTGTCTCTACAAGTGAGATCACAAGTAGCCTAGAGCATAGTGCAATCTTAGAACATCGGCATCCAGTGTTGCCGATGCCCTCTTACCTAGACTGTCAGGAGATAAAATAATGATCATGGAAATGGAAAGGAAAAGCTAGATATAGGAAACATGATGGAAATAAAATTGACAAGTCTAGTTCAGTAAGTGTCTCAATTGAATAGAAATTAACATTTGATTCTTTCTGTAGCAAGTGAATAAAGCATAAACATTATGCAACTGTTTGAAGATTGCTCTTTTTTGTTTCCTTAGCTTTTTTGATGTCACCAAATGTCTCCTCTTCTGATTGTGTACATGTAACATGGCATGTAATTAGTCATGCAAGTAGCAGAATGTGTAATTAGGCATATATACCTGGTGACTTATAATTAGGCGCACATTTATTGTGATTGTGCATTCATGAATGCTTCATGGTATGTGTGCAATTATGCATGTGTCAGATGGCATGAAATCACAGCTTGTCAGTGAACAGGTTAAGGTCTCCACTCCTATCTGGACCTGTTAATTGGTGTTAACCTACTTCTTTTAAAAGAGCATCTTTTGTAATTAAACCTGCTCTACTATGAAATATGGGTTTGAGAAAAATCCACAAACACTAAAAGAATTTTCTAATTTTCTATAGTATGCTAATAATTTTTTTATGTTTACCAGTCAGAAAAGGATATTAGGGTGATTTCACTCACAACGTGCTATGTATAATAAAATGTTCTTAAATAGATCAACATAATGTCATAGATTCTTTAGAAGTCCTTCCTGACAAGAAAGACACTCTGGTATAAACATGAAGGTGGATATGTTATCATCTTTGGTAATGTTGAGACAGATATTAAACCAATATATCTATCAATGAACACTAACTTACTTATCTAAAATTATATTTACAGCTTAGACTGCTCTGAGACCAAGAACTATAGCACCATTTGTTAATTCCACCATACAAATTACTGACTATAGTATAAAGTTTCTGGCCCAGCCTTGCTCTGAGGTCTGAACCCACAGCCTCACTGATGCTTAGCTCCAAATAACCATGTAAAGGCTTATATTAATCACATGAAGGTTGGCCTATGGCTCAGGCATATTTCTTGCTAGCTCTTGAATCTTAGCTCAATCAATTTCCATTAATCTGTCTAGCCATGTGGCTTGTGACTCACCTGAATTCCTTTATATCTTTCTCCTTGGCAGCAGCTCGCATCATCTCTTTTCACTCTACCCTTCTTTCCCTTTATCTATGCTTGGATTTCTTGCTTGCCTATAAGCTCATTCCCATAAGCTGATACAGCTCCTTTATTATCCAATGCTATTTTACAGCATACAGAAAGATATCCCATATCACTTCCATGTTTCTGAATAATCAAAAGGAAGGTTTCAATTTCAACATAGCGAAATTACATATAACAAAACAGTTATCAAAGCAAGATTTACAGTTATATTTAGTCTATATATACATATATATAGCAAAATTATTAAAAAGTCTATCATATACCTTACCCTTATAAGTCCAAAGTTTCATATTTAATTTACCTTTTCTTATAACAAAGAAAAACTATATTTATAACTATCTAATCTTCAACTCCATCAAAGACCACAGAATGATATATTGCCTGAGTAAGAAAGGACATTATAAGCAACTTCTAACTTCTAGAAATGATAGAGACATCTGACTGTCACCCAAAGTTCCTTTGTGACATTGGTGCATCCATTTTCAATTGACAGGCTTAGAGTCTCTGGCATACCTTCCAATAAATCAGGAAATTTGAAGGATTATTCCATCCATTCTGACATAGTTTGTCAGTCATTTCTCCCTGTGTTATGAAGAATTCTGGCAGTTTTCTCTGTGAAGCAGAAAACTGAAGGGCAGTCTTGGCTTGTTCTACTAAATTTCAGAGGTCATTTACCTATGAGTCCTACATATCCAGTTTATATAGTGTACTGTCAGGCAGTTGAGACAAGAACACTTTCCTGCACAGGGGCTAATATTTGCCTCAAAAAAAGTAAACTCCATATAGCATTTATTTGATCCCATTATCCTCTTAATGTAGATTGGTGCTGCCAAGAGCAGAGATATCTCAATGTCCAGAAAAGTCTAAGTTGTTAAAATGTTTTAAATCCTGTATTTTGTAGGTCTTTGAAGTATTTGAAAATTACCTGTCTAATTGAAATATAGCTTTGTATATCTACAAAACATAACTAACATGATTATCAGTTTGAATATCATAGATGACTACTAATCTGTGTTTCTTAATTATACATTACAATTTAAAAGGAATTGCATAAATACAATATCTTTAACAAAAGTAGAAATACACAGACAGGATGTAAAAAGCCTTAAATTTATAACAATAAACCAAAATCCATACCAAGTAAAATATTTTGAGAATAACAGGTGTTTTGAGGATTAAAGTAGATTCAATAATCTATCTTTTTAAACCATTTCTATATCACATTCCCTTCTTCCCTAGAAAAATATTGATTATAACCATTGACAATTTAAAATAAAAACAAATACTTATAAATTATACTTTGCAAATTGGTGCATAGCTTTCCTTTAGTACTTCCTGCTGATTGGGGGCACTGGCAGTTTTATGGGGGTTCTGAGCCTGGATCATCTTGGTTGGCAGCCTTGAAGTTGATGTGGTCTGTTACAATGTGGTTTCTTGGTCCCGGGTGGCCAGAGGCCCAGACCCACAGACCTGCAGCCCCAGACCCCTTAGCCACCGCTTGCTGCTCAGGCCCCAAAAATGATTCAGATGCTTATTTTAACTTCATGCTGTTTGTCTTATGGCTCAGGCTCATTGCTAGCTTGCTCTTACATCTTTACTCAACCCATTTTCATTAATCTTTCTGCCACGTGGCCCGTGGCTCACCTGTGTTACTTACATGCTTCTTCTTGGGTGTCTGGCGTGGTCTAGGGACAGCAGCAGCAGTCACAGTGGTAGCAGCAGTGACAGGAACAGCACAACTGTCAGCAGTGAGTGCATGCACAGCTGCAGTGGCAGAGCAGCAGCCACAGCAACTGGAATAGAAGCCACCATAATGGCAGCTACAGCCACGGAGGCAGCGGTGGCTGCAGCAGCGGGAGTAGCCACAGCAAACAACTGCTGCAGCAAAGATGGCAGCCACAACCAAAGCCTCGGAAACATCAGGAGCAGCAGATGATACCACACAACCATAGGGGCGCATTGTGTCTTCCTTTTCATTGCTCGTACATTTCCCCCTGCTTACTGCAACCTTTAACAAGAGTTGAATATACCATAATATAAAGTATATTATGGGGATACCACAGAATCCTACAGGACAGGCAGTTGTGGAGAGATCTCACTGCACATTGACAGAGATGCTTTATAAACAGAAGAGAGAAGTGAGAAAACCCAGGGAGAGGTTGCACAGTGCCTTATTGACTTTAAATTTTCTTAACACTTTTGAAAAGCGAACAACAGCTGCTGAGAGACATTGGGTAATAGAGAAATCTTCTGAGATAAATCAACCCATCTACTTCAACGATGTGTTGACTTCAGAATGGAAGCCAGGATATGTGCTTCGATGGGGTAGGAGTTTTGCTTTTGTTTCAACAGGGAAAGAAAAGATATGGATACCAACAAAATTAATAAAGGTCCGCTTCAAAAAGGAGTCCCTCCCTGAGGAGGAGAAGTAATTGCTCATCCCTAATATGACAAATGGATACATGGTATGGAAAACACATTTAACAAACCTGGGGCAGAGTCTCAAATTTGTCTTTACAGGAAAATTGATACAGCTATTTTTAAGACATTGACTAGACATTGAATAATTACTCACCTACAATAGAGGAGAGATTGATGATGATGGGATGTAAACAATGGACTATGAGACCAACTGATACACATATGCACTACTGGGTAATCTCTCAATTCTTATTGCTTTGCATCTTGCATCTACACTTCAAAAAAATTGTGGTCCTAATTTGACTATTAATAGGGCTGGATTTAGATTGGGAGCAAGTGGCTTTCTTCCTCTTTAAACCCAAGCATATTGGTAAATAAAATGTGAGAAATTCTGTCTCGTATCAGAAAAGCCACCTGGTGTGAGACAGAAAACAGAATGTTCAGGGACCAATATTATTGTGACTTCATCTTAAACCTTGTTTCTCTCTGTATCTTTACATTTCAAACATTCTATCTGCATACAATCTCCTGAAGGCATAGCGGGTATAAATATCTTCTTTGAGTATCAACAATGCTTAAATTTTTCATTGTAAATAACATTTCTTCCTATCAGCTATCTACAAAGAATCTGGAACCGAGATGGTTCCCCCACTGAAACAACTCCTACTAGTGAAACAAGAATAAAAGGGAGAGTATGAGAGAGAGAGAGACAGGCAGGCAGATAGAGGCAAAAATAGAAAAATCAAGAACCTGGTGCGCACTAATCAATGATTGTTTTTAAAAACTAGATTATTCAAAAACAGCTGCAAGATAGCCCTCTATGATTATCCTTCATATCACACTTCTAATTGGAATTCCAGATGGAGTCAATCATTATTCTGAGAATGGTTATAGATATGTATAGTCAGTCCATTAGGATCTAACCATTGTTTTAGCTTTTACAGGATCCCAAAGAGATGCCATCGCCCTTAAGTCAGCAGGAAGCAACCTTATGAAAGACTATTCCCCCTTTCCCATTAAATTTTGTGTTCTGAGGGTTGTGGGTAATTATTATTCTGATAGAATATTTATAAATTAAAATTGGGTGGACAAAACAATAATAAATCCTCAAAGATCTCTTTTGAAGAAGAGAAAGGAGATAGATAGGATAGATAAAGGCAGATTGTTCTACCTAACTATACACAGTTTTAGCTGAATATATGGGCTAAGCTAAAGACAATTTGCACTGGCATAGATATTTGTATATTGATACAAATGTGAAATCATTTTATATGTTTAAATGAGATAATTTGTACATTGGTACAAAGTTTAATCTGAAATTGCTTTATATAACAAAAGCAACTTGTACATCGATAGTGGTCATTTATTTCCATTAGAGATTTTTCAAGAGGTCTTTCTTGATCAAGCCTTATTTTCATTAAACCAGAATAAATCCACAGCTTCTCATTTTCTGTGAAAATAAAAAGAAAATTTCTTCTCCAAAGTAGCATAATTTTTAAATTTCAATTTTAATGCCAACTCATTTACAAAATATATAGGTTGAGCAATCCAGTAGCATATTCAAGCAAACGTCTTTTAGCAGTTCTTCCTACTTCCCTGGCAGTCAAAATCTTAAGACAAGACAATAACATACAGTATCCAATTCCTCTTTGTAATGTCCATCTTTATGTGGCTTATTATTATTTTTTTACTCTATTGCTTTTTAAAAAGACTTTTACTGTTTATAAACCATTGTAAACCATTTAGTGTGTTTTTTTTTTAATTGTCTTTACCGTGAATCTCTTATCTATTATCTTTTTATGTTTTTGAACACACCTCTAACCTGCCATGGTATGGCTAGAATTAAAGAATTGGCTATGATAGTTGACCCCACCCAGCTCCACTCAGATCCTAGGTGTATGAGAGCTTACCTTCATGGCAAAGTTACTATCAGGAACAATACTTACCATCCAACTCTGGGTAATTTTAAGGTCCACATTGTCACCAAATAGGGCATAGCTGCTCACTGCTCATGAATTCCTTTTAAGTATTTGACAACAGGGCCTCTTAAAAGACTCACAAGTGTTTTGTCCCCAACACTGAATCATAAAGCATCTATTAAGTGAGCCATACCTCTGCTTGCCACCAGCACATAGAGCTCTCCCAAGAAAATGCTGCTATGAAGAATCTTCTTTGATTCTGCTTGCTTTTTGCCTGTAGGAACAGTAGTTTAAATCTATAAGAAGCAACTTGTGCTTACATTGAGGCTCCTGTCAGATTTTAGGAACTGGCCTTGTTGCAGCTTAAGATGTACTCCAAAAGCCCAAAATTTTGTAACTCAACTCACAAGCCATGCCAGGGCATCTCTGCACCATGACTCACTTGAGAGACATTACTCAGAATCTGTCTTTGACTCCATTTCTGTGTTCTAGAACCCTTTTCAAGCTTTCTGGGTCTTTATGTGGTTGTACCTGGCCCACATTGAAATGCTATTTGTACTAAGAAATTTCTGGCTGGTACTAGCCCCAAGATCCAGACCAGCTGTTTCAGATAAACTGCCCACAGCTGCTTTGTTCCAAATAATCACACAAAGGCTTATATTAATTACATGCTGCTCAGGCATATTGCTAGCTAGCTCTTGCATCTCAACTCAACCCATTTCTATTAATCTGCCTTGCCATGTGGCCTGTGGCTCACCTGAATTCTTTTTTTATTTTCCTCCTCAGCAGCAGCTCACAGCACCTCTTCTCACTTTTGTTAAAGATCCGATGAGATGACATCAAAAGATTTGGCATAAAGTAATAATCATTTGTTAATTATGTTCACATCTGTAAATTATCACCTTCAATCTTTACTACAATTATGTATTATACACACAATCATTTTATATTCCAGATATGGATTCCAAGTATCAGAAAAGTGAAAATTATCACACAACCTATAGGGATAAAAATAGAGTTCTAATGCAGTTCTAATATTCAAAAAATTAATTTAATAAAATTATACCTCATTACCTTTACTTCTTCCAACCTTTCTATGTATCTCTCAATTTATCTCTTTTGTGTTTATAACTTCTTTTCCTTTAATTGTTAAAAATAATCTATGTATACATGAACATAATCTGATTAATTCATATAGTGTTACATGTATCTATTTGTTTTGAGAAATAAGCACTTGGTATGAAATAAACAATTGTTGTGGCCTTCCCTAGGGAAGACTTAGTAAGAGCAGGAGAAATTTATGCATTAGTGTCATAGTGATTCTTTGGTCAGACAGGTTGGCAGTGTAAAGGCATAATATTATTCTTCCTCATGACTTAGAGAGCAGTGTCAGGATACCATGTAGAGAGAGAATTTATTGGTTAAAAAACTCACAGAGCAGTAAAATCAAAAGGAATGTCCTAGGATTTTAGATTTGAGAACTATAAGATATTAGGGCTTGTACTAAGGGTTATAATTTCAGAGTCTTTTCACCAGGGACATCTCTTTTACCTTTTGAATTAGGATTATGTTTCCCATTCTTCACCTAAGATCTATGTTAAAAATGAAAATTAAATTATGTTAGGATTCCATCTAGGTCTACTCAGAATATTTATCATTAAATAAATAATTATAGAATCTGGACAAAATTTGTAGGAAGAGTAACTCTTTTTTACTTAGTGGAAATGTGAACTGGTAAAATTACTATGATAATTAGTGAGAATTTTCTTACAAAAACCAGAAGTAAAACTATCACATTACCAGTTACACCACTGCATTCATAAATGTAAGACTAGAAGCAATAGCACACCTAAAGTTGCTTATTCATATTCATTGATAGACTATGCACAATAAGTAAGAAATGGAATAAGTCTTGATTTCCAACAGAAAATTGTATAAAGAAAATGTGTCCACATATGCAATATAATTTTTTTCAGCTATAAATAAACTCAAATTAACAACATATTGAAGTATGATCAATAAGTGGTATGAGTGCTCATTTCCAAATTTAACCTCTGTATTTCAATGTGTAAATTAAGGGGGAGGGAATTGTAGGATACAAGGTCAGGGAAGATTGCTGGAAAATAATATCTGAACATGGCAGAGCCATTATATTAATAAACTTATAGTCACTGAGGGTGTATAAAAATGAAATTCACAAGGTTAGCTAGTCAACATTCCAAAAGGGAGAGGATGTTGCTTCTCTTAGCTGAGAAGTAACTGGCAGTTGAAGTCAGTGTTGAAAAAAGATAATTTTTTTCAGTGATATGTGCCATAGTACATTTCCCATGCTCTAGTGGTTGGTTCTATACTCTTATCTATATTGCCAGCACTAATTGGACTTACTTTGTTACAGTTTCTAAAAAAAGAAAGAAGACATACATTGACAAGATATTATAAAGGGAAGGTCAGGAGTATCTAGAATATTGTGTAAACTCATTGTATTCATATATGAAATAACCAAAGAATAAGTACTCTAGCAAATTTACAGGAAAAAAAGATAGAACTGAAGATCATTGCTAAGTAAAATAAACTATATTCAGAAAATATAATTTTTCAGACAAGCACAGTATAAGAGTTATATATATATATATATATATATATATATATATATATCTGTATATATATATATATATATCTGTATATAGATGTGTATATATACATATCTATACATATGTGTGTATATATTATATAAGAGGTCAAAGAGAACTATGAGAGAGGAAGAAGAGGTTTAAAACAGTGGTGAGTGAGTGATAATAGGGTAATTGAATAGCTGTGGTATGAAAAGAATAAGAGCTAATAAGGAAGGAATTGAGAGAGTCAGAAACCATACATACAGTAGGTTCATGGAGGCAGTGGATTGGAGCAGTGATAAAAGCAAAGTACAACAACAATAATAAAGAATATATGTATGAAGACATCATTACATTCTAGTGTCTTTGGTTTTGGAAGTTACTCTAGAGCTACCAAATAAAAAGAATTGTAAGTGACAACCCAGCCACAAAACTTTAACCTACAACAAAGCACCCTTCCTGACACTGTTTTGGTGACTAGGAACCAGAGACTAAATAGCCCAGAGATCTAGGGTAAGACCAAACACTTCTGATCTAAAAAAAAAAAAAAAAAAAAAAAAAAAAATATCAATAAGGTAATTCCTGAAGATACTCTGCAATATTAATAGATCAGTGTTTTATTTAGTCATCCTCCTGCAACAGATAGGAAGAGATAAAGAGACCCACATTACACTAATAGAGCTAGGATCCTTGAGTACACAGCTCTAAATGGAATGTTTTCAAATCCCTCTCTAAGAGTGGCAGGAACAATATGGGAGCCAGGAGGGATGACATACACCATAAGAACAAGGCCCTCAACTCAACTAAGCAAGGCTCCTAGAAACTCACAGAGAATGAAGCAGAAAGCACCACTTCCTTTGCTTATGTATTATAGCTTTCGGCTTGTATTTTTATGGAACTTCGAAGTATGTGAGTTAGTGTGTCTCTGATTCATTTTTTGTTTTCTGTTTTCTTATTATTTATTTACTTACGTACTTAGTTATTTACGTTTTGAACAAAAACTTTGTTTCTATGTATCCCCCTGGTCCCCTTCCTTTCCTCCTCCTAATCCCTCCCAGTCAGCCTCCAGCCTCTCCCCTCTCCATCAACTCATCCCCCCCCCTAAACGGGCAAGAAGTCCCAAGGCAAATCCCATTTCCTTATCCCAAAGTCAAAATTTGGTTAGGTGTTCCTCTGTAGGGAATGTGCTCCAAGGTACCAGCCCACACACAGGAACGCATTCTGATACTCCCCTCCTCAAGGCTCCACATAATGCCCATGGCAATCAACAGGTGCCAACACTCGGAGGGATTACCTCCTTTTCATGATGGTTCCCCAGTGGCTGTTCTTGGTTCAGTGAGCTCCCCATAGTTCCAAGTAGCCATCACTGAGTGACTCCCCCTCATAATCCCTATTCTCCCTATTCTCTTGCTCATACACACTCTCCTCCCCGTTCTAGGCTAGACCAGGAACTAGACCAGGCCCAGTGCTCAGGTATAGATCTCTGCCTCCCCCCTATTCATTGTTGGCTATACATTCTGTGATAACATGTAGGGTAGTTTCATTTGATTAAAGGGGAAGTCCTGTTTTGGTACCCCCTCTACAATTAGTTGCACACCTAGCCAGTGACATCCTGTGAGTCCTTGGGGGTTTCCCTAGCACCTGGCCTCTTTCCAACCCCACATTGGCTTCCTCTATTGAGATATCCATATCTTTTTTTTTTTTTTGTCTTCCTCTTTGTTGCTCCTCTAACTCAACCATCTCCTCTCATGATTTGTTTCCACTTCTTCTTGGTTGCAACCTGTTATGATCCCAGTTTGCTAAGGTGATCTCTATTTTCTCTTTTTAGGGGAATCTCTTGATGTCTCTCTTAAGTTCCTTCTGATCCCAAGCTGTTCAGGGTTAGTCATTTGCAGGGGTATTCTTGACTTTTGTATAAAGTTATCTTATGTGTAGTATGTCCCATGCCTCTCTTTCTGGGTTTGTGATACCTCATTCAGAAAGATATTCTCTAAATCCATCCATTTGCCTGAAAATTTTAAGATGTAATTTCTTTTTACTGCTGAGTAGTACTCCATTATGTAGCTATACCACAGTTTGTTAATCCATTCTTCAGTTGAGGGGAATCTAGGTTGTTTCCAAGTTCTTGCTATTGTGAATAATGTTGCTGTGAATATAGTTGAGCTAACGCATCTAGTGTACAAATGTACATCCTTTGTGTATATGCCCAGTAGTGTTATTGCTGGATCCTTGGGGAAACTGATTCTCAGTTTTCTGAAGAACCACCTCTCTGTTTCTTGTGCCTGTTCTTGGGGTCTTTTACTTCTGTTGAGTTTCCTTGTCCTGTTTCAATGTTATTTTTTTCTTTATTTGTTTTATCTTGTTATATTTTATTTTGTCATGTTTAGTTAGTATTTCTTAGATGACTGTTCTTTTTAATGAGAGCTAGAGAGGGAGTGGATCTCATGGCAAGAGAAGAACAGGACAAACTGGCAGGAGTAGAAGGAGAGGAAACTATAGCCAGGATATATTATATTAAAAAATAATCTATTTTTAATAAAAGGAAAGAAGTAAAGCTAAAAATTTTAATGATAAGTAAAAGTAGTTTTTAAAAATGATACCATGTCTAATAAATTCAAAATAACACAACTTATTTTAGTGCTAAGAATTTTTCTTAGTATTAGTGCTTGCCAAGCATTAGTATGATCCTATATTCCATCCCAAGCTCTGCCATAGACTTAAGATCTTTGTAGCACAGTGAATACTACACATCTAACTGTGTAGAGTTAGGTATACTATACTCATTTGTTCTTACACATGTATCTTCTAAATCTATCAGTCTACATCATCATCATCTATCCTGTATGTTTATGTTTATGTGTATAGTATATTACAAATCCTGAATGTCTTTGACACTGGAGAAAATAGAACATAGAAGGAAATCAAAAGAGTTTTAAATGAGACTTCAGAATCTTCATGCCATATGCTTGTCATCTTATCTTCTCTCTCTGAGACATGTTTATTCTACTGGGGACCTATTAACATGGGCCTATTAATACCTTGCCCATTTTCTTACTGAGATGATTAAATGCAAATTTACATTAGCTACCACAGGAACCAAGCACATGATGAATTCCCCATTTTTCCCTTCTTTTCCTCATCTCCTTTCCAGTCTTTTTCTGCTTGCTCCTCTTGATTCACTCTACCTTCTTCTTTTGCTTCTTCTTCTCTTTCTCTTCTTCTCCATCATCATTTTAAGGATCTTAGCATATAATACTTTTGCATGGTACCAAATTGGATTATCCCATTAAATGTATTTTTAACTGATATGACTGAGATATGGTACTAAAAACTGTCAGGATTTATTCTTTCTTAATGCTGGAGACTCCTTAAGGAACAAAGTGTATTTCTCATAGAAAAGGAAGGCTTTTCTTGGTTTGTAAGCCTTTGGGGCAGAGTACAGACAAATAGAAAAGCTCTCCCCAGGGTCACACCTTCCTGGTTTCCCAGATATAACTTGTCTCCTTTATCACAAGCTATGCTTCCACTACAAAATCTCCAGCACAAGACACACTGCCTGTCAAACACCCTCTGTTATCATGTCAACATATAGACACAGGCCAAGAGATTGACAAGAGGCTGTCATAAGACTGAAATGGTTTCTGTCTGCATGGAGAAAGGTTTTGCTGAAATAAGGAGAGGAGGAACTTGGGCACCTCATGAGGCTTGGCGGTTGACTTCCATTCTTTGTCAAAAGGATTTTTACTCTTATGTTAAGCACTGAAAATGGGATAGATGGTAGTTTAAAGGTAGCACCACAAGATCTACTGAGATGACTATGAGGAGCCAATATAATGAGAAAAAGCAGCCACAGCCTTTCCTGGAGTATGCTACTCTCTGAAGCCTGTATTTGTCCATGAACCTGATCCACTGGTCAGAATGTTCCCCAAACAACTTCTGTTTCTGACTTTATCCACCAACTAGAATCTGTCTCTCTTTGTTAAACATATTTCACTCTTCCAAGCCCACGTGACTCCAGAATTTTCTTTTCTTTTCGTATCTTAGTTTCTCTCTTTAACACTTGAGGCAACCTATTTAAGAACATTCTTCAGATAAAATTGCTGTGGAATTTTGCTTACACATACAATCAAATGTATTCAGGAGAAGAAACTTTATGCCACCTCCCCCAGGAATTTTGGCAGTTTCTAGTCTGGAAGGCAAAGTGAGACCTTTCTTGGGCTTTATTTTCCTGAAGAAAGTCTATATTAATAAACTCTAAAGCGTGTATGAACCAAAAGTCCCTTTCCACTATAGAGTCCTACAGTTCGGAGTGTCTTGGTTGATCAGGCTGCTGGGTCCAGGGACTTGTTTGCTTGATCAGACACTTACTTTTTCCTATGGAGCCTGTCATTTATATCCAATGGAAAAGGAAATACCTAACATTTGAACCATTAACCTTGCAGATCAGTGTATCTTCTCAAAGAACTCATAAGTGACAAAGAGCCATTTGGGTCCACATATGTTGACCTGAAATTGACTTTGTTCTTCTATTTCACTCTATTCCTTTTAAACACAATTTAATCTTCAAACACTTGAAAAATAGATTAGCTATGGAACCCTGATGTATTACTTTAAGACCTTGGCTTTGCATCTCTAGGTCTCATAGTCAGTTCCTGAGAATTTACAAGACAGCATCCGTTTTACACTAATCTCACATGTGGTTTAGGAAATTAGCACTTTAGTTAGTAGTCTGTGCTATGTATGACCCTGCTATTAAATATAGAGACTTTCATACACAATTTATGGAGATATCATAGAAAAAATAGCATGATAAGAATACTTTTTCAAATTTGGTATATGTCAGCCAATATGCTAATAGATATGAAATTTCCACAATGACATGAACATCAGCATTGAGCACTCAGAGGAGCAGGCATAAACAATGCCTCCAGAACCACCCAACAGATCTAGTTGACAGAATGGCAAGAAATTATACTTTAATATACCCAACTAAGGACCAACTTACAGTAAGCATCAATAGCATATTATGGAACATGTCCCAACTAGGAAGGCAAGTGAAACAAGGTTCTCAATGCAAAATCTAATTCTAGGGAGAGAAGGATTTGATAGCATGTTAAAGCCAATTAGTTGGCTTTAAATGTGGCATGGATAAGAAGAATAACTGAACAAGATTAGATTTTTTTCTGAACTAATTTATAGAGCAAAAACATACAAGATTGGAGAGTGGCACTAATATGCTCAGACTTCAGAATTAGGACAATGGCATTTTAAGCTGATTTCTCTTTCATACTGTTTGAGAACTTTATGTAATATTTTTTTCTATTTTTAGAGCTTTGATGCTTTTATTTGTACAAAGGTGGTCATCCTAATGCATATTTTACATGGTAATGTAAGGAAGAACTAAGTTTTTACAAACAGTGGTAAGAACCCTCTGTCCTTGTAGAGTTAAGTGTTGAGCAAAATGGCTAAGTACAATTAGCAGAAAAAAGGGTGATGTTAAGCATTGAAAGATGAGGTTGGTATGGCCCAGATCCTAGGGGATTTATCTGTGGTAGGGAATAAGACTTCAGCTTTTACCAACAAGAGAGTGACATGGAAAGGCAATTACATGAGTGAGACAAATGTTGGGCTTTGGGAGAGAGGGTGAATAGTGATGGAGGAGCTCAGAAAAAGGTTCCTCACACAGCCTGGGGAGACTGACATACTCCCCAGAAAAGATGAGTGAGGTACAGTTTTACCATCTTGATCCACCATTAGGTTAAGATTAGAACTATCTTAAAGCCTGGAAGTACCAGAGGTCTAAGAATTTGGTAGAGAAAAGACTCTTAATTCTTTACTTTAAGAATTATGCTTTGCTTAGCATCTCTTTGCTGGGCAAGAACTTCAGCAGGCATTTCATATGTCTCTTCTTGGTTCTTCATCACACCACCAAGGTATAAAAGCTTGTCTGGAAAGGTAACTCTATGAAGGTGATTTGCTCAATCTCACAAAATAAGTAGGGGAAAAATCTGCCTGACTTCAGTGCTTAGTTGCTTGACCATCACCTTCAGCTATTTAAACTACAGATAATATGCTTTCCTAAGGATGTTTTCCCCCCAAGACAAAGGAAGGAATGATGTAGGTGAAAACCCAAGGGCAGATTGTAAAACCAAAAAGTCATTTAAAAGCTTGAGTCTAGTAAAACAAAGTTAAGAGATGTACCAATTCACAATGTACTAGTTAGTGTTCAAATGAACCTGTGTGCATATATGTATGTACATGCCTTACCCAGGCTACAAAATTATGTTTTGATAAATATACATAGATTTGATAGAAGTTGGTAGACAGACAAAAAGGATTTAGAGATATGCAGATGTACTGTTAAAAGGGAGAATGAGCCTTCCCATCTTCCATGGGGGTTGACTCTAATAAAACAGCTCTTTTGGAATAATGCAGTGTTTGAGAGATGGGGTGTAATATGGCTAAATGCTTTTACAGTTCCCCATTAAAGTAAGTGGATGGAAATTCATAAAATATTGATAGCATTTGAAAATGTGTTCATTCACAGCTCTGCCCAGAATCAGGAATAGTGACAGAATTGGTCCAGGCAGGGACAGCATGCATAGACTGGGACAGTTCAAATATCAGAGTGGCATGTAGCCAAGTGGCTCTATAATAAAAAAAACATTGGATAATGTAAGTAGTAAGTTAGGGAAAAGAGGATATCCTTTCATTATCTCTGTGTTCAGGAAGGAAAGTTCAGGCAAAGTAGATATATGCACAGTGACAAATGAAAAAAAATCTGTATAATAAAGTACACAGTTAGCCTCACAAATGTCTTCAGACCTTTTACTTGTACATTGAGTATGAGGTAAGAAAAAGCACTTGACCTCACTATGGCACAAACTGATTATCCCAAAAGTAACCATCTGGCCACAGGAGGTCAATCAGAATCTTTCCTGGAAAAATTTTAAGTACTGCTCCAGGGAACAGCAAATGGCCAGACATAGGCTACTTGTAACTTGGGGACAAAGGCTTCCAAGATTCAAACTCCACTAAGAAAAAAAGCAGAAACAAATCAGAAAATAGGTGTCAAAACTGCAAACCATTGATTCTGTCATCTCATGAGAGCAACTCAAGATTTTAAATTTAATAATTAATTTTAATGACTAATAAATACCTGTAACATTTATTGGTCATTTTGAATGTGCTGATGACATTTCTTAATAATCATTTCTTAATATTCACCAGCCTTCTTGAAACAAACCCTATGATTGCTGTAGATGCCATTCCCATGTTCTAGATGAGAGAGCTGGGATTCAGAGCAGACACCATTTCCTAGTGACATACATTTCAAAACAAGTGTGAAAGTTGGAGTTTTATGCCAACTTGAGTATTAAAGCAATATCCTCTACTTCCTTACTAAAACAAATATGGAAAATGTACACAGACTACCTCATTCTTGAGTTTAACTTCCTAAGAAAACCACTCTATTTCCCATGCACTATCACCATAAAGATCTATTTACATTTTCTCCTATATAATCTACTCCGGATCTCAGCATCTCTCACCAAGGCTCGAGTTTCCTCTTTCATCTGTCAGGCCCCAGAGTTTAGCAGAGCAGGTCAGTCCCTCCACAATGAAATTGTTCTTTCTTTCTTTTTTTCTGCTTTGATCATAATACCACTTTATTATTATTTATTTAGTGAAAACACATTTTGTACAAGACCAAAGTAGATTTTTTTCATAAGACAGTCAGTATTTCCCAAAGCCTTGCTCACCTTATCTCCCAAAGCAAGTTCTTCAGCACTCCCGGTACATCTCAATATAAAAAGGTATCCCATTTTCCATAAAGCATCATTTTCTCCCTTTTTGTTCTTGACTTTCTTTTATGTCTCTTACAGCTGTATCTTTTCACAGGAAAAAAATGTTACCCTTGAAGAAAACTACAGCTGATGCCTAGGTTTCTTGATACCCCCGCCAATATATATGCATTATGTATATCCACTTAACGTTTTCACCACATATTTGATAAAGCCATTGGGTTGTTTGAGTCTTAAAATTCAGAGGTTTTTGTTCTGGAGAATGAAGGCATTCGAGATTCCTCTTCTCATACAATACCTTGAAAGATAAATATCACTATTATGTTTCTAAAATCATACTTTGTCAAATATCAACACCTTTAAAGATTTTAAAGTGGTGCATATGTAATGTACTCATTTTAACTCATAAATGAGAAGCTGAAGTCTGCGGCAGTTTCTCAGACTTGAAGCACTTAAGAAACACCCTGGCAAGAACTCAGAGAGTGCAGTGTGAAGGTCAGGATGTACTTATTTAGAGGAGTAACAAGAGAAATGGGGTATCTCAATACCTTCTTCTTTTGACCAGTAATTCCATTGACAAAGAAACAATGAGGTTCAAAGCTTTGTGAAAGAAGCTCTGTTCTCACTTTCTTTTCAGCATAAAACTTCTATGCACAATGAGTTTATCAGCTCCAACCTAAGCTTACTATATTTACACCCCTGCTGCTCAACAACACAGAGAAGCAAGGAACATTTCTTTGATCCAAGGTTAACTTGAGCCAAACCCAACTTCCAATACCCACAAGCACAGCTCTCATTCCATTGTTCTTTACAGACTCAAAGAGGAAGCACCATTTATTGTTCACAACTCTGAAATTATTTGTAAAGAAATTTTGCAACAGCTCCTGAGTGTTTCTACTGGAATCATTGACTTTTCTTCTTTGAGCACATTCTCATTATCAGATTCTGTCATTTAAAAACTCACTCATCATTAGAGATACTTTTCTATAGATTAGTGACCATTATACTGAAATAAAAAATATGCTGATATATACAGAGCTGGGTGCTTTTTGGAAAGCTCTGGCCTCCACAAGGTCAGTACAAGAATATTTTGGCTTCTGAAAATGAAATAGAGTTTTGTTAATAGTTCAAGATTCTGACAGAGACAGCAATAAGCTAATACCAGAAAAGAAAATTTCAATATAAAGATTTGATAGGTGCACTCATCAGATTTATTCCCAGAAGGTGTATAGTCCCCAGGTGTCCTAGTCCTGATACTATAATCAGCTCCAACTAAGTTTGCCAAGAGGTATTTTTCAATGTAATGAAAATGCAATTAAATCCTATTTAATATAAGAAGTGTTGTTTGCCTGGATGACTCAAGACAAAATCATCTGAATTTTGCTTTAAAAACTATTACTTTACCAATATGACCTTGAGTAACAGCTTTGGGACTCAAGTTTCCCTATGGTCTCAATTTCTTCATTTGTTGACTGTAATTGACTTTCTCTGGTGTCCTCATAAAGGTCCTACTGTTCATATATCCTCTCTGACAGCTTCTTTCTGCTCTTCCCTCAATAATGTCTATGATATGCTTCCTTCCTAGATTTCCTTATAGTTCAAGCAACAGTAAGAACCCATCAAGATGCCCCAAGGATTGTTTCCTTCAGGATTCTAAACTCTATAGAACCATGCTCAATTTATATTCTCTTTTAACCAGAGCCTTTCCCAATGACTAGTACTCTAAGAAAGATGCACAAATGTATACTGAAAGAATTACTAGTATTAAGCCTTATAAAAATCACAAAAATAAAATTATAAGGAGCATGATATTAATCTATAAATGCATATGGGAGTATAATAAAAGCCTTTAGTCAGACATTTACAGTATGAATGATTATCACTACATCTTGGCAAAACAAAGTAGCACACAGCCCCAGGTCTCCTATCACTCAACTCAAGTAAACATAAAAGAAACAGAAGTCCCAGTGGCCACATTTTAGGGTCTCTCTAATTTCAAAAATGTCAAAGCCTTAGAGAAGGGTGGACTTAGCTTTTCAGACAGAGTTTATTTTAATCTGACATACCAAATGACAAAGCAGGAAAGAAGTAATGCGCTACTGGGTTGAATACCTGCTCAAATACTACCTGGCCATGATAATATTTTGAATATATTCCCTGAGAGTCAGTCATGAGATATGAGCAGACTTGCTAGGTTCATGTGAAGAAGGATGACATTTAATTTGAACCTGTGACATCTATTGCTTACCTCTTGTTTGTGGGCCTTTGTCACTTGATGGAAAACCTGTGAGAATCTGCTCAGAAATGCAGAATGTTTGACCGGAGGACATAGTTAGTACCAGAATAATCAATGTTCCTGTTTTTCACTTTAGACAGTGGGCTTTAAGTTCATTTTATAAATTTGAAAGAATATCTGTTGAGGTTAAGAGTCAACTCGGTGTCAGTAATCACTCAACAACACATCTGCTAGTATGGCTTCATCTCTTTCCTCAGTTTATCCTATGTCTCTGAAAGCTGTCATCTTTAGCTTTCTTTACAAGGAAATCCTAAATACAGGGGCATAATTGATTTGCCCTAGTCAACAGGGAATACCATTATGTTATTATGCTTGGCATCCCTAAGAAACACCACTTATACAAATGCCTATTCAACTATTTTTACCCTTCTGTCTTCTCCCTAGTCCTTGTTCTGTTTACTGTGGTGTTCTCAGTGGTTTACATAATGGAATTATAACAATTCAGGGAGTTTTAAATAATCTCAGCAAAAGACAATAACCATAGAGTGGTGTTTTTAATAGAGAAGCAATGTTTTTATTTTAAAATTATCATAGTGATGTCGTGGGTATAAAGCAAAAAACAAGGGTCACCCTGCCCTTTATCATAGAGAGAAATGTAATTTGAAATCTCAGAACATCAAATAGGAAATGAGGGAGAAAGAAGGAAAGGGTGGTCTCAGAAAATGCTAAAAGGTGAGGACCAGGTAATGTGACTCTTCTCAGTTTTATTTTGTGTGTATGCATGTATGTCTGCTTATATGCTTGCATCATGTCAAGCTAGAAGAGGATATCTAACGCCCTGGAGTTATAGATGGTTTGCAGCACGTTGTATGGGTACTAGGAATCAAACCTGGCTCAACTAGAAGAGTAGCCTGTGCCATTAACCACTGAGAAATCTCTTCCAAATCCCTTTTCCAATTTCAGTTACAGTAATACTTTGGTTAAATATAGGCTCATATATCAAAAACCTACAAATTTTATTGTCATAATGGCAGTCTCCATCAATAAAGGATTTAAATTTTACCTCTGGTATTATGGAAGCAAAATTAAAGTGTTTCTAAGATTCAAAAAGTATGTAGATTTTTGATATACCTTACTCTAAGCCTGAGTTAGCAGGTATTGGGGGACTACACCAGCAATTTTCAAGGGTTATAATAACCTTAGGGTGCAAAAGTCATTATATCTTCAAAGGATATGATGTTACAGAAATAAAAATAAATCATATAATGTGATGATTACATTGCTATGTGGAAGTTAAGAAATCAGTTCTAAATACTAAATTCCTGGAGACAGTCTTCTCTGTAAGGCCATGACTAAGAAACAAGCAACGAACTATGCCCACTCGTAAGTTACTCTAAACTAAGCAGAATAAAGGATATTTCACAGGTGTACTTATGTGATGTGAGATTTCTTTTCATTTGGGAATGTCAAAACTTTGTTTGGAATCGAAAGAAAAAGCTCACATTAAAAAGGAAGCCAGGAAAAGACAGATGAATGGACAGAAAAAAAAAAAACAGATGTTAAAAAAATTATGGAAAAAAAGAGAGAAGGAATGTGAATACCATAGACTATAGAGAAACATGGGGGGGGGGGGCTTTAAAAGAAAAGTAGAAAGTGAGATAAAGAAAATTTAAAGAGTATGGAAGAATAATATTGATAAAAGTGAATGGAACCTGGAATTGAAAAATAATGAATTCAAAGGCTATTTTTCTAAACATCAATCATACATGTTCTTTAATGATCTATTTTAATGCTCAAAGCTTTAGTTGTCTCATAAATAAAGTGGGAATGATGCACACCTTATTGCCTAGAATTATCACAAAGGTGTTCATGGATAGTAAACAAATATCAATATAGACCTTAAAGGAAGAGTTTTGGACAGCTATAACACACACTGATGATATTATGTATCAACAGGTATTAGATGAGCTTTAAAAATGCCATTTGTTATGGTAAATTATATTAATAAAGTGCTTAATATTTAAACATCCTTTTAGTTTTGTGTTAAACTCAACTTGAAGGTTTCAGAACTTTTTAGCAGACTATTAATATTTTTGCTTGGACATCCCTAACAACATTGAGAACTATTGTTATTTTTTGGTGATATATAGGTGAAATATTTGCTAGATTTTAGAGCCATTATCATGATTCTTATAAAACTTACCTACATCTAAGAATAGGCTATGAAGCATCCTGTTGATGTTTCATTGACATCAGACAATCATAAGCATAACCTCAATTTCATAGTCTTCCCCCTTTTAAAAATAGACACACTATTTCTGCAATTTCATAGCATGTGGCTTTCAGAGCCTGAATTTTCTTTTCTAGCCATCATTTCTACTTAGTTGTATGGACAGATATATATTTAATGCTTACCAGCAGGCCTTCTGTCAATGTCTATCCAGTCACTTTCACTCTGCGGTGGTTGGCTCAGGAAAGCCTCCTGGGAACAGTATTTTCTGAGTTTGTGCTTGTTGGTAGCAGTTTTCTCCAGTTTTTATACTTGAAAGTAAGTTTGTGTGGGTTCATAACATATGGCCCATATTTTCTTTTCCTGAATATTTTAAATATGTCACTCTATTGTCTTCTGACATAAAGCAGAGTTGTCAAAAAGTCTGATGGCAATTGGATTGTCTTCCTATTATGAGGGACTTGGGGCATTTTGGCTCAGAGAACAAAATGTAATTTTCAAATATTTCAGTCTTTGTTATTCTGTTTTTTCCCCAAGTTTATGCTTTTCCTTTCAATATATAATTTAAGATGTCTTGCTGCTATTATTGTTAAGTTTAATTTTTATGCCATTGTCCTGTAAGCATCGTAATTTTGCCTTGGTTTGTTTTGTATACATTCACAATACAATACAACAAATATAATGTAACAAAACTAATATAATACAGTGCTTTTACTTTTCCTCTCCTCTACCTCTGATACTTTCTTTCAAATTCATTTTTTACTTTTTCTCATTTATTTTGAGTTTTAAAAATGTATTCCTAGATTTGGAGAGTACTTGCTGTTCTTCCCAAGGGTCCAAGTTCATTTAAAAGCATCTATGTTAGGAGGCTGACAAAGAGAGGTAGCTTACACTCCAGAAGACCAAACCCTGCTTGTGACCTCCATAGAGGTACTGACCATGCATCACATATACAAATAGAAAAATCAACATAAATAAAAAATAATTGAAATACATCTTTCAAAGATTTTTTTCCTCTTTATTCATTTTATATTAGGCATTGCCTGTTTTTTTTTTTTTAAATTGGATTGTAAGACACATCCTCATTTCAGCTTTTTCTTTTTCTTATTCTGTTTTCTAGTCATTATTTTAATTTTTCTAGTTCATGTTGTATATACTTTTCAATGTGTTTTCATTGACATCTGATAGATTGTCAATAGATGAACCATTGTTCTTTTTCTCCCTTTTGTTTGTTAATAAATGTGTCTGGGACTAAAACTTGACTTTTTCTTGTCAACTTACGTAAAATTAGTTTTCTGTACTCTTGAGTAAAGTACTTAGTCCAGGCATATTCTCTATCTTCCTATCACTAGAACCCTCTCTGGTTTTGTATAGTATGGACTTTTCAAGATATCTTTTGTCTTTCATTTAACTTGACTCTGTACTCTGCAGTTTTGCACCCAGATGAGTTCTTGCTATGAGAGGTAGTTTGTCTAGATTGTTCTCTGAGATCCCTTGAGGATTTCTGCAACACATTGCACATTGAGGCTGAAGAACCCAACACACTAAGAAGTTTCTTTGGGTGCTTTTTGCCTGCCACCCCCTGAATGTTGGGTGGAGATTAGACCCTCTTCTTATGGTCCATCAAGGATATGTTAAATCCTTCTGCATCCTCCTTTGAAGAATCTGGTGCTGTACTGATGCTAGGAAATCACACATTTTTATCCTGGTCAAAATTTAAGATTTTAAAAATACTTTAAAAACTCAGTGGGTTTTCTATTTCAGTTTAGAGAGATGATACTTTGAGTTTCTCATTCTTGCTTTTTTTGTTAATGAAGGATTTATGGAGATGTAAAAATCATCTCTTCAATGTCATCTTTTCAGCATTTGCTGTAGTGCCTTTTGGAATGATCTTTAAAAACGCTTGTACAATGACATGTAGCATGTACAACTGCCACATAATGAAGAATAATCACTGGATCTGTGTTAAATGTCTGTCTTCATTTCTTACAGACACTGTCACATGACACCTAGAGACCTCAGTAAACATGTACAAACAGTGTATCGTGAGGTTTTTTTAGGCCAATGTATTTTATTCAGACAAAGTGTTATTACTTAAACAATTGTGGATTTGTGTAATGACTAAGATGTAACATAGTACTTTACCTTTGGTATGCACATAATTAGAGAATATAGCATGTGCAGTGTGCACATATGTGTTCCTAAAAAAGGAGATGTTAGGCATAGAAAAACACAAAAATAAGATCAGCTCAAACTGGTCTCAAGTGAGTTTATTGTACTTACAAAAGAAAAACATATGTTTTTAGAAATCGCTTCCACTTCAAGTGCACATGTGTGAGTGTGTGTTTGTGTGTTCATGAATGTGCTTACATGGCACTTATTTGCATATAGATGAATGAAGTTACTTTCATGGTTATTAGATGTCCCTCAAAGTGTAGTTTTCCTAGTTCATTGCGTACATGGTTAACCAGAAACATCTTAGGTAGAACTCTAAAGTCAAAAGTTGAATTTCTAACTGTTTCCATGTATACCCATACTAGATATATTTTGATATATTTCATAGTTTCTGCAGAGTTTTTTGGTGAGCTGTGGACAGAATTATGTTTCCACCATCCCCCTGAAGTTACATTGTTCTAAGAATATTTTCCAGTTAGTCTTATGTGTCAATGTTGAGTAGTTATGAGTCTTAGTATATAAGATGTCAAAGGCTAAGATATGAATGCAACATGACCTTCTTAGGTTTATTATGTATCTTACACACACACTCATACCCTGTATACTAAAAGACTATGAGAAACATATACTTCACTGACTGTGGATAAAGGGCAATTATACCACATAATGCACAGCTTCATACGCCACCCTTCCATTATCTGCCTTTCCCAAGTTATTTAGCAGTTATCACATCACACCTTCCCACACACACTATCAGTATCTCAGTATTCCTAGTCTCTTATTTCTTGATGACTTCCTGCCTCCTCCCCAGGAATATTTTCTTCTAAGTTATTACCATCCTTCCTGAGAAGAGAGTGTGTAACCACCCTTAAGATAGCTTTTCTATATTCTTTCTATTTCTGTGATGATCAATTTTATTCATCAACTTGATTAGGGTAAGGGATGCCCAGATAGTTACTAAACATTTCTGTATCATAAGAACATGTCAAATTACATTTGAGCTATTGATCAAAGTAAAGCAAATGATTCTTCTCAGTGTAACTGTCCATTATTCACTATTGAAGGACCTGATAATAACAGGTTGAATTCACTCCACCTTGCCACATTAGATGAAAACTAGATATCCTGTCCTAGGTTTCCCTTATTTGGGCCTTCTGACTCATATTCAAATTTCCGTCAGAAGCTTTCTGGCTCTTAGGACTTTGAATTATATGATCAGTTAATTCTTCCTGGTTATCTATTCTTGTACAATGTACATGGTAAGACACTTACCTCTGTAACTGTGACCTTAGAATTATTCTCTGTGTTTAAATGTATATCCTATTAAATTTTACTGAAGAACCCTACTCATTCTCCAATCAACCAGTAAAGGTTCCTTGCTCAAATACACTTTTCTTGTAAAAGAGAAAGATGAAACTTAATAGTGTGACTTACTTTTTGAGCTTTTGTAGAAGTATGAGTTACTTCAAAATGCTTACTGTCCTTTCCTTGTTATCCAGTCAGGACAAATGACAAATTATATCCTGTGATTGCTATCAGTGTGACTGGCTTTTAGCTGAATAGAAGACAAGAGATAAAGTATGCTCTTAGTTTCTATCATTGAGATTTTAACATTGCAGCAAGATAGGAATGAAAAAATGAGGTGCGAAAGAAAGTAGTACAAAATCCTGGTGTCCTTATTTGGAATCATAATGCTGATATCTGGACCCATTCTAATTATATAAAAAATAGAGAAATGCCACAATGAGTACTTAGAAGACAGTACTATATTCATATATGTGTATCACACACATATGTTAGAAGGAAGGAAAGGAAAGAAAGGGAGAGAGAGGAAGGGAGAAAGAATAGTACAGAAGAAAGTAAAAACATATTTGCTAATGGAGTCTGTGATAGTGTGAAGAAGCAAAAGGTATGCTGGCCACTATAACGAAGCATTGTATGTAAGTGTCAGACAGAAAGGGCTGATCCAGGAAAGAAAATGAAGATTTAGTGAGACACATTCAACTGTGTGTGTAATTACTTCCTCCAAACAATTCATTCTTATTTCCCTTTGTGAAGATGACTTAAGAAAAATGAGAGAATCTGTCCAAGATCATTCAGCTAATAAAACTGCCTTGACTCTTGAACTCATGGTCTATCTACTTTCTGGTGCTGATTCATAAGTCCTCTCTGCAGACTATAATCTTTGACTTCTAATAAACAAAGCAAGTTGGAGTGTCAAATACACAGATGTCGATGCTACCTCTCCTGCACATCATTCCTAGCCAGTGTCCAAATGCAGCTCTTCTCTCTCTCTCTCTCTCTCTCTCTCTCTCTCTCTCTCTCTCTCTCTCTCTCTCTCTCTCTCTCTCTCTCTCTCTCTCTCTCTCTCTCCCCTAGCTCTGCAGTGTAATTCTCAGTGTCCTTCTAATGCCGGGATCGAAGCTCTCTCTTCTCCCCCATCAACCTTGCAACTGAGGATAGCAGCACAGCTGGAAAAATAGATAGGTCTTTCTAACCCTCTCATGCGTGTGCTGTGGGGCCAGGTAGCTCTATAAATATGATAATGGCTTCTCAAACATGCCCAGACTGGGAAATGAGACTGAGTGGCTGTTCCCACTGATAACCACTGTGGCAGCCTTGCCAGAGGAGACAGTGCCTCTGAGGTTCAGGTCAAATTAACTGTCCCCCACCCTTGAGTAGATTCCCTTCTCCCCCTCCTGCCTCCCCTATTAATCGCCTATGCCCACCTGTTCGGTGATTACATTAATGACATCCTCGAAAGGAAAGAGGCAAGCAGCAGCTCATGTTTAGTCTATTACCAGGAGTCCTAGACTTGTGATAAAAAGCATAGAACAGCAACAACACGGCTACATTAATATGTACAATAGAGAACCAGCTCGACACTTTCCTGCCACGGTCAAACTGAGAAAAAGACAGCTACAATAAAAAGCCAAATGCCTTCTCAGCCTAAGCAAGCACATGCTCAAAAATGTTGTTTGTCAGCAGCCACCTCCAGCTTCTCTTCACATAAAAGAGTGGATAGTTCCTACCTTGCATTCACACACACACACACACACACACACAGACTCACACACATGTACACACACACAGAGACACACATGCACACACTCACATACGCACACACACACACATATGCACATACACACACATATACACACATATACACACACACAGACACACATACACACACAGACACACACACACACATATACACACACAATCACACACGCGCACATACACACACATATACACACATACACACACACTCACACACACACAGACACAAATACACACACTTACACATGCACACACACACACAACCACATGCACACATACACACACATACCACACACACAAACACATACACACTCTAGTACCACTGTCCTGGAAATATAATCTAGAAAATAATGAAAAAAATTCTAAAGACTTGAAAAGGAAACAAACTCCTAATTTGCTCTAATCCTTAGTTTACCTTTTTTATTTTTTCTGTGAAGCAAAAATGATATGGTCTAATGGCAGGTGACCTGGTTAGGTTGTATTTCCAACTGGAAATAGCCTACAGTAAGTTCTGGAGAGGGAATTACAGTTGAAGGATTTCCCCAATCAAATTGTTTTGTGAACATGTTTGTAAGAGTTTGTCTTGACTGGCAATTGAGAGCCCAGCCTACTGTGGGTGGGGGCATCCCTAGGCTGGAGGGTATGGGTTATAAAGCTACATGAGCATAATGAGGGAGGGGCCAGTATGCAACTTTGCCCCCAAAGTTGTTGTCTTCAGATTCCTGCTTTGAGTTAATGCTCTGATTGCCCTGGGTGATGGACTGTAACCCAGAAGAATAAATCACATAAACCCTTTCTTCTCCAAATTGATTTTGATCATAGTGTTTGTCACAGCAACAGAAAGCCATACTAGATTATCTGTTTTTAAAAGAAACTTTTTATTAATTAAATAATTTCTTAGATAATTTCACACATTTATAGACTACATTCTGGTTACTCCTTTTCTCTTAATCAACCTCCATTTCTTTATATCAATCCCTTTCTCAAATTCACAAATTTTTATTTTGCTTTCATACCCCATTAGTTTAAATAGATCCATGTGTATGACCACTAGATTGAGAATATTTATTGGACCTTGATATGATTGTCAGTGGGCATATACTGAAAACAATGGCTCTTATATACTGACTTTACCATTAGCAAATAAATCAACAGAAAGCCCTGGATACCTTTCCTCTATGACTGGATAACGAAGGAGCCACTCTTGAACAGATCTGGTGCAGGCATCCACTCTTGAATGAGGTGGTGATTACAATGGCTGTGTCATGCCTAGAAAATGGCATTTTTGTAATAAATATTTGAGGTCTAGAATTAATACTCTTCTTCATCAACCCCACAAGATTTCTTATTGGCATGCCCTTGCTATGAGGTAGCAGCTAAGCTTATGGCTGAATTATTTCAGCAAAGCAAAAATCTGCAATAGAAGAAAGGCCTTGCGTTTGAAGTCTAGATGCAGAGAATACTGAAGAGAATGAGAAACTACGTATTTTATGAATTTTGGTTATTTTGTGTGTGTGCTGTGGGTCCCTTTGGCATTAGTGACACTATGAACACTTTCTCAGAATGATGATATATGTTTGTTTGTGCATAAGTTGCACTAAAAATACTTTAGAAAATAAAATTGTTTCATTTAGATACTACAATAATACATTGGAAACTTTTTTATTTCATTTATTTAGAAGTCAGTAAGGTGTTGCAAACCAATTCCAAGGAGAACTTAAAACATATAAACACATGTAGGCATTCAAGATGACTGAAATAAATGTCTTAAGACATAGAAAATCCATTTATAAGTAGGGAGGTCACTAAGTGAAAAGGTTGAGGGAATCAATTTTACCTCAAATGAACATATTTCACCTCTATGGGCCAGATTTATCTGCAGTGCTCTCAGGTTTCCTTTGCACTTAGACCTGTGCAATAGCTCAAAGGCAGTGAAAGGTAAATCTCAGTGTTAATTGTTTTCTTCCCCTTCTTCACTAAAATACAGTATAATGCCCATTTAAATACATTTACACTACATTAGGCACTATAAGTAATATGAGAATGTTTTGAAATGAATGTTTATATATATATAATATATATAGCTTGTATTAAAAAATTACCTCACGTTATGTATAGGACTAAAGTGCTATGGATGGTAGAACTAATTCCCATGGAAACCAAAGGACCTTTTCATTACTTATAGTGTAACAAGAAAGAGTAACAGGGTCCAAAAGGAGATAAAAATGTAAGGAAGAGAAAGAGAAATTTTATTTACTTGATAATGAATATACACTAGACTGTTCTTTAGAATGGAAACATACAGAGGCTTCAAGCTCTTCACCATTAGATGATTAGGACTGTGATTCTGAAGTCTCATTCTCTTGGTGATCATATAGTAATATTCACTCTTAGCAGCATTTTATCAACTGAGTCCATCCTCTTATCTATTTTCCAGTTTAGGATTGAGAATAAGGATGTTAGTTTATCCTTAAATAAAGCTAGTTTATAATATGATACCACATATAAACCTTCATGAAACATAACAACAACATCCCTTAGCACCAAGAAACTCCTGGTAGGGAATCAAATTTGCACCCAACAAGTGAAGCAGTTCAGACATGACCAGTGCATTTCTGCAACACACAGTGTATTGAAGAAAAAGGCTCCATGAATAGACACAGCAATAACTGTATAGTTACAGATTGTGATAAAAGTTTTAAGTAACAAGATAGATGTAAAAAAAAATATTAGCCCTAATTTAGATTCAAGGCAAAATTTTTTAGCTATGAAGCATAATAAAGAGCTATTGACCACAAGACGTATTCAAAAATATTGTCCCAGACACAAAGAACAGGATGTGTGAAATACCTACACTAAGAGAGTATTTGACAAATGGAAAAGCTAGTGTACCTGGGGTCATCAGAAAAAAATTGATAAATAGACACTGCAGGATCAGTGTAGACTCATTTCAAAAGTATTTCTGAAATGGTCTCCTGATGCTTGAGATCATACTGTTACGCAAATAAAGTTAGCCTCACTTATTTAGAATATAGTAGAAAGGCAGACATTTTGCTCATAACCCAAAACACATAATTACAACATGAAGTAACATGGTCTGTAGATAATGAAGAAACATAAGAGACAGTTGTAAATTAAATTGTGCCCCCCCCCAAGTTACATTGATATCTGTGAATGTAAGTAAATTTGGAAGTAGTCATTATGCAGATGTAATCAAGTTAAAATGAAGCCATCGAACTGTGTCTTTCATGTGATTTGAATATGAAATGTCCCCCATAGGCTCTAGTATTTGCACACCTATATCCCAGTTGGTAACACTGTTTGGGGAGGGTATAGAAGCATTAGGAGGCAGTGTTTTTCTGGAGAACACAGAATACTGAAAAAAGGCTTTAAGGTTGAATAGCTTAACAAAGCTTCCTGTTTATTCTTTTTCTGAACCTTGGGTGCAAAGTGACCAGTTGTCTCACATTTCTTCTGTTCTGTCTTCCTTGAACTATAAAACAGAATACGCCCTGGCTTATTTAAGTTACTTATGTTCAGGTACTTGTTAATAAGAAAGAGAAAAGTAAATTCTATAGTCTTCATTTGATATGGCTCATATCTTTATAAATAGAAATAAACAAAAAATCACAGACAGAAGGGAAGGATCCCATATAATGAAGGTAGAAAATAAAGTACCCTATCTACAAATCAAAGGTGCCAAAGACTGCAAGAAATCCACTAAAATACAGGACTGGGCAAGAAATACCCTTTTTAAAAATTCATTTTTACTTAAAAGATTTTTTTTTTAATTTTGTATACCAACTACAGTTCCCCCTTCCTCCCTTCTCCTGCTCACCCCCAGTTTCCACCCTACCCACCCCCATCCTCTCCTCAGAAAGGTGAAAGCCTTCCTTGTATAGCTGACAGAGTCTGGCACATAAAGTTGAGGCAGGACTAAGCCCCTCTACTCTATATCAAGGGAGAGCAAGAAGGTATCCCTCTAGAAGAAATGAGTTCCAAAAAACCAGTTTATGTACAAGAGATGAATCTAGTCCCAATACCAAAGGCCTTACAAACTGTCCATGCCACATAATAGTTATCCACATTTAGAGGACCTAGTTTGGTCTCATAAAGATTCCCCAACTGTCAGAGACAGTGAGCCCCCAGTATCTTGGGTCAGCTGTCTATGTGGGTTTCCCATCATGATCTTCACCCCTTTGCTCATATAATCCATAATCCCTCCTCCCCTCTCTTTGGTCTCCAGAAGCTCTGCCCAGTGCTTAGTTGTGGATCTCTTTATCCGCTTCCATCAGTTAATGGATAAAGGTTCTATGATGAAAATTAGGGCAGTCATCAATCTGATTACATGGGAAGGCCAGGTCAGGCACCCACTACATTATTACTTGGAGTTTTATCTGGGGTCATCTTTGTAGATTTCTGGATAAAAGATAAGGAATTTCTAAGCATCCTTAGCCATCAGGGAAATGCAAATCAAAACTCTGAGATATCATCTTATATCTGTCAGAATGGCTAGGATAAAAAACACTGTTGACAATTATACTTGAGGAGATGTGGAGTAATGGGAACACTCCTCCACTGCAGATGGGAGTGTAAATTTGTACAGCAACTTTGGAAATCAGTATGGTGGTTTCTTAGAAAATGGGGGAATCAGTCCACCTTATAATCCAGCAATACCACTCTTGGGCATAACCCCCCAAATTAATATTCATACAATAAGGACATTATTCAACTTTATTCATAGCAGCATTATTCATAATGGCCATAACCTGAAAAAAACCTAAATGTCCTTCAACCAATAAATGGAGAAAAAAATATGGCACACTTACACAATGAACTATTACTCAACAGTAGAAAAAAAATGACAGTGAAATTTTTCAATAAATAGATGGAACTAAAAATTAAAAACAGCCTGAGTGAGGTAACACACACTCAGAAAGATAACCATGGCATATGCACACTCATAAGTCAATATTAGTCATAAAGGAAAGGATAATCAGGCTACAAACCACAACCTCAGATAAATTAGGTTTCAAGGAAGATACTGAGCACATCCGTGGATCTGCCTGAGAAAGGTGAATAAATAAGATCTCTTGAGTTAATTGGGATCATGGGGGAGGTGCTAAGAGGAGGTGGGATAAGAACATGAGGGTATGGTTGAGTTGAGAGAGGTATGAGGAGGAAGGGGAGGGAAGATATAGCTTAATAGAAGGAGCCATTTGGGAATTAAGGGAAAAAATGGTGCTAGGCAAAGTCCATCAAAAGTTTTTCTTTAGTGATTATATCATTTGGAACTTGTAGCCTCCAAAACTGTGAAAAAAATAAATTTTTGCCTATTTTTTTTTCAAGTCACCGAGTTAGGGGAAGTTTACTAGAGTAACCCCTGAAAGTTTATGTAGAAGGCTTCCTAGAAGAAGTGGCATTAACATCCTCTTAGCTTTCCAACTAGAAATATCAAGACTTATTTGAACAACAATATTGGAATCCATTGACCAGAAAGGATATAAAATATTTTCTTTTGTCTCTAGTTTGGAGTGTTCAGATTCTGCAAAAGGTATCCTGAAGTTCTGTTTTCTTGGTAGATGAACAGAGCTATCTGTAGCCTCAAGCCCAAGTGGAGAGGAGGTGGCAACCTCAGAAGAATATACCCACAGGGAGTTCTGCTTCCACATTCTATGCTATCTGGCCTTCATCATGCCTGATATTTCCTACATCATGTCTGTAGTTGTAGGGGGATTATGTTGTTCCATTGTTAATAATTGTCCCACCCACTGGTTTAATAAAAAGTGCTGATTGGCCAAAGGCAGACAGAAAATGTGGGCGGGACTACCAGATTAAGATAACTCGTGGAACAGGAAGAACAGGGCCGATTGCCAGAGAAAATCCAGAAGAAGCAGAGGACAACTATGCTGCTCTGAGGAAAGGTACTGAGCCGCATGGCTGAACAGGATAAAATTTGTGGGACAGATTAAGGGTAAAGAGTTAGCAAATTATATGCCTGGGCCTTAGGCCAATCAGCCTAAAACTATTGTAAGCATCTGTGTGTCTCTGCACGTCTAGGCGTCGGCAGGCCTAAACCTCGAGGATAGGCCTGAAAGTCCGGGCCAGAAACCAAATACTACATGTAGTATAATAAACGTATGAAGAGAGTTTGAGATTTTAACAAGAAGAGAATTATGATATAACGACACTGAAAATCTTCCCTGAAGCCTCTGTGAATGGCACTAATTTTCACCTATTCTCCTGAGGCTACTTGTTTGTGTCAGTATCAATGGGGTGCAGTATGAAGGGAGGTAAATCCTAGCTTGCTATCTTTAATTAAATTGCCAATTTATAGACATCTCATAGGTCTGGAACTTATTAGCATAGCCTAGATCTCTTGCCCTAGCCACTGCATTCTATCATAATAAATCTCCAGTCCCCTATGTGTTCTACAACTTTCTCTATAAGTTGAAATGTTTTAATTTTGGTTGCCTTATATGTTTCTATCATTTTCTGTCCAACAAGAAATCAGAACCTTGTTTAGCACATGACAATGTAAGCTAGTATAGCTTTCAGCTCCTGAATCAACAAGACAAAGCTTACTTCAACTCAATGTATCTTAACCCTCCATTTCAGTTTAATGTGAATGCCACAACTCACCAAGGAAACAAAGTCAGACAGACTGGATGTCAGTTTCAGCCTTCCTGTTAAATAGATGCTTGTCCACAAGCAAACTACTTGTCCTTTATGCTTAATTTGTTATAGGCACATAAAACGATTTATTGTATAGGATTTCTGTGATGGTTAAATGAGATAACTATATATAGAGTGCTTATTGTGCTATCTGACATATAACAAGCACCTTTTAAAGTTGTCTATTGCTATTATCATAACTGTTAGTATAATCATTTCCTTTGCTGTTTTATTGTTATTATTATTATAGTAATATTATACTATAGCATTCCAAATGATATCTAAATACTCAGCTGCATTAAATGTAGGACAATATTGCTATAAGGATTCAAGAAAGAGCAGAACAAGACCACTAGGGGAAGGAAAAAAATTTCCTATTATATTAAACCTAACTCCATTTCATCTTTGTTGGATTTTCAATAAGTTTTTTCAGTAGTGCCTTTACTTGGCATAGAAATTAGACCTGTTTGGCACTGTTGAACTCACAAGGAAGATCAAATATAATGAAAGAGCCATCCCTGGCCAGAGAACATTTGCAGAAGCCAAGAGCTATATAAGAAGTTATGGCCCATGACATGAAACAGAAATGATAAAAGATGATGGTAGATGGAGTATACAAAGCAATGTGACAGACAGTCTACATTTGAGATGCCACATTAGGCTAAGGGTGATATAAAGATAGAGACCTGTGAATAATAATGATCAAGTTGACAGATACTCTTCTCCTGGAAGAAACTTTATGTGAACTGGGCTATTTAGGAAAGAAAACAAAACAAAAATTTTAAAATATCTCTTATAGTTGGAATTTTCTGCTGGAGGACTGCAGTTTATCCATATACAAGATGAGGTCATGTTAGCCCAAATGAGGAGCAAATATGAACAGAGCAAAAAGACACAGCTGGAGTTATCTTTTTGCTTTATTATAGCCATGTGGTCCCACAAAGGGACTAGTTGTCTCATGTCATTCATGAGATCAAGCTTCAAGATTGTCAGTGAAAGGGTAATGTCTAAAGTCCTATGATGTATACATGCTGCCAGATATGAATAAGGGGGATATATATGGAAAAAGAAAGAGTAGTTGACAGGATCTGGGTTTATGTTTATCATCTGAGGTAAAATCACCACCCTCTGAGGCATCCTGGACAATTACCAGGCACTATTCTTGATTCACCTTTTCCTTTGTCAAATATAGCAATTCCTGAAAGTAATCATTAGTCACTGAGGCCTTATTACTATCACTCCAAATCAGTTCTCGGACTTACCCAATCCCTAACTGTCTTTGTTATAGCAATTGACAAAATTTGAATTACAAAATACTTTAAATTTATCCCTCCAATTTTGTCATCCATATCCATATAGGTAGGAAAAAGTAGAACTTGCTTATATGGGGGTGAAAAATGGGAAGTAGGCCATGAGGAAGGTGTATATAGAGGAGAAGCAACTAAAAATAGAAAATAGAGCTTAGAGATTGATAATCATATACTGAGCAGGGGCTAAATACTTTCTGTTCATTATCTCAATCGTCCAAAAGATTCCATAGAGTAAAAATTAATGCTCAAATGAAACACTAATTTAATATGACTACAAATTCTTTGTTGTAGCTTCATTGAGATGGGCTTCAAATCCCCTCTCTTTGAATCTAGGTCATGTTAATGACTTGTTTAGTCAGGAGAAGGCAGCAGGAGTAACATTCTGAGATTTTGGAGCATAGATAAGGATGGCTTTTATAGAATTCTTTCACTCACAAAATATTGAAGAACTGTACAAAAATCCCAACAATCCTTAATTTTATGAAAAGAACAAACCACAATAAGAGGTGCTGTATTGTTATGAGATGCTCTGTGGAGACTATAACATACTAAAAGTGCTTAAAACCCTGCAGTGGGATTATGCTATTGTTACATTGTAAATAATTGTCCCACCTACTTGTTTAATAAAAATGCTCATTGGCTGAAGGCAGACAGAAGTATGGGCAGGGCTACCAGACTAAGAAAACTCTGGGAACAGGAGGAACAGAGCAGAGGTGCCACAGAGATGCCAGCAGATGCAGAGGACAACTATGCTGCTCAGAGATAAGGTACTGAGCAACATGGCTGAACAGAATAAGATTGAAGAGTGAGTTTAAGAGCAAGAGCTAACAATATGCCAGAACCATAGACTGATCAACACAAAATTAATATAAGTGTCTGTGTGTTTCTGTGGGACTAACTATGGGTAAGTGGGCAGTGAATCAGAAACTCAGGGCCAGGCTGGAAAGTCCAGGCCAGAAACTAATTACTACAAATGGTGGCCCAATGTGGGTGATATGCAACCACATAAAGCTTGAGTAAGATTAAAAAGGTATATAGAGCAAACAATCAGAGCCAAAACAGCTTCCAAGTTGTGTCTCTAATGTGAGCCTTGGTTTAGAGATACCTTGGAGTGGCATCTGGGTTTGAATTAAAAATTTCAGGCTTTTGGAGTACAACTTAAGCTGCAAAATGGCCAGTTACTGAAGTCTCACAGGAGCCTAGATGTTAGCAACAAGCTATAAATGATGTGTTTAAGTTTTCTGTTTATTATAGACATAAAAGCAACAGAGTCAGACTGCTTCTGAGTCACAGCACAGTTTTCTTGGATAAGGTCTGTTTGCTGGAGGCAAGCAGGGGTGCAGCTTTTTCTAAAAAGAGGCTTCCTGATTCATCCTCAGAAGCAAAATATTTTTGAGTCTTTTTAAATGGTCCTGCTGCTAAATACTTAAATGGGGTTCATGAGCAGCAGATGGCTGTACTTTACTTGGTGATTATATGGGCCCTAAAATTTTCAGAGTGGTAATTGTGGGTCCTACCAGTACCTGGGCTAAAATGCTAAATTCTATGAAGCTAGACTAGGAGCTGGGTGGAGCCAGCCAATCATCCTAGCCAAGTGTTGAATCCTTAGCCACACTTTAACAAATTAAAGATATGCTCACAAACAGGAAGAAATAGAGGGAGTTGATGGAGTCAGCCACCATACCCAAAGGTGTGGTCAGAAACAGAAAAAAGTAAGAGAGTTTCTGGATACTGTATGTTATTGTCTTGTCTTTAAGTTTTTTGTTTTTGTTTTTTTTTTTTTTTTTTTGACTGAAAATGAAGTATTAAAAGCTGCTAAAAGCCATTTGATTACAAATTCTGCTGGATTAATCCTACATATATATTTTATAAATGAGTTGACTTTAAAACTGAAATGAAAAGAAATGCTACTTTAGAGAAGTATTCTTTTAATTTCCACAGAAAAAGAGACTGTGGATTCATTCCTGGTTAAAGAAAATAAAGTTTGAACAAGGAAAACCCCCTGAAAAGTCTCCAACAAAAACAGACGGCCCAGATGTTCCAGAATTTAAAAGCATCTCTGTTTCAGTTTCCTCTGAGCTCTGCATTCAAAACAATCTCAAGGAAACTGGCTGGGATGACTATCCTTACAGACTATTTCACTAGGAATTGTCCATAATCTTACATTTTTCTTTGGGTCCCCATGGGATTTCCAGCATCCTCATTCAGCAGGAAGTAGCCTAGAAGATGATGCCCTCATTCCTAAAAATGGATTATGGATGTTTGTCTTTGTTTACAGTGTAGGTTACAAGTTATTATAGATAATGGGAAAAAAGAATATTAGATTACAAGTTGTTATAGATAATGGGGAAAAAAGAATATTAGATTACAAGTTGTTATAGATAATGGGAAAAAAGAATATTAGATTTGGGGTACTTCTTGTTTTAAAAATAAAAAAGAGGGAAATGTAGTGGGATTATGTTGTTACATTTGTAAATAATTGTCCTGCCTACTGGTTTAATAAAAATGCTGACTGGACAAAGGTAGACAGGAAGTGTGGGCAGGGCTACCAGACTAAGAAAACTCTCAGAACAGGAAAAACCTGGCAGAGATGCCACAGAAATGCCAGACAAGCCAATAGATGCAGAGGACAATGATGCTGCTCTGAGAAAAGTTTAAGAGCAAGAGGTAGCTAGCAATATGACAGAGCCATAGGCTGATCAGCATAAAATTAATATAAGCGTATGTGTGTTTCTGTTGTCTGCTTGTCTATGGGCCAGTGGATCAGAACCTCAGGGCTAGGCTGGAAAGCCTAGGCCAGAAACCTAATACTACAGAACCCCAACAAGTAAATAAAGATGCCATCCTAGAACAAGCAAGGCAAGGAAATGAGCCTTTCTCCATTGACAAGACCTGTAGCCAAGATGAGTTATGCATCTGATCTCTGAATTTTGAACCGCATGATACTATGGAAAACCATAAGAAGTTATAACAAAGCCAAATTATGGGTATGGCCACTATTCCCAAATCCAGACAGTGTTATTTTAGAGTCTGTGCTCTTACCATGAGGCCACACTGTGTCATTAAGTCTGATTTTTAAGGTTTGCAGACAAATTAATATCTAAGACACAGAAAGGATATAGGGAAAAAAATCAATACTTATGCTGAAGTTTCTATATATAATTGGGTAAAGATACTTTATTTTATGCTTCTTTAAAAGTTTATACATGTTTTTATTTACTGAGTTTGGGGGTATTTTTGTCTCCCCAATATCCTCAAAGATATGTCTTCTAAACAAATTATTAAAAAATAAAAACAAATCTTAGTAGTCTCCATTTTATTTTAAGAACAACCCTTCAGAAAAATTTGAAAGACCCAAATCAAAATTAGACTATTTAAAATTACTTTTTAATCATTTTTATTTAAAATTATGTTTTAAACTACACTTATCTATTTATTTTATGTGTGTATATGTGTGTGTGTCTGTGTGTCTGTGTGTCTCTGTGTGTGTCTGTGTGTCTGTGTGTCTCTGTGTGTGTCTGTGTGTCTGTGTGTCTATGTGTGTGTGTATACCTACCTGTACATATATGTATAAGGAAAGGGCCACACTGAGTAAATTCATGTGAATATGAATGTCACAGGATAATTTAAAAGAATCACTCCGCTTCTTCCACATAGGTCCTAGGAGCAAACCTCTGAATCCAGTCTTAGTGGCAGGTGTCTTTACTTGCTAAATCATCTTTCCATTCCCAGAATTAACTGTTAAGCTGGATTAAAAATGCAAAGCTGTTGTGACCTGTGCTAACTGCTGTATACATTTAGAGAGCAGGTCTCAGCTCTGTCTTTCTACACAAGGAAGGCATCTGAGTGACTACACAGTCTAAAGTTCAAGATACACCCCCAGTAGGCGAAGGTCAGGAGTGATTTATTCCAATTCTAAAACAGAAGACAAAAACTTTTAATTAAAAGAAGGAAGAAAAAATCTGCCAGAGACTGAGCAGGGAGTCCACACCATCTGACAGTTTCAATTTTCACTTACAGCTTACTTTCCTGGATTGATATCTTTCCCAGTGACTGCTGAAGAAAACCGTTGGCTCCTATAAATCACCTTATCAACTCACAGGCAACTGCTGTTTTAACCCTCGCCTTGACAGAAAGGTAGACAAGGTTAATAATAACAATTACTCATCATTGATGTTCTACCCTGTGTGTCTGAATCTATAAAAAGTGTTTGTACTATTTTCCTTAACAACTGTAAACTTCTATAAGGCATAGAGTATTACTTCCTTTATTTTAAGATGCCATAGTGAGTTTTCAAAAATTTGCCTGATATAAGCAAAATAATAAGGTAAATAAGTGTCAGAGTTAAAATTGGAATTTCTAGATGACATCTGAATTCAAACTTGCCAATAAAAAATTATTCATTTATTGTGGTTCAAATATAATGCCCCATAGTTTTTCTTTGAAAATACTATAGTATTATGTGTTAACAGCACTATTATATGGTTAAATAGTATTAGGTCTCATTTTATAAAGACATAAAAAGTAGACTTTAACCCAGAACCAGCCAGACAAATAACCACAATAACTGTGGACTTTTATATTATGCTTTTCATAAACTTCTCACTCTTCATACTGTTTTGACCATGTGATGATAAATATTTTTATTATCACTCCATTTCAGAGATTATAGAATTAACATACAAATGGAACAGATGTCTCTGACATTTTTCAGCTATTAAATAGAAGTTCAGAAATATGACCATTTTTCTCCTAATTTACTGCTTTTTCTCTTCTTTCTTCCTCAATCTTTCTTTGCTCTCTTTTTCTGTCACTTTCTTCCTTACATTTTTCTTCCTTCATTCTTTCCTTCCTCCCTCATTTGCTTCCTTCCTTTCTTTCTTTTTTCTTTGTTTTGTAATGACACCCAACAAACCTTGTAACATATATGTCATGTAACAGAAAAATGGAATAAAACTACCAGGATTATTATGTCATTATCCTGAAGAGTTGAAGATTTGGTGTTTAAATTCTGACATACTGAGTAGTTTAATTTTTAAAAAAATTACATTGGGGTTCTCATGAGGAAGCACTTATTGTCAAGAATAGCTCTCATTCTACTTTGATCATGACAATGATCTTCAATTGTGGATGTCACCCCCTGCCCCCAAAAGCCGTGCTTTTTACTTAGCTCTAATTCTGGCTTTGTAGCAAATTAATATGGTTCTCATTGGAATGCTGAAAGATGCCTTGCAGGAGTCTTGATAAGAGATGTTGAAAATACACTAATTGTTTTTTTATCATTCTTATCTTTTAAAGTACAACATTGTGGGAGAATATGCAGAACTTTTCCATTTTTCCACTCAAGACTAAATAGTTGTGTGTTCATCTGCATCTATGGATCTGAAAGACATAAGAAAACAGAGAAATAAATTGTTTGTGGATCGGGGAAGAAACAAAGTAAGTGTAGACTCTATTTAACAATATCTGAGGGAGGTAATAGCTCCATTTCTATACCCTGATATTAACATCTAGACTTCCAGTGGAGATATCTGATTTACCTAGCAGGTTAGTGGTCCAGTCTTAGGTTAAAAAAAAAGTTCAGTGACACAAGAGGCAGTCTTGTACATCTTATCGGGTACTTATCATCCCAGATAAGATGTGCTAGTGAGAAAAAAATATGTCTTCCAGGCATGATGTAGCCAACACACTCTTGAAATCACTGCAGCAATAGTCATATGCACAAGACTTGTACAAGATGGGGTCTGTAAATATTTCATCATGAATAGGGGAGCAGAGCATAAGACCCCATCCTTTCTTGATTATCTATGCATAATTACTAGTTGTAAGGAGATAGGCATAACTTTCTTCATTGGTTTAGCTACTGATAGTCTCCCGCATATCCTTTAGCACATAATTCTAATTTAACTCAATTGGGCAAGACACAAAATAAAAGTAGGATTTGTTAAAAAGAATTATTCCAGTGGGAAGAAAGAGGGAATGTGTGAGGGGAATAAGAGAATTTGAAAATGATGAAAATTTGTTATTTAGAGTGAAACAATATGAAAAACAATAGCTGTTCAATTGTTCAGTGGGAAAATAACACAGAAAAGCAACTTATTAACTTCTTAGGATTGTCAATCTATTGCTTAAACCAACAAACAGTTTAATCTGTCTTCATTCTGAAGGGCAAGTATTTGAACCAGAGGTATTTCTCAAGGCCGTATATCCATCAAAAAAATATAAAAAGCATTTATTTTTCTGTTGTTCTATTGTTTCTGGAAGCTACTAGCCATTGGTGTTATCTCCAGCTAGTATCTTTGTATGACATTCATTCCTATAGATATGTTTCTTTTACCATAATTATGGAGCGAGCTATTACACTGGAGTTTCAGCTAATCCAGTATGAATTTATTTTCCATAACTTCATCAACAAGGATCCAGTGTCTCAGTAAGGTCACATTCACATAAACTGAAAATTAGAACATCAACATTTTAAGAGATATGTCAAGCACACAGTAATAACCAAACAGAGAAAGAAGACTATTAGTCAAGAGAGGGAATTCCAGAGCATTGAAAGATAAAGAATTCTTCAGAAAAATCAGGTATGCTGCTTGTTCAGAGGCAGGTATCACAGGATACATGTAAGGATCTGATAGTACTGAGATATCAAACAGCAGAGCATATTTGGAGCTCTGTAAGAGAATTTAGATTTTTCTCTTGCTTTTGATATGAAGCTTTTCTGGTTTTTTTGTTTGGTTGTTTGCTTTTAGAAACATCCATCCAGAAATGTGGTAAAGATGGAGGTAATTTAGCAGGAGGAGTACATTTCAGGAGCAGTTCCAATTCCAGTGGACTGCCCTTCTGTTGGGATTTTTGGGCCTGCATCTAATACCCTAGATTATCCATTCTGTTTCATTTTGTCAAAGGTTCTTTACAACTCCCCACCATTTTCTATTAACATGCAACTTTCTTCTATCTTCTCACTGGTAACACACTATCTCAGATTCGCCTTTTTGTCTACTCACATTTACCTTAAAAGTAATATAGATTGTTCTTTAATTTAATCTTTTTGCCACTTACTTATTGTCTTATTCTCCAGAAACCCTGTCTCTGTATCTTTTAAAAATGTACTTGGCAGTGACACATCAAACGGCCTACAGAGAAAAAGATTTTTGATGCTCATAACCATCAACTTGATTTAAAATTTTACTAATGTGTAACTGAAGGCTTCATCTTTAATTCCCAAAAGTTTCAGAATGAACAATTGTCAAATACACCTCGAGATCTAGAAAATGTTACAATTTTTCAGTAAATTCTGGAAGGAAAATAGCCCTAGCAGTTAGGAAAGATCTTGCTTTTCACATACAGGAAAACTTGGTTTGGAGAGATTTAAAAATTTAACCTATGTAACTCTGAGATCTTTTAAACTGAGCTTGGGATATTGATCACCTGCTTCTTGGGATTTTTTTTTTTCCTTAAAAGTTCGGCTCCAAGAAGCCAACTCATACACTAGGAATAAATTCTGTTCCAACTGCCAGTGGCCCCACAAACTGCCAAAGCCACACAACTATCATGCACTTTCAGAGGGCCTAGTTCAGAATCATGCAGGTCCCCTGGCTTTTACTTCAGAGTCAGTGAACTACTAATAGCTTGGTCAACCGTCTCTGTGGGTCTCCTCATGATCTTTACCCTCTTGCTCATATAATCTCTCCTCCCGCTTTTTAACTGGACTGGACTAAGAGCTCAACCCAGTGCTTAGCTGTGCATCTCTGTATCTACTTCCATCAGTTGCTGCATAAAGGTTTCATAATGGCAACTATGGTAATCACCAATTTGATTGTAGAGGAAGGCCAGTTTAGGAACCCTCTCCACCATTTCTTGGAGTCTTAGCTGGGACGATCTTTGTAGATTCTTGAGTATTTCTCCAGTACCAGGTCACTTACCCCACAATGGCTTTCTTTATCAAGGTATCTATTTTGTTGTTCTGCTCTGTCCTCCTCCTAATCAACCATTCAATTCTCTCATGTTCTTTTTCCACCTCCCCTCACTCCCTTAACCCTATGGTCCTAATTTACTCATGGAAATCCATGCTCTTAAATTCCTTCTTGATATCTAGCTGTTCAGGGTTTGTGGATTCTAGACTGGTTTTCCTTTGCTTTACATATAAAATTCATTTATAAGTGAGTACATACCATGTTTGTCTTTCTGGGTCTGTGTTACCTCATCCAGGATAATTTTTTATAGCTCCATCCATTTGCCTGAAAATTTCAGGATGCCATTTTTTTGATTTTTTTTTTGTTTTGTTTTGTTTTGTTTTTTTCCTGATGAGTAGTAGTACTCCATTGAAAAATGTAGCTTTTAGTTATTAAGTTAAGCTGAAATATCTCAAAGACTTGGTACTCTGAAGAGCATATTTGGCAGGGTAGTGTTTTATTGTTATTGTTTATTTATTCTGAAATCCATGGGATTTCACTCTGAAACATTTCATATACTGGCTTGAGAAATTAATGCTAACTTGAAACATTTGCAGCTGTGTGTCCACTAATTGACTAATTTCACTCACCCATTATCAAGTTACTTTTATATGTACCTCAAATATCAGGCCAGTCCTTGAAATGTGAAAGTTAAAGAACAATATACAAATCAGTGTGGGCTGACCACCAAATTAATCTCTTCCTCTTCTGAAAAGTTGATTCACCTACATTATATCCTAGCTCATATATGATGCCCATCCCCCATCCCTTGAGGTCAAACCTTGACACCTTATAATTTTCCCTGGGTTAGAAAACAGAGATGGTGACAAAATGGGATGTCGTTGGTAAGGAAAATATTTTTATATTATCTGAATATGATGTTTTAAAGTTCACCTTGTGAGAGCAGAAGAGAGAGATCACGAACCCCAGTGAGATGGCAAGTATCACAGAAATATTTGCTGACACATAAGGCTCCTCTAGCTTCATCTCTGCACCTTCACCAGCTGACTATTGAATCTCAGCTCTGATAGTTGTGGAACTGGCTCTGAGACAACGAGGTGAGCCATCTCATCAACTAAAGCTTTCTAAGCCACATAATTATTGCAGATTTTCTCACACTCTTCCATTGTACAGTGTGGATGAGGCTTGTAGAAAGGAAAGAATATTTCCAAGTTCATGCTGAGAGTGCTGTCACAGTTAGCATTACAGTTGGACTAAGCTGATTTTAAGCTTTCAACAGATTTTTAGTTTCTACCCTTTCTAAAGAAAAAAACAGAGCTTTCTTTCAGGATAATTAACATGATTGTCTTATTTGATTGAAAAGGAACTGCAGTTCAGACAGTGGAATGCTCTTTCCCTAAACCACAACTTCTTTGCCTTTCTTCGGAGTTCTTTGTATCATGTGATATTTGCTCCTGTGCCTAGAAGTCCTCATTTAAACATAGAGTCCTCAAGTACTCTCTGCATTCTCTTTTGTAACTACAAACTTCCCATTGTGGGGCAACTCCACCATAAACAGTGGTATGCTGGATGCAAAGGCAAATAGATAAATGGTTTAAAAACTGCATGGGTTAACAGATACATTGATCAAGTCTAAGGTTGAGTCCTTCTGAAATGAAACAAATATGAAAGTAATGACTGACCTGATTCTAAGTGAGTGTGGTATGTTTTCCCAAACATGTGATAAAAGAGAGAGAGAGACAGAGAGAGATACCAAGTCATTTTTCATTAGCATGAAATTGATACCTGTAAGATATAGGTTATATCAAGTAGAGTTGGACTACTAATGTGTTTGCATTTCTCTCCAGGTTATACAATCTCATTATCCCATTATCCTGAATATAGTTTATTATGAAAAGTAAGTTGTACCTGCCCTACAAATGAAGAAAACAAGTATTATGGATAAAAGAATAGCAGGTCATGGAGACTCAGACCTCTATACAGAGTTAGGTTTGGGATCCCATGCTTCTTTACTTTCCTTTTATCTGTCTATATTTGTGGCTGTGATGAGAATAAGATGGGTCTTATGGGTGCCTCCTTGTTTTATTAAGGCAAGAGCAATTCCTCCTTTTCTAGAAAGGAATCTGAGAGTAGCTGGTGTCACTGTGCTGAAGCCCTGTGGACTTTGGAAGGATTAAACTACCATTCCATGGCTAGAGCATATTTCTTACAGTGTTTCATTAGGTACAACCATCAGTGCCTGAAGCAGGAAGCTAACCTATCAGCTACTTACACCCGCTGCTTATAGGTGATAGCCCGTCTTTCTGTTCTATCCCACATCAGATCAGTTCTTTAAGATAAATGGTAGTGCTTCATCCAAGGAAGCATGTTTCTGGTCCACCAATAATTATTGAGAACACTAGTACACACATCTTTGTGTGCTAGATGCTTTGGAGAAGAGTATTGATGGTCTTTTATGTAAATTTGTATCACTTATTATTGTTCTTGCTGATTTCAGTATTATGATTAAATGCTACCTTTAATCAATGACGATTGCTATCCCAGAATTTATTAGGAACTTAATATTTCATCTTAAACAGTGATGCTATTATACAAAAATTGAAAATATCCCCTGAAATTTAATATTCATTCAGAATTTCAGAAAATGATCACATCTGAAAAAAATATTTGTAGATGTGATTAAGGTGAGTTCTTGGTATATGAGTACAAGGAATATTCAGGAAGTGATGGAATCTCTGGAGAAGCAAGGAAAGTGTATTCCTTAGAGTCCCTGGAAGGCAGCTGGTCATACTGTCATCTTGACTTTTGAACCCTGACTTTCAGGACTGTAAATGAATGTATTAAATGTATTTATATTATTTTAATTCATCTAGATTGTGTTAATACTCTATGGAATCCCTGAGATCTTAATCCAATTGTGAGTTTCCTATTCTTTCTACAGGGACCACTATATAAAAATTTAATATGATTTATATCCTTCATCTTTCAGATCAAACCTGGAAAGTAATCATTCTAACTTCTCTCTTGTGAATGTGGAAGAATACTCAAAGAAAGAACATGAGCTGTGCAAGGCTCCAAATAAAAATATTGTCTTCTCCAATAAAATTATGTTTACAATAAGAAAATTCATAAATTCAAGAGTTGGTGGTGGTCATCCACTCTTTTCTTTCATACCTATCTACCAAATGTACTACAAAAGTTCTTCATGAGATGACAGAGACAACACTTATCTTAAATACAAGTCATATCTTACTTGGAATCACAAAATTGTTACATTAAGGATAGTTGATTAAACTTTCTCAACCTATATAGTATCTATCTTATAGTATCATGACAATAAATAAAATAACTTATTGATGTATATTACATGGCACAATGTATGTTCATATTATCGTTTAACCTAAAATAATTGTATATTGCCCACTGTAGCTTTCTTATGGCCCAAATTTTTCCCACTGCTTACTGCTTCATCTTCTGAACAACACTTGTTCCTTATTTCTCAAAGGTTTCTTTTTCTGTATATCACGAATTAGATCTCTCAAGTGATCTGAATGAAGGCCCCCCACTCTGGGCAGGCATGATATTTATTCTTCTTCTCCCTCAGTCAATGTATGCACTTCTAATGTGATGTTAGTATCTTAATTTGAATGACAAGGAGAGTATTATTATTCCTTATGTTTTTAGGGTAAAATATTCCCAGATTTTTAATGCTCCATGATGACATTTTTATATTAGAGTCTAGAGAATTTCTATAACACAGCCTCTACAATCATATTCATTCATGTTCACTCTTCCCCCAATGCTGCTTTTTTTTCCCCCTGAGGCCTTTTGTTTACTTTCATCCAACCTTTCTCTGTATGGAACATGAAGGTTTGTATCATTGCAAAGGATTCCAGCCTCAACCTCCATTTTCTATCTTCTGCAGTTCTTCCTACTGATTCTGAATGTTACAAATATGTTTTGAGTGTTTCCTCCAAGGCTCTTTTGAAGTTTAATTTCCTCTGCACAGCACATTAGTACTGGCACTCTCAATGGTTAGTTGTTTGTTTTTCTCTTTTGGCTCTTTTCAAGGGCCCACCATTTAGCTCCCAAATAAAGCACACACAAAGGCTTATTCTCACTTATAAATGGCCAGCCTTAGTGGGGCTTGTTTTTACTCAGCTCTTCTTAACTTTAAATTATCCCATCTATTTTTTTGCCTCTGAGCTTTTCCTTTTGTATTCTTATATAACTTTGTTTCTTACTCCATGGCTTGCTGTATAGCTAGGTGGCTGGTACATGGAATTCTCTCCTTCTATGGATACCTCTTCTTTTTCTCACAAATTTCTTCTTTTATTTATGCTCTGCCTTCCAACCTCACCTATTTCACTCACCTGTCTTGATAATAGCCTTTCAGTTCTTTATTAGACTATCAGGTGTTTTATACAAGCAAGTAACACAGCTTCACCAAGTTAAGTAAATATAGCATAAACAAAAGCAACACATCTTTACATTATTAAACAAATATTCCACAGCTTAGACAGAAGTAACATCCCTTATAATAACATTCTACAACACTTAATGAGTCATAGGAACCCTATATATATGAATGAATTTAGTTATTACCACCTTAGATATTAGTTACAAAAAGGGAGAGTTTGCCTCCTTTTTCTTCATCTTAGATGCTTTCTGATGATATCTAGCATGTTATGACCACAAGGAGTTTAGGTGCCAGTCCTGTAAAGTTGGACTCCAAACACTTAGAATCCAAAACTGAAGTTGTTTCTATTACTCTCAGTACCTAGTGTATGTTATTCTATTATAGTATCAGATAACAGACTAAGACTTTCATTTTTAATTTTGAGCAGATTTATCAAATGATCCCATAAATAAATATGATTGTACCCTAATAGAAAACATTGTTATTGGTGAGTAAGAACTATTTACAAATTTGTTGCTGTTCACTGTTTCAAATGCCATCTAGATCTTTTATATGGATTAACTAGATCAACCTTCAAAGAAACCAGCCCTCTGTTATTGCTCTTTTCTTATAGAAGATAAAGCCAAATCAATGATATCAGTGCTAATAAAAGGCAGAAACATAATTTTAACCCAAAGTTAACCACAATACCATGATTTTGGAAAAAAATGCAGGCAGCTCTTTTTGGTAAATTGAGAGCATTATACAAGCTTCTCAAGATTGGCTACAATAAGGAACTCTTACAATACCCGAAGTAGCCAGGTAGACTTCAATATCAGTAGAATGCATAAAACTAAATTATTTTTTCTTTGAATTGTGAGTAACTGAGTCTGCTTCAGTTAAGGCATACAAGACTACAGTGAGATAATGAATAAATATAAAATGTGTGAATTGTCTACTCAATGTGGGCATTGATGAAGCTATGTATAACATAGTTCTATTTTCCTGGAACACATTGCCCTTTCAAGGTAGAAAGCTGTTTAAATAAAGAAAGAGCAAAATAAAACTATACTACAAGAAAACATAAACCTGCCTTAAAAATAGATGGAAAATAGATTGAAGCAAAGCTTACACAACTGCAAATTTGCTAGGCATTATTGAATTGTACATTTCAATGTAAAAAAAATTGTAAAATCATTGAGGTTTATAGCATGTAAATTATACCTCAGTGGAGCTGTTAAAGACAATAGGTTGGAGACAATAAACTGAGACAGTGAAACATCAACTGTTAGATGTCTGAATATTTTATTCGCAAGCATATATAAGCCCAAGCTACAAGCCTATAAGATTTTCAAGGATCAATGAGCCTGACTTCAAACCACAAAGAAATGCAACCTATAAAATCAAAAAGGAGACAAAATGTATAGTTTCCAGCTAGCAAATAGCTATGTATGTAAAGGTGTCTGTTGTTAATTCTGATGATTTGATCAGTTTCTAGCACATTCATGATGAGAAGAGAGAATAGACGCCAATAAACTGTCCCCTACCTGTACTTGTACACAGTGGAGGAGATGTGCCTCCATACTCACATGTGCTTGCACACACACACACACAATTTATATTAAAAACACAAAATAAAATAAAAATTAATAAGCAGTTTAAATATCTCAAAATGGAACAGTGTGTGAACTCTCTTATCTATTAGTGCTATATTATCTGGTTTGAGGAAACATAACTAACATAGAAATTATGTGCCTTTATTTTATAAGGTTTTTCTAAGTAAGGACATCCAATATGCAATCTTAAAATTATATTATGCATATGCACAAATCTTACACAACATTATTTTTTGGGGCATCAAGACCAGTCCTAACTTTCTACAATGTGCAGATAAGAAACTTGCAGTTTTGTGATTTTCTAATGTTTTGGCTTTTTTTTCCCAGATAATCCTATGTAAGCTTAATATATCCATAGCTAGTATGTTGATGAATAGGTGTGGTTGTAAGCCAATATACTGCATTTTCTCAATTCCCAAACCCAATGGAACAACCATTAATAATCTGATCTTATCTTTATTCTGACCATAGTTCATTGATTATTACTCATCCAAAGGTTTATATTGCTTAATTCTAATTTCTGTCATCTGGATTGGTGACAGAAAAAGTGAAAGATGCTATTATTTGAAAGTAAAGTACCTCTCATAGTTTCATATACTGAATTTTCATGCTGGTTAGTGTTTTGGTCAACTTGACACAAAACTAAATCATCTGGTAAAAGTACGTGTCAACTGAGAAAATGTTTCTATTAGATTGGCCTGTGAGGCAATTTCTTGATTAATGATTAATGGTGCAGGTTCAAGCCAACTGTGAGAAGTGCCACATATGAGCAGATGGTATTTGGGTATATAAGAAAGGAATCTGAGTGAGGCCATGGGAGCAAACTGTAAGCAGTGTTTTTCCATGGTCTCTGTTCTAGTTCCTGCCTCCAGGTTCCTGCTTGAATTTCTGCACTGATTTCCCTCAGTAATGGACTGTGATCTAAGAAGTTACAAGATGAAATAAACCCTTTCCTCCCAAGTTGCTTTTGGTTGTGGTCTTTGCCAGAGAGGTTTAAATAAAATTATGGTAATAAATAAATAAATAAACAATATTTAAAAAGCTCCTCAAATTGTCATGACTTTTTTTTTTTTTTTTTTTTTTTTTTGAGGCTATGTAAACTTGAGAAACCAGTACTGGGATGGAGAAAAGTAGTTAAGTCAGGAAGGTCCCCTTGGGACTTCCTTTTCACTATAAGATGAAGAGGTTCTTTTGCCACATTTTGCTCATGTCCTGATCTTCTGCCCAAGTACATGAGGTGAAGCACCCATGAGCTGAATCTTCGGTAACACTGAGCCACAGAGTCTTCTTTCGTCCCTGCAGGAGTTCACGCTGGCTCCTTTGTCCACCGTGAGACACAGTATGCAAAGTTGAGTGGAAGACATGGATGCTTAGGAGATCAGCACTAAATTGATAAGAATTCTATTTTTCTATATTTAAAAAGACTCAAGCTCTGGGTTTATCAGGGTGAAAAAGATGTGGATCCTGCACATTCTGTCAGCAACCTTAAGTGAGTTAGAAAAACCCTGAACTTTGGTTTCTTTCATGTATCAAAATATAATCAAATTCATTTCTTTGTGGATGTATGCTGAAGGAGAGAAACAATTAAATCAACAATGAAAAGCCCAGTAGGCACTTACACAGCAAAACTTCTCTAAACTGTTAGAGAAATGTTGCACTCACCTCATCAATTTGAGTGATGGAGTTTCTTTTCTTTAATTTTTAGCAATTTTATTTAGAAAGCTTTTATCTCATACCCTTCACTGCTCCCTCTTCCTCCCCTCCACTCTATCCTCCCTCAGCCTCTAACCCAAACCCACCCCTTTCCCCTATCCACTCTCCTGGGAGGGCAAAAAATACCAAGGTGTGTCGGTTCTTTCTGGCATATCCAGTTGATGTAGGTCCCAGTCCCTCATCCCGGTACTAAGGCTGGGTAAGGTGTTCCTCTGTAGGGAATGGGCTTTAATAAGCCAGTTCATGTACCAGAAATAAACTCTGGTCCTACTGCAAGAGGTTCCATGCATGCAGTTTGACTCTTATTTATATTCAGAGGGTTTAGTTCCTTTCTATGAAGGTTCCTCAGCTGTCATTTCAAAGTCAGCCATCTCTGTGATCCTGATCGCTTGGCTCATGTACTCTCTCCTTCCTCTCTTCAGCTGGAACAGGGAGCTTCCCCTCTCCTCCACTCTGATGCTTAGCTATGGATCTCTGCTTCTTCCTTCATCAGTTTCTGGGTGAAGTTTCTATAATGATTATTAGGGTGGTGCGGCTTTTGATTTAAAACAATTTTTTAACTAAGTATATTAAATATCTCCAAAGAGTCTTAAACCCCAGACCTGTTTCTGTGTTCTGTTAGTAGTTCTATTATTGGTATCCTCCTGCTCCTGGGAATGGGCCCAGAGTGCTGGGTTGATTCTTTATAAGACAAAATGACTTAAGAATTCTATGCAGGCAAGATGTAGAGAAGTTTTGCAATGAAGGCATTGAGCCTCTAAATAGATATGCAGGAGACTTTTTTTCTATATTAAACTATTGATTTTTCATAAACTACAAGCAAAAGGCCAGTGAAAAATAATTGAATCCCAGATCAGGATTTTTTTTTTTTAAATAGAGAGTCCTTTGTCCCTTGTTGACCACTTTCATGACGTGACTTCCTTTAAGAGGAACTAAAAACCTCATTTCTAGGAAACTGATGGAACAAAAGAAAGCAAGGACAGGTGAAGTAAGAGCAGAGGTAGAATAGAGTGCAGAAAGGACAATGTCAAGTAGCACTGGGAAGAGAAGATAGAAATTAAAGCTCTGTTCTGACAACCACTGAGAACATTGCTTTCTTTCTATTTCCAGAGATGAGAAGATAAACTTTGATGTTCTCTCTTCCTGATGATTCTTTGACGTCCTTTTCTGGAGATGGAACAAGCAGTAAGGAGGCGGCAGATCTGGGAGACTAGAGAAAAAGATCTGGAGGACTTGGCAGACCTGTGATGATGGTCCAGATTGGATTCATATGTTCTTCTTCATGTATAATATAGTTTTGATCCAAATAATCCCATCAGTAACTCTGATTTTCAGCCAAAAGTAGGTCTGGATAGAAAGACTGAGTAACTTGTAATTAAACTTCTGGGAGAATCCTGCAAGTGAGGGTTCCTAAAGTACAAGAATATTGGTTTCAGGATAAAATGTCCTTTTCTTTTCTCTTGGGTAGACTAAGAATATAAGGACCACTCTGGAGATGGCATGGTCTGTCACCCTTTAAGGATATCACCTTCCTTTATGTTAGTAGACTAGTATTAAATAATACTTCCTGAGTATGGTGATGGTCCATCAAACATATCAGCTCATAAATGTCTTTAAGAAAGAGTAGAGAACAATGGATAACCTTTAATGTTTTATTTATGGGTTAAGGATACCCACAGAAAACAAGTCTCACATTGTTTCCGGGACAAATATGAGATTATTCTTTTATATCTCCCTGAAGTAATTCTATAATATAGGTGCCATGTGAAAAATGATCACAGAGTGAAGTTTATGACTTGGTGGTGTTCTTCGTGAAACCTGAAATCAGTCCTAGATTTCATGCTGTACCTTCTCAAAATGCTGTCTCTCACTAAGTCCTCCATTAAGGGTCATCTGGTCAGAGGTATTCACAGATCAGGGGTCATCTCTCCTATAACATCCCATGAGTCAAACACAAGATTAATTTACTCTCAAGTTTCAAGGCAGAAGATGACTGCCTATTACAGAATGAGTACTGTGGAAAACTAAGCATCCAGAAATATTTTGCCTGTCTATCTTGAGACCCTTGGCCTACCTTGCATCCACCCATTTTGCAGTGGCATGAATGCTTTCTTCCACCCATGATGGTAATGCAACCCATATTCATACCCTGCAAGTAGGACAGAAAAACTCTAAGTCACAATGAAATGTTGAACTCAGCACATACGGAAAACATTTCTTCTGTACTATAATTCTGTGTGAACTCACTCTTAACATTCTAGTGAATTTTATGTACTCTAAAAACTTATTTTATGATCTCTAGCCTCCTCCTTTGAGAAGAGCTTCCCATCACTTTGCAACAGCAATCATTCAATAAACAACAGCATCCCTTAGCCCTTCTTGTCAGATGCAAACCATGAATTAAGGATTAGATGCACCTGGTAAGGTTTATTTGAATATAGAAATAAATAACAGTAGAAAAACATAGGAGTCAAATAATGTAAAGCAGGCAGTCATCAAAGGGTAAGATTCCAAGGAGATACATTCCTATGAAATTCAAGGAGCTAGTTTGGAACATAGACTTCAGTCATCACATGAAGGGGCAAGAGATCTGGAATACTTGTATATATTTTCTTGTAAAACTGTATCAATTCTAACCACCATCAATTGGGACAGAAGTTTCAATATGGAAAGATCTTAGGGAGCTAAAAATCAGCCCAGAGGGATAGGCTAGGGGAGCTTAGTACATCTCCCCTAAACCTACCTCTGTAGCCCTGACTCTAAGTATTGGGCATTTGATATACAAAGTAGGACATATTGAAGAAATGAAAGGATAGCTTATCATACACAGAAATTATTAGCACAGTGCACTAATCCTGTCAAACTCCTAAAAATGTTAGATATTGTCTCTCTTGAAGAAAAGCACTTGATTTTCCTATAAAGAAATTCAGGCTTTTATAATTTGAAGTTGGAAAATTGTGGTCCTGGCATAAGTAATGACATACATTTAGCAAAATAAGGTGACTCAGTCATAAATATATACAACTGTTCCAAAATTGAGATTGAAGATCAAAAAGCTTCTGAGATCAACAAGCCTTTCTCTCCCTAAAAGGCCCTACTTTACTCAAAAGTGTTTCAAGACTGTCATCATGTAGACAAAGATTCTGTAAGACAGGATCATCTCAATATACATTTAAAAGGTCAAGATGCTGAGTGCAAGTTGAACCTGTACAAATAACTTCTTGGAAGGTTTTGCATATATTTGCACACCTCTTTTGTTCACAATCAATTACTTTTCTTTTTAAGTATGCTTTAGTTATGTGTTTATTTTAGATATGTGTGTATGTTGTGTTGTGTTGTGTACTCAAATAAAAAATATAAGCCAGACAATAAGTCAAATAAGCCAACCAGGTGTTGGTCCTTGTTTTTATTTTATTTGAGACATGGTCTTTTGTTTTTTACCTCTGTATACCCTAGAGAAACTATTCTGTGAGATTTCAGGGATTCTCCTGTATCATCCTTCCATTTCCCTGTATGAGTGCTGGGATTTCAAACATACACTAATTTTTCTGTCCTTACATTGATTCTGGAGATTCAAATCCAAGGCTTCACACTTGCACAAGCCACCACCTTTCCCATTCATTCATCTCCACAGACCTAAGCATGGTTTACTTAAATATGATTTGCACTTAGGAAAAATTACCTTTTTAGGTGTACAGTTTGGTTGGAATTTACAAATAAAAAATCTAAACATCACTAACTGACATTAAGGTATAATATTGCTATCATTCACAAAAGATCTCTGTCACATATTTTAAATCAGTTCTGTCCATTTTCTATGGTGCCAGGCAACCATTGATCTCATTTCTGTTTCCATAATGTTTTTCTTTTTCAGAATGTTATATAAATAAGATCTTACATTATGTAGCATTTTTGTATCTATCTTATTATTACTTAGCATAATATTTGAGGCTCATTCATGTTGCTGCCTGTATGCTTTGTTCAATTTTTTGCTGTGGAAAAGCAATCCATGTGTTTATCCACTCACCAGTTGATGAACATTTGGATTATTCTAAGTTTGGCGTAATTATGAATAAAGACACCATAATCATTCTTGTCCAAAACATAGTGTGAACATGTGGTTCTACTTTTCTTTTTAATTTAAATTTATTCTTTAACATTTTTATGTAATTTTTTTCTTATATCCATCACTGCTCCCCATCTGCCCCTTCTTTCAGTACTGCCCCAGTCCTTCCAGACCCCAACTGACCATTCCCTCTCCAGAGAGGACAGGGAATGCCAAGGTGAGTCAATTCAGTCTGGCATACCCAACTGAGGTAGGACCTGGTCCCTCACTCAAGTATCAATGTTGAGAAAGGTGTTCTCCTGCAGGGCAAGGGCTTGAAGAAATCAGTTCATACCCCAGGAGTAAACTCTGGTCTGACTGCAAAAGCATCCACAAACTGCTTACACTTTTTGACTGTCAATTACATTCAGAGGGTCCAGATCCATTCCATGAAGGTTTATCTGTTGTCATTTCAGAGTCTAAAAGCTCCTAACAGAATGGGAGAGCCTACTCCATGGGTCTCCCTATCGTGATACTGATCCTTCTACTTATCAACACCTCCTCCTTTTCTTCAGCTGGATGAAATTGCATGAATTATGGTTGTGATAAAGGAAACTCAGAGGCAGATATCAGGGAAAGGCTGAAATATCAAAGAGAGGAAACACCACAGTCAAATCTCACCCAGCTGTCTTCCAGCTTCCTCAGCCTCACTCCTTGTGACTTCTACTGTTTCAGTCTGTCTTCCTTAAATACCATCTTCACCCAATTGTTTTACATCCAGGTTAAAATTAAAGGGATGGGCTACTACTGTTTGGTAGTTAGCCTTGAACTCACAGAAACACAGAAAGATCTCTGTCTCTGGAATTATGGGATTTAAGGCATGGCACCACCACTCCCTGCCTGGGAGCCTGGAACTTTGTAAACCAAGCTGACCTCAAACTCAGATCTGCTGGGATTAAAGGAGTAGTTCATCTCTCCTGGTCTTTCCCTATGCTGGGATTAAAGGTGTGAGTTATCACTCTCTGATTCTCCTGGACTGACTGTGGGTAGATCTCTTCTCTCTAGTTTTATTAAGTATACAACATATCACCACAAGCTCCACCTAGTGATTAGCTATGGGTCTCTCTACAAATGCCTCCATCAATAGTTGGATGAAGGTTCCATAATAAAGGTTCTATAATTAGAGTTGTCATCAATATGATAATAGGCAACGGCCAGTTTAGATACCCTCTGAATTATTGGTTAAGAGTCCTAGCTGGGCTCACCTTGTGGGTTTCCCGTAGGACTAGGTTTCTCTCTAACCCAACAATGGTTACCTCTATCATGATATTCTCTTCTTTGCTCTCCTTCTCTGCTGCTCCCCCCTCCCCAACCATCCCATTCTCTCATGTTCGCTCCCCTTTCTAGCTCCCTTGTATGATCCCAATTTACTCAGGAGATCTTCTCTATTTCCCCTTCGAAAAGAGATCTACGGATGTCTCTCTTAATTTCTGCCTGTTACTTGGCTTCTGGGTTGGGAAGGGTTGTGGACTGGAGCCTGGTTATTCTTTGTTTTGCATCTAAAATCTACTTATAAGTGAGTACATACCATGCCTATCATTCTGGGCCTCTGTTACCTCACTCAGGATGATACTCTCCAGATCCGTCAATTTACTTGCAAATTTCAGAATATAATTTTTTTAACTTCTGAGTCATATTTCATTGTGTAAATGTACCACTTCTAAAAAAAATCTATTCTTTAGTTCAGGGGCATCTAGGTTGTTTCCAGGTTCCAGTATTCATTATTGTGAATATTGCTGTTATGAACATAGTTGAGCTACTGTCATTAGGGTAAGAGTGTGAATCCCTTGGATAAATCCTGAATTACTGGGTAAATTGATTCCCAGTTTTCGGAGGAACTGCCATACTGATTTCCAAAGTGGCTGTAAAACTTTACACTACCATCAGCAATGGTAGAGTGTTCTCATTACTTCACATTTCCATCAGCATAGATCATCATCTGTGTTTCTGATCTAAGCCATTCTGACAGGTGTAAGATGGTATCTCAGAGTATTTTTGATTTGCATTTCTCTGATGACTAAGGATGTTGACAATTCTTTCAGAATTCTGTTGAGAATTCTGTATCTAGTTCTGTACCCATTTCCAAATGGGTTCTTTTTTTTTTTTTTTTTAACCTCTAGTTTCTTAATTTCTTTGTATATTTTAGGGATGAGACCTCTGTTCTATATAGGGGTGGTGAAGATCTTTTCTCATTTTGTAGGCTGTTATTTTTCTTATTGACTGTGCCCTTTACCTTAATAAACCTGATAGAAATAAGATGGGAAATATCCTTGAACACATTAGCACAGGTGACCACTTCTTAAATATAACTCCAATAGCACAGACAGTGCAACAATTAATAAATAGGACCTCCTGAAACTGAGAAGCTTCTGTAAGGTTTAACATTTCTCTTGAATAAATACCTATGTGAGACTCCTTTGGTGTATAATTTTATATTCCACACCAAAGGTAAAAATTGATATGTTAAAGACCTTTGACTTGTGCTTTATAATATGAATATATTTTGAGAAATCCTGAAATATTAGAGACAAACTTCAAAATTAAAAAAAAATCAAAATCAACACTGATCTGGGAATTATAGCTTCTAAAATTGAAAGAAAGAAAACACCTGTTTTATTAAATTTATAGAGTCAAATTATGCCAAGCCTAACTAGGAATATATGTAGCAAAAACACATTCTACTACAGAAGAAGTTCCAAATGGTTTCAAAACTGGATATATACTACTGTTTTCTCCTACACAGAATCCACGTCTGATCCTAATTTTGATAATAGTAATAACATTGAAGCTTCACGTATTTTTTAAAATGTTATTATCTTTACTTCCTGTGTTGAGTGTTTCGGTTTTTTTATTTGTTTGAATTGCTTCTCAAGACAAGGTTTCCAGTTGTCCTGGAGGAACTAACTCCGTAGATCAGGCTGGCCTCTAACTCTTAGAGATCTACATGCCCCTGACACTCTAAAGCTGGGATTCCAAGTATGTGCCACAACTACTTGGTCTGTTTGATGTTTTGTTACTGTTGTTGCTGCTGCTTTTGCATTTGTAATGTGTTAGTAGTGACTTTATATATGTGCCCCTTGGGTTTAACATGATCACAGAAGCCACAAAAGGCTATCAAAAATTAAAGGTGCTGTGATCTATCATATATGTGATGATAATCAAAGCCAGGTCCTCAGCAAGAGCAGCCAGTCTTCTAAATCATTGAGCAATATCTTCATCCTGGATTCACACATTATCAGTTTATTTTATATTCCTTTGGAACAGTTGTTCCCAACCTTCCTAATGCTGTGATCTGATAATACAATTCTTTATGTTATGGTGGCTCCCAATCATAATATTATTTCATTGTTTCTTTATAACTTTAGTTCTGCTACTATTATGAATTCTATTATAAATATCTAATGTGTGGGATATCCGATATGTGACCCCTGGGAAAGGATTATTTCTGCCCAAAGGGATCTTGACCCATAGATTGAAAACCACTGCTCTAATGACTAGTAATAGTATTTCTTACATATATGTCAACATATATTTTCTAAAATATCTGCTGAATTCTTTCTCCCATTTTAAAATTTTCTCTAATTAGTTCTCTGTTAGTTCTCCATACAAGACCTTTATCTAATATACTTTGAAGTTAATGCCCCCCATTTGTGCTTTGTCATCACTTTTCTTTTTTGTTGTTATTGTTTTTCAAGACTATTTGGTTCCATAATTTTACCATAATGCTTTTCTTTTTATTACTATTTAATCTTGTCTAAGAGCTCTATTTAAATGTTCTAGCAAGTTTCTGCTCTGCTCCATCACTCCATCAAACATTAGCATGAAGAAAGTATATTCTTTTTGAAATATATAGAGTTGTTGACATAAACTAAAGATTGGGAAAAAATAAAGATGTATTACATGAATTCTATTTCATACTGTAATAAAACCTGGAGCCAGATATTGGGGCAAAGCTGAAATATCAGAGAAATAGGGAACAAAGCACAGCCAATTCATACCAAACCAATTTTTCAGGCTGATTAGGGTAGATCCTGTCTTCAGAAACCCTCAGACTGTCTGGGTACCCAGGTAAAAGACTAGACTTCTGCCTTCTACTGTCTTATATTTCTTTCCATGCCAAGATATTTCACTTCCTATTTTAATATTCTTAGAGCTAGTTTAAAGGTGAGTGCTACCACTGCCTGGTTCTGTGTTTTCTTGAACTCACAAAGATTCAAAGGATCTTTGCTTCCAAGTTCTGGGATTTAAGTTACAAGTCGCTGCTCCCTGACCTTCATGACTTCTCTCTGTCCTCTGATATTTTAGGATATTTTTATTTAATATGCCACAACAAAGCTATATAGATAGAGAATAGAGAATTAGAACTCCTCTTGATTAATACTGTGATATCTGTTATATCAATTTCATCTGGCTCCAGATAGGGAGAATCATATTGAATCGTTTCAACCACCAAAAATATATAGAATTGAGAAATACAGGAAAATAAAGTGTAATTTAATCCCAGATACAGTATGTGAGGAAGAGAACTGTAGATAATTTGAAGGCCAGTTTGGGATGCAATTTTATAAAATCTAGTATTTATTTTAACATTATTGAAGGCCAGGAAAAGGATGTATCTGATTACAATTTGAGAGTTCATTCAGCATCGGCATAAGGAAGCCAAAAGGGAGTAAGGTAGGTCAGTAAATGGAAAAAGAGAGTTTATGGCAGCCATAAAAATATCAATGGGAGTGGGTAAAAAAGATGAGGTATTTCTAAGTCTTTTAGCATTTGAGCATCATCTGAGCTCCCATTTATTTCTGTGCCATTAGCACACAATTGTTAGTACCATTATTGATAAATCATATCAAACCTATCTTTCTTTAATGCACTTAGTTGTGATTCTTAATTATATTCAAAAGTTAAGTACTAGTTTAATGACATAATAATTTTCTTACCAAAATAAGACACAGGATGAAAGAAACAATCACTAAAAACTAAATCACTATTCTTATCTTTTCTCAATCATTTTAAGACTCAAAGACATGTCTTCATAACTCATTCCAAAAAGTTACAAACTGGAAAAAAAATTACAAATTTTGATGCATTTTGATTTTTAACATTTATAAAATACTTACTCTGTGCCAGCCAAATTTTCACAGATAAGTTCATTTACTCCTCATGGCAAACCACTGAATATAGATGAAATTGTCACAACTTAAAAGCTATGTAACTAAGAAGGTGATTTCTTCACATGTTATAACAGAACCAAAGAAATTTAGAATATCATAAGAAAATACCTTAAAACCCTATTTTAAGTTGTAAAATCTAAAAGTTATGAATAAATTTCTATATACATTCAAACCAGCAAAGTTAAACAGAAATAAGTTAATCAATCTAAACAGACTCATAATAATAAATGATATTTAAAAAATAGTAAAAAGCCTTTCAACTAAAAATTATACCACACCCAGATAAATTCACAGAAAAACTCACCAGAATTTCAAAAATAATCTATAATTAATAATTTTTAAATTATTCAAAATAACAAGAGGGGAATATTCCCATATTGTTTTATGTTCCATACAGTAACTGCACCTTAGCCTATTATTTCAGTCTGCAACAGGAACTCTGTAGTTACCAGCCTGCTTCTTTTGCATGGCAATTTAAGCTATAGCCCAGTGGGAATTCTTATCCAAAGACAATGGCTCTACTGCTGATACTAAAGGTAGCTTGAACTAAATCTCTTTCATTCTATTTATAAATAAATCTCAAATCTCAATGACTAGAGTTAAAACATGTTAGTTCAGAAGGGCTGAGTAGCAGCTAGTAAACCTTCTCTCCATGACAGAGACTTTTAATGGGGCCTACCCTTCTTCTGTACTAAAACTGAAATAGCCTGATTGCTCAAAATCCCTCCCTACTATATGCATCTCTTTATCTCTTCCAGATGCCCTCTGATGATTTATGATTACATTCTGTCAGTAGTTGCTAACTCAAAGACCAAGATTAATTTTATTTAATTAAAAAAAATACAGTGTGATCAAAATCCCTAACATTTCCCTCTTTTTATCTAAAAACAAAGAAAAGGTTTTAACTCTAACATATCAAAATTATACACAATAGGAACAGTTATCAAGTACTGTATAAGTAAAAAGAAAAGGTTTTAACTCTAACACACATGGTAAAACTACATACAACAGGAACATAGTAAAATTGTGTTACAAAGAAGTTTCTGGCCTGGACTAGTCCATAGTTCTGGACCTACCTGCCACCAATCCCAAAGTCCCAAAGAAACACACAGATGCTTATATCAACTTCATGCTGTTTAGCTTATGGCTTAGGCACATTGCTAGCTAGCTCTTTCATCATAACTCAACCCATTTCCATTCATCTGTCTGACATGTGGCCCATGGCTCATCTGTGCTCCTTACATGTTGCTTCTTTGGACATCTGACTCAATTTGTCTCTGACTCCACCCTTCTTCTCCTAACCATGTTCCTTCCTATGGCTATGTCTATGCCTATGGAGTGTCAAAACAGCTCCTTTATTTAAAGATTGATATTCACAGCATACAGAAAGACATACATCACTTCCCTGTTTCTGATATCATTGTTACAGATAGTGCCCAACCAAGGCCGAATACCCACATAAAGTTAGAGAAAGCTTAAAAGAGGTTATAGAGCACAGAAAATGAGCCAAAAGCAGATTTTATATTGTGTATCTGAAGTGGGTCATAGTACAGTGATGGTGTGGCATCTAGGCCATGGACAAAAAGTTGGCAGACTTGTGCCAGGCAACATAAGGTGCAACCAGGCGGGTTCCCTAAGTCTCACAGAAGACTCAGTATCATGTGATTGATTTAGGGTTCTTGTTTATATTGAAAAAAAAAGGGAACAGACTCAGAAACAGTTTCTTAGTAGCAGCATTTTCTTCTGCCAGCTCTGTTTGCTGGCAGTGAGCAGATGTGGCCCCTTTAAGAGAAACTTCCTGTCTCAGCTTTACCTGCAAAAACTGTGTGGCTCTTAAGCTTAAATGGAGTGAGTAGCTACACTAAGCTTGATGATATTGTAGACTCTAAGATTCCCCAGAGTTGAGGTTGTAAAAGTTTTCATTATATTTAATACTGCTTCCAAGAATTGGAAAGGTAAGCGTGGTTCAGGAAGCTCCTCCATGTTGAAAAGCTACTTAATGGGGCAGAGTTAGAAGCCAATGTAGCACTACACATTCTAGCATTTTAAAAGCATTTCGATTAGAAAATGATTAATGATCAACAATAAAACAGATTCAGATTTTAAAATCCCTAAATTGGTTACAATGTATGTAAAATGTACATAGGCTTCAGAGAGAAAAGAAAGATGGTTTAGGAAGTCCCTAAAAAAGAGAAATAGAGTATAAAATATATTAAGCTACATAAAGATGAAAAATATACAGCCTAGATTATGGATACTATTGTGTTTTCTTTAAATTTTTTAACTGTTAATGAGTTAAATGGAGAAAGACAATTAATTCCAAAGGTTGATAAGCTAAACAAAAAAATATATTTTAAAGGTATCTTGACTTTGAAATTTGTGTCTAAGGATTTATTGCTTTGGAAGAGAGGTTCTGTTTTTGTTTCCACAGAAAAGGAGAACCTATGGATTGCTTCCAGGCAAATATGGTTTCACTAACCAAGACTACCTAAAAATTCTCTGCTAGGAAGATATCACGTTAGCTTCAAGACTAAGATGATCCAGTCTCAAGAACATGTGATATTGCCAGTGCACCTTGATTAGCAGGAAGTAGTGATAAAATGTTATACTCAAATTCCAAAATATTGTTTATAAATGTTTGTGTTCATTATGAATAGTTAATTTTCACAGACAATCTCTTTCTAAGAAGAAAAGGGGACATGGTATATGAATGATTTTTTAAAAAATAGATTATTGAATTTACTTTAATCTAAAAATCAGCCATTAAATATAAAAATATTTTAAAATTGTATGGATTTTGGTTCATTAATATAAACTTAAAGTCAATTTTGCTATGTTGCATGTATTTTTGATTCTTTTTTAAAATATGTTTATTTAACTCATTTAAAACTGTAGTGTATTATTAAGAAATGCAAGTTAATGGTCATCTGTAATAACCAAACTTGTAGTCATGTTAGTTAAATTTTTAGATATATTTTAATTAGATAGGTATTTTTCAAAAACTTCTAAGACCTACAGAATATGGCATTTAAAATATTTTAAGAATTTAGACTTTTCTGGACAGTGAGACAGGTCTGCTCCAGGCAGCATCAATCTACTTCAAAAAAAAAAAAGGGGGGGGGCATCGAAGAAACTCCATGTGGAGTTTATTTTCTTTGTGGCTTTGGTTAGCCATTGGACAAGAACCTGTACTTGTAGTGACTGATTTACAGTATGCTGCTTAAACTGAACATGCAGGTTCTATAGGAAAGTGACCTCTGAACTTTGGCAGAACAAGCAAAGATGGTCCTTCAGTTTCCTGCTTTGCTGAGAAAATTTCCAGACATACTTCAGGACACAAAAAGAAGTGACTGAATGCCAGAATGAACAGAGAATTCTTTCAGATTTCCTGCTTCACTGAAAGGTATGCCAGAGACTCTGGACCTGTAAACTGAAGATGGAATTCCTGAACTTTATAAAGGAAGTTTGGGTGACTGTCTAGTCAGACAGGTGGCATCTCTGTCATTTCTAGATTTTAGAAGTTCTTCGCAAATTGTTTACTTGGGTAATATTATATCCTTCTGTGGTCTTTGATGTAGTTGAAGATTAGACTCTTATAAGTAGTTTTGTTAGTTATTATAAAAGGTATACTAGATAGGAAACTTTAGAACTCACAAGGATAAGGATGATAGACTATTGTAACATTTGAATCTCTCTGGGGGCTCCATCTGTAAATACCAGTATCACAGAGCAAAGTTTGCCAAGAAAAGGCCCACAGAGTGAAATATAGATACACACGGGTAACTCTTGAACCAAGAATGCCTTTTATTGAAGCTCAGGGAAAGCCTTGTCTACTGACCTTGAGTAACCCCTGCAGCTCACAAGCAACACCTGACCTTAGCCAGCTTCTTTGTCCTCTACTAACTTCCTCATTCCTAAATCACTGCACCTGAGTGGCTGTAGTTCCTGAAAATAGAAATGGATCAATTAGTTCCTGTAAGCACAGCAGGCCACTAAATAGTCATAAGTAAGCCCTGGGGGCTGCAGGCTGACCTCTACAGCATATTTTGTTTAATTTTTCTAAATACAAATAGACTAGATATTATAACTATAACTCTTGTTTCATAGCTGTTATATGTAATTTTGCTACACTGAAATTGAAACCTACCTTTTTGATTAGACAGAAAAGAGGAAGTGATGTGGCAATGTCTTTCTACATGCTGTGAATAAAGAACTGTTTGACCATAGCAGGCACTGTATAAGTATATGGGGGAAATCAGAGCATAGGTAGGAGGAGGGTGGAGTGACAGAGAGATCAAGCCAAGTGCCCAAGGAAGCAACATGTAAGGAACACATGTACTATGTGGCAAATAGGTTAATGGAAATAGGTTTAATTAAAATAAAGGAGCTAGCTAGCAATGTGTCTGAGTCATAGGCCAAACTGCATGAAATTAATATAAGCATCTGTGTGTTTCTTTGGGACTTTGAGATTGATGCTACAGATAAGCAACAACGGGCAAGTCCAAACTGTGGGGCTAGTCCAGGACAGAAACCTAATATTACAAAGCTACATACAACAGGAACAAATTTTAAGTAAAAATTATATTCACAGTTTCCAGTCCTTAGCAAAATCAGAGAAACTGCTCTTTTATCTATTTTACCTTCATGAATCCAAAGTTTGGTACCCAACTCACTATCTTAACTTGTATTACCACTCAAGACTATCTTTTTAGATTTCTTACACATTTTGTTATTTAAAATAAGCTTTTATGTCTCTAAAACTTTTACTCACCATTCTTCTTATGTAAGTTGATTTTCTAAATTGGGGAAAAAAAAACAGAACAAAAAAACTATAATTAATCTCATCTTCAGCTCCACCAAAGACCTAAGAAAAATGTAAGATTATCTGAGTAAACAGGAAGTGCAGAACAAGAAACTTCCAAAACTGTAGAAATGACAAAAATATCTGGCTACCTTGAAAATCCCCCAAGCTTTCTATGCAATACTGGGCATCTGTGTTTGGCAGAAAAGCCTATAATAAATGACAGAGTTTTTGATGAAGCAGGACTCTCCTCCCTTGTCCAAGTTTGGTTGTTGCATTCTCTTGTGTCCTGCATCCAGTTTGGACAATATCCAGTCAGCAGTCAAGGTAAGCACAGTTTTTTGCTCAGGAGGTAACTTTTTTTTTTTTTAAAGTAAATTTGTAATAGGAAGTTTCTGTTCTGGCCTATCAACAAACTTTAGACTAGTAGTCCCAAATAATCAAATAATCATACAGAAATCTATATTAATTATAAGTTTGTTAGTCTGTGGCTCAGGCTAATTACTTGCTAACTCTTATAATTTAAGTTACCTATAGGTCTATTTCTATTTGGCCAGGTGGCATGGTACCATTTTTCTCAGTTCAGGATTTCCATCTTACTTCCTCTGTGTCTTGCGGTCATCATTTCCTCTGCTCTTCAGCTTCCAAAAATTCTTCTATTTTGGTTGCTCTGCCTAGACTTCCTGTTCTACTTGACCAATCAGCATTTTATTAAAACAATATTTACAAAGACAAATATTTATAGTGTATAAAATCATAATTATACAGCATTTCTTCCTTTTCTCTTTTTAAAGAAGAATCTCAAGTCTAATCTCCATAGTATGGCTTTTTTTTCCTCATTATTATCCATAACAACTCATAATCAACACTTTAAACAAAGATAAGCATTCATAATCTATTTTTGGGGAATGTGGGTTTAGTTCTCTAAACTACTTCTTGCTGATTGGGTTGCTGGTAATCTTTGAAGATCATCTCCACCAGTCTCCTTGAAGCTGTTTTGAATGCAGAACTCTGAAAAAACTTCAACAGAGATGCTCTTAAATGTTAAAACATCTGGTTCATCTGTTCCCATTTAAGGTTTTTCAATAGGTCTTTCTCAATTAAGCCTGTTATTTCCTAAGCCAGAATGAATATACAACCTCCCATTTTCTATGGAAATAAAAAGAAAACATCTTCTCCAAAGTAACATATATTTTGACTGCAATTTTGAAGTTAAGGCATTTATAAAATATATAAGTTGAATTAATTCAGCAGCAATAACAATCAAATGTCTCATAGCAGTTCTTTCTTCTTCCTCAGCAGTCAAACAACTCAAAGACAACATAACATACAGAATCCAGACTCTCCACGTATTTTTATCTTCACATTGTTCAAACTTTTCTTTACTCTATTTTTTATATTTCTCCTAAGCCTTCATATGTTTTTAAACATACTATAATCTATTTAATTTTTTTTCTCTTTTCTACAAATCTGTTTTTACAGTATTTCTTTTTCTGAGCATACATTTAATCTACTAAGGCAAGGCTAAGATTAAAGGCTTGGCTATGGTGGCCTCTTCCACCAGATATTTAATCTGTGAGAATTTAGCTTCATGAACTGCATTAATTAACTACACCAACTCTGGGGAAATTTAGGGTCCCCACTGCGACCAAGTAGTGCACTGCTGTATATTGCTCATGATCTCCATTTAAAAGGGATTATTTGGCAGCAGGGCCTATTAAAAGAGCCACACTTTTTTTTTCTTTTTTGCCACTACCAATAGGAGGGAAAAATATTTACAATGTACAAGAGCATAATTCCACAGCATAAATTGTTACTGCCAGGAGCAGAAAAGTCTCACCGCCATGAAAAGCCTTAGATTATAAAACATTTAAAATAACACATTCTGTAGGGCTTAGAAGTGTTTGAAGACACTTATCTATCTAAAGCATATCCCTGTTTATGCTTAAAAACACACCTAATGTGACTACAAGTACAAAATAATCTGCATTTCTTAGTTATATATTTTAAATGAGTGTCATAGATTCAATACCTCAAACAAGAGTAGAAACATATATACAGTATAACAAAAGTCCTTAAATTTGTGTCAATATATAAACATATCTTAAACACATAAAGAAATATATAGAGTAATTTCTAAGAAAAATAATCTTAAATAATATTGAATTTGTAACAATATCAAAATTCCATAACTGTAAATATTTTGGATTAATGGTTACTTTTAAGTTTAAAGTAGATTCCGTACTCTAAACTTTTATCCTATTCATTCCATATAGCTCTTGCTGTTTTTCTTTTGCCAAAAAGAGATTTTTAAATCCAATTTTCTTGGTTTAGTTTACTCTTTTACCATGACCAGTAACAATTTGTAACCAACAACCCAAACTCTGACAAAAATTTATAATCCACCAAAGAATCTAAAACAATCACCCCATCTCTTAAAAATGTAGCAATTATTGCTTTTTGTTGTTTGGGAGAAATGACATTTTTAGAAGACTCTGAGAAAATTAAGATGATGGTTAAATTTAGGAAAACTAGCTAAAAAACTGAATGTCCAATCTGTATTTAAAGTGTAAATGTAGGAATTATCTGAACTCCTGGCTGGAGTAGTCTGTGAGGCTAAACCATCTCAGCTAACCACCTTGAAATTATCCGGAGCATCTGTGGTTCAGTACTTATCTTTGAGTCCTGGTTGTCACTTTAATGGCATTACCACAATCCAGGTAAAATCATCATTGTAGAACCCCATCATCATTTTGGAGATTTCAAATATCACTGCCAAGCAATGTTATATTTCACTAAAGAAAACTTAACCTTTTTAAATGTTATATGCAGCAGATCTCAGAGATGTTAAAAGACTACAATGTATTAAGTGTATTCAGGGTACACAAATTTAATTTCTAGTTACCTGATTCAGGCTAAAGCCCCCAACCATAATCCAGAAGCTACAGGAAGCCTAGTTATAGAATTAGTTAGTACTCTATATGGCCATTAAAATTATTATAGAAAGTTTAAACTTTTAAAGATGGAAAATAATATTTATAGCTTAAGATAAAACCAAAGGATGATGAGATTATTTAAAATTGAAAATGGAAGAGTCTCTAAATTTTGGTTTCCTTCTGTCCCATATCAGATGTCTTTTCTCACAAGAGACAGGGATTTAGAATTTTTCTTTAAGAAACATACTTGGGTTTAGTGAAGGAGAGAGCCAGGCTCTACCTTTAAAGTCAGCTTTAATTTTTAATTGAACCAGGAAAAGAAAATGACCATTTGCCTTTTATACTTGTAAGGAGGAGCAGAAACAAATATTTAGGAAGATTTGTAAAATTTTATCCTGTTGGAAGTGTACTATACTATTAGGCCAAATTTACTCTATTTTCTTGGGACAGTTTTCTCTTGATGATTCGTTCTTCATAGAATATTTTATTTGTCTAGTGCTATGCAGATTTCTTAGTTGGACGCTTTTCATCTTCTGAAAAAATAAAAACAAAACCCTTCCCCAAGATTAATTTTGAGGAGTTCCTTTATCCAGTTTATATCTTTGTTAAGAAAAAAATGTTTTTGACAACAAAAAAATATTATCTTTTAATAATAAATAATTTATTAACGGAAGGCATTTAATAGTCTTATAAGTTAATTGGTCATAAATGACTAAGCTGTTGGATGAACTATCACCTCTACTAATCAAGAGTTCTCTACTGTTTAAACCTAATAGTTATCAATATTGATTGTATCTATAGCTTTTCTTCTCCTGTGAAAACAAAAGCAAAACCTCTTCCCCAATGTAACACATATTCTGGTTTTATTTCTAAGGTCAAAATATATGTTAATTTAATTCAGCAGTTTTTTTCCTTTTTTCAAATTTATTTTTATTTAAAAAATGTCATCTCTATAAATGTATCCTAATCCCTCTCAGACAGCCCTCAGCCTTTCCTATCCTCATCCATCCATCCCCTCCAAAAGAGTGAGAATTCCCAAGGTGGGCCAGCCCACCCAAGGTAGGCAGCTTTTGACTAGGATGAGCAGTGTGTGGAGCCATGAGAAGTGGGATGAGACTGTGTTCCTGCTCATGGGGTGGTACCTTGGAGCCCATACCCTGGGAGAAGCATCTAACCCTGCCTTCACTTTGGAATGAGTGAATCAGCAATTTTTCTATTATCCAAGTCTCTTTGTAAATACTTATTTCATTTTCATTAGAAAAAAATTAAAGTCACAAAGCCCTGGGTAATATATCTCTGGGGGTCTTTATTGTAACTTTCTGTTTAATAATCATATCTTTTAAAGTGTGATTAAAGCTTTCTACTGCTGCTTGCCTGATAAGATTTTGTTATATACCTGTAAAATGCCTTACACAGTAATATGCATTATTTTTCATTTTACTAGAGACATATGCTAGAGCATTGTCAATCTTAATCTGTACAGGTATCCTCATAATAGCCATGACATTTAATAAGTGTGTTATTACAGAATCAGCCTTTTTAATACTTACAACTGTTGCCCATTGAAATCCTGAATATGGATCGATGGTATGATATACATATTTTAATTTAGTAAATTTTGCAAAAATGAAACACATTTGTTTGCCAAATTTGATTTTATTGAGTATATTTTGGGTTATTTCCCACAAGTAATGGAATTTGGTTATATAAAAAATCAAGTAGTACATTTTCTTATAATTTTCTTGGCTTGTTGCCAAGTGACATAAAAATCTTTTTCAAACTTTGCTATCAGCATGGTTTTTGTTAGGGAATTCTGAGGCTTCTAGAACATTTCCTACCAGTAGCTGCTCAAGTTCTTTATATACCACAATGCTACCAATCTCATCATTGAAATGCATTATTACTCTAATACCAAAATCAATTAAAGACACACACACAAATTATATTTGAACATAGGTTTAAAGATTTCAATAAAATAATAATATACTGAATATAGGCACATATAAAATCATTCATAGTGATCAAAATGGCTTTTTTTTCTGAAACTTGAGGGATGATTCACTATACATAATTTAATAGATTTAATAAACCACACAAAATAAAAGACAACACCACATGACCTTCTTAATATATACACCAAAAATCATTGGCAAACACTAACATGTTCTCATTATGAAAGTCTTAGATATAGTAGAATTATAGAGAACATACATCAACATAATAAAGGCTATATAGGACAAACCCACATTTACTGCTACCCTGAATAGCTGAGCAATGATGGTACCTACCTTTAATCCTAGGACTAAGGAGACAGAGTGTGGCAAATGTGTTTGAGACCAGTCTGGTTTGAGGGAGTTTCAGGACAGTCAGGATTACATAGAGAAAACCCTGACTCAAAATGAGAAAAAGATTAACAAGCAAACAAAATCTTGCACCAATCCTATTAAATCAGAAATGAGACAAGCATGTCAACTATCCCCACTTCTTTTCAATAAAGTGTCTAAAGCACTATCTAAAATAATAAGACAAGAGAGGGGAAAAGAACATACAAATAAGAACAAAGATGGCAATAGAAAAAAATTAAGGAGATACAAATAAGATAAAAGGTAATAAAATTATCTCTATTTGTAAATTTGTAGGAATAAATGTTGTATTATATATAAGGAATCCAAAATTTCCATGAGAAAAATTCTAGAAATGAACAATAACTTCATCAAAGTAGTAGGATCCAAAAAAATAAGCCTACAAAATTGATAACTCCTTCTCTACATACATACATAAAAAAAACTGAGAAAGAAATAGTGCACACCCATTTATCATAGACTGAAGGTCTATGTCTTGGTATAAATATAACCAACTATATAAAGTGCCTTTTTGTGAAAACTTCAGATCTCTAAAGAAAGAGATTGAGGGGCACATGAAAAACCCAAAAGATGTACCATGTTCAGTGATACATACATTTAATATTGTAAAAAGTGAACATCCTACCAAATGCAATTTACAGATTCCATGTAATTCCAATACAAATTCCCAAAAGGTTCTTCACAGTAACAGGAAAAATAATTCTAAAATTTACATAAATGTGAAATAATCCCAGGAATACAAAGCAATTTTGACTAAAAAGGACAGAACATACCAAAATAATTGCTAGTGTAGACTTAAGTATGTAGTAATAAATAGAATGTGCATAATGAATTAGAAGGAGGACATTAATGGCTTTTTGGATTTTAGGATAAAGTATCTGCACAAGGCTTAACTGTTTCTCTACCTGGTTACAAGTCAGTTATCAGCGAAGATTCAGTTCTTATCTAGAGGCTCACATTCTGGTGGACACACTTCCAAGCTCACTTAGGTGTTTGGCCACCACAATTCCATATAATTTTAAATCCAAAGAGCTCATTTTCTCACTTAAACTCTAAATATTACTGCTTATGATTACATGGACTTTTCCAGGGATTCCACTTACACTCTGGCATGGAGATCCTGCAGAAGTAGCAGAGGGGCATGGTGATAACTAGTGTGATATTATGTAATAAACATTGTTATAATAAAACCCAAATCATTTTGGTATCCAAAATCACCATCTGTGTCATCTCCTATTACTTAAAAGAAGACATGTGTTCTGCCCACAATCAAATCAAGGGAATTTGACAGACAATTGTACAAATACTCAGAAGTGGTGCCTTCTGACTAACCTTACATTTTGTCTGACACATCATGTTTAGTGTAGTGAATGATCAAGTCACCAAGAAAGTATAAGGAAACTCAATGAATTAGAACACAAGGCCAACAATCAATATACTATAACAGTGCGGTCTCAGAAAACACAGATGCCCTCATTAGTGACAACTGTGAAAAGGACATTTCTGTGGATGCAGTATTTGTACTGATAGGTAAACAATAAAAGGAAATGGTGGGTTAAAAATAATAATTTCTAGAATTTGGGACTACATAAAATGTGCATAAATTTAAAGAGTAGAAATAAGTTTTAAAATGGGCTATTACTCAGTCTATTTTCAAATTATGGCTTGGGAACTAGTTCTTTCCTTATCTTCCAATTAAATTGACTGCTTAAATTGCTGTACCAGAAGCCTGTCTTCCAGACAAAGAGTACCAAGTGGCTAATGAGGTGAATAGGAGATCATGAGAGGAAACACCAGGAATTTATGCCTGATGGAACTTTTCTGTCTGTGATGTCCGAAGGACTAGAGGAGATAATACATGAAAGATACAAGGGCTGAAAGTATCCTGAAAGATGCCAAGGGCTAGGGATCATATATCAGGTCATGCCTGTGAAGGAAGACACTTTGCACAGACTAAGGTACCTAACTTGGTGGACCGTGGAAGCAAGAGGTTAATTGAGTGGAGAATGTGATGGCTGCTACACTGAAGAGGCAATTTAAAAAAAATAAAATAGAAGCCAGAGTACTTAGACAGATCCAGATGACTGCATAGAAGTTAGGCAGACACATTATTATATTCTAAGAATGTAAACTGATAAGGGTAAACTTAACTCTGGGCTCTAGCAGGTGATAACAAGATTTACCATTAGTCTTTGTAGGCATCCTGATTTTTATTTTTCCATTAAAGATGTTTCTTTCTTAGTTGAACTGTCTGTTAAAATACCATTGTGATTAAAAATTGATTAAATATAAGCTTATTTTTCTGTTCCTAGTAGACATTTCCAAGAGTCATTGTCTGTTCTAGATAAAATGCTTAGCACAGCACTTGGCACATTGGAAATTTTTGATAGAGTGATGACTGCTATTAGCATTTATATTATTTCACAGTTATCCTTAACATGTTAAATACAAATGGACTTAGAGAGATACTACATTAAAATATCATCAACCATTAATTTTACAAGCAATTTACTAAAACCTTATTAATTATCTAAGAGAGACACAAGACCCTCACATTTACATGCTATAAGACCCAATAAGGTGATTTTAAATTGGTAAGTAAGGGTCAAGTAGAAGTTGTAAATAGTGTTTACTGGCTAATAACAACAATTATAGCTTGTGCAGAGAAATGTAAAGTAAGCCAAGTACATTGTTGTTAATTATATTCATTTACTCTACTTTGGCCCTTGGAGGAAGAAAGAAGAGATTTTTTTTTTTCAAGAAGTGGGTAGAGAAATTTAGACATAGCTTTTGTAATCACAGATGATAGCAGTGATAACATTTTCTCACTTTACATGCTCAAGTAGGAATTAGCAAACCCAAAATAGGAATATCAAATATAGGAAAGCCTTTTAAGATCCCTGTCACTGCAGGTCACTAGACAAACCAAGTATTGGCTGCTAGACTCTGTCCCTCTAGTCCTTTTATTCCAGATCCTAAAACCAGACATATTGTTGGTCTTTCCTATATACATTCTTTATGAAAGTAGCAAAGTTAGAAATCACATATATGTGTGTGTATGTGTGTGTGTCTTTTAAATATATATATATATATGATATTTCTTAAAACTACTTACTTTAATAGAATAGAAGGTTGAAGATAGAAGGAAGAAGATTGGGAAGAGAAAGTATATATTTATTATTTATCCTTGTGTATATTTGCAACGCATAGTGTGTGCATATTTTTGTGGGAGAGTTAGGCATACATGTATCCACACACCTCTGTAAAAAGTTAAATGAGATATTCAGATATCAATGTTTATTTTCCACCTTGTCAGTCATAAAATTGTTATTTTTCCACATTCAATACCTAGTTAAGTGGTCCATGTTCTTCTGTGGCCCCTCTATGTCTGAAGTTCATGTTTCTGTACAAATATTGGGATTATGGCATCTTGTTGTTTGGGGGTCCTTGGGACTATGAACTCCGGTCCTCACAGTTGTAGGGCTAGCACTTTACTCACTAGACAATATCTCCCTCCCTCACAGGTATATTCTTGAAGTGCCCATTTTAAATTTAGTTACTATGGAAAAAATACTGATATTTTATTCTAAACTCTAAAAGAGCATAATCATATTCACATTGTTAAACTGGGTGAAAAATCTATCACAACCAACTAAATTCTTAGAATGAATAGATTAATAAATGAATCATAATTTTCCCTTAATATTTCCTGGGAAATGGGCAATCAGTTAAGAACCATGGTCTATAATAAATGTTTCAAAAACTGTAAAGCAACAGAAAAATATCCTGAAATAGTTGTGGCCATACTATTGTCACTGTTCAGCCACAGCTATTTTCTTTATACTCAACAAATCTATTTTCTTCTCTGCCCTCTCCCTGAAATCACCAAGTTTAAATTTAAATTCAACATGTATCTAAACACATACTATCACAGAAATCACACCATATTTTGAAAAGGTGGATAATGAGCACCCCTCCTCTCATGGTACTCTGTACTGGGAAAAGGGGATGTTCTAAACATCAATTAGAATATAAAACAAACAACACATTTATATTGCTAAGCAATGCTGTCAGGGAAACTTCTAAAAACAAGCACCTTACATGAACAATCATATTCAAAATCAAAGTTCTGTGAAAAATTTTAGAACTGTAGAGACATAGAGAGAGCCTACTTCACTATATCCACTATATGCAGGTTTTTTCGTTTACCTGCATGAACAACTTATCTCTCTGAGTAAGTGGCTATTGGCAGGTGTGCAAAGTTTCAGTTCTCTTGGCTTCTTGCAGGGAAGTCTGTGAATGAATAAGTATTGAGCAATGAATATATAACTGTCCTGGTCATTCAAATTTCACAGTCTATAAGTAAGAATGTTAGTTCGATTCATGCATCATGCATATTCCTTCTTCAGACTTTATGTAGCTTCCTAAAATTGAGCAAAGACTTTAAGGCAATGACTCAAATCCTATTTATGTTTTTATTCATAGCTTTTGTAATTTCAGACAATAACATTAGTAACCTTTCCTTACTTTACCTGCTCAATTAGGAATCAGTAAACTCAAAATAATAATATCAAATATAAGAAAGCCTTATAATATTCCTGTCACTTCAAGTCACTAGCTAAACTGAGTATTGGCTGCTAGACTCTGCTTCTCTAGTTCTTTCATTCCAGATCTTCCCCCTTTCAATATACACTTGGCACTCTTTCTGGTTCAGGAACAGTTCCTGCTAGTCACAAGTCCTGAGGGTTAAATCAACATATCATTGACAGGTCAGTGTATACAGTAGACTCTCACACAAAATAGATCATTGTGTACTGCGTTCTAAATGTTGCTTTTTATGACCTACACACTTTGCTTGTTTATTACCACAACCATAGTAGTCTTAATTTTGTGATAGCACTTATATTTTATGATATAAAGATGACCTATTAACTTTCTCTAGTTTGTGTACAACTCATTAAATTCCATTGTTTCTTTCTTTAAAAATAAACACTGAAAAGTTTGTGGTACTGCATATTCTAACATGTCTTCTTGCCTTAGTTATTGTTCCCTTTCATTTTTCTACATGATCATCTTGAAATCTTTTTCACAGTCAAATGCCACACCAATGTGCAAATCATACGATGAATTTTTCAGTCAAACACAAAATAAATTCAAAGGAGCTCCTCCAAACAATAAAGTCTTACTTATAGTGCTTTGTGATTCTTCTTTCACTGACTTTATAGTATTTTCCAATAGCAAACTATGCTTTGAACTTACTGGCAAACTAGAATGTCCATTATCTTTTCTTCAGAAAATTATCTCAAAGCTTAGAAGCTGCAAAGTATAAATAAATATTTAATATGGTTCCAAGTACTTGTGGTCCATGAATTTAGGGAAGCTTACCTGAACTGTTCTATTAACAAAAGCCTCACTTGTGATATTCACAGAGGATGCTGTCATCAAAAGGATTGACGGGGCTAGCATGACCACTTATGAGGAAATCCCTTACATGGTTATCAAATCTCATACTTACCTGTGCTTGGGCCTCATCCATATAGAACCTAGGACAACTATGCAATTCTGTGACATGGTAGCTGATAAGAAAATTGAGTGGTTGCAAATTGTCCTACTAATGTCTCTTATAGCCTTTTATGAATCACATGTTACTTTTGTCATACTCACACACACAAACTCAAAAATTGTACAGGGAACACAATATGCTTGAGGAAGAGCTACATTGGAGTCCAGCTATCCTACCAGGTTCTATACAGTAAATTTGCAAATAGGATGTATTGTTATTTTTTAAGGGAGGTTATTTCACTAGATTGTTCAATGCTTAATGCCTTATTATCACATGATTAGTTACTCACATTGCATGTTGAAACAGAGCTTCTAGGACTACTTGATCTAAAATTGTTTCTGTCTTGTCATGAATAAAAAGTTTTAGTAATTCAGAAAGAATTAATTTTGAACAGCCAGTGTACAGAATTGTGATTGTATATATTAATGCTATATTGACAGGAAAACTAGCACTCTGATAGGGTACTTGCCTGTCCTGTACAAAGCCTTGGGTTTGATCACCCATACAGCAAATAATATGAAAATAATAACACTATATTAGTATGCATTATTAAAATTTTCCAAAAGTAGATCTCAAGCCATTCCACCATGCTCACAAAAGAAAATACTAATCATTTCATATGCTTGCATATGAAACACCACGAAAGGAGAAGGGGGTCAGTTCAAGATATCAAGAGAAGTGAGGCTGGTATAAGTTATCATTTCATATTAGATATGTTCCAAAGTTCATAGGCTCAGCATTTGGCTTCTGGCTTAGACCACAATTAGAATTTTTATGGTGGAAATGAGGGAAAGACTATGAGAGTGAAGTTAGCTTATTAGAGTGTACTATTTCAGATGATATAGGACCTCAGACCTTCTCTCCTTGTTGATTTTTAGCCAGCAAGAGGGAGAAAGTTTATATTGTCAGGTAATTACACCATGATGTTCTGATAACTACAGATCAAAAAACAACAATGTAGCCAAAGAATGGGAGACTGAAACCTATGCAGGACAAAGATAAAATAATTTCTGAAGAATGTTAGTTTAGATATTTTGTCAGAGTGAAAGAAAGGTATCATTATTTGATGTATACTGGCTATAATTGTGTGTATGTATACACATACACATATATATATACTATATATATACATATATATATATATGTGTGTGTGTGTGTGTGTGTGTGTGTGTGTGTGTGTGTGTGTGTGTGTGTATAGTGCAAACTCTACTTGGTCTTATAATAAAAATCCAAAGCAAAAAGTTGAAAGATCAAAAAGACAGGGGAACCAACCACAGCCACTTCCCATCCTGCCAAGTCCTCATAAAGTCCTTAGCCAAAAGAGGAGGTATAGTCCATGGGAAGAAGCCCTACCTCCTACTTCCTTATCTGTCTTGGCCCAGCCATCTTACTTCCTGATTCAACTTCCTAGGGCTAAAATTAAAGTTGGGGTCACCATTCCCTGACCCTCCTGACTAAATCTATGGGTAACTCTGTACTCTGATTTCCAAGCAAACTTTATTAGATATACAGTATATCACCACACATATACAGGTGCCTATGGAACATTGCCTACCATGAAACAAAACTAGAAGAAAAAATACACAGGATGACATATACTATACAATCTCACTTGTACTTAAATTTAAATCAATGAGTCAATGAGCCTGGTCCACAGGTGATTAAAATTTAAGTGGCACCCCATAACTCAGGCCAAGCAGAGACCATCATCTTCAAACCCTGGCCTAGGGACACAGCCTCCAGCACTCAACCATACACAGCTCCACCCTAAACCAAAGAAAGCTGAGAGAATACCCCCAAGCCCAATCCCCAGTAAAACACAGCTGGAGAGACATTCCATAGGCCAAATCCCTCCCAACTCACAATCTGCATCATTACACTCTAATACCTGGAGACCCTAAGCCTCCTAGTCAACAGCTGACTAAGAACAAACTAAAAGTCAACTAAGAGCCTTCTAAGAATGACCCCTGCTACAACTGGAGACAAATATCTCCTTGGCTTACAGCCAATTAAGAGCTGACTAAGACAAGCCCCTGGCCTGCAATTACTGGAGATGCACAGCCACCATGCTCACAACTGACTAAGAGCCAACTAAGAATGAAAAGTGATCCTAGGAAGCAATGGGCTGACACCAGTGCAAGAATACATATAACAATATAAAGAACAACAAGACACACCAGAAGAATCTGGTGGTTCTACAACATCAAGAGCTGAGCACAACAATGAAGAGGAAACAGAAAGAATCAACCTAAAAGACAACTTTATCAAGATAATAGAAGCTTTAAAATAGGACATAAAAAAAAACTTCCTTTAAAAAAAGAAGACAATACAAACAAAAAAATTGAAAGAGATAACCAAATCCCCAAAAGAAAATAAAGAAAATGAAGAAGAAGAAAACAAATAGGGAAAAGAAACATTCCAGGAATTAAAAATTAAAATAGAAGCAATAAAGAAGGCATAAGCTGAGAAAAATCTGGAAAGAAAAAAACCAGAAGAAATGAACCAGAACTACAGATGTATACATAAACAAAAGAATGCAAGACATGGAAGAGAGAATCTCTGGAGTGGAAGATTCAACAGTGGAAATAAATACCACAGTTAAAGAAAACACTAAAACCAAAAAAGTCATAACACAAAACTTCCAGGAAATCTGGGGCACCATGAAAAGAAAAAAAAAAACAACTGAGAATAATTGTAATCAAAGAAGGAGAAGAATACCAGCTCAAAGGCACAAAAAATATATTCAACAAAATTATAACAGAAAGCATCCCAACCTAAAAGAGGAAACCTCATAAAGATATAATAAGCTTACAGAACACCAAATAGAGTAGACTTATTAAAAAAAAAAGGTCTGCTTGGCATATAGTAATCAAGCCACAAAACCTACAAAGCAAAGAAAAAATAATAAAAACTGTGAAGAAAAAAGGCCAAATTACCAATAAAGGCAGACCCATCAGAATACCACCAGACTATTCAATGGAAACAAGGAAGTTAAGAAGGCCCTGGTCAGATATTATATAGACAGTAAAAGAGCATGGGTACTAACCCAGACTACTATACCCAGCAAGACTATCAAATACCATAAATGGAGTATACAAGATATTTCATGACAAAAGACAAATTTAAACATACCTATCCATAAATACACCCCTACAGAAAGCACTAGAGAGAAAACTCTAACCTAAGGAAAGGCGATATACCCAAGAAACCACAATTGATAATCCCACAGAAACCCCAAAGAAGAGAAATACACACAAGTTACCACAAAAAATAATGGGAAATAACAATCATTGATCATTAATATCCCTAAATATCAAAGAACTCATCCATAACATTATGGATTAAAAAAAAGCCATTCTTCTGCTGAATACAAAAAATAAAACACACTTCAACTTCAAAGACAGACAGGCTTACAGTAAAGGGTTGGGAAAAGATTTTCCAATAAAATGGTCCTTAGAAACAAGCTGGTGTAGCCTTCCTAATATCTAGCAAAATATTACTCCAAATGAAAATCTATCAAAAGAGACCAGGATGGACATTACTTGCTCATCTCAGGAAGAATCCACCAAGATGAAGTCTCAATCCTGAATATGTATGCCCCCAATACCAGGGCACCTACCTAAAAGAAAAACTACAAAAGCTTAAACCTCACATCATACCCACACACTAATAGTGGGAGACATCAGTACCCTACTTTTGCCTTGGATAGGTCAACCAGACAGAAACTCAACAGAAAAATTAGGAATCTAACACATGTTATGACCTAAATGGACCTAATAAATATATACACAACCAACCACCCAAACACCAAGGAATATATATATTTCTCAGCAAACCATGGAATTTTCTCTAAAATTGATAACATACTATGTCATAAAGCAAATATCAGTAGATACAAAAGATGGCATCATACACTCATTTCATATCAGATCAGCATAGTCTAAAGTTAGAGTTGAAAAATAACAAAAATTACAGAAAGCCTACAAACTCATGGAAACTAAACATCTCTCAATTAAACCACCTTTGGGTCAAGGAAGAAGTAAAGATACGTAGTAGTGGGGGTTTCTTGGTCCTAGATGGCCAGAGGTCCCAAACCCACAAATCTGCCACCCTAGACTGCTTAGAAGCCCACTGCTGCCAATCAGGCCAACAGAAATGATTTAGACACTTATATTAATTTTATGCTGTTTGGCCTATGGCTCAGGCACTTTGCTAGCTAGCTCTTACATCTTAATCAACCCATTTCTATTAACCTGTCTGTCACGTGGCCCATTGCTCAGCTGTGTTCCTTACATGTTTTTTCTTGGGTAGCTTACGGGATCTGTCTCTGACTCTACCCGTTTCTTTCCTACCTATTCTGATTCCTCCTCCTACTTCTTCTATGGTGCCTGTCATGGCCCAAAACAGCTCCTTTATTTAAAGATTGAGATTCACAGCATACAGAAAGGCATTCCCACATCACTTCCCCCTTTCTATCTAATCAAAAAGGAAGGTTTCAATTTTAACATAGCAAAATTACATATAACAAAATAGCCATCAAGCAAGAATTACAGTTATAACATATAGTCTATTTGTATTTAGCAAACTTAAAGAAAATACTCTTATCATCTATCTTATCATTATGAATCTAAAATTTTATATCTAATGTACCTTACAAATGACTAAGAAAAAATGTACCTATAACTATCTAATCTTCAACTACATCAAAGACCACAGAAAAAAATATTTACTTAAGTAAACCAGAAGTGCAAGCGACTTCTAAAATCTAGAAAGAACAGAGATGACACCTATCCGACTGGACAGTCACCCAAAGTTCCTTTATAAAGTTGGGGCATCCATCTTCAGCCTACAGGTCTAGAGTCTCTTTTTATTTTAGTGAAGCAGGAAATCTGCTCTGTCCATTCTGGCACAGTTCATCAGTTGCTTCTCCTCGAGTCCTGAAGAATGTCTGACAGTTTTCTCTGTAAAGAAGGAACCTGAATGACCATCTCGGCTTGTTCTGCCAAAGTTCAGAGGTCATCTTCCTATGGAAACTGCATGTCCAGTTTTAACAGCATACTGTCAAGCAGTCAATAAAAGAACAGGTTTTTGTCCAGTGGCTAATCGTTGCCACAAATAGATTTTATATGGAGTTTCTTTGATGCCCATTTTTCTCTTGAAGTAAATTAGTGCTGCCAGGAGCAGATTTGTCTCACTGTCCAGAAAAGTCAAAGTTCTTAAAACATTTAAATGCCATATTCTGTAGGTCTTAGAAGTGTTTGAAGATTACCTATCTAATTGAATTATATCTCTGTATACCTAAAAATACAACTAACATGCATTTCTTAATTATACATTACAATTTTAAATCAGTTACATAAACATCATATCTTAAACAAGAGTAGAAAATACATATAGCATAAGAGAATTGACCTTATATTTGTATCAATAAACCAAAATCCATACTAATGTAAAACATTTTGAGATTAACAATTGATTTTTTGATCTAAGTTAATTTAATAATGTAACTTTTTAATAATATAACTTTTTAAAAAATCATTGATATACCATATCTCCTTTTTCTTCTTAGAAAGAGATTAACTATGACCAATAACCATTTATAATGAAAAAAATTATAAACAATATTTTGGGAAATGGGGCGCAGTTTTCATTACTATTTTTTGTTGAGTATGGGGCATTGAAAATCTCACAAGTTTTTAAGCCTGGATCATAATCTGTAGTCTTGAAGCTGATATGGTCATCTTTTTTCATCAAAGATTTTATTCAGGGGGTCTTGGTTGATGAAACCATATTTTTTGGAAACAATTTATAGGTTTTCATCTTTTGTGGAAACAAAAGCAGAACTCTTTTAAAGCAATAAATCTTTAGACATAAATTTTAAAATCAAAATATCTTTAAAATATATATTCTTATTTAACTTAGTAGCCTTTGCATTTGTAATCTAGTGTCTTTTTGTAGTTAGCTCATTAACAGTTAAAAAATTAAAAGAAAACACAATAACAACCAAGATCTAGATTTTGTGTCTATTTTTTATCTTTATGTGGCTTATTATATTTTTATTATTTTTTCTTTTTAAAAACCTTATCTTTTTTTATTTTTTGAAGCCTATGTACCTTTTATATATATTGTAACTCATTTATTGGTTTTTTTTAATCTGAGTCTGTTTTATTGTGAATCTTTAATCACCTTTTAACCATAAGAGCTTTTAAAATACACTCTCTTAAAGAGATGTATAGTTTTTGCCAAGTAAGCTGAATCAGTAAGTTTTCTTAAAGGGACCACATCCCTGTTCATGGCCAGCAAACAGAGCACATTCAAAAAAAAAATGCTGTTACTAAGAAATCGTCTTTTTTTGTTGTTGTTTAAAATAAACAGAAATCTAAAATCAATCACATGCTATTGAGTCTTTTGTGAGATTTTAGGAACCCGCCTGATTGCAGCTTACACTGCCTGCAACCAGTCTGCTGGTGCCATTTTGAATGTGACCCGGCTGCCACGCTTTCTTTGTACAATGACCTGTTTTGTATATACAATTTGGAAGCTGCCTTTGTTCAGTTTTTGCTAAAACTCTTTTTAAACTTTTTTAGGCATTAAGTGGATATTTGCCCCATGTTGGGCACCATCTGTAGTAGTGGATGTTTCTTGGTCCTAGGTGGCCAGAGGTCCCAGACCTGCCGCCTGAGATTGCTTAGAAACCCACTGTCACCACTCAGGCCCCCAGAAATGATTTAGACACTTATATTAATTTTATGCTGTTTGGCCTATGGCTTAGGCACATTGCCAGCTAATTCTTACATCTTAATCAACCCATTTCTCTTAACCTGTCTGTCACGTAGCCTGTGGCTCACCTGTGTTCCTTATATGTTTTTTCTTGGGCAGCTTACTGGATCTGTCTCTGTTTCTGCCCGTTTCTTTCCTACCTATTCTGATTCCTCCTCCTACTTCTTCTATGGTGCCTGTCATGGCCCAAAACAGCTCCTTTATTTAAAAATTGAGATTCACAGCATACAGAAAGTCATTCCCACATCAAAGAAAGAAATCAAAGACTTCCTATAATTTAATGAAAATGAATCCACAACATACTCAAACTTATGGGACACAATGAGAGCACTGTTAAGAGGAAGACTCATATCTCTAGATGCCTATATGAAAAACCAGGATAAATCTCACACAAGAGACCTAACAGCACAGCTGAAGGCTTTAGAACAATTAGAAGTAAACTCACCTAGAAGGAGCAGACAGCAGGAAATAATCAAACTTAGGGCTGAAATCGATATTATAGAAACAAAGATACAGTACTCAGAATCAAGGAATCAAGGAGATGGTTCTTTGAGAAAGTCAAAAAGATAGATAAACCCTTATCTAAACAAACCAAAAATTAGAAAGAGTATCCAAATTAACAGAATCAGAAGTGAAAATGAGAACAAAACAACAGACATCCAGGAAATCCAGAGAATTATCAGGTCATACTTTGGAAATCTATACTCCACTAAAATGGAAAACCTAAAAGAAATGGACATATTTCCAAACAGGTAACACTTGACAAAGGTAAATTAAGAACAGATTAAAGACCTAAACAGACCTATATCTGCAAAAGGAATTTGAAGCTGTTATTAAAAGTCTCCCAAGTTAAAAAAAAAAAAACAAAAAAACCCAGGACCAGATGGTTTCAGCACAGAATTCTACTAGACATTTACCAAAACTCTTCAAATTACTCCATACAGTAGAAATTGAAAGCCAAAAATTTTTTATGTGGCCTCAATCACTAAAATCAGGACCAAGATAAAGCTGTCCTCTTTCTCATTCACTATTCAATATAGTTCTCAAGTTTTTAGCTAAAACAATAAGAGAATAGGGGATAAGAGGATATAAACTGGAAAGGAAAATTAAAAGGATAAAAATTGGAAAAGAAGAATTATAACTATCTCTATTTGTAGATGATATGATTGTTTACATAGCTGATACCCAAAATTCTACCAGGGAAATCCTACAGATGATAAATACTTTCAGCAATGTAGCAGAGTACAAGATAAACTCAAAAAAAAAAATAATAATAGGTCTCCTAAACACTAAGGAGCAAAGGACTGAAATAAGGAAAATATCATCCTTTACAGTAGCTGGAAATGACATTAAATATCTTGGCATATCTCTAATCAGGGTATCAGAACTGTTTGACAAAAACTTTTAGTCACAGAAGAAAGAAGTTCAAGAGAATATTAGAAAATGGAAAGATCTTCCATGCTCCTAGATAGGTAGGATCAACACAGTAAAAATGGAAACTTTACTAAAAGCAAACTACAGATTCAATGCAGTTCTCATAAAATTCCAACACAAATTTTACAGACTTTGCAAGAACAATACTAAACTTCATATAGAATAACAGGAAACCCAGGATTGCTGAAACAATCCTCCTCAATTAAAAACTTCAGGAGGAATCACTATCCCTGACTTCAAGCTATACTATAGAGCTACAGTAATAAAAACAGCCTGCTACTGGCACAAAAACAGACTTGTGGATCAATGGGATTGAATCAAAATCCCAAACCTTAATCCACACACTTATGAAAACATCAATTATGACAAAGAGGCCAAAAATATTCAATGGAAAAAAGATAGTATCTTCAACAAACTATGTTAGCATAACTGGATGGTAGTAAGCAAATAGATCCAAACCTATCACCCTGCACAAAACTCAAATCCAAGTGGATCAAAAACCTCAACATAAACCCAGCTTCACTGAACTTGATAGAAAAGGAAGTGGGAAATACCCTACAGTGCACAGGTTACAAATTCCTAAATATAACACCGGTAGCAGTAGCACAGACACAAGGAACATCAATCAACTGAGAAACTTTTGTAAGGCAAAGGACACAGTCAACAAGACAAAACAACAGCCTTATGATCTTTACAAACCCTACATTTGACAGAGGGCTGATATCAAAAACATAGAGAGAACTAAAGAAACTAGAGCCCCAGCCCTAAATAATCCATTTAAAGATGGAGTGCAGAGCTTAAAAGGGGATTCTCAATAGAAGAATTACAGATGGCTGAAAGACACTTAAAAATTGCTCAACATATTTAGCCATCAGAGAAATGCAAATCAAAGCAACTTTGAGACACCATCTTACACCTGTCAGAATGGCAAAGATCAAAAACACAAATGACAGCCTATGCCAGAGAGAATGCAGAGCAAGAGGAACACTCTTCCATTGTTGGTGGGAGTGTAAACTTGTACAGGCACTCTAGAAAGCAGTATGACAATTCTTCAGAAAACTGGGACTCAGTCTCCCCCAGGATCCAGCAATACCACTATTGGGCATATACTCAAAGGATTCACACTTATACCCCAAAGGCATTAGCTCAATTATATTCATAACAGCATTATTTGTAATAGCAAGAACATGGAAACAACCTTAGATGCCCCTCAACTGAAGAATGGATTAACAAAATATGGTACATATACAAAATGGAGTACTACTCAACACTAAAAAAAACCAAAAAAACAAAATGACATCCTAAATTTTGCAGGCAAATGTATGGATCTGGAAAAAATCCTCCTGAGTGAGATATCACAAGCCCAGAAAGAGAGTCATGGGATGTACCCACTCATAAGTAAATAAGTAAAGAATATCCAAGCTGTAAATCACAACCCCTGTAGAGCTTGGGATCAGAAAGAACTTAAGAGAGACATCCAGAGATTCCTCTAGGAATAGAAAATAGAGATCACCTTAACAAACTGGGATTGCAACCAAGAATAGGTGGAAACAAAGTATAAGAGAAGATAGTTAAGTGAGAGGAGCTACAAAGAACGAGGAAAAAAGCAGATAAATATCTTGAGAGGAAGTCATTGTGGGGTTGGGAAGAGACCGGGTGCTAGGGAAACCTACAAGACCTTACAGAATGTTCCTGGCTAGGTCTCCAACCAATAATAGAGGGTGTGCCTAAACAGGACTTCCACTATAATCAAATGAATAAACACCCTAAGTGTCATAACAGAACCTACATCTAACAATGAATAGAGGTGGAGGCAGAGATCCATGGCTGAGCACAGGGCCAAGCTCCTGGTCCAACTGAGAACAGGGGAGGAGAGTCTATATGTGCAAGGGTATAGGAATTATGAGAAAAATTCTCAGTGATGGCTAGATGGAGCTCTGGGGAGCTTACTGAATCAAGAACATGATTGGGCACTCTAAGGGTAGGCAACTGTAGACTGGCATAGGCAGCATGAAGAGCCTCCAGGAGTGGGATCAGACTGTGCTCCTGTTCATTGGCTGGCAACTTGGAGCCCATGCCCTGCAGAGGAGCACATAACCCAGTCTTGATATTGGGATGAGGAATTCTGACTTGCCTGGAGTGGATGTGCCAAGCTGAGTTGACCACCTTGGGACTTCTTGCCCTTTTTATGATATTATGGGAGGATAGAGAGGGGTGAGGGTAAAGGCTGACGGGGAGGGATTCAAAGGAGGGAGGGTATAAGGAAAAAGGGAATACATTGATAAAAAATACTTTTTATAGATAATAAAAATAAAATTTTAAAATGGAAAAAATATAAATAATTGAGTTAATGGAAGCATAGAGTGTAAGTTTGAAAACAAGCATAAAAAATGAGATTTTGCATTAAAATTCCCAACAAATCTTCACAGGTCTCAAAAGAAAAATATTTAATATTATATGGAATGATGTGGGAATGCCTTTCTGTATGCTGTGAATCTCAATCTTTAAATAAAGGAGCTGTTTTGGGCCATGACAGGCACCATAGAAAAAGTAGGAGGAGGAATCACAATAGGTAGGAAAGGAAGGGCGGAGTCAGGGCAGACTGAGCTAAAGCAGCCCAAGGAGCAACATGTAGGAATACAGGTGAGCCACGGGCCATGTGGCAGACAGATTAATAGAAATGGGTTGATTTAAGATGTAAGAGCTAGCTAGCAATGTGCCTGAGCCATAGACAAAACAGCATAAAGTTAATATAAGAGTCTAAGTCATTTCTGGGGGCCTGAGCAGGCGGCTAGGCAGCTAAATGGTCTTGGGCAGCAGGTCTGTGGGTCTCAGAAACCCCTGCTACTACAGATGGCGCCCAACGAGGGGCGATTATCCACTTAATGCCTGAGAAAGTTTAAAAAGGGTTTTAGCAGAAACTGAGCAAAGGCAGCTTCCAAATTGTGTATACAAAACAGGTCATTGTACAAAGAAAGCATGGCAGCCGGGTCACATTCAAAATGGCACTGGCAGACTGGCAGCAGGCAGTATAAGCTGCAATCAGGTGGGTTCCTGAAATCTCACAGAAGATTCGGTAGCATGTGATTGATTTTAGATTTCTGTTTATTTTGAACAAAAAGTAAATGAAGACAGTTTTTTAGTAGCAGAATTTTCTTGGGTGTGCTCTGTTTGCTGGCCACGAACAGACATGGTCCCTTTAAGAGAACTTACTGATTCAGCTTCCTTGGCAAAAATTATGTAGCTCTTTAAGAGAATGTATTTTAAAAGCTCTTATGGTTAGAAGATGATTAAGGATTCAAAATAAAACAGATTCAAATGAAAGAAAAACCTATAAATGGGTAACAATATATGTAAAAGTTGAATAGTCTTCAGAGAGAAAAGAGAGAAGGTACATAATCTTTAGAGAAACAAGAGAGAAGATAAAGTCCTTCAAAAGAGAAAGAGTAATAAAAATATAATAAGCCATGTAAAGATGGAAAATAGACACAAAATCTGGATTTTGGTTGTTATTGTGTATTCCTTTAATTTTTTAACTGTTAATGAGCTAACTGCAGAAAGACAATGGATTATAAATGCAAAGGCTACTAATTTAAACAAGAATATATATTTTAAAGGTATTTTGATTTTGAAATTGTGTATAAGGATTTATTGCTTTGAAGAGTTCTGCTTTTGTTTCCACAGAAGATGAGAACCTGTGGATTGCTTCCAGGCAAATATGGTTTCATCAACCAAGACCCCCTGAAAAAAACCTCTGATGAAAAGGGATGGCCAGATCAGCTTCGTGGCTGCAGATTATGATCCAGTCTCAACAATCCGTGAAATTTTCAATGCCCCTTAATCAGCAGGAAGTCGTAATGTATAACTACGCCCAAATCCCCAAATATTGTTTCTAAATGTTTGTTTTCATTATTAATGGTTAATGGTCATAGTTAATCTCTTTCTAAGAAGAAAAGGGGGATATGGTATATGAATGATTTTTAAAAAATTAGATTATTGAATTTACTTAAATCAGGAAATCAACTATTAATCTCAGAATGTTTTTCATTGGTATGGATTTTGGTTTATTGATACAAATTTAAGGTCAATTTTGTTATGCTGTATGTATTTTTCTATTCTAGTTTAAGGTATAATGTTCATGTAACTGATTTAAAATTGTAATGTATAATTAAGAAATGAAGGTTAATAGTCACCTTTGATAATCAAACTTATAGTTAGGTTAGTTAGGATTTTTAGGTGTACAAAGATATATTTCAATTAGGTAGGTAATCTTCAAATACTTCTAAGACCTACAGAATATGGCATTTAAAATGTTTTAAGAGCTTAAACTTTTCTGGACAGTGAGACAAGTCCGCTCCTGGCAGCACTAATTTACTTCAACAGAAAAATGGGCATCGAAGAAACTCCATATAGAGTCTACTCTCTTTGTAGCAATGGTTAGCCACTGGACAAGAACCTGTTCTTATATTGACTGCTTGACAGTATGCTGTTAAAACTGGACATGCAGGTTCCATAAGAAGATGACCTCTGAACTTTGGCAGAACAAGCTGAGATGGTCATTCAGGTTCCAGCTTTACAGAGAAAACTGTCAGACATTCTTCAGGACTCAAGGAGAAGCAACTGATGAACTGTGCCAGAATGGACAGAGCAGATTTCCTGCTTCACTGAAATAAAAAGAGACTCTGGGCCTGTAGGCTGAAGATGGATGCCCCAACTTTATAAAGGAACTTTGGGTGACTGTCCAGTCGGATAGGTGTCATCTCTGTCCTTTCTAGATTTTAGAAGTCGCTTGCACTTCTGGTTTACTTGGGTAAATATATCCTTCTGTGGTCTTTGATGTAGTTGAAGATTAGATAGTTATAGGTATAGTTTTTCTTAGTCACTTAAAACGTATATTAGATATGAAACTTTAGATTCATAATGATAAGATAGATGATAAGGGTATTTTCTTTAATGTTGCTAAAAACAAATAGACTAGATATTGTAACTGTAATTCTTGCTTGATGGCTATTTTGTTATATGTAATTTTGCTATGTTAAAATTAAAACCTTCCTTTTTGATTAGACAGAAAGGGGGAAGTGATGTGGGAATGCCTTTCTGTATGCTGTGAATCTCAATCTTTAAATAAAGGAGCTGTTTTGGGCCATGACAGGCACTATAGTAGAAGTAGGAGGAGTAATCAGAATAGGTAGGAAAGGAAGGGCAGAGTCAGGGCAGACTGAGCTGAAGCTGCCCAAGGAGCAACATGTAGGAGTGCAGGTGAGCCATGGGCCATGTGGCAGACAGATTAATAGAAATGGTTTGATTTAAGATGTAAGAGCTAGCTAGCAAAGTGCCTGAGCCATAGGCCAAACAGCATAAAGTTAATATAAGAGTCTGAGTCATTTCTAGGAGCCTGAGCAGGCGCTGGGTGGCTAAATGGTCTTGGGCAGCAGGTCTGTGGGTCTCGGACCTCTGGCCGCCCAGGACCAAAGAAACCCCACTACTACAATGGAAAAGCAAAAACCCAAGATTACAAAACAATTCTGCTCAATTAATGAACTTCTGGAAGCATCACTATCTCTGACTTCAAGCTCTACTATAGAGCTACAGTAATCAAACCTGATGGGAATTTGCATAAAAAGACATGTGGATCAATGGAATCAATTTAAAGTATGACTTAATCCACACATCTATGAATATGTAAATTTTGACAAAGAAGACAAAAATATACATTAGAAAAAAGAAAGACTTTCAACAAATAGTGCTGTTATAACTGAATTGTGGCATGTTAAAAAATGCAATTAGGTTCATATCTATCATCCTACACAAAACTTAAGTCCAAGCAGATCAACGACCTCAATATAAACCCAGTTATACTGAACCTGACAGAAAAGCAAGTGAGAAAGGGTCTTGAATGTGTTGACACAGGAGAATACTTACTAAATATTAACAACAGTATCACAGACAATGAGAATAACAATTCATAAATGGGAATTCTTGAAACTGAAAAGCAAAGGACAAAATGACAGCCTACAGAACAGAAAATATCTGGACCAAATCTACATTGAATGAGGGATGATATCTAAAATAAATAAAATCCGGACTCTAAAAAACAACAAAACCAAATATTCTAATTAAAAAGTGGGGTACAGACCTGAATAATGAATTCTCAAGAGAAGAGGCTGAAATGATGGAAAGACACTTAAAGAACTGTTAAACATCTTTAACTACCAGAGAAATGCAAATCAAAATAACTTTACAATGCCCTTTTAAACCTATAAGAATGGTTAAGTTCAAAAACACAGATGACGCCTTATGCTGGGGAGGATGTGAAATAATGGGAGCACTTTTCCATTGCTGATTGGAGTAAAAACTTGTACAGCCACTTTGAAAATCAGTATGGAAGTTTGTCATAAAACTGAGAATCAATCTACCTGATGATCCAGCAATATCACTCTTTGACATATGCCCAAAGTATTCACATTCTTACCTCAAGAACATTTGCTCAACTATATGTTTATAGGAGCATCATTCATAAAAGCAAGAACCTAGAAACAACATAGATAGACACACCTCAAATGAAGAATGGATTTCAAAGATGTGGTACCTTTACATAATGGAGTACTACTCAACAGAAAAAAATAAGGTGACATCCTGAAATTTGCAGACAAATAGATGGAACTGGAAAAAATCATCTTGAGTGAGTTAACACTGAACCAGGAAGACAAACATGGTAGTACACACTTGTAAGTGGATTTTAGATGTAAAACAAAGAATATCCAGGACACAATTTATAACCCCTTAGTAGTTAAGTTACAAGAAAGAACCTTAGAGAGACATCCATGGATCCCAGATAGAAATATAGATCTTCTGAGTAAATTTGGATCAAGGGAGAAGGGGATGTGGGAAGAAAACATGAGGGAATGAGATAGTTGAGTTGGGGGATGGACACAGAGGAAGAACAGCAAAATAAATTCCTTGATTAAGGGAGCCACTGTGGGGTCAGAGAGAAACTTGTTGCTAGGGCAATACCCAACAACTCACAAAAATGACCCCAGCTAAAACTCCAAGCAATAGTGGAGATGGTTCCTAAACTGACATTCCCCTATAATCAAATTGATGATGACTATCCTAATTGTCATTATAGAACCTTTGTCCAGCAACTGATGGAAGCAGATGCAGAGAACCACAGCTAATCACTAGTCAAGCTCCTAATTTAGGCAAAGAGAGGGAGGAGGGATTTTATGAGCAAAGGGGTCAAGACCACGATGAGGAAATCCACAGAGACTGCTGACATGAACTACTGAGAGAACACTGACTTTGAATTAACAGCTAGAGAAACTGCACGTGACTGAACTAGGCTCTCTGTGGATGAAAGTTGAATGGCATGGCAGTTTATGGAGCCTCTGGCAGTGGGAGCAAAATTTATTCTTAGTGCATGAAGTGGCTTCTTGGGACTCATTTCCTATAGAACACCTTGCCCACCCTTGATATTGGAGGGTGGTGCTTGGACCTACCTCAAATGGATATGCCAGACTTCTTTGACTCACCCTGGGAGTCTTTACCCTCTCTGAGGAATGGATGGAGGCATGTGGTGGGGGAAGCAGGGGATGACAGGGAAGAGCGGCAGGAGGGAAAACAGTGGTAGGTTGTTAAAAAAAATAAATTATGGCAGAGGGAGGATGTAGTTTGATCAAAGAGTATCAAATTTAGCTATAAAACTGAATCTAACTGGAGATCTAATCAGAAGTGTGGTGACTTTTGTTATTAATTCTGACTTGTTTATTTGAAATTTGGTTACCAAATCTTATTTTAAGTGGTCCAGCACACCTGACATTACCCATACAATGATAAACATATGTAGAAACTGATGTGTAAATGCATTTGATGGTGGCAATCTTTGTCATGAGCCATCTATATCTCAAATCACCTCATTATATCCCTAGAGTGTATGCAACTTTTGTCAATTACCTTGAAAATCTAGGGCAAATTAAATAAACAAACAAAATATTCTTCCCATTCCTGCCTTACTACCTTAAGATTTGTATTTTTTTATTTTCTGAGATAAGTGGAAGGTTGTTGATTACTCATACTCATAGTCAAGAGACAATGGAAATGTAAGCTGGACAGTCTTCCATGGAAATTTCTCTTGAAAGAGCAATCAAGGGTGGTACAAGGAAAGTATTATAGTATGAAGTATGAAGAAGATATTTTGATCCTTGACCTATATGAGGGGATATGATAGAATATAATAAGCCTTCAGAAAATTTAAAATTTGTATTTATAACATAATGCTAAGTCTGTTGTACCACATTGCAATAATCTAAAGCCATATTTTATACTTATGCATTTAATTATACATTAATTGTATGTAGTAAACATCAATGGTGTTTGCATAACACTTATATGACAACATGTTATATATATTAGATGACCTCATACTTTCCATTATTATACTGGGTACACAAGTCTCTTTAAAAATGGGTACAAAAAGCGCTAATTAAACAGTATAAAACTGGATAGGCAAATTTATAAATTGATTTGCACTCCATAGTGAAGAAAGTCTTAATCCACTAACAAAATGATCTTTCACACATCTGAAATCTAATTAAATAATTAATAAAATACATATCAATAAAAAATAATTGTGCAAAAATATAGGATCATACTACTAGATGAAAAAAATATTTACATGCTCAAAAGGGAATATATTATTAAAATATCTTGTATAAAAACAATATTAAATGTTAAAACAACACCATCTCCTCATGGTGAAATCACAAATAATAAACAATTGCAACAAATAAAGGCCCGTAGTGTACTTTAAGATATTTTAAAAAACAGAGATAACATTACTTATGGTGATATTAAAAAGCATGCTTTATTACAACCTGTAACTATAATTTTAGAGCATATATGTATATGAAAACCTCTTAATTGAAAGACATAAAACTCTGTGTCAGGGACATTTTAAGATCTCATTTAATTATCAAAGAAGCTATTATAGTTTTCATACTATAATTTAATCAACTATTCATATAACTTTCAGAAATAATATCAACATGAGGAGATGAAAATAATTCAAACATAGATATATGATAAGCTCCATCTACTTACTAACTGATATTAACCATTATTCAAAAATACAATACAATTTTATAACAATTATAAAAAATATAAGATTAGATTTATTAGGAAAGAAAAGTTAGCTACTAAATAATGGAAAAAGTATATGCATAACTTGTCATGTAGTAATACTTGAAAAATCCCAGCAAATAAAAAATACTCTCATGTTTCAATGGAATCATTAGGCAGAGACAAATTAAGTGGTTATATAAAAATTAAACTTTTCTATAGAATGGGGATGCTGTTCATTAGTAGAATGCTTGCCTGGGTGTGCAAGAACTGAGTTTGATCTTCATTACTGCAGATGATTTTATCCCTGGATACAGCATACTTTAAAGTCAACAGATTCTTTGTTCATATTAAAATATAATCACATTTTAAGTCAAAAACATTTTATTAAAACACATAAAATATTCACATCCTGATGAGTGTTTCCTTCAAAACATATTTAAACTCATGTTCTCTTGATAAGTGAGCCAATGATGTAAACATTATACACATAACCTAGTAATGTATCAGTTATAAGGTGGCACTTGAGGTATATCAATATTATAAAGCATAGAGCATGATATAAGAATTCACTTGCATAAGGCTTTAAAAATTCCTTACAATATAGGATTCACTGTCATTGGAAATTCCTCAGGAAATTTTTAGCATGATTGCTAAAATATAAATATTTTCTTTAGTTTCTAAAATGATAGGATCTCAATAAGGTTACTATCCTTACATTTATACAAAATTTCCCAATAATAATTAACATGGGTCTTAGAGTGGATATGAGAAAAAGAAATTTTCATATATTTTTTATTCACAGAGATTATCTATAGAGGGAGTTCTCTTGTTTTCAAACAATCTGGAACAAGCAGAAGACTTGCCACATTTTTTACACTACAACCTGGAGACAACTTTTCTCTTCTATGTTTTAAAAAGAACTGGGTCATTTGACAGGTTATGTCATTCCTTATATGGGTTTTCTTTATCCTGAAGTCTTTTATGTCTTTAAAAGAAATAAGGACATTAAAGGTTCCCTACATTCCTCCATTTATTCAGGTTTCCCTCCAGTATGAGTTCTTTCATGTCTATGAAGGGAACTGGAACATCTAAAGGCCTTGTACAGTTTTTTTTTTTTCAGCCATGAGGGCTTTCTCCAGTATAACAACCAATATCTGAAGGTTTTATTACTTTTCAAACATTCATAAGCTTTGCCTCCAATTCAAGTTCTTTTATGCCTATAAAGGAATCAGAATACCTGAGTGCTTTACCACATGCTTTACATTTATATGGATTTTCTCCAAAATGAATTACTTCATGTTTTCTAAGGCTACTGTGACATTTCAATACTTCAGTATATTGTTTGCATTTACAGAGCTTCTCTACAATGTGAGTTAGGTTTTATAATTAGACAAGAAGAACTGAATTATTTATCATAATTTTTACATTTATAGTGTTTCTTTCTTTCAAGATTGTTTCCATGTGTTGTAAACACACTAGAGAAATTGGACGTTTTCTCAAACTCTATCCAAAATGTATATTGGTCAAATTCATGTCTTTCTTGCCATTCTTTCTCCATATGTGTGAAATAAAGTCTTTCCTACAATTGACACTTGTGTGCCTTCTCTACGAATTCCTCAATATCATCTTCTATTTCTCCAAATAAATTGTTTGTGTTCAGCTATTTACTAACAGATAAATGGCACAGAGTGAACCACCATCCCATCCATGTATTATTTCTTCATAAAAAACTCCAGCATCTATTTTCCCCACATGACTCTTCCTTTACTTTCACTTAGAATCTTTAACATATGACTTCCTAGTTTTCTCACAGGACTTTTGCTCTCATTATCTACTTTTGATCTTATCATTTGCCTCCTATGGACCCAGTTTCCTGAAAGTTTACCATGAGATATTTAATAGAGGTCTAAAAAGCTTTGTTTTATGTGGTCAATATTTTAGACACAGCCTCAAAATCTCTCAGTCTATTTCTATGATTCCAGTGTGTACACCTCCAGCATCTTTAGACCACAGAGCAGCATGGGTAATGGAAAGGATACTTAACCTGGTGGTGGAACACAGCTGCACAGTAAGCACAGAAAAATGCCTAGACTTTATTATTCTTCCTGATAGTTGTTATGACAGGCCACAAGAGCTGCTTTGCCACATTTATTAATTATTAAATGTTTGTTAGATAAGACAAAATCTTCAACAATGAGACATGCAGTAAATATTTGTTGAATGATTAAAAGAGCAAAATTTCAAGTTTAAAGCCATGAAAAGAGACAACACTTATTACACAGATATGATGAAGAAATGTATTAATTTATTACAAAATACTTATGAAAATTATGTAGTGAATATTCAGAGCTTTAAGCAAAATTTTCACTTTGCAAGAAAGGATACCTAGTTATTCTTCAAATGAATTTCAGATGTTAAGATTCAAAAGGTCTTACCTATCTGTCAATGCCTGCTTTACTAAAGTTTTAAAAAGGCATTTTCTATCTTATAACCAAAGAGTTTAAGGATCATGTGAAGTAAATCCTTTTCCATTTTTAAGTGATTATGTCTGAATTGGGTTCCTTACACAAAAGGTACCCTTTGCCATTGTTAACCTGATTTTATTAGTAATACTAAATGATTTTCTAAGTCTCAGTGGTGTTTTTGGTAACTTGAATGAAGAAATAAGAAGAAGGTTGAAAATACACAAGAAATATAAAAAATACAGGAACCAGAAACTGAAGAGAAATTTAAGGACCAGAACAAAGCCCCCACAAGTTGAAGTGCTATATAAACAAAAATTGAACCTACAGAAATCTAAAAAGAAGAAGGAAAAAAGAACAAAACATGTAGAAGACACAGTGATAAGAGACAGTACATGGGAAAGAAAACATGAGAAAGAGCTGATAGATCTAAGAGACAAGGGAAGATAGATCTGTTTATTCCTGGAGCTGACCACTTCCTCTCACCTGAAGCTGTCATTCAGTTTCCCCTGCTTGCCTGTGACCATTGTACCCTTTAACCCTGATGCCTCTTGTTCTGCTCTTCTAAATCACACAATATTGTTCCTTCTTATTTGAGACCAAAGCCATGCTTATGAAAACATGCAATTGTTGTTACTGAGGGAGATGTGAGAGGATGCCTTCATGCATGGAAAAAGCTATGTTTTCTCCCTGTCAAGCATCTTCTTTCCTGTGTTCCTTTAAAAATATGCATATAATTTTTAGCTAAAAATTAATATAAAATATTATCAGTCATATCATTTATAATACACAAATAAAAAAGACAGGATAAATAAATTTTAGGACATTTGGCACAATGAATTACTCTGTTATAAGAACAAGAAAGACAGTATTACATACTATGGTAGTAGTGTACCTTAATATGAGGTAAACTTAGACAATATGTATGTCAACTGCATGACTCTACTTTTGTAAAATATAGAACAGAAAAAATTAAAGTCTGTTGTTTTAATCTATGAAGATGATTATGCCCATGGAGTAACTGAAAGATAATTTGGAGTTACTGGAAAATTCTATCTTGTACTATGTTACATACACAGGACATGTTGTCATATGGAACTGCACTACACTATATTTTATTGTGATCATTTCTGTGTGTTTTCCTTATCTTTTTAAAATGACTATTAAAGTAATTATGGTTCTGGGTTTTTGAGTAGGTAAAGAACAAACACTGATTTACTTTCAAAAGTTCTGCAGAAATAAGTTTAGCACACATTTTTTAGGAATGTGAATTATTACAACTATTATGAAAAATTGATACAGAGGTTTATCAAAAATTAAAACATAAAATTATCCTTTGATCTAGCAATCCCAATATTGAATATATAACCACAAATATTGAAATGACTATTCTAAGAGAGATCTGTGTTTACATGGTTACTGTGTCATTATTTACAATAGCCAAGATACCAAGATATAAGAGAAATCTAAGTGGCCACAAAAGAAGAGTTAATGAACGAAGGAAGGAAGACAATAGAAAAAATTTAGATAGGATCAATAAGATCATGTCATGGCAATAACATGAATAGAATTTGAGACATTTTTAAGTGAAATAAGCCAGGAGCAAAATAATCAGTACCACATGTTCTTATACATGTGGAATCTGAAGGGGTTGATGTCATGAAGCACAGAGTACAATGGCAGTTATTAGATGCTGAAATTGATAAGCATATATAGTATATCAGAGAAAACACTTTCATGTGGATCTATTATAACATCAGATGACTTCAGTTACAAGAAATTATAAAAATAAAGGAGAATACTTAACACATTATTCATGTTTTCACCATAATAACAGCTGTATGAGTGTGAATCTCAATGTTATCCTTTTAAAAATACAAAAATAAGTAAGCATACATTGAAGCTTCACAGGTGATTCTGAGACCAGTGAGGGGCCATGAGTATTACATCTTAAGTAAGCCACCGATTTCTGAGATTCAGTCTTCTCGCTGTATCGAGGAACACACACTCCACGTATAATAATAGTGAAATGATAGAGTATAATGAAATTCTTAGCTTACTGTACAGTGTAATTAGGCTTCAACATTATCATTACTGTACAAATGAATACATGATTTAAAAGTTATTATTAATAGGATCTGTTTCAAATATGATTCGTTCTAATATCCATAGTTGTACGTTTGTTTCCACTCCAGATTCATGTTAAGGACTCCAGGCCAAATCTTTTCACAGACTGTGACCCTGTGAACAGGCATAAAAAGCTCATTTCTTTAATCATAGGGTGTTGATTAGGTTTGATTGCATGTTACATGGCTAATATTGACTGGAAAGTGATTGATGTTCACCGGTTGTCACTGTCTCATCTTTACTATAATTGCATGACATATTTGTTGAGGTTGAGCACCTTTTACTCAGATGCATTAGCAATAATTTCCCCAAATGTGTTTCCTTTAAAGAAGTTGAATTATTTCCAAAGGTCCTGTGTATCTTCTTTGCAGTACAAAGAAAAGTACATCCATAAATTACTCAATTGACATAGATGGGGATCAAAATGGCAGAACACTTGGCTGCAAATTTTTCTTCCCAGACATATCTTGTCTGATAGCAGGACTGGCAAAAGCTTTGGGAGTGCCTCGATAGTCACCAACAGCATAGCTACCCTGGTGGTTCCTCTCAGAGGGAAGTGGACAGGCTGCTAATCATGTCAGTTCTTTGGAATCTAAAAGTAATTACTAAGGCAACTTGAAATTAATTTATCTGCTGTAATCACTCTCTGATGCTTTTGTCTAACTCCTTCCAGCTGGAAGAAGCTGTGTAAAGACTCTGAGCAGGAAGAACACCTGCAAAACTAACAAAAAGTTGGATGCAAATATTTGCGGTATCACTAAACAATGTTTATTTTCTGACCTTCCGTTTCATCATCTTTAAAATGGGGATGTGTTAACAGGTTATATATATAAAACCCCAGTATACTTTACTTTATATAGGTAAAGTATTTTCCTGTGTGGCAATATGCCATTTCAATCACTGGTCATATAAGAGTTTATAAAATGTATTTTTTGCCAAATATGACAGCTTAATTTTCATAAATATTAGATATTTAAAATTATATTATATTCCCAACAAATAAAGAGAAATATTTAAAACATTTAATTTGTCATTCTTGTCAGCATTTGAAAGACAAGTGAATGAAAGAGTTAATAAATAACCACAGAAAACAAATTATGTATCTTCATGAAGAACTAGTAAGTAAATTATTCTGATTTTAACAGAAGTCACTTTTAATTTCTTTCATATACTAATAATGAATTAATTTCTAATTACCTTGACAAAAATAGTTAGATCATTCAAAACCAAATATTTCAAAATTTAAGCAAAAGTTACATCATGCAGTTTCAATACTATGATAAATTTGTCTATTTTCCATTGCATATATAGGTATACTATTATAGAGATTGTAAAGGACTGTGTAAAATATTTTGATTTTTATCTATCATAATCTTAAGATGTTTTCATAAAACATACATTGTTTTTTGTTCCCATTTTATAGTAGGAAAAGTTATTAAAGTGAGAGGTATCCAAATAGATCCCCTAAATCACACAGTAGAAATATATTCAAACCTAGGTCTGCCTAAGGACAAAATCAAGGCCATTATCACTATGCAGACAACATGACTTAATGGTCAGACTTATGATTTTTCAACTTTTAGTAAAAATAATAAATATGCAGTAGAAACCATACTTTAAATTTAGAATATTTATCTTTCTCTGGGCTAAAAATATGTCACAAGATTCTGTTATATTTCTTTGTGCCTTTGGAGAGCTTGAGCCTCTAATAATAACCATATTACCAAGGGTCTGCAATGTCCTCTGTCAATTATTTAATGGGTTTAAGCCATAAGCCAACATGAGTGGGCACTTTTAATATGCACCATCTGAATTCCTTAGAGACTAATAAGGCAAAACAACTGATAAGAAATTCATGCATCTTAATGACAACCTGCAAGTGGGAATAACCTGTGTGTTAACTTCTTCAATGAGCTCAATGTCAATTCTTGTTTTACATGACAATAATCTTCTAAGTAGCTATTATCTGGCAGAAATTAGACCTACGACTCCATATACAAAATCATGTTGAGTTCAGACCTATATATTGTCAACTAAAACTTACTTTCATAATAGAATAGAAAATGGAGATGAGAATTAACTAAAAATGATAAAAGAACATATTTATAAACTTAGATAAATGTTACTAAAGAATAAAATGTGAAGGGTATGTGTTGTATGGGGTTTCTGGCCTGGACTTTCCAGTCTAGCCTCAAGGTTTGGACCTCCAGATGTGCAGACCTGCAGACCTACAGTCCCACATAGACACATACATTTATTTTATTCTGATAAGGCGAGGGCCCAGGCATATAACTTGCTAACTCTTTACCTTTAAACTAACCCATGATTTTTATCCTGTTCAGCCACGTGGCTCACTACCTTTTCTCAGAGTACCATAGTTGTCCTCTGCATCTGCTGGCTTCTGTGACATCTCTGTGGCATCTCTGTACTGCTCTTGCTATTCCCAAAATTTTCTTAGTCTGATAGCCCACCCACACTTTCTGACTGCCTTCAGCCAATCAGCATTTTTATTAAACCAGTAGGCAAGACAATTATTTACAATGGAACATAACACAATCCCACTACAAGCATGATTTAATTTCAGTATGTAGGCTTGTTGGTGATGTCAGAAAATATTTCTATTAATTAGATGTCACAGAGAGATGCTATAGATATATCATCTATGAAAGTCAAATTTAACTATATAAGGATTGGGGGAAAAGACATAATACCATATATAATGATATTTTCAAAGACCCTGAACCTTGAACAAATAATATCTGTACTTAGGATAAGAAAATAAGGACAATGTTTCTATCTAATACAAAGGCAGAAGAAGCATCTAAGTTTGTCTATTTCTAGATGGTCACAACAACATTTCCCAGTCTGCATACTCTTCTCTAATATAATATAATTCCCCAGTTCTTTGTTATAAAATGATATCTATTTACCCAGTTCAGCCAGAACTTCAGTAGGCCATGTAATGGATCTAAACAATTAAATTGAGAGCTATATCAATGGGTCTTTGTGGTATACTTCTTTGTTCAACCAACATACACTTCTTATTTGTTGAAAATCAGATTCTGCCTAAAAAGGTGGGGTTCCTCTGAGAATGTAAAAATTTGAGATCCTAAAGTCTGAAACATTATGAAATAAAACCAAGGCCAAACCACCCTGAATTGCTATATGTACTCCTACCCATAACCAAAATAAGCCATGTTGGGAGCGGATCCTTCTTGTCAAGAAAGAAAAGAGCTGGCTGAGGTGCTATTAAGTTTCTGGACCCCAAATTATAAGCCAAATAATCAGGTTACATTAAACCAATAATTTTATATTTGTTTCCTTTCTCAGAGGTAACAAGAACTTGCATGTAGAAATAAACATAGGTTATCCAGTAAGAAGAACTTGACAATGTTTATTCAGAACTTACTGTAGTAAAAGGATAAAACAGAATCACTTGTGTTTGACAAGCTTCCAAGTATTCAGAAGGGTTAGTATGTTAGTTGTTTTTGTTAGCATAAGAATTTCAAAGAATGATTAATTTTGGCTAATCATTTTAGAGATGTAAGTTCACGGTTGACACATTGTAGTGGATCTGAAAATAACCTAAACACCATGATAGGAACTGTGTGGTAAATCAGAACACCTGATTCCTGATAGTCAAATGAATGTAAAGTAATGGGAAAGGGCCAGGGCATGTTCTTCCCTTCAAACTTGTATTGCATGTGACCTACTTACTACCTACTAACCTTCATCACTTTTTTTACTACCTCTCAACAATGCCATTATACCATAGAAATCTATCTCACAAGTATTAGATCATGTGCTTCTTGCCTGTTGGAATCCAGATTCAGTATGTCTACCAAGGTAGCACCAAGGTTTTAATATTTCAGCACTTTTAAGGCATCAAGTTATCATATTTAGGTGAGTCATTATTTAAAGTTTTTGCTTCAGGACAGTGAAGATGAGGATCTGCTTGGAGAGTCACATTTATCTTTCTCTGATAGGTATAACCCAAAAATATGGTTTGGCTTCCTAAGCTGAATTATACCAGCTTATGTGTAAAAGTTTTATTGTGATAGATGGTTTGGCCATTGCATTGTCTGTTAACATATTGGTACCCCAAGCAGGATTTAAATGAAAACAAATCTTACCTACTAAAGGATTTTAACTTTTCTTAAAATCTGAAATCTGTACTTGTAGATCAGTATCTTACTTGGTCATGATATTAGGAGCTTTCTCAGGCAGATGATGGAAACAGATGCAGATGTGCACAGCAAGACATTATTCTCAGAGAGAGACTAAATGGAACATCTTCATCAGGTGTGGGAGATTATGTTGTTCCATTGTAAATAATTCTCTCACCCACTGGTTTAATAAAAAGCGCTGATTGGCTAAAGGCAGACAGGAAGTGTGGCCAGGGCTACCAGAATAAGAAGACTCTGGGAACAGGTAGAACAGAGCAGTAGTCCAGACAGAAGCCAGAAGATACAGAGGACAACTATGCTACTCTGAGAAAAGGTACCGAGCCGCATGGCTGGACAGGATAAGAGTCATGGGTTAGATTAAGGGTAAGGAGTTAACAAGTTATATGCCTGGGCCTTAGGCCAATCAGCCTAAAACTATTGTAAGCATTTGTGTGTCTCTATGGGTATAGAGGCCTAAACCTTGAGACTAGGCCCAAAAGTCCAGGCCAGAAACCGTCTACTACAATCAGTTCCTTCCCCATACAGCTCATGGAGCCCCACATAGTAGGTGATAGAACATGTGTGGGAGCTAGAACAGATAGATGATATCGGAAGAGTAAGACCCTCTGAATCACCTGATTAAAGTACATATGAGTTCACATAGGCTGAATCATCAAGCTCGGGACTTAAACAAGCATGCCCCAGTTCCTCTGCATATATATTCTAACTACTAGTTTATCATTTTAATGTGACTTCTGAGTGTAAGGATGAGTGGCTCTCTGACTCTTGTGCCTAGCCTTGGAGCATTTTTTTCCTTTGGGTTGCCTTGTCCAGCTTCATTGTGGTGGGGTTTGGTTTTAGGCTTTATCTTGTTATATTTTATTTTGTCATGCTTGGTTGGTATCTCTTAGAAATTGTTCTTTTCAAATGATAGACAGAAAACAAGTGGATCCTATGGAGGTGGAGAAAGGGGAGGATCTGGGAAGAATAGATGGAGGGGAAACTATAATCAGGATATATTGTATGAGAAACGACACTCCGATAAAAGGGAAAAATAATATTGTTTAATATACACCAGTGAATTTTGAGTGTGACACACAAATATCTGTGTAAACTGGAAGTGAATGAACCATAAAGTTTTCACATAGCAGGGACTTAACTTGTTCTATAGAGAATGTGTTGTTAAAGAATAAGCCCAGTACTTCTCATGAAATCTACAGTCTCACAGTAAGAGGAACAAATGAACTATGAAGAAAATAAAAAATGACACTGGACAAGAATTAGATAGATGGTACAATGAGAGCTGTGGATTAGTTTAGAAAAGACAGTACAGAAAAGCCCTCTGAGATGGTGACAGGACATTAAAAGAAAGAGAAATGATACTAACAATTGAGGAAGAAGCACAGTAGGGAAAGAGATATGTGAAAGTACTGAGGCAGGAAGGATCTGTGTTTAGATGCCTGGAAACAGCTATTGTGTCCAACACACTGTAATCCAGAAATCAGAAAACACAAGCCAAATTAAGTAAGAGCCTGATCATTCTCAATATAGGCCACTGTGAGGACATGTCATTCTATTTAAATACTATAGAGATCCATATTCAGAGAACTGGAAAGGAATGAAGATAGAAATTTATCCACTTTACACTTAAAGAATTTCATTTCTCTATATTTCCAAAAATAACTTTAGGACATGCCAGAATAGATGTGAGATTTACTCAGATTCTACCAATTATGATAAGAGAACAAAGCATGGATGAGTCCTAGTATGAAGGATGCATGAAGAATATTGTCAAGTCAAAAGAGTGGTTGATGTGCTGTTTTCTAGACACAGAATATAGTTAGTCATAAGAGGAAAAATTTAAAAACTGAGCCACCAAAGAAAAAGATCAGAGTGATCATCAATCATATGAAAACTATAGCTACCATTTATTTCATACACAGCCATTTTGTGAAAATAATACTGTTTTATCTATTTGAAAGATCAAGAAACTGAAGCTCTGAGAGCTAAAGCATGCATTCAATTTTTACAATTTGCAATTGTTCTGTTGAAAGAAACTGAGTATGTAGCCACTTGAATACTACAAGAGTATTTCTTATATAATGATATATAGGTCAAGACTATGTTCTTTTTTGAAAACTAAGAAATAATTAAGGAGTTGTACAGAAGGCCTAGCTACGGAAGAATGGTGAACATAATGGTCAGAAACCAGAGACCAAGTAGAAAGGGGGATGAGAGAAGGATAAAGAAGGGAAGATAGAGAAAGACAACTGATGCTAAAGACCATTTGCAAAACTATATTAAAAATCTACTATTACAGAAGCTTCCTACAATATATGAAAGAAATTTAAATGAAGTCATATAATAAATAGTCAGACAATACCATCAACTAGATAACTTATGAAACTAAGTAAAACCTGATGTGCCAGAAAGAGGTTACATCTTTACAAGTCATTATCCAATGGTCACCAATGGCACTCTCCAATCATCACAGGCTATTTTTTTGTTCTCCATAGCCTTCACTTTATTGCTGAAGAAAACATTACTAAATTCTCAAAGACAGAGAAGTAGAGCTGGCACACCTATAGAAGCTTCTCACCTACTATACCTATTCAGGACACACAGAGGTACTCTTAACACTACCAGGAAAAAAAAAAGGTAAACATCAATATTACCCAACTACAAAACCTGCAACCCACAATGTAACCTGCCTACAAGATATACTGGTGCAATAGCAGCATAAATGGTGTGGGAGTGATCAGGCATTTTTAATTGGATTTAAAGCCCACTCCAAGAGCTGTAGCCCATAGCTGGCATTGCTAAAGTTACCAAGAACCTGAGACTAGATAGGTCATGAGCCCAGGAGAAAAACTATTATTCTGCTAAAAGAACATAGCAATAAAATTACTTCTAATAATGTACTATTATACCCATAGATCAGTGTTTCATTCCCTCTACATTATAGAATCTTCTTTTTTCACTAGAGGCAAATTAACACAGAGACCTAAAGCTGGATAATTTGCAGAGAATGAGAGACTTTAGGGCACTAAATTCTATATAGAATGTCTTCGTCAAAGCCCTCTGTAAGAGGCTAGGGAAACTATGTGGAAGAGAATGTACAAAGATTGTAAGAACTAAAAGTGACAAATGACTCCATGCAACTCAGTGCCTTCTGGACACAACAGGACTGATATACATATGATCCCACAGAGATTGTGACAACACACAAGGCCTAGTCCCAGCACTGAAAGGAACAAGTCGACCCTGGATTCCACAAGGTCTCACCTCAAACTTTGCAACTGATAACCTATGGAAATCTAGTGTTTTTCCAATGATGTGTCACTGGCCTCTCTCCAGGCTAGGCATCACACCTAGGAGAATCTAGTAAGAACTAGATGGTTTTTCTGTGGAGTTTTTTTTTTTTTTTTAATATTGTTTTAGTTTTTTTTTTTTTTTACCCTTTGCTTGTTTGTTTTAATTTTTGTTTTGTAAGTTTTATTTTATTTTATTTGTGGATGTGTTTTTTTTATTGCTTTCTTATTTGAAAAATATTGAGCAGAAATTTTGAGTGTTAGGCAGATGAGGGAACAAAAACGAGCTGGGGGAAGAAAATAAAGGTAGTCAGAATATAGTTCATGAAATAAATCTAAGGACAAGAGAAAAGGTTAAAACTCATCACCAACAATGCACAAAGAACGTATTTTTGAGAATGATAAAATTTTTCACCTACCACCACTGCTTGTCTGTAGCCCTGTATTTGCACAGAAATATGCATGTATCTGCTTTTGTATGTGCCTATAGATAGGTATGACGGGTATTCATTCTTTTCCATTTTGCAGGAGCAGCAGATGGATAATTGCAGCCCCTAAATGCCTAATCTGCTCTCCGGGACACGGGCAGATTTCTGAGCCAACAAACTTAATTGAACTTTCTATTCCAGCTGGAAAAGGTTACTGTGTTGCTGCATACACAGCCCCGGCAGAATGAAAAGGTCAGCAGCTCAGTCCTTCTTGTAATGGATTGACCAAAGGCATATTGTTTTCTTTTCTTTTCTTTTTCTTTCTATTTAAAAAAAAAATATTTCCCACAATCAGAAGATTGTAGGACTTAATTAGGACAGTGCTCCCCTCCTCAGGGTTAAAACACCAGCATATTATGCTGGTGTTGTCCATATTCCCCAAAGAGGCTGTTTAAGTTTTCTATGAGGAAAGGAAAAGTGTTTGTTAAAAGTAAAGTGGATGGACTTTTGAAATCTCTTTGAGCACATTGTCTGTGCCTGTAACAGCAATGCATCTAAAACTTTAACATTTATAGAAAGTGTCCTGGAAGTTCATCTAAAGGAGGATTCAGCACCCTATGCCCCTGACATTTGACCATCAGATATGGGTGAGAATTTGCATTATGTAACCTGTAATTTCTACTTTTATGTGTTCTCTGGGACAATTCTGATTCTACCTGTCCCAGATGAATACACTGAGCACTTTTAGTCTACCACCATGCCTCAGCTCAACCACCGGAAATTTCTTAATAAATAAATATTTCGGCATTACCTTGCTTACCAAAATGAGAAAAAGCAAAAAGAGAGTTGAACTGTGAAGTAATAAGTTCATGAGCAACTTCTCAGAAAATCAGGGTTCAGACTCACCTTTGCAATAGTTAGTTATCTACCCCAAAGACAAAGTCAGTGTCTCAAGGTTCCTTTCACAGTGATGTTTATTCACGACAACTAAATTAGTCTGGGTATCCATCAACAACAAGAAATGAATAAATAGAGTATGGTTTACATACACTGTGGAGTTTTTTGGGTTTTTTTGTTTTTTTGTTTTTTTTAGCTGAAAGAAAATGGTGTTATTTGGAGAACAGTTTATGTAACTAAAAATAATCACATGAAACAAATTAAGTTAATCTTAGAAAGACAAATATGACAAATATTCTCTCATTTGTGGGTTCTAGGTATTATATAGACAATAAAACAATGTGTCTATAAATGATATGAAAGCAGAAATTAAACTGTCTATAGAACAAAGAGACTTAATGGTTGGAAAAGAAGTTTATGTAAAACCTTCTTACCTGAACTGGTTGTATGTAATCCGATCCAATACATAATCATCTGTACAGCTCCTCAGCTAGAGGGAGAATCTCAAAATCCTCTCTTTCTTTCATGCTTGAAATTTAACTCTCTTGGTTTTACATAAACGGTGTGCAGTTAACTCCTGTGAACTTGTACATGCAACAGCAATATGTTTAGAAGAGATGTATTCGTTGTAACTCATTGGCTGAGTCTTAAGTGCTTTCTGTGTTCTTTTCTGTGATGTTACCTAAATCTTAGGGTAAAGGAGATAGGTGGAGATGCCTTATTCATGGCTGAGCCCTCTGTCACTACCCAGCTATTTGACCAGCAAGTATATGTATATTACAAACTAGCATGTTCTCATAGGGCTTCTTCTTGCATCCGTAGTTTCAGCTAACCCACCCTATCAATTTTTACCTCATCCCTCTGCTCCCATGTCTGCTTAAACCTTTAACGTCTAGTATTTTTCCTCTGTTCTTTCAGAATACACACATTCTACTTTATTTTATTGTTTTTAACTTTGGCTGCAAGGTTGTAAGTTTCCCAGTATATTTAATGCACCCTTCATTTTCAAAGGACTTTCCCCAACCCCCTCATTTGAAACAGGGCTCAAGTCTAAGGGCCTACTTGAATCGGGAATCCATCCATAGACACAGGACCTCAGCTTGAAAATAAAACTAGAGACACTTGATCCCTGCCTTCAAATACACGAAATGCTGTTGAGCAGAGAATAAGTTTTGTCACTATAGCTCCAGAGGGTAGGAATTGAAGTTGAGGTAGGAGCAATGTGAAATCAATCTAAGAAAGCCATAGAATGTAGCCATTTCTAATAATTAAAAAGGGAGTTGAGTGCAGCTTGAGGGATTTAGCTCCCTATCCTTGGAAGTTTTCAGAAACTGGGGAGCTGCTTACCAGGGAGGCTGTAAAGCAGATTGAAACAATCATAGAAAGTAGGATTAGATAGTTAATTTTTCCCATAGTATTTTATACACAATTAATGCTCAATAAATGTCAAAATAATATATCTCTTGATTTGCTGCATTTTCTTCCTAGAGGATTTCTCAAATGAGTCCCTTATGACCTCTTACTTGGATTTCTGGAGTAGCTTTGGATAGGGCTTTCTTGCTGCCAGTTTCTCCTGTCATTAAATCTCCCGTTTATGTGGCTGAAGATAATCTATTTAAAATGCAAATATTACCATATTATTTTGTGGGTAAACTTATTCTCTGTTTAATACTCTTAACTGGTTTTCATTGTCTATAAAATAATTGTCAGTCTCCCTTGGCTGTTATACAATGCCTCTGTGGCCTGGGCCTTGCTTAATGGGGCTCAGCCCTTGAAACTTCCTTACAGTAAAGTAACAGGCTTGGATTTTCTTTCATACAATAGTCTACAGAAAACTGTTTTGCCTTTCTTTAGAGTACATTGTCTTCTTGAAATTATGTGCGTGTGTATGTATGTGCTTGTATCTTTTTTCTTTACTCGATTGTTATTTTGTTTTGATTTGATTGAGAGAGGCTCTCACTTTTTAGATCAAGCTGTCCCTATACTCAAGATCATCCTGCTTTATCCTCCCAAGGGCTGGAATTGCGGGTGTGTACCACCTACCATATGACATTTTTTTTTTCCATTTTTAACCACCAAACTGTTAAGTATTACCGACCAAGTCTGCTACTTTTATTGTAATATACGAGTTTCAGGAGTTGAGATCTGTTAAGCTTGTATGCAGATTAGAGGAGCATTATATAACAGGCAAAGGAAGGCTGACAATTTTATAGACAATGAAAAGCAGTTAAGGATCTTAAACAAAGAATAAATTTATTCACAATATAACACAATAATATTTAAATTTTAAATAGATTATCAGTGACCACATAAGTGAAAGATTTAATGAAAGGAGAAATAAGAAGTAAGAAAGCCTAGCAAAAGATACTCAGAGAATCTGAGTGAAATGTCTATAGGCAATCATTCTATAGGATGTCTTCTCCTCATAACTCAAGTTGGAGTGAAAATGAAAAAGCGTAAGCCTGCTGTTCAGAGATGAACAAATTTACCCTGATATCTTTGTATTATTGTAAAAGCAGTCATTCTGAAATATATATGAAAGGGATACTTTTCCAATAAAATGCAATGGAAACTCAAGATGTACATGTGTGTGTATATGTGCTCATGTTTGCATATATGTGTGCATGAGTACATGTGAGTATATATGAATGCATGAGTACAAGTGTGTGTATGCATGTGTATGCATGTGTGTATGCGTGTGTGTGATGTGTATGTATGTGTGTGTATGCATGTGTGTGTAGGTGGAGTTTTACTTACAAGGCACCAGTCCAAGATTAATATTTATTAGAATATAAATCAGCACTCACGATATAGGTAACAGCTTATAGTGGCATCTGAACAGGGACTGGAGTGTCCGAGCAATGGACGAGTGATGGATGGATGATGGTTCCAAACCAGTCTCTCCAGCCACCAGGAACCAGGAAGAGAGCTCCCCATGTCCCAGCAGCCCCTTATCAATGGGGTTGGCCACACCCCCTCCATGTTCGCCACACCAAGCGTCTTCAGACCTTATCAGCTGACACTTGAATCCCACCACATGTGTGTATGTGTGTATATGTGTGTATACATGTGTGTGCATGTATGTATGTGTGTTCTAAAGAATCACATATTTGAGAATCTGATGTGTGATGGTTTGAACCTAAAGCACTCTCCAGAGATTTATGTGTTTAATCATTTGGTCCCCATATGGTAACAATGTTTGGGATAGTTACAGAATCTTTGTGATATGGTCTAACCCACAGATCTAGCTGGGACAAGAGTGTTATTAACAGTAGTCCTGTAGAAGTATATCCAGGTTCAATCTGGTTCCTTTGATTCTTCTCATCATTAATTGTGATGTGACCAGTTGTAAGTCCCTGATGACAGAAACTAAATGTATTACAGCCATTAGATGTTCCTGCTATGAACTGTAATTTATTAGCCATGAGCCAAAAAAAAATCTTCTTTATGAATTTTCTTGGTCATGCATTTGATCACCTTATCAAAAAGATTCTTGACTATCTGCAGTGAATAAGTGAAACCAAGAGAAGAGGACCACTATGAGAAAATTAACTAGGCAATTATTAGGACTTCAGAGCTGGATTGTGGGAAGAATAAAGAATTGTCTTATAATGTATGATATAGAAGCCCAGGAATGCTATAGGCAGGGCTTAGTGAGTCATTCAAATTGTAGTACAAAAGATACAGAAAGCAGATAGAAACATAAATAGTAAGTACTGTGTATATGAGATTAAAAAGAATAAGAACCATATTAAGAATTGAACTAGATTCCATGTATATTCCATTTCACAGAGGATCTGGCTATATTATTCCCAAGTCTTGAGCATTTGAGTCACTCTGAATTATAAAGAAATATGTTTATATCATTTAAGCAGTAGCATGGTTACAACTTTCTGCACTTAATCATGTTTATTATGAGCATTCAAAGCAAAATCAAAACAGAAAGGTATGAAATGTATGAGTATTTACAAAAGTAATATGGGCAGACTGAAAACTACAGACAAACAAGGCATGCTCATAAAGTGGCTGCACATTAGCAGCATGGGAGGGAGGTGCAGTACTTACATAGAGACAACAGGAAAAGTACTTGCCAATGAAAACTCTAGGACATAAAAACAGAAGACCATTAAAATACCTATCATTGAAAATAGGCCTATAAAAGAACAACTGGGCAGAGAGTACCACAGCAGGAGTTCTTGATCAAATAAGATTACCTAGGGAAATTTTTTCCCAGGTTCATTCCTGCAGGTATACAGAAGCCATTGAAGACAGAAATTCCGCCACATCTCAAGTTGCCAGAAAAACTTGGTATCACTCAAGCAGTGATGTATTTGTAAATGTGCAAAATACACGTCCAGAACATGGAGGCTTGTAGTTCAGAAAACAATTACATTTGATCCCAAGTAAAAGTCATGCAAGGACAGACTTCTATTTGATGCTCCTGAGTGGCTCTATTAATGTAAGATTTAGTGAAGATTCTAGGATATTGTAGATGTCATAATTGTGTAACATTTACTAAGTAGCTATAGAAATTTAGAGGAACAGATCCGAGAAACAACCTACAAGTGCTAGAGGCAGTAAAGTGGAAAGAGTGGTGGCTTCCAAAGCTTGCTACAATTCAGATGACATAGAAAAATAATTATTGAACATGGAGCTTTTTGATTTGGTATTTGTACTTTTGAATGTCCACCTTACTTTCATCAAGTTTTTCCTTGTTAAATCCTTGTTATTACTATTTAGAAAGGGGTATTTATTCTTTGTATTTGTGTATTCAAAGTATGTGATTCTTTTATTTTTTTCAGGACTTCACAATAGACAGTATATGCTAAGTTTCAGAAGGGAATTTAGACTTTAAAGTTGTGAAAAACTTGGTGTACTTTTGAAGTCATAGTGGATGCAATTTATATTATACAAGTGCCACCTTGATAGTCTGAGACTCAAATGTTACAGTCTGCTCATGTATCCAAACACTTGGGTCCCTTCTGGTAGTATTGATTTTGGAGATGGCAGAGAGCCTGGCTAGCACATATAAACTAATATGGATGGCATCGAGTGTTATAGTTATGTTAGTTTTATGTCCCCTTCTCTGTTTTTCATCAACTTACATGATGAAAATATCTATAAGCTTGCCCCATCATGAATAGTCCAACCCAGATGTCATTCTCTCCCTTGCTGTGATACACCATCTCTTCAGAGCTATGAGTAAAATTAAATCTTCTCTGTATTATATTTATGCTATAAGGAATTTGGCCAAAGACATTATATAAGTGACTGATACAACATAACTGTACCCATGGAGGCCAGATTGTATCCTAAGTTTGGACTTGTCAAAATAGAGACCGTGAGAACATCAACAATGGATGGACCATCCCAAATGGCCCCCATTCTTGGATATTAATATGTTGCATCACCAATAAAAAAGTGTGAGCTTAGTGTTAGTAGATCATACCTTTTAAAGCAATATAAATTCCAGCTTTCTTATTAAGCATGATAGATCAAAACTTTAGAATGTTTTAAAAGTATTTATTTTAAAATACTGTGCTATTCAAACATAATACCTGAAAGAAGCTGTAGTTTATAGGCTGGAATTTACAGACTGTGTTTGAAGGCTTTCAATGTCACAGTCTTTACTATCCTGTTACTCACATGTTCACCCTAAGAACCCAAGAATATGTGGCCTTCGGTTGCTCATATTTATACACAGGCAATGTAGGTCATGAAATAAAAGCATGCACACAGACACACACATACACAAACACACGTGTGTGTATTATATATATATATATATATATATATATATATATATGTTGTCTTTATTTCATTCTGTATGTATGGATATTTTATCTACCATGTAAATGCTTGTTGGCAACAGAGGAAAGATAAGGGTGTTAGTTCCAAGAGACCTTGGGACTTGAATTACAGATGGTTATGTGGTAACATAGGGTGATAGGAACTGAATCTAGGTCTTCTGGAAGAGGAACCAGTGGTCTTAACCACTGAGAAATTTCTTCAGTCCCAAGATTTATATTTTAGAAATAGTATTTTTATTCTTGAAAAGTTCTATAAATATATGCAATGTATATTTATCATAGCCACCCACCACAACCTCCCTCCAGTTTCCTAGTGTCCCCAAATCCTTATTACAATTTAAGATCACAGGGGTATTTCCTTTAGCTTATCTAATTTTCCTTTACCTTAGTTTCATGGGAGCACTTTAAATTTTTATTCTGTATACCTTCATAAGTATTTTTAAAAATTACATACAATAATGAAAGTATATAACATATATATGTGTGTGTATGTGTGTGTGTGTGTGTGTGTGTGTGTGTGTGTGTGTGTGTGTGTTCAGATTGAAGATAGTTTCTGAAACATGGTCCCCATAACAGAGTCATCCATGTCATTCACTCCGCTTCTTAATGGACCAGTTCCACTCTAAAAATAAAATGAGGTCATTTTCTGGCATGAGTTTCTTCAGTTTCCCATAAATATTTTGGCTCAAGACAGGTTGGCTCACCAGGTGAAGTTCAAGATTGATTGATTATAGCTTTCTTAATCCAGAGATAGCTGAAAGAACACATATACCTTTGTTTTCCTTTGCTGGTGACTGACCCCAGCTTAATGTGTCCCAAATCCTCCTCTAACACAACTCTAGAAGTCAAAAGAAATTCTTGTCAATCCTTTTTTTTTCTCTTTTTTTTCCTTTGGAAAAATAGAAAAATGAAATATAATCTATCATTTTGAGCAAGATGCTTGGGGGAAGATGTGCTGCAGACAGTTAACCCTGGGTGACATAGTTGAAATGAAAGAGTGAGACTGAGGAGTTACTACAAAGAAAGAAAGTTACCAAAAAGTCAAACGGCAATTATAAGCATCTTGGATCTATACTGCAATATCACTAAAAGTATGGGTATTGGAATGGTTCAGTTATGGATCAACCTTTGTTTTATTTGCAGAAACTTGTGGTTGGTTGACTGGAGGGAAAGGTTGCAATCCTTTACTTCTAACTGTATATATACCCTATGAAATGTGAATTTCATAGACCCTTCCATCTTGAGAAGAATGTTTTTTCCAGTCTCCTTACTCAGCACTAACCAGTAGAATGTGGAGAAGTAACACTGTCTGTCATCTCTAACCTTAAACCTTCAAGAAACCTTTCAATGATGTTTACCTACTTCCACATCTCTCTTTCTCTTAGTGAACATATGTACAATAAAATCTATTACAATGATATTAACAACCCTGGAATATTTCACTAGTAGATGAATTATGCATAGTAAAATTCATCTCCCTACATCCTAGGCTAGGAAATGCTAGGTCTGTGAGTGGGGTCATCCCATCCAATAGTGCTGCCAACAGTGGTCTAGGTCTTCTATATTAGGTAGCAATAGAACAACCTGATATAGATAATTCCTCATTAATACTTTCTTCCAAGAAGTATAAAGTTAAAACTAACCAGAATGGTGGTCATGTATAGGCAAATCACAGCCTCCCTTCTTATATTTTAGATATGGGCTCAGAGTACACCCTGGCAGGAGCAATAACCATAGAATAATGATACATGGTTGTCCAGTACCTCATGATAAGAAGCATTAGGAACTCTTCCTAGAATTAATCAGTCACAAGTGTCCTTTTATTTGCTAAACGTTGTTAATATACATATTCACAAATGACTAAACTTAGATTGTGATTGATTCTAGTCATACGTAGTAGACAAATTAGAAAACTGAGATACCGATTTTAGCTATTTGGTAATGGACCTTGTGCACTAATCAATTATGCTATACTAAAAACATTAAAGAAAACTATAATTGTTTAGAGAAGTAATGAAACCTCTTTTCTCTGTTGAGTATAGAACATTTCTGTGGAAAGGTACCTTTGATAAACATCTCGCCATTCCATTATCTTTACAGAAGAAGGAACTTGAGACCTGATGCATGAAATGGCTGACCCAAATCATGATTGAAGAAGAGCTATTAGGTTACCCTTGATGTTGATTACAATTTTCATGTGAAAAGTCATGTAAAGAGTGCTCATTATAGGCTAGCTGTTATACCAAATGATTTATAACCTATTCCCATTTTATTTCAAAATATTTAGAATCTGAAGAATGATTCTAGAGCTGAAGGAATGGAGAAGACCACAAATTGTGTTGTGGTATTATGGCTCACTGAAGAATTGCTGAGTTTAGCTACTAAGTAATACTAGGTAAAGTGACAGGGTGTGTCTAAAATTATGCCGCTACTGCTGAATGAGTGGAAGCTGCAGATTTTCCATTCTTTTTTAAGTGATTATATGACTGTGCATTATCTCAAAATTTTGAGGTTCCTTCCCTTATAACTTCATTCCTGCTATGTATTGGGTGATAATTTTGGATGTTGACGCAAGGAGGAAATATTTGTAGAAACACATGAAGTTGATATTTTTTTTTAAAAAAAAAATGCTGTGTGGGATTTTGTGAGAAAAAAACACTAGGTGCTCTGGAAATTTGGAAATAAACTCAGAAAAAATAAAATCCTATATATCTTTTAAATTCATAAGTAGGAATATATAGTCAAAATGTTTAAAGAACCAGTGAGATTACTCAATGGATTGGGGCACTTACAACCAAGTCTAATGACCTGAGTTCAATCCTAAGAACCCACATGAGAAGAGGCAGAAATGGCTCTTGAAAGCAATCCTCTGGCCTCCATTTATATGCCATGGCATATGCATTACACACACACAAGTATAAGCACTTGATGTTTTTGAAAATTTTAAGTGTAGGTTTTTAAGGTCAATTTTCTTGAACCAAAAATTATAAGTGATCAGATTATAAACACTGTGAGGTTGCTAATGAAAGTTCTCACTTCAAAATTCAAAGATCCCCATGAACCTAAATCAATATCTCCATTATGAAGGTTCAAATATATATCTTGGAAATGACTTTCCATATAAGTGCTCTCATTTCAAACTTAATGAATGTGATTCACATCCATTTGAATTAAAAGAGAGATAAAAGAGTCAATGAAAATGAACCTTTTCCTACCATTATGATTGGATTTAGGTAGAACATAGAGAAAATCAGAAACCATTTAACCTACCCTAAATAGTACTGATTCCATTCTCATATTTTCGGACCAAAAGTTACTTTTACTCTGTGTAAGAGCTAAGAATGGGAGATAAAAGTAAAGAATGAGAAGTGAATCCCTCATGATTGTTAGTTTTCCTTAACCTCTGATATCAATTCACAATTTAGAAACATTAAAACACATAATATTAAAAGGCTGAAATAATTTAAAGGAATCTTCTGTAAGAATCCAGTTCTTAAGTTTAAGTCCATCACATGGAGGATTTGGTATTTTTCATGATATCTGTCTTCTGGCCAGAGATCATTATCCTTGGTGGAAGAAATGGTAACAAGGGAAATAATTTCATGTTCCATATACCATTGAGGCTTCTACTACATGCCTGCTAACTTCAAGCATAGAGATTTCTCCCAAGACATTGAGCCATAATAACCACATATCATTGGCATTATAAGGCTATAAGCTGTCATTTTTTGAAGAGATCTTGGAGATAATTTGGTTTTTGCCTCTCATTATATAGATGGGGAGATGACAAAGTCGCACAGCTGGTGAATAGTGGATTTGGGCATAGACCTCAGTGGTTCTAGATTATTGAATTAACTATCAACTTCACATGCTGCCTTCTCTGATATCTAAGCTGCAAACAAAGACACAATAACATTTGCTCTTGGTAAACAGCTTTTGGAAATAAGTAAGAATACTTGACTTTTTATTCATTTATATTATTCTCTTTCATCTGCTGCAAAGAAATATTTTTGAATAAATTGAATGTTCAAAGTAGATGATAGCTCCTGATATTGCCATCTGAGTAAACTGTTTATACCTGGATGTTTTTATATGTAATTAGTTCTATAACTAGCCAAGAAAAACCTTAACAAAGGCTAAAGTGATGACTCTTATGTAAATATTAAATAAATACATCCCTCCTCCTTTTATAGATTAGGGTATTGCTGCCCACAAGGAATGGGAAAATTAACTTGGATTTTTAAGTAAGCACAAAATTTGTCACTATCTAGAGCAAATTCCTCAAGTGTTTTACTGGATACACTTTGCATTCATAACAGATAAATCTTATATTTCTTATATGTGAAATTATGAGCATGGATTTTATTTCATAGAACTTTCAAGTGGCATTATATGATTTTGACCATGTTTATTAGACTTGGTGTTTCATCAATAGATGCTGGGTTGCGTTTATTTATTTAAAGGATTTGGATTCTTGAGAGATGGATCAGTGGTTAAGAGTATTTCTTGTTCTTGTTGAAGACACGGACCTCTAAAGTCACCTACAAATAACAAGCACTAATGCCCCCCATACACAAAGTAAATCATTTTAAAGGGTTGTTTATGAGAAATAATATGAAACACACATAGATATTTATTAAAATGAAAAGATCAGTCATGACCAGCACCTAGACCTAAGAAGAGTGCTCCCTATTACATTCTGAGTGTTCTAGATTATGTTTTTAATTTTCATATGCATTAGTTTAAAACTTTTCCTTACTTTTAAATTTTTGTTTATTTAAAATTTTAAACAAAAATCTGTTTTAGATTAATTTATTTTATATTTATGAGTGTTCTGCCTACCTGTATGCAAGTGTACTACTTGTGTATCTATTGCCTACAAAGGTCAGAAGCAGGTATCTGATCTCCAGAACGAGAGTTACAGACATTTGTGAGTTTTCGTGTGGGTTCTGGCAATTGAACACACATTCTTCCAAGGAATGATAAGTTCTTTTAACTACTGACACATTCTTCTAGCTCTCTCCTTCTTCTTTAAAATGGTAATGTAACAATACCTGCTTTATAGTAAAAGAAAGTGGACTGAAGTAAGGATAACTCTCCCAACATCCTGTCACTTAAGATTGCTCCATCTATATTTTAGCACAGCTCTCTGCACATAAAACCTATGTCCTTCAGCTTTCCCACACAGCTAGCAGGGAGAGTGACCACTGGAATAACAATACACTATCCAGTTCTTGTTTCTCTGATAAACACTATCTTTCCTTAAAGAATTTTAGTTAGTGATTTTCAATGTTAAATATAAAGGGTCCCTATTGAATATACTCTGAATCTGTCACATCAAAGTGGAGGATTCATTGTGTAATCTTTGCCTAAATGTGAGAGTCTAAATGATTCTATAAATTTAGGGACTTCAAAAGAAGCACAAAAATATATTCTGAAATCTGGCTTAGTTTGTTTTATGACTTTCTTAACCTTAATTAAATATAAGTTCTTTGTCAATTTAGTTGAATATTTTAAGTCACAGCATATCTTAAACTCAGATACATAAAAACATTGACTGAGGGCTAAATAAGACAAGTCTGGTTATACTTGGCTAATTGCAGCAGAATTAATCAATAGATATTAGATGTCATTAATAACGTGTTTTCTCGATTGTTATAAACGGAAAAAAAATATAAAACATAGCATCTGAAGCAGAAATAAACTAGTCACAAATAATTATCCCAAATGATGATTATATAGAGACAATAAATAGAGTCTAAATATTCATCAAGAGATCAACTTCTTTGTAAATAATAAAAATTTCATGGTATTTTCCAGTGTTAGGGTATCAACTCGATATCTTGTATATACTAGCTGTATACTTAAATAAATTTTTTACCAACATTATATAAATGAAAATAATTTCACTTAGATCATTGGAAAAATCCCCTGCACTGTATGTAGCTCATCCTCTGATATTACAATCTCAAAAATCCTATAGTATAATTTCAGTAAAGTTTGTCTAATCTTCATTGTCAACTTCATTGAATTAGGAATCACCAAGGGGACATACATTTCTTCAAGAAAAGTTTAACTGAGAAGGGAAGATACTCCAATACAGGCAGCACTGTCTCGGAAGATACTCCAATAGGGGCAGCACTGTCTCTCAAGATACCCCAATGTGGAAAAAGTGAGACAACCAAAATCATTCAACCCTTTGAACTGTATGCTATAGGGGTATTGTGTTGCTACATTGTAAATAATTGTCCCATCTACTGGTTTAATAAAAAGCGTTGATTGGCCAAAGGCAGGCAGGAAGTGTAGGTGGGGCTACCAGACTAAGAGAACTCTGGGACCTGGAAGAACAGAGCAGATCTCCAGAAAGAAGCCGAAGAAGCAGAGGACAATCATGCTGCTGTGAGAAAAGGTACCTAGCCCCATGGCTGAACAGGATGAGTCATGGGTTAGATGAAGGGTAGAGAGCTAGCAAGTGATATGCCTGGGCCTTAGACTGATCAGCCTAAAACTAATTGTAAGCATCTGTGTGTCTCCGTGGGACTGTGGGACTGCAGGTCTGTGGGTCCTAAACCTACAGACAAGGCTCAAAAGTCCAGGCCAGAAACCTCCTACTACAAATGGCAGCCCACCATAGGGCATATATATGATATATACCCACATAAAGCTAGAGAAAGCTTAAAAAATGGTCTAGAGCATAGAAATGAAGGCCAAAGCAGCTTCCAAGTTGTATCTCTGAAGTGGCCTATGTTAAAGAGACTGAGTGATTTATGGGATTAAATTATAAAATGGTGTGTTTGCTACATGGAACTTAAGGTGAACAAGGCCAGTTCCTGAGTCTAGATTTAAGCAAAGAGCTCTCTCTGTATGGTGGACTTAAGGTTTCTATTAATAAGGACAAAAAGGGAACAGAATCAAAAATGGCTTCTTAGTGTCAATGTTTTCTGGAATTAGCTCTATTTGCCAGAGGCAAAATGAGGCTTGACTTTTTAAAGAGAACCTTCCTGATTCATCCTTAGAGGCAAAACACTTGTGATAGTTTTAAGAGGCTCTGCTGCCTAATACTTAACTGGAGTTAATGAGCAGCAGATGGCAAAGCTTTACTTGGTAATTATATGGACCCTAAAATTCCCAGAGTACCTGGGCTAAAAAGATAAATTCTATGAAATTAGACTAGGAGCTGAGTGTAGCCATCCACCCATCCTACCAATCCTGGCACATTAAAGGTGTGTTCAGAAACAGAAAGAAATAAAAGAATCCTTGACAGATTAGTGTGCTCAGAAACAGAAAGAAATAGAAGAATCTGGGTGGAGTCAATCACCCTAGCCAAGCAAAGGTGTGGTCAGAGACAGAAAAAGTTAAGAAATAAATATACAGTAAAGGCAGTTTCTTGTAAAAAGTCCAAGTGGTTTAGAGTGTGTTGAAAATATAGATACATAGGCTTATAGAAAAGGGGGGAAAGGTAGAGAAAGCTCTTTAAAAAGAAATAGAGTAAAGTAAATAAATAAATAAATAAATAAGCCACATAAAGATGGAAAATACAAAGAATGTCTATAGACTGTATATTATTATCTTATCTTTAAGCTTCTTGATTGAAAATGACTTAGTAAAAGCTGCTAAGAGACAGTTGATTATAAATGCTGTTGGTTTAATTCAACCTGTATATTTTGTAAATGAGTTTACTTTAAAATTTAAATGCAAAGATACTCTACTTTGGAGAAGTTTTTCACAGAAAATGAAAGACTGTGGATTTATTCCTGGATGAAGAACATAAAGTTTGATAGAGGAAGAACCCTGAAAAATCTCCAGTGGAAATGAATGGACCAAATAGTTCAGCATTTCAGAGTACCTCTGTTGAAGTTTCCGGAGCTCTGTATCCAGAACAATTTCAAGTAGACTGGCTGAGATGACCCAGCCTTAGGGAGTACCTCACTAAAGATTTGTCCATAACCCTACAGTTTTCTCTGGATTCCTATGGGATTGCCAATACCCCCATTCAGCAGGAAGTAGCCTAGAAATGAAATCCACATTCCCAAAACATGGATTATGGATGTTTGTGTTTATTTACAGTGTTGTTTATAAGTTGTTATACATAAGGGGGGGAGAATATTAGATTTGGAGTTATTTTTGTTTTAAAAAGAGAAAAGGGGATATATAGGGGTATTGTGTTGCTACATTGTAAATAATTGTCCCACCCACTGGTTTAATAAAAAGCACTGATAGGCCAAAGGCAGGAAGGAAGTGTGGGTGGGGCTACCAGACTAAGAGAACTCTGGGACCTGGAAGAAAGAGCAGATCTCCAGAGAGAAGCCAGAAGAAGCAGAGGACAACCATGCTGCTGTGAGAAAAGGTACCTAGCCCCATGGCTAAACAGGATGAGTCATGGGTTAGATGAAGGGTAGAGAGCTAGCAAGTTATATGCCTGGGCCTTAGACTGATCAGCCTAAAACTAATTGTAAGCATCTGCGTGTCTCTGTGGGACTGCAGGACTGCAGGTCTGTGGGTCCTAAACCTAGAGGCAAGGCCCAAAAGTCCAGGCCAGAAACCTCCTACTACAGTACGCTATGACCAGCTGTCTTAAGCTTAAACTCCTCCCACTATGAGGCAAAGTGTATTATGAGGTTCCTGGCCTTGACTTTTGGGCCTTGCCTCAAGGTTTAGGCCCACAGACCTGCAGACCCACAGACCCACAGTCTCACAGTCCCACAGAGACACACAGATGCTTTCAATAGTTTTAGGCTGTTCGACCTAAGGCCCAGGCATATCACTCGCTAGTTCTCTACCCTTCATCTAACCCATGTTTCTTGTTCAGCCATGTGGCATAGTTGTCCTCTGCTTCTTTTGGCTTCTCTCTGGTGTTCGGCTCTGTGCTTCCTGTTCTCAAGAGTTTTCTTAGTCTTGTAGCCCCACCCACACTTTTTGCCTGCCTTTGGCCAATCAGCGCTTTTTATTAAACCAGTGGGTGGGACAATTATTTACCATGAAACAACACAATCCCCTACAGCAAAGTAATCTTTTCTTTTATGACTATTTTTTTTTTTAGTAATAGAAAAGCTAACTAGTACACTAATCGTTTCCAATATGAATCTGAAATTGGTCCCAATTTTCCTTCAACCTATATCCCTTCCACAATGTTTTTGTTTTTAATGTGAAAATTTCATTTTCAGACCAATGGCAAGTTCATGTATCACTTCATAATTAACAAACAAACAATAAAATCTGTTCCTTAACTTATTTCATCACTAACCATGTTCCCTAATTTGCAGTGTCTAGCATGCATGTTTGCTTTACCTATTCTGTTGCAAGTTCTTTAAAGACAGAACCAGCATATAATTTATTTTAATTTCAAAAGCATCTTGTACTATCTTTAGCACAATAAATGTTAAATATTGCCAATAATAGGATGAAATTTGTGTTTAAACTTCTTTTAAAGTGCAAATTTGGGTTGGGTATTTCCAAAGGGTATCCATGTGGTGGGGAAGATATGATGGAAGAGTGTGAGGAGTTGGTTACACTGGCAGTTAGGAACCATGAATATAGCCAGTCTTCAGATGATGCTACCTGGAAGAGTTGGACAGAAGTTTCCTAAGATGAAATATTTTTTTTAGTAATTACCTTGATTGCTGCATACTTCCCACTTAATCAAGTACCAGGCACTGTTTTAAGTTACATACACAATTCCTTTTAATTAACCCTGTGCTTGTGCTTATTATAACATGGTCCTTTCCATGCAGTGCAGGCTAACTTAAACCAGACTAGTTTTTGACTGAAAATATTCCTCCCTCAGTCTCCTTAATGATGTGATTATACACATATTCTTGTGATACCTACAGGTATCACATGATCAATGTATTGAAACTCCTTACCTGACATCCTATGTATTGTGAGTAACATCAGATTTATTTTAAGTTTGTTCTCAGATTTTACTGTTTAAACCACTGAAAATATTTGTTCAGATCCAGCATTGCCCTTATACCACATGAAGTGTTTAGTGGGTTTACAGGACCAAAGACAGTTAGTTCAGCTTTTCCTTCCCTTTTTGGGATGTAGCCATCTATGGATCTTCTTCTAAACATTAGGTCACATGTTCAGTGATCCTTTGTAAGAATTATCCAGACAGTGCAAGGACCAACCTCAGTGGAGTTTAATCCAGAAATCTTGAGCTAGAACTAAGTATGGATATACTGTTGTAAAATTTCCCTGCTATTTTGTCCTCAGAATACAGCATTAAGAAAGGCTGCAGGCATAGGTTCCCATTGCCTGCTTCCTTTCTCTCTGTAATGTAGCCAGAGACTTAAATACGATTGAGTTAATCTTTGAAGAAAACAGAAAATACTGTAACAATAAAGGCCGTAACATGGTTACAAATGAGAGCTACTGCTCCCTTCTGCATTCTAAATTCCGAGGATAATTCTGCAGAGCTTCATTACCAGAGTATAATTGTATTATAGAACGCTAAATCACGCTGCTACACTTAACTGGCAATAACATTAAGATAGCACAGATATTCATTTTAATTAAAACATAGCCTCAAACTATTTCCCTGCTATAAGAAGCAAAACTTTCTGTTCTCCTTCCCCCAGCACACACACACACACACAAACACACACACACACACACACACACACACACAGACAGTCACAAACTTTCACTTGCTAGCACATCTTTGGCCAGCAATAGATAGAGGATTTAAACACAATTAGAAAAAGTCTACCTTTTAAGCCAAGAGCAGTTAAGTGTTTTACTTAAGAAGATAAATAACAGAAGGTCTGGTATCATTTTAATCTTTCTCTACTACCTGATTCAGTACCATTAGTTTTCATAAAAAGCCTTAGGTTTACAGACATTCATCTCAAGACTCACTCAAATTGGACCTGAACTTAATAGGCATGCTTTTTCTGTAATTCTACATGCCAGCAGTCTTCTTAACCACTGTTTATAGAATGATTATCCACTCTTTATAAAAATAATACAGAATATCTACTTTGTGTTAGGTGAAGGAGATACACACATGAGTAGAATCTGGATTTTTCCCTCAAACATATGTCAATCTATCAAGGAAAGTTAACATATGAGGAATTAATGCATTACAGAATGTCCTATGTATTCCTTTAGATACAAAATGTGATATTTTACATATCACACGAAGCTTTTGCATGAAGGCAGTAAATTATGACAGTAGAGAAATTATGTTAACAAAATAGTCCATAAGTATGCTATTCAACAAATAAGAATAAGCTATTTTGTAGAGTCTACATGATACAGTAAAACTAGATTATAGTTTTTAATGAATTAATAGGAAATGATACTGGTGAGGTCCAAGATGTAGAAAGCTAAAACTGTATCTGGGCATCTGCTTACAGGTAGTAGAGAATTATTAAAAATAATTGAGACAGATTCACTTTATAAAAGTGTCACTATGGAGGATATAGCCACTAAAGTTTACCACAACTAGAAAAAAATATCTGTAATTTAAAATTAAAATGTCAAATGTCCTTTATGTCCACACAGTAATACTAAAGTGGCAATACATTTAAAACTGGATCCACAGAACTAGTCAATATTTCTGACATTAATTATATGCAAAATTATTTGTATATTGAGTCATAGTTAATTCGTAAATATTTAGGAATCTATCTCCATTTCCATCATGAGTAAATTCAGACACAAATTCAGTGAGTTGTCCACTGCAATCATCCTGAGAGAAGAGATGTTCTGAATCCAAACCAAGATCTCTCAACAAAGTTTACAATTCCATATATAAACATAAGCAGTGACTTATAAGAAGCAATACATTACTGTTGCCTCAGCTTATAGGAGGCTAAGACAAGAGAATTGCAAGTTCAAGAACAACTTTGGTCACAAGGTGAACTTCAAATGATCATTCATTACATCTTGTTTCAAGGAAAGTAAAAATTACTACAAGGTTTACAGTATAACATCCTATCTCAGAAAATAATAAGTGCATGGGGAGTACTGTTCCTCCACATGTCTCTTAATAAAAATAAGACATTTAGGAGGTTATAATGGTACATGCCTTTAATCCCAGGACCCACGAAGCAGAGTTGGGAAGGTCTCTGTAAATTTTATTTTCATCTTGGTCTACATAGTGAGTTTCAGGTTAGTCTTAACAACAAAATGAGAATAAGTGTAATGAGTCATTGGCCTGGTATGATGAAACATGTTTTAAATTAGCATTTGTAAGGCAGAGGCATATGAATCTCTGTGAGTCCAAGGACAGCCTGATCTACCTAATGAGTTTCAAACTAGCTAAGGCTAGAAAGTGTGAAAAAAATAAAAAATAAAAAAACTTCTCAAAAATAGGCTCTTTGTTATTAATTTTGTCCTTAATTTTCAATCTTCACTTTGGTAAATGAGGTGCTGTTTTTCTGAGTGGGTAAAATTCAATGAGGAATCTGGAAAACAGACACACTCTGTGAAAAACAGATAGAGCTGATATGGGAATGTCTTTCTGTTTGCTGTGAATATCAATCTTTAAATAAAGGAGCTGTTTTGGGCCATAACAGACACCATAGAAGACATAGGAGAAAATATCAGAGCATAGGTAGGAGAAGCAGGGCAGAGTCAGACAGATTGAGCAAGCCACCCAAGGAGCAAAATGTAAGGAACACAGGTGAGCCACGGGCCATGTGGCAGACAAATTAATGGAAATGGGTTGAGTTAAGATGTAAGAGCAAGCTAGCAATGTGTCTAAGCCATAGGCCAAACAGCATGAAGTTAATATAAACATCTGAGTCACTTCTGGGGGCTTGAGCAACAGAGGTGGGTGGCTATGGGTCTGTCACAGCAGGTCTGTGGGTCTGGGCCTCTGGCCGCCTGGAACCGAGAACCCTCCCTATTACACAGAGCTGATTGTTGTTACTGTTTCCACCACAGAATTGATAGAAACTAATTATTTTAAAATATTTTTGTTCACAGTTATTTTTAATTTTCAGAGGATAATGCTTATACCAGAGCTGTATGGTTTTCAGAAAGCATTCTTTTACTACACACTTAGACTAGCTCAACCTTGGATAACAGTTGAAATGCCCCCTCCTGATTTTTGGTAATGTTTATATAAAATAAAATGTGAAATAATATCAACATGAACATATTTAAATATGGCTTTGGCTTTGTCTCTTCTCTGATGTGTTGCTGCCATTGTACAAAACATGAAACACGAACAGCCGGTGATACAAAGCCATCACGGATACTTCCATAGAGTCCTGTCCACAATGTCTGTGCAATAAAAATTATTGAACTAACATTCTTTATTTGGTGTCTGAGAAAAATGAGAAAAATAAAAGCAAAGTGTTTTTAAGACCAGGGTATAGGGAATATTTTTAAACCAGTCTCTCATAAATTGGAAATTGTCTTCATGAGTATTCTGCTATCAGCTTGCTTCAGGTTAATTATATTTCTAAAATGTTTTCTCAATTATCTCATTTATTTATGTTTCTAAAGCTTTAGCATTTCCCCCCCCCAAAAAAAATGTTTTCACAAACATTTGATCTCCACAATTTTGCAAAGTGAGAAGAGTGACAATCATTAAAAAAAATGAAGCTAGAAACAAAATAGCCTCTCTGACATTGACAAAGCTGACATTGTCAGCAACAAGCCTCTATATCTGTGCTTAGAGAAGATCTCACCACCACAGTGTGACTTCTCTAAGGAGGAGTTCTGTGTCTAAATTGTTTCACTTTGAGATTTGTTTTCAATTTCTGTATAGCATCATTTTTAATATTTCCCGTAGTACCCTTTCTATGTTTGGCTATTTTTTTCAGGCATCTATTTACATATTAGAACAACAACAAAAGTGTGTTAAAGCCATTGGGTACACTTGTTCAACCCTAGGAAAGCTCAAGGGTTGTTTTTTTTTTTTTTATTTATTTAACTTCTATATCATTTTGTTAAATGCAAATTGTAAAATGCTGATGTGGTTTGAATCTCTTTGGTTTCTTTGAAAGCCTTGCCAACTTCCAGGGCTCCACTATAGGCACTCTGCAATGAAAATAGACAATGCCTTCAGGCTTTCAACTAAAGATTTCAAATATTTCTAATTTCTTCAATTTAGCTTCATTTAAATTTTACTGAGAGGTAATTGTACTGAATTAATATAGTTACAATTATGCTGAAATCAATCCATTAACATCTTGAAAATTCTTATTAATCTGACAGAAATGTTATGGATAAAAACAGAAATACATCCTCTACTTGGAGTGTAGATTAATATAATAAAAATGCTGGAGTTTAATTTTTCCAGGATATAAAATACTTGAGACAAGAGACTGCTAGTTAGTTTTCTGTTCTCTAGCTTTAAAGTGCTGCTTCAAGGACATGAAGATGACATTTGCATGTAAAAGTACCTGGATACACTTGTCCTCATTCTGATTTCATCAAAGGGAACCTGATTAGCAGGCTAAGCCACAGAGTCACATCGCCATAGGTGCTTGCTTACTCTTTGCTCTCACTACGCCTTCTGCAAACATGATTGAAACACAACAGACATCCCCTTTGCTTTTATACCTGGGAAGTTATTAAATTGAGAAAGAATTCACATCAAACTGATTGCTAGGATGATGACCACAGCAATAACAGGAATTCCATCTGTACTGAACCACAAGTGATCATGTTTACCTTTGTAATATACTAGATGGCTTAAAATGATGTGTAACACATGGAACATAGGATGAACTCAAACATACATTCTAAGATTGTACAAAGTACATTTTAACTTTGAATCTCTAAGTGTCGATTATAACGTATCAAATCTGTTATCTGATAATTATTTTCCATCATCATTTATTCACTCAGTGATTATTTGTAAAATATTAGCTGTCTCCCCACTGGTATATACTAGTGATTAAAATGGCAAAACCTGTAGCCAAAGAATTTGTACCTTAGTAAGAAAATCATTAAAAGAATCAATAAATGATCAATTTAAAGTCATAATTTGCAAAATCATACTGCTTACAAGAATTAAGATAGAATATGAAAAGCTTTATGAATTGGAATCAAACTTCTGCTAGATGGATATCCTAAGTTTATCCAAGAATCCTGGCCATATTCCTGATCCTAGAACATAGATCCCAAAGATACAGTGCAAGGAGAGGTGAGATGTGTCAAAAGGAGTCCAAATTATATAAGTTCTATGAACTTGGAAAGTGGCCACTTCTATTTTAGGCATGAAAGTAAAAACATTACAGTATTAAAAGCAGGAGACTAATATCCTATGGTTAGGAATCCAAAGCCTTCCTCTGGCTACCTTATGAGGAAGAAATTTGGTAAAGGTAAGAGGGGAATCATCCACTGAAATACTATAGGAGAAAAACTATGAAGTTTGAAAAACATGGAAGAAAGGCAGAGAAAGCTGAACAGTTGAAATATCTCTGCTAAGCTAAATTAGCAGGACATTGGGGAAGCACCTGAATGTTGCAGAGGGAGCTAAGTGTCAAGTATGGTGAAAAATGAGGCTTAAGATTTGCGCAACCAAATAATAACATTAATAGAAGTCAAAAAAAAAAAAAGAAATTCTTTAAAATTAGGGGAGCATACAGAACACATCAGGGAAACAATTAGACACATAAGTTAAATAAGACATTTGCACTGTGGATTTATTTGGGAGTTATCAGCTTACATGTAGTTTTAGGACTATGGAAATGTATAGTTTTATCTCATAGAATATATAAACTAAATAGGAAGATGAGTGGATTCTTTAATATTTACAAATCAGGTAAATGATGAGGCATTTCTGAATATGAAGAAGGATAAGTTAGAGGGGAAAAGACTATTAACCATGATGATTTCAGGTAAGAAGAGATGTATAAAACTTTGACTAACAAATTAAGAGATTAAAGACAACATAGACAAGAATGTAGCCATTGTGTTTGAAAGACATTTATTTTCTTGACAAACAAATTAATCTGATAAAAAAAATCAATGTGATTGAAAAAACCTGCTTTGGTGGGTTATTGGAGAGAAGACAGAATATAATAGATTGAGGAGTATTTAGGATAGAAATGGAATCCAGAAAGAACTCTGATTTAGAGGCTGCCAAAGTGTGTGTGAAGAAGGAAGTGACTTCTAGGGATGGAAAGGCTGAAGAAAAATAATCTAGATAGATGCAGGGACAGAAAACAGCAAGGGAGTAAGAGGAAATGGAATCTGTTGTGATTTTTTTTAAAAAGCAAGCTAGCAATGAAGAAAAATAAAGAAAGGAAGAAAGAAGGAAGTAAGGAAGAAAAAAGAAAGGGCATTTTATAAAAGTACTAAATGCAAAGACGAGTATGAGTATAGGCAAGTTTAAATCATGATGCACATTTGCCTATTAATGAAGCAGTTGTGAAGCTGAGCTGTCAGGGAGGAAGACTGTATTCCAAAGACTGTAGTGTATGATGTTATCTCTGTTTTTGGAAAAGTAAACAGACTACAGATGTATGGACACTGTGATAGTCTGTGCATCACTGCTGAAATTGGACATGGTGCCTTTCCCTGGGTACTTTCAAATTCCTGCATGCAGAATGGCTAGGGAGAAATATTAAGGAAAGTCTAATTCTAGATAGAAGACAATAGAATAAAAGAACAGCAAATGCACAGAGAGCTTTTGTAATGTGATAATAAGACAATCATCACATAAACCAAGTACAATCAGAAAGGAAGCAAAGGTGAGAGGTGTTATGTGTAATATTTAAATAGAAAGGGGTCACTGAACTAAAGGCATGCAAAGATGTTTACAGCAGAGATTTTGTATAGTGATATTCTAAGTGACATAGGTCACGGTGATAGCAGTATGTGTCTGAGTCAGAGTGAATAAAAGGTTTACATGAAATAGTAAGAAAAAATAGGTGTGAATTCTCTATGGATTTTCACATATTTAAGCATGATAAAAGGGCAGCACTGAAACAGTAGATGAGAACATACATCCTAATTCCCAAGCAGGTGGAAAGTGAGAGAGACTTGGTCTGGAAAAAGCTTGGAGTCCTCGAGGCCTACATCCTCCCCACCCCATGCATGACACATCTCCTCCAAAAAGTACAGACCTCCTAATTCTTCCTAACAACTGACCAACTGGGAAAAATAGAAAGCAATAATTCAGGAACTAAATTGAGGTTAACAAAGGCATTAGTTGATAACCACCATAAGGAAATAGAAAGCAATAAAAGTTTTTAGGAATCAGACTTAATACAGTTATTTCTTTTATTATTTTGAAAAATATAATTACATCACTTCCCTCTTCCCTTTCCTCCCCACAAGCATTCTGAAATATCTCTACTTTCTCTCTTTCAAATTCATGGCCACTTTTGATCATGAATTGTTAAATGCATATGTGAATATTATTGACATATATTCCTAAATAAAACCTCCTTAGTCTATATAAAGTTACAGATGTGTTTACAAATTTTCTATGTATTTAAAATGTTTTTTCATCTTACATACTAACCACAGTTCCCTCTCCCTTCCTCTCACTCAACCACAGCTTTCCCCCTCATCCTATCCCCATCCACTCTGCAAAAGGATTTAAGGCACATGGGGAGTTGACAAAGTCTAGCATATCAAATTGAGGCAGGAACAAGCCCTTCTCCCCCAGATCAAGGCTGAGAAATGTATCCCTTTATAGGGAATAGGTCTCAAAGGGCCAGTTCATCCACTAAGAACAAATCCTGGTCCCAGGGGCCCCAAAAATTGCCCAAGCCACACAAGTGTCATCCATATTCAGAAGACCTTGTTCTGTCCCATGCAGGTTCCCCAGCTGCCAGTCCAGGGTCAGGACCTTAAACTTTTTTTCTTTGCAGCATAGAAAGGCTATCACAGAAAACCACAACCAGTCAAAGTACAGTGTTCTAGAGGCCATTACCAATGTATATATCTACAAAACAATTCTTTCACCTAAGGCTTAGGGAATATTGCAGAACATGGAGTGGAAAAATTGGAAGAGTCAGAGGATCAGTGAGTTTACAGAAAGGTTGAACATTTGCAATCAACAATATCTATAGATGCATAGTTGCAATATGTAAAAGGACTATAGGTGATATAATGTCAGAGGCATATATTCCATGTAAAGTAAGAGAAGAAAATAAAAATGTTGTGAAAAAATAGTTCCTGTGAAGACTAAAAGAGATAGTTAGTACTCCATAGCTCTACAGAAGAACTGGAGAGAGTGTTTTAGAAGGTAGGAGACTGGATCAGTTTAAGACATAGATAGAACTAATTATTAACAATTAGCACATTATAAGTATCCTGTACATCTCATTAACTATTATCTCTAGTGAATGGGTATGAGATTTAGATCCCAGATTAGCCTAGTGTGACTGGAATGATAAAGTGTACTCCAGGCTATGAATAATGCCACAAAACAACACATTTATTTTTAATGTGCTTTTTAACTCTATAAATTCTATTACCCTTGGCATAAATAGATTAGAAATCGAGACTCCAACATAAAAGAATATTCATATTTAAAAATAAAACATGGGCAAATTTTTCCATTCTACCAGTTCCAAGGAAATAGTAATCAAAACTGAAATAACTGAAATGTTGTTATACATTTGTGTTAATGTTAGCAGGTTTTGATTATGGAAGATAACTAGAGTTATGTTTAGGACTGCCAATAGTTGTTTTGTGTTTCTAGAATGGCTTCATTTTAATAAATTCTAGTTTCCTTATATGTAAAATAAAACGTCTATCAGTGAGTATACAATATCACATGAGAGACAAAACATGATGCCTGGAAAAACAAAAATTGATGCACTGATAATTGATGGATGTTATTACCCATTTTTTTTTAACTAGGACATTGCCTGAAAAGGGAGCCTGCCTTTTTAATTGTATTTGTACATAAATTACCCATATCTGTGTTGCAGTAACAGTTGGCTCTTACATAATGTTCAACTCTTTTCTTTTTCTACTCTTGTATGAGGTAGGACAAATACTATGAATACAGTGTGATAGATGCATTAAAATGATATCGTAATTGAAAGCTCCCTATTCCAACAATTGGTCTCCTTTCTGATCCACTAAAGGCTCCTAGTGCCAATTTTATCCTCTGCAATTCCACCATTCTAAAATAACTATGTTTTAAATGAGTTGGTGAATAGTTATAAAAGCGAAACAGCAGGATTTTGAGATGCTGAGACCCACTAAAATCAACAAATTAATTGACAATTCAAGTGTTTGGTCCATCAACATTAACATAATTTTTTCATACTTTGCTACACCTCTGTGTTTTGTGCCACAGTGATTATTATCACTAGGGTGAAATGCTTAACAGTGGTTAAGGCTCTTTTATCCAATAACCTGGGCTGATACTCAAATACCACTCCTTAGTCGCAGTTGGCTTGTTCATGTCATAATTTCTACTTCTAAAAATTGCATAAGTAACAAGATTTCTTTCATACAGTTATATTAAAGTTATGTGTGTTAATAATCACCACAAGTACATGGTTAAGTAGCTGGCACATTTAGTACTTTCCTAAATATTAATGAAGTTGTTATTCCTCCTCTGTCTATGTTTTCCAAGAAGGGCTCGATAGCTTAAATATCATTCCCACTCAATCACAAGGAAGTACAGCATAATTTGTAAGTGGAGTACCTTTAGCAAAATTGTGCACAACAAAATTGATAGAAAATTCTCCAAGATTAGTCACACAGAATTATTACTCCATGATCTAAAACCACCAGACGATGGGTTTCACAGAGCTGTCCCAAACTGAACTAAGCATGGGATGCACTTTCTAAGAATTGTATTTAGTAGATTCAAGCATTTTATTCCCTTATTTAAGCCTGACATACTAGAATATGCCTAAGCCAATCATTTCAAATCTCTATGCCCCAACCATAGAATGGAGACTAGTGAGATTGTTTCCAGTGATCATCTCTTGTTCATACACTGCAATCCCATCCTGAGTGCTGTTGTGCAATGATACAATATGGAAATTGCCAATGCGAGTAAGTGAAACCTCGACATGAACCGTGCAGATAGCTGGCCACTACACAATGGGAAGTGTCGAGAAATAACCTTATGGAGTGGAAAGTATTGAATTGTCTGATTATGACTTACTCTCCAATATGAAGATATAACCATGCTTGGCTGCTCAAGGGTGAAAATGTGGTAATGTGTTAAAATGCTAATGAAATTGAAATCCTATAATAGATGTTTAGAACAGTTTAGGTTACCAAGACATAGGAAGTTACAGAGCATAGCTCGTAAATCCTGTTGATAAGGCCAAACTCCTCAGAACATTCAAGGCCCTTTATAGCTTGATTCTAACTTCTCTTTTCAAGCACATCACTTTTACATATGCTGTGTTCAAGCTATAATGAACTTTTTGACATTCTCCATGCACAGCAGGCTCGTCTGTGTAACATATCTACAAAGTCAGTTTATTTCCAACTCTGTGCTAAACACTGTTGCATCCCATTGCCATCCTTTCTTCCAGATCAACATCACTCACCCTATAGGGCTGCTCATGTGCTCCTTTCCTGATCCTGGTGTTTTCTCACTCTAATCCAATGTCATCATAATATGCAAAGCACATTTCTTAATCATGAATTCGATCAATAATATCTGTTTGGCTTAAGTTTCTTTGGTAATTATTCTGTTGTCTTTAATAAAAAATCCAAAGCAGCAATATGGCCTGCAAGACCTTCATGATCTAGCAGTTTGTAGCTAGCAACTCAAAGTACATCCTGTGTCATTTGCTTCATAGTGCACATGCTCTAACCCTGCTGGTGAAACTTCCCTTTTTTCAGACAAGATAACATTTACTTCATTCCTTTTGACTCTTGTATATTCTTTCCTCTGCCTATAACCAAACTTTCTCACCAGTTCTTGACTGATTCACATCTACAAAGATAGACCTAAGTAATATTACACATTATTCCTGGAATGTGTCTTCACACTTCTTGTATGTTTTCTATAATACTACCATTATCCATCTTATGCCTGTCTCACAGTGCTATATATTTTATTTCATTCTCCTTTATTAGATTCTCTGAGGAAATTTCTGAGTCAAATACCAGATCAAATATCATTTCTTCTCAGAAAATACTCCCTGATCCTCCTAGGCCACTCTTTACTCCTTCTTTAATGCTGTCACAGAAATTCACATAGAATTCCATTTGCCACAAGACTGTGTAGGAAAGCCTAGAATATGGCTCCAGAGAGCATTTCACTTTGTGCCACAAGCAGATATACTATCTTTTTGGGATTAAGGATATGATGGAGCTACATCATTACCCACTGACAACTGGATAACCAGAAACCCACTCCTGGTCCGCAGCTAACTAAAAGGTGAGTGGCACCTAGACCCTCAGGCCAAGTAGAGACCATGATCTCTGAACACTGGCCTGAGGATAATGCCCCCCACAACACTCCATCCACACTCAGCCCTGCCCTAAAACAAATAAATCTGGGAAAGCCCACTCCAGCCCAATCTCCAGGAAAGCACAGCTCTAGGAATATCCCTCAAGTTGAAACACACCCAAATTGCAACCTACATCATAACCCACTGACAACTGGATAACCAGAAGCCCCTTTCTGGTCCACAGCCAAGAGCTAACTAAGAGTCCTCAGGATCACAACTACCTAAGAGCACACAAGGATACAACATTAAAAAACAACATTATAGAAGCTTTAAAAGAAAATGTAAAAAATTCCCCTTAAAGAAATAGAAGAAAATACAGACAAAAATTGGAAGAGATGAAACAAATCTCTGAAAGAAAATAAAGAAAACAAACAGATGAAAGAAAACATTTCAGGAAATAGAAACAAAAAGAAGGCACAAACCAAGGCAAAGATAGAAATAGAAAACTCAAAGAAATAAAGTAGAACCAAAGATGCAGGCATAATCAACAGAATGCATGAGATGGAAGAAAGAATTTCTGGAGTGGAAGATTGAATAGTGGAAATAGATACATCAGTTAAAGAAAATACTAAAACCAAAAAAAGTCATAACACAAAATGTCCAGGAAATCTGGGATACCATGAAAAAAAACCAAGCCTGAGAATAGCTAGAATCGAAGAAGGAGAACACCAGCTCAAAGGTATAGAAAATATATTTAACAAAATCATAGAAGAAAACTTTCCCAATCTAAAGAAGGAAATGTCTATAAAGATACAAGAAGCTTACAGAACACCAAGTAGATTAGACCCAATTTAAAAAAAAAATCTGCTTGCCACTTAATAATCAAGCCACAAATCATACAGAACAAAGAAAAAATACTAAGAGCTATTGCAATAATTCTCACTTGCAATACAAAGGATTAATATTTACAAAAGGGTATTTTAACACTTACAGATACAAATTGAACCTTAGTGCAATTTTTGAAGTTAAGATTATCTCACAACAAGGTTGCTGATCTGGTCTCTAAGAAAGAAGGAACCAAGCAGTGACAGCTTAAGATCTCAGCAGTTCTTTTTAAAGAGGTTGGCAACAACCTGTTCAAGCTCCCAGAACTCTAGAGACATGCCTCCCAGCCTTGTCAGCTAACACCTGAATTCCACCACAAGGAGCTGCAAAGGGAAAAGGTCAAATTACCTATAACATCAGACCAATCAGAATAACACTTGACTATTCAATGAAAACAATGAAAGCAAGAAGATCCTAGTCAGATGTTATACAGACACTAAAAGAACATGGCTGCCAAACAAAACTACTATACACAGCAAAACTATCAATCACTGTTAGTGGAGTAAACAAGATATTTCATGACAAAACCAGATTTAAACAATACTTATCCACAAAACCAGCCCTACAGAGAGCTCAAGACAAAAACTCTAAACTAAGGAAACCAGATACACAGTTGAAATGACAATTGATAATATCACAGAAGAAAAACCCAAAGAAGGGAAATACACACAAGCTACCACCAAAAATAACAGGAAATAAAATCAGTGGTCTTGATTATTAATATCCCTTAATATCAATGGACTCAATTCACCTATAAAAAGACACACTCTAACACAGTGGATACAAAAACAGAAGACATTCTTTTGCTACATACAAGAAACACACCTCAACTTCAAAGAAAGACACATGCTCAGAGTAAAGGGTTGGAAAAATACTTTCCAATCAAATGGTCCTAAGAAAAAAGCTGGTGTAGCCATCCTAATATCTAACAAAATAGACTTCAAACTAAAATCAATCAAAAGAGACCAGGGTGGACATTACTTATTCATAACAGGAAAAATCTACCAAGATGAAGTCTCAATCCTGAATACTTATGCCACCAACAGAAGGGCACCAACGTATGAAAAAGAAACATAACCAAAGCTTAAACCTCACATCAAATCCTCTACACTAATAATGGGAGACTTAAATACCCACTTTCACCCTTGGATGGGTCAACCAGAAACTCCACAGAGAAATAAGGAATCTATCAGAGTCTATGACCAAAATGGATTTAATAGTTATATACAGAACCTTCCACCTAAAAAATAATAGAATATACATATTTCTCAACACCCCATGGAACTTTCTAAAAAATTGACCACATACTCAGGCATTAGGGAAATATCAATAGATACAAAAAAATGGGAATAACTCCTTGTATTATATCAGAATACCATGGTTTAAAGCTAGAGTTCAACAACAACAAAAATCACAGAAAGCCTACAAACTCATGGAAACTGAACATCTCTCAATTGAACCACCTCTGGGTCAAGGAAGAAATTAAAAAGAAGTCAAAGACTTTCTAGAATTTAATAAAAATATATCTATAACATACCCAAACTTATGGAACACAATGAAATCAGTGCTAAGAGGAAATTCCTGGTACTCGATTCCTACATGAAAAATCTAGAGAAACATCAAACAAGAAACCTAACAGCACAGCTGAAGGCTTTAGAACAATTCGAAGCAAATTCTCCTAGAAGGAGTACCAGGCAGGAAAAAAAATCAAACTTAGGGCTGAAAACAATACAATAGAAGCAAAGAGAACATTACAAAGAATCAATGAATCAAAGAGTTGGTTTTTTGAGAAAGTCAATAAGATAGATAAACACTTATCCAATCTAACCAAGAAGCAGAGAGACAATATCCAAATTAACAGAATCAGAAATGAAAAGGGAGACATAAAAACAAACACCAAGGAAATCTAGAGAAATATCAGGTCATACTTTGAACATATAAATTCCATTAAAATGGAAAACCTAAATGAAATGGAAAACTTTATGGACAGGTATCACTTAACAAAATTAAATCAAGAACATATTAAAGACCTAAACAGATATATAACTTCAAAGGAAATTGAAGCTGTTATTAAAAGTCTGCCAAGTAAAAGAGGCCTGGGACCAGACAGTTTCAGTGCAGAATTATACCAGACATTCAAATAAGAACTAATATAAATACTCCTCAAACTGTTCCATACAGTAGAAACTGAAGGAACATTGCCAAACTCTTTTTATGAGGCCACAATCACCCTGATTTCCAAGCCACTCAAAGATATAACAAAGAAAGAGAATTACAGACCAATCTCCCTCATGAACATTGATGCAAAAATACTCAATAAATTTCTGGCAAACCAAATCCAACAACATATCAACAAAATCATATATCACCATGATCAAGCAGGCTTCATCCCAGAGATGCAGGGATGGTTTAACAAATGTAAATCTGTGAATGTCATCCATCATATAAACATACTGAAAGAAAAAAAAACACATGATCATCTCATTAGATGCTAAAAAAATCTTTCAAAATTCAACACTCATTCATGATAAAACTCTTGGAGAGATCAGGAATACAGGGAAAGTACCTAAATACAATGAAGCTGTAAGCCAACAGCATACTAAATGGACATATATTCAAAGCAATCCCACTAAAATAATAAACAAGACAAGACTGTCCTCTCTCTCTTTATCTATTCAATATATTTTTCAAAGTTTTTGCTAAAGCAGTAAGAGAACAAAAGTAGACTAAGGGGATACAAACTGGAAAGTAAGAAGTCAAACTATCTCTATTTGCAGACAGTATAATCACATACATAAGTTAATTCCCCAAAATTCTACCAGGGAATTCCCACAGCTGATAAACACCTTCATCAGGATATCAGGTACAAGATTAATTCAAAAAATTTAATAGCCCTTCTATACACTAAGGTAAAAAATCTGAAAAATAAATAAGGGAAATATTACTCATTATAATAGCTGCAAATAGCATTAAATATCTTGGTGTAACTCTAACTAAAAAAGTAGCACAACTGTTTGACAAAACTTTAAGTCACTGAAGAAAGAAAGTATGAAGGATATGAGAAACTGGAAAGATCTCCCATGGTCCTGGATAGGCAGGACAGTAAAAAAATGGCAATTTTACCAAAAGTAATTTACAGATTCAATGTGATCCCCATCAAAATCCCAACAAAATTATATGCAAACCTTGAAAGAAAATTACTCATCTTCATAAGGAAGAACAGGAAACCCAGGATTGACAAAACAATAAAAGAACTTCAGGAGGAATCAACATCTCTGTTATACTATAGAGCCATAGTAATAAAAAGAGCCTGGTACTGGCACAAAAACAGACTTGTAGATCAATGGAATCAAATCAAAGGCCCCACCATTAAACCCCACACATATGAGCATCTGATTTTTGACAAAGGCCAAAATATTCATTGTAAAATTAGCATCTTCAACAAACTGTGTTGGTATAACTGATGATAGTATGCAAATAGATCCAAATATATCACTGTGCACAAATCTCAAATCCAAGTGTATCAAAGATGTCAACATAAACCCAACTACACTTAACTTGATACAAAAGAATGTGGGAAATACCCTCCAACACATTGGCAGCACAGGTGAACACTTCCTAAGTATAATACCATAGCACAGACACTAAGAACAACAATCAATAAGAGGGACCTCCTGAAATTGAGAAGCTTCTGTAAGGCAAAGGACACAGTCAATAAGACAAAATATCAGCCTACTGAATAGGGAAAATCTTCACCAACCCTACATCTGACAGAGGACTGATCTCTAAAATATATATAGAACTCAAGAAAAAAGAGCCTCCAAATCCAAATAACCCAATGAAAAAATGGGCTTCAGAGCTAAAAGGAAATTTTAAACAGAAAAATTACAAATGTCTGAAAGGCACTTAAAAATTGTTCAACATCTTTAGCCATCAGAGAAATGCAACTCAATCAAAATAATTTTGAAATGCCATCTTATACCTCTCAGAAAGGCTAAGATCAAAAACACTGATGACAGCCTATGTTGGAGAGGATGCAGAACAAAGGAAACACTCCTCCATTGTTGGTGGGAGTGTAAACTTGTACAGCCACTCTGGAATGCAGTATGGTGGTTCCTTAGAAAACTGGGAATCAATCTCTCTAAGCACCCAGCAATACCAGTATTGGGCATATACCCAAAGGATGAACATTTATACCCAAAAGGCATTTTCTCAGTTATGTTCATAGCAGCATTATTCATAATAGTCAGAACCTGGAAACAACCTAGATGCCCCACAACTGAAGAATGGATTAACCAACTGTGGTATATTTACACAATTGAGAACTACTCAGCAGAAAGAAAAAAAAAAAAGACATTTTAAAATTTTCAGGCAAATGGATGAACTTGAAGAATATGCTCCTGAGCAAGGTATCACAAGCCCAGAAAGATAGACATGGGAAGTACTCATTCATAAGTGGATTTTAGACAAAAAAAAAAAAAAAAAAAAAAAAGAATATCCAAGCAGCAAACCACAACCCTGAACAGAGTGGGATTAGAAGAAATTTAAGAGAGGCATCTAGAGATTCCCCTAAGAAGAGAAACTAAATATCATCTGAGCAAATTGGGGTCATAATGGGTTGCAACCAATAAGAGTCGGGAACAAATCTTGAAAGAAAGATATGGTTAAGTTCAAGGAGCAAAGAGGAAGATGGGGGAAGATGGATATCTTGATAGAGAAAGCCAACGTGGGGTTGGAAAGAGACTGGGTGCTACTGAAATGTCCAAGAACTCATAGGATGTCCCTGGCCAAATCTCCAAACAATGGTGCACTGCCCCTATAATCAAATGAGTAAACACCCTAGGTGTCAAAACATAACCTACATCCAATGGGGAATGGAGGTGGTGGGAGAGATTCATGGCTAAGCACTGAGCAGAGTTCCTGGTACAGCTAAAAGCAGGGGAGGAGAGTCTCTGTATGAGCAGGGAGATAGGGATTAAGAGGTAAGTTCCCATAGTGATGACTAGCTGGATCTCTGGGAGCTCACTGAATTGGAAATCGCTACTGGAGATCCATCAAGAGTAGAAGCTGGGTCTTCTAGGGGTGGGTGGCTTTCAACTGGCACAAGAAATGTGTGGAGCCATGAGGAATGGGATCAGACTGTGTTCCTTTCATGGGGTGGCACCTTGGAGCCCATTCCCTATATAGGAAAACCCAGCCCAGCATTGACTTTGGGATGAGTGAATGGGATATGTCTGGAGTGAATGCGTTACAATGAACTGGTCCACCTTGGGACTTCTTGCCCTTTTGGAGTAAGGGATGGAAGGATAGGGAGGTGTAAGTCTGAGGCTGGTTGCGAGGAATTAGGAGTGGGAGGGGAGGGGGAGCATGAGGATACATTGATGGAGATGACATTTTTAATGAATATATATATATATATATTAATATAATAGATAGCTCAGGGTCTAAAATGATTTAGAAATAAAAGAAATAAATACCAAGACCTAAATCTTTGAGTAAGACACATATTATATACTTTAGACATATATGCATAAACATATACACACTATATAGATAGATATGTAGTGTGCAATAATTTTATACATAATATGATATATAATATATGTAGTTTACAAACACATATTTTTATATGGCCATTCTTTAAATTATTATCTAGCTCTCTTCAGTGCAATAGTGTATTTGAATTACTATCTTTGTCAAGAAGCAATATTTTCATGTAGTATATGCTTTATGCTCCCACTGTGTGGTGAGCAAGATATAAATGTTACTTCTTTGTCTTTTATAAAACAATGATCTGCCTGTTGTATCAATCAATAATTACAGAGCTGGACAACTGTATGCTCTTTTGAATTTTTTTCATTTTTTATTAAAAAATAAAGAAACACACCACTGTTCAATGACTCATTCTCAGAAGCTACTTCTACACATTTCTTCAGATGATGTACAGAAGGACCTGTCACCAAAATACAGCTTTAAGTCTTTGTTATAATAAGGAATTCAAGCAGCATCACATTGACTAAGGTAAGGCATAATTTAAAATTCATTGGTAGAGAGCTTAAGAGTCTCATGAGGGGACCAACAACAGGATTAAATGGAATGATCCAGTCAACATTTGGAATAGCAATGGATCTTGTTTCTTGTGAAACCATAGGCTTATGAATACTGGTGTTTTTATGTTTTCTTAAAAGGGTTAGAATGCACATTTTAGAAGAAATAGTCAGAATAGAGGGATTTATGAGGCCACTTCTTTGACTTGAAGATCTCTATTTCTTGTGTCCTCAGGGAAGAGAATCTTAAGACATAAAAATAAACACCACTAATGAAGGACTAGAATTAAAAAAAAAAAATGAGTGGAATTAACTGAACAGAAAAAGTTTTGTGTTTCTTTATAATACTAACATCCTTCATATATGAGCTTTGAATTTTTGATACTTAAATTGAAATTTAAAAAGATCTTATTAGTTATTTGTTATTCCAAATGGTAATTTTTAATTTTTTCATTATTTTAGTAAAAATATTTTTTGCCGTATCTAACAATACTCCCCTCCCTTCCCTCCTCCCAGTCCCTCCAAGTCCTCCCTCAGCCTCCTCTCACCTTCTTCCACCATCTAAGGAGGGCAAGGAATCCCAAGGTGAGTCAGTTTGGTCTGGCATAACCAGCTGAGGTAGACAACAGTCCTTCCTCCCAGTATCAAGCATGAATTAGGTGTTCATTTGTAGGGAATGGGCTCTGAAATGCCAGTTCATGACAAGGAATATACTTTGATCTTACAGGAAGGGGCTCCACAAACTGCCCATGCCATCTGAAAGTTGTCTACCTTTGGAGGGTTTAGTTCCTTTATCTGAAGATTCCTCAGCAATTACTTCCTAGTCAGTGAGCTTCCAATAGCTCCAGTCAGCCATCTCTGTGGGTCTCCTACTCATTATCCTAATCCTTTTGCCTCCATACTCTCTCCTCTCCTTTCAGCTGGACCTGGGGCTCAGCTCGTGCTTAGCTATGGATTTCTGTTTCTCACTCTATCCATTACTGGATGAAGGTTCTATAATGACACTTAGGATAGTCATTCATTTGATAATAGGGGAAGTCATGTATAGGCACCCTCTCCATTCTGTCTTGGAGTCCTACCTAGCTGGGGACATCTTGTGGATTCTTGGAGGTTTCCTTAGCACCAGGTTTCTTTCTAATGCCACAGTGGCTTCCTATAGGGGTATTGTGTTGCTTCATTGTAAATAATTGTCCTACCCACTGGTTTAATAAAAAGTGCTGATTGGCCAAAGGCAGGCAGGAAGTATGGGAGGGGCTACCAGACTAAGAAAACTCTGAGAACAGGAAGCACAGAGCAGAATACCAGAGAGAAGCCAAAAGAAGCAGAGGACAACTATGCTGCTCTAAAGAAAGGTACCGAGCCGCATGGCTGAACAAGATAAGAGACATGGGTTAGATGAAGGGTACAGAGTTAGCAAGTTATATGCCTGGGCCTAAGGCCGCTCAGCCTAAAACTAATGAAAGCATCAGTGTGTCTCTGTGGGACTGTGGGTCTGCGGGTCTGTGGGTCCTAAATCTTGAGGTTAGGCCCAAAAAGTCGGGCCAGAAACCTCCTACTAAAGCTTCCTCATTCAAGCTATCCATTTCTTTGTTCTCCTTCTCTGTTGCTCCTCACTCTCAACCATCTCTTTCTCTGTGATTTGTTCCATCCTTCCCTTACTTACTGTCCTTTATGATCCCAACTTACCTAGATCTTCTTTATTTCCCCTTCCCAGGGGAAATTAAGTTCCTTCTGTTACCTAATTGTTCAGGGGTTGTGGTTTGCAGCCTGGATTTTCTTTGCTTTATGTATAAAATCTACTAATGAGTAAGTTCATACCATGTCTGTCTTTCTAGGCATGTGTTTCCTCACTCAAAAGTATACTATCCAAATCCATCCATTTGACTGCAAGTTTTCGGATGTCTTTTTTTTTGTTTGTTTGTTTCTCCTAAGTACTCCATGCTGTAAAAGTACCACAATTTGTTAATCCATTCTTCAGGTAAGGGGTATCTAGGTTGTTCCTATATTCTGACTATTATGAATATTGCTGCTATGAATGTAGTTGAGTTAATGCACTTGAGTTGAGAATGAGCATCCCTTGAGTATATTCCCAATAGTGAAATTGCTGAATCATTGGGTAGATTAGTTGCTAGTTTTCTGAGAAACTGCCATAGTGCTTTCCAAAGTGACTGTACAAGTATACACTCTCACCCAGAATAAAAGAGTGTTCTCATTACTTCACATCCTCTCCAGCATGGGCTGTCATCTGTATTTTTGATCCTAGCCATTTGACAGGTGTAGATGGTATATTCAAGTTGTTTTGCTTTGCATTTCTCTGGTGGCTAATGATGTTGATCCGTATTATTATTTATTATTATTATTATTATTATTATTATTATTATTATTATTATTATTTCGTTTATTAAAAATGTCATTTTTATCTATTTATTCCCCTGCTCCCCCTTCCCTCAAACCATACCCTCCCCCCAAAGTGCAAAAACTCCTAAGTTAGGTAAGCTCAGCATGGCACATACACTCCAGGCAAGCCCAATTTCCTCATCCCAATGTGAAGACTGGGTTAAATGTTCCTCTGCATAGGAATGGGCTCCAAGGTGCCAACCCATACACAGGAACACAGTCTGATCTTACCCTTCAAGGCTCCACATGCAATCCCCATCAAAATCCTAGCACATTTTTATTTTACAGATCTTGAAAGAACAATACTCAACTTCATATGCAATTACAGGAAACCCAGGATTTCCAAAACAATACTGCTCAATAAAAGAGCTTCAAGAAGAATCACTATCCCTGACTTGAAGCTATACTATAGAGCTACAGTAATTTAAAAAAAAAAAAAAAAGAAAGAAAGAAAAAAAAAGAAAAAAAAACCAGCCTGTGGTTTAAAACAGACTTGTGGATCAATAGAATTTAACCAAAGTCCCCAACACTAACCCTCACATCTATGAACACCTGATTTTTGACAAAGAGGCCAAAAATAGTCAATGGAAAAAACAGTATCTTCAACAAGTGGTGTTGGCATAACTGGGTGGTAGTATGTAGAAGAATGCAAGTAAATGCAAACCTATCACCAGGCACAAAACTCAAATCCAAGTGGATCAAAGACTCCAACATAAACCAAACTACACTGAATTTTACAGAAAAGAAAGTAGGAAATGCCCTTCCACTTTAACAGAGGTTAACACTTCCTATATTTAACACCAGTAGCACAGACACTAAGAACAACAATCAATAAGTGGGACCTCCTAAAACTGAGAAGCTTCTGTAAGGCAAAGGACACAGTCAATAAGATAAAATATCAGTCTACAGAATGAGAAAAGATCTTCACCAACCCTACATCTGACAGAGGACTGATCTCTAAAATATATAGAGAACTTAAGAAACAAGAGCCCCCAAACTCAAATAACCCAATGGAAAAAAAAAATGGAGTTCGGAACTAAAAGAGAATTCTCAACATAAGAATTGCAAATGGCTAAAAGGCACTTTAAAAAAATGTTCAACATCTTTAGCCATCAAAGAAATGCAAATCAAAACAACTTTGAGATATCACCTTATACCTGTCAGAATGGCTAAGTTAAAAAACACAGGTGAAAGCCTATGCTGCAGAGGATGTGGAGTATGGGGAAGAGTCCTCAGTTGTTGGTGGGAGTGTAAACTTGTACAGCCATTCTGGAATGCAGTATGGCAGTTCCTCTGAAAACTCAAATCAGTCTCCCCAAGGATCCAGAAATACCAGTAATGGGCATAAATCTAAAGCATGTATGTATATTTGTACCCCAAAGACCTTAGTTCAACTATGTTCATAGCAGCAGTATTTGTAATAGCAAGAACCTAGAAACAACCTAGATGTCCTGCAACTGAAGAATGGATTAACAAACTGTGGTGCATCTACACAATAAAATACCACTCAGCCCCCCCCCCCAAAGTAGATATCCTAAATTTTGCAGGCAAATGTATGGATCTATAGAATATCCTGTAGACGGAGTTTTACTTTCAAGGCGCCAGTCCAAAATTAATATTTATTAGAATATAAATTAACACTCACAATATTAGTAACAGCTTATGGTAGCACCTGAACAAGGACTGGCGGATCCAAGCGATGGACGAGCGATGAAAGCGCGATGGAAGCACGATGAATTCCGATTCTGTCTGTCCAGCAGCCAGCAGCCAGGAACCAGGAAGAGAGCTCCTCGTGTCCCAGCAGCCACTTATCAATGGGCTTGGCCACACCCCCTCCAGGGTCCCGTAAGTGTCTTCTGACCTTATCAGCTGACACCTTAATCCCACCACATCTCCCCCTTTTGTCTAAATGAAAAGGTTCTAAACTAAGATTATGTACAATAGGAATTATTATGAGTTAGTAACCATAAATGCCTATTCTTCAACACCTTCAAGACCTGAGAAGGAAGATATATCACTTGAAAGTCAGAAGTATATGGAAGTAGTGGCTTCCAAAATTTGGGAGAGGACAGCAACACAGCTACCTGGACAATCATCCCTTTTTTTGTGCGCCGTTGGAGCATCTATCATATTGGCAACAGGCCTATGGTATCTGACAGGTCTTCTCACAAGCAGGGAAATTTTGGAGGGACTGTCTTATCCTGTCCAGGCAGGTTTCATCAGTCTCCATCCATCAACTTGTTCCTCCAGCTTGGACACCATGTGTGTACTGTCAATAATCAAGGTAAGGACAGTTCCTTACTCAACCGGCCATTCTCTGCCAAAAGGACAAACTCCAATGGAGTATCCTCGATGCTCATACCATCTCGGGAAAGGAGCAGTGACACCAGGAGTCATCGTGCCTCTCATGGCCGAATTTCAAATGTTAAATGCCATATTCTCCGGGTCTACGAAATGGTTGAAGATTTCTGTCTATCTATGATATTCTAACCTGTATCTGAGATGACTGGGATATGGTACCTTAAGTAATGTTGACAGTAGTTTTTATTGCCCTAAGGATTAAGCCCTGTACTAAAATTAGAATACCTATATAAGAGGTGTACAATCCCTGAACAATAACTTTTAGTATGACTATCAAACATTAGCCAGGGGTATATTACCATGCAAAGTGGCCACAGCATTTTAGACATGTATATACATATATATCATCTAAACAGAGGTATATAAAACATCTTGTGCATATATCATAACTAGTGCAATCATACATTATATCTAGTATAGTTAAATGAAGGTAGTAATTGCATAGTGTACATGACAATGATGTGCAAATATTTTAAACAGAGATAGAAGCATATATAAAACATAGCAATTACAGATTCAGTTTTACATAATAGTTACAGATTCAGATTTATATTGAAATACAAGTTGCTTTGGTTATATAAAGCAATTCCAGATTGAACTTTGTTCAAATGTACAAATTATCACAATTAAACATATAAAATGATTTCACATTTGTATCAATATACAAATACCTATGCCAATGCAAATTGTCTTTAGCTTAGCCCATACATTTAGCTAAAATGGTGTATAGGCAGGCAGAACAATCTACCTTTATCTATCGTATCTATCCCTCTTCTCTTCTTTTGTTTTTTTTATGTTTTTTTTTTCTTCCCGGCTAGCAAGAGGGAGCTTTAAGCCCAAGTGAACAGCCTGTATGTCCCCTGGCTTCTTACAGTTTAGGGCACAGGGCCGAGGACGTTGGGCGCCAGATGTAGACGGAGTTTTACTTTCAAGGCGCCAGTCCAAAATTAATATTTATTAGAATATAAATTAACACTCACAATATTAGTAACAGCTTATGGTGGCACCTGAACAAGGACTGGCGGATCCAAGCGATGGACGAGCGATGAAAGCGTGATGGAAGCACGATGAATTCCGATTCTGTCTGTCCAGCAGCCAGCAGCCAGGAACCAGGAAGAGAGCTCCTCGTGTCCCAGCAGCCACTTATCAATGGGCTTGGCCACACCCCCTCCAGGGTCCCGTAAGTGTCTTCTGACCTTATCAGCTGACACCTTAATCCCGCCACATCCTCCTGAGCAAGGTATCACAAGCCCAGAATGATAGACATGAGATGTACACACTAATAAGTGCATTTTAGACAAAAAGCAAAGAATATTCAAAGTGCAAACCACAACCCCTGAACATTTTGGGATCAGAAGAAACTTAAGAGAGACATCTAAAGATTCCACTAAAAAAAGAAAATAGAGAAGGTCTTCTTAGCAAATTAGGATCATAATGGGTTGCAACCAAGAAGAGTTGCGAACAAATCTTGAAGGAAGGAGATGGTTGAATGAGAGGAGCAAAGAGGGACATAGAAAGAGATGAATATCTCGATAGATGAACCCAATGTGGGGTTCGAAAAAGACTGAGTGCTAGGGAAACCTCCAAGAACTCCCAAGATGTTCCTGGCCAGTCACCAACCAATAGTGGAGGGGTGCCTAAAGAGGACTTCTCCTACAATCTAATGAATAACCACCCTAAGTTTTATCACAGAATCTACATCCAACCAAGAATAGAGATGGAGGCAGAGATGAATGGCTGAGCATTTGGCAGAGCTCCTGGTCCAACTTAGAACAGGGGAGAAGAGTCTGTATAGTAAGGGGATAGGAGTTAGGAGGAAAATTCCCACAGTGATGACTGGCTGGAGTTCGGGGTGGGGGAGCTCACTGATCAATTCTTTAAATGTCTGTCAGCCGTTTGAAAATCTTCTGTTGAGAATTAAATTCCCTTTGTAGCTCTAACCCCATTTAACTGGGTTATTTCGGGTTTTTGGCCTCTAGTTTTTTGAGTTCTCTTTATATTTTTGAGATCAGTCCTTTGTCAGATGTAGTGTTCATGAAGACATATTCCCATTCTGTATGCTGTCAATTTCTCTTATTGACTGTGCTCTTTGCCTTAAGGTAGCCTCTCAGTTTTAAGAGGTCCCATTTTTTAATTGTTGTTCTTAGAGTCTGTGCTACTGATGTTATACTTAGGAAGTGGTCACCTGTGCAAATGCACTCAAATGTATTTCCCGCTTTCTTTTCTATCAAGTTTGGTGTAACTGAGTTTATGTTGCTTTCCTTGATCCACTGGGGCTTGAGTTTTAAGCAGAGTGAAAGATATGAATCTATTTGCATTTTTCTCCATATGGCCTTTCAACTATGCCAGCACCATTTGCTGAAGATATTATCTTTTTTCCATTGTAGATATTTGACCTCTCTGTCAAAAATCAGGTGTTCATACATGTGTGGATTACATTCGGGGTCTACAATTAGATTCCATTCATCCACAATTCTATTTTTGCCAATACCAAGCTATTTGTTATTAATGTAGCTCTATAGTATAGCTTAAAGTTAGGAAATGTGATGCTTTCTGAAGTTCTATTATTGAACAGAATTGTTTTGGAAATCTTGAGTTACTTGTTATTAGATATGAGTTAAGGATTGCTTGATGTGGGAATGCCTTTTTGTATGCTGTGAATATCAATCTTTAAATAAAGGAGCTGTTCTGGCCCATGACAGGCACCATAGGAAAAGTAGAAGGAGGCATCAGAATAGGTAGGAGGAGCAGGGCGGAGTCAGAGACAGAAGGAGTGAGAAGCCCAAAGGAGCAACATGTAAGGAACACAGGTAAGCTATGGGCCACATGGCAAAAAAGATTAATAAAAATGGGTTGATTTAAGATGTAAGAGCAAACTAACAATGCGCCTGAGCCATAGACCAAACTGCATGAAGTTAATATAAGGGTCTGAGTCATTTCTGGAGTTCTGAACAGTGGCGGGCAGCTAAGAGGTCTGGGGCTGCAGGTCTGTGGGTCCGGGCCTCAGGCAGCCTGGGGCCGAAAAAACCACATTGTAACAATTGTTCTTTCAATGTCAGTCAAAAGTGTGTTAGGATTTTGAAGGGGATTGCATGTAGTGTATTCTGTGTCTCTGAGACCCATTCTTGGTCCAAGAGGAGGGAGCTCTTGATCCTTCAGGGGTTCATGATCCAATACATATTGGTGAATTGTGTGTCCCAGGTGCCCCTCTTAATCCAGTAGGTGCTGATACACTGTGGGTCTCGGATGGCCACTCTTGGTCCAATAGGAACAAAGGGACTATGGCTTTCAGAGAATTTCTATTAATCCTCAGGTGTTTGGGGACTGTTATTCTAATTGGTTCTGAGGATCTTTGAGTCTCAAGTTGCTTCTGAGTTCATCAGGTGATGTGTGGGTTGGGGAATTGGGTGGGGTGTTATATTTGGGTTAATTTAAGTGAAATTGATCTTATAGTTTGTACTGTATGGTTTTTTCCTTCTGGTCTAGATTTAGAGCAGAGATTAGTGGCAGTAAGGTTTTAAGGGCTGTGTCTCGGGGCCAGGGTCCCAGAGATTGGGATCTCTGCCTGGGCTGGGTGGAGTGTTACTCACCTCTTGGTCTGATGGGTGCAGAAGATCTGTGAGTCTCTCTAAAGTATAATTTTTAATAGTGATAAAGTTATAAAAAAAATAACCCCAATTTTATTTAAATAAGAATAATTTATTAATGAGCAAAGCCAAACCCTGTTAAACTAAAGTTTAAATAGGAGTCTGAAAATCACAGCTCTTGCTGCATGAGACATTAGAGCAAATCCCAAATTTTTCTATATATCCTCTGAAATTTTAACAAAATATCATATATCTAATGTGTCTATCTCTCATCTGTCTACTATCTACTTTCCTATCCATCCATGCATCCATTCATCCATCTATCCATTCATCTTCTGTTTATGGTCAAAGTCATTTCCTTAGACTGAATTTGGCTTTAGATGAATACCTGGTTAAAATTACATATGACCTTCAAAATCAGCATTCTATTCTTGCCTCTTATCTCAGGAAAAAGTCATTCATGGTATCTTCTGCTCTGCAAACAAATAGTCACATTATAAATCTTGGAACACACTTTAACTTTCCTAAACTTCATTCTTTATCTCACATCACTCCCTCCTACTTAACATGTGTTTTGATAACAAATGCTTATGAGAAAAACTTCCATGCTTCTAAGTACAAATGCTTTCACCTTGCTTCAATCTTGCTCTTAACCCTCTGAAAATCAGAGATTACTCCTTCCATTCTCAGATCTCCCCAGTAGGTAATTTTGGTTCATTCTATGACCTTTCCATTCTCCCATCTGGAATTACATATGTACCTCATTAGTTTTCTTCCCAACCATTAAACTAAATCCAACCATTAAGTCTAAACCAGAATCTAATGTTAACATCTCTCTACTGTCTTATTGCTAGATTTTCTTCCTTTCTGCTCTATTATTTGTGATTCAATATGTGATGGCTGCCACTTTAAAACTCCAGGGTAGTGCGGCATTCACTTGTCCTGTGACAACCTTACAAAGCTAACAGATTATCTAGACTCTACAGGACTAGACTCATTTGCATTGGCCCTCTGATATTATGCATTTAGCTCTGCCTAGGAAGGTATGCATTGCCAGCTTGAAAATGAGATATCTGAATCAGTCAAAGTTAGCCAAGGGCTCTGATGTTGAAAATATTATTTGTAAAAAACACACTATCCCAAAAGAAAACTAAATCTTTTAGTCTCTGGAAGGAATACCAATGATCTGAATCTTTGAGAAAATAGGTTCATTTTTCCCCTCAGTGAAGATTTCACTGTTTTCTAAAATCAGTCCTAGGCTTAGTAGCTGTTAAGACATTCAGACTCTATTCCCATTCTGCCCTATTCAATAGCTCACTGAGCCCTGACAGATGTTTTTCTATGCATCTTGTTTTATTCCTCTTTCCCTAGTTTTATTCCATCTACTACTCATGTGCTCATTTATTTTTTTTTGAAAATAAGCCAAATAGATTGATGGATAAACATACAAATAGATGACAGATAATAGGTTTATAGGTAGTTTAGACAGACAGGAAGACAGACAGATATATAGATTTATAAATCAGACTGATAGACATGCAAGCAGACAGACAAAAGGAGGGATAGATCATTATTTCTGGTTAGAAATAATGGTCAGAATTAAATGCTATTAAAGTCACTTAAAAGTGGTGTCATAATCATAGTAACTTAAAGATCTTTAAATAGTGTCCTAAATCTCTCATCACAAAATTCTCAATAAATATAAACTAATGCTACAAAACCCAGTAACCTTAGTGTTACTACAAAATATCAACTTTGGAAACTAGTAAGTTGGATTGCATTCATTCTTCTTCTTAATCTTAGCCCTAAATAATTTTAGATAAAATTAGACTCCATTTCACTACCTAGAATATTTAAGACCAAACAATCTCACCATAAACATGTGAGGGAGATAAGTAACTCATCTGACCCAAGCCTAAAATAACTAAAATAGTAAATTAAACAGGAAACTGACATCATATTGATCAAGGCTACCCTTCATTTTTAATGACCCTAATCACTTTTTCTTCAGTACTTCGACAATTTTCATTTTAAAACAAAATAAACAAATTAAAAAAAAATAGTAACTTTCTAAATGGTTATCCAAATTCAGGGTCCTCCTTCTCAGAATTATGGGGAATTTTTTCCCTTGACTCAGAAAAGAGAGCACTCAATTTCCTTCTATAGATCAATAGATCTGCTCCATGCCCAGTGACATACTAGACAGTGAAGACACGAAAATAAGTAAGATCACAGATCTTTGTCCTATGAGAATTCGTACTCTAATAGAGAAGGTATAGAAATAAATTATTAAAAATATATGGAATGAGAAATGGCAGGGGCATAGTTGACATTGAGCTGATAATTATTAGTCATCCTACAGGCTAGCAAACTACTGAAGAACTCTGAATCCTCCTGTTTATGAACCTATGATCAAGCTCCAAATGACACCATCACTGTGCTTTTCCATGCCACCATTTCCTCAAATCTGATGTGCTATTATGTACCATAATAGAAAAAATATAAATATTAATCAGTATGTATGGATAAAGTATCACAATGTAAGCAATGAAAATTAAGAATAACTTTACCCAATTGAGCTTCTCAGACAAGGAAAGAAATGGATGTGGAACCAAATTGGAATCCTGTAGCACAGTCTGGAATATGCCCAACAGGAACTGAAGATATAGGAAGAAGTGATAAAAGAAAAATGGTGCTTATTTTTTAAAAATTTGTCTAGGGTCATGTAGACTTCCAACCTCTGGTCAATAGTTCTTATCCAGGATGTATCATGACGATTGCTTCTTTCATTATGAAGTTAATGGAAATAATATCAGATTATTTTTCCATTCTCAGGTTTCTTTTTCAACATAGGTTCACAAAAATTACATGAATTAGATCTATTTGATCTGGTAGTAAAAATTAGAACCTGATCTCTAAATCCTTTTCATTATGTTCTATGGAATGCTAATTAACCTCCTTTCTTCTTTTTGTACTTATTTAATAGACAAAAGTTGATATTTGTATTACATAGTGTGGTTATTTTTCTTTTCAAGGCACAGCTTTAGTTTGGAGCAGATTTATGTAAAGACTAGAACTGAGGATCTCAGTTGTTTACAGAAATATCACTCCAAGGCTTAATGCAGACCAAGAGACCAGTAATCTCCTAATTCATTACTCAATATTCCTCATCAAATTTTATCTTTCTGAAACACAGTATTATTCTCTCTCCAAAAGATACAATAAATGGCATCCTTCCTTTTGGCCATTTTAATCACATTCCATAAAATAAATTCATCTTGCTACCATCTTGAGGAGCAGTGGAAAAGCTATAGAGATTCATTGATAAAGAAAGATCCACTGGCCCTACCTCAGTATCAAGCTGTGCTCAGTATCCACAGTGTATCAGTACTATGAGTCAGATAATAAAAAAAATTTACCACTGAGAGGTGATAGTGCCACCCTAACTCTCTGAGATCCCTGCGTAAGTGGAACAGATATAATAGTCATCATTTACACCAATTTCTAGCTGCATGTTATAATTTTTCTAAGGTTACTAACTGAGATCAACATCTCCAAGATAAAATTTTCTTCAGAATGTTAATAGTTAATAGATAATATATAAACAAGAGGTTTCAATAATCACTTATACTTCTAGCAAAACAAATGTTCATAATTATAGAAGTCCTTATTTTTAAAAAGTGCATCACAACACATTCTGAACCTTTCAAGTAAGAGGAGGTGTCTGAAATCTAATCAGTCTGAAAATCCTTGTGTGAGGAGGCAAATTCACATGCACATGTGTCCTGATGGGCAAGACCACATGAGGACATCGTGTGCCATGTTTTATCACTCTCCATTGAATTCCCTTGAGAAAGGTTCTCTCACTGAACCCATAGCTATCCTGGCAGCCAACAAGCTCAAACAATTTTCTCAGCCCTAATCTTCCCAATTACAAGATCATAGACCATTATGTGGCCATGCTTAGATTTTTAGATAGATGTTGGGGATTTGAATTCAGGTCTTCCTGCTTGTTCAGCAATTGCTCTTACTTACTCATTGAATCATCTCTCAAGACTAATCTGAGAAACTTTTTATGCATGGATGAAACTTTCTCTCATGGAAGATGTAAGGCCACCATTGGTTATGTATCTCTCTGGCATTTCTTTAAATTACTTTATTCTGGATGTCATGTGATTTCTGAGACCAATCACTCCTATCACTGGGTATCATCTGGAATAAGATCCCTAAACCTTGACATTACATTTGATAGAAGGGCTTGGTAGTATTTGGCTGAAAACCTCACTGTGAATGTTCATAATTTATAAATTGCTCTACTGATCAATTCTAGCAACCAACTCTTCCAAAGCAGAAAGATGTGTATATGTATATACATCTGTGCTTTAGTTACTTTTGTTTATTTCTTGAGCTGAGAAAAAAATTCTATCTATTCCTACCATTTGTTTCCTCTCTCTAAAGGATGACAGATTACATGCCCTAAACTATTGTGCTCTTGGCAAACCTGAGAAAATCTGCTTTGTATGATAATGGAATCTGTAGTTGTTTGCTAAAATTTAGTTATGATAAAACTCTACCTTATCAGAAATGAAAGTACAATAAGTTATATAAATCAACATTTGGCAAATGATATTCCATGCTGATATTTCTGTTCAGGAACTGGTATTTTTTATGAGAGACATCTGAATTTATTTTTAAAAGTTAACTTGTCTTATAGGGTCAGCTACTATGAATAAATTTATTTGTTTTTGCAAATAATTTTAGTGGCTTCTTGATGCAACTTGATGTGTAATGTAGATTATTTATTCAAAAGTACTTAGTGCTTATTGTGTGCCCACAAATATGCTATAAGTGTGGAATATAAAATTAATAAATAAAGACATTACTTGGAAGTCTGAATGAGTTGATCAGGGTCCTTCTTTTGAAATATAGCTGGAATATGTGTAAAGTTAGAATTACAAAAGTTTGGCTAAATCCAAGGAAGATACCACTGGCCTCTCTTTTCTATTCCCTTTCACCACAGGATGAGGCTAAAGATACTAAAATTTCAGCTCATATTTTTGTGGTACCTGTTAGACTTTTGGGAATGTAAGAAGATCTGAGTAATGACCATGTTTTTGTCAGACTGTAGAACAAAGAACAAAGGGTTGGCTGGTAGCTCTGGTTCACCAGCAGCTCTTAAATTAGAAACAGCCTTCATGTTACTAGGGGTGAGGGGTGTTCTAACATCATCTACACAGATCTGTAACATTAGTGTTGGCTTGATTTGTAATGACTTTAACAGTTGAGGTGGGATAGAGGAGGAAACAAGCAAATCATGTTTTAAGAAGTAGGCACCCATACACTGCAGTTCTGTCATTATCTGTCTTGAATTTACATCAGAATTAAGTGACAGGTTTAATAAAATGGAATTAATTGTCCCATCCCAAGTTTTCTAATTTATCAGGTCTAGGGTGTGTCTCTCAAAATCATGTTTTTAATAAGATTCCTGGTACTTCTTGTGCTGATTCATGCAACTCTGTTTGCCACATATGTGGAAGATTTGGGCTACTTCAGTTTATCTGTAGTCAGGATATCTTGTCAGTGAGGATATTATTTGGCATACTGACTGCAGAATGAAAAGACAGGGAAAAAGCTAGATCAAGTGGAACTGGGATTTCTGAGTGCTTACCCATGGAGCTTCATTTCATTCAATGTCACCACATCCCTGTCTACTTAACAGAGCTTAAAAAAAAAACTCATGAGCCAGGTGTCCAAACATAAGCTATTTTCCTATCTAAACCATAAAGGATCATATGCTATTATCTATTTATATGGTGCCACATGCAGTCTCTGGTTTGATAAAAAAAAAAAAATTAAACGTCATTTTATTGTTATTTATTGAGGGCATGTATTCCATGGCTTACATGTGAATGTATTGAGACAATTTGTGGAAATTGGTCCTTTGCTTCTATCCTGTGAGTACTGAAGATGAGACTTATTCATCAGACTTGGTGGCATCTGTCTCTCTTGACCCACTGAGCTGTCTTGCTGGTCATGATCTTTATTTTCAACATGGGTATACAATAATGACTTTGAGACACACTTCCTATAATGAAAGAGTTACAATATTTTTGCTTTGGGAAGAATGAAAGTTAAGATATTTTTGGGTTCCTTATAGAGACTTACTTTAGCAGATCCAATTTGTATTACCACTTAAGTGTCTATAATATTTTCAATACATTCTCTTATGCTGCACACTACATATAGTTGAATTGTGACTCATGGGATATTGGAGCATCACTAACTTGTTACATTCAATGTACTCCCTAAATTTTCCTGACAAACTGATCCTCTACATATATAAAGTAAAGCAAATATCCACATTAGATCACTCTTGGATAGGTCAAACAGACAGAATCTCAATGGGGAAATAAGGGATCAAATAGATGTTATGACCCAAATGAACTTAATAGATACATACAGATTCATACAGAGCCTTTCACCCAGTCACAAAAGGAATACACAAACACACACACACAGATATATATATATATATATATATATATATATGTATATATATATATATATATATATATATATATATATCACCCATGGAACATTCTCTAAAATTGACCACATATTCAGACATAAAGCAAATATCAATAGATACAAAATACAAAAAATGGTAATAACTCCCAGTATCACTATAAACCATTATAGTCTAAAGTTAGAGTTCAACAACAGCAAAAATCACAGAACACCTACAAATTAATGGAAACTGAACATCTCTCAATTGAAGCACCTCTAGGTCAAGGAAAAGGTTAGAAAGAAAAAAAGACTTCCTAGATTTTAATGAAAATGAATCCATGGCATACCCAAACTTATGGGACACAATGAAAGCAGTGTTAAAAGTAAAACTCAAAGCACTGGGTGCCTATATAAAAAACCTAGAGAAGTCTCACAATGGAGACCTAATAGCACAGCTGAATGCTTTAGAACAATTAGAAGCAAAATTACCTAGAAGGAGTACCTGGCAGGAAAAAATGAAAGTTAGGGCTGAAATCAATACAAAAGAAAAAAAAGAGAACAATACAAAGAATCAATGAATTAAAGAGATGGTTCTTTGAGAAAGTCAACAAGATAGATAAACTCTTATCCAAACTAACCAAAAAGCAGAAGGAGAGAGAGAGAGAGAGAGAGAGAGAGAGAGAGAGAGAGAGAGAGAGAGAGAGAGAGAGAGAGAGAGAGAGAATCTAAATTAACAGAATCAGAAATGAAAAGGGAGATATAATGGACACCTATGAAACCCAGAGAATTATCAGGTCATACTTTGAAAATCTATACTCTACTAAAATGGAAAACCTAAAGGAAATAAACAGCTTTATGGAGAGGTACCACTTACCAAAACTAAATCAAGACCAAATTTAAGACCTAAACAGACCTCTATCCACAAAGGTAATTGAAACTGTTATTAAATGTCTCCGGGGGGGGGGGGGGGACACTCAGGACACTTTCAGTGCAGAATTCTACCAGACACTCAAAGAAGAACTAATACCAATACTCCTCAAACTGTTCCATACAGTAAAAACTGAAGAAACATTGCTGAAATTTTTTTATTAGGCCACAATCACCCTGATTCCAAAGCCACTCAAAGATGCAACAAAGAAAGAGAATTACAGACGAATCTCCCTTGTGAACATTGATGCAAAAATACTCAGCAAAATTCTGGCAAATTGAATCCAACAACATATCAAAAAAAAAAAAAATCACCACAATCAAGTAGGTTTCACCCTAGAGATACAGGGATGGCTTAACATATGTAAAACTGTGAATTTCATCCATCTCATAAACAACCTGACAGAAAAAAAAAAATGATCATCTCATTAGATGCTAAAAAAGCTTTCAAAAATACAATGCTCCTTCATGATAAAAGTCCTGGAGAAATTGAGAATACAGAAAAATACCTAAATATAATAAAGGCAATATACAACATGCTGACAGGCAACATCAAACTAAATAGAGAAACACGCAAAGCAATCCCACAAAAATCAGGAACAAGAAAGGCTGTCCTTTCTATCCTTATCTATCCAATATAGTTCTAAAAGTTTTTGCTAAAGCCATAAAACAACATAAGGAGATTTGTTTTGTTCTCTGAGAGGGGATACAAATTGGAAAGGAAGAAGTCCAACTATCTCTATATGTAGATGACATGATCATATACATAAGTGACACCCAAAATTCTACCAGGGAACACTTACAGTTGATAAACACCTTCAGCAGAGAATCAGGGCACAAGATTAACTAAAAAAAAAAAAAATCAATAGCCCTCATACACACTAAGAAGCAAAGGGCTGAAAAATAAGGGAAGGATCACCCTTTATAGTAGCTGCAAATAATATTAAATATCTGAGTGTATCTCTAACCAAAGAAGTATCAGACCTGTTTGACAAAAACTTTAAGTCACTGAAGAAGGAATTTGAAGAGGATATCAGAAATGGAAAGCTCTCCCAAGATCCTGGATAGGTAGGCAACTTTAACAAAAGCAATCTACAGATTCAATGCAATCCCCATCAAAATCCCAACACATTTTTTTTACAGACCTTGAAAGAATAATACTCAATTTCAAATGGAATAACAGGAAACCCAAGATTGCCAAAACAATAAAAGAACTTCAGGAGGAATCACCATCTCTGACTTCAAGTTATAATATATAAAGCTACAATAATAAAAATAGCCTGGCATTAAAAAGAAAAAAAAACACTTGTGGATCAATGGAATTGAATCAAAGACCCTGACATTAACATACACCCCTGTGTACACCTGATTTTTGACATAGTCCAAAAGTACTCAATGGAAAAAAGATAGTATCTTCAAAAAATGGTATTGGCATAACTGAATTGTAGTATATATAAGATTGAAAATAAACGCAAACCTATCATCCAAGTAGATCAAAGAAATCAACATAAACCCAGCTACACTGAACTTGATAGAAAAGAAAGTAGGAAATACCCTCCAGTGCACTGGCACAAGTGACAACCCTCTAAATATAACTCCACTAGCACAGACATAATCAATAAATGGGATCTTCTGAATCTGAGGAGCTTCTGTAACGCAAAGTACATAGTCAATAAAACAAAATGACAGCCTATAGAATGGGAAAAGATCTTCACCAACTGTACATCTGACAGAGGACTGATCTCTAAAATATATAGAGAACTCAAGAAACAAGAGCCCAAAAACCTAAAGAATAGTCACTGGAAATCCATCAGAAATAGCTAGGTACTCCAATTGTAGGTAACTTTTAATTAACATGGGCACTATGTGGAACCTCGAGGGGTGGTATCAGACTGTGTTCCTTTGCATAGGCTGACATCTTGGAGCCCATTCTCTTAAGAGGAACACTTATTACAGCCTTGACTTTGGGATGAGTACATCTATCTTGCTTGGAGTAGATATACCATGATAAGCTGACCCACCTTGGACTTCTTGCCCCTTTTGAAGAGGGGATGGGAGGATAGGGAGGGGGGAGGCTTAAGGATGTGATGTGTGAATACCTTTCTGTATTCTTTGAATATCGATCTTTAAATAAAGGAGCTGTTTTGCGCCATGACAGGCACCATAGAAAAAGTAGGAGGAGAAATCAGAGCATAGGTAGGAGAAGCAGGGCAGAGTCAGATAGATCAAGCAAGCAGCCCAAGGAGCAACATGTAAGGAACACAGGTGAGCCACGGGCCACGTGGCAGACAGATTAATAGAAATGGGTTGATTTAAGATGTAAGAGCTAGCTAGCAATGTGTCTGAGCCACAGGCTAAACAGCATAAAGTTAATATAAATGTCTGAGTCATTTCTGGGGGCCTGAACAGCAGCAGTGGGCAACTAATAGGTCTGGCGTGCAGGTCTGTGGGTCTGGGCCTCTGGCCACCCAAGACCAAGAAACCCCACTGCAACAGATGGCATCCAACATGGGTCGATTATCCACTTAAAGCCAAAGAAAGATTAGAAAAGGTTGTAGATCACAGAAACTGAGCCTAGGCAGCTTCCAAATTGTGTATACAAAGTGGGTCATTGTACAAAGAAAGCATGGTGTCTGGGTCACATTCAAAATGGCGCCAGCAGACTGAAGGCAGGCAGTGTAAGCTGCAATCAGGCTGGTTCCTGAAATCTAGCAGAAGGCTCAGTAGCATGTGATTGATTTTAGATTTCTGTTTATTTTGAACAAAATGGAAACAAAGACGGTTTCTGAGTAGCAGCATTTTCTTGATTGTGCTCTGTTTGCTGGCCATGAACAGAGATGCGGTTCCTTTAAGAGAACTTATTGATTCAGCTGTATCTGCAAAAACTATGTGGCAAGAGAGTGAGAGTATTTTAAAAAGCTCTTCTAGTTGGAAAATGATTAAGGATTCACAATAAAACAAACTAAAATTTAAAAAAAACTGTAAATGAGTTACAATGTGTATAAAAGGTACATAGCCTTTAGAGAGAAAAGAGAGAAGATAAAGTCTTTAAAAAGAGAAATAGAGTAATAAAAATATGATAAGCCATGTAAAGATAGAAAATAGACACAAAATCTGGATTTTGGTTGTTACTGTGTTTTCTTTTAATTTTTAAACTGTTATTGAGCTAACTTCAGAAAAACAATGGATTGCAAATGCAAAGGCTACTAAGTTAAACAAGAATATATATTTTAAAGATATTTTGATTTTGAAATTTGCATCTAAGGATGCATTGCTTTGGAAGAGTTGTTTTTGTTTCCACAGAAGATGAGAACCTGTGAATTGCTTCCAGGCAAATATAGTTTCATCAACCAAGACCCTTGAAAAAAAAATCTCTAATGGGAAGAGATGGCAGTATCAGCTTCAGGGCTACAGACTAAGATGATTCACTGTAGAACCATGAGATTTTCAACACCCCATTCTCAGCAAGAAATAGTCATGGAAAACTATGCCCCAATTCCCAAAATATTGTTTATAATTTTTTTTTCATTATAACTGGTTATTGGTCATAGTTAATCTCTTTCTAAGAAGAAGAAGGGGATATAGTATATCAATGATTTTTTTTAAAGTTAGATTATTGAATTTACTTAGATCAGGAAATCAGCTGTTAATCTCAAAATGTTTTACATTGGTATGGATTTTGGTTTATTGATACAAATTTAAGGTCAATTCTCTTATGCTATATTTATTTTTCTACTCTTGTTTAAGATATAACATTTATGTAACTGATTTAAAATTGTAATGTATAATTAAGAAATGCATGTTAGTTAGATTTTTAGGTATACAAAGACATAATTCAATTGAATAGGTAATCTTAAAACACTTCTAAGACATACAGAATATGCATTTAAAATATTTTAAGAACTTAGACTTTTCTGGACAGTGAAACAGATTTGTTCCTGGCAGCACCAATCTTCCTCAAGAGAAAATGGGCATCAAAGAAACTCCATATAGAGTCTACTCTCTTTGTAGCAATGGTTAGCCACTGGACAAGAACCTGTTCTTATATTGAGTGCTTGACAGTATGCTGTTTAAACTGGACATGCAGGTTCCATAGGAAGATGACCTCTGAACTTGGGCAGAACAAGCCGAGATGGCCATTCATGTTCCTGCTTTGCAGAGAAAACTGTCAGACATTCTTCAGGACTTGAGGAGAAGCAACTGATGAACTGTACCAGAATGGGCAGAGCAGATTTCCTGCTTCACTGAAATGAAAAGAGACTCTGGGCCTGTAGGCTGAAGATGGATGCCCCAACTTTATAAAAGAACTTTGGGTGACTGTCCAGACCGATAGGTGTCATCTCTGTCCTTTTTCAATTTTGGAAGTCACTTGCACTTCTGGTTTACTTGGATAAATATATCCTTCTGTAGTCTTTGATGTAGTTGAAGGTTAAATAGTTATAGGTACAGTTTTTCTTAGTCATTTGAAAGGTATAATGGATATGAAACTTTAGATTTATAAAGATAAGGTAGATGATAAGAGTATTTTCTTCAATTTTACTAAATACAAATAGACTAGGTATTATAACTATAATTCATGCTTGATGGTTATTTTGTTATATGTAGTTTTGCTATGTTAAAACTGAAACCTTCCTTCTTGATTAGACAGAAAGGGGGAAGTGATGTGGGAATGCCTTTTTGTATGCTATGAATCTCAATCTTTAAATAAAGGAGCTGTTTTGGGCCATGACAGGCACCATAGAAGAAGAAGGAGGAAAAATCAGAGCATAGTTAGGAGAAGCAGGGTGGAGTCAGATAGATCAAGCAAGCTGCCCAAGGAGCAACATGTAAGGAACACAGGTGAGCCACGGGCCACGTGGCATACAGATTAATAGAAATGGGTTGATTTAAGATGTAAGAGCTAGCTAGCAATGTGCCTGGGCCATAGGCCAGACAGCATAAAGTTAATATAAATGTCTGAGTCATTTCTGGGGGCCTGAGCAGCTGCAGCTGTGGCTAATGGGTCTGGCACACAGGTCGGGAGGGTCTGGGCCTCTGGCTGCCTGGGACCAAGAAACCCCATTGCAGCAAGGATGACTGGGAGGAATTGGAAGGATGAAAGGGTGGGAGTAGGGGGATACCTAGATAAAAATGGCATTTTTATTAAAAAATAATAAAATAAAAAAAATGGTGTTTATAGCTTAAAAGGGAATTCTCAACAGAAGAATTACAAATGGCTGAAAGGTACTTTAGAAATTGCTCAATTTCTTTATCCACTAGAGAAATGCAAATCAAAATAACTTTGAGATATCAACTTATACCTCTCAGAATGGCTAAGATCAAAAACATAGATAACAGCTTATGTTCAAGAGGAAGGGGAACACTCCTCCATTGTTGATGAGAGTGTAAACTTGTATAGCCACTCTGGAAAGCAGTATGGTGGTTCCTCAGATAAGGAATCAATGTGCCCAAGGATTCAGCAATACCACTATTGGGCACATTCATATCCAAAAGATATTAGCTCAGCTATGTTCATAGCAACATTATTCATAATAGAAAGAACCTGGAAACAAACTAGTTGCACCTCAACTGAAGAATGGATTAACAAACTGTGATACATCTACACAATGGAGTACTATCAGCAGTAAAAAGGTAAAAAAAAAAAAATGACATCCTACAATTTTGTTTGCAAATGTATAGATCTGGAGAACATCCTCTTGAGCGAGGACCATAAGCCCAGCATGATAGGCATGGGATGGACCCACTCATAAGTGGACGTCAGACAAAAAGCAAAAATTACCCAGGCTACAAATAACAACCCATGAACCGCTTGAGATCAGAAGGAACTTAAGAGAGACATCCAGAGATCCCCTAGGAAGAGAAAATAAAGAAGTTCTCCTTAGCAAATTGGGATCATAATTGGTTGCAATCAAGTAGAAGTATAAACAAATCATGAGAGAAGGAGATGGTTGAGTGAGAGGAGCAACAAAGAGGGAGAAAAAGAGATGGGTATCTCAGTAGAAGAACCTAATGTGGGGTTGGAAACCTCTGAGAACACACAATGTTCCTGACTAGGTCTCTATCCAATAGTGGAGGGGTTGCCCAAACAGGACCTCCCCTATAACCAAATGAATAACCACCCTAGGTGTCATCACAGAACCTACATCCAAAAGTGAATACAGGCAGAGACAGAGTCCGATGGCTGAACACTTGGCCGAACTCCTGGTCCAGCTGAGAGCAGGGGAAGAGAGTCTGTATGATCATGGGGATAGGGATTATGAGGAAAATTCCTACAGTGATTGATAGCTGGATCTCTGGGAATCTTACTGAATCAAGAACAGTCATTGGGGAACCATTGGAAAAAGGAGCTAGGCCCTCCAAGGGTAGACAACTGTCAATTGACATGGGCATTATGTGGAGCCTCAAGGGGTTGAATCAGACTGTGTTCCTGTGCATGGGCTGGCACTGTGGAGGTCATTCCCTGCAGAGGAGTGCCTAATCCAGTCTTGATTTTTTGGGATAAGGAAATCAGACTTGCCTGGAATGGATGTTCCATATTGAGCTGACCCACTTTGGGACTTCTTGCCCTTTGTGATGAGGGAATGGGGAGTTGGGGGGGGGAGGCTTGAGGCTGTAGGCTGACTATGAGGGATTGGAAAGGAGGGGGACCAGGGGGATATGTTGATAAAAAAGACTTTTTATAAAAAATAATAAAAACAAACATTAAAAAAAAAAGAGTCTAAAGATCCCACACCTAAACGATTTCAATTATGCTTAAAGTTTTCTGTTAAAAATCCAACAGAACTTCTTTAGGAACTGCGTAGCAGTAAAGGACAACATTTATTAATTATATAAAATAGTAGACTTAATTTATTTTATGTTCATGTATGCAATTTACTTAAAATCATATTGATTCCCCATCAACCTTCATGTTTGCATGTCTCTATAGCCTTTTCATTGATTTTTTAGCTGAGTTTGTACATTTCAGTGACAATATGGAGTGTCTTTAGTTCTGAGAGTGACTTATTTTTATGTTCTGGTGATCTCCAGTTCTATCTATTGTACAAACAGCATAATTTTTTTATCTTTATGGTAGAACAATATTCTTTTATGTATAGACATTATATTTTCCTTATGCACCTGTAATAGGTGCATATACTAATTCTATAACTTGGTTGATTAAGTTAGATGTGCAGATATTTCTCTAGTATTTGGACTTTGATTCTTGTAGGTAGGTTCACAAGGCCAATTTAGCTGTATCAGATGGTGCATCTGTGTCATGGTGTGTCCTCTGATATCTCAGACTGTTTTTATTATATTTGAAACATATCCCCACAATTGTGGATTTTCTATATTTAGTTTTCTGAGGAGTTTCACATTTATTTTCCACCATAATTCTAGTAACATATCCCTACCTAAGTGTATGAAGTTCCTTTTCTCTAATGCTATTATATCATTTATTTTAAAATTAGGACAGATTCTGGTTCTACTTTCCACCTCTCTCCAAGATGTGTTTTCTTTGTTAGAAATGAGGTCAGATGACTAGTTAGCCAAAGTAGGAAACTAGATAGTATTGGGACATAAAGTGAACTTACATGCTCAAGGTAGACTCACTGGGTGAAGAGGGCTCAAGAGCCAGAATCCCTAATAGGAGAACTACTTTTGCTCTGAATAATCTAGGGAAAAGTGGCTGTCACTTTTATGTGTTGAGATCTTCATTCTTAAAGCTTCCACAGAGAGTTCATTTGACTAAAATAATCAACATCCACCTTATGGATGGGTTGATTCTGGACCCACATCAATATGGGTGACCTGTACTATCACCTAGAGGCATGGGATCATCTTGGAAAGCTGATGATGGGGGTTATGTGTTGATCCATGGCACTACTACAGCCAGAGTCTGTCTGTATTGATGACTGTGGCCCCTATTACCATTGAAGGTTCAGGTTGACATCTGAGGCCATCCATGTTTGTGACTGAGGGTCATACTGCCACCAACATTATCACATCAAGATAGTCTATGCTGCCATCCAGGGTCATGATGACATCTAGCCCAAGTGGGGGTCAGGGGCCATGTCTCAGTCATTGCTCTGTAGCAGAAAGAATCTATGTTGCTTTCTGTGGCTCTTGTTGCTGTTGATGGCCCTGTGACTGCCTGGGACCTGGACTGGCACCTGAGGCCATGTTGTTATCTGAAGGCCATGCTGCTTCTGATGCAATCATACAGATCTGAGTGTCCTGCTCTACCACCTGGGCCATAGTGACATCTAGTCCCAAGTTTGAGCCTAGCACCACATCCTGCTTTAACTAGGGTCTGTGTTCATGTCCATTGCTCATGTTACCACAGAGGCCAATGTGAACCATGTGTTGAACAATGTTTTGAAGTACAAGGGCCTTGCAGAAATAGCCATTCCCTTCACTGGACTAGGAAGAGCCATGCTCCACCTCACCAGAGAACTTACTCTGCTTCTGGGTGACATTAGCATGGGATAGCTGGCCAAACCTCTCACCAAGGAAGTATGAAAGCTGTCTCTGTCCCTCAGCTGATGTGAGTGGTCCCAGAACGCCAGACTAACTAACTCAGCTACCATACAGGGATATATCCAAGGTTTTGAATTGACACTCAGAAACATCTATCCCATCTATGTCCTGCTGGAGTATGTAGGGGACTAGTCCTAATGAACTATAGTCACAGGATCTCCTTGACTCAAGACAATAGTAGGATATTCAACAGGAATTTAGGTGACGGTCCTGTATTGATGGTATATCAGAAGTTAGAGGCCTTGAACCTGACCAACAACACATTACACAATGAATATTTGCAATTAAAGCTGTTTGGACAAAAGGCTATCCTTCAGGCATCTCCCAATGCCACTAAGATAAATGAATAGACAATGGAGGAGCAGAAAAACCAGAGGAAAGAAGTGGAGTTTAGGTTTTTGTGTTTTTGTTTTTTTTGTTTTTTTTTTGTTTGTTTGTTTGTTTTGTTTGTTTGTTTGTTTGGTTGGCTTTTGTTGTTGCTGTTGTTATGAGTTTCGGGTTTTTTTTTTTAATTAGTACTATTCGTATTTGTAATTTTTATTTTTATTTAATTATTTCTTATTAAATTTTTCTTTAGTTTGGATGTTAAAAAACAAGTGAAGGAAGGGTATAGAGGAATGGTAAATGGGTGGGCTGGGATGCAGTATGTGAAATTCCCAAAGAATCAATAAAATTTTTTTTAAATTACCAACATTGCCAAACCTCCCACTAATTCCTATAATTAAATCAACTAAAGGTTCTTTGAATAAGATCATCAAAGGTCACTGCACTTAACTGACAAATTATAATATCTCTAACCTTGCCTGGAAGACTCAAGATATGATTTCTCACAACTTCATGGTGCAAAGAAAAAAATAACAAAAAATAACAAAAACAAAACAAAAGAAAACAAAAGCAAAAACAAAAAAAAAAAAACAAAAAAACAAAAACAACAACAACAAAAAACCTGTCTGATTTTGGTGAATTACCCAGAAGGAACAAAAACCATGTGGCGGTAAAAGCAGCAAGAATCAGTAGTAAAGTGCATAATGGGTCAGTTCTCTGAGGATAATACTAAGAGAAAAATATGGGCTATGTAGAAATACTTGGATTTAAGGTTCAATTATCTGCTTGTTCACAGAAAATATAAATACATATCATCTGATATGGGCTCACAAGCTGATGAATATTTAATAGACAAATAATGAATTCTGAAATGAATATTTAATAGAGAAACATCAAGGTATATAGAGTTGGGGTGTGCTGTGGAAATAAGGCTCTAGATGATAAGGTAATTGAGCTGGAACTTGAATGAAGATTGGTCTATGAAGCTTTATTCTCTCTGAGGGAAAGCCAGGTCCCCTTTGAAATAGATTTTGTTGCTCAAATAAGAACACAGATGAAGCTGCTTTGCAAAATAGGAACCATAGAAATGACTGGAGGGAGTATGTTTATTATCACTTTCAGTATTTATTTGAATGGCAATGTTAGTTTATTTACTTAGAAGATGCAACCCTTGAGGAAGTTAGTACAAGCAAAATAAAAATTTAGGTGGGATGAGATGAGCATCCCTCTGAGAGGTTACAATTATGTTTACAGATGTATAGACTCTGCAGAGGAAAGCCTATTCAACAGAAGAAGAAGCAGATTGCAGAGCTCATGGACAGCTCACAGAATAACTTTTGTGAACCTAATATGTGGCCAAGATCAAGTATGGGTTAGGGCTATGTAAAGAGTATGGGGTACAGGAGACCTTGTAGTTTTAAAGCTCCCTATGGACGAGAAGGGAGTGCAACTGATCAATGACTGTACAAAATGAGCATCAATAAGACACACCCGAAAAAGTGCTATAAGAGTTTGAGGATAAATCAAGGAAGACGATTTTTTTGAGGGGGGGGGGGGAACAGACACAGAAACCCAGTCCAAAGGGTGTTTTGCATCCATGGTAATCACCTGTTTACTTAACTCAGCTCATTCATTATAAAAAGACTTAAGGATCTCATACATAAAGACAAAGACTTATTGCCGTAAAACTGGGAGTTTCTGGGTGAAAAGTACAAGGGGTTTTGACAAAGTACAGTATTTCCATTTGATTTAATAAACTGTACCTAATAATAGCATAGAGTTGTGATAGAAAATTTTCTGTGTGGGAGTTGTGGGTGGGTGTAGGTGTGTACACATCCACATATGCATGTTTTCAGTCCCTTAGGTTAGTACTCCTTTGCAATTGATCGAAGTGAGAGCAAGTAGAAATCTAACAAAGTGTGCCTCTTACCAACGTTCTTTAAAGAACTCCAAAGTATGAACCAAAAATAGACCTAAACCCCCTTTTCTCCCTGTTCCTCTCTACCATCTGTCAGCCTCATTCCCCTGGGGAGAAACTCAGGCTGACAGGAAGAGAGCAAAGAACAGAGGTGTGGGTGGGGGAGACTTCTTTCTTTGTATCAGGCTGAGTTATTAATTATCTTCCTGGTAGAATAACACCAAGCTTGAGTTCTCTCATTTAACAAATATTGTACTAGAGAAGATGAAGAGCCTACTCGAGGGCACCTGACTCCTTCATAGCAAGAAGTATTCAACTGCTGAGACCATAAATGATTCTTTACACAAATTACTGTGTAGTTCAGGAGTCCTTTGTTAAGAACACAAGATTGTATGTTTTGGGCAAGTGAGTGAGGGTAGATATTCATAATGAAGTTTCCTATCTCCTTGGTAAACCAAGAATTTCCTAACTTTTCTTCCCAAAAATGAGTCGGTGTTCTCACACCAACTTGGCAACAGATGTTGCTTATTTCAAGTAGTACTATTGATAATACTATTGCTCCTAACTCCTCGTGCATTATAGGCAACTATTCCCCTTGTTCTGAAACTAAGGACCCCAGGGAGACAGACAAACAGATAGATGTATGTCCTATTTCATTCTCTGAAGGCTTTTTACTATCTTTTCATTTTCTTCCACTCATTAATTAAACTGAGCTATAACACAGTAGAAGGCAGCTAGACTTAGTCTCTCATGAATCAAGTACTTTCTTACTATGGGCCAGAACCCAGATCCCATTTTGTCTTTTTTAAAACAGGTCTTATAGTCCCTATATCAGAAGCTGGACCTGAAATTCTTTCCAATCCACTCTTACTAAAGATGGGGCAAAATACCCAGATTTCTCCTGACACTGTTTTTTCATGCGAGACTAGAGTTCTCCCAACTTCCCTTTCTTCTCTCAAGGCAAAATTCACTAGACTCTTTATGGATATTTAAAATCTTATAAAGAACTAAAATTTTATGATACAATTTCTTCTTTTAATTTGGATGCTCAAGAAGACCTATTTGAGCAGCAGTCTGTGGGAGATGCACTGAGTTATAAGACAACCTAGGCTCTCTTCTTATGAGACTTAAAGTTCAGAAGGAAAATCTTTGTGGTATTATCAAAGCAACTGTTTTTATCACACCAATTAAACCCTAAAGATAAAGTATACTGTTGAGTCTCAAGTTTCTCAAACATAATCTTCTATTGCAGTATTATTCTGTGCCAACTTGCCTACCATCTATTGAGTAATGAAAGCACATACGTTACATATTCCTGTATTGCTACTTCTCAGAATAGACAGAAGAACAATGGAGCATGTTCTGTAGGTCAAGACCAAGAAATTTTCAAGGACTCAGATTCTGACAAAATAAAAAAAAAAGAAAAGAAAAGAAAAAGAAAAGAAAAGGTGTTGTATCAATAACTAACTTTTTTCTTCTTTAGTAATTTCAAGACACAGTCATACTCCGGTCTAGGCAAAACTAGAATTCACAGCAACCATGCTGCCTAGCCTCCCAAAAGCTAAAATTACAAGTAGAATCACCTGTATTTTTTCTTTTAAAAAAGTAGCATGGTGGCACCCCAATTCATTACAAGCAAAACTACAATTTATAAGCTTAGATGCTTTGACTGAATGGAGAGTTGTTGAAAGATTCAAAAGTCATAATTGCTCTGTCCTATTCATGGAAATAGTTCTTGAAGAAACTAGGGAATCAGTGTCCAAAGCTTTCAAATCTATAACCTGATCAAACTTCTCATTCTGTAAAGGACACTGTATCACTTACCTCTGTATACCCTACCTTACTTGGCCCCATGTAAGACCTGTGAAATAAAAGTAGATATAGTCTACAGCGCTCTATCCAGAGGCCTAATAAGGTTCCAAACACCAAAGCAATGAAAATTGTCCTGTATATGTTCAGGAGACCACTAGCGTTCCCATTCCAATGCACCACTTAGTACTTAGGCCTGTGAACTGATAAAGACCACAATGGAAACATACAATGGTATCTACCTCATTATATATTGAAATAGATAATGATAGGAGAATTTTACCCTGATGCCTTGGCTGTACAAAGTGATCAGAAATATTTGTTTTCAATTTCATCTTCTCTGGCTTACTTCAATTATTCATTTTGAGAAAAATAACCCAGCTCTGCACTTTATCATTGAGCTTCAGCATAAAATAATGTAACCTTTGTGGATGGTGGGAATCTGTATCTACAAGGGACATTTAACTCAAGAAGGAGGCTAACACAAAGTCTCATGGATTGATAATCAGGTATTCAGATAATAGTCTTAGAGTAACTAGACACTCAAGGAAATGTTTGTCTTCTAGGTAGTTCAGTGAATTAGATGACCACTGAAGAGTTCTGGAGTTTTATCCCACACAGAAATGTACACATATATAGAGAGGCTTCAAGAAATGAAGTTCTCAGCATTATCTCTACGGTCATATACAGAAGAGCTCAGCCAACCTGCCACCTATGGTTGTGGCTATTATTCCACATCTCAGAGACTAAAATTCTTCCAGCACCCTCTGCCTTTCTCCTTCCAGGCTCATAGTGCACAACTAATTATATAGCAAAGTGTTTATAAGAGGGAAACCATTCAATTGACAATAAAATAAGCCAATTTGCCCTTTGTCACCCCTGGGTTGTGTGTGGACCTAGAGCTTCCCCCACCAGCCTTATTGAGACAGTGGCAGAGAGATGGAGAAAGAGCTAAATTCAGCAGCAAAAACTCAGGAACTGCATAGGCTGAAAAATGAAATGACTGATACCGTGTAATTAGGCCTTAATTATTTATCATTTATGGTTAATTGCTGCCACTTGCAAGTTAACAGGTTGTAGAACTGTTTATTAAATATTAGGCAATCATTAACACAAAGGTGCCGTCTTCCAGTGCTGATGAAATATCCATTAAAATCCATGACTATTTACAGTGCAGGACATCAGACCACGTTGTTTCAAGTAAGTGAGGTTTGAAGCTAATTATGTATTTTTAGAATCAGCATTCCACACTTAAGAAGAAAAATTGAATAAAATATGGGTATACTTTTGAATACCCTTCCATCCTTCCTCTCATATGTGTCAGAGATGAATAGAAGATAGGCAGCAGGAGAAGCAATAACAGAAGTAGTTGGAAGGATGACCCTCCCTCACTTCTTCTCAAGTTCCCTATATTAAATGTCTGCCATTAGAAAGCCATCCCTTGGAGTATAATGTTATCTAAACTATGCAACATATATAAGCATATATCCCTGGAAGAAATTTGTTTCTTATAATTAACTGAGGAAAACTTTGACTTTGCAAAAGATCCAAGGCAGTGTTTTTCAACCTGTGGATTATAACCAGCTCTGGGGATAAAATGACCCTTTCATAGATGTCATATATCAGATATATACATTATGATCCATAATAATAGAAAAATTAGTTATGAAATAGAAACAAAAATAATTTTATAATCCAGGGTCACCAAGACATGAGGAACTGTGTTAAAAGTTCACAGGACTAGGAAGATTGACAACCACTGACTAATGGAAAAGAGCTAGAAGTTTTTAGGCAATCATTAACTCAATGTGCATTTGTAGACAGTCAGAAATCAACAATGAACATCAAGACTAAAGCAAAGGACATTGAAGGGAGTTCCTAAGGACTAGAGATGAGTAAAATCAAGCAACCTGGATCCATGTCACAGAATCTATTTCACTGGAAGGTATATTGAAACAAGTTCTCTGCATGTTTTCTAGAAGGAAGCCTAATGGCAAACTACAACTTGTTCATAACACCTGGAGCTATCCAAACATGGTATAAGCTAACTGAGAAGGTGATAAGTTCACCTTCTTGGAGTCAGTTACAATAAATAAATAAATAAATGAATGAATGAATGAATGAATGAATGAATGAATAAATAAATAAATAAAAATAAAAAAATAAAAATAAAATAAAAAAGGTTCTGAGTGACCATGAGTGACCATCAGTTAAAAATGTCTGAATTAAGGAATTAATTATTTTAACACATTTACTCTTATCTTTCTTTTCCATCAGAAGCTGACAACAGTGAGAGATGCCCAGAAATCTTGAGATGAGATGGAAGGTTAATGTGATATATAAACACATAGACAGAGTAAAAGCATAGGTAAGCACATAAGCTACCTGCATACAAGTTTGGTTTTGACAGAAGTGTTGATGAGTATGTATGGCTCTTATTTCTTTCCTAGCACAATCTCATGATGGAGCCATGGTGGTCTTGATACTGTCAGCCTCCTTCCCCAGCCTCTTGAGTGCTAAGATTACTGCTTTGTACAGCCATACTAGGCTCTGGACCACTTACCTTGACTTGGAAGATGCAAAATTATCATCTTCTGGCTGCTGAGTGGAAAAGGTTTGGTGTGAGATTTCATCACCGATTTCTAGGAATGGGGGAAACAAAACCTTCAACGTGACAAATTGCATTCTCATTGCCTGGCATTGTTATTTTCTCATTGGAGCCTTAGTTTCACAATCTTTAAATAGGGAGCTCAGCTGAAAAGGCTTTTAGAACTCTATGTCATATGAAGTGATTTTCATTTCCATATGTGGATATGGCAATGACCTTAGACAATATATAAACAAGCTTTGGTAGCTATCATTTAACAAGCATAGAAAATGATGCCTATCTGTAAGCTGCCTCTCCAAAATGCTGTAAGGAATAATAAAGCCATTTGTCGCTCCTCTGATCTCTGTGTTGAATGTTCAATCACCGTTGAGAGGTACTTGTATGCAGGCATCTCGGGTACATAATATAATATTATAGGCACATAAAAACATAAAAAAGATTTGTAATTAAGATAAAGAATCAATCAACCTATCATTTTTCATTTTATAAGCTCAGCCCAAGTAACTGGCAAGAGGCTGAATCCAAGGTCATAGAGTATATATTTGGGGATTTATATGTTTAGTGTAAAATATAGCCCTCACTTGAGAAAACAAGGCATTGCTAACTGACACTGATTTAGATGTAGGGATTAAACCACATGTCTGGGAAATGTGATAAACACAGTGAGTAGTTATGATGTTTAACTTTAAAGGCCTTACAGCCCAGAAAGAGAGAATGAAATTGCCCAGCACAACATTAAAAAAAAAAAAATGTGGTCCTGGGACACTTAACCCAACACATGCTAGCCAAGCATTCCACTATAAAACTATAGACCCCAACTCATTTTGTGTTTTTACTTTTATTTGCCCTTGAAGTCATTCTTCAGCTCAGCCAGCCCTTGAGATTGTCATCTCTCTCGAGTCATGAATAGCTGCAATTACAGGACTCACCACAAGGGTATGCTCCAAAACAATGCTTTTTAAACACATAATTAGAGTCTGGTAGATCATCTCGGGAGCCCCAGTGCCCAATACAATGCCTGGCAAACAGTAGGTCTTTACTAACTGTTTCTTGGGTAAATCCTTGAAAAAAATTCCTCTAGACCATAGAAAGAGCAGAGCAATTAAAGTGATAACATGTATCAGAGGTTAATGAAGATTTTACCAGCTGAGGAAATAAAAAATAGTTTATGAAAAAGGTTGATTCACAGGTGTTGGAAAGAAACAGTGTGGGTAGAAATTCCCAAAGGAAGTTTCAGTAAAGCTACTGATGGGGACAGGAATCTGTAGGCTAGGTGTGAAGAACTCTTGTTAGAGGCCTCATTCTTCTCTTCATGACTGACTTGGTCTATGCTCTCCATCACTGTACTTCTTAATGTAGAGTTACCACCATGATGCTTTCCTTGTAAGATCATATTTGCTTTCTTTCAGCTATATAAAGTTCAAGCCCCAAACCCAGGTACTTAATCTTTGGTGACTTTGCAGCGTTGTCTCTAAATGAACCTCTTATTATTTCATTCCTTGCAAGATAGAATTATCTGCTTGCCATAGAGGGTGATTCTTTCTTATTTCCTTGCCTAGGTAGTGGTACTTTCTCCTTTTCTATTGCCATATTTATGTTTTGTCAGCACATCATGGTTTATATGTACTTTCATCTGTTCTCAAAGCTTTGCCTTATACTCTTTCAGAAGTCATCCATGATTGCCTCTTCCTCTGCCTTAGACTCCTCTGCCTTACATGTTCACCCTTCTAATTGATTGGGTGCATATATATTTTATTTCTGTCACCTGGTAAAGAAAAATTTACTAGAGGAAAGTTTCTGTAGGGCCTTTATTCAGATCAGGGACAAAAGAAATTGCTCAGTGCATGTGTAATAAATCTAACTTGAGTTGCTGTCAGATTTTTAGAGAAACTAATTCACTGACTACCTACATGCCACCCCATTCCTTGCTGGTAGAGGTTAATTCAGACAAAGGTAGAAGGACTAGAGATGCTTAGTGAGTAAGAGTATATACTTCTCTTGCAGAAGACCAGAATTGTATCCCTATAACCCGTGTTGGGTGGATGATATCTATTTGTAACTCTAGCTACAAGAGATACAGTATCTCATTAAACAGGCATTTGCATGTCACTCACATGTACCTGCCCTCGCTCCTTCAGCCACCCCCACACACATACAGGCAAGCACCTAGGCAAGCGTGTAAAGATGAAATTTTCCTTGCCTAACCTAAGATTTGACCTCTTGTGCTGTCATGCTAATTTCTGTTTGCTAAAAAGGTACTTGTTCAATAACCCCCTCCTGAGCAACACAGGATGTGCTTCCTCCATTGCTTGGCGGGAACTGCATTCCTGATGTAGCAACCTGAGTGAGACCACCCAGGAAAGCCCTACCATGAGAACTGTTAACCGAAGCAGGAACTTTCTGAAGCTTGCACAATGTGCCCATTGTGACCATTGCTCCAGGAAATGAGTATCTTCAGGTGGTTCCCAGCTTGCCCAAGACTGACTATTGTTTCACAGGAAATATACCTGCCTTCCTGCCTGCATCCCTAAGATCCATCCTAAGCTGACCTTTGGCCCCTCCCTGCTGTAACTATCCCCTCCCCTACTCAGAGTGAGCCTGGATATATCCCCTACCCTACCCAGAGTGCAGTATAAGAATTCTACTCTGAAAGCATTCGGGGCTCTTAGCTTCCACAGTGCATCGAGCCCGCACATATGTGTGTACTGGTGTATCATTCATATTCATTAAACTCTCTTTTTCTTTAACGTTAACAGTGGTCATTAGCCGTGGTCTTGGGGTGTCTAGGGGTGCTAAAGTTAGGGGCCCCCACCCATTACAAGCATATGGAAAAGAGGGAAGGAACACAGGGAGTAGTGAATAAACTTAAAGGGACAAAGACAAATTCTTCTGAATTACCTTTGTTCGCTTAACTTGTTGTGGCAGTTAAAGTGAAGACATGGAGTATAGAGATGGTACAGTATTTAAGAACATGTGTTGTTGTAGGACCTATGTTTGGTTCTCAGCACCCAAGATGGATGGCACATTATTGTCTGTAACTCTAGCTTTAGAGCATCCAATGCCCTCTTCATGCCTCCATGAGTACTTTCATGCATATGTACATAATCACATACAGATATACCCAGTTGCACATAATTTAAAATTTCAAAATATTTTTAAATAAAGACATTTATAAGCTGAAAGACCACTGATGTGAAGTTTTTCATAAGCAGGAACATGGAAGTCTAACTACTAAGGTATTTATAATTGTTCAGTGTTTCTTAATTTTTGGCTTGTTTTTAATAAACCCTTATTTTTTCTCTGGGGGAGGGATACATTTATCATTCAAGTATGTGTGTGTGTGTGAGTATGTGTGTGTGTGTGTGTGTGTGAGTATGTGTGTGTGTGTGTGTGTGAGTATGTGTGTGTGTGTGTGTGTGTGTGAGTATGTGTGTGTGTGTGTGTGTGTGTGTGTGTAAAGGTGTTTTGTCCATGTGATCACACAAAGTGGCTAAAAGAAGACACTGAGTGCCTTACTCTATTACTGTCCACCTTATTCTCTTGAGACAGAGTCTCTCATGGAACCTAGAACTATTCTGAAGATCTATAAGTCCCAGAGATCCTCCTATCTCCACATCCTCAGATGGGTCAGAAGTACGGACCCTTGTGTTCATGCTAAGTATGTTTAGAGTGGGTTCTTGTATTTTTTTTAGCTGTCATCTTCATATCTGTGCAGGAAGGACTCTTGTCATCTGTCTCCTCAGCCCATTTTCAAATATCTATCATTGCACTATTTTGCTAAGGCTGCCATCACAAAGTACCATAAATTGAGGGGCTTTACAACAAAAAATTTATTTATTTTTTCAGTTTGTGAAAAAATCTAAAATTAAGGTGTAAACCTAGCTGGTTCCTTCTGTAAACAAAGATTGGTTTTGGCATCTCTCCTTGGTTTCTTGATGGCTCCTTTTTCTCATGTCTGTTCATATTATCTTCTCCCTATGCCTGTCTCTGTATCCAAATTTCTTCATTATAAAGAAACCAGTCAAATTAGATAAGGGCAATCAAGAGTCCCTTGATTTCACTCGTACCTGACCTCGGCTTACAAATTCTAAAATATATCATGGCCCTCAGTGGCCTGGTCTCAGTCAGTGGTCTCTGACTTTTGGTTAGTTTGCTTTACTTTAATGGAGGTCATACTATAATGACAAAACAGTGTTGCATTTGAAAGTTTTAAGGGCTGACACTCTCACACTTGAACATTGGGAGAGCAAAACTCCACCTTTAAGAATGATTTAGCTTCTGGGGATATGAGCTCATACAGATCTTGTATTTTTCTTCCTTAAAACATTGATATTTAAGTAGTTTTCAATCAAAAATATAAAAAAGGCATAAATGAGTGCATGAAGGCAGGTGACTTAGTGACACTAACAGAACAGTGGCCAAGTGAGAAGATGGGTCAGTTGATAAACAATTGGGCAAAAGACTAGAATTATTGCCTAGCTTCTCTCTCACTCAAATTACATTTCACCCATTTCCCCTCTGTAACTAAAACCATCAGTTCTTGAAGTCAGGACTACAAAACTAAGAAGTACACTTGGGCTTCTTGCTCAATGTTCATTTTTTAAATTAAAAAAAAAAATGTCAACCAGGTTGTATTTCATTAGAGCTACGAACAAGGAAGATGAGACACTGTCTCCTCTGCTAAGCCTACACTGCTTTAGGGAATGAGACAGAACATCAATTACTTAGGAGAAAAGTCACATTTTATTTTCATCTAAGGAAAATGATAGGGGAGAGGGAAGTGAAAGGCATGAACATGGATGTGAACCATCCTCTGTGTCTCTTGAGAAAAAGAAGGCTGCCCATCAGCTAATTTTAACAAATGTCACCAAGTACTGACATGATACCCAGAGGCCCATGTCGTCTCTTCCTAGCACATTAATTGAAAAGTAAAATTGTTATTGGAGGAAATTAAGATTTCCTCCTTCAGTACTTTTAACATAGAAGATTTAGGGTGATAAAAGAAGATACATCTTGCCTTTCCCTACACCTCCTGGCATGACTTTCTGGCATATCATCTGACCTGTGACCCTGAAGTGTGTAGATGGACTCCTTTATGTTCTCAATAACAACCTGTAAAAGTGTTCTCTCTGTACATCTTTGTCACTCTCCTGCAGAAGTGGGTCACATTTGCTAGCCACGTGTTTATACAGATACCTCTGGCACCAGTATAGACTTTTTTTTAATTTTCTCTCTCATTTTTTTCTTCTATTCTGTCTACCAATCTCCCTCTCTCATTTAGATCTAATAATATATATCAACTTCATATTATGTATAAGGAATTCCTTTTATAGCTTTAGCCTGGTCTGTCTTATTCAATGTAGCCATGTGAATATTATTTTTGTTAACTAAGTAAACATCTGGGCCAGTAACACACCCAATTGTAATAGGAGATTTCTGACCCGGACTTTCGGGCTTAACTTTTAGATTTAGGCCCGCAGACCTACAGATCTACAGACCCACAGACCCACAGAGACACACAGATGCATACAATAGCTTTAGGCTGATCAGCCTAAGGCCCAGGCATATAACTTGCCAACTCTTTACCCTTAATCTATCCTATGTCTCTTATCTTGTTCAGCCATGGGACGTGGTACCTTTTCTTAGAGCTGCAAAGTTGTCCTCTGCTTCTTCTGGCTTCTCTCTGGAGTTCTGCTCAGTTATTCCTGTTCCTAGAGTTTTTCTAGTCTGGTAGCCCTAACCACACTGCCTGTCTGCCTTTGGCCAATCAGTGCTTTTTATTAAACCAGTGGGTGAGACAATTATTTATAATGGAACAACATAATCCCCCTATACCCACTGACTACTGTATACAAAGTCCCCTTACAAGTACTTATTTTCATGCTATATTATGTTAAGAACTAAATGTGAAATGTTCCACATAGGCCATTCTCCAGATAGTAACACTGAACAAGGTCATTACAGAAACCTTGGGGCTGATCTATCTAACAAAAATGACTCACAGGGACTGAGTGTAGAGGTGCTGATTCCAGCCTAAACTGTCAGTTTTCATGACCAAACAAGATATAAACAAGCTGCACCACAAGCTCTTAATACTACCAACTGACATCCTTCAGTCACCACATCTTTTGCAGCATGATGGCAGGAACCTCCTGAGACATGAGCCAAAGCACACCTCCTTTCCATCCCAACTTTCTGGAACATGCTTAGTTTGATCTCTCCACAGCTCTCTTCCTGATTTTAAAATACATTATAATACACAGATGAGAAGCTTTCAATTTACAGTTTGCTCCACTAGGATACTTTGTATGCAGCATATACACTGTTCATCCTGTATCTTCATTCAGTCCTCTGCTTACCAGTAACAACTTCAGGGAGGCCACCTCTTAACCTTCTATTTAGTACAGTATTATTCAGTTTAATACCCTATAACTTAGTTTTGTGAATGCACTTGTATACATATGTCTGATACTGTGTTCATGATCAGGAACTATCAAGTATCAATAATTGTTTATCTATTTCTTATCTAATTCCTTTGCTAGAGTATGCACTCTCTGGCAATAGTTATGTCAATTTTATTTCTGTTTGGAACAGTTTCTGACACAAAATATGTGCTCAATAAATAAATATCCATATGACAAAAAAGTCTTTGTCTATTTAGTATGCAAATAGCCTTAACACTTAGTTTACAAGTATTCAAATGAGATAGTCTTTAGTTCCCAATTTCATGATCTAGTCTCCACTACACATCATATCCAATGACATCATTCATTTTTTTCTTTATCTACAAAATGGATATAATATTATACCTTGCCTACCAAGAAAAACTTTTCCATAAGGGTTATGATAAAGTCCCTTGAGAAATTAGTAGAACTGAGTGGATTCTTAGAAACATAAGGAGACAATGGTGGAAATAGCTCTAGCTGATTAGCTAGAGCAGTGATTGCATTCAGTTCCCAGGGGAAAATGATCCTATGCATCTCACCATACACAGCATTCCAAACTCCTGAAACTGTAATGTGTCTATCAAGCCACCTCTGATAGAACAGCTAACTAGGGCGATGCTTGTGAAAACAAGAATAAATTCAATTTGAATGAGACACAGAGCACATTTTAGGAAACATCTTAAGAATAGTTTTCAAGTAGGATGGTGACCAGCTGTTCTTGTTCTCCCCCTAGGAGGAGAGAGAACCTCCATAGGGATTTGGGGACTAGGTGGAGATCATACTAATTCTAGAGCAATATGGCTTTTAAACGTCATAGAAGAAAGAAGAAAAGGAAGTGGGCTTAACATAAGTCTATCTTTATAACTACCTTTACCTAACAAATCTGCCAAGGTTTGCTGATGCTTACAACCTCTCAATGGATCTGCATTACTTTTGCTTTTAAAAGCACAAACATGCACATTTGATTTTACTTCTTAAATTTTATTCCTTTGTTTTGAAGTCCTGTGATTCAGCCTAGAGTGTTGTGGTTTGAATATGAAAAGTTTCTCATAAGTCCATATGTTTGGATGCTTGGTTCTCAGCTAATGGCTCAGATAAGGTGTGGGTGGAACTTTTAGAAAGTGGAACCTGATTAGAGAGAGTGAATCTCTGCCGTGAGTCTTGAGATTTTGTAACCTGGTCACATTTACTGTGCAATCTCTGCTTTCCTAACTGTAGCTAATAAGATCAGCTAGACTCTTTCTTCTGATGGTATGCTGTCTCTACCATGATAATTTGTAGCTCTCTAGGACTATAATCCAGAATAAACTATTCCCTTCTAGGATGCTTTTATTTGTTAAGTCTTTCATTGCAGCAAAGAGAAAAGTAACTAATATACAAGGTTTGACATATTCTAGCAAGTATTATAGCTGAGTTGCATCACCCACTCCTGTACTTGACTTGAAAGCCCTCCCATTAACAAGCTCACTATTCCATTAAGTATCATTGTTTTTACTCAAATTGTTCTGCCTGATATCACGTAATATTTGACATCAACACTTTCATGCACAGGCACTTTGGTTTTATGATTCCTGCTTTGGAAAACAACATTACCTCCCCATTATCTGCATGTTCCTTAGCCAACAAGACTCAGCTCTGTCCTCCTTTTCCATCAGGACACTTCAAATTCCTACATGCAAAATGACATGTTTCATGATCCTATGCAAGTCCATAATTGTCACAAATACATTATATTTTGAGGAAAAGTATTTTAAAATACATGTCTACTTCTATAGGATGTATAAAAGAAGCTGGATATCTTTGGTTTTTTTAAACTGATGTGTAACACTGGAACAGAATATCCCCTAAGACACTGAATGCAATACATGTGGCACTAAGCAGAATGGCTGTTGAATATTCTTGAACAGAATTATCTTTTTCAAGGTACATTTTGGCAAACATCTGAAGAATAGTTTTCAAGTAGGATGATGGCAAGATGTTGTCCCTTCCCCCTTCTTGATTTTGGTAGACAGTTCACATTCAAACCAGGATGTCCTGGATTTAACTCCAAAACTGAAAAGCAAGCAAACAAATAAAAGGTTCAGAAATTAAATCTAACATATTTGTCTGTGTTCTTTTTACTGGAGTAATGCAAATTCAGGGTCAAAATCTGGAATGTCTTAAATAAACCTTTTCATGATCAGGAACTATCAAGTATCAAGCACATGGCTTGCCTTAGGGACAAAATCTAAAGTCATGTTTAGAAACACTGTCTAAAATTTCCAAGTATGGTGCTTTTGATCACAGGTCTTTTCATGTTACTATACAAAACCAAAATAAACCTAAAGAAATAGCCATGTAAGGAGCACATAGTGTTCAAGTGTTCCAATAGCATCTGAGACCTGTGTGAAGTGGAGGGGACTCTAGTGTGGCTTCTGTGGGAAGTACAAAATTAGTTTATAGGTGACAGTTAGGGAAATTATAGATTATAATTGATGAAGAAGGATTGTGTAAGAAGTCAGAAATAACTCTCTATTCCATAAGTGTAAGGAGATTATTACAGATATCTTACATGACCTCATAAGGAAACTGCTTACAGAAATGGAATCTAGGTATGGATCCTATATTCAGCTATTGTGAAAGATTATGTTGTTTCATTGTAAATAATTGTCTCACCCACTGGTTTAATAAAAAGTGATGATTGGCCAAAGGCAGACAGGAAGTGTAGGCGGGGCTACCAGACTAAGAAAACTCTGAGAACAGGATGCACAGAGCAGAATGCCAGAGAGAAGCTAGAAGAAGCAGAGGACAACTATGCTGCTCTATGAAAAGGTACCGAGCCTCATGGCTGAACAGGATGAATCATGGATTAGATGAAGGGTAGAGAGCCAGCAAGTTATATGCTTGGGACTGAGGCCGATCAGCCTAAAACTACTGAAAGTGTCTGTATGTCTGTGGGTCTGTGGGTCTGTGTGTCTAGACCTTGAGGTTAGGCCCAAAAGTCTGGCCCAGAAACCTCATGCTACAAATGGCAGCCCAACGTGGGTAAAATATGCCCACATAAAGCCATCAAAAGCTTAAAAAAATGCTCTACAGCACAGAAATGAAGACCAAAGCAGCTTCTGAGTTGTGGCTCTAAAGTGGCCTATGGTAAAGGGACTCAGTGGTTTATGGGATTAAATTATAAAATGGTGTGTTTGCTACATGAAACTTAAGGTGAACAAGGCCATTTCCTGAGCCTAGATGTAACCAAAAACCTCTATATGGTGGATTTAAGATTTGTTCATAAGGACAAAAAGAGAATAGAGTCAAAGATGGCTTCTTAGTGGTGATATTTTCTTGGATAAGCTCTGTTTGCCAGAGGCAAATTGAGGCTTACTTTTTGAAGAGAAGCTTCTTGATTCAGCCTTAGAGACAAAACACTTGTATTTTAAGAGGCCCTGCTGCCTAATACGTAAATGGAGTTAATGAATAGCAGATGGCAAAGATTTACTTGGTGATTATATGGACACTGAAATTCCCAGAGTACCTGGGCTAAAAAAAAATAAATTCTATGAAATTAGACTAGGAGTTGGGTGGAGCCATCCATTCATCCTACCAACCTTTAATCCTTAGTCAGGGACATTGACAGATTAAAGGTGTGTTCAGAAACAGAATAGAAGAATCTGGGTGGAGTCAATCATCCTAGCCAAGCAAAGTTGTGGTCAGAGACAGTGGCAGATTAAAGGTGTGGTCAGAAACATAAAAAGTTAAGAAATAAATATACGTAAAGACAGTTTTTTAAAAAAGTCTAAGTGGTTTAGAGTGTGTTGAAAATATAGATACATAGGCTTAGAGAAAGAAAAGAAAAGGTAGAGAAAGCCTTTAAAAAAGAAATAGAGTAAAGTAAATAAATAAGCCACATAAAGATGCAAAATACAAAGAATGTCTGGATACTGTATGTTATTGCCTTATCTTTAAGCTTCTTGACTGAAAATGACTTAGTAAAAGCTGATAAAAGACAGTTGATTATAAATGCTATTGGTTTAATTTAACCTGTATATTTTGTAAATGAATTGACTTTAAAACTGAAATTCAAAGATATGTTACTTTGGAGAAAAGGTTTTCTTTTTATTTCCACAGAAAACAAGGGGCTGTGGATTTATTCCTGGATAAAGAACATAAAGTTTGATAAAGGAAGACCCCTGAAAAATCTCCCATGGAAATGGATGGACCAGATGATGCAGCATTTCAGAGCACCTCTGTTGAAGTTTCCAGAGCTCTGTATCCAGAACAATTTCAAGAAGACTGGCCGAGATGACTCAGCCTTACAGAGTACTCAACTAAAGATTTGTCCATAATCCTAAATTTTTCTTTGGATTTGATGGGATTGCCAATGCCCCCATTCAGTAGGAAGTAGCATAGCGAATGACACCCACATTCCCAAAACATGGATTATGTGTGTTTGTGTTTATTTACAGTGTTGTTTATAAGTTGTTATAGATAATGGAGGGAAAAAATATTAGATTTGGAGTTCTTTTTGTTTTAAAAAGAGAAAGAGGTATTGTGTTGCTACATTGTAAATAATTGTCCAACCCACTGGTTTAATAAAAAGCACTGATTGGCCAAAGGCAGACAGAAAGATTGGGCAGAGCTACCAGACTAAGAAAACTCTGAGAACAGGAAGCACAGAGCAGAATGCCAGAGAGAAGACGGAAGAAGCAGAGGACAACTATGTTGCTCTAAGAAAAGGTACTGAGCCTCATGGCTGAACAGGATGAGTCATGGATTATATGAAGGGTAGAGAGTTAGCAAGTTAGATGCCTGGGCCTTAGGCCAATCCGCCTAAAACTATTGTACACATCTGTGTGTCTCTGCACGTCTGGGGATCTGCGGGCCTAAACCTTGTGGCAAGGCATGAAAGTTTGGATCAGAAACCTCTTACTACAAGCTCTAATATGGTGAATTCTCACCCTGAAATAGAATGCCACATTCATTCTTCCCTACCCTCTTCTTGTGAAGTAGCCAGATAACAAAATCTCCCCATTCACTCAGACTTCTTTTCAATTATTACACTGTTTGGTAATTATTCTATTTATTTACAAGCTGTCTTACTCACTGGAAGTATATTATAATCAGAAGTTATGATTGGTTATCTTTTTCTAGAACAATACTGAAACTACCCACTCATCTATTAAATAATTTTTTAAGCACCTTCAATTATAGGTGGTTAAATTGTGTGTTTAATTGTGTTTAACAAATACCTAAAAAAAAGGCCTCAGAAATTTTACAATTTAATAGGAAAAGAAACTCAATGAAACAGAAGTTATACCATTCTGTGATAAAATTTTTGAATAAATATTAACTGAATTATAGGTTAATGGAAAAGATAACAATGGCATTTTTAGAGCCAGAAAATCTCTGTGTAGGGTATTTTTTATATTTATAAAAGTTAAAAGATAATATAAGGACCAATCAGGAGAGAGATGGATAAGTTGAAAAATGGCAGGAATGGAGAATGACTGAAACATTGTCTGATGAAGAAGAGAATATGAGATTAGAGAAGAATGTATAACAGACTATAGAGGAGAGAATATATTTGAGACTCAACAGATGGAAAATAGAAAATTTCATTTTCTTTCTATGGATAATCAACTGTACTTGTATAGAACAAAACATGTTTAAAGTACATATGAAATAATACACAGCATGTAGAGCTAGCAAGAGGAAATTGAAAAGGGATAGGTGATATAATCATATTTTTAAGAAACAAAATAATAAGTAAATTAAAAAAACATAAATGAAACAAATGAATCTCTATGTGATTCCAAAAAATATTTTTTTCTATAATGAAGTGTATAATAATGCTATTTATTTCTTGGATGAGGCAGGAATAATGGTGTAGCCTAAGTCCTTGAACTTGAATCTAGCTATATCATCTCTCTGGGATATTTAGCTGATGTTAGGGTAAATAGAAGTTAATAAAAAGCATTATGATGCAACCTCACAATTCAATTATTAGATAATCATATATTAGATGTCAAACCTGGTTTCTTAAATTGAGTGTCCTGAGGTGGTCCTATAAACGGATCTGGGAATTTTGACAATTTTGACAACAATGTAAATTTTCTGAACAATATACATTTACTCAAAATCAAATGTATAATGAATCTGATGATGTCCATATGACACTGAAGTCTTTGTTCTGGACATACACATGAATACTTCATATCACCTATGACATGATATCACATATCATAAGTGAATAACTGAAAGACCACATTAATGAGTAATTCTTGTAATTCTATACACTGAAGTTTTCTTCAGTCAAAGAAAAGAAAATTAATTACCAAAAACAAATACAGTAGTTTCCTACCATCATTCTTTAGCATAATTATCAAAGGAACATATCTTTGGACTGTATTGTTGGAATGCTTAATTTTAAGATTTGTTGTTTAAGTGGCTGACAGAGATCCATTTTAAAAAGTCTTTCATTGAATTTTGGTTTAGGATAAACTGAGCTGACCCACCTTGGGACTTCTGGTCCTTTTGGGGAACAAGATTGGGTAATGGAAGTGGCAGAGGTTGAAAGCTGATTAGCAGGGATTGGAAGAGGGAAGGGAGGGGGAGCAGGGGGATACATAGATAAAAATGACATTATTTTTACAGAAAAATAATAAAATTTATTTAAAAAATAAACAAAAGAATAAAATTCCCAACAATTTCTGTAATGGTCCTAAACTAATTTCTGTTCATTTAATACTTTATATTTGTGAAAATGATAATATTTATAAGATTAACAATTGTAAGATCTAAACGTCAATCAACTACTGAAGATATTGCACATACTGGTCTAGATACTCAGTCAAGATTAAATTCCTTCTGTGAAAATAAAGACACATCCCATGTATTATTTTGCAAATTTTCCTTTACCTTGCATAAAGTGTAAAACAATATACAAAAGAAAAATGTTCCTTTATAGTTTCGATTATCAGTATTTTTCAATATGTTTATCTATTTCCTATTCTTATATATATATAAGTTTACATAAAAAGTCTTGGGACCTCTTGCTTTCTGGGTGGAGGGGAAGGGTGAATGGGAAAGGGCAAGGCTGAAGGCTGACTGGGAGGAATTAGGAGAATGCAGGGAAGGGGAGCAGGGGATATATTGATGAAGATGACATTTTTTAATGAAAATAATATATATATTATGCAAAGGGAGATTTCAATGGAAAAATGTTAAGGACCCTGGTCCAGACTATCCAAAGATGATAACACCTCCCCCCAAAAAAATAATTTTAAAAACTATAGCAGAAGTGTGTAACAGGCTCACTTTAACTTGATAAATACAAAATAATTTAAAAAACTATTTTTCTGTTCTATTAAGTTTATGTACAATCTACATATGGAAGATTTGTTACTAGACTACTTAGTCATTTTTCTTTGTTTTGTTTTATTTTTTTAAACTTTAATGATGAGTTAGAAATCAATATTATGTTACTTGAATGGTCTTGAACCTACTCTTAAACTGCTAAGGTGGTATTGCCAAGGAAAACACATTTTCTTTTAGAGTCTTTCTTCAAAGTAGTTTTGGCAGATAAAATATCTCTAAGAAAACCAAAGAATGAGGTCTTGTTTCAAATATACAAGTTACTATATCAGATATCAAATGAAAAAAAAAAAAAAGAAGAGAATAACTAAGCAATTGTGATTCCACAATGGGAAACTATTTAGAAACAACAAACTCATCCCTTTAACTCCATGTCAAATAAAATGAAAGGGAAAAATAAGAAAAATCATTTCCATGAACAGAAGTAAAAATACATTGTGTAAGAACAGAGAATTTTCCTAGCTCTTTTATTTAGTATTTTAGTGGATGAGCATGATAATACAGAGGAAAAAAATCTGTGTGGAAAAAATGGAATCGACAGAGGATTGTGAAAAGCACAAAGACACTCAGAAATGAGGAGAAGGATGCTGACTTGGTTGTTACACAGATATAAAGGGAAGCTAAAGGGCTCTCATCTTTGATAGAATGTTTGAATACATTAAAATATTGGAAGTACATGCTTGAAAAGAGAAGTTCTCATGGACTGGAGAAACTGTGGTGCTTTAGAATGTGGATGATATAGGTAAAAGACTTCTGTTTTGCAAAGTCTACTGTCATAATGCTTAGGCCAGTGGTATTTGAATCCTTTGATTCCATCTCAGTTTTATCAAGATATCCTGGGCATGTGGATCAAGAAGGGAATGCCTATTCCCTGTTCTTTATCTAGGTACCCAGAGGAACCACATGGATTAAAATTTATCACAGCTGTTTAAAGTACTAAATTAGCTATCATCTTTTAATGGCTCTGGCTACATCTGGAGTCAGCCCACCAAGAATATTAATAAGGAACTTTGACAACAGCCTCTGGCCCCACTATCTCCCACATTTGGACAACAGATCTGCAACAGTGGTTGCCAGAAACCCAGAGAGCTGGAGAAAAATTAGAAATGAGAAGAGAAATACAAAGCTCCCCAAGGAAGAGTTCCTGGAGGATTTATAATGTGGTGAAATTTCTGTGAAACAGAAGGAGTGGGAGAACGATGCTTGTTCACTGGGCAGACTCTGTTTGAGAAAAAAAAAACAACACATTATAGATAGTACCATGAGTCTTATAACACTACTATCACTGGTATGTTTTCCTGAATAAGGAGCCTACCACTCTTATCTCTTGCTCTACTTTCCAAAGCAAAAACCATAGGCAGGAGACAAATGACTCTTCCCCTGAAAATTATTCAGTTTATCCAACAATACCTACCCAGACCATTTCTCCTGAAACCTAAAGATGGGATGCAAATTTGGTCTGCATAGCAATCTTAGTTTCTAAAAAAGATAATAATAATAATCAATCAATCATTCAATATTTCTACTCGATTTCAATTTAGTGGAAATAGAGAATATTTTTATTTGAACACCTATTAAATAGGAGGTGAAAAATAATATATTATATCATCTTCAAATAGAGATAACAAAATAAATAAATTAGAAAAGTACCTTAGATCTCAGTGAATCTCAAGCTGAGGTCAAATGCAATAAACAGATCTTAGAAAATTGACAAAGAAGATCACCAAGTAGGTTGAAATTTTTTTCTTAAATCAACCAACCTTTCTAGATTGTTCTGATCTATGTTTTAGTTAGTTTCAATATAGCATGTGAGCTCTTCCTAATAACAAAGAATAAGAATGTGGAAAGAATTTGTAAGAGGGGCCTTGACTGGGTAGGAGATTGATAAGAAAAGATGGAATGAAGGATGACTGTAAGTAGAATACAGTATATCAATACATGAAATTGCCAAAGGACATATTTCATCAACAATAATACTAATTACATCAATAATAATATTGATATCAGACCATTTTATTCATAAACTGTATGCAATCAATGCCAAATTGGAAAAGGGAAAGGCTCAAATGGTGGAAATAGTTTCAAATACGTGATGATACAAGAAATAGCTTCAAATGTTTTGATCATCACTTGGCATCCCTGGGTGGGCAGAATATCCACTTAAGGCCTGAGAAAGTTTAAAAAGTGTTCTAGTTCACAGAAATGGAGCCAAAGAAGCTTCCAAATTGTGTGTATGAAACGGGTCACTGTACAGAGAAACTACGAGAAACTATGGCATATGGGGCCAATGCAAAATGGCACAGGTGGACTGGTGGCAGGCAGTGTAAGCTGCAATCAAGCCAGTTCCTGAAATCTCACAGAAGACTCAGTAGCATGTTATTAGTTTAAGGTTTCTGCTTATTTTGAACAAAAAGGAAACAAAGATGGATACTTAGTAGCAGCATTTTCTTGGGTCTGCTCTGTTTGCTGGCCACAAATAGACATGTCCCTTTAAGAGAACTTACTGATTCAGATTTATCAGCAAAAACTATGCAGCTCTTTAAGAGAGTGTATTTTAAAAGCTCTTATGGTTGGAAGATGATTAAGGATTCACAATATGACAGATTCAGATGAAAAGAAAAACCTATAAAAGGGTTACAATGTGTAAAAAAGGTGCATAGGCTTCAGAGAGAAAAGAAAGGATAGGAAAAAGTTTTTAAAAAGAGAAATAGAGTAATAAAAATATAATAAGCCACGTAAAGATGGAAAATAGACACAAAATCTGGACATTGGTCATTATTGTGTTTTCTTTTAATTTCTTAACTATTAATGAGCTAACTGCAGAAAGACAATGGATTGCAAATGCAAAGGTGTTGTAGTGGGTTCTCGGGTCCCGTGCGCCAGAGATCTGGGACCCACAGACCTGCCGCCCGGGACTGCTTATCCGCACACCGCCGCCCAGGCCCCCAGAAACGACTCAGACGCTTACATTAACTTCATACTGTTTGGCCTATGGCTCGGGCACATTGCTAGCTAGCTCTTATATCTTAAATCAACCCATTTCTATTAATCTGTGGGCCACGTGGCCCCGGCCCGTGGCTCACCCGTGTTCCTTACATGTTGCTCCTTGGGCGGCTGGCTCGATCTGCCTCTAACTCCGCCCTGCTTCTCCCATCTAAACTGACCTCTCCTCCCACTTCCTCTATGGTGCCCGCCATGACCCAATACAGCTCCTTTATTTAAAGATTGAGATTCACAGCATAAAGAAGGGCATTCCCACATCACAAAGGCTACTAAGTTAAACAAGAATATATATTTTAAAGGCATTTTGATTTTGAAATTTGTTTTTAAGGATATTTTGCTTTGGAAGAGTTCTGCTTTTGTTTCCACAGAAGATGAGAACCTGTGGATTGCTTCCAGGCTCATATGGTTTCATCAGCCAAGACCATAGAAAAAACACCTCTGATGGGAGGAGATGGCCATATCAGCTTCAGGGCTGAAGACTATTATCCAGTCTCAAGAACCCATGAGATTTTCAATGCCCCTTAATCAGCAGGAAGTAGTAATGGAAAACTATGCCCAAATTCCCAAAATATTGTTTCTAAATGTTTGTTTTCATTATAACTGGTTAATGGTCATAATTAATCTCTTTGTAAGAAGAAAAAAGGTACATGGTATATGAATGATTTTTTTAAAATTCGATTATTGAATTGACTTTAATCCAAAAATCAGCTGTTAATCTCAAAATGTTTAATATTGGTACGGATTTTGGTTTAGCAATACAAATTTAAGGTCAATTCTCTCTCTTATGCTGTATTTTTCTACTCTTGTTTAAGATATGATGTTTATGTAACTGATTTAAAATTGTGAATTATAATTAAGAAATGCATGTTAGATTTTTAGGTATATGAAGATATAATTCAATTAGATAGGTAATCTTCAAACACTTCTAAGACCTACAGACTATGCCATTTAAAATAGTTTAAGAACTTAAACTTTTCTGCACAGTGGGACAGATCTGCTTCTGGCAGCACCAATTTACTTCAAGAGAAAAGTGGGCATCGAAGAACTCCACATGGAGTCTACTTTCCTAGTGGCATCGGTTAGCCACTGGACATGAACCTGTTCTTATGTTGACTGCTTGACAGTATGCTGTTTAAACTGGGCATGCAGGTTCCATAGGAAAGTGACCTCTGAACTTTGTCAAAACAAGCCGAGATGGTCATTCAGGTTCCTGCTTTGCAGAGAAAACTGTCAGAGAGTCTTCAGGACTCAAGGAGTAGTGACTGATGAATGGGCAGAACATATTTCCTGCTTCACTGAAATGAAAAGAGACTCTGGGCCTATAGGCTGAAGATGGGCACTCCAACTTTATAAAGAAACTTTGGGTGACTGTCCAGGAAGATAGGTGTCATCTTTGTCATTTCTATATTTTTTGAAATTCTAGAAATGAAAATAAATTTTTTTGGTTTACTTGGGTAAATATATCCTTCTGTGGTCTTTGATATAGTTGAAGATTATATATTATTATTATATACATATATAATATTATATATGTATATATTATTAGATATATTATATAGGTATAGTTTTTCTTAGTCATTTGAAAAATATATTGGATGTGAAACCAGATTCATAAAGATAAGATAGATGATAGAATATTTTCTTTAATTTTGCTAAATACAAATAGACTAGATATTGTAACTGTAATTCTTGCCTGATAGCTATTTTGTTATATGTAATTTTGCTATGTTAAAATTGAAACCTTCCTTTTTGATAGACAGAAAGGGGGAAGTGATGTGGGAATGTCTTTCTGTATGCTGTGAAAAGCAATCTTTAAATAAAGGAGCTGTTCTGGCCCATGACAGGCACCATAGGAAAAGTAGGAGGAGTCATCAGAGTAGGTAGGAGGAACAGGGTGGAGTCAGAGAGAAGGAGCCAGAAGCCCAAAGGAGCAACATGTAAGGAACACAGGTAACCCATGGGCCACGTGGCAAACAGATTAATGAAAATGGGTTGAGTTAAGATGAAAAAGCTAGCTAGCATTGTGCCTAAGCCATAGGCCAAACAGCATAAAGTTAATATAAATGTCTGAGTCATTTCTGGGGCCTGAGCAGGAGCAATGGGCTGCTAAGGGGTCTGGCAGGGCTGGTCTGTGGGTCTGGGCCTCTGGCTGCCCAGGACCAAGAAACCACATTGTAACAGGTTCAAAAGGTGGAAATAGATTCAAATATGGGATGATACAAGATACAGCTTCAAATGTTTTGATTATCACCTAAAAATCAAGGCTCTGGCACCATTGATCAGTGTGCTTTTTGTTCTGTCCTCAACTCATATCAGAGTCACTTACAGAAGTCAGTTTGGCAATCCTTCAGCTTTCTCTGGGATTACCTGCTGCATTTGAGAATAAGCTGTGTATTTTAGAAAGTGCACCTTCTTTGGATGGAACTCTAGGAAAGATGAAATTGTAGTAAGTTGAGAGTGACAACCCACCAACTCATTTACCCAAGACTCCCAGGCTGAAGAAATAATGAAGCTTACAAGAAGTTGAGAATAGAGGCTCTGATCCCCAGACTCCCAAGCCATGCCGACCCTTTGTGTCCTACTGCTAGGGGCTCCTTGGTCTTTCTGAAGCCTCCTCTCTGTTTTTTCTTCTCATTTTCCACATGAGGCATCTCTGGAAGGGAAAAGGACTCCTAGAAATCAAGCCAGGGAATAACCTGACTATTTCTTGCTGAGAAGTAATAATTATGGTCCTGGAAGGAATGCAATCTGCATACATTATTGCAAGTTATGCCAACAGAATGTCAACATTTGTGTCAGGAGGAGTCTCGAGCAGCAATTACTCCCAGTCTTGGTCTGGCATTCTGAGCCAGACTTGGCAATGCTAATTACAGGGATGCAAACTGGAGGGAGAGCAGGTTAGTTAAGGGGAGACAGAAAGGGTACCACAAACTTGAAGGTCAGACTGTAGTCAGGGTAGATAAGAACTGGGGACCACTTGGCTTACAAGAATGGCTGAAATGAAAATTTTTTCTCCTATGAAGGCCAAGGGTACTTCATTATGCAATTCATTTTTTCATTCTGCTTTTTACCTCCTGTTGAGATTTTAACTTCTTTTAAATAACATCAGCATTTAAGATCTTACTCTATTCTTTCAAGTAGGTATGGGCAACATGATAATTATTAGAGTGGCCACCTGTGCATTCTTATAGCTATTGTGCATCTTTATATGCACCAAAAGCACACTGCACTTGGGTTTATAAATTTAACCCCAGATGGATAGATTAATAGATAACTATAACAAGGCAAGCTAAATATGAAAACATAAATTTACAAATTTATGAGAAGGTGGCAAAAATATGAAAATGGCAAAGAAAGTTAAAATTTCAGTCCTAAGTTAAGGGATGGAAGGGAGGAACTCATATGGGATGAGATTCTTAGACAGATGAAGGGAGAATGTTTCCACAGTAAATAAAAATGGAGATGTCACCAATTCTAATATTCAACAAGAAACAAATGTGGTCACAGAGAGTAGAATTGGAAAAATATACAAATATATCTTTATAACAATTTAATAACACAATAATTTAACTTTTTCTGTGCCTCTACCTTGTGGGAAAAGTAACTAGCAGCTATTAAATCATTTCTAGGTACTTTACAAGAAACATCTTCCTCAAAATCTATGCAATTTTGTCTTAAGCTATTTTACTATTTCAAAAACTATCTGAAATAGTTGAAAGGTCTTCAAAGTTACACAGCAGAAAAAGAGAGAGGGAGAGGGAAGGAAGGGATCAAGTGTAAATCTTCTAGAACACAAGGCCTATTTTCTTAGCATATCATATAGTTTCCAAACAAGACTTCAAAGCGAAGAAGATTTTGCTTTCTCATTTGCACCTAAGATGATCAGTCCAAGGACTTTATTTTTCAAATAATGCTAAATTTCGGAGATCAAATAGAAGTTCTTTGTGGGGATCCAGATACAGAATGAGTGAAGCAAATGGCATGTCCATAAAGTTATGTATCTACTTATATTACAAATTCTGAAGAACATTGCAGTCTGTCTACAGAATATTCTTGTCTGAAAAAGAATCAATTACATATAGATTAAATCACTTGCTTTCCACCTAAACATGGAGTAAAACCAAATTGGTTCCCTGGACCTAAGAAGACTAGAGGGGAAGAACCTGTAAGACATTGCATTTGGAGTTCATTCTCTAGACAGCCTCACTGGTTTTCTGTGCTGTCTTGCTCAGTGATATAGAGGTGAGACCCTATCACAACAGTAGCTTCCAAGAAGAAACATCAGCTTCTACAAATAGATAAATCAGACAATAAGACTCTGGGATGGCCTCAAAATAAAGTGTTTTGAATTCACAAAACTTTCCCATGGCTCACTTATGCTCCCAGGAAACCTTCAGGGACATATTCTGTGGTTCTGTTCATGCCCCCAAGCAACACATGCATTACTTCCAGAAGCATACTCCTGTGATAATTTCTTCTCCAAATGATCTTAACACTTTCTGGCAGCATTGTGATTCCTCATCACTATGAAAGCCATTCAACATTTGTAAACTAAAAAGTTATGCCCATGGAGTGTGGTTACATTTAAGTTTTCTTCAAATAAGGGGGAAGTAAAGGTGCCACAAGCAGCTCCTCTGGGTGACTTCAGTTTTGCTTGGAACTTCAACTTTATACCACCAAGGGAAGAAATCAAGCCACATGACCTTGAAAGTTCCTTTTTTTTTTTTTTTTAAGAAATAGATGGTCAGACATCAAACCTATCCAGTAACAATTTCTTTGCTTTGGGAATAGATTTGAGTAGTATATGAAATGACTGAGAGGTTAAAATATTTATACGTTGGTGCCTACCATTCAGATTTGCTCTATGAAGTTTTGACTCCAGTCTGCAGTAAATATTGATACTATATCTATCTCATATGGTGGACCTTGAGGTGTTTATGGGAGAGGTTGAACACCAGGACACAGACAATCATGGCACAAATAACCATGCTCCTATATCCAGTGGAAAGATGGAGAACAGAGTCTTAGCTGATGCTCCCTGGCACCAATGAGCAGAGGATCTAACAGCAGTGGCAGCATCCTGTTTTCTACGTGCTCAGTCCTGCCAAGGCCAACAGCCTCTGAACCTGGCAGCAGACATCTGTGATAGTGTTTCTACTGTCTTGGCTGATGCATCCTGATTACTTGCTGTCCCTTGGACTTGGGTCCCTTTTCCCTATGATGTGTGTCTCAATCCTTCAAAGAGAGCAGCAAGTAGTAAGAAAAGGCTTTATCATGATCAGTAGCTGAGTCAAGTGGGGTCAGGATGTTGACTTAGAAAATTACTGTTTTCCTAGAGTCTAAATAAATCCAGTACCAGACCCAAGATTTTCAGGTTTAGAGAATTTAATTTAGAGCAATTGATTTATCCATTGTGGACAGGTGGGCTCTATAAAGTATTTTTTTGGACAGGATTTACAGCCATTTTCTTTCCTCCAACATGATTTTATAAAAGAAAAGTTTCACAGTTGCTGACAAACTCCTCTGATCTTTGCAGGATCCATTCCACATCAGACAGTGCTTATGTCACGAGATAAAAGGAAGTAAAGTGGCATCCTAATTGTCATTTGAAACTGGTGTCATGGATAACAAAGAGAGAGAGAAACAGCTATGTGCAGCCACCTTATGAGAGACCAGAAAGTCTGTGCTGTAGGCAGTTGGCTTTCACGGCTCATATGTCTTCTTTGAATCATTGCCAGAACTACTGGAAAGAGAAGCAAATGAAAAGAGCAAGATAAGTCCAAGTCCCCCTACTTATTGCCTCCTCTTTTATTTAGGTGTGAGAAGATTGACCTAAAATAAAGTTAATGTTGGGAGAACTGGAACAAAGATGCAAATAGCCAGGTTCAAAGTTAGAATATCTGTAAGTAATGAGACAATTGAGACTATTACAGAAGGAGATTGATTTTTATGTTGGGGGTTGTGCTCACACACATGGGTGTGTGTGCATTCATGCATTTATGCCTTTTCATATGTGTGTGGTTATGGATGTGCATACATACTGTGTCTGTGAAAGCCACATGCTGATATTGGGTGTCTCCCTTATTATTCACAACTTTGTATTTTGAATCCGAGTCTCTCTTTTTCCCTTAAGCCAAAACCTCACAGATTCAGCTAACCTGGCTATCCACTATGCTTCAAAAATTCGACCTCCAGCTCTTGCACAGATGGGTTAGAGGAGGCAGATAGCCATGCCTACCTAGCAATTACTGCAGTGCTAGAGACCTGATCTCCAGTCTCCATGCATGCACATCAAACATTTTACCCAATGAAAGAGTTATCCAACTCTTCAACCCTTCAGAAAGAATTTTAATAGCTACATAAAATAAAGCTATTGGAAATAGAAATGGTCAACAAACTTCTTTCTGAAAAGGTTAACATAATAAACATCTTGGGCTTTGGAAATCAAATGCCCTGTGTTGTTTGTTCACAATCATGCTACTGTAGTGTGAATATATCTAAAGGGAAGACATAAAAAACAGTAGAATCCGATTTCAAAAGTAAGTCTCAGCCAGATTTGGCCGATCTGAAGTAAGCAATGGAAAAGCATACAGCAGGATAGTAGAAGTATGAAACTGGGACTGCTAACTTCATATCTTGGTGGTACAGAGAAAAGACAGTAAATAAGAAGAAAGGTCACACTATAGATCCTTGAAGCCTTCCCCTAAGACTTACCTTCCCTAGTGATTTTTCACCATGTAGTGGTTCCACAGCCAACCAGTGCAACACCACCAGCAACTGACAATTCAAAGTTTAAGCACATTCACATGTATAGGGGCAAATTTAACATTCAAACTGTAACAGAGCTTTGTAATATCCACTTCAATCTCAGGAAACTATTTCTGAAAGAAGCAGCCCAGAACTGAAGGAAGATGGGTAAATACACAGAGTGTATATTAGCTCCAGTGTTGTAATAGGACAACATATCTTTTCTAGCAGGTCTCACCGTATAAGGAAGGAATAATTACCACCCCATTTCAGTCTGATTCCAGCAAGCAAGAATTCTCCATCCTACCCCTGGTTATAAATGGACATGTGATTTGCTTAATTTTTTTTTCACATGTGAACATATACATGTGATAAGCTTCATGCCTCAAAACAGAGTGTCTTACCCATGGTGACAAAGGCTCCTTAACCATGATAGCATATGTCAAAATGGGTGTGTGATAGAATGGAAGCCAGTGATTCAGGATTCATGTAGTAACATCATGGCAAGTTGAAGTGAATTTTATGGAGATGTGGAAAATGTACTAAGTCAATGCGAATCTGAAAAAACCTTGATGTCATTCTATACAGCATAACTTAGTCATCTTCATTGGTGAAAATACTGAGATCCAGACAGGAATGAAAATCCAATGACTAGGATCTGAACACACACACACACATACACACACACACACACACACACACACACACACACACACACACACACGCACGAATGCACACGCACATGCAAACGTGCGCGCACGCACACACACAGATACACACACCAACAGACACACATACAAACACACACATGCATACATCACACACACAGACACACACATATACACACACACATAGACACACATATAAACACACACACACACACACAGACACACACAGAGACATGAAAAAAAACAAGCTATAGCAAGACAAAAATTTGATCTTTCAGACTCCAACATCTAGTTCGTCATCTGTTGTAAAATATTAACTATAAAGACATTTGTGTCCTAAAAAGTAATAACAGTATTTTCAAAATGTACTTAACATTTTAAAAAATCCTAATCATTACCATGTGTTGTAAAGTCTATAGTTTTCTTTGCATATTTTTTATCTTATTTCTTCTTACCCATTCAGCCTTTTTCTTGCCTAGTTCAAGCAACACTTTTCTCATTTCAAATTATTGGTCCCTCATCAATTTTACTTTCCTATGTATGGGGCAGTGACTTCCATTCTTGATTAGGCTTGTCTTTCTATAGCTCAGATGTCATTTTAAGTGTTCTTTCCCCTAGAAATGCTCTTTCAGGATCTTGCTGAATGTCCCATTGTTATCTATGCCTTCTTTCATGACTGTGCAATATTTATTTCATTCTGGGTTTGGGTATATGTTTGTTTATTTATTGTCTGTCTTACCTAGAAGGAATAGAACATTTTCATATGTCTTAAACTGGCTCTAGCACAATGCCCAGTGCACAATGTCTGCTTAGTTATCAATTGAAGGATAATCTATATCACCTTCACACTGATTTCAGAAACTGAAAAGACAACAGTCTTTCAAATCTGAATTTTAATCTGCTATCTGTGTATATTCACAAAACACACATAAGTGATCTTTTCATACATAGGTAAAAATTGGTTCCCTAAGGAGATAGAGATTATATGACATGGCTCACATAATCATAATAGGGAAAATGGACTCCCACATACAAAAATATCAAACATTCTGGGTGGCAGTCAGTGTTACTCTAAGTGGAATAAACTACAAAGGTACCACTTGGTCATAAATAACTCCATATTTGTTTTTACTCGAAATCTGTTAAGACATCACTGACCACTTAATGATTTTTTAAGATGATACTAATTGAATCAAAAGGTAGACAAAAAGAAAAAGACATGTTATTATGGAAATAAATCCAGACTTGAAAGTATTGTTTGAGGTTCTTTAGAAGTGTTTCCATGGAAAGACATGTGGGGTACTGATGATGGTGTGTGTGTGTGTGTGTGTGTGTGTGTGTGTGTGTGTGTGTTATTTGTTCATGCATGGTATGTTTATTCTGAAAAATAGAGGAAACACCCATTTAGGTATGAAATTTCAACAAATGAGTATTGCTAGAAATACTGGTTCCATAGTAAACTATTTAAAAGGCAGTGTGTCGTGGTGGACTCTTGCTTTTTGTTGTTGTTGTTGTTGTTTGCTTATTTTTGTTTTATTTTGGGTTTTGGTTTTTGCAATTAAACACTTTTGAGATGAGGAATTTACAAATCAAATCACCTAGTATCTATACAATTCTAGTTAACCATATTCTTTCTCCAAGCCTCAGTTTCCTATAAAATGAATTTGTTACCATGATATTATCTCAAGATTTTGGACAGCAGATACATACATAATAGTACCTGACATAATTTGAATGCAGGGTTCATTCCCCTCAAGGACTATTAAATAACATAGTAGTGAGAATCTCTGAATGGTAGATATGGTAGACCCTGCATGAAGCTTATTGTCAAGGTACTGTATAATCTGACAAATGCTCTCCTAAACCCAAAATGCCTCCTTCCCTAAATCTCATCTGATTTAGTGTAGCAAGAACATATGCTTCTTGCAATCCTCCATTTCAGATCTCCAGGGAAGAAAGAGCACAGCAGTGCAAAGAGCTGGACTGCTTAGCCTGCCCAGCACTAGTCCAGACAAGAGCATTGTGTTCCTTCTGCCCCAGAGGTGCTATGTAAATAGGAAGCTGTAATTACTATAATTAGCTCATGTTCTGGCTCCTTAACAAGAGCGGTCACACCTGACTCTCTGCAGCAACAGACTCTGAATCTGACCATCTGAGCCCTTGGAGGGAAAATAGGGGGACTGATAGAAATAAATGGATTGATGATAGTGAATTAGCCAAGTGGGCAGGACATTAAAATAGCTGTCTCTAGCTGAGGTAGACACAACGGGGTAGAAAGTCAAAAAGCTCACCACTCTGACACTGTTGATAATTTTTCAAGGCGGGGAACATTTGATGGTTTATAAGACATCTGGATGCTGAGCATTCAATTCTCATGCCCCAGGAAGTGTCTGGAATCAAGTGGTTAAAGGCTTTGGATTCAGAATTGCTTTAGATTTGAGCACAAACTGTGCCACAAACAAGCTACGTGTCCTGGAACACAGGGCATCACCTGTCTAAACTCCAGTACACAGAAGCAATGTGAACATTTGCAGAGAGAAAGGATGCAAGCTATAGCCTAGTGCCTTGCCTCTGAAAACTATTATTCACCATCTTCTTTAATCCTCTCAGCAACCCTACAAGTGTGAATTTCTATCTCATTGTACAAGACAGTGAAACAAGCTTAGAAATGGCAGAAATCCTTTTCCATGACTTGGGGTAGGATCTAATTTATAAAATAAAAACGCAGTTTTATTCAAGGCTATGGGACTATGGAGAACAAGGGTTTAAGAGCATTAGTCAACAGAAACATTGGTGGTGGGTGTAACCTGTGTTAGAAACTTGCATGTAGCTGTGACAAAAGTGGCCAAAAACAACTTGAAGGAAGGGTTTCACAGGATTCAGCATATGGTCACTTGGCCCATCTGCTTTGCCAGAATGTCACTCTGACAGGACTGTGAACTACAGAAGGATCTTCACCTATTGATACACAAAAAGCAGAGAATAACAAAGAACTAAGAAAACTGAAATCTTCAAAGGCTCCACCTCCTAAAGTTTCCATAATGCCCCAAACTGTGCCACCAGCTTGATTCAAGCCTTTAACACAAAAATCTTTGAAAACAGTTCTGATTCAATCTTTGACATGTCAGTTACAACAACCATCACTTTGGAATAATCCTGTGTGCCCTAGCCACTTTTTATACCTGTCCCACATAACAGCACCATTAATCCAAGGAACAGGGAGCTAAATATCAGTGTGCAAATGAATAGCCCAAGGATCTTCTCTAAATCTAGAACACAAGCAAGACTTACACTCTTTAATAAAGTCCCTGATGACCAGGATGGTCTGAACAGCACACCATGAGCAACAAGGGAATGAATGTTCAGCCTCAACAGGTTATCAAGGAGCAAGGGTAGGATTTGAACTCATGTATGTCAAAAATCCAGCATTTGTGTTCTTTTCTATATCTATAATTAAGATAAATATTAGAAAACAGGTGTTACTGGAGAAGGGTTGCCACAGAGGTAGCCTCTTTCAAAACTCAATTACTTTAATGGATACATGTTGTCACTTTTAATAAAGAACATCAATTTATTCTCAAACTTTCTACCCCGTTACTTTAAAAGCTATTGTTTTAAATATGTAGAGGAACTCTCTCTAGCTGCCTCTTTACTTATTTGCTTAGCAAATCTTTTTACTCAAAGAGAGTATAAAAAAATTACAAACTCTGAGTTACTAAAGTAAAAATAGAATGACTTCATCATAATGACTGTATGCTTGATATAACATTGGTGTTGGATTTGTGCTCTTATGTAGATTTGTAGATAAGACCTTAATATCCAAGTTAAAAGAATTCTATACTTCATAAGCATAAGGGAGGGTGACTACATCTGCAATCAAAGTCAAGGTGAAACTTTTCACAGAGTAAACTTCAGTTAGTTTTTATCACTTGTGATTTTGTGTCCAGCACACCTGCAATTTCTAGTCTTAAAATAAAAAGATGCTAAATTTGGAAAGGGATTTAAAAGTAGGTCAACTTTAATGTGAAGAGAGAAACCTTCCAAAGCAAACACTGAGAAAATAACAAAAATATCATGAAAAAAATCAAAGGGATTTAAATGCTATGCTAGGAAATATTCATGCAGGACAAACAAAAGCAGGCCAAGAAGCATAAAGGAACAAAAGAGAAATGAGATCCTCACAAAGCACACTCAGCTGTGATAGTTCCTGCATGGGGCTGATTTTTCTCTGGCTGTGATGAAAACTTTTCTTGTTCATTTTATTTAGATTTCATTTAGTGTTTCAGAACACAAGCAAATAAGATGGATGGATCAGGGAAACATCATGCTTAATCCTGAAAAATTTTAAGAATTGTCCTGAAATTGAGTTCTAACCAAATATTCAGTATATATCCTTAAAGATGTTAGCCAATTACACAATATAAGAAAAGTGAATTTAATCAAAGGTTGAGAAAAGTGGCCAAATATATACCAGAGAGACAGAGTAGCATAAAAGTTAAGAGAATGGAAGACAGACTCATACTTGGGTTTACACTTTGACTTTCCCATTTGTTACGTGAGCAACACAGGTAAAGTTTCAATTTCTCCATCAATTAAGTTTCTAAATGCCAAGTGTGATCATACATGCCTGTGATCCCCACAGTCAAGAAGCTGGAGCAGAAGGATTGCCACAAGTTCAAGGCTTACCAGAGCATGAAAGAAATACTCAAGTCTCAAATGCCAATGATATATATGCTAATGATGAGCAATACCCACATTTAAGACTGCTGAGGAAACTGAATCTTTAAAATACAAGAAACATGTAGGTCCTGAATGTTCATTCGCTATCACTTAAAAAGTATGATTTTTAATTATTAGAGATTCCAAAAGATTCAATATCCTAACCACTAAATATAATAACTAAGAACATATTAAATTCCAACATAAACATAAAAAGTTTTATGTTTATTCTTTGTTATTCAACAATGAAATAAATCACACAAAAATACAAACAAAACAAAACAAACCTATACATGTTAAAAATATGCTTAATAAATTAATCTCTAAATACTTAAATTTGGACTTGGAGAGAGAAGCAATGATGTCCTAAGTTAAATTCTCCATCCTCACTCCATGCAAACAGAAATCCAGATACACTCACATTGCCCCTTACAGATGAGCTCTACAGGTGAACAAAGACCATAGGGCCCTTGGGTACATCAATAGCAGCAAGCTATCTTCACCTTCTCACCTGGAATAATCAAGAGTGAAAATTTACATCTCAAGAATAGATTTTATTATCCCTATATCTTTTTTTCTACTCATTTGTACACACTATGTCCTGATGGTTACACATTTTCCTCTCCACTCTATGACCAACATCTCCTTGTCTTTCAATATTCTTCTCAAATAGCACCACCTGCAAAGCCTTTGCTGACTCCCAAAGCAGAAAAATTTTCTTACCTTGTCCATTGTCCATCATATGTTCATATTCAGCTGAAAGAGGAATTAAAAACTAAAGAACTCAAACCAACACTTCTGTTCACCAAATAATTGCTCCATTTATTCCCTTACTTTGTACAGATGACAACACATAGCTTCAAAACTCAGCGCCTACTTCTCTGAAAGAAAGAAAGCATTAAGTGCTTGGGATAGAGCCAAACTCTCAACACCCTAGACAGGAGATTTTCCCCATGAACACTTTCTACAACAAGCTCCCAGATGAAAATTTACAAAAGGTTCTTAACTCCATAAGAACTCAAGAGGGAGAGAGATTGTGGAGGAAATGAGAAAAACACAAAAATAGAGATGCAATGCTGTCTCAAATTCCTTTTCCCAAGGAATCTGGGCTCAGAGCAGATGCTTGCAAAGTAGTGTTGAACTACAAAAGTTGGAAGATGGTGAACTATCCCTGAGCATTCAAGGAAAACCTAAAATGCTTAAGATATGCTTGGTTTGTTCTGATGCTGTGAACATTCTGGCCCTGGTTAGCAGATCCAAAGTAAAACTGCTTTGATTTTAAAGTTTAAAAACCTAAGATGATATTACTTTGCCTTATAAGTAAAGTAACTGATTTATCTATGAAAGAACAGACCTGAGACTAAACTATAGAACCATCTACTTTTTTCCTTCACTCACTCATTTATAAAACTTCTAACAATTCTACATCATGTAACATGATCAGGATACTATAGAGTCAAATATAAGATCACAATCTCCAAAGTGATGTGTAACTACAGTTATAATCAGTAGTAGAAATACAGAAAATAATCAGACTGTATGAATGGAGGACTAAGCAAGCGCAGAGGTGAGGAAGGAGTATGGAGAAATTTGCCTCAAGAAATAAGAGATGAGATCATAGCATGAATAGTTTCATAAAGGTAAACAGTGGTGTCAAAGCACTTTAGGCCATGATACTATTGTTTAGAAATACTGTATGTCAGAAGGGATTATTGTATCATAAATAAAGAAGAGAAAGAGTACTATAATGGAAAGTTCTGGGTGTTGAGTGGTAGAAACATGAATAAGATCCAGTTCAAGGGTAAAAACTGTTTCCACTATAGCCTCATAAAGTGTACTAGTGATTATAGAATTCACTTTAATAACACTCAGGGCACTTAAATTGGAGGGTCAGGATTTACACTGTAGACTTTCTACCTAACAAAACTGTATCAAATATTCCACTTGATTCAGCCTAGTACTGAATCCTAGAAATGGGTTCTTTGTAAAGATAGACTAGCTTTCTTATTTTCTTATGCCTACAGAGTACTGGGAGTTTTCTCTTTGTTTTTTTCTCTATACCCAACTTTTTATATAGCATTCAAAGGAGGCCCAATTAGAACTAAAATACTGATCCTACCTCAAGCAGAAGAGGAAACTTTCTGTCTGACCACCATCAAGCTTAGACTCTGCTTCACTCCCGTCAGATTTGATCTAAATCTTCATTTCTTTCTTGCTTCCTATGTCTCTGGCATAGTTGTCTTCATATTAAAACTGGACCATCAGCTCTTCTGAGTAACCAGCTTGCCTGCTGCTGCTATTAACCCATGTCAGCTTCTGAAACCCCTTTCAGTGTATCTCTTTCTAGGAATATAATTCTCACTTTTATTTCTCTGAAGAAGTCTCCCAAACTTCAGCTCCAGAGAGATGTGTTTGTCTGCTGGTTCACATTGGTACTGTGAGGTTATAGTAGGCCTGCAACTATCTCCAGCTTTCATTGCTCTCATCCGGCAGTTCTTCCCATTCCTGGGGCAGGTGCATGTTTGCCCAGTACAAAATAGGCCAGCTTCTATGGCCAATCACCTCCATCATCAAGATAGAAACAGTGAAAACTGGCATAGTGTTGTTTATCCTTGGGAGTTAAAGCTCATCCTCAAAGCTCTTTGTCTAATTTGGCTTCCTTTATTTTAAATCCATCTTCCCTTCCAACTTCGCACCTCCAACTTCCACTAACTGACACTGAAGTTGGGTCCTCACATGTACTATTTACCAGCTCCTTGTATTTCACAAGTTCTAGTTCTTTAAAAAAGCCTGGTTCTGTGACAAAGCTTCGAATGGATGTCCCTTCAAATGTCTTTCCTAAGACATAAACCAACACTTTGAATCATGAATAGAAAGAGGCTTGCATCTTATGGTTGCTCCCACTTTCCTTGTATCACTTCATATCACTCTTCCTCCCATACTATTTCTCACTCAAAATATCAATAATTTTCTGTTTCCTTAATGAATATTCCCAATGGTGCTTCTTGCTTTCATATAAGTTTCTCTTTCTGACTAAAATATATTTTTTGTAGATTCCTGTAACTTTTATTTTTGGGGATTTGATATTCTCAGAAAACTTCCAGATAATATTATTAAGCAATTATCTCTCGTTTTTATACCCAGAGCATCCAATAGCATATGTCATCATCACCATTTATATTATTATTATTATTATATCTGTCTTCCTAAGCAGCCAATTCTAACTTTTATTATTATAGTATATTCCAACATGCTGAACCCCCAGTTTCTATTTTTCTCTCATCAGCTATGAATGGACAATGGCCATCTCAATAGCCAGCTGTAAACAGATACTTCTCTTTTCTACACTGACCAATAGTCATTTTTGAATAATAACTCAGTGGCTTATATTAATTATAAATGTTTGGCTGACAGTTCAGGCTTATTATTAGCTAGCTCTTGTATTCAAATTAACACATTTCTACTAATCTATGCATTGCCAGGTGCATAGATTATCAGTTCTTTTACAAATTGCTTTTTGAGTCACTCATAGCATCTGCTTTGACCCCACCTTGTGCCATTTTTGTTTTCAGTTTAATGTACCACCTAACCTTATTCTATGTGGCTATTGACCAAAACAGCTTTATTTATTAACCAATGAGAGCATCCATATTCACAGTGTATAGAAAGATCATACCGCAATATTTCCCCTTTTCTGTCTAATAATGAAGATTTTCAATTTAACAAAGAAAAATAACATATAGTAAAACAGTTATTAATCAAGAATTGGTTACTAAGCCTATTTATATTTGAAAAAATAAAGAAAATATATCACTTATACTATGTGAGTATAAAGTTTTATATCTAATTTACCTTTTATTATTACTAAATAAAACTATACTTATATCTAGTCTTTAACTACAGCAAAGACCCTAGAAAAATATAATATTCCCTAAGTTAAAAGGAACTGCATTGCAAGCAACTTTCAAAATTCTAGAAATAATAGAAATATCTGGTTGACTCAACAGTCACCCAAAGTTCCTCTGCAACACTAGGGCATCCATCTTCGTCTTACAGGCCTAAAGTCTCTGGCAGACCATTTAGTGAAGCAGGAAATTTGAAGGACACTCCTGGCTATATTGTCAAATTTTATCAGTCACTTTCCTCTGTGTCCTGCAGTATGTCTGGCAGTATCTTCTGAAAAGCAGGAACCTGAAGGTCCATCCCACCATATTTTGATAACATTTATTGGTCATTTTCCTATGGGTCTTTAATGTCCAGTTTACTTAACACACTGTTAAGCAGTTCAGGCAAGAGCAGTTTGCCCGAAATGGCTAGCCTTGCCACATTGAAAGCAAACTCCATAAAAAATTTTTTTCAATGCCCACCATCTCTGAAGTGAATCAGTCCTTCCAGGAACAGATGTATCTCATTGTCATGAAAACCCCTATGTTAAAATATTTTTTTAATTTATTTAAGAATCGTGTTTATTTATTTTACATGCCAACCACAAATCTTATCATCCCTTGCCCTGTTCCACCAGGAATACATATATATATATATATGTGTGTGTGTGTGTGTGTGTGTGTGTGTGTGTGTGTGTGTGCGTGTGTGTGTGTGTGTGTTTAAATTTTAATATAAAATTAATTTACATACCCTCTACTATTATCCCTGCCTCCCCTTCTCCTACTTCTTCCCTCCCTCAACCCAGCCTCCCATGTACACCTAAAGGGGATAAGGCACCCCTTGAGTAGTCAACACAGACTAACCCAAGGAGTTGAGGGAGGACTCATCCACTTGTTCTATTTTATATAACCAGGCACCACCTGCCTATGGGTACAGTGGCCTGGATCCTCCTATATAAACTGTTTTTCAAGAAAAAGCACTCACAGATATGTATGTATACAGGCTAATTTGACGGAAGCATTTTTTTTTTCATTTGAAGTTCTCTCTGCCCAGATGAACATAACTTATGTAAAATTGACACAAAAAACAACAATAACAAAAGAGATATGTGATATATGAGTCCATTACATGCCTAGGACTAAGAAGAAAATACATATAGGACTCATTATTAAAAGTCAAGTGATGTATATTATTCATTCATCAAAGAAAGGCACTGCCTTTGCCCACAGACAACAGGGAGCAGGATGGAGAAAACTATTTCCACATTCCCAAAAATTGGGGGTGTGTGAGTGGTCTTTGGTTATTTGATGGGTTATGGATGCTTGTTATAATTTAGAGAAATATAAGAATATAGGATAAAAACTATTAATCTCAGATGTTTTTCATTGACATTGATTTTTGGCATGATGATAGAAATTTAAATATAATTTTGTTCCCTGGAGTGTTTTTGAGCTTTCTTCAGCTTTATTTGTATATCGCCCATGGTAGTCCGCCAAATTGGAAAGTGATGTGTGTGGAAGAGTAGGGGCTCACTGAAGTGAGACAACGGTAAGAACGGAGATGAAAGAAATCAAGTCTGAGATCGCCAATGAGTACACTTAATTATAAAATTAGTATCAATTATATATAAAATAAAAATAAATTGTTCCCTTTAATTCTTAAACTGATGATAATTTAGAAAAATTTTCAAGCTTTAAGATGATAAAGACTGTATATACTCATTTATAAAATAGCATCACACCAAAATAAAAAATTAAGAAAGCATCTTTCTGAGACCTGGGATACTCAGAGATGCCTACTTTTATGACTTCTATCCAATGTCATACAAGAATTACCAGTCAGAAGAATCAAATAAAAATTAATATTAAATGAAATAAAAATAAAATTAGAGTAGAAAAACAAATTGTGATTGTTTACAGATGGCATAATATTATGTAGAAAAAGCACCAAAGATTCTCCAAAAAAATAAACTTTAGAATTAATTAAATTTAATAAGAATACAATATATAGTTCATGAATAAAAATCAGTACCATAGCTATACACCAAGAGTGAGCTATGAAACAGAAATAATAAAAGGAATTATTTTTTAAAATAACTGCTAAAATATACATATGAATAAACTCAACTAAAGAGAAGAAAAACAATATAATGAAAATTATAAAATATTTATAAAGGAAACAAAGATATTAAAAACTGTAGAAAGACATCTTGTGCTCATAGTACCTAAATTAATTTATGTATTCAGTTCAGTTTCTATAAAAATACCAATGACATTTTTCAGAGAACTGGAAAAAAATCCTGAGTTTTGTAAAGAATAATAATTAAAATTCATTCACAGTCAAAGCAATCTTTTAAAAATGAGAATAATGCAAGAAGGAATTATATACATTGCATATTTAAATTATATTTGTCATTGATATAATACTAATTAATGGGAACTTAGCAGACAGTGGGTTTATTTTGGCACAAAGGCTCTGAGGTCTCAGTTTAGCATGTTAGGGAGGGTGAGATGAACCCTAGCAGGTAGTCCAGGACTGCAGAGAAGCACACCTACAACATCTGGTTTTCTTCTCTTTCCATCTTACTTCCTCTGAGTTCCCAGCATTTCAAATGGTGACAGTCATGCTCTGTTCATGTTAATCTCCCTCAGTGAATCCTGGAAATTCTTTCATAAAACAGCCTTACAGACACACTCAGAGGTGTGCTATAATATCTCCTAGTTGTCTCTCAATCCAATGGAACTGCCAGTCAAGATTAACTATCAATCTTCCAGACTTCAAAATTCAGTATAATACCATACTAATCAAAACAGATTTGTCTCATTAGGTAAACAGACAGAAAGAGAAATAGAATAGAGCCACATGTAAACTTTGGTATGTAAATACAATTGGTCTTTCAGAAGGCTTCTACCAAAGTGCATTGTAGAAATAATATTTATTTTAGTGAATGGTTCTGGAAAGATAGGATATCCACATGCACAGTGAAATCAATGCCACAATGAGATGTCCCTCGTTTCAGTAAAAATTGCCATTCTCAGAAAAACAAGTGCTGGTACAGATGTGGAGAGAGTGAAATCCCTGAACACTGTTGGTGGGAATATAAATTAATACTACCATTGTGGAAAACAACTTGGGAGTCCCTCAAAAATTTTAAAGTAGAGATAATATATAATCTATCAATCCGCCTTCTGAATAGATATTAAACAAATCAATATGTCAAAAAGCCATTTGTGTTTTCAAGGATCATTGTTGTCGTATTGTTAATAACTAAGAAATGGAAACAAACCAATGACTCTTCATTTAGTTAAAGATAAAATGTGATACATATATACTGTGGAACACTATGTAGTCACAAAAATAAAATCCTGTCATTTGTGACAATAAAGACAGTGTTGGCTAAGTGAGATGATTCAATTTAAAAAGATAAATTCCATATGTTTTCAAATTGCTGTCTCATAAACATTGAAGGTATCATGGTCGCCAAAATCCAGAAAGAGCAAGGAAAAAATGGAGACATTGGAAAACATTGATTGGGGGCACTAAATTATTAGATACGTGTAAGTTCTGAGGTACTATTCAATAGTTGGATTAGTATAGATAGTGATTTTGTATAGTGCATCTTCAAAGAAAAGGAAATATTAAAAAAGGATGTATGTTTAGATATGCTTAACCACGTAGCATTATGTTTCACATGAAAACAGTCCACACTAATAATTTGTGAGGTTAATATTGGTTTTCCTTCTGTAGCCATTAGGACTAAGTTGGGGGTCTCATGCATCAGAACAAGCATTCTACTCTAACTGAATTTTACAAACTTTTATTTTGCAGAAACTCATGCTAAATTGCTGTATCTGGCTTTGAACTTACTATCCAAGCCAGGCAGGCCTTGAGTTTGCAATTCTCCTGTTTGTCTATAAATGACAAATCTGGCCTGACTTGTTTTATGTATTAGTAGAAAGCAAATTTATATTTAAGACAATTTGAAGGAAGACATTTGCTTTCAAAAGTTAAGAAAAAAAATCTGAGAACAGCAAAAACATAACAAAGTATATCATAGATCACTTCATACAGTGAAATAAACTATGAAAAGGAGATCATAGCATGCTAGCCTGTGTTGAATGCTCAAGGGAGGCCTTATCCCTTTGAGGACTGGATGGAGGGTGGGGGGGTGGGAAAGGTTGGGGTGAAGGAGAAGGGGAAGAGGTGGCAACAGTGAAGGGTATGTAAAAGGAATTTTATTAATAATTTAATATTATAAAAAATAAAAGGATCATAAGCACTCAAAAAAGTTGGTCATATATGATAGTTTAAGCAGACAAACATATTTACAATTATGTCAAAAAAGAAAAGTGAAGCTGAAAAATGGCTTGGTGGGGAAAAGAATTTGATTCCCCAACATGGACCAAAGTTTAAAAGCCTCAGAATCAATGTTTTAAAAGTTGATCATGGCTACATGCGCCTAAAATTCTAGTTCCAGGAGCAGAGAAAGAGGATCCCAGGAGCTTTCTGGCTCTGCAGCCTACCCAAAAATTTGAGCTTTAGGTTCAGCAAGTCAGTTCCAATAACACAATTCAGAGAGTGATAACAAAAAAAAGCAACAACCACAAAAACCCTCAGCCTCTCCCTACAAACGACACACATATGGATGCACACATGCGCACACAAGCAAATACAGTATACTTTAAAAATAATAAAATTTAAATTTCAAGAAGCAAAATGTGGAAAACACACTATACCATCCAATACTATGAGTCACCACCAATTCTGAAATTCCTTAACATCCAATATCACACGTAGTTACCTAGTTCACAGATGGAGAGAATCAGGAAGTAGAGCCCTACTGTTATTAATAGCCTTCAGCATTTCCACATACATGTACAATGCTTATTAACAAAGTCTACATCATAATCGTGCAATTTTTGTAGAGGCAAATTTGTTGACCTGCATAAAAATTGAAATTCTCTAAGTCTTTATAATAATGCATCCAATATTAAGCAGAATGTAAACATTAAATGCATCACATAGCAAGTTCTAAAAAAAAATAATCACAATGTTTAAAATTTTAGGGAGAAACTGCACAAAGACAAATCTAAAAATAAAATTAGACTTATAAAAAAGTACATTGCAGGGGGAAGTTGCAAACGATTGTACAAAGCTCTGTGACAGCTGGTCAAATTTTTAATCATTAACTACATTTTGAAGTTTTGCTTTGTGATGAATAGCTGATACTTTTCTGACTTTTTGTGTCAGGGAAAGGTGTTCCTCAGACAACACTGGTTTTCTGCCTGGCCTACGTATAGAAAACAAACGCAGTGAAGTCACTCTTCTTATGTCTTCCCACTCTGGCTCACCATGATCCTTTCAGAAACAATTAGTAAATTTCCTGCCTTATTCAAGACAATGTTTTTTAGTTTATTAAAACATTTCTGAAACTTCATCAGCTGGAAGTGGTAAAAATTGAAACAATTGGCACATGTCTTTACAATATTCTGTATGGTGTGTATCCCACCCCCATGGAATTCACCTTTATACACACATTTTATTTCATGGGAATTGCACATCTCAGGGTTTCACCTCTCAGGAACTTAATTTGGAAATTTTAAGGATATTTATCTTTTGGGATTTCAACATTTCTGACAATGCCATTTAGGACTGGTCTTTAAAGATTATATTTGGCATTACTTTTAACTACACTGGTCTTTTAGTGAGCCAAATTGGTGTGTATTTGTGAGAGAGAGAGAAAGAGAAAGAGAGATAAAGAGAGAGAGAGGGAGAGAGAGAGAATAAAAGAGAGAGGAGCTTGTATATATATATACACGTATGCATGCATCATGTGGGTATTGCTAGAAAACTATTTTTGACAATGAATTTACATTTACAACATTTTTGAAACTTTCCAAAGTGTTCTCCACCTATGTAACTTTGAATATAAGTTTTATGCTGATTTTTCCAGAAATCTTCCATTTCATCCACGTTCAAAATGCGTTTTAGTGAGCTACATGTACAATATATGACTGAGGTACCTGTATCAATTATGTTGATAGTCCATGGTTATTTGTGACAAGCACACTTGTCCTAACTCATTTGTTAATTGTCATTTGTAAGGAAATATCAGAACTTCACTGTTTTAAGTTATTTTGAGATTGAGAGTGCTACAGGGTGAGGTTGTAAGAATAGATAGTTTTTGCACTTTTCCATGTTTCTAAGGAAGAAAAGGTCATATATTCTTTTAAACATGTCTTTTATTTTCTATGTTCCACTCACCATGATTTCTTACACTTAAATTTCAAGGGATTTCTTTATTTTAAAAAAAAAAAAGGAAAGAAAGGAAAGAAAAGAAATTGCTTTCTAGATGTTAACCATTAGGGAGTTTGAAAAATTTTTCGGATGGGAAATATATATATATGTGAAAAAATCTCATCTCAGTGAAAAATAAATCCCCCCCAAATAGAGGCCTGTAATGAAACACCTAATTCAGTATAACTGTAGTGGTCATACTGAAGCAAAATTATAATGCCAGATGACTCTTTTAGCACTGTGGACAGCAGCTGGCCTTCCATCAGGGATGTTTAAAAATGAATGCAATGCTCTTGCTTTCCAATAGACATTTGGCTGGTATCTGAAGCCATTGAATATGACAGTACTCATATTCCTGCTAAGCAATTAGTGAGTTTTTAAATAAGTTTTAGCAAATTGTTAAAAATCAAATTTACCCTCCAGAAATCTGTTTTGTTGTATAGCATCATTAAACGTTGCAGAGGCTATCCAAAGTCATCCAATTGCAATGTCAAAAATTGGGGTTGTTTTTGTTCAATTCCTATGAACTCTCTGAAACTTTGAAACTGTTTTTATGCCCTTGACCATGGACATTTTTTTTCTTTATCCAATAGTAATATGGCCTTCCTCATTTCCTGTCAGTCGTCTTTACATGTTTTCAATTCTAAATTTTGTTTTCATCCAAACACATCATTTCCTATGTTGTCTTCCTTGCCTTCAGTACACTAACCTTCATAAATACTTTTCATTTTCATGGTTTCCATTACCATGTCTTGTGATATTTATGGAGGCCACAACAATCAAAACAAAAGAGAATAACAAAAAAATCACCTCTCCTTCCCTGCCTCCCGCCTCGGACCATTGTCCCGTTCCCATCAAGTGTCAAGGTCCTTTGAACTGATGAGGCTGATGCCAGAAACATCTATTCTAAACCTTGTGCATCTCTAGTGTGTTTCACCTTTTCTCTGTCTTTTCTTCCCCCTCTTTGTATGTGTGTGTGTGTGTGTGTGTGTGTGTGTGTGTGTGTGTGTGCATTTGCATGTGTGAATGTGTGTGTAAATGTGTATGTGTGTAGCCCTCTGAATAAACACATATTGGTGCCTCAAAGCTATTAAATATTTTTTTACTTGTTTATCTCATAACCAAAGCGATGTCAAGAGCTCATCATGTAACACTATGACCAGTTCACTCATGAAAAGCTAAACAATTCATTATTTTAAAAGTGAGTACTTCTCTTTTGTCATCTTTTGTTGGCTTCTAGTGGTTACATCTGTCTCCAAAGGGGTAACTATCTCCTATTTCACAAAGGAAGTTTCGCAGGTCTGTTTCCAAACTTTTATACTATTTCAAGGTTCAGTTCATTTTTCTTTTGGTATTTTTTCTGAAAATAAACCAATTTAGTAGAAGGAATTTAGAATAAGAAACCTTACCAATGTGAGTTTTAACAGTGGTTTTATATCACTGGGTGTATCTAATGCTATCTAAAAAAAAAAATTCTGCATTTAAAGAGAGTGAATGAAAATAAAAGATTCATTTTAATAATGAAAAATACACATTTACAATTAGCTAAACTCATAACAGACAGCAAAACTTCCAAAAAACAGTTTTCTACTTTTCTTCATTTAAACAGACATGTCTCAGTTTTCCATTCTAATCCGTATTTAACAGTAATGCCTAATTGATCTTTCCATGCTGTTCTTCAAAATGTTCTATTAAGGTCTCACTGACCACAGCATAAAGTTCAAGTTCTTTACCTGAGCATCAATCTTTTCATTTAAATTGTCTCAATCTATATTTGCAGTCTAATGCCACTTTCTATTTCATTGAAACTACACAGACCACTACACTAAACTTCATATTTCCTTACAAAAGGTCCCACTCATGTTCTTTTGAATTTTTAGAACCAAGGATGAATTTCCCCCTGCCAAATTCACTCCTCTAAGTAGTACTTCCAACATATCTCCTTCACTGTGACATATCCTGTATGCAAGTATGTGCACCCTACATATGCCTGGTGTCCCTGTGAGTCAAAGGTGGAGTGTTGGATCTCTGTAATTGGAGTTGAAAATGATTATGAGCCACAATGTGGATATGGGAAAGTAAGTCTGAAGAATTGGCTGTGCAAGAACAAACTCCTGAGTTATATCATTAGCCCCAAGTATTTATTTTTATTTAAAATGTCAATAGTGATTTAAATACATAATTCAGATGGCATTGATCACTATTTACTTTGTTGACTGCATATTTGTAGTATTTATTTGATATCTACAACTGCATTTCATGGTTGCTAAAGACAGGAAGTACATGGTAGTTATCTACATCTCCCAAAGTTTATAACAAAAGGCCTTTTACATTGTTAGTGTTCAGTAAATAACGTGATTATTCTGTTTATTATCTTCATACTAGTTCCTGAAATCTCATTAGTGAAAAACCTTTGCAATCAGAAAGGGATGCCAATAATAAAACATTTGTGCTATATGCCGGCTGGGTTATAAGTGCTTATAGCACTTGTAAGGAAATCTAATAACTGTGTGTACACCAGCAACCATCCTGATATTAGAGTGGTTCCAACTCCGATTGGCTATATGTATACTTAGGACCTCCCACCGCCCTGCTCTTTTGATTTCTAGCTAATTAACTCATTCTTAAATAGATGTATTTCCTCTTTTGTGGCCAAATATAAACCCCAGTGAACAATGCAAAAATATGATAAGACAGAAACACACTTGTGTTCTATTCAGAGAATGCAGCCTATGTAATTGATAAGTTATATGGGTTAGCACAAATAGTCTTACTATTTCTTTTATTTTTCAATTGAGCAATAATCAGAAAACTCAGTAGATGAAGCACCAAGCTTAAACTTTTATCTCATTCACTTGATAAGATTTACTCCAAATATTCACTTGTAATGTAAATGGCAAGAGTAGTGGGGATGGGACTAAGGTGTGTACCACCACCACCTCAAAGAAAGAGTAAATGTAATTTATAAAATACTGTTAAGATAATCTTGCTTAGTCTGAATTAGGTAAACTAGATAATAGATACATTAATTAGCTCGATGTAATCATTAGACAATCTTTATATGAATTAACACATATTGTACCTCACAAAAATGTACAATTGTAATTTGTCAATTATAAACCACATAAATTTCATTTTTAAATAAGAAGCAGTCGTAACAAAAGATAATTCTCTACTAAATAATCCCCTGTTGCAAAAATTTTATGCTCTTGAATTCCTCTTAGTATACTGTGTGTAAATACAGCTTTTCTATGGGTTGATTAAGTTGAGAACCATACGCAAATTTTAGATTCATCTCTAGAATTTTATTCATGCTGATGTATTCTCCTTTGCAATCAACACCAAGTAAATGCTGATTCTTAAAAAGAGAAGCATAAACAGAACTCTAATGCATAAACTGGTAACAGTCCATCCATTCTGTGTACATATGGGCTGTAGCAGAAAACTAGTTCTTGGAGCATGATAATTAAACAAATTTACTTGTCTAGAAAATATTTCAATTGGGGTTGACTTGAGCCACAATATTTGTAAAGCACTTAAAAATGTTATATTCAAGTGAAACTCTACAGACATGACACAAAATCAACACAGGGATGAGCACTAATCAAAAGGCATATTACATTGTATACTTAGTGCAACCTTCAAGGTACTATAATCCAAAATTGTTTCATTATACTAATTAGTTCAGTTCCTAAATTTAGGCTAAATGATGTGGGTAACTGTGGCAGAAACCTTTATTTCCTAGGGGCAGATTAACACTCTCATCTTGGGAAAATGAACTATTTGCTTTGTGATTATGGAAACATTTAGAAAGAAACATTAATTTTCTATCCATTAACTTTGGTGGGTTTGAACACCCAAAAGGGGAATGTATGAAGCTACTGAACAACTTTTTGGCTGTTAGGATGTCATAAATATTTTGATAATATATTTATTTGAAAGTGCAAAATATGAGAGGAGAAAAACTGTTTTTTTTTTTCAGGGAAAATTATCTTTCAAAGCTTTTATAGATGTACTGCCTCAAAATCTAGCTTGTTTTCTATAGTCTAGCCCTATGTGGCTTATTCTATACCTAGCCATAAATTTGTACAATAGTCTAAATTTTTGACAGTACTGCTGTGTGGGAGATTATTTTGTTCCACTGTAAATGATTGTCCTACCCACTGGTTTAATAAAAAGCGCTTGATTGGGCAAAGGCAGGCAGGAAGTTTAGGCAGGTCTACCAGACTAAGAGAACTCTAGGAACACGAAGAACAGAGCAGAATACCAGAGAGAAGCCAGAAGAAGCAGAGGACAATCACGCTGCTGTGAGAAAAGGTACCGAGCCCCATGGCTGAACAGGAAGAGTCATGGGTTAGATTAGGGGTAAAGAGTCAGCAAGTAAAATGCCTGGGCCTGAGGCCAATCAGCCTAAAACTATATAGTAAGACTCCGTGTGTCTCTGTGGGACTGCAGGACTATGGGTCTGTGGGTCCTAAACTAAGAGGAAGGGCCTGAAAGTCTGGAACAGAAACCTCATACTACACTGTTGTTTTTAAATATTTTTTTTTCTTTAAGTTGATAGGCAGAAGAATGTTTAGGGAAAAGAGAAAATAAAAAGAATGGGTATGTGAGGGGTCATTACAGACTCATGGTTAGCAAAATGCCTAGAACATCCTCCCTTCAGCTCTTCTCCCTTCTTCTAGAAACTCATGTTATTTTTCATTCTAATTTGATAAATCTGACCACATTAATGACAGAGATTTTCCTAAACCAGTCAGTGTATCCGGGAGTGAATCGCACTAAGGAGTAGACACTCAGCATACAGAAAGTATATTTTCTTTCAGTTTTCTTCAGACTGTGCCAGATTTGTCCAAAATTAAAAGTAAACTATAATTGGAGAATAAAGAATCCTGGTTACAGAAAACAACAAAACATTATGTGTGACTCTCAATTGTTTTCAGAAACTAGACTCATAATATATAAAATAATATGAGGGTGAACCACAGAGGGGAGGAGAGAGAGAGAGATAATATTAAGAGTAGTGAGAAGAGTCATTGTCACTGGGGGCAATTCTTTTGCCCAGCCTGGACTTGAATGTGAAGTTGTGACAGGTTACAGGTAGAGTAATAAAAATGAACAACATAGATTTGCATAGTCAAATATTCTCACATGGAAGATTCTATATCTCCATTTGTAAGTTCTGGGGTCATTAGATGACTCCTTAACCTCTTTGAGACTCAATGTCCTCATCTACAATATGGACATTTAAAAATGTCAACACTAAATGACCATTATAGCAATTCAATATGAGTATGCTTGTAACTACCAAGCAACTCACTCCAGCAATTAATTTTCTTCAAAGTCTCATCTATATGCAAAAAAGCAGCCTTTTTCCTACTGAAAACAATGACTCTCTAAGGGTACCTAAAGTGAATGTATGTCAAATATTTTAATGGACTTTAAAAAAGAGAAAATTATGAACGATTAATTTTTATTATCATGGCTGGCCTGTTGTGTGTTTTTTCTTTTCTCAGCTCCTATAGCATCAATACACCATAGAGGTGGTTGTCAAAAATGTTTGGCATTGAGTTAAATCCATACTTGTCCTCAGGGCATATCATGTAATTCATTTTTTCAAGATAAGTACAAGATATCAGCTTGTTGATTTATAACTCTTTTCATTTCATTTTTTGCATAAAAGTGGAATGCGGTCTTTGAAAGTAATAGAGGGTTTAGGATATAGAATGACAAGTGAGCTAGCTTTTCCTGTGCTGGCCATATGCAATTATGTTCCATAAAACATCTCTGCTTAATATATACCTCTGGCTACAGACGTGTCTAAGTAATGATTCAGTCTATTTGTAGACTGGTTGAAAGATCCTTCTATACAATTAGGCAGAATTGAGGTTCGCCAGGTAAATTGGTTTGAAAGCCACTGACTATGTGCTTCAGCTATACCCCAACAGTGTTGAGAATTCAATCATTAACATTAATTCCTTTTGGGCTTTGACAGATTTTCATTCACAGAAGCAATAAAATTCAGTAGCTCAGGTTTCTTAGAGATCATTTAGTTCATAATTTTTATTTTATAGGTGAGCAAACTAAGGTTTCAAAGGAAGGTAACCTCTGCCATCCAAGGTCAAAAGATAAATTAAGAACACATCCCAGCCTAAGCATCCAGTCTCTTTGCATTCTGTCTGGAGAGCATCCTCCTGACCAAACAATTTTCCTGATGCTCGTAAGTCCCCAGAGCAAAGGGGAGCCCATGTCTTCTCTTATCCCAAGTTAGAACTTCAGCTTATTTGGTGACTATTTTTGGTGTTCTCTCATCAGGACCAAGCAGAGTTGCTGATGCTTCATGTTTCTCTACAGAGGAAAGCTTGACTTGCTGAAACAATTTTTAAAAATCACAAATGTAACAGCTTTTATAAAGGAGACTATCTTGCAGAAAATTCATTCCTCTGATGGGGAAACAGGATTAGACAGGAGATGAGGCAAAGGCATGAATCAGCATTGACTGTCTTTAAACTGAGAAGTGGATGGCTTTACACGCTGCAGAAAGTATGAGCAGGTTAACAGATGCCAATGTAAAAACGCATTTCCTGTGACTGCAGAAACCTAATCTTTTCTGCATAGCTAAGATGGAATGGAGAAATAAAAAGGTTGTCAGTCACTGAGTGTAGAAAAGGCTTTAAAAAAAAAGAAAAAAGAAAGAAAGAAAAAAATCACATGGTGATAGACTAGCTGGGCCCCTACTTTGTGGTTGGAACTCTGCATGTAGGGTCTTTGATTCTTGCAAAAATACTGTGATTTTACAGAAATACCCATTTTAGAGAAGAGGAAACTAAGGATAAAAAATTTGACACAAATTGCAAAGCTATGGATGCTATTAGAAGTTTTAAAATCATAGTCATCCTGGTTTTCAGATCTGAGTCACTTGAACAGCCCCTAAATAAACAGGAATGACTGGTGTCTTAGCTCTAAATCTTATTTAAAACAAAGCAAAACAAGCATGCTATTAATGGCTGTGCATTAGAACTTCTGTGTCTCTGTTTTTTAGCATATTTATTGGTATTATAAAAATAAAATAAGATCATGAGTGTGAAATCATTTCTAGGCAGATGGATATAGCACAAATATGATCTTTATTAGCCATTATACTCAGCTACAACATTTTTGGAAATATGTCTATACAGAAAGATTTTTGACATAGAGAAAATTGTGTGTGTTTGCATTTTGGAGATGAATGAGCCAACCATTTGAAAGATTTCTGTAATGATTATTAAGTATCATGAGTAATGATTTCTGTAGGAAGAAAAGAGACATTTATGTACTTAAGAAGTAAATTAAAACATTTAAATCATATTAGAATGCCTAATTTATAGCAAAACAGATTTATTAGAAAAATATTTTGATTCATTTGATTATACAGACTGATCAAGAAAGATTCAAAAGAAATAAAGGTATCATAGAAACAACTACATGTGTGGGATGGGGATGGCCTTAATTCCGCTCACAACCAAGTGAGTGACTTGAAACCAACTACGTCTCTAAACTTTGGTCATTTTTCTTTTCATTGGGTTAAATTCTCCTCAGGTCTACTCAAATCAAACATCAACAAAATGTACCTGTTCATTCTGCTGTTTTCTATTTAGTCCAAAGGGCAGCAAGAAAGCCCTGCCATTCATTTAACAAACACCTGTTTTCCTCTCTACATGAAAAGATACTGCACCAGGCTCTGAAGGGGTCCCCAAGATAAAGGAGACAAAGTCTGATTCTGCTGATTGCCAGTACAGAGGAAATGTAAAACCCCACAAGAGAGCCATTGACTTAGAAAAGTTTCCCATCCATGGTCATTTTCAGAGAAAATATAAAAGAATCTCAATTCATCTTCTCCCTTATTATTTTCTTTATTCCCAAAGAATTGAAAGGTAGGAACCAGATGCATTTTTTCCAAGGGCAAGTTGTTAGTCAAGGAAGAAAGAACATCATTGGCGGGTTCTAATCTGCAAAGAGCTTCTCTTTCTTCTCAGCAGGAGCAACCGGAAGCAGGGAAGTTAACAGAGCACAGCTGGACCCCTGCTTTAAAAGCATTGCTGAACTCTTCAGTCAAGGTAGACAAGGACAAGCCCAGACTCAGTATTTTTAGACTTAGTCTTAAAACAAGTCTTGCTCCTTCTTACTTCCTATGTTCCTCCTCTATTGATTCTTTCTTATTTTCTTTCATTTCCTATCCTGTCTTCTTACTGTCTTCCTTACCACTGATTGTTCCTATCTCTTCCTTATTTCTTCTTTCCACCTTTTCTGTTTCTTTTACAACTGTTGCTTCACCATATCTACCATTTTTCTCACTCACCCTGAACATTGAACTAATTCTGTTTTAGTTGGGGCTTTACTATTGTGAATAAATACCATGACTAATGTAACTCTTATAAAGAAAAAATTAATTTTGCCTTGCTTACAGCTCAGAGGTTTAATCCATTATTTTCATGGTGAGTGACATGAGACAGACATGATGCTGCAGAAGGAGTTGGGAGTTGTGTGTTATCCATAGGAAGCAGAGAAAGACAGTCACACTGGGCATATCTTATTCATATAAGAGACCTCAAAACTTGCCTCCACAGTGACTTACTTCCTCTAACAAGGCCACACCTATTCCAATAATACTGCATTTCCTAATTGTGCCACTTGCTATGGGCCAAGCATTCAAACACATAAGTCTATGAGGACCATACCTATTCAAAACACCACACCACCCTGGTCTATTTCTCACATCTCAGCTCTTCCTTTTGTACTATCTGTCTCTGTGGTGGTTTGAATGAAAGTAGCCTTCATGGGCTCATAGATACTTGCACAATTGGGAGATGTGTCCTTGTTGAAGTAGGTGTGGCTTTATTGGAGAAATTGTGTTACTAGAGATGGGTCTTCAGAAGGCCAAGCCAGGCCCAATGGCCCTCCTGCCTGCTCCCTACTGAGCCAGATATAGATCTCTCAGCTCTTTCTCCAACACCATGTCTGCCTACATGTCACCATGTTACTGCCATGACAATAATGGACCAATCCTCTGAATCTGTAAGCCAGATTTTTTTTTTATAAAAGTTACTGTGGTCTGGAAATTCAGGATTTTTTTCTGCTGAATAGTACTCCATTGTGTAAATGTACCATTTTTTTTTTAATCCATTCTTCAGTTGAGGGACATCTAGCTGTTTCTATGTTCTGGCTATTACAAATAATTCTACTGTGAATATAGCGGAACTAATGACTTTGGGGTAAGAAATGTGCATCGTTTGGGTATATGTCCATTAGTGGTATATTGCTGGATCATTGGAGAGATTGATTTCAAGTCTTCTAAGGAACTTCCATACTGATTTCCAAAGTGGCTGTACAAATTTACACTCCTACTAGCAATGGAGGAGTGTTTGCTTTGCTTTATATCCCCTCCAACATAGGCTGTCAATCACTGAAGAATCTTCATGGAAAGAAACTAAAACCTCCAAAAGTAGATAACTGTCAAATTGCACGGGCAATTTGTGGACCCCTTTTCAGTAGGATCAGAATATGTTCCTGGTGCATGAACTGGCATCTTGGAGCCCATTCCCTACAGAGAATATCTAACCCAGCCTTAATACTGGGATGAGGGAATCAAACCTATCTCAAAATGGATATACCAGAATGAACTGACCCACCTTGAAACTCCTTGCCCTCCTTGGGGAATGTATGGGAGAATGGGGTGGGCAGGTTGTACATATAGAAAAAAATTTTCAAATAAAAAAAATGGGAAGAAAAAATAGTTACTGTGGTGGTATGTCTTCACAGAAATACACCATAACTGAGACAGTCACTTACATATGAATGCTGCCCTACATTGTACTACTATGTCCAATTTCTGCTTAATATTATATACTTATCATTGATAAAATTAGTATACTAATGTGTAAATTTGTTAAATTTTCCTTTATTATTGATACTTCAACTAGCACTATTGAACACACTATGATTTAGTTTTGTTGTCTAAATCTTCAGAAAGGCACAATAACTTGTCTCTCTGTTTACAAAGATCCCCACATACTCTTGGTGTGTATAATACTTCACAAAGGAAAATATTACTATGAAATTTGGCCTTACTATTTCCATAAAGCAGGGCTAACTCAAAACCCAAAATCATTAACCTTATTCACAGTTGGTACTCAAATTACGTCAAAGAACAAGAAGATATAAGTGTGAATTTACTATTTCCTTTGGGGCACATCAAGATTGAGGTAATTTTTTTTCTAAAGAAAAAGAAAAGCAATATTCTAAAGATCATATACTACTCTGTACACACATTGATAGACTCTGAATTAAATCATGACACAATACAGAAGTTTCACAAATATTTTGCAATTTTCCCAGTTATCTCATGAGAATTCAATAATAAAATAATTTTGTCATACTTATTTAATTTTACAGGAGAGAAAACTAAGACTTATGAGGTTAGAAATACACAAGTTTACATAAGAAATGGTAGAACAAAGAGATGAGCATTTACCTACCAATTTTATGATTGACTCCTGGCCTTCAATTAAAGTAAAAAATGAAGTGTGTATGAGTGGTTGAGTTGGCAGGATATCTCCCTTAAAGCACATGGTTTTTAAATGGCCTACATAATTCCTGAGAGTGGAGAGGGGTATGCTGTGCTCCTTGGCATGTACGTGGGTAAGGCACAGGTTTTAGAATTGAATATCTGAATTGCAGTGCAGACTCAACCATCTTACTGCCATGGGACCCAGAACAAGTCCATTCTCTGATCATCACCTGCTCAATAAGCATGCAATGTCACTATACAGTATTTTTCTAGACTTTCTTACTTGAATGCCTCTAGGGACATCCAGTTTCACAATCTTTCCAGTACTCACTCTTGCTAGTTCATAAAAATACTACACTACAAATATATAGCAGATATTCCCCCAGTGAGCTAGTGTCAGAATCAAAATTGAAATTCACGTCTCCTGACACATAGTCCACTAAACATTCTTCATTCTTCCCTGTGATAACCTAATGGATAGAATTTGTACAGTCCACCAAGCAAGCAATCATAGCCAGCACTGAGGCTCACCTGCTCTATGCCATATTTCATATTCTATAATCTCCCATAGTTACCTCTAAGCTTTTGTTCTATATGCAAATGTCCTCATTAACCTTTATTTACTTATCTCTTTTCTGAGTCAAGAGAAACTTGTGAGCCTCCCTGTAACCTCCCAAAACATTTTGTTGGTTTAGTTAGGTAGGAGGTCCTTCTAGCACCGTTGCACACAAGCACATTTTTGCCCTTCCTGCTTTTTGAAAAGAACTGCTCCTAATCATTCTTTTTCATTAGCCTTTCAACTCCCCAAGAGAAGAGACTATCTTGTACATCATTGTGTGTGGAGTTATTATAGTGTGGGATATACAACATAAATGATGGAGGCCCATTATATAAACAAATGGAATGCTTCTATCTCTGATGTCACTATTGTATGAGTCAGGCCAGTTTTCAAGTTTCCATTTTCTTATCTGTAAATTAAGGATAATAGGTTTGATTATTTCTGGTTGTAGTGAAGGCCAAAAAAAATTGTTCTAGTAGTAAACATAGCTAATATTTGTTGAAGTTCTACCGACAAACCAAATAATCTTTTATGTGTCTTTCAAGTATTCAATCACCTAATTATCTTAGGCACACTAAATTAAATGTTATCACAAGTGTGTAGGAAAAGACACTGAGATCCAGAAAAGTTAAGAGTTTAGACAATTGTAAGACAGTGAATGCCATGATGCAAGCAGCCTTCTATTAAGTCTTTGCCCAAGACCAGTGACCCAAGCCTGAGCTCTGTATGCAGCACTTACCAAAATTCTTGGTACATAATGGGTAATAAACAAAAGAATTTCTTTCATACTTTTTTTTTCCTAACCTGAGAGAACACCTAGAAAACACGGCCATTTTCTATGCAGCCCAGTTTTCCTGAATATAGTCCCCACAGAAGCATCTACATAAATAAGTCAAGGCAACAAGGAAGGTAAGCAAGAGAAGGAAAAATAAAGAAAATCTAAGATGCTTTAGCATTCATCAAAGCTTTGCTATAAAATAGCTAAATACTCAGTTGCATGATTGTGAACCCACAAGAGTCCCAGGAAAACAGAGACTAGGCAAGTGGGGTACGAGGCACAGCAACAATAGAAAGAAGGAGTTAAAGGCAGAACCATAGGCTCAGAATGCAGTAAACTACGTCCAGCCAAGATGGTATTTAAGTTGGATCTAATGTCCTTTTCCTGTGGATGTCATGTTAGAACATCCATACCATTTTCTGATTGTTCTTCAGTGGATCCCCAATGCTCTATTTCCTGTATTGACAGTATTACTGTTTTACAAAGCTCCTCTGCCTCAAGGAATCAGAAAGTGTAGGTCTTCTGGATGGAGGGAGATAATTGTGTGGCCTTTTTCTAACTGAAGTGGTTCCTGTCCTTAGTTGAATCTAATGCCTTGGGATCCAGAAAGCTGAAGGTCAAGCAGCAAACTAGAGTCACCTCTGATACCGTTTCCTTTAACCACCCACTCACTCTCAGAATACTATTTGATTTTCTGAGATTAGGAGAAGGTAGAAACAAATTGAAAACAAGCTACGGTCATTTCTAATTTATCACTGTTGTCTGAGAATTTTACTTAAGATTGAAACAGCATTTTTCTTCTTTCCTACAACTCAAATTACAAAGCAAAAGCATAGGAATGGGAGAAAAATCTATTAAAACAAGATCCTTGGTACTTTATGGTAATTAAAAGCAATAAATATTCTTGCCCACAGAGTTAAAGAGCTCAAATAGCCCATGGGTCAATACTGGTTCTCTGGTTAGGATGGTAATAAATCTTTATTCCTTTTGAGTCAAAATAAGAAAAGTTTTTATTCATGAGTTCCAAAACCTGATAGTGCAAAATTTTCCAAAAAAAGCATCATTGGAATGAAGTTTATTCTCTAAGTATGATAATATACTTTCTCCCAACCCACTTCTTCTGAAAATGTATGTATTTGTGTGGTCATTTTATAAGCACTGTAGCACTTTCCTCCTGGTGGAAACATGGTGGCAGCCATAATGACCAGAATCATAGTGTGGGCACACATTCATATTTCCCATATCACTGTAGCCTGATAACATTCTCCATTCTGCTGGAAATTTTAAAAGTTTAATTGTGGACTTATTTAAATTAATATTTCTCCTGTGTTATTGCAACATCAATGACTTTATTGTGGCCGGTTAAGATATTTTCTTTGTTTATTCATTTGGTTGATTTATTTGGTTTAATCCCACCCCTCAAGGCACCACATACTGTCCAATCAACAGTTGACTAAACTTGGAGGGCCTAGCTCTTTTTCTGGATGGTTCCCCAGTGGCTGCTCTTGATTCAGTGAGCTTCCCAGAACTCCAGCCAGCCATCACTATGAGAATATCCTCAAAATCCCTGTCCCCTTGCTCATACAGATTCTGCTCCCCTGCTCTTATTTGCACCAGGAGCTTGGCCCAGTATTCAGCCATGAATCTTTGCCTCCACCTCTATTATTTGTTGGATGGAGGTTCTGTGACAACCCTTAGGGTGGTTTTTCATTTAATTATAGGGGGAAGTCCTGTTTAGGCACCCCTCCACTCTTGGTTGGAGACCTAGCCAGGGATATCTTATGAGTTTTTGGAGGCTTTCCTAGCAATCTGTCTTTTTAAAACCCCATATTAGTTTCCTCTATCATGATATGTCTATCAAGATATCTCTTTTTTTCTCTTTCTATGTTACTCCACTCACCCAACTATCTCCTTTTCTCATAATTAGTAACCATCTCTTCTTGGTTGCAACCAGTTATAATCCCAATTTGTTAAGGAGGTCTTCTCTACTTTCTCTTCCTAGGGGAATCTCTGGATATCTCTCTTAAGTTCTTTCTGATCTCAAGCTGTTCAAAGATTGTGGCTTGCATGCAGATTGAGTATTCTTTGCTTTTTGTCTCAAGTCCACTTATGAGTGAGAACAACCTATGCCTGTCTTTCCGGGTTTGTGATACCTTGCTCAGGAGGATATTCTCCAAATACATCCGTTTGCCTGCACATTTTAGAATGTCATTTTTTTTCTGCTGAGTAGTACTCCATTGTGTAGATGCTCCACAGTTTGTTAATCAATTCTTAAGTTGAGGGGCATCTAGGTTGTTCCCAGGTTCTTGCTATTACAAATAATGCTGCTATGAACATAATTAATTAAGCTAATGCCTTTGGGGTATGACTGTGCTTCCTTTGGGTATATGCCCAATGGTGTCATTGCTGGATCCTTAGGGAGATTGATTCTCAATTTCCTGAGGAACCTCCATACTGCATTCTAAAGTGGCTGTACAAGTTTACACTCCCACCAAAAATTGATGAATGTTCCCCTTGCTCGGCATCCTCTCCAGCACAGGCTGTCATCTGTGTTTTTGATCTTAACCATTCCGACAGGTGTAAGGAATCTCAAAGTTGTTTTGATTTGCATTTCTTTGATGGCTAAAGATGTTGAACAGTTTTTTACGTGGCTTTTAGTCATTTGTAATTCTCCTGTTGAGATTTCCTTTTTTACCTCTGAACCCCATTTTTAATTGGGTTATTTAGGTTTTGGGGTTCTAGTTTCTTGAGGTCTCTACATATTTTAGAGATTGGTCCTCTGTCAGACATGGAGTTGGTAAAAATCTTTTCCCACTCTCTAGGCTGTCATTTTGTCTTATTGACTGTGTCCTTTAACTTACAGAAGCTTTTCAGGTTTCAGGAGGTACCAATTATTGTTGTTCTTAGTTTCTGTGCTACTGGTATTATGTTTAGGGAGTGTTCACCTGTGCCAATGCTTTGGGGGGTATTTCCTACTTTCTTTTCTCTCAGTGTAGCTCAGTTTATGCTGAGGTCTTTGATCCACTTGGTTTTGAGTTTTGTGCAAGGTGATAGGTTTAGTTCTATTTATATTCTTCTACATACTACTTCAGTTATGCCAACACCATTTGTCAAAAATCAGGTGTTCATAGGTGTGTGGGTTAAGGCTAGGGTCTTCAGTTCGATTCCATTGTTCCTCAAGTCTGTTTTCATGCCAGTACCAGGCTGTTTTTATTACTGTAGCTCTATAACATAGCTATAGAATGTGATTCCTCCTGATGTTCTTTTATTAAGCAGGATCATTTTGGCAACCTAGGGTTCCTGTTATTCCGTAGGAAATTGAGTATTGTTTTTTCAAGGTTTGTTAAAAATTATTTTGGAAGTTTGATGGGGATCACATTGAATCTGTAGATTGCTTTTTGTAAAATTGCCATTTTTACTATGTTGATCCTACCTATCCAGGAGCTTAGAAGATCTTTTACTTTTTGATATCTTCTTCACTTTCTTTCTTCAGTGACTTAAAGTTTTTGTCGAACAGGTCTGCTACTTCTTTAGTACATCAAGATATTTAATGCTATCTGTAGCTATTATTGTTATGATTCATGGCACATATCGGCCACATGGTAAACCAAACATGGCACTGGCAGAACACCTAGTGAGGAGGGCATGACCCTAGTTATGGCTAAGTAAATCTGTGCCCACCCACCCTCTTAAAAAGCTGCCTGCCACGTGAATCTTTCTATTTCTCTTCTCTCTCTCCCCTCCCTCTTTCTCTCTACAGCTCCCCTGGATAAACTCTCATGCGGCATCTGGCAGTGTGTGCATCTATCTCTCATGCATGATACTAACAATTATAAAGGGTGATCTTTCCCTTATTTCTTTCTCAGCCCATTTATCCTTTATGTATAGAAAGGATATTGTTTTTTTTTGTTTTGTTTTGTTTTGTTTTGTTTTTCCTGGAGTTAATCCTGTACCCAGCTACATTGCTGAAAGGGATTATCAACTGTAGGAGTTCTCTTCTAGAATTTGGGGGGTCATTTATGTATAAGATTATATCATCTGCAAATAGGGAGAGATTGATTCCTTCTTTCCAATTTATATCCCCTTAATCTCCTTTTGTTCTCTAATTACTTACGATAAAATTTTAGAACTATATTGAATAGATAAGGAGAACGAGGAGAGCCTTGTCTTGTTCCTGATTTGGGTGAGATTGCTTTGAGGAATTCTCCATTTAGTTTGATGTTGGCTGCTGGCTTGCTGCATCTCACCTTTATTATATGTAGGTATTTTCCCTGTATTCCTGTTCTCTTCAAGACTTTTATCATGAAGGAGTGTTGGATTTTGTCAAAGGCTTTTTCACTACCTAATGAGATGAGCATGTGGTTTTTTCTTTCAGTTTGTTTATACGATGGATGACATTCACAGTTTTTCATATGTTGTACCTTCTTTGCATCTCTGGGGATGAAGCCTACTTAATTGTAGCGGATGATTTTTTAATATGTTGTTTGATTTTTTAAATACCCTCTTTTAAAGCTTATATTATTTTCATAAAGTTGTTTTTTAAGGTCATTTCCTTCTGTTTCCTCTTCATTGTTATTTTCAGGTCTTGATGTTGTGGAACCACCAGCTTCCTCTGGTGGTGTCTTGTTGTTCCTTATACTGGAATATGTATTCTTGTACTGGCATCTGCCCATTTCTTCCTCCATTGACTCTTAGTCAGTTCTTGTTTGGCTCTTAGTCAGTTGTGAGCTCCAGTAATAGCAGGGGCTGTTCTTAGTTGGCTTTTAGTTGGCTATAGGACAAGGAACTGTGTGTCTCCAGTTGTCACAGGAGTCATTCTTAGTCAGGTCTTAGTAGGCTCTTAGTCAGCTGTGGATCAGGAGTTTTTGTGTTTCCAGTTGTCAGTGTGTGATGATGCAGATTGTGTCAGGTCTCCATTTGTTAGTGTGTGATGATGCAGATTGTGGTTTGGGTGAGGTTTGGCTCATAGGATGTCCCTCCAGGTGTGTTTTGCTGGGGATTGGGCTTGAGGGGGGTCTCTCCCAGCTTTATTTGGTTTAGGGAAGAGCTGGTTGTGATTGAGGTACTGGGGACTGTGTCCCTGGGCTAGAGTTCAGAAACCATGGTCTCTGCTTGGCCTGAAAGTTGGGGTGCCACTCACCTCTTAGTCAGTTGCGGACTGCGAGAGAGGCTTTGGGGACTCCAGTTGTCAAAGTATCAAATTTTCTATGTTTTTAAAGAAATTTTTATTCATTTTACATGCCAAGCACAGATTCCGTTCTCATCCCTTCTTCCATTCTTCTCCAGATCCCCATCCTATATTTTATCCTCCCAAAGGGTAAGGCTTCCCATGGGGAATCAGCAAAGACAGGTACATTCCATTGAGGCAGGCCTAAGCCTTTCCTCCTTACCCTCAAATTAAGGCTGAGCAAGGCTTCCCATCATAGGTAATGGCTTCAAAATGTCAATTCATGCTCCAGGGATAGATCCTGATTCCACTGCTAGCATCCTCTCAAACAGACCAAGCTACACAACTGTCTCCCATATGAAGAGGGCCTAGTCCAGTCTCATGCAGGCTCCACAGCTGTCAGTATAAAGCTGTGCGCTCCCACTATCTTGGTTCAGTTGTTTTTATAGATTTCCCCATCATGATCTGACCCTCTCCCTCCTTGCTCAACCTTATGCTTGACAGTGGATCTCTGCATCTGCTTCCATACGTTGCTGGATAAAAGTTCTATGAGGACAGTTATGGTATTTACCAATCTGGTTACTGGGGTAGGCTAGCTTAGGTACCGCCTCTACTATTGCTAGTAGTTCAGTATGGAGTCACTCTTGTGGATTCCTGAAAACTTCCATAGCATCCGGTTTCTCCCTAACTCCACGATCTATCAAGATAACCTTTCCACTGCACTCCCACTCTGTCCCTATTCTAGCCTGACCATCTCATTACCTCATATTCTCATCCCCCATCCCCTTCCCTCTATAGCATCCTTCACACATCTTAAATTTTCTATCATCTTTCAAGAATACCATGCTGACATCAAGCCTCTATTAAATGATCTTTGGAGAACACTCAAAATTACATCAGACCCACAGTTTTTTCAAGATAGACCTTTGTTTCTAACTGCAATGAGTAATTCTCACTTAAGTCTCATGGCAGTTTGAATGTAATTGGTCTCATAATCTCATTAATAGTGGTACTATTAGGAGGTGTGGTTTTGCTAGAATGGGTTTGATATTGTTGAAGGAAGTAGAGGAAGGTTTTGATGTGTTTTCTTTTATTTAGAGGGGTATTTTTTATGTATACCCCTGCTTACCCTCCCTTCCCTCCTCCCAATTCCTCTCAGTCCTCCCTCAGCTTCACCTCACTCCATCCCCACATCCATTCCCGAAGGAAGGCAAGGAGTCCCAAGATGGGTCAGTTCTGTCTGGTGTATCCATTTGACGTATGTCCAATTCCCTCATCCCAATACTGGGGCTTGGTTATATGTTCCTCTGTAGGGAATGGGCTCCAAGATGCCAGTTCATACACAGAAACATAATCTGATCCTACTCCACAAGGCTCCACATACTGTCCATGACATCCAATAGTCATGTATCTTTGGAGGGTTTAGTTCCTTTCCCTGAAAATTCCCTGGTAGCTATACTCAGATACTACTCAGTGTCTCAATCAACTTCCTGTTGCCTGCAAGATATAGGACTCTCAACTTCTTCTCCAGCACCACATCTGCCTGCATGTCACCACCATGTTCCCTGCTACGATAAGAATGGGCTAAATCTCTATAAGTGATTTATAAGTGAGCCATCACATTAAATCCCTTCCTTTAAAAGTGTTGCAATGGTCATGGTGTCCCTTCCTAGCACTAAAAACCCTAACTAAGACAGTCTCCCTGTGAATGAATATCGAAAGTCAGATGTCTATCTAAAAGGTGAATGGTAGAGCACTATATGCTGAGTTTTTCTCTTGGACTCCCTCAAGGAAACTATGCGACCTTGGGGAAATGATTTATTATCTGTGCCTCAGTTTTCCAAAGGACAGAGTTTAGGCTTTGTAGTGTTATAAGGCTCTTCTATATGCATTCTTTCATCATACTATGAACCAAGTGCACTCTGCCTCAACTACTATTAAGTAGTCAGTCCTGGGAGGTGGAGGAATAGCACAGATACAGTGAAAGCAGAGGCTTCTCTCAAGTTAAGCTACTCCAGTAAGTTCACTCTCTTGCTTTTGGCAAGGAGCACAGTGTCTCATAGAACTGATTTTATATAGAGAGTTTATAATAAGTTCAAGTTGCCTGAAAAATACCACTTTGTTGGGGTGACACAGAGGTGACTTTAACATTTAGCTAGCACAGCATAATGTATATCAGGCTAGCTTAGAGATAAGTGCATGAATGTTCATAAGACATACACAAAATCAGCAGCATTCTAAAAGGCTTCTGGCCCAATTTATGCCAAGGCAACAATGCCCGTTTTATTTTCTATGGAGAAAAGAAAAACACCTCACAGAATAGGTTTGCTGAATAAGATAGACCCTTTTCATGCCTATTTATTGCATCACAAGTCAGCTGTAGGATGTGTTATGCTAAAGAGGGCTCAGGGTAAAGAGTAGGGAATGTCAAGAGTAACTGCATGTCTGTGAATAACACTATGGAAAAACTTGTTCACTAAAATGAAGACTAAAAGCAAGCCTCCTTGTTTGCATGTAACTATTTTCCTTACCGACGATTCAGCACCACACTTGTAAATCTGAGCCACTTTGCATTATTTTTCTTTGAGAAACTCAGGCTGGTTGAGAATGGGGAGGGAGGATATTGAGTTTGGAATCTGGGGGACAATGATGAGCCTTAATAATGGATAAAAGGCTGACATGTGACTTAAAAGCAACTCACATTCCCTGACCTGGCTTTCAAAGAGGGGCTAAACTTGAGATTCATAACTCAGTGTCAGAAGCTAATAGCCACAGTAGATCATAGATCTTGTGGCCAAGAATGAGTTTCAATAAGTATAAATCAACCCTAGCTAGAGATCTTATTCCAGAAGCAATACAAGTGTCCTATTTATGCAAGTAAAAAAGATGCTAATGATAGAGAGATAAACACAGTGAAAACATTACCACAACTCTAGTTGACCTGCTTTGGGTTCTATAATCCAATACAGAGTTAAAGATCTGTCAGTGAAACATTTGACAACCTGATTTATTTATGAAGTAATTCTACCTTACTCTAAAATTCAAGAATGGCATGCATGTTATGTCATTTAAAGGCTCTTTCATAGTTTCTATTTGGACCAGAAGGTAAAGACAAGTATTAAAATGGACAGCTAAGCTACATAAAGATCAATGAACATGGACATCATTGATAAACTTGACTCCAGCACTGGAGCAGTAGCACAGTGGGTACAATGTTTATTGCACAAGTATAATCACTTAAGTAGGAGTCATCCCCAAAATAAGTATAATGGCACATATTTGTAGCCCTAGTGCCAGATCAATTGTGAGGCCTAACTGGCCAGCTAATCTAGCTGAAATGGCATGCCATAGGTTCAGTGAAATAATCTTGTCTCAAGATTTAGGAGGAAAGACTGAAGAAAATATTCTGACACCAACTTCTGACCTTCATATATGAAAGAATGAGACCCATGTGTGACAGCACTTGCATACACGTGCACAGATGTGTATACAACCACCCTTCACACACAGAAAGAAGACACCTGACCCAATCCTATAATCTGTTTATTCACTATTTATTCTCTATGGCCTAAGTTGTAAATGTGATATATTGGGGATGAGATTCTGACTCTGGACTTGGAGAATGACAACACAGTTACTAAGTTTGGAAAGTTAAGATGAATAGGCACCAACAAAAATGAACCAAAATGATTCCAAATTCTAGATGCTAAGAGAAGGCAGGCTCCTTGCTCTTTATTGGTACAAGCTATCAATCCCTAGCTCCTATAAGATAGAGCAAAATTCTTTTGATCTTCTCTTTATTCTGTAAATTTCATTTGCTTATTGACTTTAGTAAATGTTTGTTCAACAGTCAAGGTGTATCAGATGCAGTTGGTGATACATACTTCTTCAGGCTGTATCATGTCAGTGCACACTGTATAGTTCTAAATATTTACACCATTGTCTGGTTGTGGAGGATTTTTTCTGGGCACGGATGATCACTTTACTGGAACATACGTACATACATACATACATACATACATACATACATACATACATACATATATATATATATATATATGTATATATGTTGGTCATTGTTTTTCTATATTACCTGTACTTTGGATGAAATCCAGTGTGGTGTGCATCTGTACCCAGAGAAAAGCCTCAGTAAGTGCTTTTTCTCATCTACATCCACTGCCCTGCTGTTATTTCCTGCACTTCATTTCTTGCCTCCAGTCTGTGTGATGGTTAGTGTTGTCAACTTGATAGAATCTAGAATTATCTCCAAGGAATGTCTCTGGACATGCCTATTAGTGTATTATATTGATCACATCAATTGATATGAGAAGACCCCCCCCCTATTGTGAGGGAACCAATTACCTGGAGGGAATCTTATACTTAAAAATGGAGAAAAGGAGCAGAGCCAAAGCCTACATTCATTGCTCTCTGATCCCTAACCCTAGATGTGATATGCCTAGCTAATTCAAGTCATTGCTGCCTTTACATCCATGTTATGATGAGCTATATCTTGAACTGTGATGCACAATAAATGTTTTCTTCATTAAGTCACTTTTGTTTGGATATTTTTGTTACAGTGATAGGAAAAGAAACCAATACAATCTGCTTTTTGGAAAAGCCAAATTCAGAGCACATGGAAGGTCTCTGTCCTTGACTATACCTTTCAGAAGAAGACAAAGTTTATATTCAAGGAGACACTAAATTCCCAAGGATACATCAGTGATAGACTCCCAAACTGGTCTGATAATTAGAAACAACAGGAAATTTTTTTAATTAAATACATATATCCTTAGTCTGAACACCAGGAAAATATTTCAATAAATATGTCTTGGGCCATAAAATAACATTTGAAGGATTATCCAGGTGATTCCAATGCTCATAACTCTTGGGGAGTATTTTAGATTAACCAAAACAAACAAAAACCCTTCCAATAGGTAGCTGTAATATCTGGAGCCTTTGATTACATTGCCTTTGTGGAAAAACAGAGAAACTAAGGTGACATCAATCATGTTTGCTAATCAACTGACCAGATGATAGAAAGAATAAGGTATCCTAATTTTTCCATATAACCACTAGCTCCTCAAATGTACAAGAGTAAGGCAGACATGTAGACACATTATTGTGACAAAGACCTGACTGTGTATCTTTTACTTTGAGGACAGAAGAATGGTTTCAGAAGCCAAGAAATACAATTTCTTCAAGAGGCAAGGTTTAAGAAAAGGGGTTCCCTAATGCTTATAACAAGTAATACAGCCTTATTGATACTTCTACTATTTGTCACTGATACCTCTTTTGGTCAACTATTCTTCAGAATTATAGTATAAGTGAAGGTTATTTTAATTCATTGAGTCCATAGTAAATGCTTAACAGAAGTGTGAAAAAAATACAGAAATTAGTTACCCCACAGAAGAAATAGTAACACCTTCATATGTACAAGAATTGCCAGAGAACCTTCTAGAAATGTGATAACTATCCTCCAAAATAAAATTGAAATGTAAAAACTAAAAATAAAGGTCAAATCCCTTAAAAATTACCAATGAAAATCTTCAGGTAAGATGAAACACAATTTTAAAACTCCTATAAAACTTAAATAAATATAATTTATACTTTTAAGTATCTTTAGAAAATACTCTCATCTAGTGTTTTCCTCCTAGGACTCTTTTGAACCTTGAAACCAATTGAAAGCTGAGTACCCACTTTGTTCAACTCTTTACAGAAACTAGAAGGGAGACATATCTCACAAGTCTAAAGTTACTCTAATAATGAAAAACTCAAACAAACAAAGAAAGAACAAAGAACAACCAAAATTCTTCTTAAATGTAAGTTTTAAATCAACAGAAAAAATGGTAGCAAGCTAACTTTAGAACTATACTAAATGAGCTGTGTTGTGGCACCCACATTGAGTACCTGCACTTAGGAGTCAAAGGCAGCTAGTTCTCTGTCAGTTTGTAGCCAATCAGGTAGGTAGTCATGGTGAGTTCCAGGGTACCCAGAGCTGTAAGGGGAGACCTTGTTCCAAAAACAATAAAATAAATATAAAAAATACAAAGTGGGTCTCAGAGATTGACCAAGTAGAATTTATTTCAGATGAATAGGGTTAGCTCAACATTAAAGTAATTCAAACCGAGTGATCCATCAAGCAAATAAGCTAAAGAAGAAATGTCACATCATCACAAGTATTGATGCATAAAAGGAATCCAATAACATAGACACACATCATTTACTTTAGAAAAAGAGAAACTCAGAATATTATCTTAATTTGATGAGTAGCATCCTCAAATTCCAACAAAACACCATCAATGGTGAAATGTTGGAAGTTTTCTAGCTATGATTAGTACAAATAATGTTCATTGTCATCCTCTCAATACAAAATAACACAAAGTTCTAGCCATCACAAAAATGAAAGAATAAAAATCATACAATTTAGAAAGGACTAAATAAAAGCATTGCTAGGTTCAAATTACTCAATTCCCTCCATAAAAATAAAATCTGAAATAATCAAAACTAGTAAAATCAACATAAAAAAGGCCTTCACATTTCTGTTTCTTAAACAGTGAATGTATAAGTACAAATTAAAAATTCGATTCTATTTCCAGAGAACATTTATAGCAAGCAGCTATAAATCTAATTTTAAAAGTGTGTACATAATTTGTTTCATAAAATTACAAAATTCTACTGAAAGAAACCAAAGGATTCATTGGCGAATGCCATTATTCCGCTGAGGCAGGAGACTGCAAGGACAAAGCCAACCTAAATAGCATTCATAATATACTTGTATTATTTACCTTTCTGTTGCTGTGATAAAATACCATAAAATAGAAGAAAGGGCTTTTTGAGCTTATGATTCCAGAATACTATGAGTCTTCCAGGACAGGGGACATGGCAATGTACAGCAAGGATGGTATTAGAGTGAGGAAGCTGGGTGCTTGCACCACATCTTCAACCACAAGCACGAATCCAAGAGAACAGACTAGAAATGGCACAAGTCTTTAAACTCCTCATGTCTGCCCCCAGTGTTGAACTTCCTTCAGCAAGGCCAAACTTCCTAACCCTGCCCGAAAAAGGCCACCAACTGAGGACTAAGAACTCAAATTCCCAAGACCCTGGAAAGCATTTATCATTCACATCACCTTAATATCACATCAAGTAAGAGGAGACATGAGGAAAGGAATCAGGACTAACAAAATAGATTAAACACACAGTGATGCTTGTTAACATAATTTAGCATAATAAAAATGTCAGTTACCCCAAACTGATGTGTAGGCTCTATGTGATTGCTACAGAGGTCAGTGCAAAGACTTTCTGCAGGTATAAGCAAGTTTATTCTAAAATGTATATGAAAATCCATTACCTACTGTAACTAAAACATTCCTGACCAAAAAATAAAAAATAAACAAAAGACACTATTTTATTCAATATTAAAGATTCAAAAATAATAATCATTGAGACAGAGGGCTTAATACAGAAGAGATGACCTGCAAACAAACCTCTAAGTAATATTTTATGAGTTGAAAAACAAGGTAATGGAAGATGGACATGTGTGCAAATGTGTGTGTGTCAACAAGTAAGTTAAAACTAGGGTTAGAGCATGTTAGAGAAATAAGATATCCACAGGAAAGAAATGAGTCCCAGATAAAATTCATACATTATGCAAAAGTAAGTCAAGTAGATCATAAAATTTAAAAATTAAGTCAAATAGATCATACAATTAAATAAAACATAAAAATATAAAGCTGACATAAATAATGAGAAAATCTTCAGAGCTTAAGACTTCAAGTCAATTTTAGATTTGACAAAAAAGAGAAAAATAGATCAAATCAAAATTGAAGTCTTTACGGTGAGAGGGACCATGAAATTAAAGAAATGATGAACTAGGTAAACTGGGAGAAATTATTTATATATCAGGTCTCAAATTATTGCCTAGAACATATAAGTGTGTGTGTGTGTGTGTGTGTGTGTGTGTGTGTCTGTGTGTGTGTGTGTCTGTGTGTGTGTGTGTGTGTCTGTGTCTGTGTGTGTGTGTGTCTGTGTGTGTGTGTGTGTCTGTGTGTGTGTGTGTGTGTCTGTGTGTGTGTGTGTGTGTGTGTGTGTGTGTGTGTGTGTGTGTGTGTGTGTATGTGTGTGTGTGTGTGTTAGTCCAGGTAACCACAGTGGCCAGAATGGTTGATCAGATTCCATGGAGCTATAATTACAAGGGATGGTGAGCTCTCCTACATGGGTACTAAGAGTTGAACCCTGGTCTTCTGAAAGAGCAGTTGCTGCATTCTTAAAATCTGAATTTTATAAAATTAATCATGCACTTATCAGACAATCTAAAAATTGAATATTTATCCCATAAAAATTAAAACATTTACATAGCCTGTTTATGACTGTTATAACAACTTTAACTGTATTAGTATAAAACTTGAAATAATCCGAATGTCCTTTATTTACTGAGGAGTTGAACTATGCAATAGTCCTGCTACAGAATATTATTCATTAATGAAAAAGAATAAAACAATGATTCATATTGCCATTTAAATGAATCTTAATAGGATTTCTTTAACAAAAGCTTTCAAAGTTATATACTGTATAATTCCCCTTCTATGTCACAAATGAATAAAAGGTTTTACAGGCATTGAGAACAGGTCAGTGATTACCACAGTTTAAAGAGGGAGGGTAAAATGAAGAGCAGATGAGAAGGAAAATGAGAGGAACTGTAAATAAAAAGGGTAGAGGAGAACCCAGAATTATGGAAGATTTATCTCTGAACCAAGACACATTACACTGAGGATGGCAGGTTTGGCATTTTAAGAAAAAAATTCCTGAGAGTCATGCAGAACAATGGACCATACAAATGAAGGAAGATCTCATAACCAGTTCTGTAAACTTGAGAGTCTGGAGCAGGCACTTTAGATAGAAAGAGAACTCCAATCTCTCTCCCATGTTATAGATAAATGACAACACTGTCTCCCAAACAGCAGTAATCCCTACACTATCATCAAGGTATTTGCCCTGTCTCTACTCCACTCATACTATTATATATTCAGTCTTTGTTTGAATTGACTCAGGTCTAACATAACAAATATTTGCATAAAATAAGAATTCTGTCTGTGTTCCCTCTAAGGCCATCTGGTTCCCTGTCAGTGGTATATATCACACACTTTGTGAAAAAGAAAAGAAAAGGGCATCCGCAACAGAGGGAGATGTCTGAGCAAGCATAAAAAGCCTGATGCATTTAGCGTTAGGAATGGACATATCTGAGCATGCAGAAGAAAGGAGGGGTCGAAGATGCCATGAATAAGTGAGGTGGAGAAGAAAGGTCAGGGGCCAGTTGTTAAGGAGCAAATACAGATCATAAAAGTCCGTTCACTCTTTGTCTTTGTGCCAGGCGGGACTGAGCAGGGCTTTTGCAGACTGCATGTTCTTATTCTATCTCTCAGCTGCAAGGCTGTGAGCAGCCATGTGTGGCTGTGTTAACACTACATGACTAAAACCAATCCCCCAGTCCCTTTCCTGCTGCACACCAGGCAGCCTTTGCTGCTTCCAAGTGCTGATTTGCATCTGGGCAGGTTGTGTAAACAATGCTGTTCAGGGAATATAAATAACCACAGCCTGGACTGTGGTTCAATAGTCTGGTCTGGGGAAATCAGAATTTCCACTTATCTACTTGTGGCAAGGTGGAGCCAGATCAAAGGGCTTTCAGTTACTTACAGGCTCTCTCCCAAGATGTTGGTACAGATTCACCTTGCTGGATGGCATTGCTCTGCCCAGTTTCCTCCTCCACTACAACCACAGATGTTCTTACTGAATTATCAGACAGAATCCAGCTGTACATTCAGTCTATCTGGGAGTGTAGGGTAGGTAGAACAAAAGCAGAGCTCCCCTTTTCCACACAGGGACCTTCTCAAGGTCAGAAACTACCTTATTCCTTCTTGAGGCTCCAAGTGGGATGACTTGGTCTCCAATGCATTTGGAGAATATTGGTGTTGCTCAGAATTGGAGATAATTCCAGACTCCTGCAGTGAGACCTTGTAAAAAAAAATTACTTAAAATTTTGGAGCAGTTATTGAATTTTCATCTATAAAAGTGAAGCTAATAATTATGCCAGATTGTTAGCATTACCATGAGAAGAATATTTAATGACATATGTCAAGGGTCTAGCTTGTTTTGGGGGTAATATGACTTGTAAGTGCTATCTAAAATATGTCTATTGTTAAAATTATCTTGGTAAAGGTGTTGATATAATGTCCTGCCCACATAGTTAGTGAGCTGAGGTTACTTCCTATGTGTCATAATTTCATTTCTGTTTTTGTGACAAATACTCTGAAGGAAAAAAAAACATACAATGAAGGAAAACTGCATTTGGCTTATAATTGTGGGTTACATTCCATCATTTCCATATTTGTGTGCATGTCTGTATGTCTGCATGTCATGGGAGTACATGTATACTGAAATGCCAGGAATAGAAGATGGATCCTCTTGAGTTGGAGATGAGTGGACACACTTTTAGAATAGTAACTTAGGCACTATGCCATGCAGGGAAGCAAGTAAATATGCATTTATCAAGATACATTGTCAGGTAGAAGTACTGCAGAGATACAGTCTTTACTGAATTTGGAGGAGAAGTTGACAGAAGTTAGAATAAAGCCTTTCCATCATCGGTGGACATTGTTTACCAGGGCATAACGAAAAGATGGGAGAGGTAGTGATAAGGAAAAGAACATTGAGAATGGCATTACTTATGGACAACTATATATCAGATCACTTCTGCTTTAATGCCATAACTTCTTAAGTATGTTTACCATGGCAGCTGCTGTGCTATAGACATGTATAATCATTTTCTCATTTAATCCTTATCAACAGATTTAGATACAAGTATTGTTATTTTTATTGTTATTATTTTATCTCCCATTAAATAAGTCCCTATCTTTTAAAATTCTTTTTTAAGCCAGAGTCTGATCTAGTCCTCCTGAGCCCTATTGTAATAACATGGTAATTCTGTATACCTTCTTGGGCATGTCCCAAATTTAAAATATACATACATACATACACATACACACACACATACACATACACACACACACACACATGCATCAAATAAATGTATTTTAACAGAAATTAGTGGGAAAAGGAATTAGAATTATTCCTACAAGAGTTTATATCCAAAGGTCCATTAAAACAAATCCATCACTGAATTTCTTGCTATGCTGAAAATGTGTCCATTTGACAAAAAAGACTTTGCTTCAGCAACGTTATATTAATTATACTATATATTATATTTGTTTATTCCCCTCAACAAGTAGAGGACACAAAACAGAATCAGATGCTTGATGCTACTAACATCATTAATTTGTTTTTATTCAGTAACAACAAGACCAACTATACATAGGTACAAATGCAGACATATTATAAGCAATTTGTACACTAGCAGGGTGGCTCAACTTAGACGATCAAATACAATTTTGTTTATTTTAATTTTTTAATGCATTTTACTTTAATTCAATCTGTTCTTACTTGACATTATTTTTACTTAAAACAGTTTGGAAAGGTTGGTGGGATATAAGCCTTAAGTCAATAAAGCCATAATATTATATAATGAAGACATGAGGGAAACGATCAGTATGCCCTAACATCCCAGGTATGACAGCAGCACAATATAACATCACACACATTCACTTTCCTTTATAAAATCAAACATTTCTTTTCATCAGAAAATCCCAGGAACTCATGCTTCTTCAGAGATTAAGCCAATTTATATTTCTTGGTAAAGTGTTAATAAATAGTGTCTATCATTACAAGTATATTTGCTGGGTTAGAGAGACAACTCTATTGGTGAACTGATTTCTGTGAAACCATGAGAACATGAGTTCAGTTCCTAGAACCACATTAAAAACAGTGACAGCAAGGAAAATAATTCAGGTGTGGTAGCACACACTTGCAAGTACAGCACTAGGGAAGTCCAGGTAGGTGCTTCTCTGGGGCTAGCTTAACAATCAAGCTGGCTTACTTGGAGATTTCTGGACCAATGAGAAACCAATTTTCAACAAACAAAGTTGCAGACACCTGACAAATAGCATGTAAAGTTGACCTCTGGCCTTTTCACACACACACACACCTATAAAAACATATGTATACACACACCCAACACCAGCAAACGCACAATTACACACAATTGTTGAGATGCAAAATACAGTCTGAGACGTGATACAGTCTGAGACTGAAAGCTTAGGCTTGTGTATGTCACTACTAAGCAAAGCAAATAACTCTTTCCATTTCCAGTGGTTGCCAAGCTCTCTCAGTTCTACCCCATCATGACTTTCTATCTCCAGCACCATGATTTACCTCAAGCTCCATAAACTATGGCTGTGGCACTCAGACTCTGGAGACCTTAGCTTCCATTTTCCAAGTGCTCCTTTCTGTCCCTGTGATTTTTCATGTGCCATTTCGTTGCTTTAACAACTCCATTGATTCCATTTTTCCGAGATCAGACTACAGCTCCTAACTTTGCACTGAAAACCCTGTGCTCTGGTAAAGTCGTTAAGGTGTTCATATATGTCATAGAGGATGTGCCATGCTGACCCACCTTTGGACCTTTTGCCTTTGCGGGGAATGGATGGGGTATGGGGAGGGGGGAGGCTGAAGGCTGACTGGGAGGGATCGGGAGTAGGGAAAGGTGTAGTAAGAAGTTTCTGGCCCAGACTTTCAGGCCTAGCCTCAAGGTTTAGATGGGCAGACCCATAGACTTGGAGACATAGATGCTTACATTCATTAATTTTAGGTTGATTAGCCTAGGGTCCAGGCATATAACTTGCTAACTCTTTACCCTTAAGTTAACCCATGATTCTTATCCTGTTCAGCCATGGGGCTCAATACCTTTTCTCAGAGCAGCATAGTTGTCCTCTGCATCTTCTGATTTATCTGGTAACTCTGGAGTCTCTGTGGCATTTCTGCCCTGTTCTTCCTGTTTCCAGAGTTTTCTTAGTCTGGTAGCCCCGCCCACACTTCCTCTCTGCCTTTGGCCAAACAGCGCTTTTTATTAAACTCATAGGTGGGACAATTATTTACAATATAACATCATAAATCTACAACAGAACGGAGGAGGAGCAGGGGGATACATGGATAAAAAACATTTTTTTTATAAAAAAATAAATAAAAAGAATAGTAACATTAGGAAAACAAAACAATTAAAAACTTTCTAACATGGTTTCAAAAAGGAAAAAAGAGCTCTGGTAAGGTTTAAAGTGTTTATGTATGTCATCTATCCTCATACATGGCACCAGTATGAAGCCCAAAATTTATGGTTAGACAGATCCTAACAAAGAACTCACTACTATCATTAGGTTAAATCAGTATGATATCTAGCCAGTTCCTAGGGGTTTAATAGTCATAGATTAAAGAATAACTCAACCCTTGTGGAAGAAACTTCTGTTTGAATAATAATCACCACAGAGAGCTACAACTTTTAAGGTTCAGAGGATTAAAACATGCAAAATTCTCAGCCCTAAAAAAAACACCTATATAGCACATATCTTCCTTCAAAGACTGTGGGATCAGTGTAGAGAAGAAAGCAGAAAATTTTAAAAATGAAAAAATAAAGCATTCACAATAGTAAATGACAAGGAAACCATCTGTCCTCGAAAAGCAGTGCAGGTGCACATATGAATACACAGCCTTTGACAGCTCAATCCAGACCAAATCCCAGTTTGGAAAGTGGAGTTGAGAATGAAGTTCCATGTCTAGCTGAGGATCTAATTGCAGATTTTAGTTGCTAGGATCAAGTGTCCATTTTATCTAAAATTATAGTCTTTGATTCAACCATACACCAAAGGCATGTCAGACATCCAAGGAGATTTGAGCATCACAGATTGGCTTTGATTAAGGAAAAAAAGTGACACATAGCATAGTGGGAAGGGAAGGGTGTGGATTTGGAATGAGCTGGAAGACAGAAGATAATTATAAATAAAATACATTGCGTGACATGTTCAAGGACATAAAATAAAATAAAACAAAGGTCTCATATTACAGGTTCTACCAAATACTACCTGTATGGCTTACCACATCCCGATGACCTGCTATGGTAGCAGTTTTCAAGGTCTCCCTCACAAATCTTTAGGAAGTCTATTAGAGTGGCTTCAGATTGGACACCCTGCCATGTGGTGGGAAACACGATCAAGCTACAAAATGGAGCAGTTTCACTCTCCACTGTAGAAGCTGACTTGCTCAGTCTCACTCACATCAGCACCTGAAATCCCCCCTCAATGAAGAAGATGTAACATAGGACCTGCCTCATAGATTATCCCTGTGGTACCAACTTATCAGCTCAGAGCCCAACAAATGGTTAGTGCCCAGTTTCCATCTTCTATGAATACTCTTCTTTGTAAGCACTTGACACAGACTTGTTGGATGTCTAACCTTGGTAAACTTTGCTGAACTCACTGAAAATATGGAAAGCTTCTAGCCTCTTTGGGTTCTTGATGTTAATTCAAGGCAAGTTCAAGGACAAGTTGAGTCCCATAATCCAGATTCATGCCATATTTCTGCCCATTAAAGACCTAACATTCTGATTACTGGTAAATATGAGAGTGAAACCCAAAGAAAAGAAGAACTGGTCTAAAACACAGCATAAGAGTGAGCTACTAATTACGAGACCAAATAGGATGTTGTAGTGTAGGTGTACTTTCTGCCTCTCTTTGCCTTAATGATTGTCTCAGCCTTTTATATGTTTCTGTGCTGTGTCTTCATCCTTAAGCATATTTGAGCATCTCTTTTTACAAGGTGGAGTCAGAGGCAGATCCCCATTATAATTCAAGATCTGTGAAAAACTCACATACACTTCATTCTGTACTGTGGAGTCCGCAGTAACTTTCGACACCTTTCTTAACTTCATTCATTCATGTTAAAAATAAAGATTTAAGCACAAGGCCCTGAAAGAGATTTGAAACTCCAGCACCAAAGAAAATAGACCAGTTAGTGACCTCACGTAAATTCTGAAATAATGTTAAAAGAAGGAGAAAAAAGGATGAACCACATAAAACCTCACAGGAAAAAAATATGGTATGTGTAATGGATAAAAGCATCCAGGTGCCACATAAAAACAAAAATTAAATATATCTATGTCATATACAAACATATATATATGTCAGTGGCATCAGAAAGTTTTCTTTAAGCTGAGAATTGAAAGACATGTAAAATAAGCCAGATACAAAGAGAGAAGAAAAATTCCTTTTTCTTATTAATTAAACTTATTTATTCATTTTATATCCTGACCGTAGTTTCTCCTCCCTCATCTCCTCCCAATCCTTCCCCCACTTCCCCTCAACCCCCAGCCAATCCGTTCCTCCTCTCTTTCTGTTCAGAAAGGAAATATGAACAAAACATGGCATATCTATTTATGCTAGGAATAGGTACCCTCCTCTGCCTTGCATTAAGGTTGGCCAAGGCAACCCAGTATGAGGTTCCAAAAGTCAGACAACACAGTGGAAACAAAGGGTATCTCTAACACCTTGGCTGTCTTTTGTCATAACTGTCACATAGATCAGTCTCATTCAGGCACCCTGGATGTCGGTTCAAGCTCTGTAAGTTTCTATAAGCCCAGGTTAGTTGATTCTGCACATTCTCTTATGATGGTCTTTACGTCTCTGGCTCCTACAATCTTTCCTCCCTCTCTTCTGCAGGATTCCCTAAGCTCAACCTAATATTTGGCTTTGGGTCTCTGCATGTTTTCCATCAGTTACTGGATGAAGCACCTGAGATCCAAGCCACAGAGAGTGAGACCACCTCTGAACTTCCTAGAGCTCTAGTACCCAGAGTTTGGATGGCCCAGAGACTTAGAAGACCTAGGGTAGAAGCAAATATGACTGAAGGAAAACAATGTCCAATAATAGTTTGCTATACTCATAGACAGGTGAAAATTCTAAGAAGAAGGAGTAATACTTAAAAAAGCCCTGAGGTGGAAGTTAGAAAGAACCATCGTAGATAGAAACTGCTGAGAGGGTTAGAAGGCAGAAGATAAGAACCAAAGGGAAGGTAGGAACAGATCTATCCACCTTTACCATAATTTCATTGTCACTCTCATGAGGCATTCCTAGGTCACCATCTCATAAGAATTTATTGATGCACTTTTGTAATTCATATCACTGTTTTATTTGTTTCATAGAATTCATGGCCACTGCTGTGTTTGCCTCTCTCCCTATTACTAGAGAACACGCAACTTTCTAACCTTTTCCCTGGATTCCACGACCCCTGTAAACACCTTGCTTAACTTCATTCATTCACTTTACAAATGATTATTTCACTCCCTGACACACAAGGACGTTGAGGACTCAAGACTAAAGAACATGATTTGGGACATTATCTTTAATGATTCTGGTTTGGACATCCAAACCTCATCTCTTCTTCCTCCACTCCCTCTTAGCACATGCTCAGAAGGGGGAAACACTGGTAAGGCATTGTCCACTGTGTTCCTCTTTTAGAAAAAAGGCACAGAGCAAACTACTTAGAATATAGAGAGGAAATTTGAAAAAAATAAAAACAAATCACTTTTTTTTTTATCCACAAAAAAAGTGAAACAGATCTTAGACATTCTCATTGGGTGGATGCAAAATGCCCCATGTTCTCTTATCATTGACTATCACCATTTCTTTTCTTTTCTCTCCAGCTGTGTTAGATAATTAATCTCTTATTACTGTTTCTTAATCTGAGCAACAACTAATAGACATTGCACCACAAATAACTTGACTCAAATATAGTTCTTTTATGAGGGAATTATTGAGGGCTTCAGAGCCTAATAAATAATCAATGCCCAAGGGGCATTTGGAGGCTTGCAATTTAAAATCAAAATATAATACAAGAGATATGCAAATCACCATGGACCATCAGGCCTGAGTATTTTACTACAAAATATTTTTAAAAATACTGAAGTCACTTTTTCAGTCACCCATCCTAGATAAAGGTTAGCTCATGTGTGCTTAACATATAGCAATATTAAAAGCCCCTCCAGCTAGCCACAGCTCTTCCCCAAATACAACTAATGATTATGTGCCAGTCTGCAAGTAAGATAAAATTTAATTCTGAAAGGTCAAGTGTCAGAATATAAGATGAGGCAATATTTCCTCCATTTTATTTATGATATTTTAGTTTCACATTTTATAGAAGTGGGTACTCCATACTAACAAATGCCCTACAGTTGAAGCTGAGAAAGTTCTGAGTCAAATCAAAACATGACTACATTCTTTCATCTTTTAAGGAATATTTAATATTCCAATACACTACTAATAACATAGATTTGGATACCTTATCTAATGTTCGCCAAATATATTTGAACCACAGGTTGTTTTCTCATGTATATCTGTCACAATTGCTTATAATATTGATGAGGAAATTCACAAAGTTTTGTTCTTAAAATAACTACATAAATTGAAAACCATCTCTAGAATGAGGAGAATTGGGTTGAACTAGCTGGTGAATTAATAAAAATGACGCCTGTAATCATGTACCTTAACCTTGAAACCTCAAAATCCTTGTTGTCAAAGAGAATGAAATCATCAGTTGCTATTTTACTGGCTTACTGGGATGATTAAATATGTTAATAGACAAGGAGGCCTTTTAAGAAGTGTGAGCACCGTATAATTCTTGTTTTTATTGTTAATAAAATTCTCTATAAAGAGCAAGCATCCAGGAAAGGACACAAGCAAGCCTGTCTGAGAAATGAGAGTTAAAGCAGAAAGTAACTGATTGATAAGCAAGAGTTAAGACCATTAGCACTGACCATAAGTAATACAAATGCCCATACCACAGACATTGTCGCTGGAGTCACTGTGGACTATTCTGGTGGCCATCTCAAGTCACTAGCTGAGTTCTTTTCTACAAACAATAGCTACTTGCTTAACAATTGTGGTTTTAAAATTGTAATTGGGGGTTTTTCAATAAGGAACTTTTACAGCTTACATAGTAAGTCAAGTCTATCTATACTAACACAAGGCCTGCTCTGTCTGATTGAATCTCTTTTTGTTTTCCAGACCAAGTGTTTGAATCTTCAGCCACATTTGCCAGTGTATCTGCTTTCTTTGAAGTCCCTGATGTTTATGCAGGCACAGCCTATGAATACCACAATTACTAACACACTATCACTTTAAGAAGGCATAAAAGGTGTGCTTGGAGGTAGCCCAGCAGCAGAATGTTTCTGTTGCATTTGTGAGCCTCTTTGAGTTCAGTCTTTAATTCTTGCAGAAAAGAATGGAGGGAGCAAGAAGAGGAATAAATAATGAAGGAAGAAAAATGTGAAGTGGGGATGGAGAAAGGAAGGAAAGAGAGAATAGGGAAGAAAGAAGGAACGAAGAAAGTATGTTCTCTTTTACTTTGATACATACATAGAAAGAAGATTTCTAAGTTATAAGTAAATCCTATTTTTAACTTTTGAAGAATTTCCTATATATGTTCAGCCTTTATGGAAAGCATTTTTGAAACACCAGTTTCTTAAAGCAGTGTAATGATTCTCCATTTCTCTACATCCCTTTAAACACCTATCTTCCTTCTTTGGTCTTTTTTATCATCTCATACTAACCAGTGTGAAGCAATGTCTAATTATGGTTTTGATTTGCATTTCTTTGATAATTAGTTACTTTGAGCATTTTTCATTATGCAGTTGGCATTTGCATGGCTTTTTTGAGAACTGTTTAATTGCGTCCTTTGCCCATTTTTAAAATGAGATTATTTTTTAGCTATTGAATTTCTTTAGTACTTTACGTATTTTGGATGTTCATTTCTTGTCAGACATAGAGTTTAAAATATCTTTATCATTTTGCAACTTGGTCTGCTCACTTCTGACCATTTCTTTTTCAGTGAATGTGGATACATTTTAATCTCATCCCATTTGTCTCTGTTTGGCTTGTTACCTATGCTTTTGGGGACATGTTTAAAAAAATCATCTAAACCAATATCATGAAGATTTTCTCTTATGTTTGACTCTAAAACTTCCACAAGACTTGCACTTACTTATCTCCAATCCTCTTAACTTCATCTTTAGGTAGTATGAGACATGGGCAGAATTTTATCATTAAGCACATGAATATCCAGTTAGCGTTACAGCATTTACTGAAGATACCATTCTTTCCTCCTGCGTGCTACTGTTATCTATCGCAACGGATTGTATTTGTGATATATTAAATATAGGATAAATATTCATTTAAAAGTAATTTAACACTCATGATTATAAGTTAAACTTTAGGATGGTTTTGTGGCAATAGGATGATCTTGGTGATGGATGCTGATCCGATCTCCAAAAAAGCAGGAAGCAAGCAGGCCTCTCTAGATCCCAGCAGCCTCTCTTAAACAGGGCTGGCCACACTCCCTTCAGGAGTCTTCAGACCCTATCACCTGATACCTGAATCCCACGACATCTCTTTCCTTTGTTTAACTAAAAAGGTTTTAAGCTAAGAATTTATATAATAGGAATTATTATAAGGTAATATTTGGGAGAGGATAAGGTATAAACTATAACTAAAATTATCACATATAAAGTATCTATTTTTAGAGTAGTGTTAGATGGAGGGGTTTATAAATTATTTTAAAATTGTTTATTTGGCATAGTAAAAATTTAATATTTGAATGTTTTTTGTTAGGGATGATAGTATAGTAATTTTAAATACTTATTTTATAACTTTATTAAGACTTGAGAAGGAAAATATGTTATTTGAAAGTCAGAAGCACATAAGAGTCGTAGGTTTTAAAATTTGGGAGAGGACAGTAACATAGCTATTTGGACAATCACATTTTTTTTTTGTGACGTTGGAGCATTTATTATTTTGGCTATAGGCCTATGATATTTGATAGATCTTTTTACAAGTAGGGTGTTTTTGGAGGGAACTGTTTGATTTTGTTTAAACAGGTTTTGTCAGTTTTTATTTGGCATTTTGTTTATTTAGTTTGGACTGTGTGTGTGTGTGTTGTCAGTAACTGAGGTAAGGGTGGTTTTTTACCTAACTTGTGGGAGGTTGTGTTGTTTCATTTTAAATAATTGTCCCACCCATTGGTTTAATAAAAAGAGCTGATTGGCCAAAGGCAGGCAGGAAGTATAGGCGGGGCTACCAGACTACAAACTCTGAGAACAGAATGCGAGATCAGAACACCAGAGGGAATTCCAGAGAGAGGCCCGGAAGAAGCCAAGGACAACTATGATGCCTTAAGAAAAGGTACCGAGCCCCATGGCTGAACAAGAGACATGGGTTAGAATAAGGGTAGAGAGCTAGCATGTGATATGCCTGGGCCTGAGGCTGATCAGCCAAAAACTATTGGAAGCTTCTGTGTGTCTCTGTGGGACTGCGGGACTGTGGGACTGCGGGTCTGTGGGTCTAGATCTTGAGGTTAGGCCCGAAAGTCTGGGCCAGAAACCTCATACTACATTAACTAGCTATTTTTTTTTTTTTTTTTTGTTATAAGGATAAACTCTAAAGGAGTGTCTTTGATGTTTAATATTATTTTTGAAAGGAACAGTGACATTAGAAGTTGCTGTGTTTTTCATGGTTGAATTTTGAATAACAAATGTTAAATGCTATATTTTGTGGGTCTATGAAATAGTTGAAGACTTTTGTTCATTTATGGTATTTTAACTTCCATCTGGGATGACTGTGATGTGGCAACTTAAGTAATGGTGACTGTAGTTTTATTACTGTTATCCTTGTTAAAAATCCAAAAATTAACTTTAAATGTGGGGATATATTTCTAGCCAATCTGTCAGCTTTAGCCCGTAAGGTTTTGTTGTTATTACTGCTGCTGCTGCTGTTGTTTGAAGATGAACACACATTGCTATGATTACTTTAGCTTGGTAGCATATTCTGAAGATAGGTTAGGGTTCAGTACATCTCTGTTCTCTTTGTTTAAGATTTGTATGATTATTGATGCTCTACGACTTTTTATGGGTTTTGATCACTTTGCATTTATTTGACCTGTATGAAAATGATATAAATAAGAGACAAGTTATATTTTTGTTAAAATACGGTTCATGAAATCCTTTCTGATAGTGTCCATGTGAACTTCCCATATCCGTGAAACTAGAAGCATCTGAAACAACAATAGATTTAAAATGCCTAAATCTCAATCCTAGATTCTTTGTCTTCTGTTATGAGGAGCAAAAGCTACTGTTGGGAAAAGAGATGTGAAGTCTATTTGGAAAAAGAAAGAGGGATAGCAAGAGGGAAAGTAAGGACACAAGGTCAGTATGGGGGCATGGCCGAATTAAGATAAATTAATATATACAAATTTCTTCCTTGAACATCTTTTTTTGAAATAAAGACCTGTATTCAAACATACATCAATAGTGTACCCTTATCCAATTTATTCTCCTCAATTTTATAATCTCTGGCATAGATATAATTGTGATGATATATTTTATTTTTAATAAAATCAGTCTCAAATATCAGAGGACAGAGTCACAGAGTCATCTCTTCAGCCTTTTTAAATTTTGTTTTGGGTTTTATTTTTTTATTTTTTTATTTTTTTATTTTTTTTTATTTTATTTTTTTTTTTTTTGGTTTTTGGTTTGTTTGCTTCTTTTGTTTTCTGAGACAGAGTTTTTGTGTAACAGTCCTGGCTGTCCTGGAACTTGCTTCGTAGACCAGGCTAACCTTGAACTCACAGAGATCTATCCTCCTGCTTCTGCCTCCCAAGTCCTGGGAATAACAGAATGCTCCAACACTGCTTGGCTTTAGGCACTGAACTCACAGAGATAATGTGATTAAAGGTGTGTGTCAACACTCTGACCTTCATGACTTGACTGTGGATGATTCTTTCCTCTAATAGTGTGTGTGTGTGTGTGTGTGTGTGTGTGTGTGTGTGTGTGTGTGTGTGTGTCCTCATAACTAATACTATCACAGTGCCGGAACTATAATATGATCTCCAAGTTTATCTCTCTTCCTATCTTCTTAACATTTTCGAATCATTCCTTTGACAATTCAGTGTGAGATAACATTTACTAACAATAATTATCTGCTGCTCCAAACCATACCCTTTTTCATTTATTAGAGCAGATAAGTGATTCTCTCTGTGTAGTAATTGTTCCAAGCAAACTGCAATCTTCTCATATTAGACACTTCCCCTTATTGTTCTGCTGACAACACTAGAACCTTTTCCAGAAGACTGACTAATGCAACTCCATGCAAGATGGAAACGCTTCTTCAATTTTCTCATTTCCCTGATGAGACTCCTACTCCACTTTTACTTCCCATCCCCTTTAAAAAGAAACTCCAAGGGGTTTGCTCTTAATGGAGTCCCTGCAGAGGAGCTGTTTTGTCAGAGGCTCATCCAAGCACTTCACAAATAACACAAAATTGGGTGAACAGAGCAGCTTTTCCAGGTCGTTAAACATTGCTTAACTATTTTTCAAATGTTTCAGCATCAATAAAAATTCTCAAATGTTTTGAGGGCCAAACACTAGTTCCATTAATATTTTACACCCTGAATGTTTTTAAAAATCGTTTATTCTGAAGTCATCTGCCAATTTTTGCCTAAGAACTTTTGAATATCCCACCAGATCTCCAGGTGTCTGTGCAAATTTCTGAGTAACTTCCTCCATTCCCACCTATTTCCTGACTTTGGTCACTGTGCATAATCTCATGAGCTGAGACTCCAGGCACATGAATAGAAAGAGACTCCCCCTCCCCCAGCAGAACTAGGTCCTGGCCAGTTTTTTTTTTTTTTTTTTTTTTTTTTTTTTTTTTTTTTTTTTTTTTTTTTTTAGAAAACAATACAGAACTTTTCTCTCATTGTAAGAGCACATGCCATTGGTTGATTTGAAACCTTCTGTGTCCATAGCCAGGGGCGGTAAAGCTGGGTCACATGGTAGACATATGTATGATTAGGGCATTGACAGCCCAGAATGGTGTGAGATATTTTTTTCAGGATTCAAAAGGACAGCATAAGTAGACTGACTACTCTCCCAATACAATCATTATATTTAGAGAGAGGTGCACTTTTTTTCTATTGGTAGAAACATTTATTAACAGAGCTATATTTTAAAATTTAAACAAAATAATGCAAAACTTAGTTTTTTTCACGGTACTTAAAATTTATTTCTGATAAGTTTAGTGTGCCTAAATAAAATAATTATTACAAATTCTTTCTTTGTTTTATTATTTTTTATAAAAAAGTCTTTTTTTATCCATGTATCCCCCTCATCTTCATCAATGATATTTGTTGTATATGGTATTATATTAAATACAAAAATTGCCATAAAATTGATTTTTTAAATTTTCTCTGTTTTAAATTCTATTGGTATAATATTGACAAGTATAATCTATATAATACATGTAAACTCAGTTTTAAGTATTTGGTGATATCACTGAACTAAAACTTAAAACCCATTGATTTGGTGAATTGAGGCCCTATTTGTCACATTGTAAGCCACATCATCTTGACTCTTCCAAAAATAATTCCAACCTAAAACACAAGAGCAAGAAGTGGGACAGAGGCTTCCCTTCAAAGAACAACTATCCTCTAACATCTGTTGTTCTAAAATAACAAATTTTTATCCCATTGTATTTCCCTTGTTGAGATAATAAAATAAAATAAGATAAAATACAAATTAATACATATGACTGAGGTGGTGTAGCTGAACCTTTAGGTAGATTGGTTCCCATCTTCTTTCTGAGGAACCACAACACTGATTTCCACCATGGCTGTACAAATTTTCGCTCCCAGCAGAGATGGATGAGTGGCTGTTCCCTTACTATACATTCTGGCCAACACAAGCTGTAACTTGGTTTATTGATATTAACCATTTTGACAAGTGTAAGATAAAACATTTAAGTAGTTGTTTTGATTTGCATTTTAATGATGGCTAAGGATGAAGAACATTTTAAATGTTTCTCAGTCATTTGAGATTCCTCCCTTGGGAAATCTCTTGACCTACAAACCATTTTTAATTGGTTTATTTGTTTTCTTGACATTTGTATCTTGATATCTTTATATATTTTGTATGTTAGCACTCTGTCTGATGAGTAACGGGTTAAAAAAATATTTTTTCATTTTATGGACTGTGGCTTTGGCTGAATGACTGTGCCCTTTGTCATGCAGAAGATTTTCAGTTTCATGTGTTCCCATTTAGTAGTCATTGATCTTAGTGCCTGTTTTATCTAGAAAGCCTTTTCTTCCGTCAATGAGTTCAAGGATCTCTCCATTTTCTCTTCTATCAAATTCATCTGGCTTTATGTTGAAGTCATAGATCCATTTGGCCTTAAGCTTTTTGCATGATAATTAAGTATGGATCTGTTTGGATTCTTCTATATGTAGCCATTCAGTTTGACCAGAAATATGCTGCTTTTTGTTTTGTTTTGTTTTTCTTCCCATTTGTAGTTCTGGCTTCTTTACAAAAATCAGGATTCCATGTTTGTATTTTTATGTGTCAATTCAAGCCCAGTGATCAATGTGTCTGTTTTTATGTCAATAATATGCTTGTTTATATTACTATACTGTACTCTGTAGTACAACATTAAATCTGTGGTGATGATGCCTCCAGCAATTCTTTTATTATTCAGATTCTTTTAGCTCTGCTGGGGTTTTGTTGTGAGTTTGTTTGTTTTTATTTGTTTGTCTCCATATGAAGCTGAAAATTGTTCTTTGAAGAAGTGTGAAGAATTGTGTTGGGATTTTGATGGTAAGTACATTGAATCTTGTAGATCACTTTTGGTAGCATGGCCATTTTTACTACATTAATTCTACCAATCCATGAGCATGGGAGATTTTTCCATCTTCTGACATCCTCAAATTTTTTCTTCAGTGTCTTAAAATGTTATTATATAAGTTCTTTTACTTGCTTGGTTAGACTTACTTAAGGTATTTTATATTACTCAAGGTCATTGTAAAGGTATTGTTACTTTGATTTTCTAACAGTTTGTCATTTGTATACAAGACAACTACTGATTGTTGATGGTGAGTTAATCTTCTAATCAATTACTTCACTGAAAGTGATTCTTAGTTGTAGGAGTTTCTTGCTGGAATTTTTAGGGTCACTTATATATACTATTACAGCATCTGCAGACACAATGCTATAACCTCTACCTTTCCAATGTCTATTCCCGTGATAACCTCAAGTTGTCTTATTTGATCTAGCTAAGACTTTAAGTGCTATTCTAAATAAGGACTTAAAGACAGAGAGTGGACAGATTTTTCCTGTTCCTAATTTTAGTGGAATTGCTTTGAGTCTCTCTCCATTTAGGTTGAGGTTGACTATGTGCGTAGTGTATCCCTAATCTCTCCAGGATTTTTATCATGAGAGGGTGTTGCTCTTTGGACAAAGGTCTTTTCTGCAACTAATGAGATGATCGTGCGTTTTTGTCTTTTGGTTTGTTTATATGGTGACTATGTTTATTGATTTGTATATGTTGAACTATTCCTGTATTCTGGGAAAAAGGCTACTTTTCATAGTGAATAAACTTTTTGATGTGTCTTTGGATTTAGTTAGTAAGTATTTTATTGAGATTTTTTTGAATCTATGTCTATAAAAGAAATTTACAACTTTTCTTTTGTTGGGTCTTTATGTGGTTTGGGTACTACAGTAACTGGTCTCATAAACTAAATTTGGCAATGCTTCTTCTGTTTCTATTTTGTGTAATAATCTAAGGAGTATTGAGGTCTACTTTTCTTTCAACCTCAGGTAGAATTCTGAACTAAAATCACTGGACATTGGGCGCTACTTCCTCCTTCTTTTTCTCCTACTGCTTCTTTCATATGGGAAACTCTTTTATGCTATGGGATGTTTTTTTTTTTTTTTTCCACAAAGTGTGAATATGTGCTGCAAAAATTGGTTAATAAAGAAGATCTTCCAACCTATGGCAAGATAGGAGAGAGCCAGTCTGGGAATCTAAGGGAGATGGGGAAGAGAAGGACTGGGTCAGAGCAGACACTCTAAGCTTCTGGGGGAGAAAAAAAGTAATGGAAAAAAGTATGCCACAAGACATGTGGAGACACATAGATTAATAGAAATGGGTTTATTAAAGATGAAAGAGTTAATAATAAGCCGAGCCATATATCAAACAGTTTGTAATTAATATAAGCCTCAGAGCAATTATTTTATAAGAGGCTGCAGAACCAAGAGTAGAAAAAATTTGTTTGGACCTCTGAGCTATGTGGGACCAAGAAGCTTCCAGCTGCAGTTTTAATGACTGCTTCTATTTCATTAGGAGTTATAGGTCTGTTTGTATTGTTTTGCTAATCTTGATTTGACTTTGGTAAGTGGTATCTATCAAGAAAATTATCCATCTCTTTTATATTTTCCAACTTGGTGGAGTTAAGTTTTGTAAAATATGTTCTCATGATTTTCTAGATTTCCTTTATGTCTGCTGTTAAGTCCTTGTGAAATTTTTAATTTTGTTAATTTCACTATTCTGCCTCTACTTTTTAGTTAATTTGAATAAGGGCTTCCCAATTGATTCTTTGTATTCATTGTTGTTTCTATTTTATTGGTCTAAGCTCTGAGTTGGATGATATCTTGCCATCTCATCCTTTTATAGGTAATTTATTTTTTTCAAGAATACTACTAAATTACTAGTATAGATGTCTCCATTTTAAAAATATAGTTATAGTACTATGAATTTGGCTCTTAAAATAGCCTTCATTGTTTCCCACAGTTTGGCTATGTTATGTATTCACTTTTATTCAGTTCTCAAAAGTCTTTAATTTCTTCCTAAATTTGTCTTGATCCATTTTTCATTAAGTAGGCAGTTCTTCCATTTCCATGAGTTATGTATTTCTGTTGTTGATGATAATATCCATCCAGCTTTAATCTGTGATGGTCAGATATTATGTAGGGTGTTATTTCAATTTTCTTTATCTGTTGAGACTTGCTTTGTTTCTAAGTTTGTGGTCAGTTTTGGAGAAAGTTCCATGAGGTGTCAAAAAGACAGTATATTCTTTTATGCTTAGGTAAAATGTTTTGAAAATATCTGTCAGGTTCCTTTAATTTATAATATCTGGTAGCTTCAGAATTTCTCTGTTTAGTTTTCGCTGGATGATCCCATATTGGCAAGATTGGGATGCTGAAGTCTCCAACTATTGGTGTATGAATGTCAATGTGTGATTAAAGCTGTCTTAGGGTAATTTTGGTTTAGTTTGTTATTGTTTTGTTTTTATAATATTTTGTGTTCCATATTTGATACAAAGATGTTAAGAATTGCATTGTCTTCTTGGTAATTCTTTCCCTTTGAATAGTTAAGAGTGTCCATCCCTATCACTTCTGGTTACTTTTGGTTTAAAAATACTTTGTTAGATATTAAAATTACTATACAAGTTTGGTTCTTAAGTCCATTTTTCTGGAATACCTTTGATCATCTTTTACCTCTAAGGTGGTATGGATCACTGATATTAGGATGTGTTTACTAAGTTCAGCAGAAGGATTGGATCATGAGTTCACATTGAATCTATTAAAATTTGTATTTTTATTGAGATTTAGTGACCAGTGCACTGAGAGGCATAAATGGAAATGTTTATTGACTCCTGTAATTTTGTTGTGAGGTGTGTGTATGCGCGTCTGTCAGTGTGTGTGAGGAGGTAGGTGGGTGTGTTAATATGCTTTCCAATCTCCCTTTTGATTCTTTTAACTATTGATTGTTCAAAACGGTCATGCTTAAATTCAGCCTATGGATGAATTTTTCAGTTTGTCCCTCTGCTACTTATTGTTAGTTTCATTCCATTGTGGTCAAAAGAAATACTTGGTGTAACTATGATTTTAGATTTGCTGAAGCTTGTTTTGATAAGGTATGTTTTATTCTAAAGAACATGTTTAACATATGTATGGTCTGTTATGATTGGGTGAAATATTTTATTGTGAAGTCTGTGGTGTAGTTCAAAGCTACTGTTTCTATTTTGTTTTTTCCTCTGTGTGTCCTGTTAATAACCAAAAATGAAGCATTGATATCTGACTCTATTAAATGACCCTCAGTTCTTTTCTTTACTTTCATTAATGGCTGCCTTATGTTTTTAGGTACTCTGATGATAATTACACATGTGGGACATTTGTCTGTTTTTCTGGTGAATGATCACTTTCGGTATTATATAACAACTTTGGCTCTTGTGGACTTAAGTTGCTTTTAGATTAAGAAAAACTATTATGCAACAACTCAAAGCTTCATGTAATTCCCATTCCAACTTCAAAATATACATTTATAACACAAACAAAAGGGCAAAAATGAATAGGAAAAAGGGCAGAAAGAAATGAACGAAAATATATGAAGGTATAGCCGATGAAATTCAAAAAGATAGCAGCAAAAGAGAAAACGGGGGATAAAACTTTAAAAGACACAGGTACACATCAATGTGGCAATGCTAAGTGTTTCCCATTCATGATTAACTTAAATGCAATTTATATTTCCAATTAATATATATAAACAGCTAAGTTTGGGAAATATGTGAGTGTATATTGTTCATGAGATACGTACAAACACTTAAAATACAGGTTTCACATGAAATTTAAAGAAAGGTTCTGGAAGGCAAAGAGCAGGAGTGGCTATATCTACAACACACAAAACAGACTTTAAGTTAAATCTGACATAGCCTTCTACTGATGTCTTCCTAGCCAGGCTCTGTGTGGCATGATATGTATCTTAGCTCAGTTACTCAAATAGACAAATTATTTGGAAGACTTTTATGTAACTTACTCAGCTCTACATGGATATGACAGGACTCTTTCTGCTCAACCAAAAAATGTATCCCAAAGCAGACATGTTTGGCACAACCAAAAGAAATACAGACTACCAGAAGACCAAAGATAAATTATGACACTTGAATTTGGAAAGACCCAAAAATAACTTAATGAGGAACCTAAGTACCACATGTGGACTTTGGCTTATGAAGAAGGTCATGGGTGGGCTGATGTAATAGTTTGTTTGCATTCTTTCACAATAAAATAAAATCTTGAGGTTTAAAGTATTTTATCTTAGGGGATATCAAAATGTCTAAAGACTAGTAATATCAAACTAGCAGCATCGATGTGTTCTATTTCTGTTTCTCAGCACTCCTCTCTTCTAGAATGTGGGATTTTATAACCCTCATAGTTCTAACCCTATGTCAGTCTCCTTTTCATACTCCCACAATGTGCCAGCATCATCCCACACCCTGGCACTTAGAAACATAGCCTGGTCTTTGAACACAGCTGACCCCTTTAGCTATTTCTAGAATATTCTGTAAATCTCTCCCCTTGCCTCTATCCTTCTCATTACAATGTGATTGTTTGTTCATTTATTTGCTCCCAATTATGCTTATGCATTCAGATAAAGAGTAACAACATATCCACTGAAATTTGGCCTGGGATTAACCAGTTGCACCTAAGTAATAGCAAGAAGGCATCTAGAACTAAGGTAAAATGAAATTTCATAGAATCACAAGATTCCCTTGGGGTTCTAGCCATTTTCACCCAGAAGTGAAACTCTTAGCATGTATTCCTTCAGAAGAATACAAAATATGTATGCGTGTGCGAAGAAGAGTTTTTTTTTTTTCCACAACAAGCAAAACATCAAAATGCCTTAGCACCGTTGCATCAGGTGTTTCAGCTGAAATGTAAAGGGAGAGCAGGCAGAGATATAAGTGGAAAATAAAAAGAAGAAGAGAAACTCAAGACAATTAAAATTTCTTTTTCCCAGAAAGACGGTGGGAAGGAGGACAAAGCTATAGGGTTCCCTATACTTTTACATCTCCTAATGCTAAGAAGTTGCTGAGGAAAGAAAAGAGGAAATAATAAGGGAAGGAAAAGGAGGAAAAGAGGGAGAGGACGCAGCTGGAACTCATAAATCTAACTCTTAACTTGGAAAGCATGTAGTTTGAATTGATGTGTATAAACTTGTTAAAAGGCTAGCAGAATACTTTCTTTTATTTTGGAGTGATGATTCAAAAGGTAAAAAAAAAAAAAAAAGATGCTGGCACAACTATGCATCATTAAGGCATGCATGCAGGGAGAAAGGCAGGTTAGTATGGATCTGACAAACTGAGCTTATGTTTGGATTGCCCTTAGACAAACGTGAGTACAATTTGCAGCTGTCCTACTTAAAGCATATTACTGATCTCTCATACCTCCTTCTTGCTTTAGCATGTCTCAGCCTGCAAAAGATTAAATGACTTTCATAGGACCAGGATGAAATGATATTTTTGCAGAACCTGAAAAGTCAGAAAATAAACTCTCAATAAATATCATGAAAATCTTAGGAAAGCTTGGGTGAATATATCAGGTCCTTCTGCTGAGATGCAAAAAGAAATAGTTAATAATTCCCATTCCTGTAGTTCTATGAGTTGTAAAAGCTCCTCATTAGGTAGTGTTCACAGCAACATTGTAAGTGTAGGCCACATGGGTCATTTTATTGGTGTGATTATAAGCAAAAGTTAAAGGGGTAGACTTTATCTTAGCCAAAACCTGCATCTGAGACCTGTTTTCTATGGAACTATAAGCATGTTCTCACTTGCGCTAGTGAGGGAATTAGCATAACTAACACCTGTTTTCTAAGAACAGGATATGAAATACAATAGGCACTCAGTAATATGAACTATCAGTATCTTTCTCATTTTATGGAATAACAAAACACTAAGTCCCAGAATCTCTTGTACAACCAGAGATTCTGTAAACATCATGGAGGTCTGGGCTACTACATGATAGCAGACTGCAAACCCAAAGGCTAATATTTCAGAAGAGTTTCTCTGGTCTACCTACTGATTTGCTTTTCTGTGAAATATGCATCACCTTCAGGACTTCCACTTGGATCAAGGTCAATAAGTACAAAGTATATAAGGTTTTTTAAAAAGCATCTGAGTTATTGCAAGGAACCACAGGCATGAAGAGGAGCGGATTCACACTGGATTTTCCTTCTGTTAGAATATTTTCTCAATTTACCATCACTGACTTTCAGATTTTGGGACAGTAAGGGTCTCCAGCAAAGCAGCAACAATGGGAGTTTACATGTATGTATGTTTGCATGTATAATCAATACATGCAACCTCTACACCCCCCCCCCACACACACACAGAGAGAGAGAGAGAGAGAGAGAGAGAGAGAGAGAGAGAGAGAGAGAGAGAGACCTAGATAGAGACAGACAGACAGTTTTCTTAATTCTTCACTGGAAAGCCCCCAAAACAGCAGAGTAGATTAACAGATTCATAACTTAAAAAGAATAGATGCAATTTTAAGTAACAATTTCTCTTTGGAAAACCTTTCAATGTTAAAACCTTCTATTGGTTAAAGACAGTTTTTCCACATTATTCAGGGTAGCTGTTTTTAACTTTAAGTTTATTGGTGGTAGATTTTAACATTTACAAAATATCTTTGTGGTAGCAACTATGTTGGTGTTTGATTAAAGAACTGTGTACTATCCACTCCAGATAATACAACCCATATACAACCCGTCACAAATGCCAGCTATAATGCAGATTCCTCAATCTGTTGATGCCTCAAGACTTCCTATTGTACTTTGCTGGCATCCTGTGGTTTGTATTCACCAGACAATTCCATCATGACAAAATAGTTTGAAAAATTGTTTACTTAAAGTATACACATTCTATTGTCTATGGTTATTTCTGTCTTCAGGATCCATGGATCCTTGAACAGTGTATAGCTCTGAGTTATAATGGTGTGGGATGTCTTTATGCTGTGAATAAAGGACTGTTTTGGCCTACGTCATGTATCTTAGAAGTAGGCAGAGAAATCAAAGCATAGATAGGGAAAGGAGGGTAGAGTCAGACAGAGATATGATCCAGCCACCCATGTAGCAACATGTAATGAAATAGGTAAGCCACAGGCCACATGGCAGGACAGATTAATGGAAATGGGTTGAATTAAGATGAAAGAGCTAGCTATCAATATGTCTGAGCCACAGGCCAAATAGCATGAACTTAATATAAGCATCTGTGTGTTTCCTTGAGACTTTGGGATTGCTGGTCCAGATAAACAGCAGTGGGGAGGTCTGAACTCTCCTAATTCAGTGAGATATGTGGAAACTTTCCTGGATGGACAGTTCTCTAGAAGAGGTGATAGCAACATAGCAGTGGATGCACAGATATCTCTCATTCTAAAATCCCCTGCCTTTGAAAAACAAAAGGATTTTTGTTGCTTTTGTTTGTTTTGCTTAGTTTTTAAATGCTTATCACTTTGAAAAATTTCTGTAAACTACATAGAGGAAGATTTTGTTTCATACTTAGGAAAAAAAGAGGGAGAGTTGGCAGGGCCATTTATTTTTTCTTCCACATGCACAGCAAGCTTGGCCTTTGAGAAATTATCAGAGCATGGTAGAAAAAAGTGTCAAAGCCTGGAAAGAAATGTTCAGATCAGTTTTCAGCCTCATCTTTTTCCTTTGCACTTGGATGCCTCCTCTTTAGGTATTTACTGTCTGATTGTTTCCTTTGTTCCTGGGACATTTTTAGATCCTCCAATCAGAACAAGTTATCAGTGTCAACCAGACAGGAGGAATCAGGCAGAGCTGTGCTAGGTCCTCAAGGTTCATCTAATATATTTCCATGAAACTGGAACAGAATTCATGCATCAGGAGGAAGTTGCTCAGTAGGAACTAGGGGTAGTTATGGAGTCAAAAATCAAAGAAGATTGAAACAACATATATTGAAGTTTTCATCAACTTTTTAGCCTCGCCAATAGATGTAGATTTGGGGAATGATGGGGGTAGCGGGCTGTCATTATTTGAAAAAAAAATATTTCTTAGTATGTGGAAAGATGAGAATTCAGACTTGAATATTAGGTAGCACCAAAATCTCTGAAGATTTTGAAGATGAACTGCTATTTATGAAAGATAGGTTAATTTGGGGTTTTCTTGACAATACACATGTTAGAAAATGAGCAAAAGCTTAGAAAGAAGCTGTGTGTTTGTGTGTAAGAGAGCTGGAGAAAGAGCTGATAGTAGGCAGTGGTTTTCATCATAACTATTCTTTCTCCATGTTTAATTATTGCAAAAATGTCTGGAGAAAGAACTAGTTGGCATTATTATAAAAATTACCAAAGGACCAATGAAAAAGCTGAGCTTTAGGTAAGAGTATAATGATGTCAAAGGAAGCCAGCTTTTTCATAATACAGGAGCTCTAAGTCCCTTGTACTACAAATCTAGTTGCCCCAGAAATTCCCACATATTTGAGGGTAATTTGGTTTACCTATAACATGGAAAATAGGCACATTCTAAAGAGGTTGTCAAGTTCTGAAAGAAGTTAACAACTAGTTAACAAATAAGATTTTGGAATAATTCCATTTTGTCATGTTTACCACTCTCTGAAGCACACAGCCAACTCATATTCATGACTTTGACAGGATACAGACAGAGATGTGACTGCACCATTAGCTGAAGGCACATCGAGGTGGTCATCCAGGTTAGCTGGCTATCAATCTGTCATAATGATAATGTAGGGCAAGATGTGTAGGTGGCACAATTACTATAGTGCTTGCTCTGTAAATACAAACATTTAAGTTTTAGTCCCCACACCTATGTAAAAAGCTGGTGCAGTGATATGCACTTGTAATTCCAGTCCTGGGGAAGGAAGATATGAAGATCCTTGTGGCTAGTTCCTAACAGTCTAGCCTAACTGAGGAGGTCCACGCCAATGTGAAAACTTGTGAATGTCATTCTTGATCATAACACCCATGTTTAGCCTTCATCCTCTATATGCATATATGCATATTCACAAACACTTTTCTTAGATTTATTTATTTTATATATGTGTTCACTTGCATATATATCTGTGTACCACTTACATACCTGGTCTACACAAACGTCAGAAGAGCACTGGGTCCCCTAGAACTGGAGTTAAGAATGGTTGAGTTGAGTATAATATGGATGCTAGGAACTAAACCCCAGTCCTCTGCAAGAGCAGCAGTTTCCTTGAACAATGAGCCACCTCTCCAGCCCACACATACAATTTTTTTAAAAGATGAAATTATCCTGGTAGTTTTCATCTAGTTTATTTTTTTAAAAAACTCTAGTTCCTATGTGAGAAAAAAGCATGATAGAAACACTGACCAGTATCACATAGCTAGTACACACAGAAGGCACGTGTATGCTTTGTGTGCTAACATGTATAAAGCTTAAGCATTAGAATTCTACCTTTGCCTGCTTACATGTTTATTGCCCAAACTGATCATTCTGTTTCATGCACTTTTCTACCGTAAAACTTCATCATTGGTTTTTGCCTGGCTTAGCAGCTATCTTCCTACTAACAGACATCAGTTCCTGCTGCTGGCCCCAGATTATTGAACTTTCATATTGCACATCTCCTACACTCATTTATGATATGCATCCAATATATGTGCAGCTAGACCAATGATTTGTATTTCAAAAATATTTGCATTAAGGACTCTAAAATGCCAACCAAAAGAAAATAAATTAGCAACTAAAAACACCTTAGGTGACAGGTCAATAGTTCTGAAAGATACAAGACAGAGCTATTTGAAGATTTTATTTGAAACTCATCCAACCATTTGCCTACTGATTTATTTAATCAGCAAAACTTTATTGAGCCTCTGTTACAATGGGAAGATGTGGATGAGATGCAAGAATGATCAGGACAACTGACTTTGTCTGGAAAGGGTTTAGAAACATGTATAAAACAGAATAAAAATTATTCAAGGCACTATAAGGAAACTAAATGCTTCAAAAGTAAATTCCTTGTCAATAAAGTATTCAAGGACACTGGATGACCCTACCCCCCCTTGTAAAGGACAGAATGGATATAACCCAACTGCAGAAGTCTGTCTAGGACAGATTAACTTTAGGTCCTCCAGAAGTGTTGAGCATTTATACAAATAAATGCTATAACAGCATATAAAATGCCAAAGGACATAGATCACAGAACGAACACTTCCAATCTGTGGAAACAGGGACCGTTCACAGTATGTCAGGCACCAAACAAAGAGTTAGTTCATTTGAAAACAATATTCAGAGTTTACAGGGTCCAAAGATGTTTAACCTTTCTGAAAGCCAGTCTCCTAATCTCCAAAACAGGGTTAATTATGCCTACGCTGCCAATCTCCCTGATGTTCTGAAGATCAAAAGGGATATTTAAAGTACTTTGTAAACTAAAATAAAAATTTATGCTAATGAAGTATTAGCTAGAAGGTCTATTGTTATTCTCCTTTGCTGCATCCCAAAACTTAAAGATAAGATCTTACTGCTGAAGACACCATGAACTGTCATCAAATTGGAAGAATCAGGGTGATACTGATCTGGAAGTCTTACACATAGTTTCAGAAGATGCTATGCAAGCAGCTAAGGGAGAAAAGAACTTATGGCTGAAGATGTTATAGACCATATGGAAGGATCTAATACCTTCATTTTCCTAAATTAGTATAGCCTCTAGGTGGGTCCTAAATACTTATCTTCCCATAGATAACTGAAGTTCTCTGGCATCATCAAAGAAGCTTCTTTTTCCCATGAAATGAGACACAACTTATCTAAAGCAGAGAAGAGCCCTGTTGTACCCAGTCCCCATGCTACATATATTAAATAAACTCCACATCTAATGCTCAAGGGCCATTACAGAAGAAGGGCAAAGATATTCTTAAAACTCAGATGACATGAAAACAGATTCAAGATTTTGTCATATACCCACAAAAGTGACGCTCCACCTTGAGAATATAAACAATATATTTACTTAAGCAAGAACTGCATAAGATCATATCAGTCACTATGTCTATGTGGGTAAAGAAAACTTAACAATGTCTTACTCTAAGATAAAGAATGACACAGTCAGTTGAAGTTTAGCGAGGAAGGCAGAATCAGTTCTTTATGGAAACAAAATATCAAGTGGATATAAAGATTGTGGACACAGGAAGACATGGAGGGGAAAAGGGATGGTTGGAAATGATGTAATTACAGTATACTCACTTATAAAATTATTTTAAAGAATAATCAGAATATCTTTGCAAAGGGATCAAACTTAATGGTTAAGTTTTAGACAAACTTGAAAAGGTAGGATGCATCTTTGAGGGGAGAAAGTCCCTTCCAATGGCAAACTCACTGCAAGATATTGGTTACAGAATACTTGTTTTGAGTTTATTAAATTTTTGCCAGGAAATGGTATAACTCCCCTGGCTTTGGGCAAAACCACTGAATTTTCTGCTTCAGCATCTTTCCATATAGCAACAACAAAAATATAGTAAGTAGAAGAATTCTTCTGTCACTTTGAATTTCTTTTTTTTTTTTTTTTTAACCCAAGATGGACTTTCTGGGGGAAGAAGTGTTGTGAAAAAGAAATGTATTTTGGAATAAACAGAGATGTCATAAAGATCAGTAAACCAGGTATGTCACGTAGCAAGGACACCCACCTGCCATTTCTAAGTTCAGTTCAGTCATATTTCATAGAGCACTTATGACAGGCTGGACCCAGTTGTAGGCAGTGTGTGGCTACATGGAGATCAATATGACACGGTTCTGCCCTCAAGGGACCACATATTTATGAACATTCTGAAAGTGATAAATAGAATAGACTAAATTAAATGGATCATGAATCAAGATAATAGCATCAATCTTGGAGCAGATGCAATCCAATGGTTGACCTCTGTTAACACATCCTGCTGTTCTGTGCTCATCTTTTCTCAGCACTGAAAGAAACCCCATCACACATCATCTTAAAACTTCTTGGAAATGTTGATCTCCTATCAGCTTAACACTGAAACTCTTAGCAAAAAATATTTTTTACAAAACAGTATTCAACCTTCTAGATAATTTATGCACTAATTATACCACACTTTTATTCATCTTTCACAGTAAAAAAACTAAATACTTGAATTAATTATAATTTTTTCGTCTTGAATCAAGTAATTTTTCTTCTTAGCCTTGTTTTGGTTTAGACTAATTGTTTTTCTGGGACTATAGAATCAAGAGATCAAGTGATTTGTAATTAATGAGCTTATGGTCTGTTTTTAATTTTATTTACAAATAAATAAAATCATACCAGGGTTATTGTGGTGCTCAAGTATTCTCCATATAAGATGGCTAGCAGATGTTCTTTATTTTATTTTCTCCCAGTTTCTCTCCCTCACTCCTCCTCTTCCTCTTGTGGTATGCTCTCTCCTTTTCTATTAACACATACACTCACACACACACAAACTAACAAGACTAAAGTGCTCTTTCTAGAGGGAAGATATTGTAAAGAAATGATAATTAACTCTGAGGTCACTTTAGATTGAGATTTTGTGGTCTTGGAATAGGGAGGTTAACTGTCATCAGAACTCTGCCTACAGACTTTCTGTTCACTGGCTATCTACTATATATAATGCCAATTTCTAAAGTTTAATAGACTTTGTTATGCAATTATATCCAGCATGGGAAAATTATAGCATGCCAGCTCTCATATCAGATGGCATCAGCCAACAAGGGATCATCTCTCCCTTTCCCGTGATTAGTTAGTTAACACACTGTTATGTGGTTCAGCACTGGTCACTGTCATTAGAAAAGGAGGGTTTGCTCTGAGGCTTCAAAACAATGTTATATTCCTCTATGTTGGATTTAATTGAAGGTGGTACCTTTGTGTCTCTGGATATATGATACCTGGAAGTGGAAGCTAAAATAGCCATAAAGTGTTTTGTGAATATCCTGAGCATAAGGCAATAGCTTCGTAGAAAAGTAAGCTAGAAGCTCCTGCACAACAAACTTGTAGTCACTTGAACACTGGACATCTCAAGAGATAAAATGTTATATTTTTTTTCAAGCTATATTTATTTTTTTATGTTCATTGAAGTTGAAACTTTTGTATCCAATATACCCACCATAAGCAGCTCTGCACCATAACTTTGAATTTTGACCATTTACACAAGCACAAGCAGAAACATTGCACTAATGACACAGCTAAGTCTATGTAACCCATACAAGGGAACTGTTAGATGTTGGCATCCTACTTATGGAAATGCTAACAAGAACCATTGCATATATTAACATTAAAGGGACTGTGCCCCCAAAAGTGATTACTTTTGCATTTTATATCAAAAGAGTAGACCACATATTCAAGTCTACATTGTTTCCCGGAGCCCAAAGCCACACTGTTTCTATGTGCTTATCAAGTGCAATGTAGACAGCTCAATGCTCAAGAGTCAGGAAGATAGTTTAAGTCCCCGCAACACCACTTGGCAGCTATGTGACCTTGTGTATTTTGCTTCAGCCTCTAAGCTTTTTTTTTTTTTTTTTTTCAAATTCCTGATGCAAATGATAATAATCTTTTTCCAGCTCTTCTTTGGGGGAGAAAATAAAGTCTAAGTAGAAAATGATTTGAAAGCACAAATTGCTATTGTTATTTGTATAAAATTTTGCTAATCTAAAAGCATCCAGATTAAAATTCTGAAATCTTACCACTCTGGTGGGGTGGACTACAACGAGCAAACCTAGATAGTCACTAAGTCATGTTTACTTGCACACATCAGCATCCTTCTGTATGGCTGTATGGAATCCACTCAGGCTTCTCTCCCAGAGAGTCTTTCTGCATCAATTGAATAAGTCTAGGAGTTGAAATCACTTAATGATAGCTAGGCCAAACTAGTATTTTCCACTGTTATCTATCATATTATTTTTTATGTTGTTGGAAACAAGAATAAAAGCCTACATTTCTTAGACTCCCTTGCAATGAGACTCAACAACTATGTGATCAAGTTCTAGTCACTATGTTGTAAGAGAATGGTGTCTGGAATCTCAATAAAAGCTTTAGGAAACAACTGACTCACCGTTCATGGTGCTTTCTTATCCCTTCTGCCTTTCCCTCTTTCACAAATTGTAGTCAACAGGTAAGAAGTGAATTACTAGATACTATATTTAACCAAAAAGTGGCCTGGAATTGAACTTAATGCCTTAGAAACACATAGTAGAAAGAGAGAATCCTGCATCCTTGGTAAAATCTTGCTGTTGTTATGCCAGCCATGGAACTGTTTATGTTCAGTTTTCTCTTACATGAGAAAAATTGAATAGCTTAATTTAAAAACAATTTTTGGTTCTTTGCTACTCATAGCTAACCCTGATTCTTGGTTTACATATATTGCAACTCAATCTGTTTTCCTTGGAGAAGAAATAAATGGAGTTATATATGACAACATACAATAGTATTCATTTCAAACATCCAACACAAGAGACTGTTGGTATGTAAAAATTCAAAGATACTTGAACTAAAGTCTAAATTATTTCTTATAGCACATGACATGGATTTAGCAATCTCAGACTTAATGAATAAAATATAAATAGAAAAAGAAAAAACATGGATATCTAATCCATTTGCTTATTTACATGTATATAGATATATTTATGCATGTAAATATATAAATAACACAAATGTAAATATAAAAGTTTCCTCAGTGCATAGCATGTCAGTCACTTTTTATTGATTATCTACTGTTCTTAAAAAGATAGAAAAGATATTATCATTATTTCACTTTGCCATGGTGATACTGAGACTCAGTGAATTAAAGTAAATCACTCACTGTGGGATACATAATAATGGCTAGATCAAGGATTCCAAGAAGTCTGTCTTGGGCCAACAGCTATGGCCTTTCTGTGACATGGTGGAATTGAAATTAGTTATAATCTTAATAGGCAAGCTGGTAAAACATCTCAGTAAACAAAACATATTGAGATGCTAGGTGCCGTTGGATAGTAGAGAGTTACTTTGTGTACTTAATGGTTATTCAAACAAAAGATTTGAGGATCAAGAAGTGCGTGAGTCATGATACTCAGAAATGATGGTTCAGAATCTCCAATCTGTTATTTAAGTAGCAAAGTTTTAAACAGACTGAGGTACACAATAAAACTAAGTCTCACAGTGTTTTTCATCTTTGGTCTCTGTAGCTTCCTCATAATTGTGTGCTTTAGTCTGTAACCTCCAAGATAGTACTCTGATAGATAGCCACCAAACTGTCCTTTCATCAGATTACCTTTATGAAATTGTAAGTGACTATTCTTGTTTATTTCTTTTCTGTGAAATTCTTTTCTTCTCAAATAACTTAACAAAACTTTAAGGGAATTATTTAAGATTAGTTATCAGGACTGATCCCTCTGACCTTCAGAGCAATGTTAGATTACAACAAAAGCCAACATTCATTATGGCTATCCATAGTCTGGACATTTTACATGGATTGTTTACTTTATTCTTCAGTAAACACCAATAAATAGAGAATAACATCATTGCTGATTATAACAGCGGGGAAACAAATCATAGGAGAAAGAAGTGACTTACCGTAGGTGAAGGTAGAGAAAATGGTAGATTAAGGCTGTCTACTAATACAGTGATGCTTTGGAGAAATCATAAAGCCAGATGAAGTATAATATTTGGAAAAGGGTTGGCAGCAGTAAAATCATCCTCAAATTTCATTGGCATAATATAATTATATAAATTTATTTCTTTATCTTCTTATTGTTCACTGATGTTCTTCTATTTCCAAACCTCAGACCCTCATTACCTACAAGAGCCACTTTTATGCGTATGAGTTACACATTTTTATTAACCTTTTAATTCTTGTGTGTATCTTTGTGTGCAAATGTGCTTATATGCATATGCAGGGTACACAAGTGGATGTCAGAGAAGATTTTTGAAAGTTAATTCTTACCATCTACCTCCTTTGGGGGAAGCTCTCGTTTGTTTCTGCTACTGCTCTGTGTACTTCAGGCTAGCTTTCTAGAAGCTTCTAAGTGATTCTCCTGTCTCTTCCTCCCTCTCACTGTAGTATGATCAACAATACAGATGCATAGCCACTACACTGGCTATTTATATGAGATATGGGATCACTCTCAGTTGCTCAAGTTACAAGGCAAGTATTTTTATTCTATGAGCCATTTCCCCAATAATTTATCATATTTTCTCCAGATAATATTCCAAATTCTTCTAACAGAGCCTTACATCACTTTGTCTCTTTAATCTTTGGTTCATATTCACTTAGATATAATTTTAAACCAACATAGTCCAGAAATTCTTTTCTGAAACCAGTACTTCAATGGAAGGTAACACACTGAAACAGATGCCATTTTACAATTTTTCTGAGTCATCAAAAATAAATAAAATCCAAATGGCTCACAAATACTTTCTGCAGTATTTTTATTATTTTGTTTATCCTACTGTCAAAGGTGTGAGTGACTCAACTTATAAAATTTAATGAACCATTTGAAACAAAGCAGTTGCTTTAAAATATTGCTAATTCTCCACTTTAATCACAGACCACAACAGCCCATTTATAGAAAGACACAAAATTATGTGTGTAAATGATCTCTTTACTTTCTATGAGACCACAACTCATTTACAAATCTTGTGTTTTGTGTAGTGACTAGTAAATTAATTGACAAAATGGTTAGAGTCCTTGACAGATTATCCTGAAGAAAAGCATGAATGACTTAGATGCTATTTTCAGAAACCCCATTGTTAAAACCCTGCCTCTTCTCTTGTTTCTCCAATATCAATGAATATTGTCTTTCGATTTTTATCTGGTTGTCAAGCTAGAAAACAGAGTGGTATTTAATTCATCAATCTTGCTCATTTCTCATATTTAATTAATCATCAAGTTAACACAGCTTCCAATTTGATTTAACTTCCCTTTAAAAACTTCATAAAGCTAAACAATATTTTTATTCTTACTATTATTACCCTAGCCCAGTCTTAAATCACTTTTTCAGAGATTCTAAAAAGATCTTAATTGGGCTCCATCAATTTTGCTTTTCACAACCTATTATCCCCTCTGTAGACATACACAGACCTGGCCAACTTATATTAAAAGTCCCATTCTCATTATAGACCTATTAAAAATGCTTCAGGGCCCCATCCCCAGAGCTCATTGCACACTCAGGCAAAGCGTGCGATTCTCTGTTCCTGCTGTGTGCTTATAGTTCTTCTGCCTCTTTCCTACAAAGCTGTTCTTGAGCTATACAGAACTGACCCAAGGCGACAGGATGAGAGCCCTAAAATGCCAGCTGTCAAAAAGAAGGACCATTGACAAGAAAGAAAAAAAGGAGAGACAAAAAGCTAGCTTTTGGAGGTTATTATGAGCTGATGACTCGTGACAGCAAGGTTATTAGGAAAAACAAAATCTTATATACTGTTTACTATGGGAAGATAAGACAGAATCAGCATAAAGCTATGACACAAAGAGAAAGAGTTAACAAAGGCCGATCAAGAAATTTTATTTACACAAAGGGAATGTAAGATATCTCAAGTGTGTAACAGACTGAGAACACAGTGGCCTTTAGACCACTAAATACAGCTCTACAAGGGGAGAATTCAGGTTCCCAGGAAGGAAGTTCCTGACTCCTTTGAGGCCCTAGCCTCAGTCCGAGACTTGACATTGCTAAGTTTGATGCTGGGCAGGAACACAAAACTAGTGTTTCCCTTGGTCTTTCAACAGGACTTCTGAGAAAGCCTTGGATAAGCCTGTCTTGCAACACAAATATCCTTCACTTTCCCATATGTAGCTTTTTTTCTCTTCTATTCAGGCTTCTTTTTGTTTCTCCCTAGCTTTTTAGTGTAAATAACTCTTATTTTCTTACTAACTCCTATTTATTCTTCAGCTCTCAGTTTAACTCTCTTTCTCTGACTTCAAGACTCAGGCAGTTCTATCTCAAGTTCCAACATTCTTCTTTTTAGTTCAGAAACTGTCAGATTCCTAAAACTTTGTATTACTTTCTTATATAATGTCACTTCACCAAAAATATTGGGAAGATGGCCTTAGTTATTTAAAGACATAAGCAAACTCTCTGTGGAAGAAGACATAGCCAATAAGGAGACCTTGCCTGTCCTTAGGATCAATGTGATATACTAATGGAAGAGTTCTTTAAGGTAAAGAATGGCCAAAGGCAGAGTTAGAAACAAGGCAAAAATAGAAGAAAACTGTTGAATCTAGTGGCAGACGACTGAGGAAAAAACAGGCAGCTTAGACTTACATTCTCTAGCAAAGTTTTGTTTTTTCCTTTCATTTCTAAGCTATTGTAGCCATGAAGGTTCATAGCATTTGTAAATATTTTTCAATTTTTCTTTTTCACTCATTTCTTTATTTGTTCCCCATTCAACAAAACAAAACAAAGCCTAAAATTCAATAATAATTGCCCTATAGATCAGAATACAAAGCCACTTAGTATCTCGGTCTAGGGGAGTTAGAAATGCCTTCTTTAAATCAAGCATCTTATATCAAATTCTCAAAGCTATACATAGCCCAAGCCTATCCTGGGCTTCTTTAATGCACTATACTCTTGGAGGATACCTAGTCTTTCTGGATAGTGGTTTCTGTAGAGATTGTTATATCTGCATCATGAGACCACTAACAAGACCATGACAGAGCCAACTGTTTGATGCAAAAACAAAGGTTTCTTTTATTTGAGCCCAGGAAAGGACCTCATTCAACAATACAGTACAGTGAAGGAAGGAGGAAGCCCTGAGTACTGATTACAAAGTGTTTATAATGGGAAACACTACAAGCAGGGAGCTATATGTCTTAGCGTTCTTAGATTGGGTTAGGGGACATAGGATGAGGTAATCATTGATCAGGCTATAGGTCCAAAACTACTAATGGCTGGCAAGATGTCTACATGAAACCATAGGACATTGACAGGATATATGGCAGGATACAGGATATCTGCAAGGACATCTGGTCTTTGTTAAATTTTACTGACCTGCATCCTCTTAGACTGCATCTGGGATGTATGCTTTTAACTCTACTGTCACAGCACATTTTTGGGTCACTAGATGCCTCAAGATGGAGGCCTGTCCTAAAGATGGTATTGGTTCTGCTCCTTCAGAGATAAATGTGCATTTGTGGATGGATTGGTCTGTTGATTCCCCAACATCTGTAGGATAAATGTTACAAGAGAAAAGAGCCAATATTCAGATTCTAAAATGTCAAGTTCAACTACCACCTCATGAGCAACTTTGATTGGATTATTTAAATTCTCTAGGGTTTACTTAAAATTCAAATTTTCTTATATAAGAAATAACATAGTCACAGATCAGCAATACATTTTAGAAATGGAAGAGTATATTAAAATCAATTTATCCAGCACTTGCTAGATTATGTTCTATGAAATAACTAAAGTCTCTTTATGGGTACTTCCCCAACACAGATTCATAAAGTAACATATTTTTTCTTAGGAATAACTTAAATTATAATAGTCTTTTTTACTTGAGACCTTTCAGAGATTTTGATAAGCTGATGTGTGTGTTTATCCTTATAAGCCTGCATGATTCTCGTCTTTTTATAGAGATACATTGTCATGATTAGATCATTTGTCAAGAAGTGTTTTGTGGAACTAGGGTTGAATGGAACACATCAGAGCTGGTCAAAAAGATTCCTCTGAGGAAGGTTGACGAAGATCAGAGCAAAGGATTTACTCAATCTCTCTGGGTAACTACAACACTTCACAATAAGTCTTCTAACATTTGGTTCTCCTGCTAGTACACTCTTCGTTCATTTATGAAGAACTCTCCCTTTCAAAGCCACTGACTAATAGAAAGTCTCTTGAGATGTAAAAGTGACATCTTGAGTATATGGTGTTCATGAATCTTTGAAACAAAAAAGTTCCTAATAAACATTTTCTAAAACCAAACACCAACAAAACCTGACGTATAGTCAACACTTAGTGCCTGGTACCATGGGTGTCTGCCTGATCAGTTGTCATACACAAAGATGACTGAGAGCTTAGCTTTACCTATAAAAACTCTGTGGGCACTAATAGAAATATTCCAGGAAACTGACCTGCTTTTAGCTTATTTTACAATCCCAATTGTCTTAACTAGGGCTCTAGAATATTTGTTGAATTGCTAGTCAGTGCTTACACTTGATTCCCTTTACCCCTGCAAAACAAAACAAATCAAAACAAACTGAATAATACCCAAAACACTTGTTAAACAGCCTACATTAATACAAAATACTTGCTGTGGTCTACTAGTTAGTATAGAAGTAAAAGTGAGGGGTGGCACCTGTTAGACGATGAATCTCACTCTAAACAAACACATCTAAAAACCTCAAGCAAAAAAACAAGGCCCACAAATTATAAAACCACATTTGAAACCTAATCAGATGTTCTTTCAATTTACTGACTACCCCTGTGGTGCTATCCAACCTTATTAGATTTTTTTTTTTGTGTTCTATTTTAAAACGATGTTTACATTAATTTGTAGTAATAGCACAAAACTATTAAAAAGATAAGAACTTTTATCATTTTATTTTTTTTTTTTCTGGTTGCTGTCTCTAGGTTTTCAACATGCTAGTCAGGATTCTTTTGTTTTATTTCAAATCCAGGACAAAAACTGTGAAGCCTCTTCCAGGCTACTTCCTACTGGTTTGTTAAACACAGTAGGGACACTGACATGAAGGTATGTGCTGTAATTGGCTGTGAGGGCCAGGAAGTTGAACTTTCTCATTCTTCCTCAGTCTCTTTATCTTGACTGTCTTGCAAGTATATGATCATCCTCTAGTTAGACTCTGACTTCAAAAAGGTAATAAGAACTCAACTAGATCCTGGGTCATCCCTGACTCCCAACTTCGAAGACTTCATGTTCCATCTTCTCAGAAGGAAAATCTGTAGCTCTCTTCATCTCTAACTTGGAAGTGCCTTTGTCTCTCAGAAGCATCTGAGCACCCAGAGACAGGTCATGGTCATTGTGAAGTTGATAAAAATTGATCCATTGAACCTTCCTCACTTATATGCATGAAAACCAAGGCATGGTGAGAGGAGCAAAAACGCTGAGACTGTGGATCACAGACTGTGAACATTGCTGAGTCACAGATGAAATCCAAATCCTCTGGCTCTCAATATAATGTTGATTTTTTTCCCTACTATGTTAATTAGGTAATATTTCCCACCAGTTCTACATACTGACCCATGCTTATGGTGATTGACTATCTGAACTCTTTCTGGTACTCTTATAATTTTTGTAGAATTTCTAATTAACACAAACAATGGATTACATAAGGCCTCTGTGTTTATTTCTCTGTATGAGTTTCAAAGCAGCTGCATTACTTATGAGTTCATCGTGTTTTAGGAAGATCTTAGTTCTTTGAATAAATTAGCCAGTTCTTTACATCTGTCTCCTAACCCCAAATATCCCTGACAAATCCATTATATCCTGTTGGCTTTGTCCTTCACCCTGAGTTAAAAGGTAACACTTTAAAACAGTATCTTCCATATAACCCTTAATCCTATGAAAAGATTCTTCATTAGAAGGTATAATTATCTATTTGCTCCTTTAAGATCTCTCGTACTATTCACTGTGTGAATAGTAGTATACAATATACAGTGGATACCAAAATGAACTACACAGGTTCTGGGTTCCTAATGAGAAAACCAAGTCTCCCAGCATGTAAAAAGAATCATGTGATAAATGAAACCAGATGAATGACATAAAGAGAAGGGCACCCCAAGCCTACCACGAACCCCCAAAAAACACTTCCCAGGGAAGGTGACAAATCTCTTGGAGAATAAAACAAAGAAAGACCTCATGAGAAAACACAGCATGGCAATCCGCTTTCAGAATGAGTAGAAAATTTGATCCTGCTTTGTAAATGAAGAGCTTGAAAATCAAAAAAAAAAAGAAAGAAAAAGAAAAGAAAGAAAGAAGGAAGGAAGGAAGGAAGGAAGGAAGGAAGGAAGGAAGGAAGGAAAGAAGGAAAGAAGGAAGGAAAGTAAAAAGAAAATCAAGAAGTCCATAAAGCTTGGACAAGGTTGATTGTTGGTGTTGAACTTTCTTCTGAAGTTTCCAAGTGTTCTTACTTTTCATTCAAAAAGCAGCATTCTCCAAATGTGCCAAGAAGTTAAAAAAAAAAAAAATCACTCAAAATCCTCCAGGACCTAAGATTTATTGAGATCATAAGTAACCCTTGCTCAGTAAAAGAACCCACCTCCCAGTACAGCTGCATTCCCATCAGCAAGCAGAAATTGTTGCAATCTAATGCATTTATATGTTTTGGTTTTCTTAATTTATTTCAGGCACCTCATTTTCCTGGAACAAGTGCTGTTATTTATGACACAGTGGCAAACACTTTACATTTATAGAGGTTATGAATTTTAGTAATGGTTTTGGTGGCAATTTAATCTGTCCTAACTATGAGGCATTTTACAATGACAATTAAATTATTATTAAAAAATAAACCTCAAATGACATCCTTATCACTTATCAACATATCAAAAGTTTCACTGAGTTGCATTCTGGGTGGATCATAAATATCCTGATGTAGTCTTAGCAAGCTCGCGCAATAAACTAGAGTGAACTTAATTAACTTCTACATTATATTTAAAAGAAAACTCCTCACACATTTTGATGTCGGGGAATGAAACATTATTTGAAAAGTGGGTTTATTACATTCCATGGTGCACACTGATATTTAATATTTAAAGACTCTTAAATTTGATGTACTGTGCTGATAGCTAGCTAAAGGCTTTAGTTAGGCAGTGTGGGAGGGTAGAATGGTGAAATTCTCTCTCCATCTCTTTGAGGAGGTTTAGATTTTACTGGTCATGTCCCCCATACTCTGATCTACTGAAATCTATGCTCTAAGAAGTGTCAAGGATGTTAATGTATACTTTATCAAATTAATTTTAATGTAGGCTTGCTGAATGGCTAATTCCCAAGCTGTATTCTAAATTGTTACAAAACAACTCAACTCCAAATTAGCCAGGGTATTGCATCTATATCAGCAGATAGCATGTCAGCCAAATATCATTTGAGACAAATTAAAAATGAGGGCTTTTTTTTCTTCATAGAGAATCTAATAAAGAAAAGGGGACAGTCAGTCTTAATCCACCTCATGGTTCAAATTTATGGGACACTGACTAAAATAAAATTACTTTTTTCAGATCTGCATTTTGGTAATCAGCTTAGACAGTAATGTGAGTTTCCATTTCAAAACTAAGATTTGACATCTGATTTAAATATTATTTATCTTTTAATCCTAAAGTCTGCACATTTAAATGTCAATGAGTAAATAATCATAGCAGACTCTCTCTTTGCAGATAAAAGTAAAGGCAGGTAAAGATAAAAGCACTTAAAACATTAATAATAGAAAATACTTACCCAGCAGTAAATGGCAGACTTTGCCTTCACTAAGTCAATTTAGCCAATTTATAAAACCCACTCCCCCACTCTATCCACAGTCACACAGCAGAGAGCTGGCTAGTTCTCCTCTTTCAGTGGACAGCTGACAGATTTGAGAAAAGCATTACTTATTTTCCTGGATGGCTTTCTCAAACTTTCCTTCAGTAACTACGTAAATATTCTTTATCCAGCTCTTGACTAAATTGCTTCTGTATGTGTGTACTTATATTTGGGCATATTTTGTATGTATGAGGTAATGCAGTTATTTTTATATTGGTAATTTTATAACAATAGGTAAATTGTAAGGTTTTGTTTCAAGCACAATTTCTTTTACTTGCTACTACGTGCTTTTAGCAATATTCCAACAAATATGAATTGTACTTTCCTACTTTGTTAAACAAGAGCATTAAACTGGGTGATGCATAGGGTTTCCAGTTCAAGTTTTAACAACAGGGAAGGAAGAGCTTAGAGGTTTCTAAGTCCCACGCTTGTTTGCTTGTAAAAATAATGTGAAAACTATTATATATCAGATATTGTTAGCCTAATTCTGGTGATGAGAAACATAGTCAAGACTGGTATTTTTACCAACATTGTATATTACTGTCCCATTCTTAGTAGTGAGTACTGTTTATAAAAAAAAAAAAAAAAAAAAAAAAAAAAAAATGGAGGTCATGCTTTAACTTTCTCTTAGCATTTTGTTTTGTTTAGGGGATTTTTGCTGATGTTTGTTTGTTTGTTTTCCAAAATAGGGTTTCTCTGTGTAACAGCCCTGGCTGTCCTGAAACCTCTGTAAACCAAGCTGGTTAAGAACTCACAGAAATCCACTTGCCTACACCTCCTGAGTGCTGGCTGGGTTTAAGGGTGTGTGCCCAGTATCCCTTAGCAATTTTTAGTTGTATATAGCTCCTTATCTAGTTGAGGAGCCTTGTGAGATTCAATATTGAATAGTCAGTCCTAGAAATATACATGCAAGCAACACTGAACACACTCAGCAGGTTGTATTTACGTATTTACATTCCAGTATGATACATTTCCCAGTGAATGTTTCCTGTCTTTTTTACCAAATGAAAAGGCAGCCCTGGCTCTGTTTGGCCAATAAAGGATGGTTCTAAACAGAGAATAGAAGGATGCCTGGCAGATCTGAACTCGTATGAGACTCATAAGCCAAGCTTCTGGTTCTCTCTCTCTCTCTCTCTCTCTCTCTCTCTCTCTCTCTCTCTCTCTCTCTCTCTCTCTCTCTCTCTCTCTCTCTCTCTCTCTCTCCCCTACACGTGTTTCCACTTCGAGATCTGAAACACAATTTTCAGGACCATGATATGTTCTTGTAGTTTTCAGAACTAGATATATTCCCTTAATTATACCAATTCTTAGAAATTCTATTCTGGGGCCCATGACTGCCCATTTCTGCAGGAAGAATCACATTTACATTTAAATGCAACCAGACTCTGAAAACGAAAAGGACAAGATAAAGGAAATCTAAAGTTTTTACCACAAAGTGCTTAGGATGGAAATTTGGTCTCTGGCTAATTTATCTCTAACCAGGAACCTATTACAAACAACTAGAAAGCATGTATATTAGTTCCATTATGAATACATTCATCCTTCTGAGCACCTTTGAGAGGCACCAAGACTTGAAATGAGAACATGAGAGAGAAAAGAGAGAACAAAACAAAGAAATGAACCTAATGTCCAGTGCTGCCTTGCCCCTACAGGCATCTGATGATTTAAATGGTGTCTGTGAGCTGAAAGTCTGTTCATAAAGTGGTGGCTTAAAGAACAAGGGCTGAATAGACGAATCTTATAGGAATGAGGTAATTAAAGTTGGAGGTCAAATTCAGCAAGAAGGAGGGCATTTCTCTTGGGGTTGTTAAAAGACTTTATTCTAAAAATAAAGATGTCCAAAAATACAAGAAGTATTCAAAAGTACTAACAACTCATCTTAAATTAGATCAGTGTCATTTGATTTTTAATACTCAGTCCTAATCTATTAAAGAAAAATATGTTTTGTCTAGAGGATTAGTATATATTAATTTTAAATGAATAGTTTCAGCAAAGAAATCAACACTAGAAATGACAATAAAATAAAAAACTCATTCAGGTAAGTGTCATAATTAAAACTAGAATATACTAGATGTGTTGATATCTAGAGAAAGCACAAGAAAAAAATTAAAATTTGGAAATTGAATCAGAATGCAATCGATAACCAAAACCACAAGGAGATAAAACACTGTAAGACATAAAAAAATAAAACCCAATGAGAAATTGTGAAAGTTATTAAAAATATTGTCAGAATATCTGGAAGGAAAGAAAAGAATAGAAAGAAAAAAAGAATAGCCAGAAATAATATTTAAAGAAATAATTCATACAAAAAGCCTTTCTGATGTATGATACCAAGTCACAAATTTGAGATCACTGCAAATATCATCAGCATAGACACAAGAAAATTACTCTTACATGAGAAACACAAGAAAAAACAAGAAAACAAAAGTAACTGGAAAGAAAAAAGCAGTTTTACCTTCAAAGGCAAGACAGTGTGCATTACAGATTACATCTACTAGACATTACCAAGGCTAAAAGAAAATTAGGTGATATCTTCAAAGTCGGAGAGGAAATAACTGTCAATAAATTGAGTATTTGCTGGAAAATGAAAGCAAGTAAAAAAAATTCAGATAAAAAAAAACCTACAAAATTCATGAAAAACAGATCTTCATGATGGAAAAGACCAATGCTTATCACTTCAAATACATGCAAACACAGGTGTGGTAAATTGACATATTGGTTGTATGAAATAGAAGTAATAGTTTTAAGAATATCTCATCACCTTTGGTATTTATAAAGTTAGAAGACACATAAATAAAAAGATTGAACATAAAACTAAAGTGGTCAAAGACACTTGTGTTTTCTAGTAGTAAGAACATATCTGTCTGAACTCATCTTTAAGATAAAAATAATACTTGTTCCAATATACTAAGTTATCATTAAAATTTATAATAGAAATAACATAGAACTATCAGGAAAGCAAAATAACATAATGATGAGAAGACTTTGCTCTTTTGTCAGGAAATAGTACCAGTTTCAGAATTCTGCTTAACTTTCTCCTTGCTTCAGAATACAGATGATGTGGAATGAGTCACATTTGATGTCCTGGCTTATTTGGCCCTGTGATATTTCCATGACAATTAGCAGAAGGTTCATAGTAAGTGAATATGTCAGAGTTGAAAATAAAAGGCCAGATCTTAGAACTTACTTGAGACATCAGCCCCATGAATTATCTCAGAATTTTTTTTAACCAATTGCCTTGTGTCTATCCATTGTTCTTTGGAAGCCTTTACTGGCAGTCATCAAGAGGCATTGGGAAGACTAAAGGACACAAGAGAGGTGGAGCTTACTGTATAAGGTACTGTTATCAATTAATATATCCCAAGGAATCTAGCTTCCCTTCTATTAGGCCATATTCACATATGTAATGGAAGATAAGTTCAGTGGTATGTTTTCATGGTATTGGTTAAGATAGGCTAAGGAAAAATAAGTGATAAATCCTCCAATTAAGTGGTCTTCCATTTCAAAGTTTGTTTACTTTTCTGCCATTTATAGAGGTAGGTTGAAGAGATGTCATAGTGGTGAGATTCACAACTATTCTTGAACAGTCTTGCTTCCTTCCCCAGGAATAGCCGCATCTTCAATACAATACCTTCATAATTCAGGAAGAAGAGGTTGAATGGTATTATTTCAGCCATAACCTATTGGTAACACCCACTTTCCAAGTCCCTAACTAAACCCTAAAGGATAAAGGGAAATATATTCTCCTTTCATGTCTAAAAAGAATTAGGTGAGCAACAAGCCTGTCCTTGCCAAACCACTGAAGAACCAGTTGTGTACACTATGCTGAAACTAGCAAAAGTGGAAAGCTTCCTGTTAGGCCTTTATCAATACAAAGTAGACATTCTTATTTTACTACTCACTTAGAAATTGTTAAAACACAATTAAACAACATAGCACTCCAATAGACCATCGACCAATATTCTTTTCTCAACTGAATAATTTGTTTCAACAAAAAGTAAGTTACTAGCAAATGCTCACAAATATGAGATGCCAATAAACAGAGGAGACCGAAGTGAAGTCCTCCCTACTACAGACATTTTCTCATAATACATTCCACTGAATTTGGATACATAGAGTGAGAAAAACTCTCTAGTGACTCTTAATGTCAAAACTTATAGATATCTATGTTCACATGTGCCCTGAAATCTCCTGAATCCATCTTTATAATAAATACTCAATCCAGTAGAGTCAGTACTTACTTCAAATATTTTTACAAGAACAAAAATATTTAAATATTGACCTTGTAATTAAGTCAGAGCTACAAAGGTAACTCAAGAAAACTTACAGATCTCACCAGACAACAGGAGATCAGATTGAATAGAAGGTCTCAAGGTAGGAGGTGAAAAGGAGTCTATCTTAAAAATAATAACAAAGGTGATTCAGTGTTCAGTTAATTTGGGACATTGTTATTTCTTGACTCCTTCTGATATTCTTTCTGTGAATCTTTAATATTCCAATGAGGCTGTTGGAAAAGTAAGTGTGCATACACTTATATATGCTTCTATGTTCTGTTTAGAGAGTAAGAAATGGAGATTTATTCTGGGAACTGGGTCACATGATCATGGAAGCTGAAAATTTATACAATATTTTGTGTGTAGCCTGAAGAATGAGGAAGTTCAAGTGTAGAGACCTGAGATGCCAGTGAGAAAGAACCCAGGATTGAGAGCAACAGAAGATAGATGGCTCTGCTTGTGTGTGTGTGTGTGTGTGTGTGTGTGTGTGTGTGTGTGTGTGTGTGTGTGTGTGTAATTCTCTATTCTGCATTTTCCCTTCTGGAAAAAAAAGAAAATAAATGCTTCAGGAGCACAGCCACTAGAATTTGGATATCACACAACCCTGTCAAAACTTATGCCAGGTAAAATTTACCATCACAACAAGCTTTTCCAAATATTATTTCACCCAGTATACTTTTATAATATAAGAGACACTGGGTTACATGGTTTCTGGTAGCCTTGTGTCTAACATGTTTCCCTGAGTATCCACATTAGAATTTCAAGTGCACTTGTATACAAAGAGGCCCAGGGAGAAATGGAATAGCAGTTTCTGAAGTCTCATACAAACCTATATTTCTGAAGATATATAAATCAAAGCCCCTTGATGATGGAAAGATGCATCGACCCCACATCTATATTTCCATCACTATATAGTCACAAGATGCCATTTTACCCACACACTAACATCACTCAATCTTAAGGTTCTACATTTCATATGTATGCCAATGTGCCTGCCACTACTGAAGATGATGGATATCCCATGCTATCTTTACATTCACATCCCCCAAATTCTACTAAGTACCCTTCATCAACTTCCTGTAAACTTAGTCTTTTTCTTAAGGGCATTAAAACTTCACACCCATTATAATGTGGGCTAGTTTTACTCATTCTGGTTTTCTTCTTTCATCTTGCTCTCCCTCCAATTCCAATAACTCCAATATGCACTTGCCAAAATTCTGTCCTAGTCTTTTATTTAAAACAAAACAAAACAAAACAAAAAACACTTCCCTAATGTTTTCACTGAGTAATTGACATCCAACTCACTCCTTTTTCCCCAATGCTCATTGCATAGGTTGCTTTCATAGCCCACATACCATGCCTATAATTAATAAAGTTTATTACAATATTTTATCATAATAATAATGCCACTGACCAAGTTATTGCAGTGTGTGGTTTTGTTGTATAATATTGGTTGATATGAACAAGTCATAATAAAATTGGCACTACTGTTATCTTTGTATTAAAACCTATGAAACTGATGATTACAGAGTCTGAATCACTTCAACAAGATGCCATGGATAATATAAATTGCATGTATGATTTAAAGGAGGGTCTGCAAGACTCTAGAGCTCCTGCCTAAAATGAAAGGAAGGATGGATTTGATCATGCACACCAAGTTTTTTATTAGACAGCATACAAGTTAGACCCATAGAAGCTTAACCTCCTTGTCTGGAAATCTAGATAACCCTTTGCCTTATTTCTCACTGGCATGTTGTGATCACAAAATGAAATAATGAATCTGAAAGGATTTTGCAAATGTTAAAGTACTATGCAAATGAAAGCTAATTAATTAATGAACTCATTATCATGTTCTCCTGCTGTGTTGCAGTTAGGGCCAAATTATAAATAATCCTTATCTTACTGGGAATTTAACCAAGAAATTTAAAATGATAAGAGATATGAAGAAAGTTGTAGATCTAAAGACTAAATTTCTACAATTTATCCTGAAATCTTTTTTTCACCAGGCATAGACTAATTTTTTTTTTCCAGCAAAAAATGTGAAGAGATGGAAGGTTTCACAGAAATGAGAATTCTCCCTAATATGCTCATTGATAATGATGGTCATCACTACGCCCTAAATTTTTTGAGCTGGTTCAGTAAGGGAGACCCTATCATTAATGTCTTGGGCTTCATTACTTATTTATGTTTACTAAACAGTTTTACTGTGTCAGCACTACTCTAAGTGCTTTACAAATATTAGCTTGTTTAATCCTCATAAAGATGCTATAGTTACTGCTCCTACCCCATTATACAGATGGAGAGGCTAAACTATATAGAAGTTAAGTAACTGGCCCAAGGTCATGCAGCCAATCTTGTGGAACTGGGTTCGTATCAAAACTGTCTTGTTGTGAGTGTAGTGTGTGTCTGTGTGTGCACATCTGCACGTGTGTATGCGTATGCAAGCACACAGGTGACTCTGTGTGTGTGAGGGTGAACATGTATGTGTGTATCCAGGTTTTGGTGGTCAAAATATCGTCCTTGGTGTCTATCTTCCCCAATCTTTCTCTACTTTGTTTCTTATTTTCCTTATTTTTAAAAATTTTTAATTTTGTTTCTGTGAGAAATTAAGTATTATATTGCATTATGCACAACCCATAGATGCCCCCCAAAAGGTACCTGATCTCTGGAATTAAGTTTCTCATGGTTATCAGCTGCCTATGAGTTTGGAAAGTGAAATTTGGCCCTTTGCAAAATCAGTAAGAGATCTTAACTGCCAAACTATCTCTCTGGCCATTCTCCTCTACTTTTGTGATACAAGATTTCTCATTCTTCTGATATTCATCAATCATCAAGGCTGTCTGACTATCTGGCCAAGAAGCTGAGGCCTCCTATTTCTTCCTCCAAAACACTGAGATTCTTTTTATTAATTATTTTGTTTTCATTTATTTTACATCCTGACCACAGTTTCCCCTCTCTTCTCTCCTCTTCTATTCCCTCCCCCCACCTTCCTTCTTGCTCTCCCTGCCCCATCCACTCCTCCTCTTTTTCTGTTAAGAAAAGATTATGCTACCCATGGGTGTCAACAAAGAAAATTCTGGACTGACAGCTAGCAAGCCTGAAGTGGACCAAGCTAGGCATTCTACATATGTGTCACAGTTGTATAGCTTGGTCTATTTGTAGGAATCCTAACAATAGGATCAGGGCCTATTCCTAAGCATTGAAATGACTTTTCAAACCTATTTCTCATACTAGTTTGTCTTGCCCAGTTTTAGTACAAAGGAGGGAGCTTAGTGCTACCTCAACATTGGGATTCTAAGCAACCAATGTTTTTGTGTGGATTCTGGGGCTGGAACTTAGGCACTTAGATTTTCAGGGCAAGTACTTTGTTGACTAAGTCATATAGTCTATGCCTCTGTCTGGATTTTGAATCTGTGTTCTGGGAACCACAGCCCAATCTACCTTCCTACATATGGCCACATGCTCTATAACTTCATCCATAAAAGCTACCTGCTGAGTCTTTCACCAGAGGAAAGTGTTATACAGATAGTGGTTGATCTTACTGATTGATCACCAGTCATGGGAAAGGTACTACACAAACAGCAATGTGTCCAGTGCTACTGAGTCTTTAACTATATGCTTAGGATAGGGAACTGGGTCTTATAGGCTGGATACTATTGGTGGTATTCTACCCTCTTCGTGGAGGCAGGAGTTCCTGAGTTCAGGCAGCTGCAATGCCATGAAGGGATAGACTGGAATAAAAGAGTTCTGTGAATCCTTGCTGCATGTTCCAAATGAACCTGATGAGTGGAGATAATAGCCTAATGACCATCCTTTTAATAGATGCTCCTTTATCAGCATGTTCAAGATTCAGACATAAAAAAGAAAAATGCTGCTTACCATCCAAGCTAGATTTTAATATTCAAGTAATATTCAAGGAAATAAAAGCTCAGAAGGGTTCAGGTACAGCCAGTACTCGGAGGAACTGCAATCCAAACTGCGATGTGATGCTGTGGTGTTTCTTACACTGTGAGATAAAATAAGGACCAGAAAAAAAAAAGAAAGAAAATAATTTCACATTGAATTGTCGCTATACTGCTAGAGAGTTCTGCACTTACTTGGTGCTTTCATTTAATTTTTTAAAATTTGGTTGTAAGAGAAAAAAGAACTCACTTTTCATTGACCACATTCTGAGGGGATATTTACTCAAAATACTCTACAAAAAGCAATAAAAAGCCATGGTCTGAACCTAGATTTGGTTGATTCTGAAGTTACTGCTTAATCTACCATACGTAATGGGATACTCTGTGACATGTATATATGTACATGAGTGCATATTTGTAATATTTGTAATTCGTAGAATATAAATTAACAGAAAATATTTCATCCATTATCTCACTAGCCTACTAGATCAGCCAGTTTGTTTTTGTTGTTGTTGTTTTGTTTTGTTTTGTTTTTTCACAATCCTTCCTAATCTCATGTATGGGTAGCTATGGTCCTAATGTAGTTAAAGTTTTACTCAACTATGTCAAATTCAAGACTGAACGTTAATCAATGCATAAATTATAATTCTATCACAATGAGCTTAAACATACTCTTTATATTAACAGAAAAATGTATTTCCTTTATGCATATCATGGAAAAGAATTGATTCAAACAATAACCAAGATCTTTTTTCTGGTAAGTTTCCAGGTTATCAGTCAAAGTGGTGGATTTCCCAAGTTGGATTATTTCAATTTAGACTGAGTAACAGTAGAATTGACAGGAGAATTAAATGTTTCACATGAGCCCAGTTGCTTCTCTCTCAGCCCATGATTAGATCAATCAAACATGTTGAAATAAAAAAAAAAAGTTTAGAAAATTTAACAGGATCAAAGATTGACAATTACAGAGTTTTTGAGCCCTTTGATAAATATTAAAGATACATTCTCACTCAACTTTTGAGTGTGTTTCAAGTTTGAAAGAAAACCAGGCAGATGTGGAATTTGAAAGTCAAAGGCCTTTACCTTTGTAGCAGCACAGATGGACAGTTAAGGAAGAGATACATATTGTACATAGTTTAAGGGATCAACGAAGTAGAGTTACACAAAATATGAATTAGTAAGTCTAAAAGATATGTAAAAGATGGACTTGTGAGATATTGTATGCTAAAGAGAAGTTGAATGAGATACCCAACATCTGTTACTCCATAGATGGGAAACTGAGACCCACTTGACACTAGAAAATGGTCATTAGTCTTTATGACTGCATTTTTCTCCCAATAAGCTCTTCTATTTCCACTCAGTAGAATTGAACACAGTAGATGTCTACCACTGATAACACTGATGCCTGTCAACATCAAAGTACTTGACGGTTAGATAAATTCGATAAAGCTTCATCAAACATGTTAAAGTTCATTTTCAATTTAAGCATGCTACACACCATAGAATACCATTTTCAGAAAACGTGTCTTCCTTTCCATGGTATAATTAGATGGCTTGGCCAATCCCCATCAGGTGCACTATTCACCCCATAGGTTTGGAAACTGGCAAAAAGAGATCTTGATTCTTTGTAAATTTTGTTATTTTTTTATTGTTGTTTGAGGTTCTGCTTGTACGTTTTGCTTTGGTTTTGCCATCAATAAACAAACTACTTTGTTCTGAAATACTGGTTTTCCCACTTGATTCTGAGCAAATTCCTTAAACTGCCTAGAGCCTGACTGAACATTGCCTCCTTTGTAAGACTGCTGAAAGTATTCTGGAGGGAAAAGATGTGTATTGTTTACTATTCTTAACAGATAAAAAAAAAAAAAAAAACCCAACTGTTGTCACCCAATGTTACAGGGTCATGAACATGTGAGAGGAGGCTCCTATGTCTTCCTCTGCTCAGAAACATCACAATCTTCTCGGACAGACTAAACAAAACTGAAGAATTACAGCCTCCATAAAACAAAACCCTCAACTTTGTGTGGAGCAAGTGATGACAGGGGAGTGACTAAGAGATGTTTTGTAAAATTGTTGTGCTTAGTTTAGCTCTAACACCTGCTCTTCCTTACACCTTTTCTTGCTTTCTGAAGAATAATGACTGTCAGAGACTAGGAAGAGGGTATATGAAAAATTATTATTTAATGGATTAAAAGTTTCAGATTGAAAAGATTTTTTAAAAATTCTCAGAGAGAGATAATTATTTTAGCACAATAATATCAAAATATCCTCAACTTTATTAAACTAAACACTTAAAATGGTTGAAGTAGTAAATTTTATGTTATGTATTTTATATTACAATTTATAATGATTTTATAGTTATGTTTTTAATCCAAGGAGCACATTATCTCCCATTTCTGAGCTCTGTACGAGTTTACAGCAGACGGCATCTTCTGGCATGTGCTGGCCCCTTCTCAGCCTTGGTTTTCCATCTCCCCTTCCATCTAGTGTTTCTCTCCTGTTCCAGCCAAGCCTCCATATGGTATTTCCATCACTCAGCCCAACACTTCCCTTCTCAGTCTTTCCCGTTCTTCCCAGCTCACCTAAAAATAAAGAATCTGTTTTTGGAATCTCAAACAGAACATGAAGCATTCTCTCTCTCTCTCTCTCTCTCTCTCTCTCTCTCTCTCTCTCTCTCTCTCTCTCTCTCTCTCTCTCTCCCATTTCTTTCCTTCCCTTCTTTTCTCTCCTTTCCTCTCCTCTCTGTCTCTAAGTACACAATTATTATGCAGGGAGTATCTTTGGATTCACTAGCTTAAGAACTTTTAAACATTAAACTCTGGATCAGATAACTGCTTTCATCTCAAGCACACTGTACCTAAGTAAAAGCTTAACTTATAAAAAAATATGTTCCCAGCTGTATGAACATTTCAAGGTAATAACATAAGTGAATACAAAACCATCTCAAATAGAACACAGCCACAAATTAAATAAGAATGTTTTCAATGCAGCTTGTTGAGCTTATTAGTTTCTGCTGCCTACCTTTTCATGTGTAGCTTCAAAAAGACTTCAAGTGGCCCTCCTATGCATGCACCCCCCCCTTCCCTTCTACCTATTAATAAGACTTCACCATGTAAAACAAGCTAGACAATTACGATACACTGGTTGGCTGTGGTAGAGGCTTAATTGGATAGTTGTGTTCAGTTCTGAGCATCATGTTTCCAGAAAGAAGGGGGGGGGTGATAAATTGGATGTAGTTCAAAGGAAATAAAGACAAAGGATGAATGTGGCTTAGAAGGAAAAACAACTAGAAATGGTAAGGTAGCTCTGTGTGTTTTCAACTCAGAGCACAGAGAACAGTGTGATAAGAGATAGTTCCTGATTCTGACTCTGGTCTGACTCTGGCTCTGAGGAGACCATATAAGGAGAGAGGCTTAGGAGAACCTTTGTCAGATCTTCACCTGCATTTCAGAATCCAAATACTGTGGCTCATGAGTAGATGTTCAGAAAAACCTTCCTGTGAGGTCTGCCTAGGGAAGAAGAAGAAGATTGCTAACTCTGCTTATGCTGATAACAAACAGGGTGGTTTGGTTTTCTTTTTTTTTTTTTTTTTTTTCTAAACTGTTGAATTAAGAATGCCAAAATCAATTTCCTCATTAGTCCAGTTATGGATTTAACAGCTTGCTCCAGGGATCCTGTCAACCCTGTTAGCTCTGCACTGTTCGTCACATCTATCACGTCACTCAAAAATTCATGACTCCCTGTGGCCTCCAAGGTAAACTTCTGAAACTGCATATCCACTATTATGTGCATTCTTACTTAAACATGCCTCTGCAACCTATCTATCTCTTTTTCCCTCTCCATGGTCATCTACTGGCTGGTAGACACTCTCATTTCCAACCTTATTCACAAAGTTTTCCCTGAGTGCACTAGTCAGCAATGATTTGATTTCACATCTGAGTGTGTAAAGCAGTTTCTGGGCTGGCTCATTGGTCACTGGCACACAGTCCTCATTGCAGCACCCTCTCCCTTCTCTTTAACTCAACCCTTGGGTTCAGCTCTAGGCATAGGGTAAATAGGCATACTACAGAATTGCAACCCTCAGAAGGAAAGAAGTCAAGGATGTGTTTATATTCATTTATACCTACCAGATACTTTTATAGAATGTGTGCCAGCTTCTCTACCAGCTAATACCATGTATCCTTTACCTTTTAATCTGAAAGGTAACCAAGAACAGTGGTTATGAACCATGACTGTGCTGTTAGGATTGCTGAAAAGGGTGTTAAATATATGGTTACTCCAGATCTTTTCCCTGGAAAATTTTTTAAAAATCTCTGAAAAAAAAATTACCTTTTATTTGGGGCTATCAATTTCCTCTCAATATGCTGAGCTAATATCTAGGTTGTTTTCGCAAAGCAGATTCGGAATTTAAGCAGGCTCCATCATCCCTCTCCTCCTGTCCCAATGTCTCTGAGAGACTTGGAAGGACAAGGGAAAGCTCTAATGGAAACTTTTGCCTCCCAGTTGTAGATCTCCATAGCCTTATTTCCTGACCAACAGTCATTTGCTGGCTGTTACACTCAGCAGATAGAAAAACACAGTCCTCCTCTGGGATGCTGGCATTCTCTAAAGACTCTCAGCAGGAAGCTAGTGAGAATGGTTTTCAGGGAGTCTAATAGAGCCAGAGAAGGAGGGTTAGATCTGAAGCAAACTGGCCACATTGAGTGCTAATGTGACCTCAAAAACAAAATGCTTTTGAGGTAGCTGAGAGAGTGGTAAGCTGGGCTAGAACTTTGGGATTTTTCACGAACACTGTTTTTAATAGTGATTTATTGATATTCTTGGGAGGCCTGATTTTTTCTGAAGGGAAATGGACTAGGAGCATATATGGGAGAGAGAGGAGCTGAGCAGATCTAGGAATGGAGGAGTGCAGGAAAGAAAACTGTGGTTGTGATACATTAAAAACAAAGCAAAAACAAAAAATTCAAATTGGATCTGACATTTAAAAAATACAGTGACTTCTGTAAAGTCATGTTAACCTTTTATTCCCTATTTCCCAATGTTAAAGAGAAAGACATGGGTGATTTAAATAGAAATGTATATGATTTGTTCTGTCAAACAGTCAGTAAAGATTAGAAACAAATATCTTATTCAAGCCTCTCAAGAGATGAATGAGAAAAATAGTGGAATCGTATCTTACAAATTAAGAAACTAAGGCTGAGTGGCAAGATTTGTTACTGTGACCCTTAAGAAAATTAGTTTGAAAACTGCAAGTTGTACTCACAAGTTGCAGAATTATAATAAACTTTTTTTTATGTGAAGGGATGAAAAGAAACTAATTTTAAAATATTAAAATGGAAAAAGAAGAGAGATCACACAGAGTTCAGAACAAATATTCCTGGAAACTGGGGAGAGGGTTTAGTCAATAAAGTCCTAGCCAACTAGTAATGAAGGCCTCAGTTTAAATCCCTAGCACCCAGGGCAAAACCTGTATGTATCAATATGCACCGGCAATACAAGTGCTCAGATACAGAAACAAGAGAATCCCTGGAGCTTGATGACCAACTAGCCGAACAAAATTAGTGAGCTGTAGGTTCAATAAGAGGTCCTGTGTCAAGAAATAAAGTAGAGAACTGGTTGAGATTGAGGAAGATACTCTATGTAGACCTTTGGCCTGTACACACACACACACACACACACACACACACACACACACACAAACACACACACACACACACACACACACACACACACACACACAAAGAGAGGGGGAGAAACAGAGATAGAGAAGAACACAGAGATGAGAGAGAAATTTACTGTAGATGAATGAATGTATAAGTATTATTTAAATGTAATAACATTTCATTTATATACATATATACACATATACTGCGTGTGTCCTGGGTTATAATATGAATGTATGTATTTCTGAAAGTTGCCTACAAAATATTTGAAAACTTTGACTTTAGTTCTGCCATGGATGACTTTCACAGCAATAATTTTTTTCATCTTCTAGACCTAAAGGTTTGTGAATATGAAGCTTCAGAAGATATGTACAACAGTTGATATTCTTATACTGATTATGTCCACTAAGGCAATCTTGGAGGATCATATTAATTACAAGACCTTTTGGACTTCTGTCATTCCTTATTTAGTTACAATAACATGATTGGTCCTGGGGTTCATAAAAACTTGTGTCTGGTGGTGGAGTGGCAGTGCAGGGTGGCACTGCTGGAATCTTTCAGAAAGAGATGGGCCCTCTGGGAATCCCAATCCAGCTGGAGAACAGATTTGCCATCTGGTAAATCACAAGACGGTTTGTTCTTGCCAGACGCACACTATCAGCATAGAAGTTACAGACAGTCTTCAACACATTAACAGGTTAGGATGCCAAGAGTGCCTGTGTAGCTCATCTGTTTGGCATTTGGAACATATCACCCCTTAGAAACAAGGCTATAAATGGAGGTTAAGTTCCTATGTTTTGAAACTCAGAGGGTATATGACACGCTGTATATTTTAGATGGTGAACTGAATGAGAACTGAATAAGAGCACATTTGTGAGCAATGGGAACTCCAGTGTGCATTCTTTATGTTTGCTGAGTCCAAGTTCCTCACTCTCAAAGTGGGTCATGTTATAATTAAATCTGTAGTATTCCCCAAAGGTTCATGGAGTTAAGACTTAATCACCAGCCTGTAACACCACTGTGTGATTGTTCAGTAGTTAGCGGGAGAGGATGTATTTTTTTAGGGGTCAAGGAGTCACTAAGATTCATTTTCATTTTCAGTCTGTCCTGTCTCCACTTCCCATCATTGTAGTCTGTCTCACAAGTCTAACGGAGCTAACTGACTGTACATTGAACCCCAAGAGCCAAAATTAGCATCTTCCTAAAACCCTTAAATTTGATTTTTTCACGTATTTTTTAGAAGTAGAAATAATTCTAACACAATAAGGGTTACCTTTTATAACAATAACTGAGGTCACTGTGGAATGTATGTAGTACCAAGTCACTGTGACTATTATTTTCATGACTTTGTGACAGAGAAACCTCTATGGTCTTGAGTACAACAGTTAAGCACCCTGGGCTTTAGTTTGTATCTGTGTAAATCTGTAAAATAGCATTTGTATAACAGGGTTAGAATGCATATAAGTAAGTTCACAAACACAAAACATTTAATACAAAACCAGACATAAAATGAGGATTGGGAAGTTAGGGGAAGGAAGTCTTGCCATCTAGAATATGTGACCATATTGAATATTTTTTTGGGAATGTAAATAAATTAACACATATTATACTTGTGTGCACTAGAGAAGTTGAAACAACAAGTATCATACTTTGATTTTTATGTCTTCTCAACATTAAGATATTGAAATATAACCAACAATGCATAGTATTTAATATATGGCATTTCTAAAGAGGTCAAGCCACAAATGGCTTTAGTCCCTTCAAAAGAGATACCAGATGGCTATTTAGTCCCTTCCATTACATAAAGACATAGTGACCAGAAAACAAACCTTTACTAGATAGACATTTCTTGTGCCTTGACCTTGGATTTCCTTGGTTCTAAAACAGTGAGATTTAAACTTTATATAAATTTCTTGTTCATTATACTTTCCTATAAAAGCCCACATAGACTGCTACAAGTATTATTCAATGTCATGTTCATTCCCTTCCTTGGCACCATATAAAATAAATAAATAAGATGTGGTATTATCTTTCAGACTAAAATTTGAGCAGGAAAAGTTGCCAAAGATACTGATCAAATGGAACTGAAAAACATTCTAAAGATGACTTTTTTCAAAGCCAGAAAATCAGAAATACGGGGGTATGTTTTAGGATGATATTGTAAACTATAGATTCAGATAAACTGAATCCTTACCAGAGAGATAAAAATACAGTTGAAAATCTGACAAATAATTTGGCCTTCATTATTTCCTTCATTAAAATAATTATTAATAACTGTCTTATTAGAAAATATCATATCAGTCCTGATGCTCTTGAGAGCAAAATCTCCATCAGATAGCAGATGAACAATTGCCATAGTGACAAATTTGTGTTAAGGTCTTAAGTTTCACAGTATCTTTACAGTACTTAAGATATTCCCTCTGAGAAAGGTGAAAAGAATTATAATTACATCTGTGAAAAAAGCTTTGAGAATAAAAAAAAAACACTTGCCATATGGTATGTGGAAATTGTTTTGAAATTGAATAAATAACATGGTGATGTCTCTCCCCACACACACCCATTTTGTTTATATATCTTCACTATGCAGATTGACTGGTGAACATAAATTGTTTTTTTTCTTTTAGGATAGAAATGTAATTTAATCTTATGAGCATTAATAATATGGGTCTCTCTCTTTGCAAGCAGAGACATTTACGAAGATATAATCAGATTTTGTGATTTGGGTGTAAACCAATCATCCACAAGAGCCTGGAGATATTTCTATCTGGATTTTCTGCCACTGAAAAAGTGTGAAATATAAAAGGGCATCATGCAAAAGGTTCATGGCCACAGAGGGAAGTAGGGAAATTGTCACTGGTTGTAACAAATTTTCCATTCCCCTGCAAGTGATTTTAAATAGTTTAGAGACAAGATATAGGCATTGCTAGGGAGTAACCATAAAATGAGTTCTAGGCTCTCTAAATAGAATCATTCTGAATATCCTCATTAGCTTTAGAATGTACATCATTGGTATTATCAGATTAAAGAAGAAAACAGAGGTCATACAAGTGAGTTGAAGGGATTATGATTATTTTCACAATACCTTGGTAGAATGGCAGCTCACCTGTTCAGTGCCACCCTTCACTGTCACCACCTCACTCATTTGCCAAAAACACATGCCAGGTAGAGAATATAACATTGAAGCAAGGCTGTTATGAGAACATTTGCTGATAGGTAAATGCTCTCCTGTGGCCCCTGGTGGGAAGTCAGGAACTAGAAGGAAGTACTAGAATCATGCAGTCAATTTTTCAAGTATTTTAAAAACATGTTAATCAATATTTGTTATTTATTATGTGCTTGCTATACCTTGTGTTTTATGTTGCATAACATTATTTTATATATAGACTGAATCACTGAAGGACACATGACTGATTAGTTGAGCTTGAAAATGAAGAAAGCAAGTTTCAGAGAAATTAAGGGAGATAACCGTGCCTGCAGAGGCAGTAAATCATGGCACTGAGTTTTAAGCTACTTCTATTTAACAAGAGTGCTTATTTTTTTAGTATCTCAATGCATCACTGCAGATGAGTCAATGAATGATATTAGAAAAAGAACTTGAAATTCACATTTGCAGATAATGGTTGAAAAGACTCTGGAGGCAAGAAATATCTCTAGATTATTGAGAATTCTTGTTTGGCTGAATTGGGAGCCATCATGACTTGATTAATTCATTTAATAAGAATGTACAGTACAATTTCCATATATTATACATCGTCATAGATTCAGAAGTACCAAGGTGGACTAGACACACTTATTTCCATGGCATGTGATTTACATACAAGTGACAGATAAACTATGTGTTCATTGGTGCATAGTCAAAGCCCACTATACACCATATGTGATGAATATCAATGTGAAAGACAGTCAGCTTTGTTCTACATACTATTGGAAATATTGAGATAGAGGAGTAAATTAAACAGCAAAAATACTTAGCTTATACATTTAAGTGAAAGTATAGAAGAGGAAAATAGAAAGATTTTAGCTGGATTCAAATAGAGTGGCCAAAGAAATTCTAAAATGTCATTTGGGTTAAAAACAAACAAAAAACATTAAGATGATAAAATTCTGATGATGAGTACAAAATATTAGTACAATGGTCAATGGTACATCAATGGAGACGTTTTAGAGGGTCTCAAGAGAGAAAATGCAGTACAATCGTTCAACATCAAACAATACCTAATGTCTATAAAGAGAGAAGAAAGAAAGTAAATTAACAAGCTTTGAATCATTGAGTGTTGTAGGCAGGGTGATCATGGAGAAAGGATGACATCTGGATAGTCCATCACTCTTACTTTCTTCCCCACCTGGGCAACCATGACCAACATTATGTGCTAATGATAACTGATATGGAATATGTTGTGAATAAGGAACTGTTTGACCCTGAAAGGCACCATAGAAAAAGTAGGTGGGGAAAACAGCAAAGGTAGTAGGGCAGAGTCACAGACATAGACAGATAGAGCCAGATGCCCAAAGAAGAAACATGTAAGGAGTACAGGTGAACCATTGGCCACATGGCAGGACATATTAATGAAAATGGGTTGAGTTAACATAAAAGAGTGAGCTAGCAATGTGCCTAAGCCGTAGGCCAAACAACATAAACTTAATATAAGTGTCTGAGTCATTTTGGGGGCATAAGCAGCAGCAGAGACTTAAAGGGTCTGGGGCACTAGGTCTGTGAGTCTGGACCTCTGGCTGGGGCTCATTATAATAGATGACATCCCAACATGAAGCAAACATCCACATAAAGCCTGAGAAAGATTAGAAAGGGCTCTAGAGCACAGAAACTGAGCCAAATCAGCTTCCAAATTGTATATCTAAATTGAGTGATTTTGCAAAGATAGCATGGTCACATTCAAAATGGTGGCAGACTGGTGGCAGGCGGCATAAGCTGCAAGCAGGCTGGTTCCTGAAGTATCATAGAAGACTCAGTATCATGTGATTGATTTAAGGTTTCTGTTTATTTTGACAGTTTCTTAGTAGCAGCATTTTATTGGGTCTGCACTGTTTGCTGCTGGCTAACAGAGACACGTCCCCATTAGGAGAACTTCCTGACTCAGCTTTTCCTGCAATAACTATGTGGCTTTTTAACAGAGTTCTAGTATTTTTTATAAGCTCTTCTGGTTAGAAAATGATTAAGGATTCACAATAAAACAGATTCAGATGGGAAAAAAGGCCTGTAAACAGGTTACAATGTGTGTAAAATGTACATAGGCTTCAGAGAGAAAAGAAGGTAGAGAAAGTTTGTAAAAAAAGAAATAGAGTAATAAAAATATAATAAACCACATAAAGATGGGAAATAGACAAAGAATCTGGATTATGGTTATTATTGTGTTTTATTTAAATTTTTAACTGATAATGAGCTAACTGCAGAAAAACAATTGATTGCAAAGTCTACTAAGTTAAACAAGAATATATATTTTAAAGGTATCTTGATTTTGAAATTTGTGACTAAGGATATATTGCTTTGGAAGAGTTCTGCTTTTGTTTCCACAGAAGATGAGAACCTGTGGATTGCTTCCGGGCGATTATGGTTTCATCAACCAAGACCACCTGAAAATTCTCTGTTGGGAAGAGAAGTTCACATCAGCTTCAGGGCTGCAGAGTAAGATGATCCAGTCTCAAGAACCTGAAAGATTACCAAAGTTCCTTAATCAGCAGAAAGTAGTAATGGAAAACTATGCCCAAATTCCAAAAATATTGTTTATAAATGTTTATTTTCTTTATAAATGGCTAATGGTCATAGTTAATGTCTAAGAAGAAAAAGGGGATATGGTATATGAATGATTTTTTTAAACTAGATTATTAAATTTACTTTGATAAGAAAAATCAGCTGTTAATCTCAAAATGTTTTGCATTGGTGTGGATTTGGTTTGTTGATGCAAATTTGAGATCAATTTTGTTACATTATATGTATTTTTCTACTCTTGCTTAAGGTATAATGTTTATGTAACTCATTAAAATTGTAATGTATAATTAAGAAATGCAAATTAATAGTTGCCTATGATAACCAAACTTATAGTCTTTTAGTTAGATTTTTTAGATATACAAAGATATATTTCAATTAGATAGGTAATCTTCAAAGACTTCTGAGACCTACAGAATATGGCATTTAAAATATTTTAAGAACTTAGACTTTTCTGGACAGTGAGACAGATCTGCTTCTGGCAGCACCAATCTAATTCAAGAGAAAAATTGTAATTGAAGAAACTCTATGTGGGATTTACTTTCTTTGTGGCAACTGTTAGCCACTTGACAAGAAACTGTTCTTATATTGACTGCTTGGAAGTATGCTGTTTAAACTGGATATGCAGGACCCACAGGAAAGTGACCTCTGAAATTTGTCAGAACACACTGAGATGGTCATTTAGGTTCCTGCTTTGCAGAGAAAATTGCTAGACATTCTTCAGGACTCAAGGAGAAGCAACTGATGAACTATACAATATAGGGGGGATTATGTTGTTCCATTGTAAATAATTGTTCCCACCTACTGGATTAATAGAAAGCGCTAATTGGCCAAAGGCAGACAGGAAGTGTGGGTGGGGCTACCAGACTAAGAAGACCCTAGAAACAGGTGGAAGAGAGCAGAAAGAATGCCAGGGAGAAGCCAGAAGAAGCAGAGGACAACTATGCTGCTCTGAGAAAAAGTACCAAGCTTCATGCCTAAACAGGATAAGAGTCATGGGTTAGATTAAGGGTAAAGAGTTAGCAAGTGATATGCCTGGGCCCTAGACCGATCAGCCTAAAATTATTGTAAGCATCTGTGTGTCTCTGTGGGTCTGTGGGTCTGGGGGTCTAAACCTAGAGGCTAGGCCTGAAAGTCTGGGCCAGAAACCTCATACTAAAATATCAGAATGGGCAGAGCAGATTTTCTGCTTCACTGAAATGAAAAGAGACTGTGGGTCTATAGACTGAAGATGGATGTCCCAACTTTGTAAAGGAACATTTGGATGACTATCCAGGCAGATAGGTGTCATCTCTGTCATTTCTAGATTTTGGAAGTTGCTTGTACTTCCAGTTTACTTGGGTAAATATTATATCCTTCTGTAGTCTTTGATGTAGTTGAAGATTAGATAGTTATAGGTATAGTTTTTCTTATTTTAAAAGGTATATTAGATATGAAACTTTAGATTCACAAGGACAAGGTAGATAGTAGAGTATTTTTGTTAATTTTGCTAAATACAAATAGACTAGATATTGTAACTGTAATTCTTGCTTGATAGTTATTTTGCTATGTTAAAATTGACACCTTCCTTTTTCATTATACAGAAATGGGGAGGTTATTTGGGAATATGCTATGAATAAAGGACTATTTTGACCATGGCAGGCACTGTAGAAAAAGTAAGTGGGGAAATCAGCATTGGTAGCAGGCCAGAGTCACAGACATAGACAGATAGAGCCAGATGCCTAAAGAAGAAACATGTAAGGAACACAGGTGAACCACAGGCCACATAGCAGGACAGATTAATGAAAATGGGTTGCATTAAGATGAATGAGATAGCTAGCAATGTGCCTGAGCAATAGGCTGAACAGCATGAAGTTAATGTAAGTATCTGTGTATTTATGTGGAACTTTGGGATTGCTGGGCCAGATAAGTGGCAGCAGGCAGGTCCGAACCTTGAAGCTAGTCAGGACAGAAACCTCATTGTAACAGTTAACCTGAACACATAAACCATATTTAGTCTAGTCTCTTGTATCTAACACTAGACTATGCATAAGAATCATTTCTATAATCAGGAAGATGATCCATAAGTACCCGATAGGAAATAGAGAGGACATCTCTTCTTAGCAGCACCAGAGCCCCACTGTTAGGTTTCCAGAAAAATCACTACAAAACCAAGAAGCCAGCATCAGGACTTGTCACCCTGAAGCTGGCACATGTTACTTCTTTTCTGCATATGTCTTCTGTCTCAAACTGTCTGGCATCTTATATAATTGGTATAATAATCTCTAGCAACTGATTTTAAAATGTTAATATTTATTAAAGGGTTTGTAGGGAAACACTCACTGATACAAGAGATTAAACAGTTTTGGAGTTCCTAGAAAGCTTGACTAGTCCATGACTGAAGCTCAGCAGTTCAGCTCCTCCATCCAAGAGCACAATTGTTGAGAGAACAAGCATTCATTAAACTGGCATGGTCATGTCCTGACTACTGGGGCATCACGTCCTAAAGGTCATGCCTCTAGATCAAAGTGATAGTGCCTGCTCTCCACTGCTATCTTATCTTGCCCCATCTATTTCCATTTATCCCACCTAGCATCTCCTCCTACTACATTCATTCTCCTTAACTACATTTCATCTGTTATTCCCATAGCAAAGACCTTCACCTATGGAGTTCCCTCTTCTAAACACACTATAAACCTTAAACTTGAAAAGAAAAGTCAAGTTTTAGGTACCTTTATTTTGGTACCTAAAATTGAAATTATGGTTATTTACAGACTAAGACAGAACACTATGAGCTGTGTTCCAGGACAATTTTCCCCCTTTTAAGTAATCCCTCATCACTTTCTTTAAGAGGCTTAAAGCTCCCCCTGATTAACTACTTTCCCCAGGCAGAATTATGTGCCCTCTCCTAGTTTGATTTCTACTAGTTTGAGAATGATCAAAAACAAGCAGGGAAGAAGGAGTTTTTTTTGTTTTATACTTCCAAGTCATAGTTCATTATTGACAGAAGACAGGGCAAGAACTCAAGGTAGGAACCTGAGGTATTATGTAAAGCAGAGGCCATGGGAGAAATGTTAATTATTAGCTTGCTCGGTTTATTTTATTTTTCAACCAAGAACCATCTTCCTAGGACTGGCACCACCCATGCTGCGCCTTTCTCTATCAAGATCAATCACTAATTAAGAAAATATCTACTGCCTTGCCTTTGGGCCAATCTAATAGAAATATTTTCTCAATTGAAGTTCTCCTTTCCCATATGATTCTAGCTTTTGTAAATTTGACACCCCCCCCCAAAAAAAAAGCAAACTAAGAAGCTCACATTTTTACATTCTTTGATTTTATCAATTCTCATAGAAATAAATCAAATGATAATAGTTACTTGCTTATGTGTCTCCAAAATAACCCCATCCTTCACCAATTACTCACTGCTTTAAGAATGTCATTTTCAGTTTACTGACTGACCCCCAATATCATTTCTAAATCATTAGCAGTCCTATACAGACTTAACTGGAGTGAAGGTAGAGACTCCCCCTTGCCATCATTGCCCAAAAGTACAATGTACTACTCATCTAAACATGAGCTATCTCTAGGCTGTCCTTGAGTACTAGGTCTGAGACTCCTGGCCCTATATCTAAGCTGCAATATTGAATTTTGTCTGATGACTAAAGTCTAACTTGCAGAATAATAAAAAAAAAAATTGTGTCAGTAAAATGGCTCAGCTGGTAAAAAATCTTGCAGAAATATAAAGATAAAAATTTGCATCTCCAACACCCACACAAAAGCTTATCACATCATCATACCTCTGTAACTCAGCACTGAGAGGAGCAGAGAGAGTTTACTTCCTAGGCACTCTAGCAAACTGATGAGTTCTATGTTTAGCCAGAGATTCTGTTTGAAAAACTAAGGTAGAGCATGGTAAATGAAGACAAAATAGGCCTCTGGTCTCTAAATGCATATAACATGCAAATACACATGAGACCTAGACAAAAATACATATGCCTTCACATGCATGGGCGCGCACACACACACACACACACACACACACACACACAACCACACAGAATATGGAAAAGAAACCACAGCTGATAACAACAACGTGGCAGAAATGGCTTCTGTGGAGTTCTTAGGAGACATCCTGGAAATGTTCCTAGGCTCTTGAGGCCCCAGGAGTATTTCACTGGATTTTTAAAGAAATATTTTGAATCTGTTGTTAGGTTTGCATGCAACTCCAGATTTGTAATTTCTCATAGAAAATCAGAGGATCTATCAACAGTTGTCCTGTATTCCATCTCATATGTTTCCAGTCTGCTACTACAGTCACTTATGTTTATAGCCCTACAAAAAATAAGTATATTATATACCATACTTTGCTTACTACTTATACATTAAGGGGTCCTTGTTTTTCCTCAGATAGTGTTGCTGTAAATAGTGCTATAAATCAAATTTTTAGCACTTTGTGTACTTCTGAGAAGAAAAAATTTTCAAAAGTGAATATTTTTAGTTTCTTTCAGCCTTCCATCTAGAAACTTCTAACATAGTTTAATTATTTTTAACATAGGATAATTTCTCTCACATTTTTTGAGACGAAGTTTTTTATTTCTTTCATTGTAGAAAGCTAATCCAGATCAAAGCATATGAATGTGACTAGATAGATAGATAGATAGATAGATAGATAGATAGATAGATAGATAGATCAGAAAAGAAACTTTGGCTATATCTTGGGGTTCATGGCTCGTCTTTCTCTATCACCTTCTAGGAATGACTGAGAAAGTCTGCTCAGCCTCTGTGCTTCACTTGAAGAAGTATAGTCATAATAAGTAGTCTCAGCTTTACCCTGTGTGTGGTAAAAAGCTGTGGAGTGTTTTAATCACAAATATCATGAGTGTGTTTCTTCTTCACATGAATCTTCTGGTTACTATATGTAGAATATGTTTTATACATAGGAGAATGGCAGAGTAGAAGGGCAAAAGACTAATTTGTAAGTAAATAAAGTCATTCAAATTAACAGAGAACTGTATAAGTTATCAATTTCTGTTATAGCAAATTAATAGAAATTGTGGCTCAAAACAATACAGTTATTTTACAAGTTTAAAGATTAAAAGTCTGGTATAGAGCTCATTGAGCTAAAATTCAAGGTATGAGTCAGACTAGAGTCTCCTGAAGGAATTACATACCCTCTCAACTTCCAAAATACCCCTCAGGCTTCTATGTTGGTTTCACAAGTGAGATCAGACACACATCACCAGTTGCCACACTAGAGTTTATTTAGGGGAGTTGCCGAACAGGTACAAGGGAGAGAAGCCAAAGAGAAAGAGACTGGCTTTCATGTGATGTCTCCTTTTAAGAGAACAGTTGGGCACAGATTTATATTACCACACCTAGGGGCATGCCCTCCATATGCAGTGTGTTCTGCTGGTGCCATGTTGGGTTTACCATGTAGCTGCTACAGGCCAGGAATTCTTATCTCATGCAGCACCATGTATGGTTTACCACATGGCTACTACATGCACATTCCAGAAATCTTTATATCCTATCATCACACTTATCTCTTATTCTAACCTACCTTTACCCTTTTTTAATGAGGACTTCTTTAATTACAGAGATCCCAGATGGATACTAGGAAGAAATTTCTATCTCAAGTCTTTTATATGTTCTAGAGAGGAACCTTCTGGTAGCTTCTTGCTCCAAGCTCCTATTGCCAAACTATATATTAAATATTCATGTTTATATTAGTGAATTAGTGCTGAGCTTATCTTATTTATTGAAGCTTGTTATTTCATACAGCAATCAATGCAGAATTTATGTCAAGATGTTGAGAAAGCAGTGGAGGGAATAGATCTGAATAAGACATCTATATCACCATACCCAACACTCAGGGTTCATTGAGGAAAAGGAGGCAGAAAGAACATGAGAGCCATAAGATAAACCATGTACAACTTATGGTACATTACAAAAAGACATCTGCTGGATATGGCATGGCCATTACAATACTAAACTGATAGAGGCTCTGGCTATTTGCTCAAGTTAGGAGCTGTCAATTACTATTTATTGAGAGGAGATTCTGATCTGCCCATCTGAGGACTTACTGGAACTTAATGGTTGCAGGGGGAGAGGATGGTACTTTCTTCAGTAATAATTGGCCCATTATGCAATGGCTTACCTCCCACCCTTGATCATGTAAAACACACTAATTCAGTCAGTCACACATAAAACAGACATGTGACAATAGGACAGATAATTGCTGAGTGAAGGAAGGTTTTGTTGGAAGAAAATGGGAGTGAGTGAGAGTAATAAGGATAAACGCAACTAAAATGTATTAAATATGTTTGTAAAACTTGTAAAGAATAAAAAGTCTGGATATTGTATGTTCTGTTTTCTTTGAATTATTTGGCTTCTGGGGAAGGAAAAAGATCTGTTGAGAGACATTTTATTATAAATGCTACTGGAATAATTAATATTTTATAAATGACTTAACTTCAAAATTGAAGTCACTTTGGAGAATAAGTTTCTTTTTATTTCCACAGAAATGGGAGATTGTGGATTCATTCTGGGTTAGGAAAACACAAGGTTTGATCAAGGAAGACCCCCTGAAAAATCTGTGATGGGAAGAGATGTCCACGTCAGTTTCAAGGTCTAACTAAGGATATCCAGAATTAGGACCCCCATAGGATTGCCAGTACCCTGAATCATCAGAAAGTAGTTTATCAAAAGCTATGTCCAAACTTCTGAAATACTGTTTATAAATGTTTGTTTCCATTCTAAATGGTTAATGGTCATAGTCAATCTCTTTTTAGGGAAATACAGGGGATATGATATAGAAATAATAAAAAAGATTATTGAATCTGCTTTGATCTAAAAAACAACTTTTAATCTCAAAATACATTGGTATGTATTTTGGTTTTATGATACAAACTTAAGGTTAACTTTGTTATGCTGTGTGTATTTTTACTCTTGTTTGAGATATTAGGTTTATGTCACTAATTTGAATTTGTGATGTATAATTAAAATACATATTAACAAAAATCATCTATGATAAACATATGATAGTCACGATGGTTAAGTTTTTAGATATATATAAAGATATATTTTAATTAGATAAGTAATCTTCAAACACTTCAAAGACCTATTGAATATATCATTTAAAATCTTTTTAAGAACTTAGGTTTTCTAGACAGTGAGACAAGTCTGCTACTGGCAGTGTGAATCAACTTCAAGAAGAAGATGGGCAACAGATGGGCATTGAAGAAGTGTCATATGGAGTTTAGTTCTTTATGGCAAAAGTTAGCTTCTGGACAAGAAATCGTTCTATGCTTTATAAACTGGGCATAGAGGATACATAAGAAAATGATCACTGAACTTTGTCAGAACAAGCTGAGATGGTCCTTTAGGGTACTGCTCTACAGAGACTGCCAAACATTCTTCAGCACACAGGGAGAAGCAACTGACAAACTATGCCAGAATGGGTGGAACAGTCTTTCAAATTTCCTGCTCCACCAAAAGGTATGCCAGAAACTATAGGGCTGCAGACTTAAGATGATTACCCCAACATTACAAAGAAACTTTGGATGACTATCCAGGTAGCCAGATGTCTGTCATTTCCAGAAATTGGAAGTTGCTTACAATGCACTTCCTATTTATTCAGGTGATATTATACTACTCTGTGATCTGTGATGGAATTGAAGATCAGTTATAATATTTTTTTCTTATAATAAAAGGTAAATTAAATATGAAATTTTGGACTCACAAGAAAACAGTAGATGATAGATCTTTTTTAATTTTGATAAATAGAAATAGATATTGTAACTGTAATTCTTGCTTGATAGTTGTTTTATTATATTTAATTTTGCTATGTTGAAACTCAAAAATTTCTTTTTGACTAGACAGAAAAGGGGAAGTGATGTGAGATGTCTTTCTGTACAAGTGGATACTAAAGTAAATTTTGACCTATGGCAAGACAAAGAATAGGCAGGTGGAAAATCAAAACTTAGATAAAGGGGAAAGAGGGTAGGGTCACACAGAGATGCTGCAAGCTGACACCAAGAGAATAAAGATGTAAAAGTAATGTTAACCCATGAGCCATGTGACAAAATATAATTAGTAAAAGTGAATTGAGATGCAAGAGCTAGCTAGCAATGTGTCTGAGCCATAGACTGCACAGTTTGTAATTAATATAAGCATCAGAGTCATTATTTGAGTCTAAGCAGCTGGGGGACTGTAGGTCTAGCCCTTGGGCCAGACAGGCAGGAAACTTCTGGCTACATGTTTCAACCTGTCCCCAGAGGCTGTGTTATTGCTCTCCATGCCATCATTTCACCTACCCCCAAAGGGAAATAGTTGGACCCTGAGCATAGAGGCAACTTCAGCTCCTGATCCCAAATCAGAGTCACCCCCAACACTAAGTGACTCGTGAGCATTAATATTCCAGAGAGTTTCACACCTACTATGAGGGGTCACCTCACTAATTCCTAGAGGACACTGAATCTTAGAGACATTGACCTTCTTGCCTGTAAAAATAATATCAATAGTACCATAAAACAATAGATTTGTCTGATTATAGAATTCTCATTTGTACTCAGCCTGTAATACTACTTCACCAACCAGCTATAATATAGCTTTAAGTACAAAATACATACAGTTTGGTCTTATGATCAAAGATCTCATGTTTCCCAGGTTGATCTTTGACATAGCTCTCTGTGAATGACCCAAACACCTTGATCTCCCTGTCTCTACCTTCCAACTGCTGAAATTACAGGGTATTAACACCACATCAGACTCCACATACATTTTTAACTGGATGATAACATGACAAATATTTCCATATTAAGTCCTTTGGAAAAAAATTTTAGCAAATGACAGTGACCCCTTGACTATGCACAACAGTCTCATCTCTTCTATAAAGTTTATCTCATTTTGAACTTTTACCCCCATTTCACATGTACAGGCACTGAAAGTCAGAATCCCTCCCCCAAAGCAAACCACTTATATCAGACTATGCAACTCCTGAATAGTACTTTGGATCTTAAAAGGAGTCCAGATTCCAAGATTATTTTTAGTATTGCTTAATTTTGTTTTCCCTGAGGACCCAACCAAGGGCCTTTTGCTTGCTTAGGAAAGTACTATATCATTAAGCTAAGTTCTCAAACATTCTTGCCATATTTCGCAATACCTAAATATCTTTTTATATTCTAAAATATTTTTTTAGATAAACAACTTAAGCTCTTATGTTTTACCACCTCATTTAAATTTTATGCCTCTTGTGTTAACTTCTTTCTTAATTTGAAAACAAGAGATACCAGAAAAATCATAACTATCTAGTCTTCAATCCCAATCAGAGACTCAAGAAGGATAAAATATTACCTGAGTAAACAGGAGAAAGCATCTTACAAACTATAGAAATTACAGAGATATTTGGCTACTTGGACAGTCACCCCCAGGTTCCTCTGCAATGTTATAGCATCCATAACATTGTCGCCTAGGGTACTAGAATATTGGACAGACTTTTCTGTAAAGCAGAAATTTTGAAAGACTGTTCTACCTTGTCTTGGATAACTTCAACAGATTTTTGCTATGTGTTCTGCTTGTCCAATTTTGACAGCATGTTGTCAGCAATGGAAGCAAGGTCAGGTTTTTGCTCAATTGTCAAACTTCTCCATAATAAAAGCAAATTTTGCAATGTAGTTCTTTAATGCTCATCATCCTTTTATAAAGTATGTTGGTGCTGGTAGAGACAAACTTGTCAAGAGAAGCCTTCTGTTATTAAAATATTCCTTTTTGTATATTCATTTTATTATTTTTTATTAAAAAATGTCTTTTTATCCATATATCCCCTTGCTACCCCTGTCTTCCCTCCTCCCAATCCCTCCTGGTCAGTCTTCAGCATCACCCATCCCTATCCCCTATCACTCCCCCCCAAAAAAAATCAAGAAGTTCCAAGGTAGGTCAGCTCAGCATGGCACATCCACTATAGACAAGTCCAATTTCTTCATACCAAAATCACAACTTGCTTAGGTGTTCCTCTGCAGGGAATGGGCTCCAAGATGCCAGCCCACACACAGGAACACAGTATGATCCCACCCCTTGAAGTTCCACATACTGCCCATACCAATTGATAGATGTCTACACTTGGAGGGCCTACCTCCTTTTCCAGATGGTTCCCCAGTGACTGTTCTAGATACAGTGAGTTCTTTGGAGTTCTAGTTAGCCATCGCTGTGGGAATTTTCTTCATAAATCCTATCCCCTTCCTCATAATGACTCTTCTCTCCTGCTCTCAACTGGATCAGGAGCTTGGCCCAGTGCTCAGCCATGGAACTCTGCCTCCACCTCTATCCACTGTTGCATGTAGGTTCTGTGATGACACTTAGGGTGGTTACTCATTTGATTATAGGGAAGTACCATTGAGGCATCCCTCCACTACTGGTTAGAGACCTAGTCAAAGACATCCTGTGACTTCTTGGAGGTTTCCCTAGCACCTGGTCTCTTTCCAATCCCACATTGGCTTCCTCTATCAAGATATCAGTCTCCCTTTTTCTTCTTTGTTGCTCCTCTCACTCAACTGTCTCACCACCTCTTCTTGGTTGCAACCTGTTATGATCCAAATTTGCTAAAGTGATCTTCTCTATTTTCTCTTTCTAATAAAAATCTCTGGATAATTCTCAAGTTCTTTCTTATCCCAAGCTGTTCGTTGGTGATGGTTTGCAGCTTGAGTATTGTTTGATTTTTGTCTAAAATCCACTTATGAGTGAGTACATCCTATGCCTATCTTTCTGGGCTTGTGACACCTTTCTCAGGAGGATATTTTCCAAATCCATCTATTTACCTGAAAATTTTAGAATGTCATATTTTTTTTACTACTGGAGTAGTACTCCATCGGATAGATGTACCACAGTTTGTTAATCCATTCTTTAGTTGAAGGACATCTAGGTGGTTTCCAGGTTCTTGTTATTACAAACAATGCTGCTATGAACATAGTTGAGCTAATGCCTTTGTGGGACAAATGTACATTCTTTGGGTTTATGCCCAAAAGTAGTATTGCAATATCCTTGAGGAGACTGATTCTCAGTTTTCTGCGGAACTGCCATACTGCCTTCCAGAGTGGCTGAACAAGTAAACACTCCCATCAACAATGAAGGAGTGTTCCCCTTGTTCCACATCCTCTCCAGAATAGGCTGTCATTTGTGTTTTTGATCTCAGCCTTCCTGACAGGTGTAAGGTGCTATCTTAAAGTTGTTTTGATTTGCATTTCTCTGATGACTAAAGATGTTGAGCAATTTTCAAGTGCTTTCAGAAATTTTTAATTCTTCTGATGAGAATTCCCCTTTTAGTTCTGAACCCCATTTTTAATTGGGTTATTTAGGTTTGGGGGCTCTAGTTTCTTAAGTTTTCTATATGTTTTAGAGAACAGTCCTTTGTCAGATGTAGGGTAGATAAAGATCTTTTTCTATTCTGTAGTCTGTTGTTTTGTCTTATTGACTGTGTCCTCTGTCTTACAGAAGCTTCTCAGCATCAGGAGGTCCCACTTATTGATTCTTGTTCTTAGTGTCTGTGCTACTCCGTGTTATACTTAGGAAGTGATCACCTGTGCCAATGCTTGGAAGGTACTTCCTTATTTCTTTTCTATCAAATTCATTGTAGTGTGGGTTAAGGTCAGAGTCTTCAATTTAATTCCATTGATCCTAAAGTCTGCTTTTATGCCAGTACCAGGCTGTTTTTATTACTGTAGCTCTATAGTATAGATTGAAGTCAGGGATGATGAGTCCTCCTAAAGTTCTTTTATTGAACAGGATTATTTTTGCAATTCTGGGTCTCCTGTTATTCAATATGAAGTTGAGTATTATACATTCAAGTTCTATTTAAAAAAAGAAACAGACTGGGAGGGTTCTAGTCTGGTGTTCTACAAGCTTCTTATATCTTTATAGGCATTTCTTTCTTTAAGCTGGAAGGTTTTCTACTATGATTTTATTGAATACATTTTGTCTTTGACCCAGTATTCTTTTCCTTCTTCAATTTCAATTATTCTTAGGTTTGATCTTTTTATGGTATCTCATAATTCCTGGATGTTTTATGTTATTACTTTATTCATTTTAGTGTTTTCCTTGACAGATGTATCTATTTCCACTATTGAATCTTCTACTCTAGAGATTCTCTCTTTCATCTCTTACATTCTGCTGGTTATGCTTGCACCTGTAGTTCTGATTCATTTCTTTAGGTTTTCTATTTCTAGCTTTGTCTCAGTTTGGTCCTTTTTTATTGCTTCTGTTTCAATTTTTAATTCCTGGAATGTTTCTTTTACCTGTTTGTTTTATTTTTCTTGCTTTTCTTTATTTTCTTTCAGGGATTTGTTCATCTATTCCAATTTTTTTGTTTGTATTTTCTTCTATTTCTTTAAGGACATTTTTTATATCCTTTTCTAAAGCTTCTATTATCTTCATAAAGTTGTTTCCCTTCATTGTTATGCTCAAGGTCTTGATCTTGTAGAACCAATAGCTTCTTCTGGTGTTATCTTGTTGTTCTTTTGTATTTTTATATGTATTCTTGCACTGGCATCTGCCCATTGCTTCCTCAGTTTACTCTTATTCAGCTCTTGGTTGGCTCTTATTCAGTTGTGAGCTCAGAGGTTGAGTGTCTCCAATAATTACAGGGCTGCTCTTAGTTGGCTTTTAGTTGGCTGTAGGTCAAGCTGCTGTGTGTCTCCAATTTTCACAGAGGCTGTTCCTAGTCAGGTTGGCTCTTTGTTGGCTGTCAGCTGTGAATTAGGAGAGAGGCTTTGGGGTCTCCAGATGTCAAAGTGTGGTGATGCAGACTACAGTTTTGGCAGGGTTTGGTCTGTGGGATGTCCCTCCAGCTTTGTTTTGCTGAGAATTGGACTGGGGGTTATCCAAGCTTTCTTTGGTTTAGAGCAGAGCTGGGTGTGGTTGGGGTGCCAGGAGCTATGTGTCCAGGCTGGGGTTCAGGGACTATGGTCTCTACTTGGCCTCAGGGTTAGGATGCTACTTACTCCTTAGTCAGCTGTGGACTGGGTGGGAGGCTTTGGGATCTCCAGTTATTAAAGTGTGATAATGCCTATTTTATTAAAATATTCTTAATGCCATATTTTGGAGGTCTGGGTAGCCAAAATATATCTCTGAATATATATTTGAAATATACCTATAAGTTTAATTGTTATCGATAATGATTAACCTATATTTCTTTATTATTCTAAATATCATTTAAGGACTAAAACTTACATTACATCTTTAAATGAGCTATGTAGTGTAAATTCTAATTGGTCTTAATAAAAAAAAATGGATCCCTATATTGGGGTAAATGCTGAAAGATCAGGTGGACCAAGGAACAGCCACTGGAGAAAATGCTTATCTTTACTGAATCCTCAGAATAAAGGGGCTGAGCTCCTGCCTTCTCATCTCTTCATATCGCTTCCTATCTCTACCTCTCTAGCTCTGGAATTAAAGGCCTGTACTTCCCAAGTACTGAGATCAAAGGCATGAGATTTCAAATGCTGAAAGTAAAAGTATTAGCCTCCATTGCCTAGCTCTGTTTGACTTTTAGGCTGAATCAATCTGTTGTAACCCAGAGTGGTCTTGAACTCCTGATGTTTCTGCTTCTTCCTCCCAGTTGTTGGGATAAAAGGTGTCTGTCACTACAGCCTGGCCTCTATAGTTAACTAGTTGCTAGCCCTGACCTCTGATCTTCAGACAAGTTTTATTTAAGTACAAATAAAATATCACCACATTTCTCCCTTTTGTCTAGTCTAGCACTTGACAAGTTCAAAGAAAATACTTCATTATCTATCATATCTTGGTGAGTCCAAAGTATTGTACTTAATTTATTTTCTAACTAACTTGCATTACCATATTTTTATATTTACTTTTTTCTTTTTACAAAAAATCCCTGAATCTAATCTCATTTGTTTATTTTTTTAACCACAATCAATAACAACTTGTATCCAACCAACCTAAACAATGACAAATATCCATAACATATTGAATGACCAAATACCACCCATTTCACTTCTTAGATACGTGGATGCTGTGTTCTTAAATTAACTTCATGCTGACTGAAGTCTATGGCATCTTTAGGGGATCCTGAAGAGAAAATTTGGGATAATGCTCATGTCCCGAGAGAGGTAGCTATATCATTTGTTGTCCAATCTCTGCATAATGGTAAATGCATGGCTTGTCTCAAGTCTTGGCTAGAGTAGTCTGTGAGACTGAATCATCTTAGCTAGCCACCTCATAATTTTTTGTGCACTTTGTAATCTAGAGCTGATCTTTGCATGGTGCTTGTCAGCTTAGTGCTATTATCATCCTCTTGGTGGAATTGTCATTCGGGGGCCTATCATCCCTTTGGAGACTTGGAAAGTTGCTGTTAGGCATGGTCATGATTCACTTTAGAAAATTGATAGAGACTCAAACTTGAACCCAAAATCATATACAGGAAGCTAGATAATTCCTTTTTTCTAGAAGCAGTGCTCTATATGACCATTAATATAATGACAAAAAAGTTTAAAATATATTTTTTTCATATATATATATATACACACACACATAAATAGATTTTTTAAAATTTTGAGATAATATTTATACTGAAAGAAAGACTTTAAAGAGTCAAATTAAAACCAAATAATTATGAAATTAGCAAAATTAGAATAGAGCATTAAATTTGGCTTATCTTCTGTCTCATATCAGGTGGCTTTTCTGACATGATGCAACTATTTTAGATTTTGCTTTAACAAATATATTTGGGTTTAAAGAAGAAGAAATCTACACTGAAACTTCAAAGCCAGCTTTAATCATCAATTCAACTGGGACAACTAAAAGATCAATTACCAAGGTTTATTTCTTCCCATAATTCCTCAATTTTATCATTAGTCAAAGGCACTACAATTTCTGAGAGGTCTATTCCTGCTAATTGACAAAGTCTCAGTTTTCTTTTTAGAATAAACTTGGAGAACTTTTAAGCGTAAGGTTTTAATTTTTACTCTTGTTATGTGGTTTAAAAAAATCCATTCTAAGATAATACCTTCCCTCTGCATGAATATTTCTGTTCTCTGCTTCATATGATAATTCCCTTAGATTATCTAAATTATTGTCACCATTTAAGGTTTTGAACAAATTACTTTTTCAACTCTAATAGTGGGCCATAAATTAAAAATGCCTTCTAACAATCTTTAAAGCCATTAAGAATCTGCAATCAGTCTTCTTATTTATACCTTTTGGGGTCTAATTTTCTGCAGGGCTATTTTATATATTAAAAAATGAAACTCTTCTTTGTATTTTTTCAGAAACAATTTGTAATCCTCAAACAAAGCAAAGTTTTCTTTACTTCTTCAAACATTCTTTCTAAAGTATCTACATTTGAATCAGCTAGTAAGATATCATCCATGAAGGGGAAACTATAAATTGAGGAAATTGCTTACATATACTTTCCAGTGGTTGTCATACAAATATTAGCACAGAATTGAAATATTTAACATTTCCTGTAGAACAACCTTCCATTGATATCATTTAACATTCTGGGTATTATGAGTATGCACTATGAAGGCAATTTTTTCTTTGTATTTTAAATTGATAACTATAAAAGGCTATTCTTTAGATAACAAAGAAGGCAAAGGAGTTCCATATTGTAGAAATCCCATTGGCTGGATCACCTTCTTAAAGGCTCTTAGATCTATTGGCATTCTCCATTTTCTAGATTTCTATTTAATAATAAAACAGAGGAATTTCAGGGGTGTGTTGATTCTTCAATGTGCTGAACATTTCATTGTTCCTGTACCAGTTGTTTTAAAGCCTATAATTTCTCTGCTGTTAAAGGCTATTGCTCAATCCATACAGACATTTTCATTAACTATTTTAAGTGTATAATTGCTGGTGCATTTGAAAGATCAGCAGCTGTTTGCCCTAATCATGTACAACCCAAATGGTCAGTAATTTTTCTTCATTATACAGTGTAATATTTTTCCCAGAAACATATGTTAATCTATAGTTTGTTTCTGAGATTGGAAGAATGTTAATCTGAGTATTCAATTGCTTAACAAATCATGTCCCTATAAATTTACTCCTATATTAGCCACTTATAACTTTAATTTCCCCTCTCTGTTATCCTAGCCCTATATATTCAACACACCACACACTCTCTTTTAGCTGAGATAACATTTCAAACCTTAAAATTGAACATTTACCTCATGAAGAAGTCAATTTGGATGACAATATTCTGATATAATTATTTTTACATCTGCACCTGTGTTAACAATATCTTCAATGACATGGTCATTTATTTGTATTTTTAATTTTGGTTTGTGTTCATTTATAGAAGTTTGCCAAAATATTTGCTTTATGGCTTCTCCTAAAATTTTTGTTCTCTCTTATATAGCTGTTCTATTAGTAAGAGCAGTATGGTTTCTTACAACAGGCATTAGATTTTTTTAATTGCTCTGGGAAGGAGTTTACTCCAAAATGACATAAAACTACTGAACTGAATTTGACACAGGAACCTGAAAGAGTCCCCCAAGGCATTTCTCAAAGGCAAAAGCTTCTCTGTCTCTTGTTGAACTACATTTATTGGTGTAAAGTTGGTCTACACCTTCTGCATACTACAAAATGGTGAGGCATTCTGTTTAGATTGTTCTTAGGAAAAAAAAAAAAACATTGCTTCTAGGAATACCCTAAAAATTAAAAATAAACAAAAATCGAAATATGCATGCAGTATAACAAAAATAACCTTAAATTTGTATCCATATATAAAAATTCATAATAAAGTAAAATATTTGAAACTAGTAGGTTGCTTTTTTAGTCTGAAAGTAGACTCAATATCTACTTTATCTTCTTATATCTATAGCATGTACCTTTTTCCATTTAGAAAGAGATTAACAAATCTAATGTTCTTTGTTCAGTTCATTTTTGACCATGATGAATAACAACTTGTAACCACCCCCCTAAATGATAACAAATATTCATGACACATTTAATAATCAAAACCTACCTACCTCACCCCTTCAGAATATGGGTATGATGTTATTTAGACTGCTTAATGCTGTCTATGGGCAATGGCATATTTAAGACCTTGAAAAAAAATGAGATAATGGTCACGTCCTGGGAGAGCTTGTTGTAACAATTTTTTTGCCCAGTCTCTGTGCAATGGGAAAGCACAGAATCATCTGTAAGAAGAGTCTGTAAGCCTAGATCATTACAGCCAGGAGACTTAAAGATGTTTTGAATGTAGAACTCTGGGGAAACTGAAACAGACGCATTCTGAAAGGCAGGATCACCTGAGCCATACATTTTCTTTGATGTCTTATCCCTTCTCCTCTGAAAATACACAAACTTTCAAAGTAAGCACTGTATGTTGTACACAAACCAGCCAAAGATGTTATTTTTGTTTTATCTTCGAACAGGTAAAATATAGATCACCTACCTTTATGTCTACAGCCAGAATTTTCAGGATGTCTCCCCTGATCAAACCTGATCCTCTTTCACCTTGAATAAATCCACAGCCTTTCATTTTCAGTAAAAACAAAAAGATAATCTCTTCTCAAATCAGCACATTTTCTTCCATTTTAAAGTCATTCTTAAAGTATCTAGGATGGTTTAACTTGACAGTCCCTTACACAATTCAATGTCTTTAAGAAGTTATTGCTCTCTGTTCATTAACATTCAAAAAATTCAAAATCAATAAGATGCCATATTGGATCCAGACTCTCTGTGTATTTCCTTCCTTATGTGGCTGATCTTTTTATATTATTTTATTTTCTCCTTTAAAATTTATCTTATTATATATAAGCTATTTTTTCTATGACTGTCTGTGTTTAGTTTTCTTTATTTTTAAGATTATGTATATTTTAAAACAAATTATGCCTTTTTAGAGGTTTTGTGTGTATGGCCTTGGCTTTACTAAGCATCTATATCGTTCTTTGATTATTTGAAACAAACTTTAAATTGCCATGTCAGCTGCTGGTGTGACAATTCTCCTTTAATACTCAACAACTTTAGTTATAAGAAACAAGAAGAAAACATATTAAGAATTCATAAGAAATGGCACGATCAGGTTAAAGTAAACACAATGAGCCCATATTGTAGCAGTTGTATTCAGTTTTCTGATATGAAGAAGCACCCAAGGCTGAGTACTTTCTAGAACAAAGTCTCTGTTTTGTCTTTAGCTCAGCTTCAGATGTTAAACTGCATGGTATCAGCATATGTTTGGCTCCAGTGAGACCTCAGGAAAAATTACATCATAGTAGCAGGACATTGTGCAAGAGCTAGAAATCAAACAGTAAGACAGGAAACTTGAGAATGACCAACTAAGAAACAAAGTTCTTTTTTATAGCATGCCAGACCTATGATGGTTTCAAAAGAAGTGCACCAATTTCTTCTGAGAACAGCACCCCCCATCATTCCATGAGACCTGCTTGAACCTCTAGGGATAGTATCCTCCATTGGTTCTATAAGAACTTAATCAACTGTTTTTAGGAACAAGATTCTTAACAAACCCTTAGCAAGCTCTACTTCCTAAAGATCATATTACCTCCTCACATTGCCGCTCTGAAGGCCAAGCTTCAAATACATGACTCATATTAAAACAGCAAAAGTGGCTATCATAGCAAATTGATGTTCAAGCCCCAATTTTACATTTCCTTGATATGGGTCCTTAGGAGGGTTTTCCCAAACCCTTTATTAAAGGATTTAATTTTCTTATTGGTGGAGAGAAGATAATAGTAGTATCTACATATCTAGGATATCTAATAAAGATTTAGAGTGATTATACACAGTAAATGGAGCTTTTAGTAATATAGAAAAGAACAGAGTCCAGGATTCTAGTCTCCAAGCCTGATGTATGTTCCAGTAAAACTCCAGATCTCTACAATTTGGGACATTATTTGCATACATAATGATCTTGCAAACATAACGACCTGCTATAATGGTCAGAGCTTTCCTCAATGCAAGAAAGATATATTTCCTTCCAAAACAGATTAACTCCAGCAGTTACAGTCTCTTAGGATTGCACACATCTTTCTCAATCTCTTCTTATTTGAGCAGACAGGGCAAGGGTCAGCCTTTATAAACCCAAGTTTAATGGTATCATAGTTGATCAAGGCAAAGAATATTTCTGTAGTAACAATTTTTATAAGGTTGAAGGAAATTGGTTGGTTGCCTTTGGTGTGCCCATGCTACAGAGAACTGTGAATGTCTTTTATATAAAAAAAAAAGTTTTCAGGAAAGAAAAAAAAAAACTTCATCTCCGAATGTTTTACTAGTCATATTAAGCTCTCTAACCTGCTCAGCAATTCTTGTTTCATTCAAGAAATCTTAAATTTGAGATATAAACTTCCTGACACTTTGGGTCCCTTTAAAGATAATATATGTTCTGACAGTGGAGAAATAAGGCCATCTAAGTGTTCTAACCACAGAATGATAAAAGTCATGGTCAGGTTAGAAGAATCAATTAGAGAGGGAACCAAAGCTGTGTAAGTTTCAAGACTCATAAGGCAAGATATGAAGACAAGTATAAATTTATAGGTTTGTCTGATATGACTGTATTTTATCTCCTGATTAGCAAGGCAATTCTAAGTGATGTATTAACCCAAACTTAACAAGGGAAAAAGCAGTTTTGTTTCTGTTTAAAACAATACAAAGTGGGGGATAATAGATCCAGGAAAAAAAAAAATTGAAGATTTATACAGGTTTGAGGAAAGACAGATAGCCTAGCGGGAAATGTATTTGAAGTCAGAATTGTGGAAGTAGAGACTATAACTAGGTTTGCATGGCATGAAAAGGTTGTGTTTATAAGCAGGGTGAAGTGGGAGAATGACTGCTTAGCTGGGTCATAGCCTAGCGTGGCCCAATCTCTGTGATACTGACCTTCTGTGCTGTTACACCACTGAGAGAGCTATGTTTATAAGCAAACAACAGCTTTGGAATTCTAAAATAGGTTACCAAAGGCAGTCCTTGTTTCTGAGCCTGTCTGACACTACCCCACTTATAGACTCACAGAGAATACTGGGTAAGGGAGCTGGCTCTAGAATCCCTTACATTTTCATTCTAGCTTAAAACTTCTGGGGGTGGAGGATAAATAAAGCCTTCTGAGACTCAATTTGATTATCCTCAAAATGGGCAGGGCAAATTTGATCCAATCTAAAGTGTTCATTGAGATGAAATTACATCAGCCAGCTAAGCTAACTAGCAAGCTTCCTGGTTCATAACAGGAATCTGAAAAATGTTGATTATTATATTGTTACTATTACTCACTACAGCAAATAATTGGTTGTGCTGAAGAGAAGTAATGATATTAAGATGTTTTCTGCTCCTAATTTATTCCTTCTTACTAACTATGCCTATAATTCATTTTATGCACACTTAATCATCTGTTCTAACCTTAAATCCATGTTAAGCCACCAGTAGTGACAGGCAAACCAAGAAAAAACTTGTTAGGGCCATGGAAAGACTTTAGGCTTTAAATACTGATGGTTTGTACCACATTCTATGAGCTGGGCTTTAAACCAGAAAAGGACAAAATATCAGTACACATTTTTGAGCCTCGGTCTGTTCATCTGTACTATTGACCTTGCAAGCCTAGAAAGGAGATTCACCAACTCTGTGTATATAATGGCAAAGCTCAATGTCAAATGTTATAGTAAATTTTCATTGTCTATTTGACAGGCCTTAGATCACCATGGAAACATGCCCTTGGGTGTGCCTATGTGGTTTCTAGAGAAGTTTAACTGAGAAAGGAAGACCCATCCTGAATGTGGATGGTAAGATCCCCAGGGCTGTGTTCAAAATTGAATAAAATGGAGAAAGTGTACTGAGGGCCAGAGTTCATCTCTCTCATTTCCTGACTACAGATGTAATGTAACTAGTCTTGGTCTTCTGGTGTCTTGACTTTTCTATCAAGATGGACTGTATCCATAAATGGAAAACCATAATTAAACTATTCTTATGTTGTTGCTTTTGACAGGTCTTTTGTCACTTCATGATGCAATGAAGAAGTCTAAGTTAGAATTACGTCAGTAGTTCAGAACAGTGGAAGACTTAAGCTAGATAAACATGAGGTATATGCTCACCGTGTGTGTGTGTGTGTGTGTGTGTGTGTGTGTGTGTGTGTGTGTGTGTGTGTGCATGTGTGGTGTGTTTTGGTGTGGTATGATATGGAATCCCCATATCTAAAGCATCTTTTATGAGTTTTAGAATCCTTCAAGAAACAGTGCTTAAAACAAACACCAACGTACGATAAAAACCACCCACTCGCATCAAATGGCAAACCTCATTTAAAAATTCCAAAAGGGACACAGAGAGAATAAAAATACCAAACTCTCAAGTCAGAGTTGGAGTCTAGTCTCATCTATAGGAATTATAAACTGAAAAATTCAATGAATCTTCTTATCTGTAAAATGGAATATAAATTTCCACTCTAAAAGTAGGCAATGATAATTGAACCAGGAGCATCTGCCAATGGTCAGACACATAACTATTATTTATTATCATTAACGACTGTGTTTCCTTATTTGATTTTCTCTGTAAAGTTAGCCTTTATGCTACTTCTTTATTATTTTTTTTTGAAAAACTGAAATTTCAGTTCCCGTGTATTATACTGTCTTTTATCTTTAACACTAAATAAGTGTCTTAAATGCTGACATTTTGAGGTGTGCATGGGCATTAGGGGTGGGGATTTAGACGTACCTAGTGTGTATAGAAGTCAGAGGAAAAGTTCATATGCTGGCCTCTGACTTCTACCTTGGTTGAGAAAAAGTCTCTGTTGTTCTCTATGGTAGAAGAATTTCCTGTATCTGTATTCCATTTCACCCTAGACACGATGGAATTATATATATATATCATGATGACCAGCATTGCATGTGTTCTGGAGACTCAAAAGTCAGGTCCTTATACATATACATCAAGAATGTTACATACTGAGATTCTACCCTGCCCAATATTTGCAAATAAATATACTCAAAGCACCCATAATCCATAAGAAAAATGATGGGTTATATACACTGCCCATTACTACCTAGAACTCATGATCATTGTGATTCTTGCGGTATATTTACATTTGTCTTCATCTCAGTTTCTCCAAGATTTCATCTGCATTGTGATGTTTGTGATAATGAACAGATGATATGTTGTTTTCATGATCATTCTCTAGGAGGAAGGCAGGTCAAGGTCACTTAAGCTATTTATGAAGCTGAGGCTGCCTTCCTTGCTTTTTTGGGGGTTTAGCTCTGCCACAAACCCCTACTTTTTCTCCAACCATCAACCTGATATGTTCTTTAAGGTTCTGAGACCTAAAGGAAATCTGTAATACCACATTCCTTTTCTTTAAGATTCTTGATTTCCTTTTACCTCTAGAACATAGGCTCTGAAAAATCCTACATTTTTAAAATATGAATATATACTGTATATATACTGTATTGTTTCAGTGTATTTGATCACAGAAATCTCAGATCAATGTATGCTTTACACTTTCATTCTAACTATAGAAATGTAAGCACGGTAAATTTAACAAAATAAGAAATGAAGGGAGAGTTAAAATATAATTATCAACAGTGCTCACAAACAGAAGATACAAAGCACAGAGTTAAGCAGACACTTCATAGCAGACACTTCATGGTTTCACACTGTGGGTATAATTATGATTTTCCAAATGCATACTGAAGTCCTAGCCTCCCATTAGCACTGAACGTGACTTAATCTGAAAATGTTTTTGTTGTTGTTGTTTCAGATGGAGACAGGTTAAGGTCTTAGTGAATTAAGATGGACCATGAGTGTCAGCTGGAGAGATGGATCAGTGGTTAAGAGCACTGAATACTCTTCTAGAGGATCAGAGTTTAATTCTCAGCACCCTCATGGCAGCTCACAACTGTCTATGATTCCAGTTCCAGGGGACCTGACACTCTCACGCAGATATACACACAGGCAAAACATCAATGTGTATATTTTAAAAAAAATAGACTATCAGCCCAATGAGGGTTATACTCATAATGTGAGAGGGATTTGAAGATACACAGACATGGGACCATAGCTATGGGAAGACAGGAACAAAAGATGGAGTCACATTACATTCATTGAAGAATATCATAGGCTGACAATAGGCATCAGAAGCTAGAACTGAGGAAGGGCCTTTCTCTTTACCTATGACTTCAGAGGAAGATGGCACTACCACTACCTTGCTTTTTGGATTGTTGGCCTACAGAGCAGCGAGGAAACAAGATCCTTTGTTCTGATATACCCAGGATGTGCAACTCTGAAAATGAAATTCTGGGAAATGAGGACATTTGGCTCCTAGATTTTCTCCTGTAGAGTCAGCTGCTTCTTGTTCAGTGTCCTATTCTAGTTCCTTCTCTTATCCTTTGGCAATGAATGGTAAGTCTTCCATAAAAGACCTTAGCACTGGTAGCATGATTGCTCCAAAAACATCAGGATTTTAGTTTCATCATCCATGTCTTGCTTTCTATAAGAGATGTATTGTAGTATGTGGATTCTGGCCTGGACTTTCAGGCCTAGCCTCAAAATTTAGGACCCACAAACCCATAGACCCGCAGTCCCACAGTCCCACAGAGACACACAGATGATTTCATTAATTTGAGGCTGATCGGCCTAAGGCTCAGGCATATAACTTTCTATCTCTTTACCCTCAATCTAACCCATTATTCTTATCTTGTTCAGCCATGTGTCTGGGTACCTTTTCTTAGAGCAGCACAGTTCTCCTCTGCTTCTTCTGGCTTCTCTCTGGCATTCCCCTCTGTGCTTCCTGTTCTCAAGAGTTTTCTTATTCTGGTAGCCCCACCCACACTTCCTGCCTTCCCTTGGCCAATCAGTGCTTTTTATTAAATTAGTGGGTGAGATAATTATTTACAATGAAACAACACAATCTCCCACAATGTATATTTGCTATTTTCTTAGTTTCTAAAATAGGTGCCTGGCACTAAACTTTTAACTAGGAACAACAACTCTGCTTTTAACCCAATATTCTTCATCTTGGGAATTAACAAGTTATTCTGGAGTTCTTTCCTTTCCCACAACAGCACATACCATTATGTTATACCCACAGTTGGATCACATTCACCAAACCCATCTACCCCTCACACATAGAGTATTCCAATAGTCTCCATTCTAACCTTTCTGCTTCTATTTTCAGCTTTACCATGTTTTCATCTAGTGTGTTCTCCAGTAAACCATAAGTCCAACCACTCTTTAACCAGCTATACTAGCCTTTGTGAGGCAGATGAGCAAGTGCCCAGTGTTAAAAAGTTTGTTTTTACTGTAGCTTCTCCTGAAATCACCCTTTCCCTGACATTGTGTGTGCATCCCCTTTCTTTAACCAAGTTTATAAAACATCTGCTCATAAAGCCATTTCCTACTGCCTTGTGGAATATGCACCCTCCATGTCCTTTTACCGTGACCTTTTCTCCTACTGGACATCATGGTGCACACCTATGATGAATGGGTATGTCCCCCATTAACACATGAACAATAGAATTGAAGACAAAGACACTAATCAGCATATCAATTACATGGCTTTTGCTCTTATTTCAGAGCCTAGTACAAAGCAAATACTTATAATATTGATGACTTGAAGAGAAAACAACTTGTATCGAGCAGAAACACTGGAATCAGAACTTTGCTACTCTCCATTTGAGCTACCATTACTAGATAACTCAGCTATACCCCATGACATGTTTTACTTACACAAAAAATGGCACTTTGTTAGACCAGCGGGTGGGGAGGGGACTCTTGATTTATAGCAAAAGCCATAATTCCTGAAGCCACTCGCTATGAGTCAGCTAGATCTTGTTTTTTGTTTTGTTTTGTTTTTCATCTAGATGCTGGGGTGAAAGGTTATGAATCTTCAGGAATATAGGTGTGCCTATCAGTTACTTTTAGAAATATGTTCGTATTTATTATTATTTTTCATGGTTCTTCAAAGCAGGTTTTCAGATGAAGTTCTTAAAATCTCCTGGAATATTGATCATTAACATTAAGCAAGAGCTACATACAGGGTGATCAGAATTCTTATATCTGACACATACTAGGAAGGTAGTAACATGACCTTCATTCTACACATGAAGAAACTGGGGTTTAAGAGACTTTGTTAAGAGCCTGGAACTACTAAACTACTAAAAAGATAGGCAAATTTCCAGCAGATAGAAAGTTTGATTTTACATCCCACTTTCAGAACCAAAATTGTACTCAATGCAACAAGGTTACTCTAACATGGCAAGGTTCCAGGATCACTGTTGGATGTTATGGTTTTTGTTATATGCAATAGTGAACCCTAGGCCCAATAAAGGGAAGAGGATCATCCAAGGTTTCTCACTAAAGTTACCCATTGCCTGGGCCTCATAATTAATAGTAAAAGGTAGTCAGTAAGAACAGCATATATGTGATAGAGACAGGACACAATGAAGGCATTTGGATAACAGATAACAACCAGTACTGTATGCGCATGATACCTAATGTCCAGAGAGGGATGTTAATCTAAATGAGGTTATACTGTCAGCCAACACTTGAATCTCCATTTAAGGTCAACGTACATTAATTTTCTTCTGCAACTAAGACATGTTTATTATAATACAAGCCAGCAGGCCACACTCAGAGTATCTAAAATCTCTGTGACAGAAAAGATTGTAGTGTGTGTGTTCTTGTACATTCATAAGTACAGTACTTAGTGTGTGTTCTTGTACATTCATAAGTACAGTACTCAGAAAAGAAGGATTTGTTTTTGTATCATAGATTTTTTGTGTGTGTGTTTTTATTTGGTGGCTATTTTGGAAACATCTTTTGGAGATTAAGTCCAATTAGAAAACAGATGGCACTAAAATATTGTCAAACATATCAGATCAGCAGCAAACCACAGGCTTAATTATGTAAATAATTAAAATGTATATTTACACCTGATCTGCAAACAAGGATGAAATGTCTGATTTCAGGGTTGGTTATAAGTACTGGAAGAGTGTCAAGTAGTAAAAGTAGATCATATCCAAGTTATTGTTTTAGTGCCTCATTCACATACTATCTTGAAAAACATTCAAGAGACCTAATTAAGAACCAATTACAGGTCTGGGGAGAGGGCTCAGTCCATAAAGTGCTTGCATTACAAGCATATGGACCTGAGTTTGATTCCCAATACCCACATTAAAATAAAAATAATCCAAGTATGGTTATATTGACTGTAATCCCAGTGATAGGGAGATGGAGAGAGGAGTACTCTTAGGGCTTACTAAAAAGCTGATCTGGCCTATTCATTCAACTCCAGGCCAAAGAGAAACTTTAACTCAACAAATAAGGTAGGGGCTAGAGATATGGGTCAGTGAGTGGATAAGAGCAATTGCAAGCAGCCCAAGGAGCAACATGTAGGGAAGACAGGTGAGCCACGGGCCACGTGGCAGACAGATTAATAGAAATGGGTTGATTTAAGATGTAAGAGCTAGCTAGCAATGTGCCTGGGCCATAGGACAAACAGCATAAAGTTAATATAAGTGTCTGAGTCATTTCTGGGGGCCTGGGCAGCGAGCGGCTGGGAGGCTAAGCGGTCTCAGGCAGCAGGTCTTTGGGTCTCGGACCTCTGGCCACCTGGGACCGAGAAACCCCACTACTACAAATGATAGATAGATGGATGGATGGATGGATAGATAGATAGATAGATAGATAGATAGATAGATAGATAGATAGATAGATAGATAGATAGATAGATAGAAGAAATATATAATTAAAAGAGCCAATATCACACAGAAGTTCTCTGAGAATTTCAGAATTATAAGATTGGGCTCAATTAAAAGGCCTCCCTAATGGCGTAAATGCAACCTCAGCTCTTGGGTTTTATTCCAATTTTCTTCTTCCAGAAACGTTTGAAAGTACCCTGTTGCCCAAGACTTCTTTCACCTAGACGATCTGGAGCCTACACTATAGTCCACATGCACGGAGGGCCTAGCTACTTCAATTTCTTTAAATATCCTCAATGTTCAGCTTCCACCTTCTGTTCTCAATCGATGCTTCAGTCTTTGATCTGAATAAGTTTGCTCAAATGTAGAGATTTCCAAGATGGCTTCTGATAATTCTAATTTCAGGCAACATGAGCTCTTATATTGTTCTTTCTTTGAAATTAAAATTTTCCTGAGATAAGAAAAAATAAGAGAAATGAAAAGTTTTTATTATGAGTCATAGGAAACATTATATCTGCTTTTGGGTTTCTCATTTGGGGGAAATTTTATATAACATTCCTATTTATTTAACACAGTGGAAAAAAATGGCTTCATCTACCTTATACATGAGCCAGCTGGGAATTGATAGGACTATATAATCAACCTTCAAATGACTGCAACTCTAATGAACATATTTCCTGAGACAAAACACCAGCACAGTCTGCTTCAAAATTCCTAATGGAGACATATGAGAAGTTACTGCATACATAGTCTAAGGCAGGTAGTTTTCAGGAACCCACCACATGATCTGTAACTAACATACCAGCTGCCACTCAATTTCAACCATGGGATAACATGGAGAAAACAGGTTTAATTCCAATTCTACCCTAACACACACACACACACACACACACACACACACACACACACACACACGAGTGTCTGCTCTGACTTAGGATCCAGTTTTAAAGTAACAAGTAACACTAGATATCTGGATTGATGTAAGATATTTTGCACTTAGCAATAGCTGTTATCAAAGTTGTAGATATCTTTTTGTTCACTGTTATCTTTGAGCACGGTTCTTATTAAGATCAGAATCCATAGCTTTTCTGCTCTTCCATTTCCATCATTCTTCCCTCATTCCTTCTCCTTCTTCTTCTTCCTGATTCCTTTCTTTTTCCTCAGTTTTTAGTCATTTGGTATTTAATGAGGCACTCAGTGTGGTGACTTGATTCCTTAGAGAAAGGAAGTAAAGGCAATCTAGAAAATATGGAACAGAAGAACTATCAAAATGTCTGAATTAATTGCTAAGAACCAGCATGGGACCAAATGGGGCCCTCTAAATACAGATGAAAGTTTTGTGTGACTTGAGCAGTTTGTGGGGCATCTGGCAGTGGGACCAGGATTTATCCCTAGGGTATAAACTGGCTTTTTGGAATGATTCCCCATAGATGGAGGACACTTTGCTCAGCCTTGATAACATGGGGGAGGTGCTTGTTTCTGCCTCAATTTGATATTCCAGATTTTGTTGACTCTCCATGGAAGGCTTTATTCTCTTTGAGAAGTAGATCTGTAGTGAGGTTGAGTGAAGTTGGAGAGTGAGTGGGAGGAGAAGAGAGAAGGAGAACTGTGGTTGGTCTGTATAAAAAAAAATCTTAAAAAAAAAAAAAACCTGTTAGTGACCTAAAATCAAGAGAGTTATTTCTTGAATTTTGCTCTGTTCTGTTTCTGAACAGCAGATGATCAAGGCAGGTCGTACTGAAGGAGTATAAATTACACAAACTCAGAAACACAGAGGGTGGGAATTACTGGCGCTTTCTCTTTTTTTTCCTTTATTTCACTTAGTGTCTGCTATTTTCCTGTGAATTAAAGTTAATCAGTCCAATTAATTTTACATTCATCTATGCTCTTTTTTACTGAGGACTTATCACAGTTTATGTGACACTCAGAGGTTCCAGTAGTTGCTGATTACCTACTTGAATTTTCTGTACTTCTGAAACATTTAAGAATCTCTTTTCTCATCAGTCCTTTCATTCAGCATCATCTTCCACTGCTTCTCTGTTTTCCAAATTCTCTGATGACCACTGTCCCTTTCTCCACAGTGTTCCTTCCATCAGGATTCTTTCTGTCAGTATGTATATGCTGGTCCATCAAAATCCAAGCCAGAGACAAAGCATCGGCATCTAACAAAATGTTGATATTTATTATCTTATGTGAGTTATTTAATTCTTTAAAATCTTTTTTATTTATAAAATACAAGCAAGGATCTTCAGAAGACAGCTGCGTAAATTAAACTCTGCAAACTATGTAATATAAGAACACAGTGTTGGGAAGAGAAGTGTTCAATCTATGGCTGCCACTGCAACTGTCATCAATTCCTCCTCTGAATCTACATGGAAGGTTGACCACACAACTATGCATTACACCATAGTTGAGCATTCTTGTTTTTGTTTCCATAAGAAGATAAGAAGATAGTTTCATGTATCTCAGACTGGTCTTGAAGTCTCTATGTAATAGGGAATGATCTGAACTTCTGATCCTCTTAACTCCACATTCCAAGTGCAAAGTGTAAAGGTGTGTAACACACCCAGTTTATGAGGTACAAGGGATGAAATCCAAGGGTTTTGTATGACAAATAATACTAACTAATCCACACCCTCACCTCCTAAGCACACTTAATGTATTTGATGGCCACGGTCGGCTTAGTATATAACTGTCTGTCTACAGATGAAGAAAAAGACCCAGAGAGTGAAAGTAGGATTGTACAGATAAACAGTGGTGAAACTCAAACAGAACTTAGTTTCTAACTTCAATTTGAACATTAAACTCCCAAGGTCAACTGAAGCAGAGTTTTTTAAAAAGTATCTTATACTCAATATCCCCTTTCGTTAGAAATTTTTAAGTGATTTCTTTATTGACCTTTTGGGCCTAGCCTCAAGGTTTAGACCCGCAGACCCACAAACTCACAGAGACACACAGATGTTTACAATAGTTTTAGGCTGATCAGCCTCAGGCCCAGGCATATAACTTGCTAACTCTTTACCCTTAATCTAACCATGACTCTTAACCTGTACAGCCATGCAGCTCAGTACCTTTTCTCAGAGCAGCATAGTTGTCCTCTGCTTTTTCTGGCTTCTCTCTGGCATTTCTGCTCTGTTCTGCCTGTTTCTAGAGTCTTCTTAGTCTGGTAGCTCCGCTCATACTTCCTGTCTGCTTTTGGTCAACCAGCACTTTTTATTAAACACATAGGTGGGGACAATTATTTACAATGAAACAACATAAGTCCCCCTACATTATAACACTTTTTATTATTATTATTATTATTATTATTATTATTATTATTATTATTATTATTATTATTATTATTATCATTATTATTATTGTGTGTGTGTATGTGTGCATGTATGTAAGTAAAAGTAAAACTTTTAGAAGTCAAGTCTTTTGAAGCAGGGTCTCTATTGTTGTTTATGTCCTTCTCTGGAAAGCTGGCCCTTGAGTTTCTGGGCTAGTCTCCTATCATCTGTCTCCCATATATGAATAGTACAAGAATTATACATAAGATCCAACCTACAGAGCTTTTCTACATGAACTTCTGAGCTTGAACTCAGGTCATCAGATGTGCTCAATAAGCAATTTTACCATCTTACTGGCCTCTGGACAGAATATTTTCTAACTTGTCATTCATTATATAGTCATAAAATAGATGCACAAATCAAAAATTTACTAATTTTAAATTATAAGTAAATTATTTAAAAACCATTATTTAATGTACATATAAATTTTATAATTTATTTTTAAATAATGTACCTATTAATAAAATAAGTGTATATCATTTTTATAGAAAGAACGAAATTATGGATAAATATTTGCTACTTCAGGATACGGGGTATCTTAATTTTTTTCATTTCATTAATACTTTGATTTTGCTATTGTCAATCCAATTTACGTCAATCATAAATAAATAAATTTTAAAAAACGTTAACTTAGGTTTCAGGCCATTTCAGAATCTCTTAGAAATTCTGTCCTCACACCAGAAATATTTTCATCTAATAGTTTTCATGAAATTTAGTCTGCAACTTAAACAGAAGTTTGTAAAATTAAATGTTCTAACAAAACGCAATCCCCACATATACTAATTTCCCACTTCCATGTTGGAGAAGGATGATGGGAAAATATTGTTTCTTATAAGAACTAGAAACATTGCAATGTGCAGTACATGACATGCATAAGTTCTGTGTCTGGTTTAGGTAGTGTTTTTTAACACTGCATGCATGATAAGATGAGATGTGTGATAAAGATGCATCTTCTAAATCAAGGCCAACATGAATTCACATGCTACTATGGGGTTTGATCAGTGCCAGAGGCAACTTGGGATAATTATATTTCTTACTTTGAATTATTTTTTGTAACTATATATTAAGAAACCCTTTACTATTTTTTAGTATTGTCAAATATATTCAGTTATATAGACCTATATGCTACAAAGAAACATAGGAAAAAGGAAGGTGAGGAGAAGAAGCAGTTGAGATCTAAAGGCCTGCAGTTTCTTTCTTTCTGGGCCTTTCCCTCTGAAGCTTTTTCCCTGACTCTCAAAGGAAATGGAACTGTCGCAGAAAACTAAAGTTCTTGGGAAACTCAAGGAGCTGACAAAGAGCCACTGTACATGGATCCCTCTGAGTTGATAAATAGAGTTTGGTGTTTTCATGTCTGTTGCCAACCCTGAAACTCTTCTCATTTTCTACATGGGCAGGGACAAAATAAGGTCAAGTGGAATAGTAGTTTCCTCTACTACTTCTTATTTAAACATATGGTCAAAATTCAATCAACCAGGTAATAGTTTTGAGAATGTGTGAATTTCAAAGTTCCACAGAGGATACTAAAGGTTTATAGCTAAGACAACTTAAGACCAATGACATTCTAATCATCAGAAATATTTCAAAAAAATGTGCTACAAAAGGAGAATTGGGCCCTCTTTGGATCAAGTACTTCCCTTGGGGAATGTCACCATAGGCCCCTAAAGTCTGCCTTTTCTGTTGAGTTACTTGCTGAGGATTTTTGTTCTCTAACATAATCTAACCCAGTTTCTGCCTGTAATTAATTTTCATGCTTAGTATGAGGTAAAGTCAAAGTTTTGAGATAACTATACACGATGAACTGATTACAAAAGTGAAAAAAATCACTGTATCTATCTCCTGTTTAGACTGTTAGAAGCACACATACTTAGGCTCAGATTCAGTCCTTTCTCTAGCCTTGGGACATTGTGATCTGTACATTTCCCCATCATCAATGAACAGCCAATTTTAAGAATCATAAGTTCAGTGGGCAAAAATTCAGTCCTCAAATTGAGATTGACCAGAATTGAGGTTTAAACCATTTTCCTGAGGCTGCCTTGAGACCTCTATATGATGGTAGTAAGAGTGGAAGAAAATAGAGTGGTAATTGGAGGAAAGAGTATCTAGATCTCACCTCCCAGTTCTAATCAAAGTACCCTACATTTTTATCTCATTTGCCAACTATATTTCAATGAAAGAAGGCTAGCCTAACTTTAAAAGGGTTGAGAGAAGCTAAACTTGATAACTTTTACTTTATTTAATGAATAAAGAGTTACCATGGTGTCTGCTATATGCTAGCCTACATACGAAATCAAAGCTGGGTCAGACATCAGCCTCTTTCCTGAGACTCAACATCTGGAAAAGAAAAAAGAGTCATTTAGAGTCACTGAATAGCAGCATCATCGAAAGAATGAGAGCAGGATCTACTGTATTATGATAGATGTATAAGAATTCTTTACTTATATGAGAAAAAGAATCTCTGAGTTAGCCTTACATTAACACTATGCTTCAGAGGCTCCTCAGTATCAAAAACAAGGATCTGTGAATAAAAGATCGACAGAATCAAATAATCTTTAGGTTTAAAAAAATATGTTTTAATTACTAGAAAGATACGTTCACCTTCTCGAGACCCTTGTATAGGACATATTTGGCTGTCACAGCTTGGGGACAATTAATGATAGTAGGATGAAGAACAGGGAGAGGAACTGCTAGGCATCCTCAAGTCCAAAAGACACCCAGCCTTCTGTGATAAAGAATTATTCACGAAGCTACCAGGCATAACACAGAAAAAATATCCTACTCTGAAACTACAAAAAGATAAACCAACCACTTGCCTGGGCTTTCAAGATTGCTGGTACATAGACAAGAGTGAGGTGTAGCCAAAGAACAAGTAGGGAGAGGTGGCTGAAAGCTTTCAAAGACAAGGCTGCTTTATCCCCATGGTGGTTTGTTATGATAAACTGGAACAAGGTTTGGAAATTATACCTTGAAGTTAAATTGGTAACCTATGCCCCTAAATGAGCTATGATATATTCAGGATCTCAACCAAGTAAATAAGAATCTCATTTCCTTGCATCACAGGGTCTGAAGAGTTCTGTGTAGTTACAGACCCCTGCCACAGTCTAGGCCAAGCTTCCCTTTCTCAGTCACCTATTGTGAAGGCATAGATTTACTGTTACAAAACTTTATCTCAGAGAAAGACCATTTGGTGCCTGAAGGCATGGCCCAGGTCTAAAAAAAGTCTAGGAGAAATCTCACCAATGAGTCTGGCAGCCAATAGATTCAAAACTTGGTTTTGCACTGAATGTTGAGCCAGCAGATTCAAAGCTTGGGTTCACACCAAAGATTTAGCCCAGTAGTTTCTAGGGATTACTGTACTCCATACCCCTTTACCCAATCCTGAAATGCCAAGATGTGTAACCACCCCCTCATGTTTTCTTTAAAAACCCTCTCCCCTCTGGGCTCAGGAACAAATTCTTCAGCTGCTGTGCCAGAACAAAGAGTTTTGGCTTGGGTTTGTTAGAACCTATCCAAAAGAATAAACTGACCCTCAGGTGTTTGCATCAGAATTCAGCTCCCTGGTCATCACTGGGGTCCCTCAACATGGGTACACAATACTATCACAACACCTCCTTCTACATTCTTTTAAGTCTCTGATGGTTCTTCATCTCCACTCCTCAGTAGCCAGGTACATCTATCCTCAAGATGTTGCCCTCACCCCAAGACCTATTGGATTGAGTCAAAAGATAATCTGTATACAGCTTCAGAACTACAAGGAGAAAGTTGGTCATGACTCTTGTAGTTAATCTTTAGTTCAAATCACAACCATGAGCACAGTGACCTTGACAGATTCATTTCTGCTTCTGAGCTTCAATGTCTTCATATTAAAAGAAGAGTTTTCAGAGTCCCTTTTTCTGTTGGGTCCTCTCCTGACTGTGGAACAGTCCTGCATTGAGGGGAAGGGAGGAGGTTTAAGAATAGATTCTAGAGATAGAAAATAGAGTACAGAATAGGGAAGACTCTCAGTCAATACCATTGCAGCCCCAACTTTATTTCTCAGGGCCTTTTTATACATACCACAAGAGGGGCAAGATTTCCTTACCATTGGTTTAGGCAACAAACAAGTATAAACACCTCTTTAATACTTAAAACATTTAACAACTATGGCCTTAGATAAAACATTCTACTTGGGGGCCTTGAAGAGCAAAATATCCAGTAACCATGCCTTTGGTCAAACATCCTGTTATTTGGTCTTGGAAAATAAAACAAGCTTGGACTCTGGCCTTAAATCAAGAGTAAATAAAGTAACATGATGGAGTCATTGTTGGCTCCTACATTTTCAAAAGGCTTTGGTGATATTAATCCATATGAAATTGCCAGTCCAGCACAAGAAAACAATGAGAAGGCAGTGACTATGACATGAAAAATAAATTCCTTCCCAAGTTTTAGCATGAGTCTCATAGCTAGAGATCACTCAAGTACCATCCACCCCACTACCTCCCCCCAAAATTCAAATTTGCTGTTTGCTTTCTTTGTACAGAAGTTCACTGCAAATGTGGGGAAGGAAGTCCTTTTTCACCTCTTTCTAATGAACTCGCTGTTATCTTGGAAATAAGTAATCACTGGGATTCTTGAGGTGAAAATTGTTCCTGGGACTTTTAATGTGAGTTTATCCCCAGTTGAATAAGAAGATACCCTTGCTCAGTGACATTGCACATCCTATGTCGTTGACCCCTTGGATATGGTGACCCTAGAGCAGATTAGAGTAATTTGTTAAACTGTAGATATGCAAGTGTCCATCACTTAGCTCATCTACTTTCCCACAAATAAATTCTGAAGCAAAGCTTGATTTCCATACAGTCTGTCATAAACCCTAATCTCTTCAGGGGATGATTGGCACAGGTCTTTAGCCCTGGTTAACCATCCACTTCACAGTCCTCTCTCCTGCCAGTTTTTAATTTATCCTACCAAGCTTTAAAATGTGTCACCAATAGTCACCATATTAATAGTTCCTATACTTAAAACCCTTGCAACTATCCCCACATGGAACTTTTCAAAGAAAAACTATCCAGCCTATTATTCCAAAATTCCAAAATTATTCAGTGTTTTAAAAATCAGTTTATTAAGCCTTAACCAAAAAAGTACCAGTCCCCATGCTAGGCATTAAGGATACAGGAATGAACAATCAGGCAGGCCTCTACCTTCAGGGCTCTTGTTCCCACTGAGATGAGGAGGGAAGAGTTCAAAACAGACCCTACAGGAGACTGGGGACAGAAAGGGCTTCACAAACAAATTAGGCTCTTAAACTGATGCCCTGAGGATGATTGAGGATTAAGCAGGTGTGTTAGTTGGTTTTGCATTACTGTGACTTTGTATCTGAAAAAAACAGCTTAAAAGGAGGAAAGATTTATTTAAGCTAATGGTTCAGAGGTTCTCCATCATGGCCTACCGGCTTCTTTACTTCTAAATGAGAGAAAGCATCATAGTAGAGAGATCATACAGCTGAGGGTACTCAGCTCACAGAAGACAAGAATTAGAGAAAGAGAGAGTGGGGAGAGGAAGAAAAGAGAGTGGGGGAGAGAAACAGTTTGGGGCCAGTTAAAACTGTTTTGTTTTTTTCTTTGAACATCCTTAGAGACCTGCCTCCTCCAACTATACCTTCCCTTATAAAATTTCCAGAACTTCCCCAAATAGTGTTACCTCCTGGGAACCAAATATTTAGCACATGAGTCTGTGCCTGGGCACTGAATTTTGAAAATGTACCAGTTAGAGGAAGAGGATAAAGCCAAGGGAGCAGAATAATATGTAGTCCCAGAGATAAAAGTGACCACCCTATCTCTAGAGAGAGAATGAAAAATCCAGGTTTGAGAAATAGACAGAGATCAAAAGACTAAAAGACAGAGGCAGAGGAGGACTCAAGGGCTTATCCTAAGCCCAATGAAAATACATATATACTGTGCATAATCCAATATGTTTATTAGTGTTTTCTATGTGCTCAATCTTCCCTTAGGATCATAGGTAAGAGAAGTGAAAGGATGTCAACATACCATAAAAATAAAACAACTGCTCTCTCTGCCAGGAAAATAGGGCTGTTCTAAAGGCTAATATTCAAATATTGGTCAATTTCAGGACCCTGCAAAGCAAGGGATGCAGATCTAACTGTCCAGAGGGCTAGCTTCTCCCATAATGCTCAGCAGAGTGATGAGTACATTCCAGTAAGCAGTGGGTAAATGACAGCAAATAGTATGGTCACATGGCAGAAGCATCAGCACACGCAAAGAGAGATAAAATGCCAGGTAGACTGAGAGAGATGAACATTGTTCATGGAATGTTTATGGAGGGTAAGATTTGATAGACAGGTAAGAAGAAAAACATATTTCTGACTAAAGGATATACTTGAAAAAATGGTGCAAAAAGTAAAGAGCCTAGGATATTGTGTCCAGAGATCAATGGAAGATTGAAGCTCGGGAGAAGTGCCACTTAGTTGTATAGACAGATAGCTTCTGAATATGGGAATTTCTAAAAGCATAGCGACTAGGGGGGAGCAACCTACAGTACAAAAGGAGTTTAGATTAGGCAAAAGGAAGAGCCATGAGAAACAGTATGTTAGAAAGCAGTAGGCTAGAAGTTGGAAATGTAGAGAGAAGAAAAAGAAAGCACAAATATCCAGTGTCAACTAGAAAGAATGCTCTTGAGATCAAAAGTAGTTTAAAGGGTCAAATTGCACTTGGGTATGAGTAAAGAAAATTCAGAGAAAAAAATTGGCTAAAGAAAGTATTCAAGTTGTGTGTGTGTGTGTGTGTGTGTGTGTGTGTGTGTGTGTCTGTGTGTGTGTGTGTGTGTGTGCATGCATACACATTCAAGTGTGGGGGTAGATATGCACATTAGTGTTTGTAGCTGCATAGGCATCAAGTATCCAAGTATGGAGCACATGCATATGTAGGCCAAAGATCAATCTTGCATAGTCTCTCAGGAGCTATCCAGTTTATTTGTTGAGACAGTCTCTTCTGGGACCTAAAGCTCATAGATCAGGCTAAAATGTCTGCCTAACAATTCCTAAAGATCTGCCTGGTTTCTTAGTATTGAGATTACAAATGGACTGCCAAACCTGACTTTTTCAAATGAGGGTTTAGCCTTGAATTTAGGTCCTCAAGTTTATTGAGTAAGCACTTTATAGACTGAGCCATCAGGCCTCTTCCAAGGATCCAAGGTTTACATGTGTCATAGTGTGTCATAGTCCAATTCTAGCCTCAAACCTTAAGAATCAATCATTTCTAACTGGGCCGTCCAAATTCCAGGACAGTGTTAGCAGGATCTAAGCTTAGGATTCACAAACTGTGGCCTAAAGGGCCCAAATAAGGCCAACTAAAAAGAGTTTTTAGTTTTTGAATGGTTGGAAAAATCAAGAGAATAATATTTTATGACACATAAAATTTAAATTTCAGAGTCCATAACTATAGTTTTTCTGGAACACAGCCATGATGTGATTAGAAATTGCCTATTGCTGCTTGCTAGCTCCGAGAGAAAAATCTGAATATGTTTGTTGAGACTGTCTGGGCCACTAATCATGTAGAGAAAACTGGATATGCTTCTTATGGAAAGAACTTGGTCTTGAACCCTGCCCCTTGATTACAAGTTGTGCCTCCTCATTTTCACATCTGCCATATGATCAAGTTGAAATATATAGCATATTCTCCAAGTTCGAATTTAAAGTCATTGTAACAAAAATCTAAAAGCTTAAGTTCTGTTAAATCTTTATAGAGATGAGTGAGTCTGCTTTGGGAGAAGCCATAGTTTCTAAGTTTTCCTTCACTGAATATAAATCTCCCCAACAAACTATAAGGAAGGTTTTGATGGAGGGAGTGGCAGGTGTCCTTTGCTTTAGCAACCAACAGGAGGGTGACTGGGGAAAGGTGCAACCCTGCAGAGTGGACGGACTTGGAGAAGGGGCATGTGAATGAATTTGAGTTCTATCCTAGGACACTGTCTGAAGAGAGCTAACATGCTGGGAGAGATGAGGCACTACTGTGGTCAGCCCGGTCTGGGAGGCCTGGTGCCAATTCAATTTTCACAGCAGCCCACCTCCATTTGGAATGAAAACTCTTTTCTTAATGCTCTTATTAAACTCTAATCTTAATCGCATTCATCATTATTAAGTCTTGAAATTGTCTGGAATATTTAAATAGGGCCAAGCTGATAGTCAGAGGGACAGATTTAAAGAGACAGCTCGAATTCTCTTCATGAAGCCACAAAATAATCACTGGAGATTTAGCCACTGATAGAAACCAAGGTTTCTGAAGTGAGTGATTTGCAACAGCATCACAGGGGAGGAGGCTGTCAATTACATTTGGCCTGGATATTAGTCTATCTTTCATAGTCTCCTGAAAAACTTATCAGGGAAGGGAAAAAGCATAAATGGAAGATGAATTAAGGATTTAAATATACTGAAGAACTTGGAGGGTTATTGAAGTCGAATAATCATGGCCCATACTCCTTTCAACTCCAAAACAATGTCTATTAAATAACTTCAATGCCTCAGTCCTTGTCATCAAGAATCTTATTTCTAGTTGTCCCAGAAGGTCACATGCCTTGGCTAGCTCTTATCTCCTGATACAGGACAGACCATCTCCACAGCTTTTAGAACTGTATGCTGAGGAAGAAATGATGGGTTTTTTTTTTTCTTTTTCTCTCTCTTTCTTTCTCTACTAAATAAAAAAATTAGTTCAAGGTGAAGGGCTTCGTTTTTGTTCATTCATCCATCTGATAGGTAGTGGGTGAGTGTGACTTCATTGGTGATTTATTTTTTGCCCCAACCATGTATTACACATACCATATACCTTGTTACACTCAATTCTGGCAAGTGTACTATGAGGTGGATTTCACAGTCTCTGTTTCATAGATGACACAACTCACGTCAGGAGAAAATACATTAACCACAGTTACTCCACCAGTTTTGAATTCTGGGCACATGCACATTTTTCTATCCTCTGTGTTCCACAGGCTTACCAGACTCCTGTGGTGATCTATTTTTATATTTAATAAAAATAGCCTGGAATATTAGAGAACAAAGTCATTTCTCCAGGCTTTTGTTTTTGTTGTGGTAGTGGTGTTTTTTGGTTTTGGGGGTTTTTTTTTGTTTGTTTGTTTTTGGTTTTGTTTTTGCTTTTTTCAGATAGGGCTTTCTGTGTAACAGTCCTGGCTGTCCTGGAACTTGCTTTATATTCCAGGCTGACCTTGAACTCATAGAGATCCTCATGCTTCTGCCTCCCAAGTGCTGAGACTAATGGCATGCACCACTACTGCCTGGCTTTTAGGTCTTGAACTCACAAAGATCTACTTGGATCTCTGTCTCCTGAGTTACAGAATTAAAGATGTAGGTAACCACTCTCTGACCTGCATATCTTGGCTATGAGTGATTCTGTTCTCCAATATTTCAGAGTATTTTCATAAAATATACAATATACCACCACAGACTCCTACTATTCTTCAAAAAAAAAAAAAAGGATGATGTAGAAGAAAGTCATAGATACTCTGCAGGCAAAAGATCACTGAAGATTAAAGAAATTTTATAATATCCATTTTATCAGGTTTGAATCCTGAATACTAAAACAATCTATTTAACCTTTACTCTGGATAATGCATACATTAGATGGGATAACCTATATACCATCATAAAAATGTGGGGATTTGAAACCCGCTGACATAAAATCAAATAGCCCAGCCATAAAAGGTATCACTTTTATGTGATTATCTTGCCAATATCTTCATGTTGCTAAACTAAATCAAACTACAATTTTCTCCACATGCCTTGAATTTAATGGGAGCCATTAATGGGTCTGTTTCCTTATAGATCTCCCTGTAACAGGCACATGGCCTCTCATGCCCTTGCCAATTAAAATGAAGCTACTATGCTGTCATCTATTATGTTGCTTTGAGTATGTTGAAGAGTGGCCCTGTTTGAAATACCAAAGTTGTTGACATTCAAACTGGCATTCACGACCTTCCTAAAATATCCACTATCAATATATCTTTCTGGAACCTTTTTATACTATTTATATGTATCATCGCTTTCCCAAATCCAATAATATCACAAGGGAAAAAGGTTGTTTGTTTGTTTTGTTTTTGTTTGTTTTTAAAGTATCTATCCCAGAAAAAAACAAAAATAGTGAAATCATATGTGCACTGTGATTGGCATTTTAGTGTACTAAGTTGGAGGATTCTGAAGCGATCTGAAATGACGACCATGCTCTGAGTTGTCACACTCCACAACTCTTCCTGCATGTTTAACACCTTCATCTTACAGTATTAGGAGACTCGGAGAGGACCTAGACCTGTCTAAGGGCATGGAATGTATGAGCAACATCTCTGAAGGACAAATATGGTTGAATAAGTAATAGCATTTTGTTAAGCACAAGAGACCAATGATTTACAGATCCTACTACCCCTTGAATATTGGCTCTGCTCCCTTAAAGAAATGACAGTGATAGGAAACAAGACAAAGAAGATCACATCAACTGCCAAAGCCTTACTCCTACCCACCTCACTCTTTTCTCATTTCTTCAAACCCCCCCTGAATCCCCATTCCCTCTGTAACACCCGCAACACACACACACACACACACACACATACACACGCACACACGCACACATGCACATGCACACACATGCACACACGTACGCACACACGCATGCACACACATGCACACATGCACATGCACACAAACACACACACATGCACACACACACATGCACGCATGCACGCATGCACACACACGCACGCGCGCACACACACATGCACGCATGCACGCATGCACACACACGCACGCGCACACACACATGCGCACACACGCACATGCACACGCATGCACACACGTATGCATGCACGCATGCACACACACACGCACACACATGCACATGCACACAAACACACACACACATGCATGCGCGCACACACACTCATGCGTGCACACGCACATGCACACGCATGCACACACACGCACACAAACACACACACATGCATGCACACACACACTCACACGTACATGCAAACACACACACACACACACACACAGTTCTTGTCATGGTCCTAAGTACCTACTTGAGTCTGCTTATTCAGCCAAACTTCCTAGCCTCATGATCATCCAACAGCATTGATTGAGAAAGGAATAACACCATAAAGACACTGTCTCTTACTCTCTACTCATCTGTTCCTACTGGTTATTAGCAATGAGTTTCTTTCCTATTTTTCTCAGGAAATACTTCAGAAGAACTGGTTTGTAAGCAGTTTATCTACATTGTTATAATAGTGTGTGATGTTGCTCTGACAATTAACATTATCATTTACTTGTGAAAACATACTTGCCTCTGTGACTTCAGTGGTACTCACATTTTCCCTTGTACCTTGTCTACCTACTGATCTTGCTTAACCTTCAAAACATGAACCTCTGATCTCCATCTTTGAGAAGTTGCCTCCAAATCTCCAGCCTTAATGAATCCCAGAGAAATCTATGTGAATCACTATTCCCACAAGATGTCAGGAGAGGTGAAGGGCACAGAGTCCTAGGACAGAGACTGAGAGTAGAAAACCCTTCTCTGCTCTTGTGAATCTGTGAGATCTTTAGAAAGCTATTTGTCCTCTATGTACTTAGATCTACTCAGCTGAACACTGGAAATAAGCTCACACCAACCTCACAGAATATTGGGAAGACAAAAAGAATTAATTCACCCAAAGCTTTGTAATGTACTACATGACACAGATTGAGTGCTCAGCAAGTATTTGGAATTACCTAGCTCTTGCAAATTTCTAAGTTAATAACAGCATATCTATTTGGCATCTCTACTGAACTGCAAATTGATTGAAATCTGAAATTTGATCTTAGTCATCTTTAAATTCCTTGCCCACCTAATGCAGTACTGGTTACCTAGGTACTAATGAATATTTAATGAATAACTAAATAAATGAATAAATCTGTTTGAAACCTTCCCAAAATCAGAAGGAAAAGTTATTTTCCACTGTTCTCTCTTGCTGGTGGCATATCCCAGTTCAAAGGGACACAAGTGAAATGTTTCTTAGCTGTCACTCCAAGTCAGAAAAGACACTATATCTCCATGACATCAAACCTTATGTTTACCTTCCACTACTTTAATAACCTCTCACTAACTCAAAAGATTAAAATGCCATCTTCTCTTGATGCTATCAAACTGCATTAAGTAAGACTTCTTTTTTCTCTCCACCCCTCCCCTTAAGTTCCTAATGAAGCAGAAGGCAGCACGACTGTTTTATGTAACTAATTGTTTGCAATAATGGTGTCAGCAGAGACAGGCTCACCTCTCCAAAGAGTGTTTGCCTGGAAACTGGTGCAGAATGACATGGGCAAAGTGCTCACTGTTACACAGGCCAGGTGTTCACTGTTACACAGGCCAGGTGTTCACTGTTACAGGGCAAAGTGCTCACTGTTACATGGACAAAGTGCTCACTCTTACACAGGTCAAATGCTCAGTGCTACACAGGCCAGGTGCTCACTGTTACATGGGCCAGGTACTCACTGTTACACAAGCAAAGTGCTTACTATTACACAGACAAGGTGATCACTGTTACACAGGCCAGGTGCTCACTGTTACAGGGCAAGGTGTTCACTATTATACAAGACTACGTGCTCACTGTTACACAGGCAAGGTTCTCTCTGTTTGCAAATGCATTCACAGCCATTGGTACCTTATAATGATGACTTTATACCACTATCATCTTCAACCATGCATGTGCTTTCTTTTAATGCACATACAGCTGAACAGTGATAGTTTGTCATGTATATTCATTTTTCATTGGACAAATCAATGCTGAATTCACTGTGTATCCAGAACATATGAATTGTGTAACTTTGTAAACAGTGCACCAGTCTCTACAGGATGATTGATTACCTGGGAAATGTGATGCTTTATATTATCATCTTGTCAGAATCTAGAACCACCTTGGAAACAAACCTCTAGTCATGTCTGTGAGAGAATTTCTGGATTAGCTAACTGGTGTGAGAAAATTCACTTTAAATGTGGCTGGAGTTTTAGGATATGAGATAAGGAGAATCAAGCTAAGCGCTCTCTCTCTCTCTCTCTCTCTCTCTCTCTCTCTCTCTCTCTCTCTCTCTCTCTCTCTCTCTCTCTCTCTCTCTCTCTCTCTCCAATTTCTGACTGATGGAACAATGTGACCAGCTGTCTCCTAGTCCTGCAGCCTTGCCAACCTCACCATGATGGACTGATTGCCTCATGGATCTATAAGCCAAAATAAAACATTCCTCCACTAAGCAGCTTTGTGTCAAACTAATTTTGTTACAGCAATTTAAAAAGTAGCTGATACGGGAACCAGACTTCCAGACATGGTAGGTCTCCAAGGAACATTGATAAGATGAATGACATATAAGCCCCTTCCTTCAAGTTTCTTGGAGTGAAGTAAAGAAACCTGGCTTTCAAGCACATAAGTTATCAATCTGCATGCCCTTGTGGCAGGAAAATGTCTAGGCAGAGACTGTAAAGGCATGCCAAGTGTCTGTAAGTCAGTAAAGGATTCTGGAAAGTAGTAGCTTTTGATTTAGGCTTAAAATAATGCAAAAAAATACATTAAGAAAACAAGAGTAGAAGATTTAGAGATAGTCACAGTACAATTCTAAGAGGAAAAAAGAATCGACACACATCACACAGGAGAGAGCATGACCCTGAAGGGTACAGTAAGCCACTAATGCATGATTAGAGCATTAGCTTTGAAAGTCTATGCAGCAGAAAGGCAGATGTCGGTTAATGAGGGACCTGAACATTGTGGCCAGAAGCTAAGATTTCACAGTGGCTAATGGGAAGTCATGAGGAGGGGGAATTAGAGAGCTAGGTAATCACACTTGGATGGGATGATGAAGATCCTTTGTATTTCTGTGTACATTTTCAGATGCCATGTCTGATTGCTCCATTTTGCTCTGTTTTAGCTGAGGAATAGAGTGGACAGGATCCACTTAGGTAAACACCTCAAAATGAAATCAACTTCAGTTAGTATGTAGCTATAGGAGAATTGTGTGTCTGGTCTGGAAGATTGACACGAATTCTCACAGCAGACTGGCAAAATACCTTAGCCATCATCTTTCCATACACAGCAGTGGGCTGCAGTAGCATATTAATTCTCCTGAGACTTTGGCCGGAGATAACCCAAGCCTGCCAGTATCGAGACCAAATCCAGTGTGCCTAGAACTTCCTTCTTGCACTGTAGGTAGGGAAAAGCAGGTCTGGGTATGACTTGGGGATAGAGTGACAGCCTAGAAACCTCCAGTGATGGAGCTGGGAGCATATCTAAGGGGCAGAGCCTTGGGAGACACCTAAACAAGCATGGATTGAATAAGTTACCTCCTTTAGACCCATCCCTGCTCTTTATTGATTTTCATTACATGGTTGTTTTTCTGTCTTTCTTTAAATAAGTCTCAAAAAGTACCAAAACAGGTCTGTCATACTGACTGATATGGTCTCAGTTATTTGGCGCATGGCAGTGCTTATTAGTATTTGATTAATGTGGTAAGATGAAATAATGGTTTCCAAAATTGCTTAGAACTAGTGAATAAGTTACCCTACATAACAAAGAAAGGTCACTCAAGTGTGGTTAAGTGTTAGGATGGGGTGATTATTCCAGATTATAAAATAAATCTTATGAGACAGGGACAGAAGGGTCAGAGAGTTGAGAGAGAAGCAGGTAAGCTTTGACAGTGGAGGATATGCCATACATCAAAGGTTGCAAGTGGCCTATAGACCCTCAAAGGACAAGGAATTGGGGCTGGGAGATGGCCCTATTGGAAATTGCCTTGCAAGCATGAAGGACTAAATTTTATCCTCAAAAGCTATAGATTTCTTTCTTTTATTATTTTCTTTTTGAAGCCAGGTATGATGGCATAAATGTGTAATTCCAGAAATACTGGAAAAACAGAGACAAATGGATCTCTGTAATTCTCAAGGCAGACAGGCTGCACTACTTGGTAATCACCAGACAAGGGATTAAAATAAGCAAACAAAAACCTGTCAAATGTGTTAACGAAAAGGGAGTGGGGAATAGGTAGAAGGAACCTAAAGAACTACAATCAAGTTGTTCGCTGACTTCCTCCCACATACATATACCTACATACATAGGTTCACACACACTTATAAAGAAAAGAAATTAGCCATCCTTCTGGAGCTTCCATAATAAGCTTAGTTCTGTCAGTACCCTGATTTTAGCCATTATATTTATATCTACATTTTGTGACAGGGGAAATTATATGAATTACATGTCTAAATCAGGTCCTAGGGTTAATGTAATATGGTTAACAATATACAAAATTTAACATTTATGGCCTAGAAAATCATGAGGCTTATTTGGCATACTAAGTTTGGAGGTAACTATAAGTAAACATAGACAAGGGGACACACAACCGCCACACCTGCTGAGACAGCATCATTAGTAGCAAGTGAGCATCTTTCATTTTCATTATTCTCCAAGGAAGCACAACATTATCTGGTAGTCCCAAAAGTCAAACTCAAAGAGATGAGACCATTGGCATTGTTTTTGAAGTCTTCTGATGCCAGAAGTACAGACATGAGTGGGAAAGTGACCAAGTCTACATGGATGGCTGAAGGGAGCCTCAGACTTCATATTGACCTCTATTCATTGACCAGGCATTAATGGACAGCTGTGTCCCAAGGAACTTTGCGTACTCTTTCTTTCTGAGCAGCAAGGCTTCAAGAGATTAGTTTTAAACAAGATTCAATTTACCCTACAACAAAGCTGTACTGGGGCAACGTGCGCAACACACAGACTGTTGCTCAAGGCCATTCAGAGACAGTAGAAGTTAACACCTCCCAGGGAGCTTACATAATATGCAGATTGGGGTAATATATCCCACTGCTCTTAAACCAGAATCCATTGGAAATGATGTCTAAAAATACTAGCATTGTTATGCACTTATGACTAGAAGGTTCAAATTATAACTATACAGATAGAAAAACAGAAGTAAAAAACTCAAAAAAAAAAAAAAAAAAAGGAAATTCCTTAAGGTTACATAAAAGGCAGCTGGCAGAAGAGTTGATCCCTGACTGCACAAATCTAACACTATAATTTGAGATGGCCAGCCCTATCAGCAAGTAAGTAACAATACTGGCAAATTCACAGAGCAGTCACCAGCCTCCTTGAGAACACCGCATCCATCATTATAATCACAAAAGCAGCCTTAAAAGATAAGGCTCCTTATTTTGCTCATGATTTTTTTTTCTGATGATAAAATAAAAATTCTGTGTGATGGGGTAATGATGGGTGGTTTGACTCCAGATCCAATAGTCTTTTGTTTATAAGGGGAGACATTCAGTTGAATGCAAATTCTCACAGTGCGATAAGCAGCCAGCAGCAGCCAGAGGCTCTGTCTGGGTAGCATTGAGGTGACCAGAACTTTCTAGAGGTCAGGTAACTTTATGACTGCAATTTAACTAAGGGGAAATTTTGAACTAAACCTTGGAAAAAAGTTTAAGTTGAGTGAATGGAGTCATAGACTCCAGGATCTTTGCCATAATGAATCCTTAAAAGAGTAACACTGGGTCATTGAAAACATAGTTGTGATGTTTCTGGTGAGATATTAATGGTATAATCCTGCTGGGGATGAACATTGGTGATTCTGACTTATGTGTTCAGCACAGTTTCCCTAATCAGCTTTCTTCTTAGCACTGCTCAGGGTGAAGGCTGAGGGCTGAAAATAGTCCACTCCAAAATCTTTTGATTGCAAAGTGTTTTAAGAGGAAAGACGTGGGTGACAAGACTAATAAAGCCAGGAATGGCTTGTATTTGTGTTTTCCCACAAAGACTTTCCTACCCAAGACTTACCCACAACCAATGCCATAGATCCAGAGGGCTCCACTACCCTTCATTCAACTCACTTCAGTATATCTTTTGACCTACTGGGTGCTGCCACCTGGATGCCAGCCACAAACAAAGGTTTGCTTAATTTTTATTTGAAACTGTTAAATAAGTTTAGACAAGAAAAACTCTGAAGATAAGTTAAAGATTAAAAATAGTCAGAGGCAAGTGGTTCAGCAGTTAAGAGCTCAGAGGATAGAATTTGATTCACAGCATCCATCTCAGGAGACTCACAAACTCATGAAGCTCCAGCTACAGGGAATCTAGTATTCACAAAAACACACATTCACATGATTAGAAATAAAAATAATTTTAAAATAATAAATTACCTGACATTTCTTAGGTACCTACTAGTTGCATTTTCATAGTCTCTAGTAATTTTATCTTTATATAAAGCCTATGTGCTAAGTGAAAGTCTTAAATACCCAATTTACGTTTATGTCTATTATCTATACCGCTAGATAACATATATAAATGAGCACTGTAGTTGAACCAGATGTCTTGGATGAAAAAGTGATTTTTATTCCTGATGCCTTTCTAGGATTACTGATTTTGGAAGAATGAGTAGGAATATCCATGGGCAATACTTTAGCTCAACTAGTCATGATAAGATAGAATGTGACAAACACTATAACAATGGTCCCTATGAAGGATTTAGAAAGTCCACAGCAAAGACTTCACTGCAGATCTAAGGATCTTGCACATGCTGTTTTCTAGGAGTACAGCCATCTCAGATATGCCTTCTACAACCCTGTGGTCTGTGTTGGCCACATGCCTTCTCCATCAGTGAACCTGGTCCTATCATTTCATAGCACTTGTTCTTCAACGGTTAAATTGCCAGCATATTCTCTTTTGCTGTTGTCATAACAAAACTGTCTGAAGACTTGATTTTACTTTCAGTTCTGATAAGTTTGTAGACTCAGGAGTGTCACCAGTAGATATCTGAAGGACATTTGTAACCAATCTTCAGAACAGAACAAAGGGTCAACATTAGCGCTGTAACCAGAATCTCCAAAATAATAGTATGATGCCAAGAGAGACTCAGCACAGTTGTGGATCCAGCTTACACCTCTAATCAAACTTCACTAACCTTAATGAACAGATCCTATAGTCCACAGGCTCAGAATGACTAACAGAAATTGTAGGGACGGAAGGAACAAAGGTTGTAAATGCAGACTTTTTCTGAAGTCTAGATTCCACAGTTTTCCATCTTCATATGAGCCACACCTCATAAAACAGATTAATGAATAATAACAACAGCATTGGCTACTAACATTTATGACATGTGTAATGTTCCACTTGAGGAAATTTTATAAACAAAGATTCTGGAGAAGGAGCGACACTATTTTATCTGGAATAAATCTTTGAATGCAGAATCAGTCCTGGCGGGGAGGGGCGGGCAAGGTGAGAAGGAGTCAGAGGAGGTACTGGGTGAATGTTCGGTAGCCTTGCGCTCTCCTTGCATCCCTTGCCTTCCATGGCATGCTGAAATCTACCATTTGAAGCATGTGTAGTCCTGTGTGTGGAATCGTGGAGAAATATTATTCCTACTTTGAAGATGGGGAAACTATTGAGTCGTTATCTAAGTCAACGTATTGATTGTATAGAAAAGGAGGTCAAGTTCTGTCCTTAGATCAAAGTATTAATAGCACATTTCCAAAGATTATTTAGGAGCTCAGGTTTGTTGCTGTTCTTCACGTTCTCTATTCCATCAAACCTAGTCATATAATTCCCTTCTCCTCTCTTCACCGTGACATGTGGTTTTTTTTATTTTTCTTTATAATTTTCATCTCCTTTAGCTTTCATAAAATCTTACTTCCCATGGGAAATATTTATCTTCAGCTCATATTATAATTAACATGTTCTTGAAGGCTAGATTTGTATGTTTCAGCTTTACAGGCTACAGAAACGTAAGCAACACCAAATAAATGTAAACTGAGGTAAAGTAGTACTGCATTCATTTATCTACAATTATGGAATAAAAACCTTTTTCTAATATAAAAAAAACCAAGCAAGTAAGCAATTGTTTTTGGGGAGTTTATAGGATCTAAGGGATTATAGAAGACCAAGTTGATACTCTTAAACATTGGCCTATTTTCTTTTGGTTCATGGGGTCCCCAGTAGATGATGGAGATAACACACCCATTCTTTGGGCTTTCAAAAATTAAGACAGAGGTTGATACTTTTAATAAAAAACAACAAATGCAAATATTAGTTAGAAATTTGACAACAAGAAATTTAAACTACAGAATTAAATGGCTGGGGAAAATTAAATGGTACAGGGATTTCTACCCATAGATTGCAGAACATCTCTCACTTTCATTCCTCTGCAAACAATTCTGCGTGCAAATGTATTTTTGGCACAAATGGCTGTGTCCTAAGATTCTTGATTATAATTATAATAATGGGTTTCTGAAAGCCTGCAAGTGGCTCTGGGAATGATAATAAGGGCTGAGAAAAGACATGTTGTTTATGTGGTGAGTGTTTGTGGAATATTCAATGAGAGAAAGAAGAAAAGCTCATGTTATAATTTCTGTAAACTGCAAAATATACAATTACATCCAAGCAGGCTATCCCATGTTCCTGTCCTTTGGACCCATTGTCCCACACCTAAGGGATTCTGGATGGTGGGGAAACAGAAGTTTCTTCCTGCTTTCTGGAAACTGAGGGGCAAGTTTGCAGCAGGCCAGCCAATGTCTTCATGCCTTCTCTCTCCTCTCATCAGTCTTTGGCAAGCTGTTCCCAACCTCAAGCCACTTTCTGTCTGCCACTGCATAGAACTACTGTTCAGTTTCTCTTCTGACATTCCATATCCCTGCAGTTGATCCTTTAAATGGCAACTAGATGTTCCCTTCTTAATCACAACTTCCATGAGAACATAGAACTTGGTGGTCTAGGTGGTCCATTGTTTTATTCTGATTTTAAGATAAAACACATAGATTATAAAATTCAGTATTTCAATCACTTAGAATTAGCACACTCATCATGTTGTACAACCATCATCACTACCTACTTATAACAATTTCTTAATGACTAACAGGAAATTTGAACCTAGAAAGTAGTCGTTCCCCATTCCATCTCACTTCAGCCCCAGTGCTCACTGCCTGGATTGTTTTTTAAAACTGTGGCATGCCTCCTCCTGTCTTACAAATAATAGTTCCTGATTAATGTTTGCAGAATTCAATAATTTCCCACTTAATTAATTAATATAGAGATATTAAACTCTAAGATGATTATTACAAAATTTATTTTTACAGACTAAAAGTGAGCATCACAATAATAATGAATGTCATCTTTTGAGAATTTAATTGTGCCTACATCATGCTGCTGACAAATGTGTTGCCCCACTTAATTCTCCAGAAACACTCAGGGGGGATGTGTTATTATTCTTGATTGACAGGTAGAAGCATCGAGGCACATAGCTCTTAAAATGAAACTTCAAATTTGTCTAGTTCCTAACCCAATGTCAAAATTAGAAACCATAGTAAGATATGTTTTATTAATAAAATTATCTTGCAGAGCTTTGAGCTAAGTCTTCTTAACTATTGTGTGATTCACAGATTTAGTGCAAATCCCAGTTGAAAGCTTCATATATGCTAGTCATCTGGTCATTTGCCTAGAAACATAACTTGCCAGTAATCCCCTCTCTTAGGACAAGTCTCCACTGACTTTGAAAATGCAGAGTTTAAGAACACTGGCTGTTCTTCCAGAAGCCCTGAGCTCAATTCCCAGCAACCACATGGTGGCTCATGACCATCATATAATGAGACCTGGTGCCCTCTCATGATGTGCAGGCAGACACTGTGTGTATATATATATATTTTTTAAAGAAAGGAAGGAAGGAAGGAATGAAGGAAGGAGGGAAGGAGGGAAGGAGGGATGGAGGGAGGAAGGAAAGAAAGAAAGAAAGAAAGAAAGAAAGAAAGAAAGAAAGAAAGGAAGGAAGGAAGGAAGGAAGGAAGAAAGAAAGAAAGAAAGAAAGAAAGAAAGAAAGAAAGAAAGAAAGAAAGAAAGAAAGAAAGAAAGAAAGAAAGAAAGAAAGAGAGAAAGAAAGAAAGGGAAAATGTACACCCATTTATCCCTACCAGCATCTGTGCCGTCATTGAATATTCTCTTACCCAGTCCTATATGTGACTGATACTTTTCTTCAGTGAGGTATGAGCTACTTGAGAAGTGGATATAAGACACAGATATATGAGGAAAAATGTCAATTTTATCACTGGGAATACTGAAAAGGATAGGATGACTTAAACACAGATCCAGAGCCAATGTAGGTCCTCTGTTATTGTCTTCTCCATCTACACCTAAAGATGGTAAGTGAGAAGTACTTGGCCAGGAAGAATTGACATTAACTAAATTCTTCAGAGAAGCCACTATCTTGACTCATACTCAAAGAACAACATAAATGATGTCTCACTCACACCTTAGGTTACTGAAGAATCATGAGCAACAATGCTGACTACTTTGAGCTTTACAGTGTTTAGGTAAAGAAGTCTGTATGCCCCAAATCTACCAAAGAGAACCATAAAATACACAGAAGTTAGATGTGTTAGCCAAGATTGCTCAATTACAAGACTCTGGAATCTCCAGAGCCATTGGTCCATGGCATTGGTGTTACCTTGAAGCTATGGATTGTTCAAAACCACTACAAATAACATTCTCTATCCAGATGTCACTATAATGCCTCTTCTCTATGAATGTCACTCTAATTGTTAGAAATCCTAAAAAGAAAAACCTCCAAGGGTCTTGTATCTGGGGTACCTTGTGGAAGTGTCCCCATTCCCCCAAAGCACTATCTTTCCATGAATCCTTTGTCATCCAAATCTTTCTCCCTGGAGTTGCTGAGCTTTTTTTTTTTTTTTTGGCATCTTATTCTCTCCTTTATACCATTTGTGCTCACTAATAGCACAGGCTGCAGAAATGCGCAGCCTTTACATTCTAAAATAAGTTCTGACTTAAGGCCATTACATGATTAAATCAAGCCATACTTTCTCATATTTGCTTTATGTTAAATAATACAGAAGAATAAATGAATCTTTGTAGATTATAAGACCACTAACTACTTAATAGATGCACCAGGTTAAGCTTTTGTAACCCAATATCTTTTTTTTAATCTCCTTGCTATGATCATGTTAAGGGTTTTAACCCCCAGATAATGTCGGACTTCCTGGTGGTAAGATCAGAGGCTGGTTATGCATAGAACCTAGAACCTAGAGTTCATTTCACAGCATCTACCATTCAGTAAGGAGTCTTTATAGCCCAGAAACTTTTATCAAACTTACTGTTCTGGAAATAGGTATTGTCATTTGGCTTGCCAATAAAAGAAACTTAGTTCAGAGGTACTTAAAAATCTTCCCGTGTTTCCCCAATTAGTAAATAAAAACTTTCAAATGCAAACCTTGTTTTCCATATTAGCAAATGAAATAAAAAGTACAAAGTCTAGGTTGCAACCGTGGAGTAAATGGAGTTAACATACCAGGAGAGAATAAGTGTTTCTATCACCGTAATCAGAGCTCCTTGAGTCACAGGAAGGCAAACTCGCCTGGACTGGGTGTAAAATATTTTAAGAAGTGTAGAATTGACTGGTCTGCAGGAGTTTCTATGGTTCAAATGGTGATGTGGTCAAGGGAGGGACTACATGTGCAAAAGATGCAAAGGCTGAAATGAAAAGGCATCAGAAGAAGTAGTAGACAGTGTCTAAACAGAGGACAAGTTTGTGGAAGAAGGGGTTAGTATTTCAGGAACCCTGAATCACAGTGGACAGAAAGACATTCACAACTATGTACACATTTAAAATGACAAGTCTCTAATCAAACACTGGCAAATTCTGTCAAGCATCAGTATTTGACAAACACTTGGCATTTAACAAATGTATAATTTAATTATAAAGGAATAGGCAAATAAATGAAGTTAAGAAAGCAGATAGCCACTAGGAAGTATAATATGTGATCTGATTGACACTAGGAAAGATCTGACCAGACTTGGACCTGACTTCTATGGTTTACCTATTGTCTAAGTGCATGCCTAAAAGCTCATGTGCTGGAAGTTTGTTCCCCAGTGTAGTGATTTTGGAAGGTGGTGGAACTCTTAGAATGTGTGACATATCAGGAAGTCATTGGAATCACTGCTCACAGAAACATTTAATGTCATTCTCGTGGCAACCCACTTAGCTCCCAAGAAAGAAAGCAATTACAGAAAGATCAAGCTTAGCTTCATAATTCAATATGTAGACTGCTTTCCCTCCCCATGCCATTCACTTCTACCATGGCACCACATAGACAGAGTATGGTAGCCTGAGAGCCTTGCCCAGATGCTAGTCTCATAATGTTTGAAGCCTCCTATCACTAGAATCTTAAGCCAAATAAACATCTTTTATTTACAAACTAGCATGAGCATAATCTTCTTTAACATCAGAAAATGGACCAATACCAATGGTTATGCAGAACACATTGACAAGTCAGCCTCAGTTTTTATTCTGACTTCTTACTTTCATTCAAAGTCCTAGGAATCTGAGCATGTTTCTGACTTACATGAAAAATGAGAAAAGCAGGTCAAAAAGCAGGAAGAATGTTTCTCCTAAAGCAAAACACAGTATACTAGCAGACTGCACACACAGTGATACCTGCTGGTGTCTCTTTCTTGAGATAGAAATAACGCAGGACACCTATGTGTGTGTTCTAGACTGGTGTTATAAAACAAAGACCCACCAGTAGAGTCTAAAACAATACAAGAGGTACAAAGCTCAGGGATCTGGACAGCAGCCATTCATGAGCTGTTTGTTGACTCACTGGCACTGAGAATGACACAAGAGCCTTTCACCACAGAACTGAAGCTTTTGAATTTGGAAAAAATCTGCACTTGGATCTTTCTGATGTGAAAACTTGACATAAACTTTCAAGTAGATACAATATGGAGTAATCTTTCTTAGTGATTATAGATCAGTTTTTACCCTTTGGGTCTCCAACTAACAGATTAAACATATAAAATGACAAAGCATATGCAAAAACACTAAATCTAGTCTCTCCAGGCTAATTAGGCCTAGTCTTAAAATAGAGACTCATCCATTCTTTTTGGCTCCCTAACTCTATACTGCATTTCTGAAAGCCCAAGAACCCAGTCTGCTAATCAAGTTCCTTTCTGCTACGTGTCTGTATTCACATACCCAACATTCTTATTTCCATTTATCCATCCATAGCCAATCTTACTACCCTCCCTTATATCCATGCATACATATACATACATATATGCATTCTTCCATTTTTCCATCTTGCCTTCCATTCACCTACCCATATTTCCATTTATTTATACTTATATGCATACAACATTCCAGCTTTGCATCTTACCTCCCACCATGCCTGTGCATAGAGTATCTTCCAGGTACCAACTTTTGCTAGGGTCAGTGATGCTGCAAAACTTGAGAGTGACCAATCTGAGACTTCTCTCACTCAATTTCACTATTTCCTGTGTTCTCAAATGAATTTCCACTCCGTAGCTTGATTAACGTTGTCTAAAACTTGAGTAGTCTATTGGTAAGAAAATGAGCAACTCAGTCAGAATACATTTTAAAAGTTGTTTGCCAATCTAGGTCTTTTTCTCCTTCTTATTGAGTAGGAGTAAAAATAGTAAATATTTCAGAATCACTTGGAGGAAAGAATTAAGCACCTAATGCAATATTGGTTATTATTTGTATCAGCAACAGCATCTGTAAATAGACTGCTGGTAGCTTCCTCTTATTAAAATCTCATTGCTTAGCAAAATCTCAACTCCTGCCCATTTCTCTTAGTACAGGTTGAGTATTTCTCAGCCAAAATACTTGAGATTAGAAGTGGTTTTGGATTCCTTTGAGGTTTATTTTTTCTTTAGTTTTGTAGTTGCATATACCTAATGAGATACCTTGAGGATAAGACCCACGTTTAGACATGAAATTCATTTATGTTCTACATAAACTCTATACACATAGCCTGAAGGTAATTTTATGCAGTATTTTCAGTGCACCTGCATTTTGACTGCAACCCATCACATGAGACCAGGTGTGGAATTTACTTTCCATTTCTGGTGTCATGTCAAGGCATAAAAATTTACAAATTTTTGAGTGCTTGGGGTTCAGATTTTTAAGCTAAAGATGCTCAGTCTTGTATAAATAATATAAATCTTTAACACCCAGTGAGACCTTATAGAATTTGATTCCATTTGTCTCTCCAGTGTGAGCTCACAACAAACATTCACTCAATATTGCTGTTCTAATATTCAATTGTTTTTCCATCCATCTCGATTCCAGAAAGCTATCAGCACTCCATACTATACTTCTATTATTCACAGTAACTTACAAAGTTTCAGATGACGGCTGCTCCATTTTGCATCTCACATGGCAAGGGTTTCAAACGGCATTATACTAAGTAGGCATGGTCATGGGGTGTGAATAATAAATAAACCTGGAGAACTGGTATGTATTAAGTGTTTGGTCCCTAAACAATCTACTTAAATATCAACTCCATGATGGTACTGGAAGTTGGGAGAATGAAGCTGTGAGTGTGGAGTCTCAGGAAAGGGGGCAGATGACACTAGAGTATAGATCTCCCTCTTAACTGTGAGAAGAAGATTCCTCTGGAAATATGAAAGCAGATTTTCAGTAATACCAGATATAAGGCACCTCTAAGATGTGGTCTTCATAATGAACAGAATTACGAGCAAGTAATGTTGTGTGAGTTAGTCTATGATATTGCTGTATGAGTCTTAACCAGATAAGACATTCACATTTAATTTCCAGTGCTGAGGCCTCTTGCACACAGCAGCAAAGCTAGTATAACCTGACAGTCCACAGACCATGCCCTCTGTGACAACAGGGGCAGAGTCTGTTCTCTTCTACCTTTTGTCCTATGCCTGCCAGTCTCTTCCCTCTCCATTTACATAAGTCCTTCAGATCTCAAAACTCAAGCATTTCTTCTTCAGGGAAATGTCTCTAAACTATGTTATTCTCCCCATTAGAGGCTCTCATCCTATGAAGTATCTCTCCTTCATAGCTCTTCTCAAAGTAGCAATTTTACATTTATTTATTTGATAATTTTATTAATTTTCATCTCTCTCATCAGATTGTAAACTCCACAGAAGCACAGTGCAGATTTTTTATGGATCATCTCATCCTTATCATACACCACAATTAAGCTCATTGTAGGCATTAAGTAAATGTGTGTTGTATGAAAGAATGAAATGGAAGGGAAGGAGGGGTAGAGTGACTAAAGGCTCATGGACAGTCAACACATGGGCTATATGCTCGTTGTCTAAGTGTACCTATAGTGCTAAAATTAATTTGGCTATAATATGAATTATTATTACAGAATAAAGTGGGACATTATGTCTTCTTTATGTCATTTCCCATATTTGAAGTCCATACTGTGGTCAGATCCTCTGACTATCCCTGAGTGACCAGTGCTTGCTGGTACCTCAGCTTAATCCCTCTCACCTTGTATACTGAGAATGAACCCCAGAAGCCACAGCTTCCTCTCCAGAAGTCACTAAGAACCGAGAAGCCTCGCTTCCTTAATCTTGAGATGAGGATCTGTCTCACTCAGACTCTGCAGCCCTTGTGTTGGGGGTACTACCTCCCCTACTCTGTTAATACACTTGCCTTCACCTCTCCATGAATCAGATTTACAGAACACAATGCCCTCTGAAAGCCTGGGGACACCTCTGGGGCCCAGCAGTTCCATGAAGCTCATTTTGGAAATCAGCTAAATGCTGAAGAGCTAGATAAGTGGGGACTGTTTACCAGCCCTTCCACTGGAGACTCACAGACTGTGTTAATGGGAGCTCATTTACGGCCTCCCTCGGTCACTCAACCCTCTTTATCTGCTGCTGTGACTAATCTGCAGAGAGACAAGTTCATGTCTGCATGAAAGAGCCCTCAAAGGAACTGGGGTGGTTGGTAAAGGAGGGTAGGCACAGAAACAGCCAAGAGGTGCAAAGTCCTGGGATCCAGAGCCAACTCTCCCTAACACCCAAGAAAACACCTCATTTTTTTTTATCTTCTGGGATAGAATATTTTTTTTATCTTCTGGGATAGACAAAAAGAGCAAAAAGGGAAAAGAAAGATAATGACATTAAAATGGTCAGCCAACCATGGGAAGACACTTTACTGCTTATGTTGTGTTTTCATTCAACCTTCCTAATATTTTGACCAAATAGGTGCATCTCTCTTACCCTCATTTGCCAGCTGAGGAGACAGCCTCAGAGAATACAGTGACCTGCTCTGTTATTATTAGTAAATCTTTTTCTCTGCCCAACACAATGCATTTTCTGCTTCACCAAAGCTGCATTAGTGGGAGTTATTAGAATAGCACTAATGAACTTCAAGCTATCCTTAAGCCTCATGAACTTGCATGTGCCCATAGGGGCACTTGCCACATTGAGAAAATAAATTGAACATTTTTATAGCCTTCAAGTGGATTGAAATCTTTCAGAAGTGTAAAACACAAAAGGAAAAATCACTACTGCTAATGACTCTCTGAGAACATAGATTACTCACTGGGGTGACCCAGAGAAGCCCTTATAGTAAAGGTACTTTCATCCACTTTACCCATTTTATTCACAGTAGAAAGTTCTAGAATGAATATGTGTGTTTCCCTCTCTCCGGACTTCATGTCTACACATTCACAGCCACCATCCTCCAAAGGTTTCGACACAGAATCCATTTCACAGTCTAGTCCCCTTCAGTAGGACTTCTTCACCTCTGCTCATAGCAAGAGGGTCCCTCCTATCAAAGGCCACAGGAGATCATGAGCTACAGCCAGACTTTGGAGGCCAGAAATCTTCTTCTGCATGGTCAGGGCTATAGGACTGAAAGAAACAGAAGTTGTGACTATTTAAGTACATAGTTTTAGTTTCAACTTTCTAGACATTGTTTCATTCATTTTTACTTTTAAAAACGATTGAGATGAACAGTATTTGTTTACTTAATTGTGTGAGTGCCCATTTGATTGTAACTTCAATTGTTTTATTCTTGGAAGATCACCAAGGAGGCTGAAAGAGCCTTATCTTGTTCAGAGTCAGAACTTCACCAAGCCCTTGCACACATGGAATGGGTGTCTCTCAGATGACTTTCAAGTGCAAAGTCACCCCCTTCCTTTCAGAGCACAGTCTGTAAATTTAAAAGTGTAGGCCTTGGGTGAGACAGGCATGTGTCTGTCTGAATCCCTGCTCTTTTAGAATTCTTTGCAGAAATCTCTTATCTGCAACTCTGCCTTCTTATCTCTAAAACTGAGACAGAACTGATAGTCACTGCCTGCCAATCAGATAGTGTGATTTGCAGACCATAAAAATAATACAAGCATGTGTTCAAATGCCCCTACTGTCCTGCTTGAATTTAAATGAGAGAGTGAACAAGGAGGAAACTGAGTTTACAAAAGAATACAATACCTCCTGGAGATCTGGGAGCATCCAGAGTTCAAAATAATAAGATTACCACTTACAGGTTGTGGAACCTTAAACAAGTTCTCTGGGCTTCATGGTTGGCACACTTATAGGTGAATATGATAATGCCTGGTGTATGAAAGTTGGGGTAGGATGGAGCCTATTCGCAGTGCAAGTGCTCAGCATAAAGTTACTAAGCAAGACAAAAGTAATAATGTTGCTAAAGAATTTGAGACTTAAACAAGGAGAGTGACATTTCAAAAAGCTCAGGGCCATAGAAGCAGAAGGGCTGAAATGAGTGCACATTCTCAGGCAAACTCAAGTGGATGTCAGCCCCACCTTTTCACTGTGTCACATAACTGATTCGAAGCAACTTAAAGGAGAGATTTATCTGCATCATGGTGAAGAAGACATGGGGAGAGGGCCACACTACCAAAGAGTATGAGTGGCAGCCACTTACCTCATGTTGATAGCAAGCTTCCAGCTAAATCCCTCAAGGCCCTCCCCTATAGCCCTATGTCAGCCACCTCCATCCTATGTCCTAAAGGTTTCACAATCTCCCACAACAGTGACACCAGCTGGGAAACAAATGTTCAAATACCTGAGCCTCTGGGGAATACCTCACATTTAAAGCATAACCACATCCTCTGAATCCCCAGGAACTAGAGTTGTTGGGGCATTTCCAGACCTACAACTTGAGTTTGGTAACAAGGTGACTCCAGGTCTGCCTTTCTTGTCGCTTTCCCCATCAGACAGCTCTGCCTGCCACATCTAGACTGACTGCTCAGCTTCAACTGAGGCCTCTCACCACAGCCAGCACCGACAGGGAGAATGGCCACGTGGTAGCTCTGTCTGTGTGGGTGAGTGGGCTGTGTGTCTGCCTCTGGGCTGGTTTAAATGCTTCTTACAGGGGCCTTTACAGCAGACTCCTGCATTTCCCAGAATAATTTTGCTCATTATGATGCTGGCCGACTTTTCAAGCCAGCTCATTTTTCTTTCCTTTGTCTCAAATTCCAATACCCTGCCCTTTTCACAAGATTTCCGAGAGCAGTTCACAGTGCCCATTTTGTGGGGGAGGGACTGGTAGAAGTGTCCCCAGAGGGTGAGCAGAATCTCAGCCTTAGTTTTAAAAAGAGGGGAAGAAATAGAAAAAAAAAAGAGCTTTGTCTGCTAAATCTTCCCATTTTGAAATCAAATGTTGTTTAAAATTCAGGACAAATTCTTAGCTCTCTTGCTAACAGATTCCACACAAGCATAGGCAAGAGGGAAGAAGGAGGTGAGAGCAGCTTCTTGGGAAGCAGTTTAGCATTCCCCACTGCAGGGTGGTTGAATGCACACCTACTGTGTGCCAAATGTACTACTAAGACTCTTGGATGGCTTGGCAAACAAAATAGATGTTCTCTCTCTTTCCTGAAGCTTAAGTGTAGTGAAGGAGAAAGATCTGTCCAAGTCACCACCCACACTCATAATTAAAATCTGCACACCTGCTTCATAGGAAAAGACTGAGGGAGTGTGAAAGCATGTAATGAGAACCTGACTGAGTCAGCCTCAGAGGACACTCCCTGAGGAGGGAACCTTAGTTCTGGGGCTAAAGGATGATCAACAGAGTCCACTAAATAAGTGAACAAGAAAGGCACGCTAGAAAGAATACAAGGTCGTTGGCACCAGGGTTATGACCGGTGTTTAAAGAGCTGGAAAAAGGGCAGGATTCCTGGATCCCAAGACAACAAGGTGAGCTATGGGGAGAGCAAGGAGAAACTGGTAGGTGAAAGCCACATAAGCTTTTATACCTATGCTAAGCCTGTCATCCTTTATTTTTAGAACATGCAGAAGTGACTGAGTATTGAGTATTAAACAGAAAGATGACATGTAAGTGTTTTCATTTACAAAATCTACTGTGGCCATGGAGGCAAGAATATGCTTCTAAGCAGATTTATGTTCTGGGGGAGACAGTGAAGAGAGTGGGGAGACATGGTGGCCTCTAAAGTGTAGCCTGAAGATGTCTTAAGTAGGACTGCAAAAATTGATACAAATTCTCCTCTGCCCTGTATCCATATGCATTGTTCATTCTCAGGCACACTGAAACTAGATTTTGGTCACTGATTTGGTAAGTTCTTTATATAACCTAGTATAACCTATGTAGCTGGTTGTTTTTCATACTCTTGCTCTGTAATCTTTGAGGGGCCCACCACCCAGCTCCCAAATAAATCACATGGAGATTTGTTATTACTTATGAATTCCCAGCCTTAACTTGTCTTATATCTATCCAGGTCTTCTTTAATTATTCTGTCTATCTTTTGCCTTTGGGCTTTTATCTTTACTTCTGTATATCTTTCATTACTTCTTACTCCATGGCTTGCTGGGTAGCTGGGTAGCTGGGTAGTTGGGTAGCTGGGTAGCTGGGTAGCTGGGTAGCTGGGTAGCTGGGTAGCTGGGTAGCTGGGTAGCTGGCTCCTGCTTTTCTCCCTCGTTGGTGTTTTCTTCCTTAATTTCTCTTTATTCTTCCTGCATACAAACCCTGCCTATGCTTTCTCCTGTCTATCTGTTGGGCTTTCAGCTCTTTATTAAACCAATTCGGTGTTTTAGACAGGCAAAGTAACACAGCTTCAGAGTTAAACAATTATGCAACACATCTTTACACCATTAAACAAATGTTTCAAAGCATAAACAAATGTAACACATCTTCAAATAAAATTCTTCAACACACCCAAAAAAGGAAATTTAAACTAAAAAATTTTTCAGACGTGCTCAGCATGTGGCCATGTCTGTGTGATACTGTGTTGTTGATTGATGTCAGAGAGACCTACGAACTGTGGGTGGCACCGTGCCTGGGTGTGTCTGGACTATATAAACTAGCTGACCACAAGTCAGAATGCAAGTGAGCCAGTAAGCCTTCCTTCTTCCAGGTTCCTTCCTTGAGTTCCTATCTTGACTTACCTTAATGATGGACTGTGACATGGAAGTAATCCCTTTTCTTCTCTAAGTCACTTTTGGTCATGTTGTTTGTCATAGCAACAGAAAAGGAAGAACAGCTATGAAACTATTTTGGCTAATAGAAGACTAACAAGCTTTGTTCAAACCAATCTGAGCATCTCCTATGCACTGGGCTTGCTTTGAACTGGATGGTGTCCATGTGAGGAAGCTGAAGCGACCAGGCTTAAAGATACTTACCATGACTCTTCAGCCAATAGCCTGTAATCATCCACCAGCTGATTAAAGATGCAAAACTGAGTACCATGAACAACCAAGGCTAGAGCTATCCAGTCAGGCACACAGGACTGTGACTTAAATAAATGATGTAACTTTAAGAAATGATACTTAGTAAATCTGATTTAGCTAATATGTCAGCTTTCATGTAATGGAATTTCAGTGACAGTTGGGAACTTATGGGTGCTGTTAATCACCACTATATCTCTAGAGTCTAGATAGCAAACAAATAGAAGACAGCTGTTGAATATGGGTTGAATAGTTGCATAGGTAAGGAGTGAATAGACTGTTAGGTATCTGCTTTTCCCTAAGAACGAGTTTCTATCTTCTAGCCAGGAGTTGAGAGCTAGACTCATAAATAGAAACTAAATTTGTATTAAAATCTAGGGGTTACTGTGTTGTAGGTGGGTCAAAAAGCATTACAAACAAAGAAGTAAACTGCATAGTCCCTACATTGAAGATATTCACTGCCTGCTCCCAAATGGACATAGATAAGAAAAATAGCCATTTTTGCCTTACTGGTGGGGGAGGCCAGAAACAAGTATGTGCTAGCAAAACTTTTGCAGAAGGGTTGATTCCAGGAAATAAAAGAATTCCATGCACTAACTAAAGCAGGAACTTTATTGTAGCATGTGAGCCAAAAAGGAAGATGAAGGAGAAAATGGCCTGCCTAGGAATTCTGTATGGCAAAAATAAGGAATAAGTCAGGGGAAAGTGTACAGTGTGGGTGGAAAGCTAGCAGACAATGAAGACTTCAAACACAAATAATATAGTCAGAAGTTTCTGGCCTGGTCTAGCACCGAGATCTGGATTAGCAGTCCCAAATAAACTGCCCTCAGCTGCTTGGTCCCAAATTATCACCCAAAGTCTTATATTAATTACATGCTGTTTGGCCAATGACTCAGGTATATTGCTTTCTAGCTCTCACATTTTAACCATTTCTACTAACCTATTACTTGCTGTGTGGCTCATGGCTTGCCTGAGCTCCTTTACGTCATCCTGTCTCATTGGCAGCTCACATCTATTTGACTCTGCCCTCCATCCTCTTTACCTATGCTCAGATTTCCTGCCTGCTTCTAAGATGCCTTGCCATAGGTCAAGACAGTTCCTTTATTATCTAATGATACTTCACAGCATACAGCAAAACATCCCACAGTAAGATTATGCCACCAAGGAACCCCATCGCCCACCTCTAGAAGCCCAGGCTCTTGTCAATTTAAACATTCTCCATGGAGTTAGGACCTAGGTTTTCTTCCTTTCTGTACAATTTTGGAGCACTTAAAGATAAGGCACTTACTTATTCCTAACCACAGTCTTCTCTTCTATTGAGTAAGCTCTAAGGAAAGATAGGAAGAGATGCTATGCACTGATCACTTATACACCAAGAAGGAGACATTGGTCAAGTAGATCAATGCATATGAGGCACGTGGTTCTAGTCACAGCTTTAACTGATGCCCCTTCTACTGTCAGCTGTCAATCATTAACAGTGGTTCTAGAGACACAGCCTAGACTTAAATCCCACCTTTGCTACTTTCTTGCTTTGCAACTTTGAGCAAGAAATTGAATGGATCCAAGTCTCAGTTTCCTTAGCTCTAAAACAGGAAACCTATTTCATTGGGTGGTTGTAACAGTTAAAGAATATAGAGCTTTTAAAATATTTAACTCCTAGAATGAGGTATTCCTGTTTACCCAGAGTCAACTCTCACCGGACACTCCATATTGCAGATAACAAGTATGAGGCTAAGTTTGATGATATAAAATGCTCCTGATAGCATATCTAATAAACTTCAAAACTAAGACTCAACCTGGAAAATTCTATTGTCCTTTTCTGAGTTTCAAGATGCCTTCAAAGTACCTTGATCAGCACTGGTGGTCAGAGCTTTGTTGCTTCTGATCAGAGTTGTTGTTAAACTCTAAAATAAAGAATAGTTTTCTTAGGGAAAAAAATTTAGAGCCCTAGAGAGGTCAGAAGAAATATATGTTCCTGATATACAAGCATACCACATTTCCAAGTTGGCTTTTATGGGGGGAAGTGTTAAGCTTCTATGATTTGAAGGTGGTAAATAGTAATGACAAGATATTAAACTTTGTGGGAAAGTGACTGCTTCCATTCCTCTCTGGAACAGGAATGAAAAAAGTGTAAACAAGTGATGAATGCCTAAGGAAGGGAATGTCAGGAGCAGAAGGTGGGGGATGGGGAGAGTCGGCCTAGAGAAGAACACCGTTTCTCATCCTGGCTACATCACTAGACTACTGTGCAACTGAAGCAGGACCCATAAACTTCTCTATGCCCACGTGTCCTATGAGTCTAAAGACACATAGTTTATGATTCAACTTATGCTAGTTTTGATAAAGAAATGAGGTACTATGAAAAATTCTGCTGAGGCTACTTTGACATGGACAATTGTTCCAGGTAGTTCATGTTAACTCAATCTAAATTAGGAATATCTGAGAAGAAGGAACTATAACTGAGGAAATATCTCAATAAGACTGGCCTATGGACTAGTCAATGCATCATTTTCTTGAATAATTGTGGGCTTGAGAGGTTCCAGTCTATAATGAGTAGTGTCACTTTGGGGAAAGTATACCAAGCAAACAGCATTCCTCCATGTCTTTCCTTTATTTCCTGCCTCAAGTTCCTGTCCTGAAATCCTTAAATAATGGACTGTGATGTGAAACTATAAGCTGAAATAAACCTTTCCTCTCTATGTTCCTTTTGCTCACAGTATTTTAACATACTGAAAGAAACCCTAACTAAGACAGAACCCTTAAATACACCCACGCTACCTATCAGCAAATTGCAAAACTTACAGCAGCCTACATCAAGGGCCTTTTCAACTCTGAGGCTGATGATGAATAATGTAATTCAGCACTAAAAACTGACCCTCCTTAGATGACGAGCCTGGGGGTAATAGGATCCTAGAAAAAAAAATTATACAGGAAAGTCCATGGATTAAAAAGAAAAAAATGTATATATGTATGTATGTATACATATGTACTGTGATATTTGTGAACTAATATGTAGACATGTGTGTGTGTATGCATGTGGAGGCCAGAGAACAAACTTGATTGCTGTTCTTTAAGTATCACCCGCCTTTTCTTTGAAAAGAGGCCTCTCTTTGACTAGGCTAGGCTAGGCTATCTAGCCTGTAAGCTCCCAGAAACTACCTGCCTCTGCCTTCTAAGAGTTGAGATTACTAGAACACACAACTATGTCTGGCAATTTTGCTTGGGTTATGGAAATAGATCTTTGTTTACAATGCATACAAGGTCAAGCAATTTTCAGATTAAGGTGCCAACCACCTAAGCCCCAGGCTGAGAAAACCAAACAATGAGAGTTAAACAAAAGTAAGAGAGGATGAGATACGCCCAAGAATTCACATGACTGCAGCGTCTACCCTACCATCCACCATGCAAATAGAACAAAACAAAAACTGGCATTTCTAAACCAAAAGAGGCATTCATTGCCTTGTTCTATGGCATGAATCCTGATTAGTCTTATTATAAAATAACCCAGAACCAGATATTTGGGAAAAGCTGAAAGATCAAAGACACAGAGAAAGAAGCCACAGCCACTTCTCACATAGTTATTCCTCCTGAATCTTCAGACAGAATGCCTCTCAGTCCACCACTGCAAGGGAACGGTGTCCCAGGCGAAGGGCTGAAACCCTGCTTCCTCCTTCTCTGCTGTTTTCACTTCCATGCTCAAATTTCCTAGTTCTAGGATTAAAGGTGTGTGCTACCACTGCCTGGCTCTGTTTGGCCTTAAAAATCACAGAGATCCTAAGGGATCTCTGCCTCTGTCTCCCAAGTACTAGGATTAAAGGTGTAAGTAATCACTCCCAGACCTTCATGACTAAATCTATGGCTGATTCTGTTCTTTAATCTTTAGGTAAACTTTATTAGATACACAATATATCACCACACTGTTATTTCACTGTCCCAAGTCTGAAGTGTTTCACTCAGATCTCAGTTTTTGATGCCTTGTGTTTTCTTCCAGACTATTCTTGGCCCTCTGGCCTATCAAATATGACTTGGATCTGAATCCCAAGCTATCCCTGTTGGCAGCCAGTACTGCCCAAGTTGATGAAATAATGACTCAGCTGTCTGCTTGGCTCTTAGGATCTTGTTGCAGGGGGAAATCCTGGAAAGAAGTATTTCCAATGTCTACCATCTGCTGATTTTGAAAGTTAGGTGGCTGCTGAGCAGTCTATGGTTCTAAATGACAGCTAATCATCAAGCCAATCTGGAATTCAGTCACCTTGAAGATCTCTCATTGAAGTTATTTCTTTTCCTTGACTATGGTACAAAAAGACCCCTGAACTTGGCACCAACTCAGAAGAATAGAGAGCTCTCAACCAGAAACTTGTCATCTCTTGCTGTGCTTCTGTTCCATAATTTGATAGAATCATTCTTTAATATAGCTGCATTTTTACCCCACATCATAGATGACTGAAGAAAAGAGACCATATTCCTATGAGAAATGGGGCTTTTCACTCAAGCAAACAGAAATCTGAAGAGTGATTTGATTACAGTAGTAACTTAGTCTGGCAAATGGAGCAATGAATTTTAAGTTGGGGCTCTGGATTCCTGAGATGCAGTATAAGGTATCAAGTGTCTCTGAGTCTCCCTCATAATCCATCTCACTAGACTTCTGGGTGACTCAATAGGATAATGGGCATGAAGTGCTCAGAAAACTCCAAAGTGCCCATTTATATGTAAATGATGACTGTCTTTCAGGCTGTGAAGTGTGTTTAAAGAGAGGGGTGCTACTGATCAATTATTGCCTTTGCTCATACAGGATTGACAGGGCTCCTAAATTCCACACTCTGTGTACCCTGACAGTTTAGATTGCATTTCTTTACAAGATGTAATAATCCTATAGCAATTCAGCCTCTGTGGAAAGTAGTACTAGTTCCCTTGGGATTGGGAGCCAGTAAAGGCTCAAACATCAATCAAGGCTCTGGCATGGAGAAGGAGAAATGTGGAAAGAAGGAAAACCTCACGTGACATGAGTCATGAAAATATTTTGGAGATGGATGTTCTCTTTTAGTTACTAAAGGGAGATAATGATTAACTTGTCCCCATTATTCCTGGAGGGGAGAATCTGTGTTCAGTTTACCTGTGAATTTGATCAGTAAAGCTTCAGGCTGAGAAAATGGTTCAATGAGTAAAATACTTGCTATGCATTCATGAGGACCTGAATTTGAATCTCTAGCATCCACATTAAAAAAAAAAAAAAAAAAAAAAAAATTGGACATAGCATCTCATATCTGTAGCCTGAGCCCTGTAGGGCAAAGACAGATAGAGCCCAGGAGCTGGTTGGCCATCTAGCCTGCCCCCAAACAGTGAAAACTACATTCAGTGAAAGATACTGCTTCAATGGATAAATGACTAAAAATGACAATGGGTGCAGTCTCGATGCATATGTGCATACACCACACAAATGTGGACACATTCACAAACACAAAAACAAAACTTTTTAGTTAGCTAAAAAGCACCTACATAATAATTTTCCAACCATTTTATACTTCTAAAGGTATCTCCAACTTCTTTTTTAAACTTAGAAATAATAATGTGTGATATGTAACGGGCACTATCCACAGCACATGTGTGGAGAACGGAACAGGTTTATTTGTCTGTTCCCTGCACTTTTACATGAGTTTCTAGGAACAAACTTGTATTGGTCAACAGGCTATCATGGCAAGCACCAACACCAGCTGAGCATCCAGAACATATGAGAGACATTTCTAAGCCCAGACCTTTGGCAGGACCCTTGTCATTTTTCCCTAGCTCCAATCCTGATCAGCAGAGACTCTGTAGAGCCGGAAGTTACATCTCTCATTCCTCTCTCTGAGCGCACAGGCGAATGCTGCAACTGTCCCCAGCATAGGCAATAAACTGTCTCTGTTTGGTTGCTGCCTCTGGGCAAGAATGTCTCATGAAGTTATTGTGAGTGGTGTAGGCTTGCAAGGAGTTCTGTTCTCTCTGCAGAAGTGAGGAAATGTCTCATTTTCTCACCATCTGCCTTTGATCAATCCCTTCCTCCTTCCTCTTCCAACTTGGGACTGCATGCCCTTGGTAAATCACCTACTATCAAAATCAAACTACTTTAGAATTTCTAGAGAGCTAAGAACAAACAAAATGGTGGTTGATAGGTGACTTGCTTGTGACATGCCCGGCACATGTACCAGGCACACTGTGGAGTGGTTGTTATGGTTTCCTCCATCTGGTGATGATGTCAGGGCCATAAATGGATTAAGTAAAAAATAAAAATGCATATAAAAACACTTTATTTCCCGCCTGCACCAGGGAGTTTTCCATGAGTTGAAGCTATTTTTAGTAGAGTATGTGTGCTACAAACTGAATCTATATGACACAGAATATATGGATTCTCAAGCTACCTCAAAGGATAGACCAGAGGAGACCTTAAGCCAGAGGTCAGGATCAATTTTCCTCACCTCTCTGCTAAGAAACCACTCACACCTCCATAAGCAATCTCTAAGAGCAGGACCAATATATGACTGGAAAGCTATATGTTTAGCAAGCACCCGAAGATTTATTCATTAAAAAAAATAAATCTGCAAACCTCTAGAGTGAATGACTTCCTGGGTGGGACTTGGCCCAGGTGACTATGACCATAAGTACAAAGCAAGTACCAAGAAATTAGAAATCATAACAAAAAATTAAACTGATAAAAGCCATCTTTTTTTTCTAGATATCCCACATTCTTGGACTATTGAGGATATAATCCACCAAAGTGAGAAAAATTAAAGATACAAGGCTAAATCATAGGGTCTTGCCAACACTGTGCTAATTTTCATTGATGTTATGTCCACACACACACACACACACACACACACACAAACACACACAGGAGCAGGACTCATTGCCACATCACTGTGGTCCACCAATTTCTGCTTAACAGTACAGGTTTCTCTGGAGCTCAGGTTAGCACAGTAAGGGAGCAGTGAATTTTTCACCAAAGGTATACTTGGCTAAGAGCTACTGTTACCAAAGCAAGGAATGGAGATTTCTAAATCTTTGGATTGCACAGTAATTTAAACACAAGGCTTGTTGTGACAAAATGCACCATAATATATCAAAGTAAGTAGGATAATTCCGTAAATGAAAAAGCTGGACACTCAGAGGGAAGACAGAATGAAATGCTCAGAGGGCAACAGGACAGAATGAGTCTTCAGGAAGCATTGCTACATGCGAAACAACAGCATTCTTGCACATCTCGGTAAGGATCCCATGTACCTTGACAGTAAAATTTGCTGTGCCTTCTGTGGTATTCCCATCTGGCATCAGAGATGGGGAGATGTGAACGGGGGTCCATTGCATCTCCTTAATCTAAAAGGATCCGGGAGGAGTTTACACCAAATTATAGGATAGAAGAAGTCAGATAGAGCCATAGACCTTATATTATTGGCAAGAATTAGTCATGAAGCAGGCAGGTGAAGGACTTAGAGATATCTGGAGAAATCCCCACCAAACTGAACAACTCAAACTCAAGTTTCCATGTGAACAAAGAGCAAGAGAGTAGGCTTCAAGCCTGTGCTGGTTGTGATGATAGCAAACCCAACCCTATTCAAAGCACTTGGTAAATACTAATTTACACATCCCTCACAACATCCTCGTAAAGCCACAGACTGGGATGAAGCTGCACCTCATGTAAAAACCACTTGGAATATTATCCTGGTTACACTAACAGGCAAGAGTACAAGCTGAGCATGCTGCTGCCCCGCCTCTTCTAGCTTCCTCCTTTCAGAGATGAACAAAGGGACAAGTATGGCCAAGGCTACTTTTATAAAATATGAAAGGTTAAAGAGAGGCATATGACATATTAATTTTCTGGAAATTATCTTTTCATCCTGAAACTCATAATACAGTACTTATATATGATGTTGATTCGTTGTTGATACTGCAGCAAGATAAGAACTTCTTTTAAAATATGACTCTTAGCCAATTTGTATGTATTGTATTGGTCTTCTTTCCTATCTGCCTCTTAAGGTTGTCTCTCACTGAAAGGTCTGTGTGTGTGTGTGTGTGTGTGTGTGTGTGTGTGTGTGTGTGTGTGTGTGTGTGTGTGTGTGTGTGTGTGGTGTGCTTTATAAATATATTATTCTAGTGTGTGTGTTTTGTTAGAGCTGTGTACATCTGTACATGTGTTAGGTGAGACAATTTATGATTTCAGGGGATATGGCTCTATTTTGCAGCAGAAAGCATACTAGAACAGCTTAGGCTGTGATGAGATGAGCTTGCAGAGTGGCTTCTGGTACATCAATGGTCCCAGAAGATGAAAACAGAACTATAAATGGGCATAGTCCATAATCCTTAAATCCCCATGCCTAATGTCCTTTATCTGCCAATTAGTTGCTATGTATAAAACACTGCACTCCATAACTTCCCAAAATAGTGCCACCAGCTGGAAGCTAAATGTTTAAGTACATGAGTCTGTGAGAAACATTTCACCTTCAAACTATAAGAGCACGTATCTACAGATATGCATCCTTGAATATCCTGAGTGATTGTGTGTATGTCTTTGGTTACTGGTTATTTTGTTCATATGAAATATGTAATATATATTGAATGGACTATATGGGTGCTATATGAGTTGCATGCATGAGTTACATTCATGCCCAGCTAGTGCATGAACTGGCTATACCAGGTGTGTTCTGAGTACCTTTGATGGATGTGTGCCTCATGTTGAAAGTTGGGCATTTTGAATTTCTGATGTGTCTAGGAAGAATGTATTCTGCTCAATCATATGTGTGTTCCATGTCCTGTATGCTAAAATACAATGTTTTAGAGTATTCTCTATATCTCTATTGTTTTTGAGTTTCAGGCTGTCAGAATGTTTAGCCTGGGTATCTAAGTGTCTTTCTTATAAGTGTGTGTGTGTGTGTGTGTGTGAGAGAGAGAGAGAGAAAGAGAGAGAGAGAGAGAGAGAGAGAGAGAGAGAGAGAGAGAGAGAGAGAGAGAGAGAGAGAGAGGAGAAAGAGAGAGGGAGAACATGTATATGACTGACGGGAATCTATCAGGTCTCTGTCTCAGAGTGAATTACATTCTCTATTCTCCCGCACTCTCTCAGACTCGGCCTGTCTTGGTGCTGGCATCAGATAGTTATTAGCTGGTCAGACATTTTTATCTCCTCAAAATATCCTATTGCTCATATCCAGCTCAGTAATCACAGGAATGGCCTCAAAGATGTCATTTTATGCTGCAGCCTCCACAGACCGGGAGAGCTCATGTTCCTGTTACCTATTAGTCACTAAAAATAAAGTCTCAAACAAAATAGCTGCTGTCTGAGCTGAGGTTAACTATTTCTGGTCCAGTTGGAGATTCTCTTTTATTGGGCCTGTAAATATCACACAGGTCATGGTTGGAACACAAGAACTCAGAGCTTTGAAATAGCTGAACATTTCAGTTTCCAACTACCATAAAATACAACAATTGGCTCACCCATCTAATGGAGAAACTGTTGACATTTGCTGAGTAGGGGGTAAGGGGACAGTGCACCACTGAATGCAACAATTCTACACAATGAAAGGTCCTTAGTCTTTCCAGCCCCATGTACTTGGTGCCTGAGGCTCTATGTGGCTACAATCAGTCATTATGACTGCAACATATCCCCACTCCTCCAAACCTTTAATAAAAGGGAAAAGAATACTTTTATGAGCTAAACAAAGCATTACATTATAGGGAACTTAAATAACAGCTTTCAGGAATTATCTGAAACTTCTGGTCTCTGCCCTTCTGAATCCAATAAAATGGAGGTGGCCTCTTAGAACTCAAACTAATAACATCTACCTAGGTGAGGTAGAATCTGTTGGCCCAGGGAACTTGCTTGAAATCTTCTGCTGTGGAGAAGACATATCAAGCAAAAGTGTAGCAAATGGGCATGCAAAAGACTGAAGTCACTTCATTGCATGGAAAGAGGAGAGCAATGATAGTGTAGTAACTTCAGTTACACACCAGTGTGTGCACTGGCATGATTATTGTTATCTTTCAGAAGAGGGAATCAGGCTACAGAGGAGTTGAGTATTTTGTTCTCCACTTTCACTTATTCAAGTTCATAATCCAAGCCACATCACTCTTATGTCTTCATTCCCCTATATCCCCATTGTTAAGGCCCTGGAACTGCTTCAAATTCTAAGACCTATCTAGTTTTGACCTCTTTGAGTTCCAATTTCTCTATCTTTGAGCCATCACCATAACCACCACCACCTGCCAGGAGTAGAAGGCAATGTCCAACTTCCTCATAATCACTCAGATGATAAAGTTTATCCCTTGAGTGAGGCTGAGAGAAGTTATGTTCTTTTTCTTGGTGTAGTTGTCCAGAAAATCAGCAGAGCGGGAGACACCTAACTGAATCACAGATCATAGGGTGGTCTTTAATATTTACCTCTTCACTTAAGAGCCTGCTATTTGTGTCAGCATGAACTACCCCCCTCTCTTACACACATGTACCTACCGAGAGAGAAAGAGGCATATTTTTTTCATTGCTTTAGCATAATAACATAATGTGAAACCCTAATTATACATATTTACTCCTATCTTTTTTAATACACAGGTCATAAGCAATCCCAAACATGTTCAACATGAAGACACTCTCTGACTTCCTAAGGTATTCTTGCCTTTTCTTCATAAGCAATGGTGTTGCAGGACTACAGGCATTTTTCTACATCGTACTTCAGGGCAACCAGCTCCTCAGACTCAAGAGCAGGAGCCAGACTCTGAAGTTAATCAATATTATGGTTAGTTCAAAAACATTTCTTATCTATTGGCCACTAAGCATAGGGCAACTTGGGCAAAGCTGGTCACAGCATTATTGATCATCATTTTTACATATTGACTAAGTAGATTTCTAGAATATACAAAATAATTCATAAATGTTCCCAAACAAAATGGTTTATGCCATCAAAGTATGCCATCAAGAACTTTATGAAGTTTCAAAATGAAAAGTTTAATTTAATCCCTGAGCACTTACCAAAGTCCAAGCTAGAAATTCTGCTCTCAGCATCTACTTGTTCTTCAAAAAGGTCCTATGGGACAGATGTTATTATCATCTCTATTTTGTAAATGAGAAAATCAAGACTCTGGATGCCCTAAATCTTTTGCTTCAAGGTCAAACAGCAAGCAAATGGCAGAACTGGGATACTATCCAGAATTCTCGTACCTACAAAGTTCTCATAAGCCCACAATGCTCTGTTATTCCCTCAGGAAAAGGAAGCACATTTGTCATGCAAGCTGTGCCCTAGAGACTAGAGCTATAATCTGTTCACCCCTTGTTCTTCAAGACAGAGAGAACATTTGGACCTTCTCCACTGCCACCTTTACCACAATAACTATTCCTGGGTGCATATTTTCTACCAGAATGTGACTTGCCATTCAGACACTTAAATGTTTATTATGGGCACAGAGTAAGTAATTCATTAATGTGAATCAAATATGGCTTTTTTGTAAAAAAAAAAAAATTAAAAATTAAAGAAAAATAAAATTTAAAACCCTAATAAGGTATACTATAGTGTATGAGAGTTACAGGTGCTCCATATTTTAATAGTACATTATGTTATCAGCCTTTTATTTTAGCCTTTCTGATTGGTTTGATAATTACATTTATTTGTAGTTTTTCTTGTGTTCATCTGATGGCTGATAATGTTGAGATTGGTGGCCACTGTCATACCTTCGCTTATGCTGAAGTGTTTTGTAATTGAATTCTCTTCTTACTGGGTCATAACTGTTTTAAATATGCTGACATGAGTCTATATTAGTGATGGCTGCTCTTATTTAAAGTGTACCACAGGCTAGGTAATATACAATAGAAATATATTTGTCATATTTCTGGAAGGCGGAAAGTCAAGACACCAGAGATTCAGTGTCAAGTGGGTATCTATTCTCTGCTCCAAAGTACAGATCTTATTTTTTCCTGAGTGACAATGACATCATTTTACTAAATTAAATGATAAAATAGGGTAGCATTTTCTGAATGGACAGCCTTTAAGAACTATTTTTAAAATTGAGAAACTTAAGAATATTAGTATGGAAGGTAGAAAATCTGAATTTTAATATCAATTCTAGTATTAATTATCATTTTCTACAAAATTAATGAAGTATCCTGTTATCTATATATACATTCAAGATTAGTGTTAGATAGATAGATGGATAGATAGATAGATAGATAGATAGATAGATAGATAGATAGATAGATAGACAGATAGAAAGATAGGCAGATAAATAGGTAGATAGATGGTAGACAATAGTAACAGATGGGTGATAAACAGACAAAGTATGATATATAGAATAAATATAGAGAGATGATAGAGAAAGATAGGTAGATAGGGTAAATAATTAAAAGAAGATGACTAAATTTTTCTTTGTGCTCTAATATAACCTGGTTTATAAAACCCAAAGCTTTCCTATAATTACTCTGACTCTTGGAAATGATTTTTATTTCAAAACAGTGTTCCAAAGAGCCTGAAAAGTACCTCCAAGTGGCTTCATAAAATGTTTTTTTGAAGGAAAGAAAGAACAAGGGAATGAACACGAACACGGGGTATCCTCAGGGTGCAGATGACTGTTGTTGGTATTTTCTATTGCAGTTGTAACAGATTACCACAAAGACAGTGGCTTAAACCAATACAAATTCTTAGCCTCATTATTATTTCTTGCTGTTAGGAATACAACGTGGGTTTCTCTGGTTTAAACTCAATCTATCAGCAATGCTCTGTTACTTTCTCAAGACTCTGACCTTACACATTTCTTAATTTGAGGGTAATGGAAAGAGCTCCATGGTTAAAAGTATGGACTATTCTTTCAGTGGATCTGAGTTTGTTTCCCAACACCCACACTGGGCAATTCACAATAGCCTGTACCTCTAGATCCAAGGAATCAACACCTCGAATCTTCCAAGACATCTGCACAATACCACACCTGTATACATAATTAAAAATAAAATAAAGTTTACATATGTTTTTTTTAATTTTAAAAATCCATGTGATTAAATGGAACATGTTCAGATAATGTTTTTAACTAAGGTTCTTAGTTTAATCATGTGTGAAAATTCCTTACAATCTTTCTAGGGTTAGGATATATAATGAAGGGCCACTTCTCTGTCCAGCACAAGTGAAAAGCTCAGTTATGGGCCCTATAAATAGTTGTTGAATAAAATTAGCCTTGATTTCTGAAACCCTATTAACATCCACTGCATAAGGGAGAACCCAAGATCTTATTAACTAGAGAGTTAGTAAGAGGTATAGACCAGAACCCTAAGACCCATTTGTCACAATGCAATGTCTAGCTGTGAAACTGTAGGGGACGAAGCCTCTTGACCTATCAGTATGGAAATCACTACATATTTGTATTGAGAATTCTGTAATGTACATAATAAAAATATCTCAGGCACTCAAATGAAAATAGAAGGGAGAAAAGCTAGATTCTTGAGCACACTGATAAGAGTGTTCCACTTGAAACACTTGTGTAACACACTAGTGCTTGCTAAATAAAGTACTCAGTCTGCACCAGGCATCCATATACCCTCGGCCAGCTGATTTTTAAGGATGCTCCCAGCCCTAACATCTGCTACTCTCTATATAACATCATCTTAAATTCATGGGAGTTTGTTTTTTCCCACCTCCAGCAGCAGAAGATAAAGGAAGAATCCAAACCAAAGTGCTTATGTTACAAGATTCAGAAAAGCACTGAAGAGATCAGAACCCTTTCCTGCTCATCCGGGGACAGCAAACACACTGTTCTGCCAAAGCAGCATCCTAGCTATGCTGAGTTTAGTTTGGTCAAGGCTGGAAGGAGACCTGGAGCAGCCTAGGCCTCATTTCCAAAGGGTATTATTTCACCCCTGCTTCCCAGATAATGTAACTGAGTCACTCAATTGAGCATAAAATAGAAATTTGGCTTCTTATCTGCCTCAGACCTGACTTTACTATTTTCTTTCTGCAAAAATACATTTTTCACTATCTTATCTTCTAATACACAATCCTGGCTCTGCAGCCTTGTGGCAATGGCACTGAATGCATTTAAGAGACATATTTTTCCTCTCTCACTCCCTGCTTAACGTATTCTGTTTAAAAGCCTGAATTCCACACCCCCCCCATTTTGGAAAAAAAAAATACATCCCATTTGTATGTCATCTCCCTTTAAAGAACATACACATTTTTTTCCTGAGCTCTCCTAATGGGCTGGGTCCATCTCTATGTTCTCTTTAGCTCCATAATTAGAATTAAAAGTACGACTTACTTTTTTGGCAATGGAGTGTGAATAGGATGGGCTTGGGGACCAAATAAGGGAATCTCAAAAAGCCTCCTTTATGTGAAGGTCAATTTCTGTAGTGGTCAGACCACACTTGGTCTTCCAAGGTTCTACAGAAGTCAAGTCATATTGATGAGAAAACAGTTGCTGGTGTTTAAGGTTGTCTCTCAAGTACAGACAGTCATGTGTGCCACCTGAAAGAAACTCTTAAGCCCCAGCATGAGGTGGAGGAAAACCATATTTTCCGGAATTTTTCTCACAGCGACTTCTTGAGTAAATGAGCAAAATCAAGAAGCTCCTTCCTTTACAGAAGGGGAAACTGAGGCTCACAGTACTAATGCATGTCTTGACAATATGATTTCATGGCTACACTCTTGCCCTCTGACCATTATATTGAGAAAAAAATTATATATTCACAGACACAGATGTTTGTGGCAGAGAATTTTAAGTGTGTGTGCAATTTATTATGATGCAAAACACCCTGAAAAAAATCAATGACAGTGACAGCCTTGTCACCACTGGCCTCCATAGGGAAAGTCTTAACTCCTCCGGTTGTGTGTTTATGGATTTCTCAGTTTGAAAATGAATGTACCTCCAATTCTATTTTTATTTATTTATTTGCATTTGTTCTCAAAATAAAACCTGAGCTCTGTCTATGTGGTCTTGCTGGCCTGCCGATCTCAAGGACATCCTTTCCTCAATCATGCCACACCCTTGAGATCTCCACCTCTGTTGTTACCTTTCTCCAAAGCAAAAGCTTCATTGCTTATATGTAACCTCACACAATGCCTTCCCAGGGAAGCCTCAACCATGCTACCTATGAGAAGCCCTGTGTTTCCATGCAGTCAGCTGCTTTCATTAAAAAAAATTATTGTTCATCTGAACCTGTTTTTTTTTTGTGTTTGTTTTTTACACATTTATTTCACCACTGCCTGTCTTTCTCCAGTATATGAACTCAAAGAATGAAGGGGACAGTGCTATCCTTTTAAATGCAGCACCCTGTTCCTAGCCCATGACCCTCACATAGCAGGTTCTCAGTCTATACATACTGGTCACGTGAATGAGTATGGCTCTCTAAACTCTGTGAAACAGATATTTTTATTTTTATTCTCATTTTCTTGTAGTGAACTTAGAGTTAACAGTGATTGCCCCAGGAGAATTTCAGGGCACAAGTGGTAGTCTCATGAGGTAGAGGCGGGTACTGTTCTTATTCTTTTTTACAGTGGAGAAAGCATGAGCCCACAGAACACACAGCAGGGGCCAGAGCACAGGATTTGCTGTGGACGATTTTCCTATTGCATCTCATGACCTCACATCTGAGCAACCAATGGCAAGAAAAAAAGAACCAGGCAATTGTTTTTGAAAAGTTGCCTGAGAAGAGTTTAACTCTCTTAAACTCCAACATTTGCCAATCTTAGGTAAAGGTAAATGCAAAAGAACAAAGAAGCTAAGGTTCCTTGGAGACCATCCTGGCAAGAGGGCCTTCTGGAACAGTACCTTGTTTCTGCTGGTCTTTCTTTGCCCTGAGGGCTGCTACCTCCAGCTCAGCTGCCCTCTGCCCACGCCTAGGCCTTTGCCATCCTTAGAACTCCATTTCTCACTTGCAGGCTGGAGAGCAGGATGAGGTCAATAGGGCCTTCAGTCCCTGCAGGAAGCCAGTGAAGATTAATTGGAGGAGAGAGAGATGATACTGGGCAGCAGAGGAGATTTATGAGGGAGGAAAATCCGGGTCAAGGTCCTCGGGCTTTGTTTCTCTTTATCTCTCATTTGACTACCACAGAGCCCCATGACTGGAAGAGACTCCAGAACTCACTCTGCCAGTCCTCTGCTCCTTAAAACTCCTCAGGCAAGAGCATGGCTATATGCTGCTGAAGACTTTTCAAGCTTTCAACAGCTCTCTCTGCCCTTCCTAGGAAGAGTGTTACTCAGAGCTGCTCTGAGACTCTTCACCAGGTGTCAGACATCACAGTGATCCAGGTCCATAATATCTAATCTGTATCCTTTTAAATTTCACCATGAACACCAGATAAAAGAAAAGATCATGGTAATGGAAGACATTTTAAATCGCAGCACTTAGAAGGCTGAGGCAGGAGAATCACATGTTTAAACCTAGCTTAGGTTATAAAACAAGACCTCCCATCTCAAAGAAACAAAAATAAATACTAAGAAAACTTTACTGAAGTCAAGCTGACATTTCTTCCTTAAGACTCCTAAACTCTTCCCCATTTCCCAAGCTGCATTTTTCATTTGGAATTATCTCCCACCTAATTTTCAGTAGCACATATTTTGGAAGTATCAGGGAAATATCAACTCCTGGGAGCCTCATGATAATAGTCTATGTTAATGTAAAATGTCTTATGTTCTACTTTTTTCTTTTAGTCCTATGTACTTATAATCTCATCACCTTGATAAATTTAAAGCAGTTATACATATTGATGTTTCTTTTGAAAGCAAGGTCTAATGTAGCGGAATTATGCTGTTCCACTATAAATAATTGTCCCACCCACTGGTTTAGTAAAAAGTGCTGATTGGCCAAAGGCAGACAGGAAGTGTGGGAGGGGCTACCAGACAATGAAAACTCTGGGAACAGGAAGAACAGAGCGGAATGCCAGAGAGAAGCCAGAAGAAACAGAGGACAACTATTCTGCTCTGAGAAAAGGTATCGAAAAGGTGCCAAGTCACATGGCTGAACAGGATAAGAGTCATGGGTTAGTTTACAGGTAAAGAGTTAGCAAGCTATATGTCTGGGCCTTAGGCCAATCAGCCTGAAACTATTGTAAGCATCTGTGTAACTCTGAGGGTCTGTGGGTCTGTGGGCCTAAACCTTGAGGCTAGGACGGAAAGTCTGGGCCAGAAACCTCTTACTACAGTCTAAGACCATACAATGTGGCATTTTCTCCCTCACCTGTCTTCACAGACACAAGCTGTGCTGTTTTACTTCTCTATGCTGCTGTTCCCTCTCCTACAAATGGTCCCCCTTCTCATCACAACAAAATCATCTCTTGTGATGGTTAATCTCAATTGTCAACATGATTAGATTTGGATTCAATTTATACAAGCCAATGGGCACACCACATGAAGGATTTTTTTTTTAAAGATTCCCATCTCTCATGACATATAGACATGCAGACAATGGCAGCTCAGACAAAAGTCGGTATGAGGGGAAAGCTCCTTGCCTGCTTGCCTGTATACCTTGCTGGCAAATTCAACTACTCTGGTGCTGCAACTATCTTTTGTTAACATGAGAGCACAGCTTCATCATCTATCCAATACTGTCCAGAGAACTAGCCTTGCAGCCTGAAGTACCAGAATGGAACTACTGATGCATCATGAATTGAGCAGCTACTGGATGTTTAGCATTTCTGGTGTGAAATCAGACACTGTTGGGCTATTCACAATGTACTAGATGAGTCAACCTACTAAATCTCTTTTGTAATGAATATGCATTCCATTGGTCTTGTTTCTTTGGAGAACTCCAAGGTAGGAGGGAAGCATCAATGTGGACTACCATATGGACATGTGTTGTTCTGGATTAGACTTGGCATCTATGATCTCAAGTGTATATCAAACCTAGGGTAAAGTCAGCTTTATTGTAAGTCTATAGATATTGATGCTCAGAAAAGATGAAAATTCAATATGGGGGAAGGAGGGGAAAGGCAAGGAGCACTAAGGCGAAAGAAAAGTGCTTCATACACTCATGGTAGGATTCCACTAATTACAAACTACTCTTATGACCAAACCAGGCTACAAGTACTGAAGCAAATACTTAAATTCCTGCCCCAGAGCTGGTTAACCTCTGGTCATACATAACACATTGTACACAGTAGCACCCTGCCAGCTCCTATGAACCACCCCCAAAATATATTTTGCCACATGCAAATGTACCCATCATGGTTCCCCAGCCTTCCCTGGAAATATACCTTGATTTTGCCAAATGCTCATGAGATGCTAGAAGGGGCCTATAGTTTCTACATGTGGTACCTTTACTTAAAATTCACAGGGGCAAAATTATAATTCTAAGCCTATATCTTTATTTTTCCAGGGAAGAAATGAGGGCTTATATTGCAAAATTATCCCACAGACCTGTGAAATAGTCACCAAACTCCCATCAGAACTTATGTATCAGGATGCTTATCACCAAGACAACTGAAGCAGAAAGGATTAAGGTCTCCAGAAGGAATTTTTTGAGACAAAGAATTGTGTGATGTTCAAAGCTCTGAGTTCAATTGCATCAACACAAAACATTCTAAATAACTCAGAATAATCTATTAGCTCAACCACTCTTGGTTCTTTATCTGCTTCTCTATCGTAGCACAGTCAAGTCAGGGTACAGCTAATACCTATAGAGACACTTCCTTTTCAAGAAAGTAAATGAATACAGAAAGAGTGAGAAAAATCAATAGCTTGAACAAAATCTGATCTACATTTTTGTAGGAAAAAGACCCTTGAACTTTTCTCTTTTGTTTTTATTCATAAATTAGTAACAGATTTGTCACATCTCTCAATATGGTCTAAGCTCCTGCATACATGGAAACTTTACTCTTGCCCAGCAGCTCTTCTCTGTGACCTATGGAAGGGAGCCAACCAGCCATGTCTCCAGTTCCACTTAGTAGCAACTCCCTAAGATCCACTGAGATAACAGAGACAACAGCAGGACTCACAGATTCCCTCCCCTTCCTGACATACTGTTGATCTGTCTATCAAGCAACATTTTCTAATGATCATATAAACAGCATTCCCTAGACTCTCTGGCTCCAGACACACTGGCAGAGTTCCAAAATTGTTAAATAAAAGCAACTTCCCACACCTGATCATCTTGAACAGTCAAGAAAAGTTGCCTAGAAGAGGCTGTAGATATAAATGATGTCCCAGCTGCACAGCATAACTGCTTATCAGGAAGCTCTCAGTACTGAGCATGAAGACCAATGGTGTCAGTCTTCAGATACATCCAGTTAAGAGAGATAGGTGTCATATCCATGCAGAATACAAAACAAGGAGAGTTCAAATGTTAAGGGGCTCACCTGAGAATTAGGAAGCACTGATGTCCAGATCTCCATCATGAAGGAACACATGCTCTGTACACTAGCCTTTCCACTTAGATTTATTTATAAGGTTGGTATGGAATAGAGCACTGGAATCTCCCTGACAAACAAAATTCAGGTCAGATTACTTGTTTTGGGGGTTCCTTCCCATTTGCAATGTTCCTTTATTTACTTATTGACTAGAGCTACTATAGCAAAGTCCCAGAGACTAGGTGGTTTACAACAGACATATATTTTTTTTCGGAGGTGAAGGCTGGCTTTCCAAGATAAAAGTATCAGTCTAGAATTACTTCTGAATGAAGTCTCAATTGAGTAATTGTTTTTATCAGGTTGGTCTCTATGTGTGTCTTGATTATTAAGTGATATAGGAAAGCCTAGCCCATTGTGGACAATGCCATTGTCTAGACAGACAGTCCTAGCTTCCTAACAAAGATAACAGAGAATGAGCCTGCACCCTAGAGAGTGAGCCATCCAGCATCATTCCTTTCATGGTTTCTGCTTCTAGTTTCTGTTTTGAGTTCCTGACTTCCCTTAATAATGGATTGTGACACAGAAATGTAAACCAAATAAATTCTTTCTTCCTCCAGTTGCTTTTTGCCAAAGTGTTTTTCATCAGAGAAACAAAAAGGAAAGTAGAATATATGGAAGATTTGAGCTTTGTCTTATGAACTTGAGAAAGATGAAGTTCAGTCTGTAACAACTTACAGGTGTAGGGCATGCTGCACTTTGAAGTTCACAAAACATTTTATTTACTTTCAAGAACATGATCTTTGAGTACAGACAAACTTGTAGGTGACTCTCAGATCTACTGATTAAAAGTGTCTGCCTTCTAGCCAGTTCCTTAGGGAGCCCTGGTTTTACTCTGTATAATGAAATAATATTATGTGCAGACTAAGCATCTTGATAGGATTAGAGGTTGAGTTACAGAGGGCAGTTAATGAGCATTACCAATGCTGCTAGTGGTATTTATTAATGGCAACAATAGTACTCTAAGATGAGATTAGTCTGGATTTGGACTTGGATAATAACAGCCAATATTTCTGGAGCCACAAAGTACTATTCTAAGTGGATTTGCTATTTAATTCTCAAAACAACACAGAAGAGTACAAGGCACAATGATCCTTTTTCACAAATAGAAAAGTGAAGTACAAGGTTAAGTAAAATTTCTTCAAGGTTATACTCAGGCAATAAATGGAAGGTCTAAAATTTAAACCCAGGTTCCCAAGGCCATACAGTGTTATAGTAACTAACTGATTTTATATAGTAACTAATGTACTGATTTTCTTCTAAACTAAAGCAATACTCTTATGGCCTACTGTTAATCAGAATATTAACTTCTAAATTATCTGATGTTCAAAAGATTTGCTTTTCTATTTGATTAAGTTTAATAATTTATATATATATATATTAATGAGAAACAATTGTGACGTTTTCAGACAGAAAAAACAATATAAAAATTTTGATCCTTCTGCAAATGAGTTGATGAGACCCCTTCACACAAACTCTGCAAGTACAGGACATAGCTTAAATCCATCCTTTACAGCAAACAATGTTGATTAAAATACTTTTATAAAGTAGAAAAAATAAAGCTAATATTAAAAATCCAGTTTTATTAATCCCCAAAGGGAGAATTTTTATTAATTCCTTTAGAATCCAATAAAAGTGAGTTTTTAAAAATCAACTTTGTTTTCCAGCTCCTGCTCAAGTGTTGAATCATACCAGAGTAGCTCACAAATCTTGAGAAGCATCATAATATGGGGACAAAACCCAAAGGTGTGGACTTATTAGGCCTTGTTGACAATCCAGTTGAATATAAGAAACATGCAATATGTTCAGAAACCATTAGTTTAAATGTTAGTGAGAATGATGTCTACACTCATTCCTTCCCCATTCAAGCAGAAACTACAATTCTTCTAGAGCAGTTCCTGGAACATATCACAATCTCAATGAATACCAGCTGAAGAAGTAAATAATCATGGAGTTTCATACTGGCATGGTAGGAGGTTTGGTTTAATTTTCCAAACAATACATGTGCTTTTTCTAAATTGAAGAATACTATTATCTAGCTGGTTTTGTCTTTGTAAGATGGTAGTGATTTTGTGTGGTGTGTGTGTGTGTGTGTGTGTGTGTGTGTGTGTGTGTGTGTGTGTATAAAATGATGTCATTTATTTGATTGGTTAGTTGGGTTTTGGTTTTGTGTTTCAAAATTACCTTGAGGTAAAGCACAAATTATATACGGTGTTTAATAAAATCTCAGAGCCAAATATTGAGGGAAAGCTGTAATATCAGAGAGATGAACAAACCACAATCAATTCTCACTCGTTCAACTTCTCAGGGTAAAAGCTATCTTCAAGAGTCCTCTACTTGGCTGGTTGCTCCCACAGAATACCTGAAAGTCTGCCTATCCCTGCCTTAAATATATACCCTGCCCAGTTGTTTTACTTCTGGATTCAGCTCTGCATCATAATGGAGATTATGCAGAGTTAGGATTAAAAGTGTGAGCTACAACTGTTTTCTTTTTAGACCTTGAACTCACAGAAATACAGAAAGATCTCAGTCTCCTGGGTAATGGGATTAAAGGTGTAGGTCACCACCTGGTAATCCCTGTGCTGAGATTAAAGGTGTGAGTTACCACTCTCTGACCCTGATGGCTTGATTGTGGGTGATTCTGTTCTCTGATATTCTAGGCTGACTTTATTAAATATAAAATATATTGACACATTGAGGCATCTAGGAGAAAGAATACAGGTATGAGGAAAATGAAATAAAATATCAATTATTCAAACATTACTGAGTAGGGATTATGTTGGTCTAGACTATGGCTAGCCAAATAGCGACAGAAGAAAGGATGGGTATTACTAATCATAAGGCATTCTTCGAGACTGGTTGTGGGAAATAAAAAAAAAAAAAAAGCAGAATCAAAGTGTTACTGTCTGGCATCTTTTGAGCATCTGGTGAATAAGACTTTTGCTAAAATGGGACTAATATAAGGTAAAATGGACTCCAGATTTAGAAAAGGAAGCAATTAAAAAAAGAGTTCTAGTCTGGTTATATTAAGTGTAATATGTCCATTGCCATACAAGTAGAGATAATTAATAGTCATTGGATGTACAAGTCAGTAGTGTCATATATTATGAGATGGAGGAGGTGAGTGGGTAGTCTACCAGAAGCCTTTGAGTCAAAAGTAAGGCATGCTGTTCCTCTATACTATAGAGTCTATGGCATTCATCTCCCACTTGAGCCAAACTACTGAGAAATAGTAGTTTTTATTGTGAGTCATAGCCTGTTCTTCTAACAGAAAATCCAACTCATGCAATGGATTCTCATTTGCTATGAAGGGCTTCTTCAAGTTTCTCCTACACCCAGAAAATTTTATCTGGTTTCCCCATATTGTTAAAGTCCATCTTGCAGACGGTGAGTTTAATCAGATGCATGGCTTCATCGCTTAGGCTTAATGAGGTGAACCAGACCTCCGGTAATATTGCCTGTATAATTGACATGGTTCTCTGGGAAACATTACGCTTTATAATGAAAATACTGTATATAATTAGAATCTAATAGGAAGAAAATAGTAATTAGCCAGAATTAACTGAACAGATGCAATCAGGCAAATAAAGGTTATCCTCAGGAGAGGACCCTTCAGAGTTCAAATGCACATCCTATAATTGTAGCAAAGCCCCAGTAATTATGGGTAATTTTTTCCTGCATCGTGAATTGTGCTGTTTGTGGAAGAAGAGGCTATTTTTTTTTCTTTTTTTTTTTTAAGAGGAGAATGAGTTTGGTTGGCCAAGACATAAGTAGAAAGTATCCAGAAGGTTATAGACTGCACAGATTTCTAGATTCGGCGTGACATGCAGCTCAGGAATAGAAGACACCAGAACCTACAACTCTAGATGCAAAGGCAATTTTGGGCTCTATGTCTGACAGGCTGGATGACTCCAATGGGTGATTTATATTTTCTGATTACAATAATAATAGTAACTGCTAGGCAATGAGTTTTCATTTACTATGAACTATCAGATTAAACATGTCTCATGTGTTGTATAATTTTTGTGTTCATAACCACTAGATAAATATTCTTTCTTCTTCATACACTTTAAAGCAAACATCTTTCATCTTACTTACAATTAAACCACATAGTCCAAAACATACTTATGATGACAGTAATCAAACTTTTACAAGGATGTGCTAAGGCACCATTAAGATTATTTCCCCTTTTCAAACTGTACTAAGAAAGAAAAATCAGACTTTGTGGACCAGTTGTTTACATAAACAATATGGAGCTCTTGCATAATAAACTGGAGCTCCCATTTTATACCACTTGCCCAGCAAAAAGATGCTATGTTATGGAGAAGTTCATATGAGGTTCAACCACAGACATGCTCTTCAGATTATACAAGGTCACTCACTGACTTGCTTAATCTGCAAGAGAAGAAGGAAGTCTGCTGAAAGAAAAGCAGCCTTACCTGAAGCCATAGAAATTGCTGTGAAATAGGAACTCAGCTTGTGACTTTAGGGAAATGGCTTCCCAAATAGAACATGCTCTAGGTTTGTGTGAACCAGAATGACAAGGAAGAACAGTATTTTCCCCAAGAAGAGTCAGGAATAGCCACAATTCATACTGCACTTTTACAGTCAACAAAATTCACAAGCAAAATTTCTGTGTTGGCTGAGGGTAGACACTAAGGGTCTGATCCATAAAGCAGATAGAGGTGGAGAGAGAGAAGAGTAACTACACATCTGCAGGCACAAGCTGAACACAGTAAGTTCAGTAATAGAAACACTAACACAGTTAATAGAAGCTAAAGTGTGCTTTTGAATGCTTTATGTAAAGAATAGATACAGGGCTGGAAGACTTCCTGAGAAAAAATGGGATTTAAATATGAGCTTGTCCATGGAAATCAGGGAAGGGAACTGTTGGGGATAGGACGACCTTGGATAAAGGCATGACGGCAAGTGTGTAAGATGTAGGCTCTCCTAAGGGAGCTACCTGAAGCTCTGCTAATGCCACCGTAGTTTCTCAGGCCCTGACTAGAAGAGCCATATCCTGACCTTTGAAGTACCCCCACCTTCTTCTACTTTGTTTTTTGTCCTACCCTGTTCCATCACTTTCAAGATATCACAGTCCATGTTCAAGCAGGAAGAGTGGTCCAAATACTTCCATATTCATTCAATATCTATCTCTCTCCCTCCCTCCCTCATTCCCTCCTTCCCTCTCACCTTTTCTCTCTCTCTCTCTCTCTCTCTCTCTCTCTCTCTCTCTCTCTCTCTCTCTCTCTCTCTCCTCCTCTCTCTCTCTCTCTCTCTCTCCTCTCTCTCTCTCTCTCTCTCTCTCTCTCTCTCTCTCTCTCTCTCTCCTCTCTCTCTCTCTCTCTCTCTCTCTCTCTCTCTCTCTCTCTCTCTCTCTCTCCCCTCTCTCTCTCTCTCTCTCTCTCTCTCTCTCTCTCTCTCTCTCTCTCTCTCTCTCTCTCTCAATGACTCCAAACTAGAAGAGGGGAGAATTGGGTTACTGGGTATTAGCATCCTTCCCTAGGCCTCCTGCTGTGTGCTACAAGATTAGCCTGTGAGTTGGTGCATCTAGATCACAGACAGACAGATACTGAAAGATGAAGCTGAAAAGGTACACACACACACACACACACACACACACACACACACACACACACACACAAAAGAACATATTGGAAATTTCTAGAGAGAGGTTATCTTGAGATGATGGTTGAAAGTAGAACATAAAAATTAAGAGCCTAAAAAAAGTGTCTCTCAAACTTTGCACAGCAAAAAAAGCATCCTAAGCAAGCCCATAAGAAATCAGAGTATGGGCATAAGGAAGGACAATTTTCTTAAGAAATGGAGGAAGAGAGATCAAAATTATCCTATGCTATGCTTTCTGTATTACATATTAAGTCCACCAAAATCTGCAATACAATTTCCTTTTAGGAAATGGAATTCTATTCTTGTTTTCCCTCTATTATCTGTTTATTGAGATGTGCCCAAAGCAAGTCTATATTTTAATTTCTAACACCCACACCTTTCCATATGATATGGACCCTACAAATGGTACATAAAAATGAAGCATAGCATTATCTATAAAATATTAATGAAATATGGATGCATGAGTAGATAGTCAGTCATAGGACCACCAATGTGATAGTTTAAGCATTATAGTCATGGGTTGATTCACAACGGGGATGCATTCTGAGATATACATGCTTGGATTACTTTGTCATCATATGAACATGATAGAGTACTTACACCTTCTTAAAAAGTGTCAGCCAATCCAATGCAGCCTTTGGCTAAACTCAAGAGACACAGTAAACATAAAGTATACAAGGCTTCTGCTGCCATAACAATATACTGATTTATAGTATAATTTTGGAAGTAGATGAATCAAATCACACTGAAAAACAGTAGTAAAAGATATGTATAATAACCTTATACTTTATTAGCATTATCAAGTGTTAGATATGGTGTGTAATTGTGAATGATATGTGTTTGTGTGACTGGTAGTGCATGAGCTTTGTTTACACCAATATGTGATGCATTACATTTTGATGACATCATAGTATCATTAGTTGACAATCCTTCAGCTTTTGTATAAAGTAATTGGTTTACTCTCATGTCTATGATTTCATTGCCTGAATTATGCAGCTCATGACTATATTTATTAAGCACCCACTACATGCAAATTCCGGTACCACAGCTGTACAGAGTGGTTACATTTCATTCTTTCTTTTGAAGAATTTACCATACCACTGAAGATGAGATTTGTATGAAGTAATCCTAATGCAAGATGAGAGGAAATAAGAAAATTAATTTAAGTGCTGTAAAGTGCTCTGAACAGAAAAATGAAAACAACCAACACACAAACAAAAAGCCAAAAGAAAAGAATTTCAAGGTAGAGGTTATCCCAAAGCTGAGAGTTGAAGCTAGAAGATGAAAATTCAAAGCTGAAAAGGGGTCTTCTTTTTTCCTGGTAGAAGCAGCAGCATCTAAGCAAGGCCATAAGAAACCAGAGTTGGTACATAGAGAGGACATTCAATTCCAAGTCTCATCTGAGTACCATGTAAAGAAACACAGTGAAACATGGCTCAGAGCCAGACTTTTGGTGAGTGAGCTAACTCAGTGAGTTAAAGTGCTTTCCCTCCAAGGGTAGGCAACTGTCAACTGGCATGAGCAGTATGTGGAGCCTCAAGGGGTGGGATCAGACTGTGTTCCTGTGCATGGTCTGGCACCTTGGAGCCCATTTTCTGCAGAGGAACACCTAATCCAGTCTTGATTTTGGGATGAGGAAATAGGACTTGCCTGGAGTGGATGTTCCACACTGAGCTGACCCACCTTGGGATTTCTTGCCCTATATGGAGAGGGAAGGGGTGAATGGGGAGGGGGGAGGCTGAAGGCTGACTGGGAGGGATTGGGAGGAGGGAAGGGAGGGAGAGCAGGAGGATACATAGATAAAAGTGACATTTTTTATAAGAGAAATAATAAAATAAAAATAAATTATATAACTCTAAAAAAATAAAAATAAAAAAATAAAGTGCTTGCCATTGAGTCAGAAAGAAGAGATTCAAATCCTAAAACTTGTGTGCTGACCTCCACACACATGCTGTGTAACGCACACCAATAAATAAATAAATGAATAAATAAATAAATAAATGTATATATTTTACAGGCCAGACCTTTCAGAAAGTCAAATATTAGAGGAAAATGGCCATTGCATTTTGAAGAAATAGTTAAGTAGCAGAGGAAGCCAGAGAGCAGTAATCCAGGGCACTGGATGGCAACAGCCTTCATAGAGGAATAAAGGATGTTTGGGGGCTGTATCTCCTTAAAATGTGGGCTAGTGAGTTTTGGGAAGTGAAATCAGATCAGGCGCGGTCTCTTTCCCCTTCATTCTCTTTACCAGAAGCAGGGTCCAGCCATCTCTGGTGACCACAGGTGGAACCTTCTAGTCTGGGCCTCGCATTTCTATTATTAAAGCCATTTAATACCTAATTACTCAATTAGCCATAAGGTCTTTCGAGGACTCTTTGCAGGACAGCCAATAAGATTTGTCAGGAATTTCCAAAAAGCACACAGTGCTCATGGAGGTCTCGGAATAGCTACGTCAGTGGTTCTAATGGAACATAATTTCCTGTAAAGGAAACTAATGTAATATTTTCAGGTATTAAATAATCAAGTGCTCAGAGACAAAGAGAAATGACTGCTAGCAAGAACCAATGAGTGTGCAGCACCCTCATGGAATTAGAAAGCCTGGATTTCTATCCTGTGCTGCTCAAAGGGGCTGAAGGCAGAGGAAGGAGGTGGGGCTTGAGCCAGGTTTGTGTGAGCTATAACTCTGCACTACTGTTTATTGGCTCTGGTATCCTAGTTATAGTCTAGCATCTGAACATGGACATCCAGGAAATAGCAAGATGGAGATCCAAAGGAATCCCAGCTCATCTGGCTGTTGTGAGGACAAATTTTTTTAAAAAAAGAAATTATGAAAAATTTTCCATTGCTTAGTGCTTGGCACTTAAAATTATACTCAGTAGATGGTGGTGGTTGTTATTATACCTGAGAATAGAGTTAAACAAAACTCACTCCCTTCTGCTTAGTTTGCAAGGACTGAGGGTCAGAACGATATTCACCCAAACTTTGGGAACAGCACCCCTCATAGGACCCTCTTTTTTGTTTTTTGTTTTGTTTTGTTGTGGTTTTATTATTTTTTAAAAATATATATTTTATTTTCATCAAAAAATGTCATCTCCATCAATGTATACCCCTGCTCCCCCTTCCCTCCCCCCTTCCATCCCCTCCCAGCCCTTGGCCTCGCCCTTCCCCATCCACTATACTCTGGTTACAGTATTTGAAGTCAGTCCTACAGCACAGGATTAATAGAACTTATGCCTCCTATCCAGATGGTGGGTTCTGATGATCCCTTTATTCTCCAACCAGCACCATAAGCAGCATCTTCAGGTTACTTATTACTACCATTAAAAGACAGTCCCTGGAGATTGTTCAGTGATTAAAGCACTTGCCATGGAAACAAGAGGACTTGAGTGTAGATTCTCCCAAAATACACATAAAGCAAGACATAATATACATATGTAACCCCAGCATTACTACAGTGAAATGGGAGGAGTCCCTTGAAGCCTGTAGGTCAACGAGCACGATGAAAGGTAGAGTATAGCACCAAGTAGTACCCTGACCTTCATACACACTCTATGCATCCTCTCTCTCTCTCTCTCTCTCTCTCTCTCTCTCTCTCTCTCTCTCTCTCTCTCTCTCTCTCTCTCTCTCTCTCTCCCTCTCTCTCTCTCTTTCCTTTCCTCTCCCTCTCCCCCTCTCTCTTTCTCTCTTCTCTTCCTCTCCTCTCTTCCATCTATCTGTTCTATCTCTTTCTCTAAAACAAAAATATGTGCTATTTCCAAACCGTGAGCCTGGCTGCTTGGCTTCTTTGTTCAGAGGGTATAAAATTCTGACAGAATCAAAAATTTTCAAATCCAGTCCTTGCCATTATGGCTTTCAATGCCTTACACAATCTTCCTCCTTCCATTTCAGCTCCCATCATTCCATGTGGCCCCATCTTCCCACACACCACCTTGCAGCTTCTTTGATAAACTATACTTCCCTCCTCTGCACACACATAGCCAATCCAATGAATCATGGCACTTTCTCTTAGCAAGCCAGATGCAAGACATCAAATTCTGCCTAACACAGTGCTCTAGAAAGCCACAACCAACTGGTCAGGTTGGACCAAAACATTGAGTGTGTTCACCATCCTTGGCTAGGATAGCCTGAATCTTTGCCAATTTGATCTAGGTTCAGCCTGAGTCTAAGCAACTCCCCCAGACCAACTTAGCTAAGACTTTTAAGTATATCACATACCTTGTGACGCTTCTGAGAAACAATCCAGTTGCTTACCAAAGCCTTCCTCTCACTTCTATTCCTCATAGCCTTGTTATGACATGGCCTTACACTAAGGCAATGAGTCCCATGGACTTAGGAACACAGTTTCTGCTGCAGTTCTGACAGAAGTAAGCTGGGCCCAGGTGAGTTTCACGGTCATTAAGACCTCTTACATAAACTATTTACAACAGACTGTGAGGTACGAAGGAGGGCACTTCTGACACCAGGAGGTTTGTCTCCTAAAGACATGTACTTTCAACTCAGCATTTCTTCATCACTTCCCTTTCACACCAGGATCAAACTCTTATGGACCAGATACTTTCCTAACACTTCCAAATATAGCATCAGATAATTCCTCTAGCCTTACCAAGACACCTCCAGCTCAACTGAAAAGTTGAGAATCTGGTTTAGATAAACTGCTACTGCAGACTTGCCTGCCCAGAAACTTTCCAGAAATCTAGGAGTAGAGTTCACCCTATCAAATCTACCTTATAGTTCTGTGTCCAGAGTGTCCAGTGCCTGGAGAGTTTTACAAGACTCTGGATTTACTTTAAATGTGTCAAGACTCATCTTTGAGAAACTCTACTTCTGTTCTGATGTGGAGCCTGTGCACCAGCTTTTGACCTAAGATTCCTGGTAAATTTTAGTATGGAGGCTGGTTTGAGATGTTAAAATTGTAATTCCTAAAAAGAATTGTATAGTAGTCTCAGAAAATCTGATATTTTCTGTTGGTACTCAGAAAGTACTCTGGACAGCAGACTCAGAAAGTCTTCCTTCTAAAATAGTGTAGGAAAGATTAAGCTGCTGCCTTGAAACAACTGAAGGTTATTTGGATCATCCTTAAAAGACCCAGAACTGAAGCCTAATCTTATAATCTTTCCACCCACCCATAAATACTGTTGCATATCAGGCATTACAGCTAGTCTAACAGGTAGGTAGAATACCTGCTTTTGAATGAAGGTCTCAAGTTTGAACCTGTTCAAAATAGTTTCTAAACATAATCTGAGAACTCTAGAAAATTGCCCCATACTCTCTTGTTCCAAATACAATGATTCACCAATGGCAAGTGTTTTTGTTTTCTCTACATTTAAATCATTTAGATCATACCTCCAATGCCTAGTGCTATGATGCTCTATCTATACACGAAACTCAGGGGACTTATTCTTTCATTTTATCTGTCCTCTGAGTTTTGCCTGCTCTGACTAAGTCCAGGTATTTTCCTCAAGATAGGCTTTTGTTCTTTCCAATTCTATCTCAGGAACATAAGAACAAACCAATATATTTTGTCTTAATAAGTCATTAATGATTATGAATTAGTTTATGTGTTAAGTTCAAGTCCTTATCATCAAGTTCATTCAAACCTCTTCTTTGTCTGTTCCACACTCAAGCAAGATTCCTTTATTACAGTTTACACAGGAAATGTCACCAAAATAGCACACATGTTCAAACATGCTTCCCAGCTGATAGCACTATTTTGGGAAGCTGTGGAACTTTAGGAAGTAGAGCCTCACTAAAACAAGTAGCTCATAGGCACTGGGTTTACCATGTCCCTGGCCCTCCCTGTCTTTTTTTCTGCTTCATGCCCACAATGAAATGAAAAATCACTATTGTCCAATGGCTTAATTTTGTCCAAATGCATGGAGACAAGAAACCATGATGATGAACCCTCTGAAACACTGAACCAAAATAAATCCCTCCTCCTGTTTATGTCAGGAATTCTGGATACAGTAATACAAAACTAATTAATACACTTCATTTGTTCACTCTTACTATGCCTTTTCAATTTTAAAGAATTCACATTATACTTTGTAATTTTTTGAAAATATATGCATACTAAAATACAACCATGCCCATCTTCTATTGCCTCATTCAGTTCCCCTATGATTCCCCCCTACATATCTCTTTTCCAATACTTTGTTGTCTCTTCCCCTTCCTCTCCCATTCCCCTGCCTTTCTTTTGGAACTCACTGCTTTCAGCTAGTATTGCCCATATGTGTGGGTGTGGAGTCATCCACTGGAGTATAGACAACTTAGCAGTGACCACAACCCAAAGAAGAATGAGTCTCTTTCACCCTGGCAACAATAAACTATGAATAGTTGCACAGTTAGCAGATGGGCCTAGCAAACTCCTCCTCCATCCTCTATTTTTTCCTTCTTTGATATAGACTTTTAGGGTTACATAAGCCCCTTTTGTTCAGCCAGTATTTTCATTTGCTTATCATTTTATAGCCCTATAGTTATTCTTAAAGAATTTCAGGGTCCTATGTGGGAGATTATGTTGTTACATTGTAAATAGTTGTCCCACCTACTGGTTTAATAAAAAGCACTTATTGGCCAAAGGCAGACAGGAAGTGTGGGTGGGGCTACCAGACTAAGAAAACTGAGAACAGGAAGCACAGAGCAGAATGCCAGAGAGAAGCCAGAAGAAGCAGAGGACAACTATGCTGCTCTAAAGAAAGGTACCGAGCCCCATGGCTGAACAGGAAGAATCATAGGTTAGATGAAGGGTAGAGAGCTAGCAAGTGATATGCCTGGGCCTGAGGCTGATTCAGCCTAAAACTTGTAAGCATCTGTGTGCCTCTGTGGGTCTGTGGGTCTATGGGTCTGTGGGCCTAAATCTTAAGGCTAGGCCCAAAAGTATGGAACAAAAACCTCATACTACAGCCCTAAGAACTCTGAACACAGTTAATTATCCATATATTTTCCCCTACACAAAACTACCTTCATTCATTTGTACATTCATTCATCTAGTACGTGTGAATTGATCATAGGCAGGGAGACATGATGAAATGTTGGTTAGGACTAATTTGGTTACCGCTGGCTGTCATAGTGAATACCATGTAGCAGGGAAGATCGGCATTAATAAAATAATAAAAGAATTTATTTCCAATTTCTAATACTGAACAAAATGCTAATAGAAGATATCTGACTAAGCATGGTTGGAGACAATCGTCAAGGCTTAAAGCAGTATGCCATATAAGATATACTCACTTAGTGGAGAAAAGAGATTGGGCAGGGTCTATATAGAACCTAGAAGAACATGTTTTTCACCCCAAACCAGATCCTTTCTATAAGCTTCCAGGTAGGAAAACCCTCTTTACCTCATTTCAGGAGATCCATTAACTACTTTTGGATTAGAGTTGTTTGTTCATACTTTACCTTGCAAAAACTTCTAGCTGAAGAGCCCCCTTCTTATCATCTAGAACAATCTATTCACATTACTAATGGACTACTTAGTGCCTGGAGAAGATCATAGGTTTTCCCTGATTCCGACAGTCTGGAGAGGCTGAGTTGGGGCTCTGGACAGTCTCCTGACTCCTTTTCTAAGTGCTGAAGTTAATATGCACCATTATGAACCTTCTAAAGACAAGATACATGCCTTTATTGTAGACCTAATAATGGGTGGAGGAAGAGTAACAGTACCTATTACTTTTGTTAAGATATGTCTATAGTTCCGGTACAGGTTTTAATTTAATACCCATTAGCTCTATCAGTGGGTTTCCAGTAGTCCAGTGGTATGTGATTTGATATTGGACCTTCTTTTCTCCCTGTATCATCTCAGCTGGCTGAGACCTCTGTTCAGCTGTGGACCTCAAACTAGAAAACATAAGGGAATCTGCACAGTCAGCCTGACTTCTCTCTCTGTACCACAGCAGGCACAACACAAATGGCCATTTGTACAACGTCAGCCTGTGAGCCCTGCTGCATACTAATCAGGCACTAGAAATAGATACATCAGGGGCAAAAACATTTACTGGCAACACTATCTGGCTTCAATCTTTCACCTTCACTGGGTAATGTGATGAACTAGAACATTAAAACCAACAAACAGCCTTTGGTGTTTACAGCAAATGTTTTCAAGAGCGTGGGAGCCAGAGGTACACTGGGGAACATCTGGATTTCTGGAAACTGTGTGATTACACAGATGTGTTAGATGCATCAGGCTGTAAAAATATCCTGTGATGTATGTCAAGAAGAAAAACAGCCTCCCAAAATGGATTTCTGTACAAGTTATCAATCACTGCAAAGACACTAAAAGAAAAGACATGACTCCAGGCTCATCAGATACTCTCAAAGCCAGAGTGAACTGAGTGCTTTGGAGAGTAAGCCTTGTTGACAAAGGCAGGAGTAGAGTGGGATCTAAGGATTTCAGAATGTTATGTATCTGTATCTTCACCTCTCATGACCCTCTTTCTTTAGGCACCCTTTTGTACAGCTTGGATGGCATTGGGAGATATAATGAAACTCACAGGCATCTTCCACTACTTTAGAGACATTAAATGTAGTAGTTTTATGACCTTGTCTTCTGTATATTAGTACATAACTAAAATATATCTGTTTTTCCATACATGTCATTTGTCTTCATACAAAAACGTAGTACCATGTTTCACTGGTCCTCTCAAATATTTCTTTGTTTTGTATTTGAGTGAATAAACAGGTCATAAAGTTATTTCATTGCCTCTAGACATTGGCATATGCCTATGTCCAGCCTTGGATGCAAATCCAAGGCCCAGAGACCATGTAGGAATTGCCATAAACCCTACCCAGGGTATCATCTCCTCAAATAACTTACTTTAATTCTCTAGAGTCTCATCATACCTAATCATCAAAAGTACAAAATTTTAGGTTAGCTCATTAAACATCTTTTATTTTCTATGTATTTATCTCTCACAGTTCGATAGCTTTGACTGGGGGCATCACCCAGGTTATTTTTACAGCTCTGTACTTCAACACAGAATTGTCTGGTACCATTATGTCAGTTGGATTCTCCTATGGTTTAGGTGTGGTTTGTCCTGCAAAGATGTATATTTTTGTAGGCTTCCTATTTGGTGACAGCAATAATGTTGAGAGAATGGAATCTTTGAGACAGGGATGCTCATCAGCCACTGAGAACACTACCACCAAATAGAGTTAAAATAGCTGTCAAAAGATTTCTTAGTCTACCCAAAAGCAGAATGCCATAAAATGGAGACCCTGACCCCTAACACCCTCATATTTGGCTTTGTGGCTTGGAATGTGATCTCTTTTACACACATGATGTCATCATGTCATGTAAATTTAATGTCTGTGAATTTCTAGAACTTATCTAAACAAATAGGTTCCCGTTTTCTCTCCCCCTCCTCCTTTCTCTGCAAATACAGTGTGTGTGTGTGTGTGTGTGTGTGTGTGTGTGTGTGTGTGTGTGTGTGTGTGTGTACACATGTATACAGGTGTGCATGTGAGTAAATGGGTGTGTGCATGTGGCATTCAGAAGATATACATGGGTGTTATTCCTCAGGTATTTCTTTTGAGGTAAGTTAGCTCATTAAGCTAGAATTCATCAAGTAGGTTAGACCAGGTCAAATGGTCTGTGACTCTCCTAAGCACCATCATCATTCTGACTCTCTCTTTCTCTCTCTCTCTTCCTCTCTCTCTCTCTGTCTCTGTCTCAATGAGTATTCTCAAGCTAGACATCAAGTTCTCCTGCTTTCAAGGAAAAAACTTCATAGACTCTTTCTCTATAAGTTACCCAGCCTTGAGAATTTCACTATAGTAATGAAAAACGCAATGATTGTTAGTATGTCCATGACTAATACAGCAAATTCTTCACATAAAATCACAAAGGCTTAGAATTCTAAAATTAATTTCATCATAATGTTATATGCACCTTGAACAAGTTTCACACTTAACTAGATAGATATTCAGGACCAGAATAGGTGCTTTGTTGTTGTTGCTGTTTGTTTTAATTTGAGAGTAAATTAGATGGAGGAGTCATTGAAACAATTAGAGGTTAGGCTGACAGGCAACTACACGCTCTGCAGGTATTTAAATCAATATGTATTTCTTTAAAAAATTAGTTCAGTAACTCTAAATACTGAAAATAGAAAACGGTAAAAACAGAAACATGAATACCAAAATAAATAAGTATGAAAATAAATGGTATGCATGGGAAATGTAGGAATAGAAAACTAAAATTGTAAGTGTATGGTACATGTCAGGGAAAACTAGTCATAAAATCATATTATTTTTTTAAAAACTTAGTATCTTCAGGATCACAGGAATTCAAGAGGCATAAATTGAGACTACATAACTTCCTGTTACCAGTTCTTAGATAGACACTTTTTAGACATATTTCTAATTCAGAGTTGGGCAGGAATTTGACCCAAAGTTTTAATATAACAAAGGAGACAGATATAGCCTTAAGGTAGACATACCAAACATTTGTTTTAGTTATCCATCAGACATCTACAAGTGAGGATGTTTTAGAAGCCAGGTGTGGTGGTACAAATTTATAATCCTAAAACCCAGAATACAGAGGTAGAATACAGAGTAGAGGTTCAAGGTCACCCTCAGCTAGAAAATAAATTTGAGGCCAACCTGAGCTATGTGAAATACATATATGTATTTGTATGTGTGTGTGTGTATACATATACACATATGTTCAAGCAAAAAAAAAAAAACTAACAAAGAAAAAAAACAGAGCTTTTTTAGAAAAAGCAACCCCATTCTTATCACATTCTATGGCCATCATAGAAGAAATTTTGACAGAGATAGTAGAATCCTACTCCTAATATAAGACAACTAAATTAGACTCTTTGAAGGAAGTTTTCAAGAATCTACACTCTTACATGGCTCCCTAATGATTCTTAAATGCAAAAGTGTTAATGTTACCAAGCTCATTAAAATACTAGAAAAGATAAAATAGCAATTAAAACGAGCCTTTTATTCATGTAATGAGTAGATTTTATTCAGGATTGAAAATGGGGCTATTTATGTTTAAACTGAGTGCCATGTCCAGTTTATTCTACTGTAGGAGCCCAATTACTCTCCACATACCCTGATGTACCCTTGCTAGGAAAGAGCAGAGTTAAAAAGAATCCCTTTGCCCAACAACCAGGGCCATCTGCCTCTGCCTTGAAAATATTTTATGACACAAAATGGAAAAGAATGGGTCACCTTCGAGCCCCTTCCATTACCTGCCCTAGTCAGGGCCCCTGTCATTCTACAAATGAGACCCTGGAGGGCTGGTAGAAATGAGAAATTACTTTACCAAAAGCGACTCAGGGAAATTAGGGCCTCCCTACCTTGGAGGCATCAAGAGACAGTGGGCAAGAGCTGAAAGAAAAGAGACAAAACGCCCATTCCAATAAGGAAAGGGCTTTAATCTATCAAAGTAATTCTCCTCCTTTCAGGAAGAGAGAACATGAAATTGCACAAAATGACTTACAGAATGGCACCCAGTCTGATTAGCGTGGTGAGGCCCAGAGCTCTCTGCACTTAGTATGTAAGGTAGAAAACCCATTTGAATATCCTGCTTTAAAAAAAAAAAATCCACATGAAAAGGAGCAAAAAAAAAGTGTTCTCTTCAAAGAACAGAAGTGTTGGTAAAAGCACAAATTTTGGGAAATAATGGCAAAGAAGCAGTGCTGAACAGGGTCACAGAGTGTCTGTGATGATCAGGAGTAGTGACATTTTTATCCCTGACCTCATGCTTCTCCCAGATCTCGTCTCCCTAATCTCACAGGTTGACATCCAATCTTTCTGTTGCATCTAGTCCACTCTAGGGCTCAGACAAGGGATCAGCAAAATTACTCTATAAAAGAGAAAAAAGTAAATGTCTCGTGTTTTACATGCCAATGGTCACTATCTGAATTCTCTGCCTCTAATTTTAAAGACCCAAGGTAACCACAATAATGCGTCCATACATAGGAGTATCTGGTCCCTTATTTTATATATGGACACTGAAGTTTACATTTCATAGAATTTTCTTATATAAAAAATTCTTCTACTTTCAACCATTTAAAATAAAATTTAATCTTTTAATTATTTAGCATAAAACAAACAAAGGGCCAATGTGAATCATGGGATATAGTTTGCTTACCCCTGGACTAGACTTCATTGTGTGTGTGTATGTGTGTGTGTGTGTGTGTGTGTGTGTGTGTGTGTGTGTGTGTGTGTGTGACTTTGTGCTCCTGTGAATCTATCAAAATAAATACCTGTCCTTCCCAGTGAAAGATCCTTTACTTCCAAGGTGTATACTGTTCCCCTACTCTTTTTTTAAATCTTTTATATCCTTTTTCAGCATCTACACAGTCATCTAATTATCCAGCTCATCACCTCTTCTTTGGTAGTCTCCATAAGACATGTCCATCTCCTTCATCTTTTATCTATGAGTTTTATCTAATGTGAGAGATTTTAAGCTTCTTAGAAATTAAACAATATCCAACATCAACAAGTATTCTTCAATTAATTCCCTATAACAGATCTCTGAGGTAAACATAGTTATTATTCCCAATTACAGATGTTGAAATTGGATCTTAGAAGAGGATGTCAAGCTGCCTGAGGCTATAAGAACTCTTTCACATGTACCAGTAAGTCACAGTCCTGGATAGATAGAGGCTTTCTGAATTGCATACTTTGCCTTGCCTCAAACCTGAGGGGCTGACTATATTTAATGTGTTCCACTTATCTGTCTTGTTTGTAAAACTTCAGGAGATTACTCATGGTCACAGATCCAAGACATGAGTAATAACAAAGAAAGGACAGCTGAGATCTGAGAGGATGTCCAACCTCAGCTTCACACACATGTAAGGCACAATGTCTAATACTATTTTGTGAAAGCTGATGACACCAAGCACATAACTGTGAGATCCATGCAGCATAGAGAGAGATCATGGTGCAAACAATAAGTGCTGTCAAAATGATCAAGTAAGTTCTCTGCATAAATCTAAGGCAACTCTCTACTATTTGGTCAGATGCCCAATACAGAGACGTTTGGTAGTATTGTCATGTTTGACTTTTGAGAAATTCTATTTGAAGGTGTCATATCTTTGTTATTAAATACTTGTTACTATAGAATTTACACCCCAATGATAATTGAGACCCAACAGCTTTTCTGTCTCAGTCATGTTGCAATAAAGCCTCTATTTTACCTGCTGTTCATGCCTGCTAGCCTTGCCATGAACTGATTTCTCTGTTTGTTTTGGACTTGAAGCATTAAATATAAATCAAACAGCATTGCTGAATTCATACTGTGCTTGTCAGCCTGTGCTGGATAATGCTGGTGTGAAACTAGTATTGCTAAAACCAGTCTTGTCTTTAACAGTGTACAGTAGGAAAGAAACAGATAAGAAGAAAATGCATGGGTTATGCTTTACTTTGCCAGCTGAGTAGCATTTTATCATCAAGAGAAAATAGGGGTTTGAGAGGGCTGGGAAGATAGTTCAGTGAGTACAAGGAAATCCAAGCATGGCAACACATCTCCTCTTATGATGAGATGGAAGCTGAAAGGAAAACTCCTGGAAGCTATGGACTAGCTACCCTGGAGTATGAAGTGCCCTTGAGAACACCAGGATAGACCTTGTTTCAAACAACATAGAAAACAACAACAACAGAGGCTTTCTTTACCTTTATTTAACACCTTGGCACATTTGTGCATACACACACACACACACACACACACACACACACACACACACACACACACACACACACACACACACAAGAAGAGCCTAAAATGCTCTCCTTCCCAAATACTTTAATTTTAAACATAGTCTTGGTCTTTTTGATCTTATTCTCTCTGTGACTACTAAACTTGATACCACAAACTGTGATGTACATCATCACCCCAAATCAGACTTAGGAACTCCTGGTATTTGATTTGTTCCTTACAAGGCTTTGTCAGAGATGTTCCATTTTGCCCATGCTGCCATGTGTAGTTCATTCTACATTTCTCTAGATTGTGGTCTCTGTGTATTTTTCATCCTTAGTGCTAGCAAATCAAATGATACATTCCCAGGTGGAAAGAAATGATAGTCACCATTGTGAGAAAATTATATATCAATAATATTATAGAATTTCTTTGGTAAATATTTAGTGAGCATCTAGTGAATGCCAGGCTCTGTCACAGCTACTAGAGTGCAGAGGCAATGATAATTCATGCACAAGAGTGCTTGCTGTTGATATTAAAGAATTATTTGCACTTCATGGTAAGTTCTATGATTCACTGAACACCCAACCATCTAAAGATTCTTCTCTGCCATAGCCCCTGTTCTGGGAGTTAGAGTTCTGGAAAATAACAATTTTAAAAATTCTTCTTTATAGAGCCTACTAAATCTTAGTAAAATTTCTGGTCCTTCCCCTGCCATACAAATGGTACTATGACACCTTTTTATCTATCTGAGGTCTGAGAGAGTGACTTGACTCATGCTAGTCAACAAAACATGAATAGAAGTGACATATTTTACTTTCTAGCCAAGCTCTTTAGGACCCACTGTGCAATTGCCATCACTCTGGTCACCGACTTTGATGGAAGGAGTGCAATTCCAGATTGTATTTCCCTGAGTCACCCTTCAAGTAACTGAAATGTACACATTACATGTGGACTCTTACATGTTATATAGCATGACTTAGAAATAAAACTATGTGTGATAGTTAGACACAGGCATCGGGAGAAGTGGCATTGTGTATTACTTCTATATAACTCAACCTCACCAGACCAGTTCAGGATACAAGCAAAAAAGACAATGGGAAAAAAAGGCAAAAAAAAGTCAAGCTAATCTTAAAGTTTACAATGAAGTTTTCCAAAGGAAATGAAGCCCTACTGCACAACTGTAACTAATAATGCAACATAGAGGCTTTTGAGACCACAAAGAAAAGACATGGCCCTGAGAAAATGACTTTCTCTCAGTTTCTCTTTCCTAATCTGTAAAATAGACACAATAATGGCTATTTGAGTGGAATGTTGGGAATGGCAGTTAATACAACAGAGTTTAATGGTTCATACTGGGCTGTTATAAGCATCAGGAGTTATGATCATAATTTATAAAACAAGACAAAACATCTTAAAATAATAATAAAAATGGGAATCATTTCTTATGGAAGTTAGGGATAACAGATACCTCTTTCCTCTCCTCTCCTCTCTCCTCTCCCATTTCCAGCTTGACCTTTTATGTTCTATCCTCAAGCAGATATTTGTCCATTACAAGGCTGGTTAAATAGTTCTGGAATGCTTTAAGTTGGTGTGGATTGAGAACACCAGACCAAGAATTTTTTTCCGTATCATCTTCATGAGTGTTAAAACATAAAAGAACCTATCACCAACTAACCACCACTAATGCCTATTTAAGGAGGAGGAATGAAGAATTATATAAGGTGACAAAGTACCCATGCCTTGTCTGGCTCACAGGGTCAATAGTTTTACCAGATTCACCTTGAGTTAGAATATTTTTGTTCTCCATGGAAAGAAAGGGTAGAAGAAAAATGTAGAGATCTCCACTGGGCTGAACGCTCTATAAAGCAAGAATAGCATATAGAATGGAGTGGACCACTTGATGGAGAATGCTAGAGAAAGGAGAGAAAAGGGAATCTGGTTTTGCTAGAGCACACAATGTGATGCATGCATCTGTGTGTGCATCTATGCATGCTAACATGCTCATGTGTATGATGGTGGCAGAAGATGGCAGGTGATAAATGAGGCAGGTGAGCTGGGGCAAGAACTCAATGAGATGCCTTGCATAGAATGCTGGATGGTTTTATGACAACTTGACTATGCCCCCATAAGATCAGGATGCAGCCAAGATGGTAGGGCACGTTCTTAATGAGTAACTGATGTGAGAGGGCCCAGAAAATGATGTGTGGTGTTCCTGAATACTATAAAAAGGCAGGCTGAGAAAACCATGGGGTAAAACACCCCTTCATGGCCTTTGCAGCCTTTTCTGCTTCCAAGTTTCAGCTCTGTTTGAGTACTTACCCTGACTTCCTTCATTGATAGACTATGATGTGAAGTATATCTTAGGGTTTCTATTGCTGTGACCACAGAAATTCTTATAAAGGAAACTACCTAATGGGGTTGCTTATAGTTTCAGAGGTTTAGTCCATTATCATCATAGTAGAACATTGTTGTGTGCAATCAAACATGGTGCTGAAGCTGAGAGCCCTATCTCTTAATTAGTAGGCAACAGGAAGTACAGAGTTACTGGGCTTACCTTAAGCATATGTGAAACCTAAAAGCCCAACTCTGCAGTGACATACTTCCTCCAATAAGGCCATGCCTACTGAACAAAGCCACACCCTATGAGTCTATGGGGGCCAAGTAATACTAAAATTATCACAAAGTATAAGATAGATATATCATTATCATTAACTCCCCCAACTTGCCTTGGGTCATGGTGTTTCATCAAAGCAATGATAAACCTAACTAAAATGCATATATACCTTGATCATAAGACTAATAATAAAAGTTTCCAAAAAAAAAAAAACCAGTCTAAGTCACAAGCAGTCATTCTGGTGTTTTCAGATTTACTGCAAGGAAATGTATATTTTGATATTTTACTCCCACCTACCTATTCCCAAATAATCACTCAGAGACTTTTATTACTTATAAATGTTTGGCCATTGCCTCAGGCTCATTACTAACTTTTACACTTTGTGTTAATCCATATTTCTATTTATACTTTGCTATGTGGCTCATGGTTTATTACTTCTTTTTCACATGTCCTTCTTGCTTGGTGACTGGCTAGTGTCTGCCCTAATTATGCCCTCCTTCTCAGAATTCTCTTAGTCTGGTTACCCTGCCTATGTTTCTAGCCTGGGTACTGGCAAAGCAGTGTCTTATCAAATAAATTTGAGTAGAAATCTCTACAGTGTGGAAGAGCATTATCCCACAGCAAAAATCACCAAAGAAAATACACTATATTGACAGAATTGAGAGGACAGAGGAACCCAGACATCTCCTGGGGCTGTTCCTACTTCTTATGTGTGTGCTGGTCTAATATTGGAGTATTTCCAGATGCACTTGAAAAGCCAACCTATTCTTATTCATTACCTTGGAAAGTGTCACAGAGTTGTCCATTCTCCATTCCTAATTTAAATGTGCAAAGACAGGAAACAAACACAAAGAGACCATTTGGGCTTTAATCTTTTTATAGCAGTGAAAAGTATTGCTTAAAGAAGATAAGACTCCAAAATGCAAAGTACTAAAGCATAGTAGCTGTGTACAGTGGATAACCAGTTTTTCCAAGTGGGAGGAAAAACTGAGTTGAGTTTAACAGCTAGAGAGATACTGAATCATACTTGTATTTCCCTTCCAGTCTAGCTTTCTTAGCCAGGAATTTACATCACTTCTCCCTGTGCCTCAGTTACTTCATGTCTATGATGGAGATCTTAATGTCTCTTCTGAACAAGATTTACATCAGCATTGCATGTAAGAGAATAAAGTAGACTTCTCAGTGACCATGGGAAGTTCAAACGCTTTAAGTCTCATTTTATTAGTCAATATTAACCCCCAACCCCAGCTAGAAAGCATCTTCTTTTGCTAAGTATGTCAGGTAGTTCACTTAGTGGGCACAGGCCCCCAAAATAACTAGCTTAATATCTGTAGCCTGCAGGTCTCCAACCATATACTGCAGTTTCAGAAGAGTCAGTAGCCCTTAGAGCACCACCCCTACTCTCTAGGAGAAAGCTTTGAACAAAATCAGATGTTTTCACTCATGAGCTAAGAGCCAGTGAGCTTTGAGTACACAAGTTTTTTTTTTTTTTTTAATTTTGTTTTTAATACCATTATATAAGTGCTTCTGGGTACAATGTGAACTCCACCCAACAAAGAAGTTCTTACCTGGTGTCTGTCTAGCTATTTTATTCCATGTACATTATGTACATTACCAATATGACTTTAGTGTTTATCCTTCTAACCACTGCAACATCTTCCCTACTCAGAAGATATAGGTTCAGGGGTCCACTTGTCTCCTAATAAACTTTGTTCATTTTCATTCTTTTGTCTCTTCACTATTTTTTCTCTTCACTCCTCCCAAAATGCATAAATTTTCCCTCCTCTATTTCAAACCAGATTATATGCATCTTTGACAATTTTATTTCTTAGGGATACTCAACCTAATTTTTCTTGAAGAAATATTATGAAATCAACCCTAAGTTAGGACACAGATAACACATCCTTCAAGAAGCTTTCATTAATGAACTATATTCTTGGTTTATACTATTAATAATCATACTCTGTATCAACACTTCCTACCATTCATGTGCCAGACATCATGTTAACCCATTCACATGACACAATGGCTTTAACATGAAGGCTGTGAAAGCCATTATATTTCAGAGAAGTAACAAAATTTGCCCAAATGCACACAGCTTGTAAGTGGAAGAACTAAGTTTAAAAATCACATTCATTTGACTCTAGAGACACTGATTCACTCTTTCTTATGATTATATATAATACAGTAGCAATATCAAGAAGTAATTATTAAGGAGATAGATGCACATTCTGATTTGCAGAGGCTTTTTCAATTACTCTTTTGCTCTCATTAAGAATCTGCAACACAGAGAAGACACAGCTAATTATTTCCTCTTATGTGTTAGGAAAGAATTTGAAAAAACTTTGTTTTCTTTCTACCTATAGAAGCACCAGCTATGTGTTAAGATTTTAAAGAAACAAAATATTTCTATTTTGATTTAGGGCTGGCATCAGGGAAAAACTGAATATATGCTAATCTGAAAATATTTTTCTCTAAGTGGCCATTTTCAGTGAACATATATTGGACTGAATTGTCTTTACCTGCTAGACTTGGAAAACCCATCCTTACAAATTGATCGCTTAATTCTGCTATTCTTCCAAAACAATTAGGTGATCTCTGGCAGCTTCCTTCTCTCTGGGCATGCATCAGCAGTGTCACTAACAGTCACTAACTCCAAGGCTTTTCTCAAGGGTGATCCACTTACTTCTCCATGCTTCTTTTATTCTGACACAAGAATGGGACACAATTTTATTTCTATCTCTCTAACCATGCCTGATCTTGCTTCCCTCATATAATAACAGCAGACAAAAGTATTTATTTATTTATTTATTTGTTTGTTTGTTTGTTTGTTTGTTTATTTATTTATTTATTTATTTATTTTTATTTATTTATTTATTTTGCCTGTTCTGGTCTGTGATTGTCTTCTCCATTCCTCTTCTTACTTTATTTCCAAACCTTTCCCTCTGATCTTCATGTCTCTTGTCAGAGTGGTCAGTCTGCTCAAAGGTAAAAGAGAAATTCCTGTCTTCTTCATAGAGCGGGTCATGCATATCTACTCTCCATTCAGATTAAGAAATGTCTGTTCTCAAGGAAGATGAAGAAGACACCACCTCTACTCAAACTTTATAAGCTCTCATTTGTTGGGTGCATTCTGTGTGGACTCTGATGAGAGCTATGTGTCATGACACTGGAGAGTGAAAACAGATCTAGGTCTACCACTGCCCAAATCACTTCTTGGCGGGATGACATACTACTGGAGATCTGGATCTTTTGCTCCTCGGAATCCTGTCCGCCTTTCTGTATTCTACTCTCTACCCTTGTTGCTTTCTCTTATGGTCTAAGAAACACCTTGAAAGAAAGAATATCTGGGCTATTTCACCATGTGTCCAGGCTTTTTCCAACTTATTATAGACTGAAAATCATTTAGAACAGTGCTTTTGTAGGTCACAATCACTGAGTTGAGGTCCTGGAGACCATTTCCTGTTTTGCCTATACCCTTAAGTCACCCACTGTTCCCTCTGTGTAAGCAAGCCTGCATCTTTTCCTTTCTCCTCTATCATCCAAGTTAAGAGCATTGCCTGATTCCCTTCCAGAATGGATCCTATGTAAGACACATTCCTTCTCTGAGTCTGAGTTGCCCATGCTACAGAATTGTAGTAATCAGGGTATAGAAGGAAGGGAGGAGGGCCATATGGTATAAGAGAGCTATGCCAGGAAAAGCTCTTAAACAGCCCAAATTCTAGAACACGTCTTACAAATTAGGATATCTTTTATACTTATATGTACCCCAGAATATGTGGAAACTAATTTGACTACAGGTCAAATGACTTGCTGAAAAATACTCTACACTTACAAGAGTAAAAATTCAAATCTGAGGCCTTGAGATTTGACACTGAATCTGAGCCATGATTTATTAAAGTATCTCCCCTGAGATGCTCCTGCTGTGGCTCAGCCTTAGAGAAAATCTGCAGTCTTATGAGGACCCACAATGCACCTGGATAATCACTCTGTGGGTGCTGGGGTGAGGGATGGGAGTTCCTCCTTGACCCCTACAGGCAATCAGCTTAGCCCATGAAGCATGAGATTTAATTACCCTTATCTAAGCTTAAATAACTGTAAATGTTATTGTTGGTCACACAGAATTATCTCTCCCTTTGAAAACACCCAGCCATTTTCCTGACTCTGTGATTTCCTCAGCCAGGAAAATAATGTTGTAAAGTCACAGAAGCCCATTACTAGGTGAGCCCCAGTGTCTTGAAAACAGTTGTTCTGAGTCTTTGTAGCATCCAATATGCCAATATGAGGCGTACTAGAGAACAGTTTAATGGCAGCTCCCATGGCATCAGGTTAGGAGAGAAGTGAAGAGTGAGCACAAATATTCAGATTTCTCTCCTTGTTACTGGTACTCGCTGGGGAAGCTGCTTAGCCTTTCTGGTTTTTTCATTTTCCTGTGACTCCTCAGCTTCTCATAGTATTTTCTTCTGGGAAGTTGGGAGACAATTGCATGGCATTTTGAAAACAACAACAACAACAAAAATATCATAGGCTAAGTATGGTAGTGCAAGTCTTTCATCATCCCTCGCTTCAGAGAAAAGGGCAGGCAGATCTCTGTGAGTTACAGGACAGCCTGATCTACCAAACCAAGTGAGACTGTGTCTTCAAAAACAAACAAAACAGCTAAGGTAAAGAATGTGGATTCACTACTGATGCAATGCTGGGGTTAACCCCACAAACCAGAGGGAAGGCTGGGAGAGGGTAGTCCAGACTATTCAGCACAGCATGAGAAGGCAGTGTACATGGAAATAAATAAAGACCTGGAAATACAGAGCAATAGTCTGAACATGACCATTGACTAGCTGAGTTCACAAAGCAAGTTGCCTTTCATCCTTGAACTTGTTTTTTTTTTTTTTTTTCTAGCAAAATTAAGATGATACCATCATATGGCATTTGACTAATATGTTAGGTAGTGTAGCATTTAATAAAGATGGCTCCCACAGGCTCATATATTTGAACGCTTGGTTCTCAGTTAGTGGAACTCTTTCTGAAAGATTAGTAGCTATGGCCTTAGAAGTGGTATGACACTGTGTGTGTGTGGGGGGGGGGTGAGTTTCCAAAGCCCATGTTATGTCTATCTAGCTTTCACTGCCTTGTGAATGTTTCTCAAAATGTAAGCTCTTAGCCACTTCTTCAGCACCATGCCTACCTACCTGCCTGATGCCATCCCGTCTGTTATGAAGGTTACAGACACACCTTCTGAAATTGTAAGCCTATATTAAACTCTTTATTCTTTAAGTTGAGTGGTAATAGTGTCTTTAAAGCATTAAAAGTCCTAAATGAAACAGACAGGCAGGCAGATTATAGAAAGATGACAGGAAGACAGATAATTTTTAGAAAACTCTGATAAATTCTAAGCAAGTATATTCCGGGTGCATGAACTGACATCTCAGAGCCCATTCCCTACAGAGGAACACCTAACTCAGCATTACTAATGAGATGAGGGACTCAGACCTACCTCAACTGGGTATGCTGAACTGAACTGACATGCTTTGGGACTCCTTGTCCTTCTTGGGGATTGGATGAGGGGATGGGTTGAGGGGGGAGGCTGAAGGAGGACTGGCAAAGACTGGGAGGAGGAAAAGGAGCGGGAGCAGTGGTAGATATGGGGAAAAGTTTTAAATAAAAAGGAAATTAATTATTGTTTAGCTATAACTATCTCAATAGACTGGGAATAAACACGCAGATTGTTATCCTAGATGAGGATGGATGTTCAACATGATGACGATGACTGACATAAGTTGCCTTTTCTCTAGCTTCATTATTGGTATTATAAATAGAGTTTCTTAATAAACTATAAAATGTCAACTTGTGATAAATATATCAAATGAATTATCTAAAACATTCTTTAGAGTCCTGGGTTGGTACTATTTCATCCATTGGTACTAAAGAGTAATGAGGCTCAGAGAAATTTACTTGTTGGTTCTAGGTTTCCTATTGAGTGGCTAGGGCTATAAACAGTTACACTTGATCTTGGAGCCCATGCTCTAAATGAAAAAAGGGTAGCATTCTCCATTGTGACACAAAAGTCAAGAGTGGTTCTAAGTAGCAAGATTCACTGCAAAGCAAACAATGTCGGGGGTAGGGGATGCATCACAGGTATATATGTAGGGAAAGAAAATGAAAGATCTCAATCCAGTGAAGTATTACAGTGATCAGTATTTTGACCTAGGTATTCTGTAGACCCAAATTGGAAGCCAGGACTCACAACAATTATGGTTATAGTTCTAAATATCAGGCCATTTTAACTTCTTGAGCAATAAAGTAGGGAAGCCAGAACTAGATAGACATTAACAGAACCTTAAAGCTGTCACCTCCCATCTGTTAGTATTATTTTGTGCTCTGTTTTTCCTACACCTTAGTTTCCTAATATGTGATATTGAGTAGAGATAGTGTTTGTCTCTAAAGCCACACCCTCCTCTGAATTCTGCATTTATAGAAATTCACCAGAGATAACGAGGTAATCCATATTTGTGCCATACCAAATCTGCACAAAATCCTAACAGATATGTGAGTGACACCAAATAGTGGCATATATATAATCATGTCCTATTCCTATAGATAGTACAGACATCATTAATGGGTCTCTATATAATTTCTATGCCCAAACTGCAGAATTCTACAGTGACAACAACAAATGATCTACCAGAGTCACGCCAGGCTGAATCACAAAGCTGCTGAGGGTTTGCTCTAGTCTCAGGCACTGCGGTTCTGCTCCACTGTTTTCTGACTTGTGATATTATTATCTTTTCTGTCGTACTTTAGAGATACTCAGAGATGGTGAAGGTTTTCAAACTAATAAAACCAGGATGAACATAAAAATTAAAAGCCATTGGTGTCTTTGTGTTTGTATAATTAAGTTGTTTTCATATTTTACTCATTCAAGGGCTCCAAGTCCTCTAGGACTTCCTAATGGTGGCTTGTTGCATTGAGAAGACAGAACCCCAAGGCTGACATTCTTACATGAATAAAGGTACCTCTCTTTTTTATGTTTTATGTATTGAGACTTCAAATGAAATTTGATTTTTATCATATATTCATGGAAAAATAATTATTAAAACAAAGGTATCAAATTGTACACACTGAAGGAAAGGAAGGAAGGAGGGAATAGAGGACAGGCTTAGGGAAGGAGAAGGATGTTATAAAGTCACTGACCTAACTCAATTTACAAACAGAAAGTCTAAGACTTTGGACAAGACTAGGTTAAGGTCAGTTTTCTGAAGTACTAGCTAAATCAAGGTCCTTTTCATGGTGCCCTAGTTTCTTCTGCCCATGAAAAATTGGAAAATAATCAGAGTAAAGAATCTATCTCTTGACAAAGAGAGCAAATAGGAGCTAAATAAAAGAAATAGATCATTGCCACTAAAACTGAATGGGCTAGAGACATTGTTCATGGACATTTCCACAACAGCCTAGACCTCCATTTCCAGGGGATATGGCATGTCCAGTTTTCCTGGACAACTACATTTATGTACACATACCCATACAAACAAACATATACACATAATTAAAACTGAAAAACATTTTCAGAGAAGTAAAAAAAGTTGAAACCCCCAAAAGATACTGCCTTTTAGAAAAGCCAAAGCCAGAATTTAATCAAACTGAAGACAACATTTAAGCTATATAAAGGTCCAGCCAACATACTAAGTGGCAAAGTTAGAGCATGTGTGTAAGTTCAGGGAGGCATGCCTGTGCCTTCTTGGTGGTGATATGCAAACCATGCCTACCAGTAGGCCATCATTTTAACCATTTTATAGTTGCTTCAGATTATCATGGAGCCATCTGCTTCCTTACACTTCTGGGTTTCTATAGGTCTTTATGCTGGTTTTAGTGTCAGCTCCTTCTCAGATGTGAGAGGTTTAAGCCTCTTCTGCAGCCAGCTCTTAGGCAGTCCTTTCCCAGTGGACAGATTTTTCCTCCTCTTAAGAGTTAGGTCTCCTTTACAAAATTGTTCTACATCTCCCTTAATAACAAACTTTCTTCGTGTGACCCAAATAACGCCCTAAACCCCAGAGAAAACAGAGGCATTAAATGCTGAGGTATCGTTGAAATATCTTATATTGTCTGCAACGTAAATCTCCTGACCTCATCATATTAATAAATGTGAAAAAGGCAATTGTAATGCTTAGAATTGATCTTCAACTTGACTGGATCCAGAACCAACTATGAAACAAATCTCTCCATGTGAATGTACAGATGGTTTTCTTTTTGTTAATAGAAATAAGAAGATATGCCCTAAGAGCAGGCAGTGCCATTCTATAGACTGTGGTCTTTGATAAAAATAAAAATGAGAAATTGAGCTGGACACCAGCATCCCTGACCCTCTGCTTTCTGACTACAGATTCAATGCAAACAGCCTGTTCACAAACTGTTGTCACCATGACTTCTCTGCTATGATTTACTGTTTTTAAATTAAACCCTTCCTTATAGAAAAAAGGAGTAGTGTAGGGGTATTGTGTTGTTTCATGGTAAATAATTGTCCCACCCACTGGTTTAATAAGAAGCGCTGATTGGCCAAAGGTAGGCAGGAAGTGTGGGCAAGGCTACCAGACTAAGAAAACTCTGAGAACAGGAATCACAGAGCAGAATGCCAGAGAGAACGCCAGAGAGAAGCCTCAGGAAGCAGAGGAAAACCATGCTGCTGTGAGAAAAGGTACTGAGCCCCATGGTTAAACAGGAAAAATCATGGGTTAGATGAAGGGTAGAGAGTTAGCAAGTGATATGCCTAGGCCTTGGCCGATTCAGCCTAAAACTATAGTAAGCCTCTGCATGTCTCTGTGGGACTGTGGGACTGCGGGTCTGTGTGTTTGTACGGGCCTGTGAGGCTAGGCCCGGAAGTCTGGGCCAGAAACCACCTATTACAAATGGTGCCCAAAGTGGGGCTTGAATCCACGACCCTAAGATTAAGGTTTCTGGCCCAGACTTTCAGGCCTAACCTCAAGGTTTAGGACCCAGTGACCCGCAGACCCACAGACCCGCAGAGACACACAGATGCTTTCAATAGTTTAAGGCCCAGGCATACAACTTGCTAGCTGTCTTCCCTTCATCTAACCCATGATTCTTCCTGTTCAACCATGCGGATCGGTACCTTCTGTTAGAGCAGCATGGTTGTCCTCTGCTTCTTCCGGCTTCTCTCTGGCGTTCTCTCTGGCATTCTGTTCTGTGCTTCCTGTTCTCAGAGTTTTTAGTCTGGCAGCCCCGCCCACACTTCCTGCCTGCCTTTGGCCCATTAGCTCTTTTTATTAAACCAGTGGGTGGGACAATTATTTACCATGAAACAACACAATCCCCCACAGAGGAGGAAGAAAAGAAGAAAAGAAAAAGAAGAGCTAATATCTCAATCAAAAAGTAGAGTAAGTGAGTTGGATTTTTTTCTCCTTAGATTCTTGCTAAAGATCAAAGAACATTTGTGTTATGGGGCTAGAGACATTGTTCACAGGTTTCTGAGCACCCACAATTCTGTATGGGTGCTATGAAGATATTTCTGTCACCTGACAGCCCTTAGGGATAAAAAATAAAGACCAGTCAAACACTCAAGACTTCCAGTGATGAAGCATGGGATCCCTGCATTGTTTACATATACAAATTCATAGCTCTTTTCTCCAAAAAGCAGCCTTCTTCAGGATTTTTATAACACAACATGTTCTTTCTCACCCCAAAGGCTGGAACCCTCACACTCACCCACCCACTCACATGGAACACACCCCACACTCATTCTTTCCTTGGCCAATTTCTTGGGTCTCAATTGAAATATCACTCCTTCAATAAGCTTTCCAAAAGACCTGGAGCCACACTGTCTGTCAAGTTATTTCTTTTCACAGCATCCTATGCTTCATGGAATTCATCAAAATTTTAACTTATTTTTAATTATAGGGTTTTTTTCCTTTATGTGACTCCTCCACCAAAACAAAAGAAAAAAGAAAAAAATCATTTGCTGTCTGAGTGGGTGAGTGAGTGAAGCTACTGAGCAAGAGCTATCTGAAAAAAAAAAAAAAAAAAGCCTTGGTTCTGAGAAATGAAGGGATGGTGGACTCACTTTATCTTTCTGAATCTTAGAAACCTTCTATTATTGTTAGAGTAAATGCTACACATTCACCTCAAAAGATGCATTTTGGTCAAAACCACAATAACACCAAATAAAAAGGCATCTTTTAATGTATTTTGTTGCACTGAAACACTATCTCTACAAATAATCCACAAGTAGTGCCATCAAAGAAGATGCTTCTAGAAAGGGAGAAGGATTTTTGTGGAACATCCAAACCCTCATGCTTTATCAGTGGACTAATGCACTAGTGAAGTCAGAGCCTCCAATCATTTCCCCAAAAACCATTAGTGAGAGGCCCTTCAGATTCAAACAATAATACCAATTTTGTGTCATCTTCTCAACACTTATACCAGCTAAGCTTTATGATTTTATTTGTTGACGAGAAACGACAAATGACCTTTATGCTTGATACCTAGTAAGACAGACAGGTTTACAATCAATCCTTACCCAATGTCAACACATGTTCATTTATCTACAACCCAAATATTTCCTTGTTCAGCACTTACTATATGGCTAGAGTACTGTGCTAGACTTTGGGATTATACATTATATAAAATAGAAAAGAGAGATCTCTTGTTTTGTATGGTACATACCTGGAGGTGAGCAATTGTCCATGCTTTTGCATGGGTTTCATTCCTCTGACAAGTAAATCAGAAAGAGACAATACTGAAATACTTGAACTCCAGTGTTCTATCTTAAATTTCCTGCCTGGCTCCTCTGCTTTTCCTGATGTTCTTAAGTCTAGGTGCAAGAAATAGATGCCAGAAGTCAGGGCTTAGCCACAGCTTGTCAGAGACATGACTCTTTCTGCAGTCTGGGTTGTCCTATGGGGCTGAGTAGCCATAGCAGCTGGACCCACACTAATGAACACAGGTGTTCAATAGTTTTCTGAGTCTTTGGAGTATTCTAGAGGAGATAGATTGAATTTCCAAGAGCCACTGTCATAATTCAGGTGTTTTAAGGATGTCCCCAGGCAAAGTTTGCCAAAGTATATTCTTGGGGCCTAGATTTCCTCATTTCCCAGTCATCCCCAGAGACCATTTTCAGACTCACTATTCAAAAATTTAGAAAAAAAGATAAAACACTGCTGTTTTTAATCTATCTTGAGACTTCAAAAAGCCAAGTACCTTGCAGAGCCTTGGCATCTGCATCTGTAAACTGGACCCTTAGGATTCATGCTGCACTGTCATAGCTCTGTGGTTTAAAATTAGACAACACAATGTGGAATAACCTCCTGGACAGGGACACTGATTGGCCAACCCCAGTTGTTTGAATCTACCCATATACTCTGCCTTGTTCCCTCTCAATAGCCCCATCAGTTGGGCCTTAGCATATGCACTTTTTTTTTTTTAACTAAGAACCTATCCTGGGGTGCAGTTCTCACATCCTTCCCTTGTGCAGCCTATTTTTACCCACTACACAGCTCACTGCCTGGGTGGCAGGCACCAGCAGCTCCAGCTGTGAGAAGCATAGTTTAGCTTTGCTTTTCCTCCTTCAATCTGCCAGCAACACTTCCCCTCAACACTCAACCTGGGGAAGGCAGCCCTAGGCGCCATTCCTTCACAGTTTCCTGAAAGTAGCAAGGAGAGCTTTGTGCCACTAGATGAAGAAATAGGGAACATGAAAGCAAGAACAAAGAGATAAAGAAGGAAACAGGTAGGAGTAAAAATAAAAAAGATTTCAAAAATCCAAACATCTTCTTCAAAAACATTATCTTTTAATTTACCCAGCAAATATTATATAGAACACTGTATGGTGGGCATTAGGAATATAATAGTGGACAATAATAACTTACATGGACAAAATTCCTTACGTGGTGAGGAAGATTAAAAATATTCATCAATCCTTGTATTAGCTACTTTTCCTGCTGCTATGATAAAAAAAAAATACACTGACAAAATCAACTTAAGGAAGGAATATTTTGGAATGTAGTTCAAATGTATACTCCATCATTGAGAGACTTTATTGGGGAAGAAGGCTGAGGCACCTGATCACATTGCATGCACATTCCAAAAAACAGAGAGCAAAGAATGCTATTTAGTATTTAGCTGTTATCCTTTTTATTCAGTAGATGATCTTCTCCCATGGAATGGTGCCATCATAGTTAAAGTGGATCTAGATAACCCTTCAGAAGTATGCTAAGAAAGAGGCTTTTCTCCTCGGTAATTCCAGATGCTTTCCAATATATAAACAATATTACCTATCACAGTCCCCCTTAATCACCTCTATCAATATTTAAAGTACTCATTTTAAGGATTAGAAATTTAAGACTCTATTTAGTTGCCCAAAACAACAGAAAGTAATTTGGAAAATCTGAGATTTAGACTTAATATCTCCTGACTCTTTAGAACACATCTTGGGTATACCTGTCTTCTGTCTTCAGCAATGGGCTCTGCTCAATTGGAAACACATCAGCAGTCACTTACACAAGTGAATTGTTAAGAGTAAAAAAAAAATCCTTCAAATATCATTTTACCAGCTTATTGAAAACAGAGAGTAACAGAACCAGAAGGGATGTATGACTGTTAAGAGCATCAGGATTCAAGAGTCAAGGATGAGGACTATACCTAGTGACTGATCATCATCCATCTTTTATGTCCTCCTGGACCACGTTACTCTTCTTTTCCTCCTGTCTCTGTGTAAAGGATACATTTTTGATGATGTAAAGCAATGTGTCTCGTCCTCCTCCTCTCTAGTCCAGCTTCATTATTGTTTCATGCCTGGAACAGCCAAGCAATGCAAGAAAAGATTCAAAGAATTCAATGGTTTCCTGCCTGGCAAAAAAAAAAAAAAAAAAAAATGCACTCTCACTCAACTGGTATACACAAATTAAACTTTTAAAAGAAACAAAATAGATTTGAGACATTTTTTAGGTGCTAAATTCTCAGGATTCTCATTCGACATCAAGAGTGCAACCAGGAGAATTTGCCATCAAGTTATATTCTTCTAGGCTTAAGGTATTAAAAAAAAAAAAAAAAAAAAAACAGACAAAACTCCAGAAAAGACACAACTACTGCTTCCACCAATTAGGCTGGCTGAAAAAAAAAAAAAATGTTTTGTCAAGGGATAACGGTTTGGAAGTCATAAGCTTTCAAATAAAGCTTTAATCTTTAGGGAAAGAAATGAAGTTTAAATCCAGGGCCTAGCACAAAAGAGAGTCAAGCATATGACATCATAAAGAAAAAATCCCTTGGGACTGGACTTTGTAAAGTTTCTGTCACACAGCTTGAAGACCTCAGTTATGATCCCCAGGCCACGTTAAAATAAAATAAAATTCAAGGCATAGTAGCATACTTGAAGAACGAGCAGAGAGACTAGAGAATCTCGAAAGCTTGTTGGTCAGTCAGGCTATCTGATTGACAAGTGTTAAATTCACTGAGAGGCCTCGTCTATGGTGAGCAATAAAAGAAGATATCTACGTCAATCTCTGACTTCCATACACATACACACATGTGTGTAAACAACACACACACGCAAACACACATATACACACTACACGCATACACATGTTCACAAATATACACCAAAACATAAAATCTGTACTTAAGATATGGGATGGGGTCTGAAGCTGGGTCTGGGCTGTTGTTTACCTACCTCTATTAATGTACTTAGGGACAAGGCAACAAACCCAGTGAAAGAAAAGTGAGAGAAATTGTTTCCATATAACCAAAGCAAGCCCCACAGAGAAATGCAATGTATTCTGAGTATCCTTTGAAAAGCATCAGTGGGGCAGCCCCAAGGCTCAAGTTCAAAACAAAGAAGTTTCCAGAAGAACAATCTTACATAGAAATTCCATTGTCTGTAGTTGATACTAGACTAAACCTAATTAGTTTAGGTTTACTAATACTGTGTGATACTAATCCTACACACTAGTCAGTTTCATTAAAGAGGCTTAATTAAGGATATAAGTGTATAACCAAACATAAGAGGCAGAACTGTCTCCAAGGTCTACAAGTAGTGGTTTCAATACAGCCACTACCCCACCATCAGAAGGACAATACGACTTCCTCTTTTATTTAGCAGGGGAAAAATAAAGCAGAAAGAGAGAAAAACAATATGTCTGGATTCTATATATCTGAGTGTAGTATTAAGTTTCTGGCCTGTCTGACCTGTGGTCCAGACCCGCAGACCTGCAGACCCTCAGTCCCACAGACCTGCAGTCCCACAGAAACACACAGATGCTTGTATTAATTTTATGCTGATTGGCCTAGGGTCCAGGCATATAACTTGCTGACTCTTTACTCTTAAACTAGCCCATGATTCTTATCATGTTTAGCCATGTGGCTAAGTACCTTTTCTCAGAGCAGCATTTCAACTTCTTTCCCCTGTATCTGCTGATATCTCTGCAGTGTCTTGCTGGAGTCTCTGCACTGCTCTTCCTGTTCCCAGAGTTTTCTTAGTCCAGTAGCTCCACCCACACTTCCTGTCTGCCTCAGTCAATCAATGTTTTTATTATACTAGTAGGCAGGACAATTATTTACAATGTAACAACATAATCCTACTACATCTGAGAGATCCTGCTTTATTCCCAAAAGGGCTATTTAAAACTGAGAAAATCTAAATTTGTATATTCTTTCTCTCTTTCTTTCTCTCTCTCTTTCTCCCTCTCTGTGACACAATTTCAATGTTTCTCTTTCTTTAGTAGGTTTTAGTGACAGAAGAATTAAAGAATCATTGAAGATGTTTTAAATTTTTTTTCAAACATTTGTGTCTTACATCCATAAACTATTCCTGAACAGGGTATGTTCTGATGACTTTCTGAAAGGTTCTGATGGGAGAAACAGTATAACTAGAAAGACTAAAGCTCAGGTTTCAGGGATCTTTCTTTCAGAATCCAGTATCTGAGGCACCTGTTGCTATATTCTGTGTCACTTTCACTACCTCTAAAATATGCATTAAGTTAGAAGAGAACTGAACTGAAAACTTTCATTAGTATTCCTCCCTATGAACACTCTGTCCATCAACCTAAAACATGAGGTACAGACTGGAGTGTGTCCCAACAGGGTGAAGAGGCTCATGATAGTTGTACCAGGATATGACCCAGATTTCCTGCTTCTGAGTTTAAAACTCTGTCCAGAGTACAGATCACCCTTTTTCTCATCTCTACTGTCTTGCAGTCACAACACTTTATTATTTTTATCTCCTTTATTTCTGTCTGGATTTGTTATTCTGACTAGGTAACTGCTAAAGACCTTCCAACTGGAACATTCAATGGCTCAGTTTCTCTTTTTGCTTGTCTTTGAGTCACCCCACCTACAGTGAGCACACACTTGCTTGATTTTCCTAAATACCTGATTTCCAAGTTTGCTTAAATAATCATCAGAGCTCTGCAGCCTGTCCTGAATAGCAGACAAACGTGTGTGTTGCTGCCCTGCCCACTCCACTGCACACCACCTCCATGGCTTCAATGGAATCTCCACTAGTTTGTTCTATCTCCATATTATTTTTCTCAGTAAATCTCCAGAATTCCAAGAATAATCAAACTTTAAAATTTCTATTCCACTAATTTAGACTTTATGAAAATTCACTCAATGCATTAAAAATTTTGTTCACCAACATGAGGAGGAAGGTAATCTAACTGCCTAAAATAAGCTGGTCACTCTGGGGCTCCATAACCCCAATGGTGGCAATGAAGGTGAAGACCTAGGTTTTATCCAGTGTTAATCTATATAAAACCACGTAGCTTATTAAAATATCATTTTCACATGTTTCATTTTTTAAAAGATCTCCAAAGAGCTCTATTATATATGATCACGTTAGCCTCATTTCAGATCTGGTGTATTCTTGTGGATTAATGCCAACTTTTTTTCCATTAAACTACTTATGAGACTGGTTATTTGCAGTCTCTTCCCCCTAATTTTTCTAAAAATTAAAGCCTCCACTAAGTATGTGGTACTGAAGCTGGATAGGTGTCAGAGACCAGCTCCAAATATGTGTTCTTTTTTTCATTTTGTTATTTTTTATAAAAAAAAAAAATGTCATTTTTATCTATGTATCCCCCTGTTCCCCCTACCTTTAATCCTCCCAATTCCTCCCTGTCAGCCTTCCAGGCAAGTCTGACTTATTCATTCCAAAGTGAAGACTGGGTTATGTGTCCCTCGGCAGGGAATAGGCTCCAAGGTGCCAGCTTATGCACAGGAACACAGTATGATCCCACCCCTGGAGGTTCCACATACTGCCCATGCCAATCAGCAGTTGCCTACACTTGGAGGGCCTAGCTCCTTTTCCCAGTGGTTCCCCAGTGGGTGTTCTTGATTCAATGATCTCCACAGAGCTCCAGCTAGCCATCACTGTGGAAATTTTCCTCAAAATCCCTATCTCATTGCTCGTACAGACTCTCCTCCCCTGCTCTCAGCTGGACCAAATAAAAAATACATGTTCTTAACCATAGCATTTCCTAATTTGCCCAGTGGATCCTGGTAAGTAATCAACTTCACCTATTCTCTGCTGTCAAGGAAATAAAGACACTCTGTAGGTTTATTTTTTGATCTGATTTATTATTTTATTTACTCCCTAAGGCTATGATATGACAGAATGTAATCATTCAGGTAGCCAGCTAACAAAAGTAATACACACTAAATACAGAAGCACAGAGCCTTTGGAGATATGAGAGAGAAGTAGTCATTCATTCATTCATTCATTCATTCATTCAATAAATATTAGTATAGCTCCCATGTCCTAAATCTTTGGCACACACTGAAAGAAAAACAAGCATGGCTTCTATATTCATTGAGGTCTCTTTTAGTGAAAGACCTTGATAATTTAAAAAACAGAAATAGAAAATAATGACACCTAGATATTTTGAATGAAACGGTGTGTTAGAATGGAGAAATATATGGATGAAGAAGATGGCTTTTGTTTAATGTGAGCGGTCTTGGGAGGCATAAAGAAGGAAACAACATAAGACTTGAAAAAATAATAAAGAATGCAAAGTATGTGGGCAAGTATTTCCAACAAAAGTGCCACTTTAAGCATGATAGTGCCACATTCACGATATGGCATATAATGCCATATTTATTTAGACTCTGAATTAGCTCAAATTATTTGAATACAAAAAATATGAAAGTCCCAATTCCTTTAGCTCATGAATGTTCAATTTAATTTAATAATAAAACAGTTTTCCTAAAACTTTCTTAAAATATTATACTCATTATAGTAATGTATAAGATGGGGAAAGAGTATTGTAGGGTTAAAATTAAGTTCCATCCTAGAAATATAGATTTCTACCTAATGCTAAATTCTCAATCCTATAATAAATAATTAAGTGGGATGGATGGATGGATGAATAGAGAGAGAGAGAGATGGGTGGGTGGGTGGGTGAATGGATGGATGGATGGATGGATGGATGGATGGATGGATGGATGGATGGATGGGTGGGTGGGTGGGTGGGTGGGTGGATGGATGGATGGAAAGATAGGTAGGCACATGGATGAATAATAGGTAAGTAAATTAGATAAATGATAGATGAATTGATGGATGAATGGATGATAGGTAAGTATATTAGATAGATGATAAACAGATAGACAAACAGATGATAGATAGGTAGGTAGGTAGGTAGATAGATAGATAGATAGATAGATAGATAGATAGATAGATTAGATTAGATAGATAAACAGACCGACAGTGATACATACTACCATATATACAAATTAAAAACATGTATTTTGGTGCCATAGCTACATGAAAACTCTACCTATGCCTAGTAGTAGCAGGGTAATTTTTATTATATTGTTTAATCTTTCAAGCATTAATTCCTATATCTTAAATATTGTGATTAAAAACCTTGCCCTGACAATTGTTTTGAGACTTCAAATAAGGTAAAGTCCATACAGTGATGACTTTGGCACATAGAGTATGATATTATAGGTACTTACACAGCGATGCTTCCTTGATCTCGGCCCTTCTAAAATGATATCAGATTTTAGATTTGTTCACATGTTTTACTAGGTGCTCCCAGATTTTAATGGCATCAGCTTGTCAGGATGCATCTTCTGTGTTTGCAATTCAGGTAGCAAATTGATTTGTGAAAGTACTCTGGGCCTACTGTGTCCATGTCAGATAAGCTCCGAGCATTAATTATGCACCAATATTGATGCTTTTGTCTGACAAGGTCTAATGTCACCATATTCAAATCTGGCTGCTTCCTTATTAGAAAACCCTTTGAAATGTGGCCTTGGAAAAGACAGCAAGTGTCACCTAAAATATTTGAAGTGTTGCAGGATTGAAGCCCTCAATTAGAATTAGATAATGCATGTCTTTAGGGCATGTCCTGGAACCCTGAAGAAAATAAGCTGATACATTGCATAAAACCAGACTCTGGCATGGCTCCATCAACAGCTGCTGGAAAAATAGCAACCAACTCTCTGGTAAGCTGTATGTGTGATGATGCAAAAGGATTGGATACATTTGGATCTACCACATACTCAGATCTGGCACTTGAATGGATTAGGAAACATACGCTTTGCTGATTAGCATGATCATCCATCTGAGGCTGAATGATTTCACAGACGTCTTTGACTTGAGATCAACTTTGATGTTTTCACCACTACCAGCACCACCAAAAGAATTCTTAGAAGTATGAAATATCAGTAACTTTGACTATAACCAAGGAAATAAACAATAGATAATTACCATCTGAGGTTCATATTAGATGTGTTTCATCCATCAAATGATGTAAATAATTTGTGCTCTGCCTACATACACTTAGACATGGAACACCCACAAGGGCTGCACTGTGGCAATACTTATTTTAGTGTGACATCTCTTAGATACTCAGACTTTGGCTTAAATGGCAATTTAGAGCAAAATTGGTTAGCTGAACTCCTCTTTTCTATGAGTTGGGGAATTCAATTAATTTAAAGGAGTTTTCTAATTCTGTCTCAAGAAACTCCTGAGAAACATGCTCAAGAGTTCTGAGTATAATTAATGTTTCTTTCATTTTTAGCTACATTGTGTTTTCATATCAGAAAAAATAGCAGAACCCTTAGGAAGATGATTACTCAGTATTTTCTGAAGGAGAATAAGACAAGAGGATTGCAAGCGCCTACTTGCCCATTTGATGAAAAGGAAAGGACTCTCACTCCTGAGGATGAGAATGAGTTAATGTTAGTGATGCTTTAGCACTCTGGAAAAAATGGAAGAGGAGGAATTGTAGCATGTTTCAAGATATTCTCAGCATTTGTGAGCATGTACTTTGTCCAAGGAACTATGTAATATTTGGAGAGTAAAAACAATATGCAAGGTGACCAAAGAGTCAAGAAGTTCACAGAAGGGGAAATAAAGTCAGCCTACGTAGTATAGGATTAAAAATGGATAGCTTTGGGATATGAAAACAAAGTTTAGATAGAATAATAAATTAGACATCTTAAGATGTGTTGGTCTTTTCCTTAGTCACTTGAAGAGACCACTAAGACTTACTTTATTTGGGAATCCTCATCAGAATGAAAGAATGTCAAGTAATTGTTTAGAAGGGTTGGTAATATTTTGAGAGTGAAATAATACTGAAAACAGTGATGTCCAAATGGAAATGATGAGAGACATGGTTACATTTTTCTATAAGTTTGAGAGAGCAGAGTGTAATGGTAAATTCAGTAACAGCTAGCTTTCATTTCTCACTTAATTCATGAGGCTCTACTCAAAGGCATTTATGAAAACTAACAAATTTAAATATTGATATTAGATATATGAAGTAAGTGTTATTCTTACATTTTAAAATAACAGCAGGGAGATACATAGATTGTAGGGAGATTATGTTGTTCCATTGTAAATAATTGTCCCACCCAATGGCTGAATCAAATGCACTAATTGGCCAAAGGCAGATAGGAAGTGTGGGTGGGGCTACCAGACTAAGGAAACTCAGGGAACAGGAAGAACAAAGCAGAGAATGCCAGGGAGAAGCCAGAAGAAACAGAGGGCAACTATGTTGCTCTAAGAAAAGGTACAGAGCAACATGGCTGAACAGGATAAGAATCATGGGTTAGATTAAGGATAAAGAGTGAGCAATTTACATGCCTGGGCCTTTGGCCGATCAGCCTAAAACTATTAAAAGCATCTGTGTGTCTCTGCAGGTCTGTGGGTCTGTGGGTCCAAACCTTGAGGTTAGGCCCAAAAGTCCAGGCCTGAAACTTCATACTACAATAGGTGTTAAATTAATTTTCTTGAAGCGTGAAAGAGGTGACATAGACTGACATAGACCAGATGTAAACTGGAAGTCCGACTCAGAAGACACTCCAGTATTTTGAACACTGTAATATATTTTGAATTAAATTTACTGGGTCATCTACTTTCAACTATAATAATAGATAATCTGTAGATTCTACCTTGATCTGTTAATATTTTAAAAAATCAAGGTCATCTACAAGACCAAGCTCTCCCTCTCACTTCTCAACTTGCTGGAACCAAGGAATAGTTTGGCTGCAGGTGGAATTCAGAAACAGGTACTCATGTAGATTTAAAGCCTTGGGCCATGAGTTCTAATCTCACTTTTATCAGAAAGTCTTTCCTTGAGAGAACAGTCTGGTTGATGATTATTTAAAAAGTAATACTAACTCCTTAATCTTGTACTGATCTGTGCATAAAACACTCTTGTTTTGAAAACATAGAAAAAGGAAGAATGAACAGCATAGTAGGTTTAAAGTATTTTTATGTCTCTTGCTGAAACCAACTTACCAACACCTTATTTCCAGCAGTGTTATGGTACCCATTTCAAATATATTATCTTTAGCAAACATCATAAGTGGCAGATTAGAGTCACTTAATAAATACTGGTTCCTTTGTTGCCTCTACTTCGTTCAATGTTGCATCAAGTGTAACCATATCCACGAGTTATTCAAACTCTATAAGGAGTACCATTATTTCTACTCAACCTATGGGTTAAATAAGACTGTAATTGCTTACATTTGTCACTTCATGTTTCAAACTAAGGATTATTTGCTTATTATTCTTTGAGATAAACTCAAGGTAATGATCAGCATTACCTTCCATCTTTCATCTTCCCACCCATTCCACTTTGTCCTTTCTTTTATTTCACCTCCAATGCATTGTCTGAAAGCCATTTGATGATGTCACTTTGCTTACATTTCCAGTTCTTGGACACATCTTTTTTTTTTTTTTTTTTTTTTTTTTAAGATAATGGAAGCTTACTATGTATCAAGTTCAAGGGCAATAATTTTACATGTAGTATTTTCTTGTATTAATAAAACTCATTTACAAGAGGAGAGTCTGATGAACAATGGGATAAGAATTATGAGGAAAATTGCCCCAGTGATGGCTGGCTCTAACGCTGGGGAGATCACTGAATCAACAATAGCCATCAGGGAATCATCTGGAAAACAATGTAAGCCCTCCAAAGGTAGGAAACTGTCCATTGTAATGGGCAGTATGTGGAGCCTCAAGGGGTGGGATCAGACTCTGTTCCTGTGCATGGGCTGGCACCTTGGAGCCTGTTCCCTGCAGAACACCTAACCCAGTCTTGATTTGGGGATGAGGAAATTGGACTCACCTGGAGTGGATGTGCTACACTGAATTGACCCACCTTGGGACTTCTTGCCTTTTCAGGGGAATGGATGGGAGGATGTGGAGGGGAGAGGCTGAAGGCTGACTGGGAGGGAAGGGAGAAGTAGAATGGAATACATGGATTAAAAGACTTTTTAATAAAAAAAGTAAAATTACCATACCAAAAAGAAACTTTTCATGGGAAATAAAAAGAAAGAATAAAGAGCCCAAAGTGGCAAATTTTAATTCTTAAAATTACAAAGAAAAAAACCTAAAATTCAGACTCAATAAGCCTCCTTAATATGTCATTTATGGAACCCAGCATTGGCTCAAAGATATCTGTGACAGCTGGGAACATCTTCCATGTGTACTCTCCAATATCTCATCACACTCATCACAAGACTGATTAATACCAATGTCTGCATAAATAACCTTGCCCCTGAGGATTACACATGGAGTCACCATTCATAGAAAGAACTACCTGAAAACCCTTGTCTTGCATGCTTCCTGTAAATTCCTTCTCTCAACCTGCTTCCAATAAGCAATTTCTCTTCTCTTGACTCTGTCCCTTTGTGTCTTTAATGGGGCTGCTGACAACATTGCACCACTTTATCAGTCCTTTCTTAGTCAAGTCAGCAGGAAATGGATGGAAAAGGCAGAGTTCTTTCTTCTAGATGCTCCCCAAAAGATTCAAGAAGCTTTGAGTAAGTGGGCATCCCTCCCAGAGAAGGACATAAATTTTATAGCATGATAATAACTGTAAAAGTAATAGAAATGGGGGCTGGAGTAATAATAACTCAGTCAATGAAGTGATTGATTTGCAAATGTGAAGACCTTTGTTTGAACCCTCAAAACCTACATAAAAAATAAAAAGCACAGTGGTGAGGTGACAAGCTCTTGTATCCTAGTACTAAAAAGCTAGACACAGGACAGGTTGGGCCCTGAGGTCACTACACAGTCAGCTTAGCCTATTTGGTAATCACCATACCAATGAGAGACCTAGTCCAAAAAAGAAAAATAACTACATAAGCTCACATACATTTGCACCTATAAATACATGCAACATACATGTCCACATGCATACATGAACAAAAATAGCAATAATAAATTAGCAATAAATGATAACATGGTTCTGCTCAGTCTCTTTAGACATTCTATACAGTCCAGAAGCCTCTCCCCACAGAATGGTGATACCAACAGTTGGCAAGTCTTCAGCTCCATTTCTAAAATGCACATTTCCTACTGTCTTGATAATATCCTGAATAATGACAAAAGGATATGACTTCTTCCTTCCAAAATTCTAAGCCTCCTCATGAGAGTCTACTTTGGAGATTTTAGGATACCTCCTATCACACACTACATCTGTTTACAGAGGTCACTACAAAAGATCAGGGAATTTGCAATTCATCATTCTAACCAGACACCCTTAGCCCCACATCATTCTCTTTATCTCTAAATACCACTCCTACTCTCTCAAACTCTTCATTTCCTTCCTAAGTACCTTCTGCATATCAGATTCTCCCATTAGCAAAACTCTCTATATCTCAGCTACTTATCCCAAGGTCTCTGGTATAGTCTTAGTTTTTCTAAAATCATTAGGGAGTTTCTTTTCTAAGAGTTCTGACTGTCACTGTTCTGGAAGAAGCAATGAATTAAACTTTCAGAGCTGAGCTACTTTGGGGCACATATTGGTGACCTCATTTCTGATAAAAGTCTTTGATTTTTTTTGTAGCTAAATACAAAGAAACTGAAACAAAATTGCTTATGTTTATCTATTTCCCTACTTTAAACAAGGTAGACCAGTCCATTAACCAAGTCAAACCCTGGAGTATATAGTGGGTATAACCATGTCTTACTAATATGTTAACTCAAAGAAAAATATCTACTTCTTCATCACCTTTTCCAGAACATTCTATTTGACTATCAATATATGAATACTAGAACAAAAGATTTTATTATTTTATTAGTTTATGTCGATTGGCTTCACAACATCAAGTGTACCTGAACTGTGTAATTTAAAGACTGTAGTATATTTGTTATAACTATTGCCACAATATAATTAAAGATTATTTTCAACACACTTGAAAGAAACTCTACATGCATTATCAGACACAGTCTACCAACATTCTTCCCCAGCCACAACCAGCTACTAATCTATTTTATGGATTTGTCTAGTTCTAGTAATAAACAACCATGTGCCTTTTTGTAGTAGGTTTCTTTCAACAAACATAATGTTTAAAAGTTTTATTTATGTTACAATATGTCTTGACATCTCACTTATTTCATTGCCAGATAATATCCCATTGGAAAGTTATACCATACTTTTTTTATATGCATTCATCAGTTTCTGGATATTTAGGTTGTATTACAGTTTTTCTATTATAAATAATTCTATAATGTATAGTTATGCATAAATTTTTGTGTGAACATGTTTTTATTTCTCTTGAATGCATTTTAGAATACAAAGAAAAAGTTTATTCTTAGAAACTTGACAAACTATAAAAGTACTTTCCTATAGCGTGAATTCTGTTTATATATCACCACACTTTCTAAAACAGATGCACATTTTTGTGTGACCACCAATGAATGCAGTGTCTATATTTCCACATTAACTTAAACACCATATGTATCTACCACTTTCTTGTAGATAACTTACTTCCAACTCATCGCTGGTTTTATTTATATTATCTGGTAACTACTAATACTAAATAACTTTCCTATCTTTGTGGGCCACATGAATATAGTCATTCCCGAAAAAGATCTCCATCATCATGGCATTTCTGTTGCCTGACCTCAAAGTTTCTTTTACATCCTTGAAAGGCCATGTCTTTTGCTTCACCCCAGTCACCATTCCTACAAACAAACCCACTGTGATCACCGAGAACAACAAAAATCCCTCTGTGCTCTCAATTTTAGGAATCCTACTCTCCTCTTAGCACCACTTTCATTTTTCTCTCACAGTACAAGACTCCTAACACTCTCTGTCCCATTGTAACCTGCATTCCATATATCCAACAGACAACTTCATATTGTACTTTTCTGTCTCATTTTCTGACACAGATAGCTCTGTGTGTGTTGTTCACAGATAAAATTCTCTTTATGCCTCCATTTCACCTAATCACTCTTGCTTCAAAAAAAAATGATAAACCTGTAACAGAAGGGCACCCCTAGACACCATAAGACCATGGCCAACTACCACTGTTAACTTTAAAGAAAAAGAGAGTTTAATGATAAACTGATACACATGTGTGTGGACTCATGGCACTGTGGAAGCCAAGAGCCCCGAATATTTTTAGGGCAGAAGTTTTACACAGCATTCTGGGTAGGGGAGGGGTACATCCAGGCTTGTGAGATAGAGAAGTTGTAACAGTTCTCATGGTAGGGCTTTCCTGGGTGATCCCACCCAGGTTACTACATCAGGAATGCAGGCACAGGGAGTCAGGCAGCCTAGCAATCCTGTGTTTCTCAGGAGGGTGTGTAGGAGATTGTGTTGTTTCATTGTAAATAATTATCCCACCCACTGGTTTAATAAAAAGTACTGATTGCCCAAAGGCAAGCAGGAAGTGTGGGCAAGGCTACCAGACTAAGAAAACTCTGAGAACAGAAAGCACAGAGCAGAATGCCTGAGAGAACACCATAGCGAAGCCAAAAGAAGAGGACAATCATGCTGCTGTGAGAAAAGGTACTGAGCCCCATGGCTGAACAGGATGAGTCATGGGTTAGATGAAGGGTAGAGAGCTAGCAAATGATATGCCTGGGCCTAAGACCTATCAGCCTAAAACTATCATATGCATCTGCGGGTCTATGGGTCTGTGGGTGTGTGGGCCTAAACCTTGAGGCAAGGCCCAAAAGTCCTGGCCAGAAACCTCCTACTACAAATAGCAGCCCTACGTGGGGCAATGATGCCCACATAAAGCCATAGAAAGCTTAAAAATGGTCTAGAGCCCAAAGCAGCTTCTGAGTTGTGTCTCTCACATGAGCCATGGTACAGAGACACCCTGGTGAGGCCTGTGAACTTGGCCTGAAAAATGACGAGCATTTTGAGTGCAGCTTAAGGTATAAAATGGCTGGTTCCTGAAGTCTCACAGGAACCTGGATATAAGAAAAAGTTGTAAATGATACATTTAAGGTTTTTGTTCATAAGGACAAAAACAGAACAGAATCAAAGGTGGCTTTCTAGTAGTGGTGTTATCTTGGATCAGCTCTGTTTGCCAGAGGCAAGCAGAGGCTTGGCTTTTTGAAGAGACGCTTCCTGATTCAGCCTTAGAGGCAAAACACTTGTGAGTTTTTTAAGAGGCCCTGCTGCCTAATACTTAAGTGGAGTTAATGAGCAGCTGATGGCAAAGCTTTACTTGGTAATTATATGGACCCTAAAATTCCCAGAGTACCTGGGTTAAAAAGATAAATTCTATGAAATTAAACTAGGAGCTGGGTGAAGCCAGCATAGAACTTTGGCAGATTAAAGGTGTGTTCAGAAACTGAAAGAAATAAAAGAATCTGGGTGGAGTCAATGATCCTAACCAAGCAAAGGTCAGAGACAGAAAAAGTTAAGAAATAAATGTACAGTAAAAACAGTTTTTTTGTAAAATGTCTAAGTGGTTTAAAGTGTGTTGAAAATATATATACATAGGCTTAGAGAAAGAAAAGAAAAGGTAGAGAAAGCCCTTAAAAAATAAATAAATAAAAAATAAGCCACGTAAAGATGGGAAATAGAAAGAGTGTCTGGATACTGTATGTTATTGTCTTATCTTTAAGTTTTTTGACTGAAAATGAAATTGTAAAAACTAAAAGACAGCTGATTGTAAATGCTGTTGGATTAATTCAACCCATACATTTTGTAAATGAGTTACTTTAAAATTGAAATGCAAAGATATGCTACTTTGGAGAAGAGGTTTTCTTTTTATTTCCACAGAAAATGAGAAGCTGTGGATTTATTCCTGCATAAAGAGCATAAAGTTTGATAGAGGAAGACCCCCTGAAAAATCTCCAATGAAAATGGATGGACCAGATGATTCAGCATTTCAGAGTACCTCTGTTGAAGTTTCCAGAGCTCTGTATCCAGAAAAATTTCAAGGAGACTGGCTGAGATGACCCAGCCTTAAAGACTTCTCCACTAAAGACTTGTGCATAATCCTACATTTTTCTTTGGATTCCCATGAGAATTGTCAACACCCCCATTCAGCAGGAAGTAGCCTAGAAAACGACACCCACATTCCTAAAACATGGCTTATGGGTATTTGTGTTTATTTACAGTGTTGTTTATAAGTTGCTATAGATAAGGGGGGGAAAGAATATTAGACTTGGAGTTCTTTTTGTTTTTCTAAAACAAAAAGGAATATGTAGGAGATTGTGTTGTTTCCTTGTAAATAATTACCCCACCCACTGGTTTAATAAAAAGTGCTGATTGGCCAAAGGCAGGCAGGAAGTGTGGGCAAGGCTACCAGACTAAGAAAACTCTGAGAACAGGAAGCACAGAGCAGAATGCCTGAGAGAACACCATAGAGAAGCCAGAAGAAGCAGAGGACAATCATGCTGCTGTGAGAAAAGGTACTGAGCCCCATGGCTGAACAGGATGAGTCATGGGTTAGATGAAGGGTAGAGAGCTAGCAAGTGATATGCCTGGGCCTTAGACTATCATACACAGCTGCTGGTCTGTGGGTCTTGAGGCAAGGCCCAAAAGTCCTGGCCAGAAACCTCCTACTACAAGGGTGTGGTGGCCAAGCAATGCAGGAAGCACATCCTGTGTTACTCAGGAGGGGGTTAGTGAGCAAGTACCTTCTCAGAAAACAAGAGGTCAAATCTTAGGTTAGGCAAGGAAAATCTCATCTTTTCAAACCTAGTCAATCTAATTTTCACCCTCATTCTTACTTTTAGCCACAGGATTAAAAGGAGATGAATGAGAAAGAATGGAGAGGTGGTTCTATGTTTAAGAGTGTTGTTAGAGGACTTTATTCCATTCTTAAAACCTATGTGTGGAATCTCATCCATCTGTAACTCCAGTGCCAGAAGATTCAAAACCCACGAAGTAATGCATATACATACACACATAGACATATGCACAGACAACACACAAAGCAAGATAGATATTAAAAATAATAAACCTTGAATGTAGGGGAATTCTGTTGTTCTGTTGTAAATAATTGTCCCTGCCTATGAGTTTAATAAAAAGCACTGATTGGCCAAAGGCAGATAGGAAGTGTGGGTGCGGCTACCAGACTAAGAAGACTCTAGGAACAGACAGAACAGAGCAAAATGCCAGAGAGAAGCCATAGAAACAGAGGACAACTATACTGCTCTGAGAAAAGGAACCAAGCTGCATGGCTGAACAGGATGAGAGTCATGGGATAGATTAAGGGTAAAGAGCAAGTTATATGCCTGGGCCTTAGGCTGATCAGCCTTAAACTATTGTAAGCATCTGTGTGTCTCTGTGGGTCTGTGGGTCTGTGGGTCTAAACCTTGAGGCTAGGCCTAAAAGTCCAGGCCAGAAACCTCCTACTACACTTGAACAAATATAAATAAAAGGAGGAAGAGGAATACATACCAAGCTACTATTATCATGTAAACTCAGAGCCACTATGCAAAGGAAGAGCTATGAACTCCTGATATAGTTGCTGATCCAAGTCACTCTTCTATTTCCCTTGCAACTGTCTCATAAGGCCTCTTTCTTCTCAAATATCAACACATTGGTGTGTATTTTCATGGTGGGAGCTTTTCTTTGTCAAGGTGAAAATACTCATAAATAATTATCCACTTCTCTCATAATCATACCAAGATATCTACACCTCACTATTTATTTAACATTATCTACTTGGCATAAATGAACATTACCTAAGATATTCTGGGTCTAGGGTTCACTTTTTATTCACATTATCAAAAACAAGGCATATATATAACTAGTCCTACACTGCCAAATATTTCCTTTGTATGGGTTCAGTCCTGGGGCCCAACGTGGGGCTAATATCCACTAAAAGCCTGAAAAAGTTTAAAATGTGTTTTAGATCAAAACTGAGCCAAAGTTGCTTCTAAATTGTGTATCTGAAGTGGGTTATTGGACAAAGAAAGCTTGGCATCCGGCCACATTCAAAATGGCGCCAACTGGCAGGAGGCAGTATAAGATGCAACCAGGCTGGTTGCAGAAGTCTCACAGAAGACTTAGTAGCATGTGATTGATTTTAGATTTCTCTTTATTTTAAACAAACAAAAAACAAAGACAGTTTCTTAGTAGCAGCATTTTCTTGGGTCTGCTCTGTTTGCTGGCCATGAACAGAGACGCGGCCCCTTTAAGAGAACTTAGTAATTCAGCTTTATCTGCAAAAACTATGCAGCTCTTTAAGAGAGTGTATTTTAAAAGCTCTTCTGGTTAGAAGATGATTAAGAATTCACAATAAAACAGATTCAGATGAAAAAAAATTTGTAAAAGGGTTACAATGTATGTGAAAGGTACATAGGCTCCAGAGAGAAAAGAGAAAAGGTAGAGAAAGTCTTTAAAAAGAGAAATAGAGTAATAAAATTATAATGAGCCACATAGAGATAGAAAATAGACACAAAATCTAGATTTTGGTTGTTATTGTGTTTTCTTTTAATTTCTTAACTGTTAATGAGCTAACTGCAGAAATACAATGGATTTAAAATGCAAAGGCTACTAAGTTAAACAAGAATATATATTTTAAAGGTATTTTGATTTTGAAATTTGTGTCTAAGGATTTGTTGCTTTGGAAGAATTCTGCATTTGTTTCCACAGAAGATGAGAACCTGTAGATTGCTTCCAGGCAAATATAGTTTCATCAACCAAGAACCCCCAAAAAACCTCTGATGGGAAGAGCTGGAACTATCAGCTTCAGGGCTGCAGGCTATAATCCAGTCTCAAAAACCCATGAGATTTTCAATGCCCCTTAATCAGCAGGAAGTAGTCATAGAAAACTATGCCCAAATTCCCCAAATATTGTTTCTAAATGTTTGTTTTCATTATAAATAGTTAATGGTCACAGTTAATCTCTTTCTAAGAAGAAAAGAGAGATATGGTATATGAATGATTTTTTAAAAAATTAGATTATTGAATTTACTTAAATCAGAAAATCAGCTGTTAATCTCAAAATGTTTTACATTGGTATAGATTTTGGTTTAATGAAATAGATTTAAGGTCAATTCTCTTATGCTATATTTATTTTTCTACTCTTGTTTAAGATATGATGTTTATGTAACTGATTTAAAATTGTAATGTATAATTAAGAAATGCATGTTAGTTAAATTTTTAGATATACAAAGATATATTTCAATTAGGTAGGTAATCTTCAAATACTTCTAAGACCTACAATATGACATTTAAAATATTTTAAGAACTTAGACTTTTCTAGACAGTGAGACAGATCTGTTCTTGGCAGCACCAATTTACTTCAAGAGATAAATGGACATCGAAGAAACTCCATATGGAGATTAGTTTCTTTGTAACATCATTTAGCCACCAGACATGAATCTGTTCTTATATTGACTGCTTGACAGAATGCTGTTAAAAGTGGATATGTAGGTTCCATAGGATGGTGACCTCTGAACTTTGGCAGAACAAGCCGAGATGGTCATTCAGGTTCCTATTTTGCAGAGAAAACTGTCATACATTCTTCAGGACTCAAAGAGAAGCAACTGATGAATGAGCAGAGCAGATTTCCTGCTTCACCAAAATGGAAAGAGACTCTGGGCCTATAGGCTGAAGATGAATGCCCCAACTTTATAAAGGAACTTTGGGTGACAGTCCAGGAAGATAGGTGTCATCTCTGTCCTTTCTAGATTTTGGAAGTTGCTTGCACTTCCAGTTCACTTGGGTAAATGTATCCTTCTGTGGTCTTTGATGTATTTGAAGATTAGATAGTTATAGGTATTTTTTTCTTAGGCATTTGAAAGGTATATTAGATATGAAACTTTAGATTCATAAGGATAAGGTAGATGATAGAGTATTTTCTTTAATTTTGCTAAATACAAATAGACTAGATATTGTAACTGTAATTCTTGCCTGATGGCTATTTTGTTATATGTAATTTTGCTATGTTAAAATTTAAACTTCCTTTTTGATTAGACAAGAAGGGGGAGGTGATATGCGAATGTCTTTCTCTATGCTGTGAATATCAATCTTTAAATAAAGGAGCTGTTTTAGCCCATGACAGGCACCATAGAAAAAGTAGGAGGAGAAATCAGAGCATAGGTAGGAGAAGCAGGGCAGAGTCAGGAGACCCAGCGAGAAGCCCAAAGGAGCAACATGTAAGGAACATAGGTGAGCCACAGGCCACATGGCAGACAGTTTAATGGAAATGGGTTGAGTTAAGATGTTAGAGCAAGCTAACAATGTGCCTGAGCCATAGTCCAAACAGCATGAAGTTAATATAAGCGTCTGAATCATTTGGGGGGCCTGAACAGCAATGGGCGGCTAAAGGGTCTGGCGTGGCAGGACTGTGGGTCTGGGCCTCTGGCAGCCCAGGACCAAGAAACCTTCTGCAACACATTCCCATTAGCAAACAAGCATGTTATAATACCTTGTCTCTTCAATTATGGATTATTTAAAGTTTCACTTTGATGCATACTTCCATAAGAGAATTGGCTAGTCTGTATACTTCTAGTCTGTGTATCAGCCTCTCCCAGTCATAAAACCCTAACATGATTTAAACTTGTTGTCCCCATTGTTTCACCAAAACTCTTTGTATAAATGTCCATAATGTTTCTCCAGTCTTCATGTTACTAAGCCTATAAGTAAATTCTTAGTATTCTCAAACTCTTACTTACTAAATTCTTAAACTCTTTCCTAAAATATTTGAGTAAAGGACCTTACACTCCATTGTTTTTCCTCCTAGCTCTTAAATTCCTTAGCCAAGACCCTTTCTTCCCCTTGACTTCTTAGGAGCAGAGTACCCAGTGTTCTGCCCTTCGGTTTCTTCCCCCCGCCCCCAAAACATTTAATCTTTGCATAAGGTCTCTAATAGTGGTGTGGCTACAAAACCACTGACTAATACTCAGCTTTCCTGTTTAGTAGGTATATATGGTTGTTTCACTGGAAATCATCAGTTTTGGTCACTGACAGGTAGACTATCTAATGTGTGTCCCATAAAAACTGACAAATCTACATAAGTTAAGCATTACAAAGTCAATGAACAAGTTTACAGTTGAAAGTGAGTCATGAAGCAGCCTGCTTTAAAGAATTAGAAGAGGAGAATTTGAAATATCGACTAGAGAGTCTAATCATGACCATAGGAAAACTTAGAAGATCAGCTAGCCTTCCTGTGGAAGGTTTACTGGAGAAAGAGGAAGGAAGCTAACATTTAAGATACATACAACTTGGACAAGTACTATGCTGGTTGTTTTCTATACATGTCCTTCCATCTTTACCATGAACAGTTACAAGGTGAAGTCAATGCTGAACCTAGGTAATTCTGGAGATCATAGACATAATGCTGGGAAACCACTGTGCTTAATTTTTGGAAGCACAGACATGAAGGCTGATGGAAGAGAAAGAATGGATCTGGGAAGGAAGAAAGAACCCACTGGTGAGAATTGCACATTTGCCAAATCATCAAAACTGGAAGCACGGGATATGCCAGAATTCCAGCTGTAGAAGCCAAGAACTTCCCTGGCCTCCCTCATTTTGTAATGAATCCTAGAGTTGTCTAGAGGTGAAGACAGTGATATACTCTCTTCAGTTTGGAGAGAATTTGGACAAGATATGGCATAGATGAGCAGAACCAAGCTGATTCTAGTACAAGTTACTCACCAAGACTTTTCTCTTATTTCTACTCAGACAGAAATCAATGACCAGAATCAGAGAACAATTATACTTCCTCCCAGAAAAGCCTTATTTTTTATTCACAGCACTTGTATTAGAAATTTCAACTGCAAGTGATGAAATATCAGTTCAAAACTGACTTGTTATAAAGATCATTGATTTTTAACAGCTTGAGTAGTAAATAATTTCATTTAAATTGTGCACACAGGTCATTTCACTGGTTTTTAGGCAGATGCAGACACACGCAACAATACCAAAATTTGCTAACTTTGTCATCTCCTCCCAATGAGCTCTATTTTCTTTAGGTATCAATGCCTGTCTTCCCATTCCTCTGAGCAAACACTCATCTATTCTATCTTTAGTGATCTCTCTGTTGTGAAATTTCCTATGAATGGGATTATAAAACATGTAGAATTTTCTGACTAGTTTCATTTATTTATCATAACGCTTTTCAAGATTATCTATAGTATAACAAAACAATCTCCAATAAATAGATGAACCACATTTTTTCTTATCTATTCAACATTTTATAAACACTTGAATTGTTTCTATCTCTTAGCTATTATGATTAATGCTTCTTAAAATATGTCAAGTCTTTGGCTAGAAATTTTTAATTTTTCAAAGACATAAAAAAAAATGAAACTTTCATGTAGTGGGATTCAGGTGTCAGCTGATAAGATCCGAGGATGCTTACCCAGGGTCCAGGGCCCCTGAAGGGGGCATGGCCAACCCCATTGAGAAGGGGCTGCTGGAACCCTGGAAAGCCTGTTTTGCCTGGTTCCTGGCTGTTGGAGAGACTGATTTGGAATCCATCGTCCATCATTCCAGACTACAGCCACTGTTCAGGCTCCACTGTAACCTGTTACCTGTATCGTAAGTGTTGGTGTATATTTTAATAAATATTAATCTTGGACTGGTGCCTTGTAAGTAAAACTCTGCCTACACTTTCAAGTCATTTTTGTAGGTCTATAGGAAGAACTTTTGTACTCTTTCCCAAAGAGGCTGTACTACATAAAGTCCTCAAGAGAGTACTACATGTGTTCTAATATCTTTACATGCTCACTATGGTTTGTCTCAGAACTTTTAGCACTGGCCATGTTGGTAGGTAAAAAGTGATATCTAATTAATTTTCATTTGAACTCCCCTGATGACTTCTGTGAGCATGTTCTCACCTATTTATTGACTATTCACATATGCTCTTTGGAGAAATATCTACTCAGATTCTTGGCCTTATTTTTAATTAAGTTAGTGTTTTCTACTACTGAAGACTATTTCTGTCTAAATATTCTCAGGACACAACTAAGTTTTGTATGAGACTGGTTTCAGTGACTCAATAATATTACAAAGTATCTATGTCCTTCATACACTCATATATGTATATGTATTACTTCTTTGCTCCAAAGATATTTTGTCCTATGATTGGTTTTTCAGTGATTTAAGTAATTTTTAGAAACTGTTGTGTCAAATATTTCCTCTGTCTTGTCCTGTGGCATAAAATAGAACTCCTTTCTCAGCATAAATTTTTGTGATTTTCTTTTAGGTTCAGAGCACAAGATCATATCTGAATCAATCACAGTAATGACGAATGGTAGTTCTTACACAGGTTGGATTTTGGTACCTATATTTTATTTGGCATTCAGATTGAGTTCAGTTTCTGCATTCACATTAAAAGCACATGACTGCTACTCAATGATAGGTTAGGTGTTGGAAAAGGCCACTCTCATCATCCACTAGTCACTACTGCAATTATGTTTTTGCACAAGTTCTTTACCATGCCTTTCTTCCTCATGAAGATATGAAGATATCAACCATAATAATTCAGCTTATCAGCTTTCAATGTGAAGTCATGACCTGGGTATGGTATATGTGTGTCTTCTATGTGAGCTATAACTTTCTAGTGCTGAAATTGACTATGACTACCTAACAGCTTAAAGGTAAAGCTATTCAGTTCATATACATTGAAAGGCTTATCTCACCACCAGGAAGAAGTGAGGCTGGTATTTGAATGGTGTCTATATGATACCTGAGTATTCTTAAATAATCTTTTCATTATTAAGAAACAGTTTTCATTATTGGAATTTTAATCATAATTTTTGCACAATATAGTCATTCAATAGTATCCAATGAGCCTAAATTGAATATAAGTATATTTTAAATACATGCATAGATTTCACTTATTTGCCAAAAATTTAAGGTCAGAAATAAAACTAACTAAACAATCCAGAGGTTGTAAGAGTTTCCCAGTAACCCCTCCCATCATGGTGCTGTTCCTGGTGCCTCTAGCTTAGAAATAGTTGTCTGGGTCACAGCGTCAGAGATTCCACACATCAGTTTGACACATCCTTTGGCCTTTACTGAGCAATCCTCCAAGGAGGGCAGATCAGCATCCTGATGTGCATGAGTGACTGTAGAAATCCAGAAAGAAACTTTGAAAGCAAACCTTAAATGCCTTGTGTGATAAATAATTGAAAAGTCCTGTAGGTTTTTTTTCTTCTATCCTTCAAATCAAAAGAGGAGTAATATGAGATCAAAACCCCCAGAAGAATATGAAGAAAAATACTCAGAAATGATATGGGTGCTTGGAATAGAAAACATCTTCTTTTCCCATGCATCAAAAGAAGCTCCAGTTTATCAGACATTTTCAAGTGGGCTGCCGCACATTGGGATGAGAATAAAAGCATAGCAGTGAATTCTAGGTCATTAGACTGAAAAGTCAGTCCAAATAAAGTTCCATCTCATCTTTCCTCTGAGACAGACACATTTGCAAAGGATTTATTCAATTTTCAACTATTTCCTAACTTTTCTTTCACATTTGATGGAAAATAAAACCTTCAGGTGAATGGTAGTTTAAACATTTCTGTACTTTTCTATGTGTTTTCTCTTGTACTAACTCACAGGACATTTATGACTGAACTGCAATCTTGTGAATGTAAGAAAGTTGATACTAAAATCCCTGTTTTACAAATGATAAAATTGAGGCTCACAGTTGTATACTGGTGTATTGAATGCTATATAGATGGGATGAGGACCAGAAATGATATTTCATTAAGTTATTTGACCTTCTGTGGCTTGTAGTATTAACATGACATGGTTCTGGGAAATATACATGTGGAATTTTTCTTTTATCTTTTCTCTTTTTTCCCTATATTTTGAGACAGGGTCTTAGGTAGTTAAGAAGACTTCAAACTTGCTAGACTATTAATAATGGTTATGACCATGTAATTCCCTAGGTTCTACCATCTGCGTTCTGGAATAACAGGTGTGCAACTCTGTGTCTAGTTTATACTATGCTGGGGATTAAACCTAGGGCTTCATAAATGCTAGTCAAACCCTCTAGAGACTGAGCCATATGTTATATTTCAAACATAGACTCTGACTTTAATAAAGTTATTTATATTTTCATTTTCCTTGTTTGTCTGTAAAATTTTGCTAGTTTTTACACTGCAAGGCAGTGGTAAGTCTTAAGTGAAGTATTAGATGTGGTGTTCCCAAATGAGAGACTTAAAATAAATCAACAGCTAATAATCTACATTCCTATCTAGGTGGCAATTGAAAAAATATAACAAATGTAAGTAGGTGGAAAGAATGCCATTTGTAAAAAAAAAAAAAAAAAAAAAAAAAAAAAAAAAAAAAAAAAAAAAAAAGTTTGTAAAAAATAAAAAAGTGGGGCTCTTAATGTTTAAGGATAGACATCAGAAGATCTACCACTGAACATTTTGTGATCCCAAAGTGGTAATGATTTTGTCGCTAGGCTCACTTTCAGACGTGTCAGTGATGTTAAATAGGGAATATAATAAAACACTTTATTCAAAGCTCCCATTTGAATTGGTGGACAGAGCCCCTAAGTAACTTCCCACAAAAAAAGTCAGTAGCAGATAGACAGGAACAAACCTGGTAGCAGAACTAATGTTCTGACATCCAATATAACTTTCTTCCCATGACACTGAACTAAAATGTTCTTTCAAGAAAGATTTCTGAATATTTATTTTTTGGCAAAACATAACACAAAAAATATTATAAAAGATAATTAATAATTAACTGATGTACTCATCCATATTTCACAAAACATTCCTTAAGCTTTTGTAGGAAAGGCTTTAGCTTGCAGAGGTTTTTGGCTGATATTTTAAAAAATGGGGAGACTGTAATCTGTGATAAAGAACATGCCTAGTACAAAACCTTGACACAAGAAGATGCTTGATATGTTTGACAAATATAGAAGAGGGCCCTGTGAATTTCAGTTTAAAAAACCCATTATGATCACTATGTAGGCAATGGTGGAGTAATAATGGAAAGAGGGAACTAGTTAGAGTGCCAAGACAATAACTTAGCCTTAAGAAGAAGCTGCTAGCTTGGAACAAGGGCATGATCATAGTGGGAAAAAGAAGTCAGACTGTTGATGTTTCTTTTTAGGCAAACCTAGCAGAATATTATGATGTATTACTGAATATGTGAAATAAAGAAAAGAATATAAATGACATCTAGACCTTTATTTGTGCATTGGAAAGAATGGAGAGAGATAGGTTCTGATTACTAGGCTGAAAAGTTTGTGGAGGAATTTTTTTAGAGACACTGCCATTAACAATGTGGTTTGAGACATAGTAAGCTTAAGATATTCAATAGGCACTCATGAGGCCATGAACACTGTACATTGGTATCTAAGACTAAGTTTCAGGATAACTGTCAAGCATACAACACATTGAATCATCAGTCTATAGTCTGTTTTGTACCCATGTGTAATAGTATATGATAAAGCCTAAACAGATATTTAAGGATATGAATATTCCTCATTGTACTGAAATATTTGTGTATCTTTCTGTCTGAGACTTTGTCTATCCATCTCTCTCTCAATACACACACACACACACACACACACACACACACACAGAGGGTGAGGGAGAGAGAGAGGGAGGGAGGGGGCACTCTCATCTTCTACACTAGAAGCTGTCTTTTGACAGCTCATCTGATTATCTTTGCAACTCTAGGATCCGCATACAGCCTGCATTCAAGTTAGTCACTCAGAACACATTGGTTGAATTTTTTTTTCCAGAAATTCAGTTACCCCAGCTAGATAAGATCTCAGTTACTCTGAAATTCTTAGATGAAACTCTTGACACATGTACCTAGCTATGCTTTGTACTGTAATGTTTTGCAAGAACAGCTTTCTACTCCCATATTAGGAATGCTTCTAGAAGTAGGTCCCTATCTGGTTCATCTTCTGTAACTTCTACTAATAGCATAAAATAAAAATCCTATTGGACGAAGGGGAGCTGTGGAAGGTGGTTTCTGCCCCTGACTACCCCCCCACACACACACACACATACACAGTCTGTTTGCTGCTGCTTATCTGGACCAACCACCCCAAAGTCCCAATGAAATACACATCCACTTATATTAATTTCATGTTGTTAGGCCTATGGCTCAGGCATATTGATAGCTAGTTCCTGCATCTTAATTCAACTCACTTCCATTAGTCTGTCAGGTGGCCCGTGACTAACCTATTATTTCTTTACATCTTGATTGGATCTTGTCTCCTCTGACTCTGCCCTCTTTCTCTTACCTATGCTCCAATTTCCCCAACTATTTCTAAGGTATCCAATACAGGCAAAAACAGCTACTTTATTTCACAACAAGCAGACATCCTACATCACTGGGAGTAGAGATAACTTGCCACATAAACAAGCAGACCTGAGTTTAAATGCCCAGTGACCCAATAAAACTAAGGTGTGCTGGTGTGTATCTATAATCCAGCAGGCCCTCTGGCCAGTCCATACACTCAAAATAACAAGCTCCAGGATCAGTGAGAGACTCTGCATAAAAATGAAGTGGAGAGCAATAGAGGAAGACACACAGTGTAGACTTCTGGCTTCCACATGCATCAAACAGGGAGTGCACCATCACACATATATTCATACACAAGCGTAAACCACACACAGCAATACACACAGAAGAGACAATAAAAACTCAATAAAAGTATTTACTTGTTAGTAGGCAGATAATTGAATGATATTTTAAAAAGAGTTATATGTCAGAGGAACACAGGCATACATCTGGAAGAATAAAATACAGTCTCATGCACAATCTATTTCCATGTCACTCATATTACACTGCTATCAAGATATATATATTGTTTTTTATCTCATTCACCCACCAGACCGTAGGTCCCTAGAGAAAAACAACCACATTTAATTCACCGATAGTTGCATTCTCGGTGTTTAACATTTGGGAAGCTCTCAATAAGCATGTTGATGGCTGAACACTCATGCATAGGCAACTCCCCAAGTATAACTTTTTTTATTTATATCAGCTTTTAGTCCTAAAATTACCAGGGGAAGCCTTGTGCCACCTACGTGGTAAATACTCAACCATAGGAGAGAGCAGCCCTCTTCACTGGCCCCGGTCCTCATCTTTATGCTTCTCTAATTGGCTTGAATCATTTAATGTGCAGTTAATTCAGAAGCATCCCAGCCAGCCTCTGATAAGGCATGTGATCTAGAAAAATAGCTGAAGTACTTTTATGAGTATAATCTCTCCAGATTTCAGTACATAAATCATTTGCTGTGAAATTGCTCATTGTCTTTAGGCTAAACTATAACGTAAAAACTTCTATTTATGTACCCAAAGTCAGGGGATTAGGAACAATTTGAAGGAAAAGAGACTACAATATAAAAATAAGATGTATTGCTTAATATTTTCCTTACATAGATCCCCCTACCCTCTCTCCTACTTATTTTCACAGAGGAATAAGAATCCAATCTTATGTTTATTCCATAGAATCGTAGTGGGTGAGGGACAAGAAGGGATTCAGGAAATATTTTTATCTTCCTATCAACTCAATCAATCCCCATTGGACATCAGGCTAAAAGACACTTCCTTAGAGAAGCCTTCCTTGATAGCAGGCTAACACATATGATATTTGCTCTGGGTTACTTCTATTGCTCTTATCACAGTTACAAGTAATAAACAAATTGTATCATAGAAAGCTTGGGGGTTTTGTTCAAGGTCTGTCAGTGTCAGTCACTTATGAATTTGGATATTTCAGTGTGTGTGTGTGTGTGTGTGTGTGATGTATGCCTGGGTTTAGATGTGTTGTGCATGTGTGTGCCCTATATACACACATGTGAAAGCATGTAGAGGCCAGATTCCTTCAATTGTTTTCCACCTTTTTTGAGACAAGTGTTCTCACTGCTCCCATAGCACACTCACTCTTCTAAACAGAATGACCAGTGAGGCCGTAAGAGTCTCCTCTCTATGCCTCCCTAGCACTGGGATTACCTGCTCACACCACCAGACCTGGCTTTTTATATGGGCGCTGAATTAGAACTCAGGTCCTCATGCTTGAATAGCAAGCAGTCTTCTGACTAACCCATCTCCCCAACCCTCACTAATGGCTTTGACACAATTAAGACTCACAAAGTTTAACTCTCACTTTTAACCTCTTGCTGTCATGATAAAAAGCCCTTACCTGTAAAGACACATGGATATAAACATAGTTCTTTTTCTTCTGGAAACATTTTTCTCCTTTCCAGCTTTATATCATGCAAAGAGGGGAAAAAAAGTACAAACACCTGAAGACCAAAGAGGGCTTAGCTTTGCTTTTCCCTCTACAACTTGCAGAAAATCAGTAGATGTATTTCTGGACATCGGGAATATATTTTAGGCTGTGCTAGTCTGCCTGCAAAAGAGTTTTTTTCAAAATACCTTGCAGGAAGTCAGGCCCTGGGGCCAGGTCCTGCTCTCTACCAGATCCATCTTTTGGTGTATTGATGTAAACAGTAAGGTTTTGCTTCCAACAAACACTAAAAAAGGAAAAAGGCACCATGGACACAGAAGGACATATGCACTACATAGAGAGGGGGGGTACATGAGTACCTGTAGTGTGTGTGTACTTTGAACTATGAAATAAGCCCACCAAGTGCCACAGGAGTTACCAAGTGTATGCTTTGAAAAATGAGTAATAGCATTTTTTTGACCATCACAGCAAATATGGAACAATATTATTAAGATGAATTATTAATATTAATACCAGTATGTCTATGTTCTCATAAACAGTAAATAGTAACCAATGTCAGTGCACAAGTTCTCATCACAAAATCATTTTAATATTTGTTTCTTCTCTTGGATACTACAAGAACCCATCTGTTAATTTATTTATATTAAAATTACATCAACCCAATAATCAAGCATCCATATCAGTGCATGTGAATAAACTTGTTCTGAACAGGCTTGCTAACAAACAGAGGTTTTCTTTTCTCTAAGATAAATAAGCCTAAAAACATGTCATATTTGTGAATGATTTCATTTCCCAGCTTTCTTGATACCATTTTCCTGTTGTCACTGTTTTTGTTTTATCCATTCTGATAGGTGTGAAGTGAAGTTTCATATGCTATTAATTTGCATTTATCTATTGATTAAACATTTTAATATACTTACTTGCAAATAAAAGTACACTGTTTTCTTTTTAAATTTTAATAACAGATTATACTTAACCGAATATAACAAGAATATTATCAATTAAACTTGCAATCAGTATAAAACTTGTTGATGATACATTTTATGTTATCTTTTAATGTCATCTTGGAAACTGGAAGTGTGTACACTTGATGTGTGTATCAGATAGGACTGTCATACATCAAGTGCTCAGTAGCCACAGTGCCATATACTGGAAGGAAAGTACAGATTTGGAACTAAGAATATTAAAAGAATAGCTTGGGCACAACTCTGTTGTAGATCACATGTTTAGTCTTGGAGGGGTTGACTCCAAATATAATCTCCATGACCAAATGGAAAATGTACACCTTTTCTAATGAAATGTATCTTCCTATCTTTTACTGATTTTCTCTTTAGAATATTTCCTTTTCTACCATTGAGTTGAGAATTAAAACCATATATAATGTATATCATAACATGAGAATTAAAATTATACATAATATGTATATATATATACATTGACATGAAAATTAAAATCATATGTAATATATATTATACACTGTAACATATATAAAACATATTCTAGATATCAGTGCATTATTAGATTTACACTTATAAACATTTTATCCTAGTTTATAGCATAGCTTTTTATACTCTTAACTAAGGTCTCAGTAGAGTAAAACTTTGCTTTTACATGAATTCTAATTCCATATGTATTCTTTATGAGTCGTGCTTGGGGCGCTGAGTCTAGCCCAAATTCCTTAACAATTTCTCCTGTACTTTTTAAAGTTTTATTAATTTTTACTTTATATTTGTCTATCATTCATCTTGATATATTTTTGTGATGCAGTTTTCTATTAATGTGACAAATACCTGAGGGAAGCAACTTAAAAGGAAGAGTTCACTTCGGTCCATGGATTCAGGCTTTTGATACATGGAGACAAGGAGGGCCTGCCAGATCAGAGTGGCTTACTTCACTGAGAGCAGGAAGCAGAACATGGCATGACTGTGCTACCATGTACCTACTTTATTTTTAGTCTATCTAGAGCCAAATCACTTAGGTAGTGAGTACGATCCACATTCAGGAGAAGTGTCCCTACGTAAGTTCATCCTCTCTGTAAACATCTTCATAAACATTATTGGAGGTGTTCTTCACACATGTACTCAATAATTCTAAATCTAATCAACTTGACAATAAAACTTGTCCATCATGAGTGCTACCCTTATCAATCTGATGCCTAACCATATCACTTTGAAGGATAGAATTCAACCATCAACCCACCAAAGGGTCACATCCTTCTCATAATAAAAAAAAAAAAAAAATGCATTCTATCTATCTTTAAGTGTTCCTATTTCATTAAGAGTTCAAAATTTTTTCAGAAATCCAAGCCCAAAGTATCTCTGAAATTTAAGGCAAACTCTTAAGTATGAGACTATGTAATAATAATAATAATAATAATAATAATAATAATAATAATAATACCTATTTCCAAAGTATAAAATCACAGAGCAGCTATCTAGAAGACTAGGAGAATAGCAGGGAAGAATGAGACCAAAGCAAGCCCAGTTGATGCCCAGCAAGATATCAAATCTTATAGCTCCTTGATTATTATTGGTGCACAAGATGTAACAATGTGAGCGCCAACAGATTTTGGAGATTTCTGATCCCACAGTCTTGTCATTAAAGCCCATGATCTCTCTCTTATGCCAGCTCTACTACTAACCTGTGACTTGATTTGATATGCATTTTCCTTTCCTGATACATTTAACTTACTAAGGTCTCCACTGTATCTTCAACTTTACTCTTATCAGTCCATGTATTACAACCTCAAAGTCTGGCTGCAAGGACTCCAACTCCATTACCAATTGCCTGGCCATGCAGCCTTGCCTTAAAGCCCATATGGAAGCCTCCATGATACCATATCTTTCATTCTGAAGGCCTGTATATTGGATTATATCATGTAGACAATGACAGTATCAGATGCCAGTTTGAATAGTAGATTCAATAGTCCTTTTGACCACAGTGGCTGTGACTTCTAAGTATCTGGCTGATGAGCATAGAGATATTAAACTTTCTCTGAGTGAGTGAAGTATGTAACAAATGTCTTTTGCTCAAGGGACAGACATTTAAGCCATGAGCCTTAAATGGGAGGGCACTAGACAATTTAAAAAAAAAAAACAAAAACAAAAAAAAAACAAAACAAAAAAAAAAAAAAACAAACTTTTGAGGTGTTTTCTGCTTTCCCTATGCAAAGAGCTTTACTTCATTTTAATGTCATTAATTTCTTTGGAAATCATGTCTTCATTAACACCAATATTCCACAGGATTTTCTAACCAAAGTGCAAATTTGCCAAATCTTCCTGATCTGTATTTTGTTCCTGAATTGTACTGTGAATCTTGATAGCAACTAAAACTCCATGCCATAGCCTGAACTTTATGGTGCCAGGACTCTTCTTATTCTAAATTATTCTTTCATCCTTCTATTAAATAATTACATATTCAATCTCTAGTCTTAGGGTATGGGCTAAGTGTATAACACAAATAGCCTCTATTCTGAGTTCTAAATATAGTCTTTGTTTCTCTCCTAAGCCTCATTAACACGTCATACTGCAGTCATTGTTATTGACATTCTGGAATGCACATCAGAGTTTCAGGGTAAGCTGTGCTTATAACATCTTAGGCTTTCCCTAACTCACTTTTCCAAACTTTTTTCAAATTCACCTCTTGAAATAGTTCCAAAGATGCCTGAGCCACTATGTAAAGACAAGCCCAGCAATGACTATTTCCCAGGTACCAACTATCTAAGTTTTCCATTACTGTGATAAGCAACTGAGTGAGCAACTTAAAAAAAGAATTAAGTTTGAACTAAGGTTTCAAAATCTTCATCAAAGCAGAGAGGACACACTACATGATGGATCAGTAAGCTAAGCAGAAAGATGATATCCATACTTGCAAGCATTTATTCTTGTTTCAGTCTTCAATAATAAATAAATAGTTTATTGAAAGTTGCCACACATTCAAGGATAGTCCTCCCCTTTATTTAAGCAACACTGAGAATTTGGTCACAAAGAATTGCATTTCAGTAATCTCTTGGGTGCTTTTTAGTCTAATCAAATTGACACTCAACATTAACCACTACGACATGGGAGGTTTACAGTGCTATTTTGTTTATCATATGTGCTGATGTGCATGTGATTTTTTTTTTTTTTTTGCCTAAAATGTCCTATTTCTCTAGCATGAGTTATTAAAAATGCTTGTCTTCTTTCATTAATCCAATTAAGTGCATTAGTCAAAACTTTATTGACTTCATTCTGTTCTGATGATCTGTGCATCCAATGTCATACCACTGCTATTTAGTGTGCCTGAAGAGTCAGTAGAATAATACCCCTCATTTCTTATTTATTTGTCAAGATTAGTTTAACTATTCTAGATCTGATGATTTCAATATGCACTTTAAACAAAATTATCTATATCCTCAAATATCTTTTCTGGGATTTGGATAGAAATTTGCTAACATTTTGTATCAATTTGTCTGAACAAATTGTTCACTGACATTTTTATTATATGGGGAATATAGCCTATGACACTGTATTCTACTTATTTTTATTTTCTATACTTTATTTTATTGTTTATTTGTTTTTCTGCATGTATATCCTAAATTGGATTAATATATGTTCATTGTTATCATATAAAAATGTATTGGATGCTTATGTATTAATCTTGTGTCCAATAATCTTATTGAACTCACTTGTTAGGGGATTTTTTAAAGATGTTTTTTAATTATTAATAAAATTCCTTTTACAACACAGATGACAACCTATGCTAAAGAGGATGTGGAACAAGGGGAACACTCCTCCAGATGGTGGGAGTATAGATTTGTACAGCCACTTTGGAAATCAGTATGGCAGTTCCTCAGAAAACTGGGAATCAATCTACCCAATGATCCACTATTCAGCATATACCTGAGGGATGCACATTCTTACCCCAAGGACATTAGCTTAACTATGTTCATAGCAGCATTATTTGTAATAGTCAGAACCTGGAAACAAAACAACCCAGATGGCTCTCAACTAAAGAATGGGTTAAAGAATTGTGGTATATTTACTCAATGGAATACTACTCAGAAGGAAAAAGAAAGATATTCAGAAATTTGCAGGCAAATGTATGGATCTGGACAGTATTATCCTGAGTAACACAGACCAAGAAAGATAGACATGGTACGTATTCACTGATAAGTGGATTCTAGACCTAAAGCAAAAAAATAATCAGGCTGTAACCCCCCAAATCCCTGAGTAGCTAGGTAACAGGAAGAAGCTAAGAGAGACATTGATAGATCCTCCTGGGAAGGAGAAATAGAGGAAATCTAAGAAAATTTTGATCATTGAGGGGGAGAGAGCAACAGGAGGTGAGAAGAGAATATAAGAGAATGGGATGGTTTGGGGGGAGCCTGAGAGAAAGAGAGAGAGAGCAAAAGAGAGAGAGAGAGAGAGAACGCAAAGCAGTAGATTTCCTGATAGAGTGAGCCATTGTAGCATTAGAGATAAACCTGGTGCTAGGGAACACCCAAGGACCCACAACATTAGCTCAGCTAGAACTCCAAGCAATAGTAGGGAGGGTGTCTAAACTGGCTTTTCCCTGTTATCATATGAATGGCCACCCTAATTGCCATTATAGAACCTTCATCCAGAGACTGACAGATGAAGAGATCCATAGCTAAAGACCAGGTTGAGCTACTGGTCCAGCTGAAGAGATTACATGAGTGAAAGGATCTGGATCATGATGGGGAGACCCATGGAGTAGGCAGTCCCTTGCAGTTAAGAGCTTGTAGACTCTGAAATAACAGCTGATGAACCTTCATGGGAAGGATCTAGACCCTCTGAGTGTGGATGACAGTCAAAAGGTGTGGGAAGTTTATGGAGCCTCTTGCACTTAGACCAAAGCCTATCCCTGGTGAATGAACTGGCTTCTCAAAGCCCATGCTTTATGTGGAAACACCTTTCTTAACCTTGAAACTTGGGAAAAGGACTTGGTCCTACCTCAACTGGATATGCCAGATGGAATTAATTTACCTTGGAATTCCTTGCTCTCTCTGGGGATGAACTGGGGAGGTGGGTAAAATGGGTTAGGACTGGGAGAAGAGGCAGGACAGGCAACAGTGGTGTGTAGGGAAATTATGTTGTTCCATTGTAAATAATTGTCCCACCCACTGGTTTAATAAAAAGTGCTGATTGGCCAAAGGCAGACTAAGAAAACTCTGGGAATAGGAAGAACAGAGCAGAAATGCCACAGAGAAGCCAAAAGATTCAGAGTACAACTATGCTGCTCTGAGAAAAGATACCGAGCCCCGTAGCTGAACAGGATTAGAATCATGTGTTAGATTAAGGGTAAAGAGTTAGCAAGTTATATGCCTGGGCCTTAGGCCAATCAGCCTAAAACTATTGTAAACATCTGTGTGTCTCTGCGGGTCTGTGGGTCTGCGGGTCTAAACCTTGAGGCTAAGTCCAATAGTCCAGAAACTGCTTACTACAGTGGTGGGTATTAGAAAAAAATTTAATAAAATTTTTTAAAAAATCCTTTTACATACCCATCATTGTTTCTTTTTCCTCTCCCCTCCCCCCTACTACCTCCCCACCTCCCCACTACCTCACCTTTCATCCACTGCTCAAAGGGAATAATGTCTCTTGTTAGAGGATTTTAGAAGTTTTTTTTTCCCCTTGTACTATTATATGTTGATTCTTTGTAGTTTTCTTCTATAACTAAAAAAATCATTGTATTTCATACATTTTATTTATGTGTTTTCCTCCTTTTGTCATATTGCAATGGCTAATATTTATAGTCCAATGTCAATTCAGAGAGGACATATTTGATCCCAGTCTTTATCATCAAGTACTATAATTAATAGTTTTAATTTTTTCCCTAAATGCTCTCTAATTTGATCAAACTTCTTTCTATTCTTCTCTTGCTGAACTTATATTATGAATAAATTTTGGACTTTTAAAAATTGTATCAATTGATATAATCATAAATTATTCAGCTTCAGTTTCTTGATATTGACACTTACACTGTAATATTTTGATATCAAATACAGCTTTCAATATTTGGAATAAATTTCAACATATTTCACACATTGGTGTTGTGAAAAAATCGTGGTAGTATTCTTTCCTTCTATTTGGGGCTTGTCATTAAGATTACTGTTGCTGTGATTAAACACAATAACCAAAAGCAACCTGGGGAGGAAAGGGTTTATTTTACTAACAGTTCCATAAAACAGTTCATTTTCAAAAGGAATGAGTGCAGGAATTCAAACAGTAAAGGAACCTGGAGGAAGGGCTGATATAGAAGTCATGGAGAAGTGCTGCTTGCTGGCTTGTTCCACATGACTTGCTCAGCCTGCCTTCTTATAGAACCCAGGACCATCATCCCAAGGATGGCTCCACCCAACATGGGCTAGGTTCTTCTCCATATACCACTAATCAAGAATCAAGAAAATGCTCTACAGGCTTCCATGCAGCCTGACCTTATGTAGGCATTTCTTTTTTTTCTCTATTAAGGATCCCTTTTCTCTGATGACTATACCTTTGTCAAGATGCCATAAAACTAGCTAACACAGGTCTCAAATCATTAGATTTATTTAAAAACTATTAGATTTAAAAGATCACTAGTACTTCTAAATCCAACACAATCTAATTCCATAAAGGTAGCTAATACTTAAACACTGCTCTTGAGTAAATTAATAAATAAATATTCTACATACAACTGCAAATGATTTTAGTAAGGTAGGCTTAGAATGGCCCTAAATATTATCTCCACATTGTCCCAGAAGAACTGACATAAGTTCATATCATTCCTTTCCAAAAAACAAAAATAAAACAACAACAGCAACAATAACAAAAAAAAAAAAAAAAAAAACCACCTGAATAGTATAACCTCTAACTTTAGACTTTTAAATGAATTTGGAGACTTCCAAATATGCTTAGAGAGTACATCTTCCATGGCTAGCACTATGTCTTATTGGTAGAGTGATTGTCTAGCCCATGTGATGCCCTAGTTTCATTCTTCAATATCATGTAATAAATCTAATGTTTATAGATAGAAACTTTTATAATTTTTTCTAGAGAAAAAGTCTCTGTTTTAGCTTTACATTTTCTTTTGAATCTCAAACAAAGAAGAATCTCAAAATAAGTAATAGAAATGTAGCAGTAAGTGAAGCCAAAAAATTCACTAGTACTATTTATAAGGAGAAAATTTGACACCCTTTTTAAATAATTATTTTAATATATTCCATTATTTTGTTAGAAATGACTGATCATTTTTAGTTGTAAACCCTTTTAATGGAACCAGCAGCATTCTTCTTATCAATCTGCCTTGTGTTATGGACTCCCCAAATGTAAAATATTTCCAAACCTATACTGTCATTTGTGGTTTCTCAATTATATCAAATCTACAAAAATGTCTTTTTTTTTTCTAAGAAAGAGTGTTAGCATAATGGGGGAAAAGAAACAGATGTGGACTCAGTTAGACCTGGAATTGAGCTTATTCTCCCCTAAAGACAAACTATATGACTTATTACCACCAGTGACTTCCTTGAGGTTTAGACTCACCCACCAGAGACTAAAATGAGTTTCCGAGATACTCTCAAGGAGTCACTAAGATCATAATTAGATAATGAATGGAGATACAAGAAAAATACTATAGAGATTTCAAATGTTATTAATGTTTACCAAGGAGGATTTCAGTACTCATTGAATAAGTATGAGGTTCCCATTATTTAATGATAAAACACCACCTTTTAAATTCTGAATTAAAGAATATTCAAGAGTTCCTGCCCTCTTTCCCATTAAAATTAATTGACTCAACTAGAAATAATTGAAAGCCCACTATTTACCAGGGCCCATGTTGGACACTAGAAAAATTATAACACAAAATACATCTTCTCTGATTTTTGTGACTTAACATATAGCAAAAAAAACCATAGAAATTAAGGAGAAGTGGATGGGGTCAGGCAGAGGGTAGGAAATGGGAAGAAAGAAGAGAGGGGAAGTTTTAGTCAAGGTATAAAATAAGTAAAACAGAAACAGAGATGAGTTATTACATAAGTGTGGTTTATGCTTTGATAGTCAGATAAAAAGTGTACCAATGCATTCATAGCTTAGATATAAAATGTGCCCCAATAGTCTCATTTGTTTCAATATGAATTCTATACTGGAAGTTCTTGATTGTTTACTGGGAAAGCAGGTTCTATAGCTTTTTGTAGCAAATGGAAAATTTAGTAGAAGTGCCTTATTAGATGTGAACCTTAAAGGTGATATCCACTTGCATTTTCAACAGAAGTTTCCCCATTATGGCCAGGCACACATTTCCACCATCATGCCTTCTGCCCTACAGTATACTGTACCCTCTGGACCATGAGTCAAAATGACTCCTTTGTACTTAAGCTGCTTCTGACAGATTTGTGATTAAAGCAACAACAAAAAAATTTACTAATACAGAGAATCAATTCTGGGATGGAGTCACTGTTGTGAAAACCTTGACTATGTGATTCTCAGGCATATGGAATTGGTTTACAAGAGAATTATGAAAGTAACTAAAACTTTGATGTAGCATGCTGTCAGCGGATCTTTAATGTGAGATATCGTTCTGTATGTTATGAATATCATTGGTTAATAAAGGTACTGTTTCAGCCTATTATGGGGTATCTTAGAAGCAGGCAAGAAATCCAAGCATAGATAAAGGGGAAGAAGGACAGAGTCACAAGAGAGGCTGTGAGCTGCTGCCGAAAGAAGAAAAAGTAAAGAAACTCAGGTAAGCCACAACCAAGTGGCAAGACATAGATTACTAGAAATGGTTTAAGATGCAAAAGATAGCTAGCAATAAGCCTGAGCCATAGGCCAAACAGCATATAATTAATATAAAACTTTTTGTGATTAGTTGGGACTACTGATTGTTTCCTCAGAGCTAGTCTGGGCCAAAAATTCTTACTACAGATCTTAATGAATTATTCTATTACGAAGATACACCAAATGACAATAGGAATAAAAACAATAAATGCTGTGTGCAGGAGAGAGTCTTAGAAATACACAGTGACTAACAGTACTTTATATTCTTTGCCATTCATGTTCCATTCTTGCAAAGAATCCTTCTAGATTCATCTTATTTCCTGAAATTTTAAATAAGACAGAAATAAAAAAGTATTATTTTATTTGATGAAAAAATTCAAAATCAGATAGCAGTAAGGTTGTTTCGTAGTTACAGCTTGCTTAGTTTAGTCAGATTTAGAATGAGAATCCAGAAACAAACATGGAACAAAACAACGTGGGGGAGTGCAGTTTGGTGAGCAAATTGTAGGCCAGGAAATGTAAAAGAACGGGTATGGTTTTTAAAGATATTAGAACAAATAAAGAGAAGCCAAGTGCTTTCCTCAGGAGCAAGAAGAAAAGTCCCTATAGCTCCAGTATATAAAAGTACAAATGCATTTAGAAAATGTTCCTTTGAATGAATGCACAGGAAAGAAGGATGCCTAAACAGATTAGGTTGAGGGACACTGCTAGGGCCAGACTACCTATGGAGCATTTTCTGAGCTTCAATCACGCAAATGCTCTGAGGCTGGTTGCTGTGATGCAAGCTAGCAAACCTATATCTTGAGCTAACTATAAAATTTGGCATCACAAAATCCTGGTTCTTGGACACATGAAATATAGAGTTTAAGGATCACTGAAGCTTAGATGAATGTTTCAAAACTGCAAGTGAGGCCAAGCAATGTGTAGCAAGGTTGCATTTCCTAAGGTGGAAAGCAAAAGGCCAAGATACAAGGCATAGATGTCAAAATATAAGTTTCAGTGAATATAATGTTGAAGATGCCAGGAAATTTAGCATCCACCAAGGAAAGCAGTAGGCATCAAATGGAGCTTTTCTAAAAAACAAAGTCATGTGCACAGTGGGTGGCAAGGCTGCAGAGTTATGGTAATGAACAAATTCACTGAAGCTCATATAATGCCACTGAATCCTAGATGTTGAGCTATAATGTTTGGTATTTTCTAGTCTGGATTCAGTCTTGTTTTGTTCTATCTTTCTTTGCTATGCTCCCATTCTTCCTTTTAAAAATAGAAATGTGCTATTGTATATTGGAAGCAGGTAATTGGTCTTTGTTTGCTTTTACTTTACAACTAAAAGCACCTATTGAAAAGACTAGATTTCTGGACCTCGAACATTGTTGAGATTGTGAAAACTATGTGAATTCTTAAAGCTTAACTGAGTGCAATTTGTGTTATAAGATGACCATGGACTAATCAGGGAAAAGGCTAAATGTTATGGTTTGGATATGCACCTGATACCCAGCTGATAATAATATTTGGAGGAATTAGAACCTTGGAGTCATGTGGCCTAGCCAGTATAACTAGTAACCGAGATAGACATTGAAGATATTATCTACTTCTGGTTCCATTGCAAGCTTGACCTCCACTGCCAGTATCCTACCACAGTCTGTCCAGCCACAGGGCTCCACAGTCAACGACAGGAGTGAGTGCTACTGTCATGCCTTTCCTGACACTATGACCTGTATATGCTCTGAGAAGTAAGTCAAGTACCATTCCTCTCTCATGTTGCTTCTATTGGGCTTTTGGTCACAGCAAGAAGAAACATAATTAGTGCAATATTTAACATAGGGTACAAGCACGGGGGTCAAATGATATCCTCAAAGAAGTAGCAGGTAATTTAAGTTTCAAATTGCTACACTAAGAGGTGAAATAGGAAGAAAAGTCAAGTGTGGGTGCACCCTGAGTCAGATCCAAAAGTATATATTACTCAGAGACAGAGAATTTGAGAGGCCAGTGAGGCTAGAGGTAAAGAGCAAATACCAGCAGGTCCTAAATGCTGTACAGTGAGGCAGGATCTGCCTCTTATTTAATTTCATTCAAACTCCGCTTTGCCATCCATGTCACCTCCAGTAAATATATATATACCTTTGTTTTTAAACCAAAAGCTACAGGAAATACATACACAAAGCTTACCCTTTTTATAAGGTGCTAATGTTCCTTCTTTCTTGGTCATGGTTGTTAGCAGGCAAGCATCCTCAATACTTTCTTTGCCTGGTACATGACCAGGTTCACTATGGATGGGGCTGTGATTTCTTTACCAGCTCTTACCATCAGCCTGCCACATAATATTTCTTTTGATAGACCTCTACATTTACTGTCTGTCTTTTATTTTGCTGTAAGTGTAATAGAGCTGATAAATGTCTGTAGGGTTGTTTAACGGGAAAGAGAAAAATACTTTTTGATCCTCAGAGGCTGCCACAAGGAGAAAACAAAATCAATCCAGAAGCTGAAAAGAACCCAAAGGATGTACCACCTGAGTGTTCCAACCCAGTCAGCTACAGTCTGTGGTTGTGTCCAGGATCTCCTATTCCTGATTTTATTGAAAACATATATTTTCACATAGTATATTCTGCTTGTGGTTTCCTCTCCATCTACTCCCCCCAGCTTCTTCCTACCTCTTCTCCCATTCAGATTCACCCCTTCTCTGTATCTCATTAGTTAAAAAAAAAAAAAAAGCTCTTAGGGGATATTAATAAAATAAAATATAACATATTGCAGGAAGAAAAAACAAAAACTAACATAAAATGGGACAAAATAAACAAACAGAAGAAAAAGAGCTCAAGAAATGGCACAAGAAATAGATACAGACTCAGAAACCCACTTATTCCCACACTCAGGAACCACATAAAAACACTAAGCTGGAGGCCATAATATGTTATTCTTACCTCTGGAGTAAAATGAGACAATAAGAATATGTAAGTAATAAAAAAATTATGAATACATTTTATCCTGGTAGACAGAAGAAAAATATATAAATAAAATTAAAAATAAGGTAAGATTTTAACACAATGAAAAAGAAAAAGAAAAAGAAAAGGTGAAAGGCCAGAAATGACAGTATGGGGCAAGTGTCATATAGATGCTGCTGAGTTCTTTTTCTGTTGGTCATGTACTGCTCTGTATGCAGCTTACCATTAAGTGAGACCCCACTGGAAAAAACTAAGTTTTCATTTGTAGGTGATTATCAGTTGGAGATTGCTTTTAGCTAGGTGTAGAAGCATGTATCCACTTCCCTTTTCATCTCTAAGAACCTTCCTGGTGCAAGCCCATGTAGGCTCTATGCATGTTGCCTCAACTTTTCTGAGTTCATATGTGTGACAGTCCTGTTCATTTAGAGACCTTGTTTTTGTTGGTATTCTTCTAGGACTCTTACATTCTTTCTGTCTTTTCTTCTGCAGGGTTCCCTGAGCTTAAAAGAAATCTAAGGGGCAGCAGTATTCATCAGTTAGCACAAAGGTCCACTGAAATACTATCTGTAATTTGGGGTATATTCCTTTAGCATCCATCCCAGCACACCTGTCTCACTGACACAGCATCCCAAGGGATTTCATTATTTTCACGAGCATTCTCAACCCAGGACCCTAGTGAGAGCCGTGCTGTCAAAGACTTCACCTTGTTATCAGTTGTTGTCCAGCACTTTCCAACAGAGGCAGTTATTAGCATCCTGTGGACAGCCATGTCTGCCATGTCTGCCTTGTTCTAAATCTTTTCAGAGGACAACCTTACCCTGACTCCTCTAGTCCAGAAAGTCAGGCTAGTGTCAGGAGCACTCTGTAACTTCTGTCACCACTTATGATTGCCCCAAGTAATGTGAATGAGACAAATACAACCAGCCTCCAAGACCAGCTTCTCCCATATCAGAAGCTTATGACTGACTAAAAGGAACTCACCTTTTTTACTAATATAAACCATTTTCTTTCAGTGTTGGGTGCTAAACCTAGAACTTTATATATAGAAGACAATTAGTCTACCTTTGAGCTACACCCACAACTTCTTTTCATTATTTTTGACTCTGAGAAAGTCTTTCTGAAACTGGTATTGAACTCATTCCATATCCCAGTAGAGCTTGAGCTTGGAGCATTCTGCCTTAACTTCCCAAGTTGCTCTGACTATAGGCATAAGCCAACACCAGACACAACAAAATTTTAATACAAAAGTTAAAGCTATAAGTTTATATGTTTGAAGAGTTGGGTTGTAGACTCTTAAAAGGCATTTGTAAGATATAACACCTGTATCTCACCTTTGATATTAAACTGCTCTATGAGCATAGGGGTATCACTTCCTTCTCTCTGACCATCTTTCCCCCCTACAAGAGGGCCAATGTTCCTATACCTCTAGCAGAAAAAATTCCCATTGCAGAGTCCTACAAAAACCTCACTGGGAGTCAAGGTTGTTTTGGATCTGTGAAAAAATATTCTATTTCAGAATTCACAAATATTCACAAACTACCAGGTATTAGGGAGGGAATATAACTTTTCTGAAGACATAGAAATTAGTACAGAAATTAAGCAGGAAATCTGGCCTGGCCACATTGCATTAACTTCAAGGTGTCATCTACATTCATGTGGATATCTGCAGCCTAAGCCAGAGTCCAAATGTACTGTGACTGTCCCTAATAGAGAGACACAAGTTCAGTATGAGGAACTAAATTTGAAGAATAGTCTGAAGGCACATAGGCACTATGATCAAAACAGGGCTGTTCCATCATAAAGTTACAGCTGTCAATAAATCCAAAGATATGAAGGACTTCTTGGAATGCCTAGAGGACTCTTTTCATGTTTGAGAAAAAGAATAATGATTCTGAATGGAGTGAAACTATGCATGATGGTCTTTATCTTCCAAAGAATTTTTTTTTGATAAATGAAACAGAATCCCTTTATTTTAGAGATAATTTAATTAAAGAAACTGTTTCATAACTATGTCTCATATAATTTAAATGAAAGTTGTTTCATTAGATAGAAAAATCATTAACTACATTATACATAGAGAAAAACTAAAATAAACTTGGACATCATGTCTCCTGACACACAGATCCCTTGTCTCCAGTGGTTACTAGTGGAGCAGAAGCTGCTGTTTACCTAGCCAGTATCCAGCCCACATATCTCCCTTGGAAGAAGACTCTCATTTCATTCAGTAAAGCAAAATATGCTGCATTTAAAAAATCACTATGGGTCTTAGTATATAGATCAGTTGACACAGACTGTTTGACATGTAAATATGAAGACCTAAATTTGATCCCATAAACCTACATTAAAACAAAAAATCTAGGTAAGGTAATTGGGGAAGCAGAGATAGATAGATCTTTTGGACTTTCTGAAAAGCCTAGCTTGCTTGGTGAGCTTCAGGCCAATGAAAAACCTTATCTCAAAATCACACTGAAGAATGTCACCTGAGGTAGGCTTATGACTTACACATGTGCCCACACATGCATGTGTATGCTGCAAACATACCACACACACACAAATAATCCTGCATACGAATGTGAGCATAAACACACATTTAAACACAAAAATGTCAAATCTTCCTTTAATGGGGTTGATAATGTGTCAACATTCTGGGGTAATAGAAAAAACCCCAACTTTCATGGAACAGGTCAAACAAGCCTTCTCTAAAGAGCTAAATCAAGAGGTGAGGTTTTAGTGTCCTGTCTTCCTTTTGCCTCTTGGTAATGGAAAGCTTACATTCCATCCATCCTCTTGATTTAATTGACTTTGACCTTGAGTATAAATGGTGTACTGAGATAAGAAGTGAAAATATAATGGGCCCTTGGGCCTTTGATCCTTCTGTGGCCACCATTTCAAATATTCATGCCTTTTTCTGAGACTCATGCATGTGAGATATAATAAATGACTCTTCTAAAAACACTGTTATTTGAGGGGCTTTTTCTTGATGAAGTTAAACCTAATCTTAATGATTAAAGCAGATGTCTTAATTTGAGAACTGATGTAAAATGCAGACACTAGCTGCTGGGGTACCTGGTTTTTCCACTCAATTCACATGATCATAAGAAAGAAGAAGAAATAAAGGATGTCACATAATTCATCAGATTTAAAATCTCATCCATGGAATGACACACTATAATTTTATGCATCACCCAAGGAAAAAACTGTTGCCAATTAAACTATGACATGACATTGATTGTAAAATGCAAATCAATTTCAAAATGTTAAAATGTGCAGGGAAAAAACAACCTATGAATATGATATATCAGGTAAGGATTTATTCTTGCACAGTTTAGATTTGAAGTTTACCACATCTACACATCCTCTCTTCCCTATTTTAGTAAGAACACTGAAGCCAAGAAAGGGTCATGGATTTGTTCAAATTCAGTGATGGATCCATGATAAGACGCTCTACTGAAAATCAAAGCTTTTTAATAGGTACAAGTAGATACCAAGGTTCTGCTTTTGTTACCTTGACCACTAGTGGCATGTTTATTTAATCAACCACCTGTTTCTGTTTTGCTCTTCTGAAATATGCAGGACTGAATACACTGAGACAAAGGCCCTTATGCCCATCCCTCCCACACAGAAAAAGACTGAGCTGTAACAGGAGATGACAGAGTCAGATTTCACAACAGATTCACAGTCACACACTACAGGGCCCCTGTGAACCTTTGTCAAGAACTCCCCCCCCCCCAAAAAAAGGAGAAGAGCAGGTGGCCATCAAGAACTGCAGGCAGGCGCCTTCTGAAACAGGGCATTTAGTTGAGAGAGAACTGGCTGATGCCTGGGTTGATAAACAAAGAGAACTCAGCTCACATGCCTCCTCCTTTTCTACCCAGGGAGAAGACACTCTGAGGAACAGCCCTATGGCAGGGAAAGTCAAGGACCTAGATTCTCAGTTGTCAGAAACAGCTTTGAAAGGAAGCCTAGGAGAACCTGCATGGGTTCTGTCAACATTATAGGTAAGAGAGGCTGTCACCTCGCATCATCTGCTTTGGATCTAGAAAGACCATGCTGGTGATGGAGTATAGTAGTAGAAGTCAATTCAGATATCAGACTGAAGTGGTCAGAGCCTATGTCAGAGTAGTGAAGTAGAGGAAATTAGAATACATTCCTTCCAAGAAGCTTCTAATGCGTGAACTTCTGACATTATTGCCTATTCCTGGCACTTTTTACTCTACTCTTTTGTTCCTAAATATAGCTTATGTTTTAGTTTCATTTTTTGCTACTATGATAAAATATCCTCACAAAAAGTAGTTTCGGGGACAAAATAATCTATTTCAGCTTAAAACCACAGGTTATAATTCATCATTGTGAGACAATCAACACCGGAACTTCAGAAAGCTAGTCACATAACATCCATAGTCCAGAGCAAATAAAAATGTATGCATATATGTCCATTTGCTTGCTTGTGCTCACTTCATTTTCTGTATATTCTGCCTAGAGAGTAATGCCACCCACAGTGGGCTGGGTCTCTACATATCAGCTAACTTACTAAGCCATCTCCCATAGATGTTCCCAGGAATCAATCCAATGAAGATAGCCCCTCGCTGAGATTCTCTTTCTAAGTGGTTCTAGCTTGTATCAAGTTGGCAATTAAAGTTAACCATCACTTGCTTTATGCTTATTCTTGGCACTCCTAATAGTAACTCATCCTTTTTATGGATGCATATGTTAGGTGTGAATACATATATAATGTATGAATGACTATTAAACTGGTAGGGTGCCAGAGAGAACCATGTTCACATAAGGAATCCAAAGCTGGACTTAAATGATATAGGTATAAGAGCTGAATCTCAAATGCCATCCCAAGGCTGAAGCCCAAAGCTGAAGGCCAAGGCAGCACTTCAGCCTCCCACTACCCCTGCTATTCCCACCTGCATTCTTTGCTGTAAGCATGTTGGCTTGCATGGAAGATAAGCAGTTCTTACCTCTTTGTTCTGGCCCAAATCTCAAAATTTCAGTTCATGCTCAAAATTGAGTATGAGGAAGATTTGGATTAATGAAACTGTTTCACACAATAAATTAATACAGAGAATAGTGGAGACTATCTTTCAAAATAAAAGTAGCTTGGATTAGACTGATAGTCATCAAGAGCTTAAGTGAGTAGATGGGTGACTGCAATGGATGCAAAACAATAGATTATAGAAATAGGAATGCAGCAGAATAATAGCGCACTTGCCTAGCAGGCACACACTCATTTGAAACTATCTTGTTTTCACGGGGCGATGACTGCGTTATAATTGAGTCTTCATCACAATCAAAAGTAGAATTATCTTTGTTTTACAGACAAAAATAAAATTTCTTAATAAAGTGTCTGAGGGCAACATCTTTCCCCAAAATTGTACAATTAGTATTTCTAGATGAAATAAGGGAAAAGCATTGGTATCCAAAATTCTTTCATTTTCCCTTGTGCTCAATCCCAAGGAAAGCATTCCAAATAGATTTTATTGAACAATGGTACAGAGAAACCATCAAACATTATCTAATATATCTAATATCTAATATTCAGTAGAAACTTAGGAAGTAAGTTCCATTATCCTCCCACTCTGCAGGTGAGAAGGCTGAGGTTCAGATTGGGCAGAAACCTTCCCAAGGTTCCACATTACAGTAAGAAGGCAGCAGGACCAGATTGGACATCTGAATCTGGTACACATCAAATATTTAAGTAGATTTTTCTAGCCCAGCCAGTTTTTTCTACATTAACAGTGCGGATTTGGTTGATTGATAATAATAATGGCTCATAGCTCCACAGAGGTTCAGAGGACCTGAGGGCTTTGCTGTATGAATGGATATTTCTTTGCAAGAACTACATTGCAAACTGTCTGCCTTTCTCTGTAACCTGCATCCTGCAAATGAATACAAAGCAAGGCCTTCAAAGCACTAAGATATTATTTTTACAGCAAACCCTGGGCCATCGAGGGTATCAGACCTTTGGCCCCCCACGCAGGGGAGGTAGCATTCAAGGATTTAAAACACAGTCTCAGAAGAGGTGGAAAAGCCAAATAAAGGGGTGAGGTCAAGGGACTAGGAGGCTGAGGGGAGGGCAGAGGAAGAAGGAAGTTGCAGTTCACAAGAAAGTGCTTTGGAAAGCAGACTGGATAGCTAAACCCTGATTCTAAGCTTCTAGAAACAGAATGAATGTGAACACTGCTATCTAGTTAGAAAGACAGCTAGAAGACAGAGATTGGAAACGGCGTTTGGATGCTGCCCTACCTCCAGTCACATGCCACTCTGCATGCAGGGGAGAAAAAGGGTGCTGCGCCCAAAGACAGGGGTGGGCCAAAAGGAAGGAGCAGCCTGAAAGCCGATCAAAAACACTTTCAAGTTAAGATTAAACTCCGCAGATTGCAGGAGGCCAATTTAATGGGACACATTTCCCAGTGCTCCCGTTCACTCCCTTGGCTTCCCCTGGGAAGGGGCTAGGTTGTGATGTTGCACATCAGAGAGACTCCTGGGTACCAGATCTTATCCAAATGAGCAGCAGTGCAAGGCTCAAAAGATAGAGCAGGGAAAAAATAGTTTACAAAGTATTGAAAGGGAGAGAAGGGAAGGGAGAAGGATGGTAATTACCCTGCATCCATCCTATGAAGGAGCAGAACACCAAGGGACAAGTTAAGTTATTAGCTCTAAAAGACAAGACAAAGCTGGAGGCGGAAACAGGGTACCCGAGTAGTTCCAGAACCAGTTTGGATATTCACCTTATCACCTTTCTCTCCTTCCCCCTTCCCCATCTGTCTTTGTTTTTCTCAGTATATATGTGTGTCTGTGTGTCTGTGTGTCTGTCTGTGTGTCTGTCTGTGTGTCTGTCTGTCTGTCTGTCTCTGTGTGTGTATTGCTATGGACTGGGTCCAATCCTCCACCACCAAATTACATCTCCAACCCAGGCTACTCTCGTCTTCCTGATGTCCTTATTTGGAAAAAGAAAAAAGCTAGGGAATGTTAAGAGTGTTATACTGATCCAGCATATACAGTGATTAAACCTACTGAGTATATCCAAATACACTCTCTTCTTATAAGCTGTGTTGCCCTAATGAATATCTTAATTACCCTGAGCCCCAGTTTTCTCCCTGTGTAATGGCAGTGATGGCCATCTGTACCTGTGGGGAAGTATGGTAGAGATTGAATCAGCCCATCCAGATTGCATAAAACAGTAGTGTTCACTATATGCTTCTGTTAACAATACTAAATGGTCAAACTTGTTTTGCTTTGATGGGATGGGAGATGGGATGGAGTTAGTACCTGGCTTTGAAAGCTACTTAGCTAATCTCTAAGCCTTAGCATCCTCATCCTTAGCCCCAGGACTATCAAATGTGTAACTATAAGAGGCTTTGTAAAAATGAAATAAATAAATGAATGAATAAATAAATAAATAAATAAATAAATAAATAAATAAATAAATAAATAAATAAATAAAAGACTAGTGCTGTTTGTCTCCTGTTATCAGTGAAATGTTGGGTGCTTTGTAGAGACTATAATACTTCAATTATGCAATGATCTTCGGCACAAAACAAAGCCTGTAATTAACAAAAAGTGTGCTATGTACATAAAATATTTAAGAGGATAGATAGATTACATGTGATTTGTTCCTAACACAAACAAGCAGCAATACTAGACACAAAGCTTGGGAAGCTGCAAATAAATCTGTCTTCTTGATTGTTGTGATAGTTTACAGGCTTGTGACACCTTTAAAGTCATCAAATTGTATGTGCTAAACTTGCAGTTCTGTGCACTAGCTGTTGTTTGCTAATAATGTTTTTCAAGGAAGTTTTACTATACAACACAATTCTACATTATGGATATATTCGGTTCAGAAGGAAAATGGTAATTATACAAAAACATTGTTCAAAAATTCAATATCTTTTCAGTGAGTATAATTGAATTTTGGTTGACACTAGGTACTATACTGCTGAATTTCAATAAATGAGTGAATAAAGTCCCTGTTAGTGCTGAAGAGATTCCTCCCTCCTATGCTCTAATGTGATTCTTCACCTCTTAGATCTGTGTGGTTACACCCTTCTAGGTGACAATATGTAGTGTGTGGTAAAGTGTAGGGTGCCACAGTGTTCCAGAAGCAAAAATGATCATGTGCTGTCTGTTTCTGAGAAGCCCTAAAATTAGAAACAGAGCCTTGGGAACATTAGCAGTTGCTAACAGGAAAATATCTGCCTTCATTAGTCTACAAACCAGTATGTCATAAGTCTGGCCTCCACATGGACAGACAGACCCCTTCAATGCCATTGTAGCCTTTGGGATTTTAAAAGGATTAAGGTGCCACCAATCCTACTTCCTGAATGATATCTTTTTATGACTTCATCCATCAGTCTTCCACTCAGTCTTACCATGGGGGGAGGGGAATGGGTATACCTCTAAAAACAATGGTGGTGACTAGTTTTACCTTGGACATTCACTGGGCAAACTTGGCCCTCCATCCCGATCTCTTATGTTATGGTCTGATTGATTGTCTTGCCAAAATATACATATTAGATCTAAGCCCCAAGGTGATGATATCAGGGAGTAGGGTTAGGGGGACGGAGCTCCAGGGGATGAAACCTCATGAATGAGATGAGTGAGATAAGTCTCTTTATAAAATACCCTAAGAATGTTTCTTCACTTCCTCTGCCATCTGAGAACACAGCTAGAAAGAATAATCCACGAACCAGGTAGTGGCCTCAATGAAAACTGAATCTGCCAGGACCTTGATCCTGAACTTCCCATCTTCTTCAACTATGGGAAATAGATTTTTATTGGATAAAAGCCACCCAATTTCTACAATTTTGTATGGCAGATGAAGACAATGCTATTGCATTTGATATTATTTATGATAACTGGACTGCAGAGTGCTCAGTGTCACTCTTTCCAGCCTGAAGGTACACTGTGGATGAGCAGAAGGAGAACCCCAGGGTACTCCACTGTGGTGTTCACTCTCTTGTACTGCCCCATCTCTGGAAAGAGAGAATGTCCTGGGACTTATTTTAACCAATGTGACAAATACAACTTTTTGGAAGTGATTCAGGCTTGGTCTTTCTAGAAGCCTTTCTCATGTCTGCTTTTCATATGATGAAAAATCACACTAGGAAGGAAGCCTAGACAGCAGGAACTGGTTGTGTCAGTTAGGAAGTGAAGAGAGTTCTAACCAACAGTCCACAAGTAAATGACAGGTGAAGGAAACTAATATCTGTTCATGCTGAGAAAAACTGCCATCACCTACAACTACCAAGCCAGTGCTTCAGGGACAGAGGCAGACCCAGCCAGCATTCAGGTTCCTTGTGGAAAAGGAAGTCACACCATGCCTGTACTCCTAGCTCATAGAAACCAGGAAATAATGGAAGCATATGGTTGTAAGCACAGAGTCCATCCTATTGTTACCTAGTGTAGATGACTGATACAATAGAGCAAAGTGTGTAGCTAACACCTCTAAGGGCTCTGTGTGAATAGGGGATAGACTACAATAAAACTTACATAGCCAAAACACAGCAGGAGATATTCTTTTTCTACTTCTAAAGGACACATCTCTTCACATGCCTCCTGCCACTCAGGTGACCCCTGTTTTACACTCTGTTGTCTAGTCGGATACCCAATTCCAGCTACAACTGACTTAACACTCTCCACTAGAGACAGAATTGAATCATTTTAGATTTTTCAGTAGACAAACTGGCAAAGTAAAAACAAGAAAAATTAATTTTAATCTAGTTGGATTTACAGCTCTGTAAAAATAATTTCAACCTGTGAAATAAGCCACATTTCAAGAGCTCGTCAGCTACATCTGGCTGGTAAGGATATGGAGAGGACAGGGTTCATTGGACCTGTGCCCTAAAGGCAACTGGTCCATAGATCGACTGTCAATCAAGGAATCAACCTTCTGATCTCACTTGACAAGGTGAGCTGAGCTATTCACATATTTTTCTATAGGCAGTTTGAACTAACCAATATAAAAAGATGTCAGTTGGTGTTAAGATACAAAGATGAAAGCTGAAAATGGGGCACTCAGAGGCTGTAAGGGCCAGGGCAAGTTTTAGTAGGGACAAAAATAAACCAAAAAATTATGGAAGCTGAGAAAACTGAGTAATAGCTGAGGGTAGAAAATGGAATGTAACTGAAGGTGGATGGAGGGCACATTATAGGAATAAAGAAGTGGTCCTTCCTTCGGTTGTTCAATAAACAGTTACAGAGTGCAGCCCGCAACCAAGCCATGCATCAGGGACTAAGAGTGAAGCATATGGAAAACAGATTAGTTCTGGCCATCTTGTAATTGACAGACAACTGGGAAAAGACAGATGTTGAGCACAGATGTCATAGTTTCAAAAAAAAAAGAGATTCAGGAAAACACTGCAGTTGTAATGTGGAATGTGTAAGTGGAACTAGGAGACCAGGGAAAGACTCTTGGATGAAATAATAGTGAGGTCATCAAATCCTGAAAATGGGAAGAATAAGGAGGAATAAATGTCTAGCTAGGGGGAGGCACATTGCAGAAACATGGAGGAGAAAAGAAAGGGGGCATTCAGAGGCTATGCAGGGGATGTAGGCAAGACCTTGGTGAGGGCTGAGGGCCTGATTTGAGATGCAGAGAACAAAAGAACAGTGATGCGGTGCGATGGCTACCTGTCCACATGCACAACTTCTGAGAACCTCTACATTCCATTGTGCTTTCCCATTAAAGACTCTGGGCTTTGACCCTTTTCTGCTTCTCTGATGTCACCCATCTCATACTCCCAGCTTTGAATTTGTGTGAGTAGAATTCTTTTTTTCAAACAGAAGTGCCAGGTTGTACTGGCCTGGGTTCCCACTTTTTATGAATCTATGGAGGCCAATGCTCACATCCCTATCAAATTTGGATCTTGCATTATATATTTGGTCTAGGTTTCTCACTGGCATAATGCCTGCTTCCTTGTGTAAGCCATCACTACAGAAATCCTGGGAAGGAGGTTGGCCACTGAGTATCCACATATATAATGTTCAAGGCTCAAATCCAACAGCAAGACTAGTGTACTCTAGGAGGAATGAATACTCTATGGGAAAGTCCCTACCTCAGTTTATAGGCATGCAGCCAACACATGCTCAGGAGAAAAAGGAAGACAAATATCTGTTGACAAGGACAACCATGTTGTAGACATTCTATCCATGATTCTCTCCAGCTAGCCAACAAATTCTAGCATCAGAACTGAAATTTATAATAAATGAGATCTAGATCTTCATTGGAAGTCCAGTTGCTTAGGCTTGAGAGATGATGCTGGCTAAGTAACATCAGAGTTTAGATCCCAAGAACCCACCCTAGTGTTCAAGTGCAACACTGTATGGCAGGCCCTTCTATAATTCTAGCCCCAAAAGAGGCAGATAAGGAATGCCCAGAGCAAGCTAGCTAGCAACACTCACCATATTGGTGAACTCCAGAATTGATTAAATGACTCTAACTCATTGAACAAGGTGGAAGAATGGTCACAGTTGATTTCTGATATTAACCTCCAGCATTCATGTCCATGAATATAACCAGACGTATATGTACTCACATATATGTGCTTCCATTCATATGCAAAACATGCATGCACATACTGGAGCACGTAAACAAGCAAACAAATAAATACATAAATGAGAAAAAAAAAGCCCAGCTTATTCAAAAACTCCTGTTGTGCTCTAAACTGATTTCTAAGATGACAAGAATGCCTTTGTGCCTTTGTGTCCCTATGCTTTATGTAGCAAGGTCTATTCAGAATGTCTACCCAAGTTTAAGTTGTGATCCTGCTGAGCATATCCCAGGAAATACATATCCTGGCTTTTAATAGTTGCTGAAGAGATTTATGCTGTTCAGATGAATGATATAATGGACCAAAGATGTCAATATGCTAAACTTAATCCAAGACAAGTGGCAACTCAGGAAGGGAAAACAGTTCAAGGCCATAAGCAAAGGATCTGGGAAGGCTTAGTGATGAAACGATGACAGGAAATTAGAAATCCCAAATAACCTGTGTTCACCTGGCCAGAGGCCCTCATGAAACAAGGACTTGAAAAAAACCTACATAAAATAAAGCCCTCCACAGAAGAAAAACAAATAAAAATAACCATAAGCAGCTTCATTGGCATTGTTCTTGACACTGCTCTCTCACAGAATACTTGGTTCATGGTAGAGGACCCATTAATGAATCTGAGTAAGTTTGTTGAATGGTTGGAAGAACAAATGGATTATTGAGGGAAGCACTGGATGAGATATCAGGGACCTAGGGATTGAATTCTAGTTCCATTTGTGCCTGTCCTGGAAAGGGTGAAGATATTCTAAAGAGGCACTTACATGCCTTTGACTATCAGACTACAGAAAAAGTAGATCATAGGAACCCACACTGAAAAACAGCTGAAATCTGGTATCAGCTCTAGGAAGAATTTGTCTTCTGAGAGATTTCAAACACTTCTGACAACTTGTCAGACTACCTGGCAGGAAAGATTAGTCAAGATAATAATGGATAAATAACTGGTGGGACCTTAACTTGACTGGGTCTGTATATATATATATATATATATTTCTTATCTTCTATTTAAAACTAAACCTTGGGTCCTCAAAAGATGAGCTTGATGGAATCACTGGAGCTCCTTGTTTCTCTTCCCAAGTAGCCACAATACCTCCCCTGCCCCTCTCTCTCTCCAGTATCTCCAGTAGTAATTATTTCTATAATTGGTCTATTGGGGAGAGTCCTTATTAGGATTTCCAAAGCAAAAGCTGTGACACAAACAATTCCAGTAACAGCCTTCAGGGCTCTGTGTCTTCCTTGCTATACCTGGTAATGCCACACAGCCAGAGAACCTTTTAAAGGACTTATACCCTGGCTGCCAAGTTGTGTGATGTTGGTGAAGCTGTGGACCCCAGGGATCTTCTCCTTTAAACTCACACTTCTCCCTGTTTACAAGATACAAGCTCTTTTTAAACCTAATCTGTTAATTTTCCCATATCTTTATCACACTTTATCAAGACGTGTATTCGTGTGAGAAAAGAAATGTCTGTCTACCACTCCTCCCTTTAGGCAACAGCAAAATCCTGCGGAGGCAGTAACACATTTCATATTTTAATTATTTTTGTATCTTTTTTTTTTTCTGGGGCATGTTTCTTGATTACTCTTTCCATTCCCTTCTAGAAGAAGGACCTCCTTCTTCTCCTGATGGAAAACATGCTTGTCTCTGAAGATATAGAAAATGTTTCATATACATCAAGATGTTGGTCGGAGAAATAGTATGAAGGAAATGTCTGCTCCATTTGAGATACTAGGCAAAATCAGATCAAACAAGGAGCATATCTCAAAACTCTAGAACATTCTAAAGCAGAGTGAATTGGAATGTACACTGGACTAGAATTTTTGAGTAGCAAGTTAACTAGCAAATGACCTTGCAATTGCATTGTTTACTCCAGGCTGGTGCCTGTTCTGAGTGCTTTACAAGGCTTGGCTCATTTAGTCCTTACATTTAGTTTCTATGAGCTGGGAGCTATTATTATCTGTGCTTATCTTCCAAGGCAAAAGCAGAGCATTTTGCTTTGTCCCAGATGCCCTTGCAGTAGGAAGAATTGGAATCTGACCCTGAGTTTAGACTCCAGAATCTCTATTCTTATCTTCTATTCCCTTAGTATAATAAGAGTTATTCCACCACTTTTTGTTTTTATTTGTTTACTTGTTATCTGTTTGTTTTGCTTTCTAAGAAAGAGTTTTTCTGTGTTAACAGGCCAAGCTGTCCTGGAACTTGCTTTGTAGACCATTCTAATCTTGAATGTACATGTATCCACCTGCTTCTTGTCTCCAGAGTATTGGGGGGAAAGATATGTACCATCAATGCCCTTTTTAACATGCAGAAATATGAGGCACAGAGACACAAATATGTATCAAAGCTCACAGAACTACTAATTAGGGAAAAAATGGAAGAAACCTAGGATCCCTGCTCTTATACACTAAGGAGGTCTTAAGGACAGCCATGTTTCATAAGCTAGGGACTTGTGCTCCATAAATACCATGAATAGAAGAAAGGAATGAATGGATCAAAGAGTCTACCTTCCAGGATAGTGATATAGTGAGGAAGAAAGCTGTCAAACAAAAGTAAGTAAACAAATAATCAGTGAATGCTATCAAAGGCAAGAGCAGGATACATGAGAATTGGTGCAGAAGCCTAAGTCAGAAAATGATATTATCATATCATATCACAGAGCTTCTTTTCAGACTTCTATGAAGGTTTTCTTTGGGTTTCTATCCCTATGATAAAACACTATGACTAAAAGCAAGTTAGGGATGAAAGGGTTTACTTCATCTTACAGCTCACAGTTCATCACACAGGGAAGTTAGGACAGGAACTCAAGGCAGAAAAAAACCTGACAGCAGGAACTGAAGCCATGGAAGCATGCTGCATCCTGACTTTCTCCTCATGATTTTCTCATCTTTGTTTCTTATCACTTACCCAGGGAATATACTACTCCCTGTGGGATAAGGCCACTCACAACAATCAAGGAATCAATCAAGGACATATCTCATAGACTTGCCAAAGTCCAACCTGGTAGGGGAATTTTTTCAATTAACTTTCTCTGTTCACAACTGATATTAGCCATGTCAACTTGATGGTAAAAACTAGTCAGCACAGAGGTTAAGTAAGTTAATCCACAAAAGTTCCTCAATGATTAATAAAAGTTATCTGTATGGCAGGTGTTATTGTTGCTGCTACTGTAGTAAAGGTTACATCATTACTTGGTACCTCAAAGTACTAATTTTAGAAAAAATGTACCTGAGGTCAAAACCACTTCCATTTCTTCCCAGCTGCAAGGTCAATTACAAGTTGGTCATTACCTTTATTCAGTTTCCCCATTAATAAACTTAGACATTTAGCAATGCATCCACAGAAGAACTGAAGGCTGTGTACCTGTTGGACTCAGTCCTGTGTCTTCCTCTTAGTTGCAGACATGACTAAGCACTTGAGACCTATAGGGGATAGAGGTATGCCATAAGTCTCTTGGCTGAAAAGAGAAGAATTCAAAGGCTAGAACGTCAACTACTTCTTTGGTAGAAAACTACCCTGGAAACCATTCTTTCCTGTTCTGATAGTTCTCAGGTACTCGCTGGAACTGAGGTATCATTGTCCAACATTAGAGCTCTACAAACAAGGAACTGGCTGTCAGAGAAAGAGGAAGCTCATTAAGGAGGTGTTCAACTGGAGAAAGCATGATAGAGATGATATAGGTGGACTGCAACATTTAGGTGGGAGGAAGAAGAAACAGAATGAAACCAAAGCTGAGCAGATGCTGCGAGATATGGCAATGATCTTTCAAACCTTATTTCACAGAAGCCCAGTGCATGGGCTTTATGATTGGTCAAGCAGGGTCAAACAACTGAGACTTGCAGCTTCCTTCCAGCCGAGAGACTTTTCATTTTTATTGATTTTTTTTGAGTCAAGTTGCATAAATTAAATTTTGCCACAAAAGACTTATTTTATAAAATACTATTTAAAAAAAAAAACCCAAAGACTTGTACAGTGAATGTCTACCTCTCACATGTGTACATGGCTCAGTTGCCTGCACTGGGCAGTTTCGTGTCTTGATCATGTTCATGTGTGTGTGTGTGTGTGTGTGTGTGTGTGTGTGTGTGTGTGTCTGTGTGTCTGTGTGTCTGTGTGTGTGTTTGTGTGTGTGTGTGCACGCGTGCATGTGTTCATGCATGCATGTGTGTGTGTGTGTGTCTGTCTGTCTGTGTCTGTGTATGTGTCTGTAAAATATAGTCAGTGGATCTCAGCTTGTTTGGTTGAGAAGGCTGGCTCCTCTGCCATGTCTTCCATGCTCTTTAAGGAACCCATGAGATTATGTAGGTATGTCCTCAGTTGGTAGCAACAAAAGCAGTGAAGCACAAGTCGAATGTTCAAGCATCTTTCCAAAGCTTCTGCTCCTACTATTTCTACTAATGCCTTATTGGTAAACATAGGGAGTAGGCTACAGTTGGAGGCTGGACAATAAAAGAGTGAAAAGCAGATAAGGAGGGACTGGAAAATGAATGGGTTTGGAGTGCCTCACTTGAAATTCACAAAGAATTAATTTTTTTTTAAAAAAAAGCACTTAAAAATAATAAGCTGGTGGAAACAACCTAGATTCCCCTCAACCAACGAATGAATTAACAGTACATCTACACAATGGAGTACTATTCAGCAGTTAAAAAAATTACATCCTAAAATTTTCAGGCAAATGGATGGGTTTGGAGAATATCCTCCTAAGCAAGATAGCACAAGAATACCTAAGCTGCAAACCACAACCCTTGAACAGCTTGGGATCAAAAGGAACCTAAGAGAGACATCCAAAAATTCCTCTAGGAAGAGAAAATAGACAAGATCTCCTTAGCAAATTGGAATCATAATGGGTAGCAACCAAGAAAAGGTAGGAACAAATCATGAGAGAAGGAGGTGGTTGAGTGAGAGAAGCAACAAAGGAGATAAAAAGATATGATATCTTAATAGAGGTAGCCAATGTGTGGCTGGAAAAAAGGTCAGGTATTAGGGAAACCTCTAAGAACTCACAAGATATCCCTGGATAGGCCTCCAACCAATAGTGGAGGAGGTGCCAAAACACTTCTCCTATAATCAAATGAACAACCACCCCAAGTGTCATCACAGAACTTACATTCAACAATGAATGGAGGTAGAGGCAGAGATCCATGGCTGAGCACCAGGCTAAGTTCCCCGGCCCAGCTGGGGAAAGGGGGAGGAGAGTCTGTATGAGCAAGGGGATATGGATTATGAGGAGAAGTCCCACAAAGAGTGCTGGCTGGAGCTCTCGGGAGTTCACTGAATCAAAAATAGCCACTGGGGAACTGTCTGGAAAAGGAACTAGGCCCTCCAAGTGTAGGTGACTCTTGATTAGCATGGGCAATATGTAGAAACTTGGTGGTTAGAATCAAACTGTGTTACTGTTCATAGGCAGGCAGGCACCTTGGAGCCATTCCCTACTGAGGAGCACCAAACACAGTCTTGATATTGGAATGAGAAAATTGGACCTTCCTGGAGTGGATCCTCCAGGCTGAGAAGACCCACCTTGGGTCTTCTTGCCCTTTTGGGGGAGAGAATGGGGAATGGTGTAGGGGGAGGCTGAAGTTAGACTGGGAGGGATTGAGAGAAGGTAAAGGGAGGGTGAGCAGGAGGATACATTGATTTAAAAAGACTTTTTTTAAAAGAAAAAGCAAAACCAGGATTGCCAAAACAATCCTCTACAACAAAGAAACATCTGGAGGTATCACCATCCCTGACTTTAAGCTTTACTATAGAGCTATATAGTAATAAAAACAGCTTGGTATTGGCATAAAAACAGACATGTGGGTCAATGGAATCAAACTAAAGACGCTGACATTAATCAAAACAACTATGAACACCTGATTTTTGACAAAGAGGCCAAAAATACACAACAGAAGAAAAGATAGTATCTTCAACAAATGGAGCAGGCATAACTTGATGGCAGGCAGTACATAGAAGAATGCAAATAGATCCATACCTATTAGCCTGAACTAAACTCGGGTCCAAGTGGATTAAGACCTCAACATAATTTCATTTACACTAAATGTGATAGAAAACAAAGTGGGAAAGAGCCTGAGTGCATTGGCACAGGACTGAGAACAATTAATAAATGAGACCTGCTGAATCTGAGAAGCTTCTGAACGGAAAAGGACACAGTAGATAAGACTAAATAAAAGCCTAGAGAATGGAAAAGGATCTTCACCAAAACTACATCTGACATAAGGCTGATCTCTAAAATATATAAAGTACTTAAGAAGCTAGACATCAAAATACCAAATAATTCAATCAAAACCTGGGTACAGATTAAAACAAAGAATTCTCAACAGAAGAGTCTCAAATGGCTGAAACACACCTAAAGAACTGTTCAACATCCTTAGCCATTAGTGAAATGCAAATCGAAAACAACAACGAGACACCATCTTACACCTGTCTGAATGGCTAAGATCAAAAACACTGATGGCAGCCTATACTGGAGGGGATATGGAGTAAGGGAAATACTCCTCCATTTCTGCTGAGAGTATACACTTTTACAGCCACTTTTGAAATCAATATGGTGGTTTCTCAGAAAATTAGAAATCAATCTACCTCATAGTCCAGCAGTACCACTCTTGGGCATATACCCAAAGGATGCACATACCACAACACATTTGTTCAACTATATTCATAGCAGCATTATTTATAATTATCAGAACCTGTCAAGAGGTTGGATGCTCCTCAACCAAAGAATAGATAAAATCCTAACTAGGCCCTCTGAATGAGGGTAACAGTTGCATTGATCAAGCTGTTAATGGGCCTCTAGTTATAGGACCAGGGATTATCCCAGATACATGAGCTGGTTTTTTAGAGCTCACTCTTTACCATGGGATGCTTTGCTCAGCCTTGATACAGGGAGGAAGGGATGGGTCCTGCCTCAACTTGGTTTGTTAATCTTGTTGACTACTCAAGCAAGGACTTACCTTACCTGCTTTGAGGAGTAGATGGGAGGTGAAGTTGGGCAGAGGGAGGGGAATAGGGTAGTGGACAAAGGAGGTGGAAGGAAAACAGTGGAGGGTATGTAAAAGGAATTTTATTAATAATTAAATAAATGGTGTTTTTAATTAAAAATAAATAAAAATAAAATAAAATAAATCAACTGGAAAAATCATAGAGGAAGACATTCAAAGTCCTCCTCTTGGCTCTATTCATACATGCATGGAGACACAAATCTCCACATACTCCTCACAAGCACACATACACACACAATGAAAATAATCACATAGTACCCACAAACATGTACAGTTTCTGCATCTTTGAGAAACATTAGAAATTAGAGCCCTGGAGATCATTTAACTGGTCCCATACATGTTGATAGCAGGATAATAATCTGAAATTCAAGTCATGAATTACCTGGAACTTTGTTGGTCTTACAGACCTCTTTCAACATTTACACTGTTTGTAAAAGTTAGTACCTCTTCGAATGCAGTGCTCCAGAAAAAAAAAAAAAAAAGTAGAATTCATAGAAAACTTTGAATTTACTTCCCACATTCGCAAGCACTGTAACAGTGCATCAAGCTAAACCCTTGGCCCTCATTTGCCTTCCAAATGGATTTGTCCTCTTACCTATAACTAAGACAGGTAGATAGTCAGAGCCTGTACAAATGGGGCTATTTGAGGGGAAGTGGCTTTTTGATGTCCATGGACATGACTTTGTTTATTAAGACCTTAAATCAGAGCAAAGTTAGAGAGAACATCACAGAAAGAGAAAAAAAAAATGAGTGCTTTCGGAGATGCTTCTTTCCACTGAGAAGGGTAGTAAAGCTTAACAAAATGAGACTGGAAAGAGCACCAGTGGAGAAACAGTCAACCTTTAGGCTGCAAGTTTCCAGTCTTTTAGCTAAATTCTGGATGCAGGAGTATATTAGTTACTTATTCTACAAAAATACTGTGTGACAAAACCTAATCCTGGTGATGCATTGCAATGTGTGTGCACAGACATACAAATCAGGTAGAAGTCAAACTGTTTGGGCTAGGAGTTAGACACAGGCAAGGTGGTTCTTTTCCTAATTCTCTTTTATTTCCCTTAGACCAAAGGGAAAGCTGAGGAATGAATGCTCTGTTGGTGACAGGAAAGGTCTACATAGTGGGGACAAATGTAACAAGCCAATGAAAGATTGACAATTGTACTCCATTGTTTTATTCCAATTTCTATTGACCAAACTCGGTCACATGGCTGAGCTGAAACTCAGGCAAAGTGAAATTCTATGGTAGAGAGGTTAGCATATGCCCTTCCTTTAGAGAAAGAACTCTAAGTCATAAGCAAATGGCATAAATATCAGGAACAATGAAATCATGGAGAGCAGTTGCCAGGTAACCAAATTCATCAACCTTGGTAAATGGAACCAGAGACAGACAACCTACATTCCAAACACCCTGGAACACTGAGGATACAGACATAGCAAATGTACTAGGGCAGCTAAAGAGTGTTAAGATACAGGGCAAAGATGTGCATGATAATCACAAGCAAGTCAGCAGTAATAAGTGGCTCAAGAGAGAGGCCAAAGAGCTATCATGGGGATATCTCACACCTCACAGTGCATCCATAAGAATCAAATCCCTTCTTGATAATCCCAGACTGATAAAAATAAGTTCACACCCCTCATACTTGGAGGGGAAAAAAAAGAAATAGAAAGAAGCAAGACTCCTAACCTGCCTGCATGTAAGCCCTAAATCAATGACATTTGAATCAGAGTCAAATCATTTGATGTACAAGATTAAGTTTCCTGCCCATGGCAGAGATGTGGACTCGGGAACTAAGGACAGTTAACAAAGAAATAATGAAAGTCACATCTAAGTATGGTTTATAGAGGGTACTAACTGTGAACTTCAAACCTGCTACTTAGTATGTGTCCACTCTACATTGTAATCAGTTTTTTCTGCCGGTCTTCTGACCACTTTCATGTGGAGATCAGTCGCATTGCTGATGGAAACTGTTTAAAGAATCATTTCTAAAACACACATGAAGAAATGAAGGGCCACCCTTATGAAAATCCCAGCTAGTATGTAGCCTAGCTGCCTTCCTTAACTGCCTGCTTTCACAGTTACTGATAAAGGCTTCTTGTATTATCTAGTATGGAGGGAGTCTTCTTGTCTGGCATCTGGAGTGGGGGAGGGCTTTCATTCGTGACTTCGTGCATTCATCATGGCACTTCTTTTCCTTCTGCCTCCTTGTGGATTTGAGGAGATGCTGGAAATGGGGGAGGAAAGCAAACTGGAGTCAGGCTGTCCTTGTTTGACTTGCCAGTATTTGGAAGACGTTTCAGGGTTTTCAGATTTTCTTTTTCCTCTTTCTCCTTTCTATTGGAATGAAAGTGTAATGCAGAATTTTAGCTGTCTCTAAATACCAACCAACTAAGCTGAAAGACTCCCAAAATAAACAGCTTAGTATTCCAGAAAGTTCCCAGAGACCTGGAGATTTGGGACATGAAGTGTACACCTCATGCCCTCCTCCCTTATTCTGCTCAAGCAGCTCCTGCATTGCCAAGTAAGACAACATATGTCTGCTTTGCAGCCAGGAGATATGGGATGCATTGCTCACCTTTGGGCTTGTAGGGGAGGGACCCAAAATAGAGTGCCATGTTGCCAAGAAGATAAAAAATCAGCACCACCTCCACCATGCATTCATATGCCTTTCCTCCTTTCCCATTCCCACCCATCCTTGTGAGGAAAATATAAACCTCACACTCTACGTTCATGCTTTCTATATCTTAATGCACATTTGTTTTAGGTAGCTAACATGTGGTCATCATTGATATCATCACTCTTATCACCTTCGTGTTCAGGCATTACTAATTGAACACATCACCTCCTCTTTTGATCAATTAGCATTGGCACCTAAAGCGAAACAGCTTTTAGATGCCAGATTTAGATTCTATTTTGAATCTTTAGGCACTGAGAATGAAAATAAGTATAATAATAGCTATTGCCTATTGAACAAGCTTTGGGATAGATGCTTTTCAGTTGCCATCTCTCTGATTCTTTTTTATAGTATTGCAAATTAAGAGTCATTTCCTCCAATTGCATGAATAAGAAAATCAGAGTTCAGAAAAGTCAAGTAACAAGTACTAGCTCCCACAGCGGGGAGGTAGTTGGGATGCAATGCAAACCCACCTCTAAAACAGGACAAAGACTCTGAGGTTTGAGCAGCATCCAGCATGCACTATATCCAACAGCTTATCTGTCCCCATTACACCAGGCTGTTTACTGATCCAGCCTTTGCCTCCTCGGCTCTCTTTGATCAATGTTTGTGACCTTTCCTAGCTCATCCATACTTTTTTAACTATGGGAAAGTAGCACCTGAGGTTCTGTGTCTTCTGTTAATATTTCTGAGCCTGGATGTAAGTATCGAATCGTTCTCTGTAATACTCCTCCTTTTTAATATCACCATACTATGCTGCACCTTAACCAAACAGCTCTGAGACAAGGTGAGACTCAGAACTACTGATTCCTCCATCCTAAGTGGAAGGAAAGGAGTTCTCAAGGACTGGTTATGGGGTTTCAGTCCTCCAGAAACTCAGATACCCGAAGTGAATGAATCGACTGGCTGTCAACCAGGGATTGTGTCTATGATAGGGGAAAGAGAGTCAGAGACATACACAGAGAAAGAGACAGAGACAGACAGAAGCAGAAATTGAGGAAAACTTTTGAGTAATGAGTAAATAAAAATGAAGACCTTAGTCAGGAAGCATAGTGCCAAATGCCACTTCTCAAGATCAGCCACAGGAAAACAGATGGGCATGGCAGCCTCTCCTAACTGTTCTCCACGCCATATTCTTCACACCTCAGTTCTTCCTTTCACTGGTGATAGTTTTCAAATAGAGGATTTAGGTCCTCCCCCCCCCCCCCCTCTCTCTCTCTCTCTCTCTCTCACACACACACACACACACACACACACACACACACACACATTCATTTTTCTTATTATCCTCAGGAAAAGAAAATACTCAGACTTTTTAATTTTGAATAGACCACCCAATATCTTCCATAATCTGAATCTAAATTCACTATAAACCCTGCCACCTGTCTGCAGTCCATCTCCTACAGCCTGAGATACCTAAATCTGAATCTCTACAATGATTTTGAACCCTAGAGCTTTGGACCTTTTCAGCCTTCTTCATGGAATGGCCTGCGTGTTTATCCTAGGTTATCTTCTGGTTTTCTTTAAGTAGGCCCTATCATCGCTTGCTTGTGGGTCTTATAAGCCACCATCACTGACTTTCCTGCACACCCAGAAGACTATTACCTCCCACAGAAGCTACCCAGTCAGTGCTCATGCCATGTTATGGGTGAAAGAGTAAAAGGTGCCCATCAAAAGTTCCAGGTTCCAAATGGTTGTGTGCCCTGGAGAAGCAGATTACAATTGATGGTTCAGAACCAAGATCCTGGTAACAAAGTAGTCTGGAACTTGATCTTTGTGTGATGTCAACACATGTCAAAGGGCTGGAATTTACAATAAATAATTCACACTTAATTGGCCACCTTGTGCAAAAAGGAAGGCTGAAATCCCTAACTTCCTTTGAGAAGGAAATGCTACTCTCTTCCACCACTCTGTGGCCTCTCCTTGATGCTTCTGACTCTCATAAATTGTCTTCCCTGTTTCTGTACCTCTCTAATGAGAAGCTGGCCTTAATATTTATCATTCTCTTAGTCTCCCCTTGCTCTTCCTCTTCAAATGCTTGCCTTCTTCGGCTGCTCTGGTCTGAGTTCATCTTGGTTTAGCTTCTGAAACCCCAACCCCGTGTGTGTGCGTGTGTGTGTGCATGTGTGTGTGCATGTGTTTGTAAATTTTGGTGCTTATGTTTGTGCATTATGTATATGTGGATTACAGATAATTCCTCAGAATTTATCGGCTTCTTATGTGAGACAGGTTGTCTCACTGCATGGCCTTGGGCTCATCAAGTAGGCTGGGATCTGACTGACAAGTTTCAGCTGTCCTCCTGCTTCAGCCTCCATAGTACTAGGATTAAAAACGTTCACCAGTGGCCAGTTTGTCACATGAGTCCAGGGGATAAAACCCAGGTCCTTATTTCTGCATGGCAAGCATATTGCTGAATAGCATACCTCCTCAGTGCCAACCTCTCTGTTTTCTATCATAAAAAACATCAAATGTCTCCATGCTGTGCTTGACGTGACTGTAGATAGGCTCCATGCTTTTACCCTCATGACCATATTGAATGTAGACAGCACTTTATTACTCTCAGAGAAAGGAAATATACCAGGTAATTTAGAGCAGTCATCACCAGCACACCATCCTGTTCCTCTGTGGCTCCAATGCTCTAAGAAGAAACTCATCTTTATGGTCTAGAACCCTTGCCCTCCAGAGTGTATCTACCCCCTCCCCCACTCACCATGAACTTCCAACAGACAAAGGAAAACCACTTCTAATACATTATTGCTACCCTGGACTTTTCCTTCTTTCAATAAATCCATTTAAGAGTAAAGCATTTGATGGACAGTTTAATAGAGCTCTCCTTAAACCTGGCCACATTAATGATTTCTGGCTGGCTAAATGTCAACTTCTGTAGCTCAATAGCTATTTTCCTTCCTTAACAATCAACGTTTCACTTGGGGTTCTTTATTTGGCGGACAGGGTACCAAGCTTTAATGGGTCATCCTGAGTTAGTGGACCTGGAGTTAGAGCTGGACTCGCTGTGTGACCTTGAGCAAATCATTTAACCTCTCTGGACCTTAATGGCTATAAAATGGTGGTCATAATGACCAGGTCCTGCCTGCATGTTATGAGAGAGTATTTCATTGTGTCTCTGCTGTTTTTAAAGCTCTGTTGTGAAGGAGCCAAGATACATAAACACTTTAGCCTCATTGTGTTCTTTCTAGGTATAAAAATAGAAAATCTTGGGACTGCTCACATAAAAAAAAAAGAACTAAATTTAGTTTCCCAAAATCAATGGAAAATTCAGATATGGCAGTGTGTACCTGTAACCCACTGGGGGAGCAGAGGGAGGTGGAGTCTAGAAGCTTACTGGCAAACCAGTCTAGTTGAAAAGGTAAGTTCCATGTTCAACTGGAGACTTGGTCTCAAAATATAAAGTGATTGAAGAAAAAATCAATGTTCATTGTTGGTTTTCACATATGTACTAATGGGAAAGATCACCAACACACACACATAAACACATAAACACAACCTCACTAAAACAAAGATGCCCTTCTCACAATACTGTCATTTGATCTGGGAAGCTTATCCTGAGTTATAATTTTTGTAAACTGGGATGGTCGTCAGATGGATCTTCCTTTCCATTCTTAATGCACTTTGTAGTGTACATATTGTCAACCCTACATTGCACATAAAGAAGTTGAATCTCAGAGATATGATACCAAGTAACCTTTCAGAGATCATGCAGCATGTAGGTGGTCAAATAAGGACTATTCTGGCCATTGATCAGTTAGCAATACTGACACTAGATTAGAATGGACAGGGTGTTTTTCAGGAGTAGAGCTACGAGATGTTGGTCAGGAAGGGACAGGGTGGAAGTGGACACCCCTGAACAATATAATCTTGGCTAGCCATTTGCAAGGGAATAGAAATAGCTAAATCCTGAGTGTTTATGCTAAAACTTTTAGTTTTCTTAAATCTCTTTTTGTTTCTAGAAGACTCACTCTGGCATAGTCACAAGGTCTGGAGTTGTGTGTTTTGATAGGAAAATTCATTGAGATCCTGCTTGTGTAACAGTGCTGCTGCATCACTTTTTAGTGTCCTGCTAAAGTCAGAACAGAGAACCTAGGATTGGAATGACTATCTTTACTACATGATGCCCTAAAATTCTAAATATAACTTTTACTGAAGTGATACCTTATGTGTTCAGGGATGTTGGTAATCTGGCAACCTCCCAGAACATGGAAAATTTGAGGTCATCACTTTGAAGAACACTAGTTACACCAGGACACTAGAGCACAAAGATGCTCTATCTCACAAAATCCTCACAGCTAGCACTTCACAGAGACTCTGGATTCTGAGTTATGTACTAAAGGACATAATACACCAGGACACTAGAGCACAAAGATGCTCTATCTCACAAAATCCTCACAGCCATCACTTCACAGAGACTCTGGATTCTGAGTTATGTACTAAAGGACATAATATGTGTAAGTGCCGGAAGGGGTCCATCTACCCCAGCTTTATGTTCTTAGTTATTGTGTGAGATGGAGAAGCACCAAACTACACTATCTGAAAAGCTTGTTTATTGGAGCCTGTGTGTTTTCCTAAGCTGAAATTTCTTCTAGAAGCCTGGGGCTATGAAAGGACCTCAGATGCAGGCCCAGGGAGTGATAACACTGAGGGGGCTCAAGGGAACAGACGTGAGCAGATCTGGCCTTTGCTCTGGTCCAGCCACTAACTCACCACACCTTGGTTCTCAGCAGCAGGATGAAATGCCTGACTAAGTGGTCTCTGAGGATGTTTTGAGCTACGGTGGATAAACATAAAGAAAAATAACATAAGATAAAACCCTTGCTTTTTAGCAACTTACAGTATCCTGAAGGAAGATGTAATGAACAACTTGATGGAAGTCAGATAAAAGTATCTTACACAAAAGCAGCTGGAGTGGGAGCCAAGAATGTAAGATTCATTCCCACCCAAGGTACATCACAGAAAGTAATATGCATATTTTTTTCCTTTAATGTTGAGAAATGATACTTGCTTTCATATTAATGGTATAGGACAGGCTAAACCACTGGATATATGGTTTTGTTAATACTTCAGTTATATGGACTATCCAGAATGTCTCTTTCCTGGCCCCAGCCAAGCAGTCAGAGTTTATGGGCAAATAGCTCAATGTTCCTACAAAAGGGACTCATGCTTAGTAACAGCTCTGACTTGTACTGTTATAGAAGCCAATTTATCTTATCCTTGTGAAACAAAATCCTGTTGTCTTTGATTCTCTCTTCTGAATCTCATCTAATTTGATTCTTTATTGGCATTGAGTTTCTTTCTCTGCTTTTTTTTTCCTTTTTATTTTGGTCTGATGTTTTATGAATATCTCAGAACAGACACATAAATGAGTTAATGTAATCAGAGTGACTTCTGCAACTCAGTGAGAATAGATAGCACTTAGAGATGCAGGGTGACTTTCAGTCTCGTTCTATAGCATCGAGCTCAACCAAAGACCAGCCACCTCCACCTCCGCAATTCTAGCTATGGAAAGAACTCAGTTAGGTTTTGAAATCCTTAGTGTGCTCTGATCTCCAGTTACATCCCACTCCCCGATCTCTTTGCACCCTCACTGAACATCTCAGGCCACATGGAGCTCTCCCTTTGCTCCTTTAGCACTCCACAAATTCTTTTTTCTACCAACAGTTTCTTGTTACTACTCACTGGCTAGAAGACAAGCTTAATTTATTTGTCCAGTCTCCAAACCTTCAAAATTGGTCTTACAATGCATAGCTCCTTTCTACATATCTGCTAATCGCTCCAGTACATTTTCCCTGATGCCCCCAAGTCTGGTCGAGGCAACTCCTAAGTTCCCTTAGGACATTTGTAGCCTTCTCCACTCCCTGATAACAGTCAAACTGGTGCTCTACTTGGGGTATAATTTCTCTAAGAGGAAGGCTGGTAGCCTGATGCTCACTGTCTCAAGTTCTGTCACTTATCTATCAGTCATACAACCTTGTAAAACTGTAAGCCTGGTCAAGACTGCCTCTCAGCCTGTGAACTCAAAGATAAATGATTTTACATAGACTTATGCATGAATAAATGTTACTCCACCAAAAAAGCTTATATAGAGCCTGACATACATCAAGTATAGACTAAATGTTTGCCCCTGACATTCCTTACCACTGTTTTGCCAACTACCATCATAGTGTTTATTAGATAATTTTTTTAGAATTTTCATCCGACAAATACCTGAGAAATAAAGATCTAAATTTATGCTGTATTTTTCACTATGTATCTTATACCAAGTAGGACCACAAGAGTCAACTAGGTAGTATGTCTGTGTGAGTGTGTGGGTGGGGGGAAGAAGAAGAGACACATAGAGAGAGGGAGGGAGGGAGAGAGAGAGAGACTGTGTTTATATATGCTATACACTATAATACTAACCTTGTTTCCGTAGTCTACTGGTCATCACGTTTGCCTCACATTATACTATCATATGTAACAAATGTATTTAACATCTTAACATAATACACAAGTTGTTTCCTTACATTTTTTTCATTCAGGATATTAAAAGCACTATTTAAAAAATGGAGAGGCTTGCTCTTTTTCTAAATGAGATTATCATGTGCATGTTCTGAAGACAAATGAAAGAACTGAGGCCTAGAAAGAAGTGCTGTCCTCAAATGCAGATGTGCACTATGATACAGGGGTCGACGGCATAATGCTCATGATGTTCTTATCCTATGATGATACTGGAAACTTGCTGACTCACACAAATCTTTTATATCGTACCCTGTTGCATTAGGTTTCCTGCCCAGCTAGCTCCACGGTTGGGGCCTGTTCACCATCACTTATCTGGACCAGAAATCCCAGAATCCCAATGAATCACACAGCCACTTATATTAACTTCATACTGTTTGGCCTATGGCTTAGGCACATTGAAAGTTAGCTATTTCATCTTAACTCAACCCATTTCCTTTAATCTGTCCTGACATGTGAACCAGGGCCTACCTGTGTTCCTTACATGTTTCTTCTTTGGGCATCTGGCTCAATCTGTCCCTAATTCCACCTAGCTTCTCCTACCTATGCTGATTATCCACCTACTTCTTCCATGGTGCTCACCAAGGGTCAAAACAGCTCCTTTATTTAAAGATTGATATTCACAGCATAAAGAAAGACATTCCCACATCACCTCCCTAATCAAAAAGGAAGATTTCAATTATAACACAGCAAAATTCCATATAACAAAATAGTCATAAAGCAAGAATTATAGTTACAATATCTAGTCTTTTTGTATTTATCAAAATTAAAGAAAATACTCTATCAGCTACCATATCCTTGTGAATCTAAAGTTTCATATCCAATATACCTTGAAAAATAACTAAGAAAAACTGTACCTATAACTATCTAATCTTCAACTACATCAAAGACCACAGAAGGATATATTTACCCAAGTAAAGAGGAACTGCCAGCAACTTCCAAAATCTAGAAATGACAGAGATGATACCTATCTGCCTGGACAGTCACCCAAAGTTCCTTTATAAGGTTGGGACTTCCATCTTCAGTCTATAGACCCAGAGTCTCTGGCATACCTTTCAGTGAAGGAGGAAATCTGAAGGACTGCACTGCTCATTCTGGTAGAGATTGTCAGTCGCTTCTCCTTCAGTTCTGAAGAATGTCTAAGTTTTCTCTGCAAAGCAGGAACCTGAATAACCATCTCAGATTGTTCTAACAAAGTTCAGAGGTCATTTTGCTATGAAACCTGCATGTTCAGTTTACAAAGCATACTGTCAATCAGTCAATATAAGAACAGGTTCTTATCTAGTAGCTTACTATTGCTACAAAGAGAGTAGACTCCATATGGAGTTTCTTTGATGATCATTTTTCTCTTGAAGAAGATTGGTGCTGCCAGGAGCAGACCTGTCTCACTGTCCAGAAAAGTCTAAGTACTTAAAATATTTTAAACGCCATATTCTGTAGGTCTTAGAAGTATTGAAGATTACCTATCTAATTAAAATATATCTTTGTATACCGAAAAAAATGCATTTCTTATTATACATTATAATTTCAAATCAGTTACATAAACATCATACCTTAAACAAGAGTAGAAAATACATATAGCCTAACAAAATTGACCTTAAATTTGTATCAATAAACCAAAATTCATACAATTTAAAATATTTTGAGATTAATAGATGATTTTTGGATTAAAATAAATTCAATAATCTAACCCTTTGATAAGTAACTTCAGGCAGCATCAAGGCATGCATTTTAGAACTCAGAGTCCTTTGCATTTCTCTGACTCTTAGGAAGTACAGAAATAGATTCAGGAGAAGCTGTGTGGTTCACCTACTTCCTTTCCGAAATGTCAAGCACAGGAAAAACAACAGTGCAGTAACACTGGCTGCCTTACTTTGTTCTCCAGCTCACCTGAGATGGGTGAGTTGGTTAGATATGTGTCTGTAAAGGTGAGGTAAAAGCATGTCTTTGTGTTGTTATATGCTACAGTTGCATAAGAAAAAGACAATCAGGTGGGAAGATGCAAACAGGGATGTCACTTCCTGCATACTGACAGTGACAGTGCCCTGTCCTCCATGTTTCTCAAAGCCCTGTGGGTAGACCAACTCTAACCTCACACTGTAATATGGATACCAAAATCTGCATATCTATAGGCATTGGCTGCAGCTACTTAACATGAACATTTGAATTTACATGGATGAGGTTCCTCTGGCCTCCAAATGACACTCTCAGATGTTACTGTCTTACATGCCTTCCAAACTCTTGTCCTTAAGACTACCAGACCCCCTTCTTAGATGCCAGACCCTGTGTCTCATTGCAGCCTTAGATAACAAGTCACTTATGTAAGCCTTTCCTTCTTACCACTAATCTGGACATGATTTCAGCTTAACACTCTCTGCAATATTAGATATCTAGATAGGAGACCTAGAAGTCCCCCAGATGACTTTATCTGAGTTCAAATGGTATACCTTTGGCTGGTACCCTGCCTCCATACCAGAATCTCCCAACAGAGCCTTATAAATCCGACGTATACTACCCCAGCCCTGACTCTCAAAATTTCAGGTTTCAGGACTTTGCTAGGATGCAGAGTAGATGTCTCTATTTTTAAATATCCCCCTGTGCCTCTGAAGGGCAATAAGAATCCTGAAGCTGAATTTCAGATTTAGATATCCCTGCACTCAGCATCGTTTCTCTTGATATCAGCTCTATGACCTTGAGAAAAAAAATTGTGTGACCTCTAAGAACAGTCATGTCCCAATCTACAATGCAGTAATAAATGGTTCGTTCACTCATCAAGATGTTTGAGAATCTAAGTGGCATGAAACTGTCATAATTCAGAAGAACACTGGGTAAATCTCATCCTCCGTATTATATTAATTCAGACATTGTGCTGAGCAAGGAAACTAAACAAGTCAAGAACAGTATACCCATGAACTGGGATTCTTCTCCTTCTGTTCCTATTATTCTTAGGTTTGGTCTCTTCATTGGGTTTTCTGGAAAGGGAAAAAATGTATTTCACAGGTGGACTGTGAGGTGGGTGGGGATGGGGATAGGAGAGATCAGGTGGGGAGGGATGAATGAAAAGAGTACTGTAAGATACAACTGGAATGGGGGATGGGCATTTGGGGGATGAGGTAGAAACTTTGTGTAATGGAAAGTCCCCGAAATCTACAAGAGTGACACTATTGAAGACTCCTAGTTATGGGGGATATGGAGCCTGAACTGGGCATCTTCTGTAATCAGGCAATGCCTCCAGTGAAGGGACTGGGGCACTAACCCAGCCCCACAGTTTTTAACATGAAATTTGTCTTGCCTGAAAGCTGCACTTGGGCAAAGGTGAAACAGAACTTGTGGAAGCGGCCAACAAATGACTGGTCCAACTTAAAATCTATACCACAAGAGGAAGCTCATATCTGACACTACTAGAGGGCCAGGAACCAGAAGCTAGATATCCCAGAGACCTAGGGTAGAACCAAACATGACCTGAAAAATAGAAAGGGGGGGGGAGAAGAAAGAAAGAAAGAAAGAGATAAAGAAAAAAAGAGAGAGAGAGAAAAAGAGAGAGAAAGAAAGAGAGAGAGAAAGAAAGAAAGAGAGAAAGAAAGGAAAAAAAAGAAAGAGAGAGAGAGAGAGAGAGAGAGAGAGAGAGAGAGAAAGAGAGAAAGAGAGAAAGAAAAAGAAAGATTGTATGAAGTTTCTACCTGGACTTTCTCACCTGGCCCCATGGCCTGGACCAACAGTCCCACAGAAACGCACAGACGCTTATATTAATTTTATGCTGATTAACCTATGGCTCTGGCATATTGCTAGCTAGCTCTTGCTCTTAAACTAACCCATGATTCTTATCCTGTTCAGCCATGCAGCTCAGTACCTTTCCTCAGAGCAGCATAGTTATCCTCTGGATCTGCTGGCTTGTCTGGCATCTCTGTGGCATCTCTGCTCTGTTCTTCCTGTTCCCAGAGTTTTCTTAGTCTGGTAGCCCCACTCACATTCCCTGTCTGCCTTTGGCCAATCAGCACTTTTATTAAACCAGTAGGCTGGACAATTATTTCCAATGTAACAATATAATCTTACTACAAGGGAAGAAGGGAAGGAGGGAAGGAGAAAGAAGGGAGGGAGGGAGGGAGGGAGGGAGGGAGGGAGGGAGTCAATGAAGTGATTGCTAATGATACTCTATTATACTTCTAGACCAGAACCTAGAATCATCATCATCAGAGAGGTTTCAACCAGCAACTGATAGAAGCAGATCCAGAGACTCACGACTAAGAGAGAAGAATTGTAGGAGCCAGAGGGGTTAAGAAAGCCTCAAGAACAAGGCTCATAGAGTCAACTAATGGGGGCTCATAGGGGTTCCAAGAGATTGGAGTGACAATAAGGGAAACTTCATGAGTCTGACCTAGGTCCTCTGCATATATGTTATTGTTATATAGCTTGGTGTACGTGTGAGATTCCTAACAGTGGGAGCAGGTGCTATCTCTGATTCTTTTACTCGCTTTTGGGGCCCTTTTCTTCCTACTGAGTTGCCTTTCCAGCCTTGATATGAGCATATGTGCCAAGTCATATTGCAACTTGTTATACTGTGCCTGGTTAATGTCCCTGGGAGGCCTGTTCTTTGAAGATAAATGAAGGATGAGTAAATATAGAGCAGATGAAGGAGGGGAACTGCAGTTGGGAAACAATATATATGAGGAAACAATAAGTAAATTATTAAAAAACAAAAAAGAATAGTAGATCACTGCTGAAATGAGAGTTTCAAGTGTGAACTCCAGCTTCACTCCTGATACATTTGAGAATTTGGTTAAGTGGATATGCCTCAGTTTCAGCATGAAAGCAGTGGGGCTCATGCCACACAGCCCTGATATGCCAGTTAGCATTAGAGGAGACTGGATAAATCAGACATTTAGCACAGACCCTGAGTCCCAAGTAGAACTAAAAATGCACATGAAAACTAAAATATGTAGTGCGCACATTCCTGTCTGCCTGCATTTTTTACCTCTGCAAAATCAAATCAGCACATTTCTGTGGACTCTGGCCATGAACACTTGGGGATGAGACCAGAATTTCAAGGACTTTCAGTCCTCTTCCTAGAGCCAAGTTAACAGATTTTTGTTTTTAAACTATAGGGATTTAAGGCCTAATCCACAGGAAATGGGTTTGGCAAAGCACCCTAAGAACCAGAACAACTTCTAACCTAAACCCTGCCTGCCCAGCCTTTGGTCACTGATGCAGAATTAATTTAACAGTCATCTTTAGCTGGGACAACTTCAGAGAAAGGATGGTCAGCTCCAAAGCATGGAACAGAGGAGATAAATACATTAGACAAAAGCATCAAGATCCAGGAAGATCTGTCCGCATGAGAGGTGAGCCAAATCTAATGGGTAATTTAATGGGCAGGCATACAGTAAGTGCTAGTATGGAAGAGTGGGAAGCCTCTTTCTGGGTGGGGAAATTATGACATTACCTACTCCATGTTCAATTGGCTAATGACTATCAGGTCTTCTATCCTATTCACTGTGGGGTTGTGGTTGAGAAAAGATAAGAACACTGGAGCCAGCCTGCTTCCAACATTTACCAACCAAATTATTTACTTCTCTACATTTCTGTGTCTCTGTCTGAAAGCAGAAAAAAAAATGAGTGCATTTAATGTTGAGATAATTAAGTGAAATAATGCATGGGTTGGTCCCTGTGACTACAAGAAATCTAAGGCAACCTTTGTCTTGTCTTTAAGCAACCCACAGCCTAGCAGGAGACACTAACACATGAGCCTCCAAGGCCATTCACTTAGCTGAGACTTTCTTTCCCCGGGGTTTTCTAGATCAGGGACCAGCAAACTACAGCCAAGTAGGCAAATCAATATACTTTATATACTTTTATAAATAAAGCTTTATTGGAACACTGGCTCAAATATTCACTTACATTTTGTTTGAGGCATAATATCATTGTAATATATAATGGTATTATCATGTTAGAGACCATATGGTGCTTCAGTCAAGCTGGGCTCAGAAACTAAATGCCAATTATATCAATTCTAAAATATTCATACCTTTTTAATCTCATTGTACAGATGTCAATACTGAGGTCCAGAGAAGGAGACATCTTGTCAGAGGCACACTGCACATGATTGTAGAACCAAGGATTTCCTAGACCCCCTCATCACACAGATAACATATTTGGACAATGGGGATTGCTATGTCAGCTCACCTACTGAACAAGATCCCTGAGAATCTATAGGCAATTGATGAAGGTTCCTTGTTTCCCTAGGACTGATGAGATTCAATCACATTATCCATCTTGTTCAATGGCACCCAAGCCCCATTGCTACAGGGTCACCATGCCATTTAGGATGAGAAATGCTGGCTGGAGACCTGCCAATGCACCTGTGGTATTTTGATAACTTCACATATTGCCAATTTCTCCTATTAAATATACAAGTTACATGTGGGGCAGAGTTTAACTCACTCTAATCAACTGTAAAATGAACCAGAGGCTTGCTGCCCCTTTTTGAAGACCTGTGTCTGCATCCTTCTCATCACTAATGGTCATGGAGCCCACTGTTTCCCAAGATGGGTTATTAATAAGAGCTAGAATTATGGATTTCAGTTAAGTGTGTTACCACTGGTCTTGAAATGCAACAGGATCCACTCTGGGGAAATATAAATGCTGAGATGAAATGCAATCTGTCTTCCCCACCTTCTTGTTTCCTTGGGCACTGTGTTCCCAGCCTTATCCCTGTCTACAAATCCACTACAACATAGTGCAGGACAACCAGATTAGGGTTCCATTTCTAGTACTGGTACAACCAGCTCATTCTAAGGAGGAGCTTAGGATTCCTCAACTGAAATTTGAGTATCAGAGGGCTAAAAATATAGCATCAATAGCTGGAAAGATAGGTGCAGATAATTATACTTCTACATTCTAACCTGTATCTTCAAGAATTGCTGTGATAATTGATACAAGTAGGCATTGATTAAACACTTACTATGTAGAAGGCAGTCTCAAGAAAATATCGGAGCTCTGTCGTAATCCAGTTGAATACAACTTCTGATCTTGCTCTATCCAAATTCCAGGGCTTTGGTCAATTATCTGCCCTTTAGTGTAGGCCTCTACAGCTCCTCTTCTGACATTAAACATGCCTTCCTGAATAATGCTTTGCCATTCCAGACTGTTCAACCTCAGGCAGCAAGGAAGGAAACTTACATTGTTTGCATTGTCTTAACCATGATCAATTTTCCAGACCCTTGCTTACTTCTCAAAATCTCCTCCCTCTGCTGCCATGAACAACCCATAAAAGGCTTCTGTTAGCCATTCTAAAGCTTTTATTGAGCTTAGCTTTATGGTGTTTAGGAAAAACACTTCCTCCTTGGTACATGTCTTCTCAATACTTAAAGCTTTAATTTTAACCCAGATAACACAACTTGAGACATTCTCTACTATACTGAGATAATGCAGTGCTTCATTCAGAGAAGGGTTGTAGGAAAGCAGATTGAATAGTGCAAGAGAACAATGTGGAAGGTGAACTAGAGTGGTTATCCAAATAGGAGGACTTCTGAACCAGGCTTGTGGCCATGAGGCCAAGGAGAAATGTCGGCTGCCTAGTTTACAGGCACATACAGAAAAGGTTTGGGCTGTGTTGTCACTTGGAAAGGGAGGAAAGTTGGGGTTCCTCTGCTATACAAAGAATCTTGAGCAAGCTTGTTCCTAAGCTGGACTTCATTTTTCTTTTGCCCTACTTCATGGAAGAAAAGGGGGAAAAGGGAAAGGAGAGATGAAAGGGGCTCTACAAAGAGAGGAGATAAAAATCAACCTCCCTGGAGCTCAGAAAAACACAGAATACAGAAGATAAAATGCTCCAAAAACTTTCAAATGATGTTCACATGGAAATCACTGCAGAGGACAGTGTAAAAACAGATGAGCATGACAAGCGTGCACGCACACACACACACACACACACACTAGTGGCCTGAGACCTTCTTTCTTAGGATACATGACCTGTGCAGAGAATATCTTAGTTCTGATATCTGGTTACAGCTGCAGCTTCAGCTGTCTTGCGATCGGCTTAGTACAATGTGGGTCCCAAATCTCAGACTCACCCTCCTTTGTATTCAAGACATGCCACAGAAGCAAACCAGACAGGTTTCCCATTAACTCAGGACTGTTCTGCACCCTCCCCATTCTAGACAAGCTTGCTTGGCCTCAGCACTTTCTCAAGGAAGAGTGGGGAGAAGCAGATGAGGAGATGGCCAGAGCAAGATGCCAGATCAATCGTGTTATGTTGGAGATGCACAGCAAAACCAAAAGCCCCAGAGATGAGCAGCAGCATGATGACTCTTCTCTGCTGAGTTCTGTGCTAACCTGTGTGCCTTTGAGTTTACAAATTAAGATTCTCATGTATGGACTTTCCCTTTCTTAGTTGAAAGCATTATCCATTCTTTTTCTGTCTTAATGGTCTCGACTCACATGTACAGAGGTTTTAAATATTTGCAGTCTACCTACATGTGTTCTCACAAGAAATTCTCCACATAAATGTGAAGTAGGAGTGATAGAGGTGTATGCTAATCTCATTCAAAGCTAAGAAAGCTTGCTCTAGTAAACAATCACTGCTCATGTCAATAGAGGAGTTGGATCAGGCGACACTTCTGATCCTCACTGCCCCTCTATTTCCTCTACTTCTTCTTCTTCTTTTTTTTAAAAAGATTTTTTACATTTGTATTTGTATGTGCATGCCACTGAGTATACCTACATGAGGGGTTCAGATCTTCTGGGGCTGGAGTTACAGGTGGTTGTGAACTGCCCCAATGTGCATATTGGAAAAAAACAAAAGAGCAGCAAACTGTTGACCCATCTCTCCAGACCCTCTATGTCCTCCTCCTCTTTGTTTATCCTCCTTGTTGTTTTGAAACAAGATCTCAAAGCGCTCAGACTGGCCTCAAACTTGGCATGTGGTAAAGACTAGTCTTGTGTCTCTTATATTGTCCTGGGTGTTGAGATTACAAGTTTGTTTCTCCGTGTCAGGCTAATTCCCTATATGGGCAAAGATTGTTTGTAGACTATTATATACTAAATATAAACAACCTTTGAGTATCAGGATCCAAATTCTAATGTTATTACTGAAAGTCAAAGCTACTAGCCACTATCCCTCCCCTCTCCTTCCCATATACTGCTTTCATACACAATGTTCAATACTAGGTATTCTGTGTCTGTTTTCTCAGAATTGAAACCTTTCATCCTGGAAGTAGGAGGGAGGTACAAAAAAAGCTAGAAAACATGAATGGTTTAGGAAGCACATGATAGTTACAAGATTCACAATTACCTGAGGCAATGTAAGTAGTGAAAAACTGTTGGAGACTTTCTAGTAGGCAGGGATTCAAGGGATGAAACTCTTATGAATCATCACTAATGCTAAGATGGGCTTTTTGGGGGGCTCTGTAAAAGAGAAAAGATAGAGGAAGAAGAGATAGGTTGATGCACTGTGGAAAAGATTCCATTCACTCTTTCCAGCTATGGAGCTGGAAGATGGGGTGTGAGCCGAGAGATGTGGAGAGCTTCTATGAGCTGAAAAGAGCCAAGAAATGTGTATTTCAAATGCAGTATTGCTGCAAAATCTATTTCAGTTCTATGAAATATGCTTACAGTCAATTTTTAAAAGGTATTTGTTACAGCAACCACAGAAAACTAATACAAAGATGAAATCCCATCATGGCTGGGAAGTAAATGATCAGAAAGAAAAGCAAAGCAGGCCTCTGATGATCTTGAGATTTAAAATTCATGGGCAATGAGAAGAAACTAAATGATTGCTGAGGGGGAGATGTCAAATTTCCATCACCATGTCCATCAGCTAGTATAGAATATGAACTGGAAGGATGAGCTTGGAGACAAAGAAACTCTGGAAGTCAACTATGCTTGCTACTATGCCACCAATGCAGGTGCTGGAGCTAGTGAGGTTCTGGAAGATCTCAATGATCTTGGTGAGAGAAAGTGGTGTGGGACCTAAGGAACATTAGTCCTCTGAACTCTGGTCACCCATGGGACTGCTGCACTTGAGTTTTAACAGCTGGGTCTATATGCACTGCCTTATTCTTTTGCTAAATCTTTCCCAAGGCAGCCTGTGCAGTGCAAACCTTGGCTACAGCGGCTGGGTTTGAAATGTGCTCTGCCATTTATAGGCTGAGCATCTTTAATTTCAGAACTCAAAAAGTTTCAAATTCTTTAAGTTATTGAGAGCTGACTTTTTCACACATAGGAAACTCTACAGCATAAAACTTTCATGTACACATTACTTAAAATAATCTTTTATAAGATTACCTTTGGGCTATGGGCAAAAAGAAATAAATTTCTTGTTTGGCTTTAGGTCCTCTCCCCAAAAATAGTATATTATGACATTCAAAAGACTCCACAGTTGAAAAACCCCAGACACTCAGACAAGAGATAGCCAAACTTCTAACTCTGGAGCCAAAACCAAGTTAATTATCTTTCTGGTTTTGGTTTTCTTACTTGATAAGTGTGGTAGTGGCTTTAAAGTCAGCACCTGGGATGTAGAAAAGGGAGGATTTGCAACAAGTTTAAGGGAAGCCTGAGATACACAGAGAATTCAGGGCCAACATGAGCTGCATTAAAAGATACTGTCTCAAATCACCACCCTGCCCTTCCAAAGATTGCTCTCTGCTTGAGTGTAATTCTTTCCAAGCTCCTGCCAGGGTTCATGTTTAGTACTTACACCATCCTTCGATGTTCTCTCCTGAGATGAAGTATTTTCTCCACACTTTTCAGTCTCTCCGACCTTTATTTCCATGAAACTCTCTTGCAAGCTACAGGATTGTTTCTCAAGCCTTCTCAAACTATTCAATCTCTCTGCCTGGGGCAGTGTGGGTCAGAAGGCTGAAGGCCCTCTAGAGGTCACTAGAGGTAACACAAATGAAGAACGCTCTGTGGTTTCCAAAAATTAAAGAGATATAAAAGCAGCTGGATTCTAGCACATGGATGGGTTCTGTACCAAAATAACACTACAGATTCTTAGACAGTCAAGATTACATATCTATAGTCCTTGTATTCTAACAGGGCTTGGACAGAATTATAGAATAGTAAATGTTCTTTGTTATAGGTTGGTGAGTTCTAGAATCAGTTTTGGACCTTCAGAAACAGAAAAGGAGATGTTCTTGGTATCTCTCCTCCTTATATCATGGGCCAACCCTTGGCCTCCCCAGGTCATATACTCAGCTCTTGAACATCCAGGGACAAACTCTTTATCATCTGCTAGTCCAGGGTTTCTCTTCTAGTCATCCCTAGAAGTCCCAAGGGAGGTTCTCCTACCAGACTGAGACCCTCTGAAATCAAGACATGTGACCTTAGTTTCATTTCTCAGCCCAGAGATGCGCTGGATATGAGATGCATAGGCAGCCAGATGCTGTGGCTCTCAAAAGCAGAAGTCTGCCTCAATTCTACCTTCACCTCGGTCTGGTTGTGTCATTGAGTAGTGACTTTGTTTCTCTGGGACGTAGATTCTTCATCTGTAAAAATGTAGATAATGACAGTGCATACTTCACAGGGATATCATGAGAACAAGATAATGTGATCTGTAGAAAACACTTAGAAGAATGTCTGCTATGTTTTAGGTGCTAAGTTACAATTATTTAGGTGCTGAGTTACAATTATTTTAAGTTTGGGTTAAACTTCATAGACAACACCGCAACAAAGAAGGCACGATGCAAAAGTGCTGAGATAAGAGTAAGGAAAGTTAATGAACAGAGAAGAAAAACAGGCAGAAACTGCTCACTTGCACATGGTAGGTACATACTAGGTGGCTTACACATGCCAGCATAATTTCTGAACACAGGGCTAAGCAGCACACTTCTGTGCCCTCCACCAGGTGTCCAGTGCCTTCCCCCAGTGTATCTACCTAGATACCGACTTCTTTCCCTTTCCCTGTCCCCTCTCGCTTTCCTGTACAACTTTCTCCATTCATCCAGCTCTGGTAGCTGAAGGATTATCTCTGCTCTCATTAACATGAAAGGAGCTAATGTCCAGCAATTAGCTAAAGCAAGGATGAACTAAGTGTTCAATTCCTGTGCTGATTCCCATTGTTTTTGACTGTCTGGAGCTCTAATTTGAGAAGATAGCAGATATCCAATTTGAGAAGGTATCTGAAGACACATTTGGTGTTTCTGCACCCAAATGCTGAGATAGATTAGTGATGCCTGCACTGAAATTTGAATAAGGAGATTGCAGTACCTGTGACTTTTATCTTCCAGAGCTCATTCTGAACTAAGAAAACAAACAAGGTTTTGCCAGTTAGTGACAGGGGTGTTAATTGCATACATTAATTGCCTTTAACTTTTATAACAGCACTACAAAGTTTATTTATACTCTAGAAAAAACAGGGCATGAAAGGTCACTCACTAAAGAACTCACAGGACTTATGAAGTGTTTTAATTTGATAAAATACCTTGAAATGCCTTTACTAGAAGTAAAGGAGAATTTAAGGCATCTTAGCCAGCTGAAGGGAGGAAGTTTTGATGCAGAAAGTGTTTTTAATACTCCATAAATTACAAGGCACACAACACTATCCACACCCTTTTAATCAACTTTGTTTAGATAAGACAGTAGGTTGAGATACAGGGATAGTTCCTTTGGAAAAGCATTTTCTATGTAAGCATTAAGACCTGAACTCTGTCTCCAGAACCCATGTGAAAAAGCTAGATACAGTGGTTTGTAATCTCAGTGCTAGGAGTCAGAGACAGCAGATCCTTAGGGCTCTTTGACTAGGCAGTCTAGTCTTTTCAGTAGGTTTCAGACCAGTGAAAAACCCTTCCAAAATAAGCTAACAAACAAGACAAAAAAGGTGGACAGCTTCTAAGGAACAATATCCAATATTATACTCTGGCATCTCTGTATATGTTTGCACTCGCATGCATGCATACACACACACACACACACTACTCTTGAATATGTACCCACACACGTGTATACACACCCACTTACACATTAACACATAGTCACAAAAGTAAAAGGCAATAGAGAAAAAAAAAGTGAAATGTAACCATTGTTTAAATGTAGACAAATGAATTTTACCTTAAGAAATTAATTAAAAAACTGATTATCAATGTGATAAATAATTGTGTCAAGTTGGAATGGAAGATTCCTAGAAGATATGAAAACCTCGCCTCCCTGTTTCCAGAGAGGACTGTATAATAGGGGTTCATATGTAATCAGTGGTATAATCCAATGATGGGTTTGAAATCTTAATGGACTTTTAGAAAGCATTTGAAATGTGAAAAGTAGGGCCTGGTAGAAGGGAGCGGGTCAATAGATTCATGACTTGTAGAGTCAGTCTTAACCCTAGTCTTTCCCTAAACCCCCCTTTTCTTTTGACTGCCATGAAATAAGTTCACTTTTCCCTCTATATGCTTTACCACAACTGTGTTCTATATCACGTGCAACCCCAAGCAATGAGTCCAACCAACCTTAGACTGAACTCTCTAGAACTATGAGGCAAAACAGAATTCATGACAATTCTTAATCAAAATTCTGAATGAGGCTCAGAAAGCTAGACCTCTACCAGGCAAAAGAACTTCTTTCTAGATCAGAGCACTTACCACTGAGCGAAATGTGCAGAAAGAATCAAGCCAGTTGAAAGACACAGAAAGACAGGAACATGAGTATTAGCCTCCACCTAGTGGGAACATAATGCGTCTTTTTTCTGGGCTTTAGTAGCAACATCTAAACCATAAAGAAGTTAGAAAAGTATATGAGTGTTGTACAGATGACTAAACCACACACACAAAAAAACAAAATGAAGGCCAAAAAAATGCTCCATTGATAAGCATTTTTGCTGACAAGGCTAATGACCTGAAATAATCTCCAAGACCAAAGATGGAAGAGAGAATCAAGTCCTTCACATTGTCCTGTGACCTACACACACACATATCATGACATAAGTAAGTATACAAATATATACACACACAAATAAAATAAAAAGGAAATGTATTTTTTTTTAAGTTCAGACATTCCCAGAGCAATGAGAGTTGTTATGTAGGTGGAAATAATTGCTGTCTGATGAAGAATAAACAAAGTCTGAGAAGGCCCAATGAAGAAAGGTGACACACCTCTCTCAACTTTGGTGTGTCTTATCTGGTATATAAGTAAGAAGGAGAGGATTTATCTGCTTCTAAATCTTGGTTTCATTTCACATATAGACAAAGTTTTTGCAAAATTTTAACAGACAATGACTTTCTAGGAGGCTTCTACCATGTTAATCAAGAAAGGACGATGCTTGTTTTGTTCAGATTTCTTCTATTTCAGAAAAACCACAATTCATTGTTCCTGTGCTTAAGTGGCCAATTCTGTGAACTCATTTCTGTTTCCATCAAACAGCCATCCATCTGCTGCAGTGTCTGCCAGTATCATCACATCCACCCCTCACATATCAACATACATTCTACTTTATTATAAATTACTTTTATTTTTCATTTACTTTGCTGTTTGGTACATTATATAGATCTCTCAGATGAGATGTCTAGATAGGTGATACAATTTATGGATCCCATTTCAGGATAATAAAGGAAACATCACAGAATATTAGCCTGGGAAGAGTTCAGAACCATTGGCTCAGATAATCTTTGGATCATTTCCAGGCCAGGCAAAATCAGGGACTTTATGCAAAGAGATTTGCATCCAAATCAGATGCCTAATAGTTCAGGTCAAGAATCAAAATAAATGTTCTTGCTTTCTGCAAATTGTTCCTGTCTACTGAATATTTCTTGGCCATTCCAGAAACATTCCTGTATGCATTCTGGTTAATCTTCCTATTGATGAAATTGTCTGGAACTGAGTTTGGGCACATTTGGAATCACTCAAGAAAGCAGCAACATCAATGGATTGAGGTAGAGCATTTTAAAATTTATGGTGTAATTGATTTCTTTATAAGACATTCAGACCTTATTATTTATTAATCCACCTGTCAAGGCTAATTTAAAGTACTTCTCAATAAGGCAGTTTGACAATACCTTTGTTTACAAGATTGACAAGCCAGGTAAAGAAAGATATGACATAGCAGTTGCTCACCATTAGTAGAAACTTTTAGAAAGGAATTTTCCAACAGTCCTGGTTATCACAGGGGAAGGTAGGAGGCTTCCTATAATACTCCAGAGGGACACAGTCATCCCTAGGACTTCATTTGGATGAGAATTGAATCCTGGAAATGATATAGCTTTCAGAGACCTGGACTTTTCCATTCCTTCCTGTGCTTCTGTCTGAGCCATAAAGGTCATTTACTCCTGAACCTACGGCTGGTCTCTTGACTGACTCCCTTCTTTCTACTTCTGTATCTCTCCGTGATATGTCTAAACTGGAGTTCTGACCATGCTGTATACTCAAAGAACGCCCAAGATGGTTACCATAGAGTCAAGTCCAAAGCCCTTCATGTCAGGAGTCTGACTACCACCACACTGGCCTCATCTCCCATCACTCTTTCCATTTCCATTTTCTGCCTCCTTCTACTTCATACACCCTCACTGTCACTCAGCACATGCTGCTATCAAGAGCTTGCTATATCCATCACTATACCATTGCAACCTTGCTTCTTCCTTATCCCTGTTCACCACCATTTTCTTTTCTGACAATCTTCTCCTAAGCTACTGGCAGTGCTCTGTCCTTGATTTCAGTTCTGTAAGCCCAAGTGCACCAAGTCAGCAAGCTGTACCTGTTTAACAAGCGTGGAGTTGAATCAGGCAGGGCATTAAGGCTGGGTGCATAGCAGAGAATTAAAAAGCGCTCATAGATTTACTACTCAGCTCACAGTCTACACTATGAGCACCTTCTTGCTGTCTTCTCACATTGCCTAGTACAGGGTTGAAGGAATGCTAAAGAGGTCAGGGAACCATTGTATGTTAGACAAGCCACTGAATCTCTATTTTATTTTATTTTAGCAGCAACCCTGTGGAGTTTTTGTTTTGTTTTGTTTTGTTTTGTTTTTCCTTATTTATCCTCTGTGAACAAACTGGAGTTCAAGGATATTAAAAAAAGCTTGCCAGTGTTTACTCAGCTCATTTGTGATGGGTTCAGAATTCAAACACAGGACTAAATCCAAGGCCTCAGCTCTATCTCTCCTCTCAAATGCTCTCTCTAGCCCAGAGTTCAAGCTTGTTGAGTAAATCCATGATCAGCACAAAGTCAAATACTCTTATTGTGCTTCCTCGAGTATATTCCACAGCATCAGGGTAGAATTACCACAATATACTGACACTGAGTGACTGAATCTACATTAGTAGGTAGGTCTAAGACACACAGAACACATAAGACCTACAAAATATTCAATTCATCTTGTACTGGGTAATCCAAGGTCCTGTGGACACTCAGCAAATATGCATCCAACAGTGCACAAGGCTGCCTCATGACTTCATTGGTGATGCTCTAACTGATATTGATGTGTGTATCCCACTTACCACCAATGAACAAAATACTGGCCTCACCCAAATTCATATTCTTTATCTTTAGTGAAGCAGATACAATATTAAATAGATCTTTCATGAAAGAAAGTTCATAAAGGCCACTTGACCTCCAAGTGCCATAATAGAGGCCACAACTATGCTACAGGCCCATCTCCTCACTCTGGAACCAGTTGGCAAGGCTAACACTGTAAAAATAGGAAAGAGAATCCAGGGCCAGAACTTTGTGGAATCTATGTAAGACACAAAGAAAAGAGGCTTGTCATTGCTATTCTATTTCCATTTATAAAAAGTAACTGTAAAAAATTATAAATAAGCATGTTTTAAAATAGGGAACACAATTTAGATCATGTGGGCTTGAAATGCGCTGCTCAGTTTCACACCTCTCTCATCCCAGACTTGAGGTGGGAACAAAACATGTAAGTGGAACAGTTACCTAATGAGCACACCCAACCCAAGCCCAGATTCCCACCATTTTTGTGGATTTGAGCATAGAAATTAGCAGCAATGGAGATGAAGAAGAGAGTGTCAGTAGAAGAGATGAGAAAAGGGTTGAGAACATGTCTGTGGCAGCTCAGAAAGGGATATGTGGCAACCTTTGTGTTATTTAGGATGGTTCACTTTTCATATTTCTATAGCTCAATTGCAGTGCTGACATGCGTCTGCTCAAGCTTTGGAAGAGGTATTGAAGAATCAATAGCAAGCTTCTACCACCCTTTCCTCCCTCTAACCATGGGAGGAGGTGTCCATCAGTGCTATAGTGTCTAAAGTTCTGGGCCCTAAAGCCTTCCTGAGCAGGGTAGGCTCCAGCGTGTTAAAGGTTTAGGCTCTATTTAAGGCCTTTTCTTCTAGTTAGTCTACTTCCTGATTAATGGAATTATGAGTAACAAAGATCAGTAAGGCACCTCATACCCACTCACTTCCTCTTTTGTCTCAGCTTCTATGTGGCAGTCTGGCCATGGTTAATACCACCGGGCAAGGATATCAGTACTTCTAACCATCCTGTCTTCCAATGATTGAGTTAGCATCAAGCCACCAAATTTAGAGAACAAAGTTCTAAGGTACTTTGAGAGAAGGGGCTCACCGAACCTTCCCATGGCAGCCACTCTATACTTATCAACTCTACATTATCTCTTTATACTGGGTTGTGAAGAATGGGAGATATCCTTCACATTGCAAAATGTCAAAACTTGCTTCATATTTATCCATTGATCTTTGTGCAAACATCTCTTAAAATTACAAAACAATGGGAGGTGAAGTTCAAATCCTTGACTTACTCTAGGCTGGCAGACTGAGTAAAAATGTTCATGATGATGTCTGACTTCTGGCCACTGAGTCTTAGGTGGCAATCAACTAAAAAGAGGCCAAGCCCAAAAGACCCCCGAGTGGATAGCACATTGATCTATAGTCGATCTTAGAATCCTAAGCCCCCTCCCTCCATTCAGAGGTCCTGAGACTTTTACAAGTTGACACCAGCAGCACTTTCTATAGAATGTTCAGATGCCTAAACTTAGAAATATGGCAGAAGCTGAATATATTATTTGAAAGGGCCACAATAACAAAATACCACAAAGAATAACATAAGCAATAGAATTTTTTTTCCTACACTATTCTGGAAGTTGAATATTCATAAACAAAGCATTCAAATATGGCCTGAGATTTAAGTCTATATCCTGGACTCATAAAAAGCTGTCTTTCCTTGTGATCTAAGATCATCTAAAAAGGCACACATCACATAGTATTGTGACTCTCTCCAATAAACCCACTGGAATGTAAATATTTCACTGAAGGTTCTACTTCTAAGGGCATATGTGGGAATATTTTCAAATATAATAAAAACAGTTGGAGATATCAGAGGGAATCTACCCACAGTCAGTCTAGGAGGATCAGACAGTGGTAACTCACACCTTTAATCCCAGCACAGGGAATATCCTGGAAGTGGTGAACTACACCCTTAATCCAATCTGAGCTCAAGGTCATTTTAGTTTACAGAGGCAGTTCCAGGCTCCTAGGCAGGCAGTGGTGCCACGCCTTAACTGAGCAAAGAAAGTATTTAAGGCAGACATAGAAAGACAGCAGGCAGAAGAAGCCATGGCTCACACTGTTAGTCCCAGCACTTGGTAAGCAGAGGCAAGAGAATCTCTGTGAATTCAAAGCCAGCCTGGTCTTCAAAGCAAGTTCGAGGACAGCCAGGACTGTTACACAGAAAACTCTGTCTGGTAAAAACAAACAAACAAACAAAGACAGGAGGAGGTAGATCTGTCCTCTGATATTTATGACTTTTTATTATATTTGAAACATATCCCTACAGGCATACATATTAGATGGTTTAGGACTTCAACATATACCTTTTGGGGAAGGAAGATTGTAGTGTATTATGTTCTGGTATATGTTAAATATTTGTCCCTCCTACTGGTTTAATAAAGAGCTGAATGGTCAGAAGGCAGACAGGTGGTATGGGCAAGGCTACCATAATAAGAAAACTCTGGGGAAGGAAGAGACGTCAGCAGAAGAAAGAAGACAACTATGCTGCTCTTAGAAAAGGTACTAAGCCACATGGCTAAACAGGTTAATGGAAATGGATTGAGTTAAGATGAAAGAGCTAGCTAGCAATATGTCTGAGCCATAGGTTAATAAGCATGAAATTAATATAAGCCTTTGTGTGATTATTTAGGGCAAAGCAGCAGCAAAGCTGAGAATGGGTCCAAACTTTTGGGATAGGCCAGAAAATCCAGGCCAGAAACTCCTTACTACAGAGGATCTACTCTAGCCCATATTCATGGGAGACTATAGACCTAGTTCTAGTACAAGTGTAAACAAAATAATGCCTAGATGGGTACATCAATGCCCTCAACTCTACTTCCTCAGGCCTGTTTTGCTCTTACTTGGCTGTCTCTCTATAGTCCTAATATCCTCTCCTCAGTGAAATTCTCCTAAGTGAAGCATAAATGAGGTTCCCCTCCTAGGTTCCCATGCAAACAACACCTTACATTTACCCCCGTATTAGCACCTATCATGTCTGTTGTTACATAAATTCTAATTGGTCTTTTAATAAAAAACCTAGGACCATATATTGGGGAAAAGCTAAAAGATGTGGTGGATATATTGTGCAGCCTCTAAAGAAATAAAGTTTGCCTGAAGATCAGAGGACAGAGCCTCAGAGCCAGCCACAGAGTTAGCCATAGAGGTCAAGGAGTGGTGACACACACCTTCAATCCTAGTACCCAGGAGGCAGAGGCAGAGATCTGTCTGGATCTCTGTGAGTTTAAGGTCAAATGGAGACAATCAGTGGTGGCACATACCTTTAATCCCAGCACGTAGGATCGCAAGTTTCTGTTTCAAGTGCTTGGAAAACACACAGGCCTTTAATCCTAGCACCTGGAAGTAAGTGATATGGCTTACTTAAAAAATATAAGGGAAAAAAAGTTTGCTTTTTTCCAATTCAGTCTGCAGTTCTCCTAGCTTCTATTAAGTCTGAGGATTCATGGAGACAGGATTGTCCCCTTTCAGCTTGAGGAGTTGGCTGGGTGAGAAGTGGCTGTGACTGTTCCTCTGTATCTCTGATCTTTCAGCTTTTCCCCATATCTGGCTCCATGTTTTTATTAAAAGACCAATTAGTATTCCTGCAACAACCTGTAGTCCTGGAGGACTCATAGGCCTCACTGCTAGATAGTGAGCACTGTTTGTGTAAGCACAACTCAGTCTCTGTTGCCAGGACCAAAGATTCAGTTAAGAGCAATGAAAATCTGCCACAGAAATTACAACCCCCAAAGATGCAGTGTGTGAGGAGAGTGCTGTAGTCTCCTTCATGATCATCATAGCTTGGTGTGGTGAAAGTTCTCTCCTGATGTCTGTCTGCTTTTATCATCATATGTCAAGGTGACTGGTCCAGAGGGATCTCATGCTGGTGATCAATGGTTGCAGCCTAAGCATGCCATACATCACTTATATTCACTACTTCTTGGCTAATTCTAGTTGTTCAGACCTATGAATCCCTTGGGGAGCCAAAATATGCAGATTTCTAGCTACAGGTGATCAATCAGTGTTAATAGCTACTATAACAGTGACACCCCCACCAGCCCAGCACAGTAGATGCTTGATCCATGAATGCCAAAGGAAGAGATGGGGGAGACAGAGGAGGAGCATGGAGAAATGGGAGGAAGAAGATGAAGAAGAGATGGAAAAGGAGGAGGAAGGTGGCTCTTATAAGGCAGTTGATCTCCTTCAGACATTGTGAATTTTACTGATAGATGAATTCATTTCTTTCACACAATGAAATATGCAGGTCATCATATCATCTTGATTTACAAAATCTGTACTCACTAGATCCTGTCAGTTATTACTGTATTTCTCACCAAATGACCTTGCCACACCCAAATTTTCACTGTCCACTCTAACTTCATTTTTTTCCAAGCAAACTTCCATTTTTACCAGTCTATTTAGAACAGTACCTATAGATGGCTCATATTAATGTCATCTTGGATTTATTTCCATCCCAAGACCAATGAATCTCTCCTGATCTTTGATTGTATTCTACATGGTTGATTTCTCTAATGAAACAATTCGTCTTTCAAGTGTTCATGACCCTCTTACCATGTTACACCAGTGTTTACCATTACCCACAGCTGAAGTCTCCTTTGCTAGATCCTTTACTCATCTAAAACTCTGTATGCATCACGTTCCAGGACTCTGTCAAGCTGTGGGGTTCCTTAGCCCCAATTTTGAGTCATACTCACTCAAAAATTTAGATGTCCTTTGATAACTCTCAATTTTACATCCCCTAGACTCGCCTTACCTTCTACTGCCCTGTCTGCATCTCCACATGGATACTTACAGAATCTAGAACTCAGCATCTTCTGAACATCTTCTCAACTCCTATAGCCCTCCTCAACAAGCTCTTACCTCACCCAAATGCTCAAGGCCTTGGAGTAACTTTTAACTTTCCTCTTGCCTTTACATTCTACATTCATTTAATGGTTAATGAATCTTAGTTTTGCAAGCCATACAGGATAAATTTCACCTCTTACAATCATTTCTGCTTTTCAAAGCTGTGGACAAGCCTTATCTGAAAAGGTACCACAATCTCTTAGTTTGCATGACATTCCTCAATGCCTCCCATTCATGAAGAAAGAACTCTGTCTACTATGCTGAGGTTCACAGGGGCTGAATAACCTAGGCAGCCTCTCAGCATAACTCTTTCACTAACAACTTGTACCATTCCAGCCACCACAGACACGTTGTTTTACCCATTCTTGCAATTCTGCATTCTTCCATCCTCAAGTTTTTCCATGTGTTTTCTACTTAGAAGAACTTTTTTTTTAATTTTTCCCAGGAAGACCATTTTAGTTATTTTTTGTGTGTGTGACAAAATAACCTGTCAAAAATCAGTTTAAAAGAGGAAGATTCTATTTTGGCTTGAAGTACAATGGTGCCATTTCATCATGGTAGAGAATATATGGCAGAGAGCCATACGAATAGAAAGGCAGCTATCACATTGTGTACACAGCCAGGAAACAAAGTGAATGGGAAAGGGGCCAAACCCCAGTGTCCCACATCCTCCAGCAAGGTTCCGCCTCCTAAATGATCCACTACTTTCCTAAATAACACCATTATTAGTTTGGGACCAAGTTCAAAGATAGGAGCTTATAAGGGACATCTCTCATTCATAGCACAACATACTTCAGAGATACCAAAGTCACATAGCCAGAAGGTGTTAGAGCCAAAGAAAAAGTTTTTTTCTAATCCTCCCTCCTGCCACTGCACTGCCTTCTGCTAGACAGAGAAGGTTAAGGGCATCATCTTTGCCTCTATGCAATTCTTTACAGCATTAAAATTCCATTTTCTTTTAAGTGTATCTTTGCAAAGGCCATTAAAAGGTCATCTAGCATCTAATCTCCTTTCTTAACTTGGGAACTAAGTGAGTCCTCTGCTGCTCTCTGAGCTGTAAAACAAAGATAATACCTGCCAGGAACTTTAAAGAGTTGTTTAACTTCCTGTCTGGCACACAGTAGGAGCTCAATAAATGTTAGCTTGCTATTTCCTGGAGTCTATTCACTTATCCCACAAATGTCTACATCACTCTATTCTATACACAGTTTGTGAGGCACAAGGATAAACAAGACCCTAGTCTCTGCTCTTGAGAGCTGTGGATTTTTATAGAGAACAGAAAACATTTACTCAAATAAGCTCAATAAATCTAGGAGGCAGACGATACTTAGACATTGTGGTCTAAAAGACTCAAGTTCAATTTTCCATTAATTGTTAAATACATGTATTTGTTTGGGATCGCAGTTGCCATAGAGTGTATGCACAGGTCAGAGGACAACTTACAGCAGTTGCTCATGTCCTGCATTGTGTGAATCCCAGCTGAAACTCAGGCGATCAGTCTTGATTACAAGTGTTCTAACTGGCAGAGCCTTCTTGCTGGTCCACGTTGAATTTTTGATTCACTCTGCCAATCTGTGTGGTATCAGGGGAGTTATTCACCTTCTCTGAGACTTCTTTTTGTCCTCTGTCACATAGGGTCAGCATCCAGGGTTTGTTTATTTTCCTATGTAGAAGAATTAATCAAGTAGATATATTCAGAGTACACAGCAAGTTCTCAACAAATAGAACTTTTAAAACTGTGCTTGCTGAGGTTTACTGAGCACTTGCTGTTTTCTAGGCTCTTTGTCTATAGTAACTCATCCATCATAGTAACCCTTATTATAGGATGAAAGAATAAAAGCACAAAGAGGTAAACTATCATGACCAAGGTCTCACAGCAGTGAGAAGGGAGCTATAGGAGGCCCCACCCCTCTCTGAGACTCTGTAAGTAAATCTGCTTCCTTGACTGCCTACCCATCACATGCTAGATGGTTTGACCTTTTCATTCCAACATCTGGTGTAAACGAGTATAATATTTGAAAATTGTTCAGTAAAATGTCCAGCAAGCCAGACAGAATGCTAAAAAAAAAAAAAAAAAAAGTAACAACACATAAAATTTTAAAACAGCCAGTCATTGCAGAAATCAAGGAAGAACTTGGAGAAATCACATGCACATGTACAGACATATGCACAGAGAGAAAGAGAGAGAGAGAGAGAGAGAGCGCCTAGGCAAATTGAACTATAATCCACCTGGTAATTAAGTGCATTTGGAACCTTCCTCTGCACTATCTATCCTCGTCAAGTCCACTATGATGATGGCATTTCCTTTCTCAAGATGATAGGAATGAAAAGAAGTAAAGTAGTTGGAAATATAGGCAGTCATTTTAGGCCCCTGTGCAAGAAGAAGCACAGACAGTCCTAGGAGGTTGGGCCTCATCACCAAGTGGAAAACAAAGGTACTGGATGTTTAGTCATGAAATCCAGGGCAGGGCTGTGACCTGGATGCTTTTGACAGAAACAATCTTGAGTCACTCTGTGGACAATAAGTATCAACAGGTCTAGTGCAAACCCCAACCCTTTTGCTTCCAGCCTATGTCCACTTCTGTAAATTCATAACTCATTTAAGTTTCCCTCTTATTTACTGTGAAAGCAACATGAGAATGGTGACAGAATGACAAAGAAATGAGTGGCACATCCTCGTAAGAGTCTCAGACTCACCACAAAATGAGGTGAGCTCAATGCTTCTTACAGTGTTAGCTGAGAAATGGAGTCTGGCACATGTTCCTTTGTCTCATACAATTTTTTGGGGTCTTCTCACTCCCTGCCTATGGACACCTGCCCTAGCAATGCAGAGATAAGGTAGTCAAAGGGTACTTACAGAAATGTGAAACTCACAACACAATGATTCCAAGGCCCAGAATACTTGGAGAATATTCCTTGCTCTATTTATCTCTTCAACACCCAAAGGACCCTGTTTGATTTTTTTTTTTTTAATCTAAAGGTTTTATTTGCCTCTGGACTGTGAGGGTTTTTTTTTTTTTTTCATTTAAATTTTTTTCATTTTAGACAACAACCATAGATGGCCCTTCTTCCCCTCCCCTTGCTTTCACCCCCAGTCTTCTCCCCATTCCACCCCCCAACCACTCCTCAATAAGGCATCCCATGGGGCTTCAAAAATGTCAGGTATATCAAGTTGAAGTAGGACTAAGCCCCTCACCCCTACATCAAGGCTGAACAAGGTATTCCTCCACAGGGAAAGGGCTCCAAAAAGCCTGTTCATGTACTAATGATAAAGCCTGATCCCACTGCTAGAGTCCACAAACTGCCCATGCCACACAATTGTCAGCCACATTCAGAGAGTCTAGTTCAGTCCCACTCTGGTTCACAGCTGTCAGTACATACATAGTCCATGAGCTCCCACTAGCTCTCAGGGGTTTCTCATCATGATTTTGACTCCCCACCCTGTTCATATAATCCGTCCTCCCTCTTCTCAACTAGACTCTAGAAACTCTGCTCAGTGCTTGACTTTGAACCTCTGCTTCTGCTTACATCAATTGCTAGATGAGGGGTTTTTGATGACAATCAGGGTGGTCATCAATTTGATTACTTGGGAAGGCCAGTTTAGGTACCCTCTCCACTATTGCTTGGAGGTATAGCTGAGGATGTGTTATATTTTTTTAAATTTCATCTTTTAACTTCTACCAAGTTCATTTCCCTTGGAAATGTATCTTAGGAGATTTTTCTAGGTGATATAATAGACTAAGAGTAATTCTATGTGATCCAGAAATGGATTTAATTATTATAACCACAAAGGATCAAAAAAAAATCCTGAAAAATGTGCTGGTACTCCCTTAATCCACCTCCGTTCTCTGCCCATTTTCAGAGCTTAGCTCATTGTGTCTCATCTATGAATCTATCTCTGACGATTTTCCACCAGGCAGATGGGGCCACAGCCTTTCTGTACATCATTGGCATCATCTTTGTCCCTTTCCTTAGGCACTAAGTATGCTCAGTCTCACATCTCTGTCCTATCCAAATGTGAATTCTGGAAACAAAGACATTATTGTGTTTCCAGGGCTTTGCACAGGTCCTGAGACTCAGCAAGTACTCAATAATGTTGACTACATGACATTCAATCCCATCATCCTGCCAGTTTGAGAACTACAAATCCTAAGATGATACCAGTTAGAAAGGACCTTAGGAGATCTTGTAGTCTAATTCTTAAGTTGACACATTTCATTCATCCATTGAGCACATGTCTGATAATGGGAACTGCCTACTGGTCCCAGAACCCAAAAACAGGCAAGCATGATCCTCCTTTTAACTAATGGGGAGTATGTTGAGGGCTAGGGAAGCAAAAGAGGCAATAAATGGCCTGAACTTTCTAGAAACAGATTTAATATGGTCTGAGTGACAGCAAGAATGAATACAGGAAATATGTGTACTATAAAAACACTCCTGTCATCTTAGCATTCCAGGGGCTGAGGTGGATAGACTGTCAGTATATTGGAGGCCAGCCTGAGATAAATAACAATTTTAGCCCCACAAAATTGTTCAGTCTGAGGAAGAGCTTGCCCACAATACTGACATGCTCTGGAATCCCAAATCCCAAGAAAAAGCCTCAATGGAAACTCTGCCTCCCTAAACACAAAAGGAAACTAAATGAAGTAAAGCAGCAAGGGAGCAGAAAATTTATATGACCTGTTCAAGATCACAAAGCTAATGTGTGAAAAGGTGGCTATTTTTTTAGTCACTCTGCATCACTGTGACAAAATGCCCAACATAGACAACAAGTGAAGAAAGATTTATTTGGGATTATAGCATTTTAAACTTCAATTAAGGGTTGATTGACTGGCTTCATGACATTAGGTTGAGGTAAGATTAAAGTATCATAGTGGAAATACATAGTGGATAATAACAACAAAATACAGAAAGAAGATATGAGAAAGACTTGTCCTTCAAAGGCTCTCTTCCAGTGACCTGTCCACTAATAGCCAATTCAGGATGAACTCATTAATGAAGTTAGTGTTCTTTCTTTTGACCCAACCATGTCTCTGTAGCACCACATCTTGAGGTCCAAGATATAAGCTATTTGTGAAGCCATTTCAAGCTAGGAGCCTTGAACTCAGGTAATCTGTCTTCACAATTCATGGATGGTAGTGTGACACTGAGCAGTGGTCTTGGTTATACTGGCTAAGGGAAGTGGAACTCTGAGCACAATCCAATGGGAGAGGGTTAGGGAAATAAAAAAGTGCCTGCCGTCCAGTACTGTAACATGTTAGGATGGCTGTGGCCCTACTGTGAACAAAGTAGACCTGGTTACTTTCTCTTGAGAACAAGTATGCCACATGGGCATAAGGAGTATTGTTCTGGAAATAGGGTGAAGAAAGCATGCACCGCCCCAGCACCCATGGAAGATAACTTTTGAGACCACAGACTTGGCATCTTTGGTCAGATCCTATGGTTTCATTTCAGAAAAGAGGTCAAGAGATCAAGTACAAAATGCACAGAGAGTCATCAGTGAATAACAGACTAATTGATAAGGAGGTAGGAATTACTCTATTTAAGCACACCTCTAAACTGAAGAAGATCCTATTGGGATTGAGGTCCTAGTGTTTCTTGAATCCAACAGTTTCTTTTATCTCTGAGCTAGTGGAGCAGCAAGAGATCTCATAGCCTGTATGAAGCCTGATGTGATAAGAGTTATGCCTCTTAAACTGATAGAATTGCAAAAGTTCAAAATGTGAGAGCAGTTTACCAGAGCTCTGCATTTTTCACCTTCTTCTTCTCAACCAACTGTGGAAATGTCTCAAAAGCATCCCCTTGTCTGAGGAAGAGCCTGTCCACAATACTGAAGTCCTCTGGGATCCCAAATCCCAAGAAAAAGCCTCAAAATTATGACAAAATGCTTCATTTCTCTGATTGGATCTTTTTCTTCTCACCCATTTTTCCTCCCATCTCACCTTCCAGAATCTGCCTAATCTCAAAATAGTAAGTTTTTAATCATAAACAGTTGGATGAATAGCAATATAGCATGTAGGAGTTATGAGTTCCATGCCTGGTTCTAAACCATCACTTTGACCTTTCTAGATTTCAGGACTCCCAATAATAAAACTGAAAGAATATCTTGAATCACCTGTAAAGAAAATTCTCACTGGAACACCCACTAATTGAGATTCAGTCATGCTAAAGTGTGAATGATGGCTGACCTCTGCAAAGAGAAGTGAAACCTAACAAAGAGTAACCTCTTGAGCTAATGAAAATTGGAGAAAAGACTATAGTATTATATCTGTAAGAACTTGTCAGTGACCTCCTTAAAGTCACTAGAAAAAGAAGCTACTGTTGATTGAGAAATATATGGATATTTTTCACAATGTCATAACCCTTATAATATCAGAATGTGATAACCACCTCCTTTGCAGACCCCTAGAAACTATAGTTCATGGATAAATCAGTGAAAAGCTAAGCCCCTAGTTGTTTCTGTCACATTCCACATATCCTGCCACCTATCTGACCTTTCTGACCATTCAAGACAGAGTTAATGGGAATCTCCTGCAATCTCCACTTCCCCAATTTGCATTGATTTTTGTGCTTGCTTATTCTTGATACATCTGCAGAATCTGAGACCTTGACTACAAATAAGGCAGATAAAGAGTGAAATTAAAGGGATAAGAGAGGCAGGCTTACAGTGGCTTTAGAATTGAAGACACTTCCTGTTTGACCTATTCCTGTTTCTGCTCCTTCCTAACTTTTTCTACAGTAATGATTAGCTGTGTACCTAGTTCATCTATCTACAGGTCCCCAGTTTCTGACTACAAAAACAGATCAACTTTAAGATTCTAATTTGTGTTTCTCCCATCCTGATGCAAAGGCCACTGAATTCAGCCTCCTGACTCTGGCCTTGCCATCCCTCCAACATAGATGGTGAAATAGCACCCTGTGGTCAAGGAACTAAAAGGGCAAATATTTGATGACTCCTTACCACCTTCAGAAGGCTGACCAACCACAATATGCCTTTGAAATTGAAGCTCCCTCTGCTTCAGTTTCCCTGGAATCTGGTTCTGCCCCAATGAGCTGAAATGAACAGTGGTTTTCTGCCCCTTGTCCACTTCTTGTTCTTCCTTCATGCCTCTGCAGATTCTCAACACAGTGCATTCAATACTCGGGAAGCAAGGAGAACAAGGTGACTGGTAGCTTTAAGTTTGTGGTGCTTTGTGTCCTTTCTCTACCCTTGATCCAGTCCCTCTTGCAGATTGTGAGATCAACCTGCGTAGGACATGACCTTATTTACCTTGTTTAGCCGGTGTCCTGTCGTCAGCAAAGGTCTTAGTAAATACTCGAAATTGAAGGTCATCATGCAAAAACAGCTCCTTGCATAATGATTGCCTCCTCTGCATAGTCCTCTAAAGACACGGAGAAGATATTGCTTACCCTGTTATTAGAAACAAGTACAGTCTATAAGAGCAAATAACTTCATAAAGATAATGTTAGTACTGGGCTTTGTACCACACACACACACAAGTTCAGTTTTTACTATGTAGATTTACTATTTAAGAGAGATTTTTATCTTATTTTTAGTTAGTATATATGTGTGCACCTGTGTGTATGTACACATAGGCACAGATACATAGGCCACTAGAAGGCATGGATCTCACTGAACCTGAAGATACAGGGTTGCTAGATTTTCTAGGAAGCAAATTTATGTCTGTTTCAAGAGCAGTTCTCTCTTGGTTGCTGAGCCTCCTCTCCTAATACTCAGACTCATTTTTATTTCTTTCTGGAAATTCCTGCCTCCATCTTGTACATTTCTGGTCACAAATAATATTAGGACCTTAAGTCTCCATAGTTAGCAGTGCTAGCTCCAAGGGCTCAGAATACCGACTGACACTAACCTTAGGAAAACCCAAGCTGCTATTTGGGTTCTATCTCACAGGTGAAAACTACTGCTATTGATACACAGGGTACATGGGGAATATCAGAGTATGGTGACCAAGGCCACAGCAGCTGAGGCCCTGATAAACTCTTGACACCTGCACTGCCTCTCCCTACTTTCGTCTCCACAGCTGTTTACTTTTTTCCTCTATCAGAATTCTAGGATCCATCATATTAATCTACAGCCTTGAATCTGTCTGAACTGTGACTCCCAACCCCAGAATTCACCACTCAAATGTCCATCTGGTGACCTCTGGAAAACATCCTTCTGATTCAGGTCTCCTACTTCTTAAATCTGCTTCCTTCCTTGTAATGTGCAGGAAAGCCAAAACTAGCACTCATAGAAAAAGGTCAGGCGCTATGCTGTGTTTGTTCACAAGAGTGGTATTTCACCAAAGATCAGATGCTTCCTAAATGATAAGCAAGAGCAGCAGTTCTCCTTCTGTCCTAAGGGAGGGAAAGATCTCCATTCCATATGCAGCACAGGCACCAGTGAAGATCAGAGGGGTGAGGGCTAAGTGGGAATGCATCAGAAGGCAGGACTAAAGAGGAATGAGAATGAATACTGTGCCTAGCTCGGTGCTGCCTGGTATGCGTCCTGAATAGATAAAAATGGGACACATACACATTGTTAGAGTACTTGCTGCATGACAGACACTTACCAGGCATATATATATATATATATATATATATATATATATATATATATATATATGATATATTGTATATATATTGTATATATTGTATATATATATTGTGTGTGTGTGTATATATATATATATACATATATATATATATATATATACAATGCCACTCTCTGAGAAAATTTTTCAGAAAAATAAGCCATTTATCTAAAGTCCCCCAACAAATATGGACAACATCTCACAAGTGTCTGGTGACAAAGGCTGAATTCTTAACCTTCCAGCTATAAGTTCGTAGAGACTGGCAAACCCAAGCCAGTGTCTGAGCTCTGCTTTGAGCTGGCATGAGGAAAAGATTGATTCAAAACTCCAGAAGCAAGAGATGAGCTTTGTCATGAACATGAGAGAAATTCTGTAGCTTTTTCATCTTAGCATTCATGGCGTATGATATTATTCTCTCTACTTTTTGATAGTATAACTCCACAGAAGTTTCTGATTCTGGCCCTTTTTCTTTCCATGAAGAATGGACTGAGTGTCATTCACATTTCAGGATTATCATGAACATGAAATAAGATCTATGTAAAATATGGTATACAGCAAGTGTTTATCAAGTGTTAATGCAATAGTCTATGGAAAAGTAATGAACATGTAAAATGTGCAGTAACTGGATACACTGAAATGGCAGATCAAGAAACATCCCAAATGCATAGGCCATCTCCTATGGGAACACACAGACACACACACATACACGCAAACACACACACACACACCTGCAATGTGACATTTATGGCAAGGAAGCATGTGTCAAAGAACACTTTTGAAATCTCACACAATTTATAGATTCAGATCTTTCTGTTCAGTCCTCCACCTTGATATCAGAACCCACTCAACCAAAGCAGCATTTAAGCTTCCTATTCTCTGTCTGATCATGGATTCAATTATCTTCCAAATGGTGTTCTATGTGTCCAAATATTGAGAACAAGTTGAAGAGTTTTAACCAAGTTATTGTGAGATTTATTTGGGGCATTTAAGTATACTAACACAGCAGATAGTTTAGATTATTTCAAATAAATTCATGAAAACTAGGAAAGTGGCTAATGAAAACAACTAAGCAAAATATTGGGGTTCTTATGAATGGTGATAATAATAGTGCTTGGAAAGATGTCTGGTTGCAAGATGTTGAGGAAGTATGATTAGAAGGACTTAAAGAAGTGTTGGGGTATCAGATAAAAGGGAATGTAAAGAATAAATCCCAGGCTTCTGGTTGCATAACTAAATGGATTGTGTTCCCTTCACTGAGAATGAAGAGGGATATTATGAGCACTCATGAGCACTGACATTGTAACCTGAGTAAGGTCACTGGTTATGCTACAACCTATTGTCCTAGGTATCACAAGAAGTCACCAAGATCTTTCTCACTAGAAACATAACCTAAGGAATTATGTATCATGAATGGAAGAGGGAGCAGTATTTCAATCATAATAGCTTTTATATCAGTTCTGAATTGAAAAAGCAGAATCAAAAGCTATTTCCACAAATATCCTGGGAGCTTGTCATTTACACAAGCATCTGTGGGCCACAAATGGAAACAGGAATCAGTATCATGGACAGAGTCATCCAGTGTCATTGACAAGAGCACTGGTGTGGGAAGGGACAAATACTCCAGGCCTGAAGAATGATTACTGGGTATGTAGCAGTAAGTTAGTAAATTTACTTTTTATCATGTATAAGATGATGTTCTTGAGTTCCATTACACAATCACATATAGTGAATGTGCCATGCTTGTCTATAACCCCACCACTTGGGAAGCAGATGTAAGAAAACCAGAAGTTCAAGGTCATCCTTAGCTACATATCAAGTAGCTCATAAATTCAGCCAAGGATACATAAAACCTTGTCTCCAAAACACAGGGAAGAAAGAAGGAAGGAAGGGAGGGAGGGAGGGAGGAAGGAAGGAAGGAAGGTGGAGGAATGGAGAGAGGAGCAGACAGAGGGAGGGAAAAGCATGAGGTCACATCCATCATTCACAAGCAAATAGGAACCCCAGAGGCCCACAGCTTAAAAATAGTCCTTTGGTAGATTCCTTAGCAACATATTGCCCCCACAAACTCCTATATTTCTTACTTATACATCTGAATACCCCATACCTGGAGAAAACAAGTACTTGAGGTCCTTGAACTATAATTGGTGTCTGTGTGTTTGTGTGTGTGTATGTCTGTGTGTGTATGTGCATGTGTGTGTTTGTGTTTCTGTAAGAATATGATCTCAACTTTAAGGATTTAATATTCAAATAAGCAAATGCATATCAAACACAAAGTTGGGCATAAATAAATGTTGTTCTACATTCCTGTCATCCATCTTGGAGAGCAGATTGTAGGGGTATTGTGTTGTTTCATGGTAAATAATTATCCCACCCACTGGTTTAATAAAAAGCACTGATTGGCCAAAAGCAGGCAGGAAGTGTGGGCAGGGCTACCAGACTAAAAACTCTAAGAACAGGAAGCATGGAACAGAATGCCAGAGAGAACGCCAGAGAGAAGCTGGAGGAAACAGAGGACAACTATGCTGCTGTCAGAAAAGGTACCAAGCCACATGGTTGAACAGGATGAGTCATGGGTTAGATAGAGAGGGTAGAGAGCTAGCAAGTGATATGCCTGAGCCTTAGGCAAATCAGCCTAAAACAATTGAAAGCATCTGTGTGTCTCTGTGGGACTGTGGAACTGCGGGTCTGTGGATCTGTGGGTCTGTGGGTCCTAAATCTTGAGGTTAGGCCCAAAAAGTCAGGCCAGAAACCTCCTACTACAGCAGATCTCAGTGTGTCTCCATCAATTAATCAACATTGGCAGAGTATTAGCTCTGTGTGTTAAATCCCAAAAAGATCAAATAAGTGACTGACAGCAGGGTCTATGCTCCCAAGGAGCTTACAAATGGTCAGAAATGTTCAAGTCCTCTAAAGGTAGTAAAGAAAAATAATATTAACTTGGTGAATCCACCTAAGAAGTACTTTCTCTAAAATATATAGCAACAAAACAAAATACCTAGTTAGGCTCCTTTTCATATTAGATGAGTCCGTCCTTCCCTCATGGGGTGTGTTTTGGAAGAAGAATGTTTAACAGAGAGGTGTACATCAGTAAGATGTTTGCATGTATTTTGTAATGCCACATAAAAAGTAGACAAGAAACAATTAAATGTTTTTAATATTTACTGGGAACAGAAAAGGTTTGTGAAAAGAAATTAACAGCATATGAGTATTAAGAGGGACCTGGGCAGAAGTAAACCAAAATAAAAGTGATAATTATGGTGTCAGCATAGTCTCTGGGAAAACAGTATCTGGCCCTTCTAACCAAGAGAATTCACTTCTAAAATTTGAATAGCTAATATTCACTCTTAATTTAATATTAGTTCCATCCTGCAACAACATGGTCCTCCTAATAGGCATATTAAGAACTTTGAGCTGCCATACATGTTGACTTATTATTCAGGAAAATTGAAATAAACATGTCCAGTCAGGGAAACTGTAAGAAAATGTAAAGGATCTGTGTAGCAAGGGCATAGTAAGGGCTTAGGTGGGAAAAGATCAGTGTGGAAAATGCTTGTTATGGGAAAAGTTCACTATTATAAAAGTTTGGTATATGAATGGTTCATGGTGTGAAAGAATTAGTAAAGGGCTCCCCTGAGGAATACATTCTGTGTTGAAAAAGCTAAGATAGGAAATGATAGTAGCAAACTAGTGGACTTGGGTATCTCTTCAGAAAAAGGAAATAAAACAAGAGATGACCTAGGCAGGAGGAAGCTTTTAAAAGTCCTTGGAATTATCAAAGGGACCTTGATTTCCTTTAAGGCATACAGTGGAGATCTTAAAGACTAAGGAGCCATCTGGGTGTGCTTAGGGCATGCTGGACAATGATCCAGAGGCTTATGAAGAACAATAATATATATATAATACATACATACACACACACACACACACACACACACACACACACACACACACACACACACACACACACATATATATATATATATATATATATATATCTCAATCAGATTTCTGTGTCTAAAAAAGTGAGTGTTATTGCTGCTGCTCAAATTTCAGCAGTGCACACTTCTCAGAGATGGCCTGGTCCACATCAGCTTGAGTACTTTAAAAGATAAAGGGGAGTTTTTAATGTGTTCACAGACTATCCTGAGGGGCTCAGCAAACTGCTTAGGCCCATAGAGTCTAGAGGCAGATGACCTGGAAGCCAGTCCATAGCTACTTACAGATTGTAATTTAAACACATGGTTTCACCTTGGCTACCTTGACTACATGGTTCATCTATACAGTGGGAGCAAGAATCACACCTGTCAAACAGATGTTAATGAGATTGAAAAGATTAGCACATGTGAAGTGTACTTAGAGCAGAGGGTGGCTTCTACTTAAGTCCTAATTTGCATCTCTTGGAAGTAGCAGTGACAGTCACAGGGAGTGGGACCAGAGATGAGCCCTGACATAGTGACCAGAATCTAAATTATGCCATACCTAGCTTCAGCAGCAGGCACATAGAATCAGAATCCATTAACATAAGGTACTCACCACCATCTAGGAAATGCTGCAGTGCCTTCAGGAATCAGTATACTGGCATCCATGCCCAACTTCACTTGGGGATCACAGGGATCCAGAGATCTAGACTAAGGGGCAGTGAACACAAAAATCCAAAAACATAAGTACACACATGAATATGCCACATAGAGAAGCATAAATCCTTATTCTTTAACATCGGAACCCACAGACACACTCGTGTGTGGACACACATGAACACCTGGATGAAACATTTATGGAGACATTAATTCACACACACACACACATACACACACACACACTCATGTACAAACATACTTGCACATATAGATTTGGACAGACACCAAGTACATGCAAACGTACTCAGAGATAGAAGCATGCACATGAACACACATTAACATATAGACAGCTGCATGCTGTATGCCCATGCATATCACACACACATACAGAGAGAGAGAGAGAAAGAGAGAGAGAGAGAGAGAGAGAGAGAGAGAGAGAGAGAGAGAGAGAGAGAGAGATTTATTCATGGATACACACAGACATTTATACAGACAGACATGTATACATTATACATACCCATACACAACCTGCTTTACCTCTTTAGAAAATATCCTGAAACAGTAAAAATACTGGGTGAAAAATGTAGTTCTATCAGCATACAACTCTCTAGTCAGGGCCTGTGATCACAAAAGAAGGGAGCTATTTTCATGGAGATATAAGCAGGGCTTCACAGAGATGTGGCATGTAAATGATTGTGACCAGGCAACCTGAGTACTATGGGGCATGGTCCTATGGAAGTGAGCCAAAGGAGAAGAAATAGACTGTGAGTCCTGGTTTCCTAGGAAACTGTGGCCAGGCCTGAAGCATCCTGCAGAAGGTGTTTCTTACTAGAGTAGAATGTCACCTGGAAGTACAAATACCTTTGCCCTGTGCTCCCACCCCTACCATTCACATCACTTCCAACATCTGAAATCTGAAGCAGAACCTGTATGCTGTGTCCATGTTTCTCATGGAGTTATAACATTTGTATTTTATCTGCCACCATAGCAATGCCCTGTAACAGAAAATCAGAAGCTGTAGAAGGTGCTTGAGAGAGGAAGTAGTCCCATCCAAACAATGTCTTTCAAAGATAAATTTATTATCTGCAGAAAGTAATTGGATAAGAAAAGACATAGGTATATTCTTCATTTAGAATGCCCACCACCAGCCCATACAGGGCCTTTGAAAAAAATTGGAATAAGGCACCTTGGCTCCAGAAACATTGGCCTGTGGTTCGAATATTAACCTGCATAAGTATAAAGAGCTGCATAATGTGAACAGATGCAATCACAGCAATATAAAATGCCATTCAATGGCTCTTGTGTGAAGAAATGAAAGTAAAGACAAAGGAATAGTGAGGAGGGAGTTCTGTCCCAGAAATCTATTCTGGCCATTACTTGAGATTTGCAGACACTGCATGTTTAGACTGGGTTTTGATTGGCTGGCCAGAGGAGCATGTAAGTCTCATAAAGAGCTAATCAATGACACTGCTGCTATTTCCTCTGTATGGTTAAATGCCCTTGTTCTGGCCTCGCTCTGCCCCAGAGAGGTTTCAGAGGTCAGCAACTGAAATGTGTCCACATTGAATGTTCATATTCTTACCTGGAATATGTGTCATTTGTCACAGTGACTCTGAGACATCATTTTTACCAGCCATACCTGGGCCAATAGTAACACACTCAGCAATACCACTAAGAATCTTCTTTCTAAAGGAAACTCACAGGTAATTCTGTCACCCAACATGTAGTCAGTTCAGAGGAAGTCATGTATTTATGTGCTCTAAAATAATTGTGCTACATTGTGGATTTGGTTGGATGTCTAAATAGCATTACATGTCAACTGGAGGAGCTGGATTCTCTATAGCCATGAGCACCATCTTTTAAGTTCACCTATATTTCTTATATAATATTCTTCAGATATGCCACACTTGGACAGTGCAGGTCATGGACATCTGTACATGTGGCACCAGTGGTCAAGTAGAAAGCCTTGTATCTGGGACTTTCTTTCCAGGAATTTTAAGAGATAAAGTGAGATAAGAGGTAGAAAAATACTTTGATCCTAGATTTTTATTATTATAGCTATTTCTACTATCCTAGGAGAATGTCTCTTCTGGGTCTTAGAATTACCCCCTAGACCATTTTTTTTTCCCTATTGACTTTGGATACCCAAGAGACAATTACATTTTTCAACAGGCTTTAGCTGCTGGAAATTTGTGGAACGATAGAATGACAGAGCTTGAAGGCACCCTGGGGAACACTTGTTCTGGCTTTCATGGGAATAGGGAAATAGAGACACAGAAGGGCTGTACCTGGCTTGAGACATACAGTGGTTTATCTTAAAATTTTCACCATGCCTTCCCACCCTCACATGGTGGTTCCACTGAACTTTGAAGTGGCAATGACTCTGGAGTCACAAATAGCCCTGCCTCCCCATCAAACATCCTCAGACATCAATTCTTCTCCACAGCCCATTCTGCCTAGTGGAGCTTGGAACCAATCTCTGTCTGCAGCTGCATCCACAGGCTTGATCAGCAGGCTGCCAGCTTGCCAGGAAGGAAGTAAACAGACATTAGGACAAGGGTGTCCCTGCTCACAGTCTCAACTGCCTCCCGTGTTCAAAAGACTGCTAACATTTCACAAGGCCCTCTTGACAGAAATACACTATTTTGTGCAGAGTTCCTGACAGGTTTGGCAGTGAAGTCTCTGGAGAAACAAAAGGAGATTTATTGGGAAGAAAAGAGGAAGCGGCTGAGATTATACAAGGAGTAGAAGCCAAAGGAAGAAAACAGTTCTGCTGGGAAGGTGCGCAGGGCAGAACCAACACGGGCACCTTCGATCGTCTTGTTCAAGGCGAGGCGATGCCTTTCAAACAGTGATTGAATTCTCCTATGTTCTGGCGCCTCACTAGCCAGTGCTGCCTGCTAAAGACAGGAATGTGGTGACGGCTCTATTACTACAGAGGCTGCCTTTTCGTGAGCGGAGTTAAGATCAGAAATGTTGTTATTAGTCACACTCTGCTTCCTGGAACACTGGGACTCTCCTTCCCCCAAAGCAGAAGGGGGACTTCTCTCAGTTCTGGGCTATGTGTCATTGAATCAACTCCCCAGAATATAACCTCAGGCTTAGAATTCAGCAGGAATCAGTTAATATTCTTTCAAAGGAACTGTATTTAAAAGAAAATCTGGAGATATCTGATCTGAGAAGTGTGTGTGCTCTGGTAGGGACTGAAAGTTGAAACGTAGACATAAGAATGTTCCTGGATCCCTGGGTAGGATCAGAAAGGAAGAGATGTTAGTTTATGCACACATAGGAAATACTAGTAGCTAAAGAAAATAGCAATAATGGCTAGAGGTACTTTGCTGTCCAGTGCATAGTAAGACTGCCTACTTTAATTTCCAACTGCTCTCATGCCTATTTAAAAATGCATCAAGAATTTACAAAGTGCCTGTTTGTTGCCTTTCCTGTCCTAGATCTTTGGTGACAGACATAAGATGGTGGGGTCACTTCCTGAAAGTAATAAAAGTTTGGGGACAGATGCAACCATTAAGATGCACCAATTAATTGGATGATTAAGGCCAATCAATGACTGGTCCAGCTTGAGACCCATGCCATGAGAGGGAGCTCACCCCTGACACTGCCTGGATAGTCCAGAGACCTAGAATAGAATCAAACATGCCTGAGAGTTTTTAAAAAGTAAATGAAATTATTTCTGATGGTATTCTGCTATGCTTGTAGTCTGGCATAATCACCATCAGAGATGTTCTATCTAGAGACTGATGCAGAAACTTACACCAGACATTAGGTAGAACTTGTTGAATCCTCAAGAAGATAGAGAAGAAGGATTGTTGGAACCAGTGAGGTCAAAAACATCACACACACACACACACACACACACACACACACACACAAAAAAAAATTCCACAGAATCAACAAACCTGGATTCATGGGGGCACAGTGATTCTGGATCAACAACCAGGGAGCCTACATTGGTCTAACCCAGGCCCTGTGCCTATATGTTATAGCTGTATAGCTTGGTGTTCGTGAGTGACTCCTAACAGTCTCTTGCCCTCTTTTGAGACCCTTTTCATCTTACTACACTGCCTCATCAAGCTTTAATACGAGCAAAGGTGCCTAGTCTTATAATAACTTGACTTGCCATGTTTGGTTGATATCCTTGGAGTCCTGCCCTTTTCTGAAGGGATAGAGGAGGAGTGGATGTGAAGGAGGAGGGGATTGAGATGAGGGAGAGGAGGAGAAACTGCACCAGGATGTAATATATCAGAGATAATAATATATTAAAAAGAGGGAAAAAAGAAGGCACCACCAAGGTAGTTAACTGTTACTATCAAAGGCACAGCAACGGCAATGTGGAGGCCTGCTAGGTACATAAGGACTGACAAGAAACTGGGGCAAGTAAAGCTACTTGAGGTCTCCTGGGAGAAGGGTGCTCTTCTAAGATGGGTCATTAGAGGGCAATTGGGTGAAATGAGGCTGCAGCCTTGACCTGCCTATGTCTTTGACTTTGGACCCAGTGTAGTTGTAGAAAATGTGTAAGCAGGAAAGTAAGAGTTGTATGGAAACGTTAAGTAAGAAGGCCGGGAGGAGTCTATGAGAAGAGGCTTCAAAGCAGAAATTGTGTCTTCAAACTGAAGGAGGGACTGAGGAACAAGGTACGAATCCAAAGAGGGTCCTCAGAAACAGGCAAGAATTACGGAGGAAAAGCATCAGCCAAAGGAGAGCACAAGACTAAGAAGACAACCTGCTGTCACAGAGAAGCATGTGTTCTACTCAGAAATCAGAGAAGCCTAAGAATCCAATAAGAAAGAAAGCAGAGCTGTCCCTTTCCCTCCCTCTGGCAGACCTTCCTCTGCCCCTTATTCCTCTCCCTGGATGAACATCCAGTGTATCCTTCTGTAATTACTGTTCCGAGAATCTAGAAACTTAACGATGTCTGCAGACAGAAATTGGATGTGGATGATGCTGTGCAAGGCAGACTATGATGTCTTTCAACATAGAGACTTCTGAACCACAGAAGAAAAACCACTGAAGAAGTCAGGTAGGACTTGCTAGAGGAGGTGGCGACTGGTAATAAGCTTTTAAGGTTGCATGGAAGTTGATCCCAGATGAATGTTAGAGCTGGGTGCCAGCCAATACAGTGAGTGAGGTAAAGATTAGGCAGTCTTAGTGACACAGTGACAGACATGGATGGTTGCGAAAGAGAACACAAGGAACGTGGGAAATACTAGGAAGAAACAGTGCTATAGAACAAGGGTCTGAGCAAGGCCATAACCCCAAATTCACAGAGTGGCAATAGCAGAAACCTAGATTTGTCATGAAGGGAGCTTGGACTAGGGACCACTCTGGAAGTGACTTTCTGAACTCCTGTCCTCCCACCGGGTCCTTGATTTCAGGGCTCATGATCAGCCTCTTTTGGGACCAGCTTAAGCTAAGCTCTCAGAGCTAATAATTTTATGTCAGGTCTTGTGTAAAACCAGGTCGGATTAATTATTGATGCAAACTTAGGCAAATGAAAGCTCACTCTGGCTTGGCAAAGTTCCCCTCAGCGAAATTAGCTTGCGAAGCTCTGGCTGCCTCCCGGGGAGAGGCATGCAGCCTGGCAATGTTCCCAACCCACCCGCAGAGTCCTGCACACAGAGGGGCTTTGAACCTCTGACTTCAGATCTGGGCCCAGAATTTCAGCCGCTTTCTAATACCATCTGGGCTGGGGAGTTCGAAGAAGCAGGGTCTTGGAATAAGCCAAGAGCTTGCTGCTCTCAGGGCTCCGCGGATTTCCTCGGAGCCAGACTGTGCAGAAAACAATATCCGCGATAACAGCCTCAGAGATCCAATTCCATCCCATTTAATTAAATGGCTTCGACACTCTCAAATTGCAGCAATGGATGCGAGCACATGCCAGACACACCGCCTCAGACCTGCAGCATAAGGAGGTTTGTAAGGTGCAGTGAAGGCTAAATGACCCCCACTGGGTAGCCCAAACCAAGGCATCTCACAAGAACAACTGAAACTACCTCCGGTCTAACCACCTCCTGGGATAGGCCAACTTCTCTAAGACTCTCCCCTGATAAGTATTTATTAGACTCTATTGGTGTGCCTGGTCCTGTGGTGGGCACTGGACAGACAGACACAGGGTATGCATGGTCTTGCAGTTGATCCAGCCTGGGAGCACAGAGGGACAAACAATTGCATGCAAGTGTACTGTTTTCACAGCCAAAAGCAGTCTGGTAGTATTGGAAAGGCACAGAGGGTTAGGTGAGAAATGAGAGTGCCCACAATCACTGGGGCAGGAGGGTGCTTAGTAGGACCATGTTTATCAAACGTACCTCTGGAAAAGCATGGCAGAAGAGGGAGCGAAGCATCAAGATTATCAAAGAACCCAGAGAGCAGAAAACCTGGAAAACACTGGCAACACAGACTACCAAGGTAACATGTCTGGATCTATCTCCCAATGTTAACCAAACAGGTTGCTACATAAATGACCCATAAAGGGTCTCTACACACTTGGCCCAAGGCCTTTGAGTTTCTAAACTTTCCCAGCAATCAGGTCCACTTACATTTTCTGGAATACCTTTCTTTTCCTAAAACAGAAAACAAAGCAAACAAACAAACAAAAACAAACAAACAAACAAAAAAACCCTGTCTGTCTCTACCACTATCCATGTTATCCAATGGGTCCAGTTCTTGTTTCCAGGACACATTAAGTACCAATGGATTCCACTGGACCCAAATCCAAGTCTATAATACATAGATACTATAAAGTTATCAGAATAAGCAGAAGCAAGTCATTCTTGATCCAGGCCTCCCCTATTTCTCAAAACTCCTCCTATGTTTCCCAGTCACAAAGATCATAGAAGTAGGCCCCCCAGATATTCACACCTCAGGAAAAGTATCAAGACCTGCAGTAGGTTGTCTGAGCAGAGAAAGTACTGTCACGATAGTCAAGGATCATTAAGTTTGGCCATGTAAATGCAAAGGGCATTTTTCCCTTCTTGAGAGTGTGGGTCTCTGCAGGCCCTTCAGCAAGCTAGTCACAAGATTCAGAATCAAAGGACACATGCCCAGAGATACAAGACATGATATACATAAATTAAGTGAGTTGAAGCTGTTCTTCAACTGAAGGCAGTGAGTCACACAGATGAGAACCCAGTCTAGCATTTTCTTCCTCCCTACTCTTCAGATGGGACAACTATCTATTTTTCCCAAATTTGACAAAAGGTTGAACTTCACAATTTGTAAAAAGGGAATAGGGGTTTCCAATAGCATTTATTACGTGTCTTGGTTTCCATTCCTGTAATAAATACTCTGACATCTAAAGGAGAAAGGGTTTACTTAACTTACAACTAGACATTACAATCAATCATGTCTAGGGAGTTAGGATGGCAAGAAATTGAAGCATCTTGCCACCTTACAGCCACGGTCAAGAGCAGAGTGGACTGAATGAGTTAATGTATGCTACCAATTTTCAGCTTGCTTTCTCCACTCCAAATCTAGAACTCTCCTTCCCTACTCAAGCACACACAGTGGGCAGGTCTTCCACTAATCAAGAGAATCCTCCAAAGATATGCCCATAGACCAATCCAATGTAAACAATCCCTCGCTGAGCTGTCTTTCCCAATAACTCTAAGTTATGAGAAGTTGACAGTTGAAATTGATCACCACACTAAGAATTTGCTCATTTGTTCTGCAACTATCTCAATTGGACTCTATCTTTGGACCCTGTGGTCTCAATGGTGAACAGGACAGTCTTAGCCTCTGCCTTTTTGAACTTGGTCAGTGATAGGTGGAGAGGAAGACACAGAGTCTCATATGATTGTGTCAGCCACTGCGGTAGCTGTACTCTGAAATATCTGAGCAACAAAAATGCATGGTTCCAAAAATGGTCCTGAGCTAACTACATGCTCTGGGGCTACTTTTTTGTCACTCTCAGCTCTGCAAGATTTGTCCAACTCTGGAAGTTGGGATATTTCTGTCACCCAGATCCTAGCCTAAGTGTCATTTCCTTGGAATGGCCCCACCAAATACTTTCTAACTTAATCTTACTCTGTTCTCCACAGGGTGATCATCCATATCTGGTGATGTCTTTTAAAGATACTCCTCCACTTGGTCATTGACTATTTCTGTGCAGTAGCAAGTGAGTGCTCTGTGAGTCAACGCCCTCCCTTCCCACAGCCTCTGAAGTGCAGCTTTCATATGAGCCAATCATCAAACACTGAAGGAAAACCAGATGCATAGGGTCTGGGACTGCAGCTAGTGTTAATCAGTTTTCCCATCTACATTGTCCTCATGGGAGAAGATGGGGCCTGGGATTTGAAAGAGATAAGATCCCCCAAAGCATAAAAGCTGTTGAAAAGCTGTTGTGAATCTTACATTCAAAGGTAAATAGCAGAACCTGCCCCTTCAAGTTGTTATGTACTGAGCATACAATGCCCTGGCAATGTTGCTGGTGTTATGGGTAGGAGTAACTGAGTGCCTGGTCATGGCACTCTGAGCTTTAAGGATATTAAAAAATGACTCTGAGTGTCATCATGAAGGTTAGTTCCACTGCAAACTCAGAGCTTCTTTCCTTCTGGATTGGTGGGTTCCCATGCTAACTCCAAGGAAACTACTTAGTATTTTATGAGGACTCTTAAGTAAACACGTAAAATGTAGTCATGTAACACACAGTCATGCTAAGATTTGTCTGGGCTTAGGTTCTTAAACTTCATTTTTCTATCTGCTGAAATAAGGAAAGCTACTGTATTCGAGTTTTCACCTAGGAAATGAGATCAAAACAAGAGCTTTGTGTGTTTGCAGCAAGGATGAGAGGATACTATACCGTACTACACATCACACATGACTATGCTCTACACACTAGAGATGTCCCATAATGTCAATCACTGACTTCTCATTCACTATCTGAATTTGTTCAAAGAAATAAGAGCTGCCAAAGTTGTCCCGGGCTCCCTAAAAGACCCTTTATCTCTAAAACCTATCCTTAATGTGCTGAATGACTTTGGTTCACAAGCCCACCCCTGCTGAGCTTTGGTTTCCCAATCTAAGGCTGGAGTAGCCAATTTTTTTTCAAACTTAATTATTCCCTCTGAGAAAGTGCCTCATGGTGTGTATGCTAAATTAAAACATTAATTAAAATTAAAGATGAGCTCAGCAACAATTTAAATGGGAAAAGAAATAGTGAAATGTGTATATGTCTCTCTCTCTCTCTCTCTCTCTCTCTCTCTCTCTCTCTCTCTCTCTCTCTCTGTGTGTGTATGTGTGTGTGTGTGTGTGTGTGTGTGTGCATGTATGTGTGTGTTTCACATCCAAGCCTCTATCTCAAACGTTTAGAACATAAGAATAACTCAAAGACTGACAACCAGGACCTTGCTGCTGAAGCCACTAGGGAAATCCAACCAGGCATGAACTTCCAAGTATGCCCTTGGAGTATCCCCAAGCAGATGTTTTGAAAGGTTAGCAGAACTTCCTTTTTTCCCATTTATTCATTCAGATGAAGGTAACTGAGGAGATGGAGCAGGGCACTATCGAGGGGCAGAAAAATTCCCCTGGCATTGGTAAGAAGTTTCATGTGACACTCACTGTAACTGCCTGTGATATGCTCTGGGGATACACAAGTGGCTTTGCACTCCTTGTCCCCTAAAAGAACTCTTAATTCATGGTTCAAGCAAAGTGATACCAATAAGAAGGGGGGGGGGGAGAAGGAGAACAACTAATAACCTGATGTCTAGCCCCAACTGGATCTCTGCTGCCCTGCTTCTCTGAGCTTTCACCCTTAAGGGAGCACAGCCTCCCTTAGGATCAGCTTGTATCAACTTGACTTTGTTCCTTCTTCAGGTACTAGTCAGAATCTCCTCTCTAGAGGAGTGGATTTTAACCACTCCTTCCCTTCCATGATGCAATCTTTTATACTATATTGTCTATAACAATCTTTTTATAAGGAGGAGCCATATAATGGATAATATTCAGGACCACTAGGGTTCTAAGAGAGGACCTCATCACTGCCTCTAGTTCACACATAGGACCCAAATAATAAAAGAGCCCACAGTGACAAAGGGTACATAAGACAGCCAGACTGAGGTAGGCCCAGGTCTTAGGACACAGGTCCAGCACCTCCTGTCCTTGTTTCCCATTAACCCCCACTACCTGGTTATCTTACCCTTCCATGTCTTTAAGTAATAAAGAACAGAAGGCTGTCTCCACTCTAGACCTCCTCAAAAAAAGTTTGTGTAGGAAATATCTCCCCTACCCACAAGAATTTCTAATTAGCCCAGCCTATCCTGAAGGCCAGTCTCAGGTCAGTCACATGACCTGGTAGCTACAAGTTCTTTCATGGACTCAAAAACTTCCCTGGTCTTAAAATGGCATCCTATGTATAAATTTCTTCTATATCTGTAACAAGTGAAACACCCTTTCTCTGAGGCGAGTTTACCTTTCCTTTCCTGATACCTGAAGGTAAAACATCAATTGATCAGGCATAGTAAATCATTCAGAATAAGGAAACAATGATTTAACAAGGACTGATATGGGATATTTGTGCACTGTGTGAAGATGTACTGCTGTGATTGGTGAAATAAAAAGCTGAGTGTCCAATAGCTAGACAGGATGGATAGGCAGGACTTCCAGTCATAGAAGGAACTCTGGGAAGAAGAAAGGTAGAGTCGCCAGCGAGTAAGCAGGACATTTGAGAAGATAAATAGCCATGAGCCATTTAGAAAGACATAGATTGATAGAAATGTGTTAAGTTCAGTTGTAAGAACTAGTTAAGATAAAACCTAAGCTATAGGCTAAACTTTCATAATTAATAAGAAGTCTCCATGTTATTATTTGGAAGCTGGCTGGTGGGACAAAGAAAGACACATTACAAAGGACCAGGCCTGAATTCAAGCCTTAATTCCTTTCTACTTTTGAGAATCAACACAAATAGCCTAATGGCTCCAAGACTCAGTTTCCTCTTCTATAAAATGGGACTAACAATAGAATTTGCCTCATATAGTTTCATAAAGGTTGCATGGGGAATAAATGTGAAAGAGTTCCTGAGTATGTGACATATATGAAATATGTTTCATACATAATGGTTATTGCCAATACTCCATCAGCATCATCTACCTCACAGACACTGATAGAGACAACAGTAAGATTAATTCCATGTCTATGTTGTTCTATCAAAGAGCATGTCAGCCACCTGAAGAAATTGCACAAGATTTTGTATCTTTCAATACAACACTCAACATGTCTCAGTTTCTACTGATACAGAGTGATTTACTGAAACTCATATTAGATTTCAATTTGATGCTACATTTATTGAGCACTTACCATGTGATAGGTGTTATGATAGGCACTCAAAAAATACTTGAGTCAGAACCTGCCCACAGTCTACTTGCTCTACTTGAATACATCAAGGAGACAGCTCAGAGTAATGGTTTTCAAAGGAGTGGTCATCCTCCTTCATACCATCACCCAATGCTCCCTTTCTGGAATCCTCCTGGGTTATTCCCAAATCCCATATTCTATTTTCTACATGTTCAATTCCACATAGTCCAGTAGTTCCTTATGAAGAAATAAACATTTTGTATCCTGGTATATGCTCAGAAATGCTTGTCTCAAATGGATATTCCCAGAATCCATTTTCATTTTCTCTGTAATAAACATAGCATCAGATGGAAATTAGATGCAGCTTTAATTCTTTACATTGCTGGCCTCACATTGTAAGAGAAGGGACTCCACCAGGTCAGTTCCATCTCATCTTTGGGGTTCACTTAAACCCCTTCATTATTCAAGACTATGGTCCCTACCCATGCAATTGAGATCGCTCCTGGGACCACTACAGTGGCAGCAAAACATGAATCATATTATTAATACATGATGGGACTCTAGCAATTCACTCCCATTCTTACCTACTTCTTCATAACTGCCACTAGCTGTTGCAAATCCTTGCAGAACTTGGAAAGTGCTAGCAGGGCTGGACAGTCACATGAAATTAAAATTCCATTACCTCCACTGAGCAGAGTACAGTACATTTACTAATATAATTACATTGCAACTGTGGAAGTCAGTGAACAATGTGAAGTTTATGAGGTAGTGCCCTCTACAATGACCATGCCTTCTCTCTTCCTGATCTTCAGTGTCACCCACTAAAGACTTCTACTACTCAGAGGAGCAACAGGGCTTTCCTGGGAGGCATAAGAGGTCAATATACCATTTTGGATATTTGTGTCCCTCTAGATTTGAACTGAAACTGGGTTCTCACTGTAACAGCATTGAGAGGTGAGCTATTAAGAGGTGACAGAGGCTATGAAGACCCTTTGCTTCCACAGATGGAATAAAGGCCTTATGGAGGAGCTGAGAGAAGCAGGTAGTCCCCACAATGCCTTCTGGCCTGCCCTTCTCTATGGAAAGACACGGAGTCAGTCCCCTTCAAAGGAAGCAGTGTAAGTTACTATCTCAGAAATAGTGATGGTCCACAATCACCTAGCCAGGGCGTTATAGTGCTTCTCTTCTTAGAATGAACTAAATAAAGAAACAATAGAGAGCTTAAATGAAAGTGTATTTATCAAAGCAGATACTGCAAAAAGAGACTGGGATGGACTGATCCATGCCTTGAGGGTTCTGTATTATATATTTTAAGGAAGTTTGTGAATATTTATGAATGGGTGGCACACTTTTGGGGTAAAGTGACCCTTTACCGTTCTTAAATAATGACAGACCAGATCTTCTTCATAGGGCATTTCTTCCAATGATCTCCTAAAATGGCAGAGGTCAAAACTACAGTGAAAGTAATATTATGACATTCAGGAGGGGTTTTGAGGATGCAGACTGCTTGCCATTGCATACATGTGGGAGAATACCATGGTTTATGATATGGTAGGGAAACCTCAACTCATCTTCAAGGTTATTTAACTACAAAAAGTCATTTGAAACATCAGAAAACATAGTTAACAATAAACAAGTGCAGTTTTCTTGATACCTCATATCTAACTCCATATCTACCTGGTATCAGCCAAACACAGAACCAGCTGGTCCATAATCTTGGTCTTTCCAGTCTCTAGAACTATGAAGAATGAATATCTGTTCTGTGTGAATTACCCAGTCTAGGGTTTTTTGTTATAGTAGCATGGACTACAACAGTCAGAATCCAGGGAAGGTTTCATTGTTCCATCTGGCCATCGCAATCATCCTGGCAGTGGGTTTTTTAAAAAGAAAAAAGAGGAGAATGAGTTAAGATAACACAGAATTCTCTACTATAGTCTACTACTATGAAACCCACCTCATCGTGTTGGGACAAAGGCTCAAATGGTTTCAGATAGTTTTTCAGATATTCTTGTCCTGCATACTTTCTTCACCTGAACAAATGCTTTGACTGTGTGCTATACCTGGCTGTTGGTATCCCAGCTTTGACACATGAGAAAAAATGAACACAAAGTGAGTAAGTCAACCCTGCTGAGAGTTGTGCCCTATAGATGCTGGGATGGAGGTGACATCCCAGCAGATGACTACCATTTGCTCCAAATCACACTAGAGCTTCATCTGCACAATCTAGTTCCCATCTGTCATGTAGTGTTGAATCTTAGGAAGTGTTGTCTCTCTTCCAGTTCAAGTTCTACCTCAGTAAGGGGAGCATTCATCCCAATTTTTAAGGTAGGGACTGAAATTCCAAATGGTAACTCTGCTGACCTGAAAACACTAATCAAGGACTTAATTCCTTGTTTTCTCTGACTTTTTCTCCCCTCCAAGAGAATGTGGAAAAAGCCAAAGTTCTCAAGCCCTAAATCTTCCCATAGGCAGCCTCTGTTCCACTCTGACACATCCTGAGCACTTGGAGGTTCTTGCAAGTCACCTAAGTAGCCTTCTTCAGAGCACCTTCAGAATCCCCCATTCACAAATGATAGGCCTCGGTTTAGCTGCCTTATGGATTTTCTCTAGCTTCTACACTAGATCATAAGTTTTACTGGTGCAAGAATTTTTTTCAGTATCTGTCTTTATTCCAAGCACAATTTTGGACCTATGGAGGTGTTTAATAAGAACTTATCAACCAACCGAATGAGTAAACAAACAGCCAAATAACAGTTCTCATTGCCTCAGTGGAAATGGGAGTATACTTTCTGAGCCTCTATTTCACTGCTACAAAACAATAACTATATATCTACTTTGAAGCCTATTGGGAGATGTGGAAATAAGCATATGAGTTACTTTGTTCAGAGCCTGATGCCGAAAAAGGAACTTGTATTATTACAGGATAAAGTCCCAAACATTGCCACTACCTCCATCCTCAAGCAAATGAGGTTTGTGCTGATGGGTGCTCTAGCATCTCCGGCATTTTCATGGTGAGGAAAATCTCCTTAGTTCTTTTCTCTGAACAGTGGTGAGAACTGAGCTGGAAGTCAGCCTAATCACCAAGCCATGTTCCCTAATATCTCTGTGACAGTCCTGTCCCCTGGCTCCCCAGCAGAGTGACAGGGAGAACAGAGAGAAATTTTACTGTCAAGGAATATGCAAATGAATTATTTAAAGCTCCAACAGTGTGATGAGATCAACTCTATATCCCCAGAGCCCTCAGAGTAACGGACCCTCAAGTTGCTGAGTGTCCTTATGGAAATTACTCTGCCTTTCTGGATTCATTTTACCATCTTCACAGTGCCAGAAATGATACTATTTCTAGGACCGTACAGACAAATGAGACAGAGTAAAGAATGACAGTCATCACTAGTCACAGGGATGCTGTGTCACATACTGAGATAACATTGAGGCCCTGGCTCATCTTCCAAACAATCCTACTAAGACCAGACTATTATCTATTTATTGAGATGAGAAAATACAGACTCAGAAGTTAAGAAACATTCTGAAGTAAGCCAGGAAATATCATCAGAAGGAAGACTTCACCCAAATATTACCTAGCAGGTTATCCTGCACCCTGGTCAAAGCAGAATGAAATGAGAGAACCCCTTTAGGGTTCACTCTGGCTCTTTTGCTTAGCTCATGTGATCCTGCCTTGGGGACCTTTATCCTAGTAGCTCTTTATCCTATCCTCCCATACAATGTCTAGGGAGTGTAGGCGTAACTTACCCACAAGGACACCAATACCAGATAGATATTTATTAGAATATAAACCAACACTCACGGTACAGGCAACAGAGTATAATAGCACCTGAACAGGGACCAGAGTCTGCAGACGGACGGACCACGTGAGCCTCCCTCCAGCAGCCAGGAACCAGGAAGAGAGCCTCTCAGCGTCCCGGCAGCCCCTTATCAAGGGTTTGGTCACACCCCCTCCAGGAGCCCAGGACCCTGGATAAGCTTCTCTGGACCCCACCAGCTGACACCCGAATCCCACAACATCTCCCCCCTTTTTCTAACTAAGAAGGTTCTAAACTAAGACTATGTACAGTAGGAATTATTATGAGGTAGTATCTAGGAGAGGTTAAAGTACAATTGCTAATCAAAGCCTAACTTATATAAGGTACATCTAATAGTTCTAGAATATTGGTAGATAGTAGGGTGTATAGGTTATTTTAAAGGGTTAATCTGGGAAAGTGAGAATCTAACACCTGAGTGTTCTTATCTAAGGGATACTAGGGTGAAAACCTTAAACATCTATTCTTCAACCTCTTCAAGACCTGAGAAGGAAGGTGAATTTGTCTGAAAGACAGAAGTATATGGAAGTAGTTACTTCCAAAATTTGGGAGAGGACAGCAACACAGCTACCTGGACAATCACCTCTGGATTTGTGCACCATTAGAGCATCTATCGGATTGGCTATAGGCCTATGGTATCTGACAGATCTTTTCACAAGCAGAACAATTTTGAAGGGACTGTCTTATCCTGTCTAGGCAGGTTTCGTCAGTCTCCATCTATCAACTTGTTCATCCAGCTTGACATCATGTGTGTACTGTCAGCAATCAAGGTAAGGACAGTTCCTTACTGGCCATTTTTTGCCAAAAGGACCAACTCCAATGGAGTATCTTTGATGCTCAACACCATCTCGTGAAGGGAGCAGTGACACCAGGAGTCGTCGTGTCTCTTGTGGCCGAATTTTAAATGTTAAATGCCATATTCTCTGGGTCTATGAAACGGTTGAAGATTCTTGTCTATCTATGATATTCTAACCTGTATCTGACATGACTGGGATATGATACCTTAAATAGTGTTGACTGCAGATCTTATCGTCTTAAGGAATAAACCCTGTACTAAAAATTAGAATACCTATATAAGGGGTGTACAATCTCTGAACAATGACCCTTAGTAGAACTATCGAACATTAGCCAGGGGTATTTTACCAGGTAAAGTGTCCACAGCATTTTAGACATGTAAATACATATATATCATCCAAACAGAGGTATATAAAACATCTTGTGCATATATCATAACTAGTGCAATCATACATTATATCTAGTATAGTTAAATGAAGGTAGTAATTGCATAGTATACATGACAATGATGTGCAAATATTTTAAACAAAGGTAGAAGCATACATAAAATATAGCAATTTCAGATTCAGCTTTACATAATAGTTACAGATTCAGATTTATATTGAAGTACAAGTTGCTTTGGTTACATAAAACAATCTCAGATTAAACTTTGTACCAATGTACAAATTATCACAATTAAACATATAAAATGATTTCGCATTAGTATCAATATACAGACATCTATGACAGTGCAAATTGTCTTTAGCTTAGCCCATACATTCAGCTAAAATGAAGTATAGGTAGGTAGAACAGTCTACCTTTATCTATCCTATCTATTCCCCCTCTCTTCTTCAAAAAAGGATCTCTGATGCTATATTATAGTTTTGTCTTTTACCCAGTTTTACCCACAACCTTTGGAGCATAAAACTTATTGGGAAAGGGGGCGTAGTCGTTTATAAGGTTGCTTCCTGCTGACTTAAGGGCGATGGCATCTCTTTGGGATCCTGTAAAAGCTAAAACAATGGTTAGTTCTTAATGGACTGACCACATACATCTATAACCATTTTTAGGATAGTGGTTAACTCCATCTGGAAACTTAATTAGCAGTGTGATCTGAAGGATAATCATAAGGAGCTATCTTGCAGCTGTTTTTGAATAATCTATTTCTTGAAAGCAATTATTGATTGGTGCGCACCAGGTTCTTGATTTTTCTATTTTTGTCTCTGCTGTCTGTCTATCTGTCTCTTATTCTCTGTCTCTCATATTCTTTCTTTTATTTTTGTTTTACTAGCAGGAGTTGTTCCGGTGGAGGCCCCATCTCGGTTCCAGATTCTTTGTAGATAGCTGATAGGAGGAAATGTTATTTACAGTGGAAAACTTAAGCATTGTCGATATTCAAAAGATATTTATATCTTTCATGACTTTAGGAGACTGGAAGCAGACAGAATGAGATGTTTGAGAGGTACAGAAACAGGGAGGAACAAGGTTTAAGATGAAGTCACAGTAATATTGGTCCCTAAATATTTTGCCTTCTGTCTCACACCAGGTGGCTTTTATGATGTGAGACAGAATTTTTCATATTCCTTTACCAATATGCTTGGGTTTAGAGAGGGAGAAAGCCACAAGTTCCCAATCCAAATCCAACCTTATTAATAGTCAAATCAGGACCATTTTTTTTTGAGGTGTAGATGCAAGATGTAAAGCAGTAAAAATTGAGAAATTACCCAGTAGTGCATGTGTGTATCAGTTGGTCTCGTAGTCCGTCTTGTACATTCCTTAATCATCAGTCTGTCTTCTATTGCAGGTGAGTAATTATTCAATGTTTAGTCAATGCCGTAAAAATAGTTGTATCCATTTTCCTGTAAAGACAAAACTGAGAGACCCTGCCCCAGGTTTGTTAAGTGTGTTTTCCTTACCACGCATCCGTTTGTCATGTCAAGGATGAGCAGTTACTTTTCTTGTTCAGGAAGAGACTCCTTTTCGAAGCAGGCTTTTATTAGTTTTGTCGGTACCCATATCTTTTCTGTCCCTGTTGAAACAAGAGCAAAACCCCTACCCCATCGAAGCACATACCCTGGCTTCCATTCGGAAGTCAACACATCTTTGAAGTAAATGGGTTGATTTAACTCAGAAGATTTCTCTACTACCCAATGTCTCTCAGCAGCTGAAGTTCCCTTTTCATCAGCGTTAAGAAAATTTAAAGTCAATAAGGCACTATGCAACCTCTCTCTGGGTTTTTTCATTTCTTTCTTTTGTTTATAAAGCATCTCTTTTAATGTGCGGTGAGATCTCTCCACGACTGCCTGTCCTGTAGGATTGTGTGGTATCCCTGTAATATGCTTTATATCATAGTATGCAAAAATTATCTTCATTTTTCGGGAGACGTAAACTGGGGCATTGTCAGTCTTAATCTGAGTGGGAATTCCCATTATGGCCATGGCTTCCAAAAGGTGAGTAAGTACAGCATCAGCATTTTCAGAACTCAGGGCAGTCGCCCATTGCATTCCAGAATAGGTGTCAATAGTATGATGTACATATTTCATCTTTCCGAATTCTGGAAAGTGAAACACATCCATTTGCCATATCTCATTTCCGTGTGTACCCTTAGGATTAGTTCCTGCAGGTAAAGATGGTTGGTTATAGAAAGAGCAAGTGTCACATTTTTTTACTATTTCCTTTGCTTCAATCCAAGTGATGGGAAAACTCTTCTTCAGCCCTTTGCTGTTAACATGATGTTTTTCATGAAATTCTGTGGCCTTTAGCACGCTTCCTATTAGCAACCGATCTATTTCTTGGATTTTGGACACTATGGATTCCCATTCCTGGAATTTGGACATTGCAGGTACAAATTCTTGTATTTCGGATACCATCTGTCTCAAAGTTTGACTTTCTTGATGAAGTAATCCTTCTAAAGACCTCGCCGAGTTAGCAATTTTGAGATCTACATCATTAACATAATTAATGATTTTCTCGTCCACTTTATTAATGTGGTCAACAAGTTTCTTGTTCTCATCAGTTACGTAGAGTTTATATTGTTCTCGTATAGTGCTGTCATAATGAGAAAGCTTGTTGTAATCAATTTGTAGAGTATCTATCGTTCTTGACATAGCAGAGTTTGAGAGCTGTAATTCACATACGTTGGACAACAGCTGCCGATTTAAGTTTTGCATCTGCTTAATGTCATCTGACACCATAGCGTTTGATAATTCTATAATACCAAGTTTGGACTGTAATTGAAGGTTTAAATTCGTGACCTCAGTCATCACCCTTCTATTGTGGAACACAACATACAGAAACAGACCAAAAAATAGTAAAACTGGGGTATTGAATACCTCAAGATACTCATTTAAAAACTTGTCAACCATCGTGGAAAAATATATACCGAATTCCTCAAAAGAATAGTTGTCAGCCATTACCTCAATCCAGGTGCAATGATGCTGTGTGGTCAGAAGATGTCACAATAACGTTTAGTGCCCTGCTGTATGGCAGATGCAGAGACACTCAGCACGCTATTCACAGATCCTAGGTGTTAAAGGGTCTCAGCGGACAGAATAAAATCCTTGGGAAAAGCAAATTCTCACAAGTCAAGACAGGATGTTAATTATAAGATAGAATGGTTTTAGTTTACTTTGTTCACCTACAGGAGTAATTTACAATTGTCCCAGGTTACTGGGGCTAGGGGCGGATCTGCCGCTTGAATCTGCAGTTTTTGGGTCAAAACCAGCCAGCCAGGTTGGGGGAGGGGCGCGCATGCAGCCGCAGTTCAAACTCGGTTAAAATGAACTGAGCAGCCGTACAGCTAGGCAGCGGGGCCGCCGCCACAAGGCTGGTTGAGGGGCGGGGTTACCGACAGAATCAAACAGCCAGAGCAGAGGAGGAAGCCGTAGGAAACGTGGGGGGGTGGGAACACGGGTCGCGGGCGGCTGGATGAGAGGCCTCAGTGACCGGAGGAGGAAGCCGTTTGGAGGTCACCGCTCAGAACCAAACCCGCATGGGGCTGGGTACGACCTGCCCACACCCAAAACCTGACCTGAGTGCGTTCTAAGCCCGACCCGCGGGTCCGCCAGCGCCAGATGTAGGCGGAGTTTACCCACAAGGACACCAATACCAGATAGATATTTATTAGAATATAAACCAACACTCACGGTACAGGCAACAGAGTATAATAGCACCTGAACAGGGACCAGAGTCTGCAGACGGACGGACCACGTGAGCCTCCCTCCAGCAGCCAGGAACCAGGAAGAGAGCCTCTCAGCATCCCGGCAGCCCCTTATCAAGGGTTTGGCCACACCCCCTCCAGGAGCCCAGGACCCTGGATAAGCTTCTCTGGACCCCACCAGCTGACACCCGAATCCCACAACATTCAAAGCAGAATGAAATGAGAGAACCCCTTTAGGGTTCACTCTGGCTCTTTTGCTTAGCTCATGTGATCCTGCCTTGGGGACCTTTATCCTAGTAGCTCTTTATCCTATCCTCCCATACAATGTCTAGGGAGCTTCCTGTTTACTCCCTTACACCATCCAATCATTTTAAACATTGCTTTGTATCAGAAGACAGCCTGAAAGCCTGTCTTCCTGCCCACCCATAACCTGCCAAGCTTTCCCAACTCCAACTTATATGTTTACCTGCTTATCTTATAGCTAATAGGGTATAGATCAGCTTTCTTCCTGCTCCGTGATAGATTCTGAGAGCAAAGTCTTATTCCACTGTTTTGTCCTCATTGCCTAGAACAGTGTTCAACATATAACCATTGCTCAATGAGTGATTGTTGAATTAGTGATTAATGGGAATTGCTAAACAAGAAGCAACTGTTTATTCTATTTTGTCAAGCCCTGCTGTGAACTAAGCACCTACTATGTTCTAGGTCTCCTGCTATTAGCAGTCTCCCAGCAACATAATATTCTCAATACCCAGAGCTTCAAGACAGTGTTCAGTGGGGTCCTCTTTCACCTGTCTATTTCCCTGCTTTCACCCAAACCAGCCTCCCAGATGTGAGCGAGCATCCAGTGAGTCTTTTAATTAAAACAGTCTTCTATGATGAATCTGTTATTACAGAGCTTTACCTGTGTAAAACATTAATAATACAAATTTCATTTGTTTATGTCAGTGCCAAACATTAATTTTTAATAGCAAAATGTATGAGTTATGAAAGGCATTAATGCAAACCAAATCACCAGGCGAGGATGAAAAGGAAATCTATTTTTTAAGCAGTGGTGATGAAATATTATTGTGGCTTCCAAGCAAAGAGGAAGGGAAAAATTATTTCTTTATCTGTCAGCAGCAATTAAAAAAAGGCAGCCCAGATGAAGCGAGAATTTTATCTTTACCTTCACATCAGCTCAAAGCTGGAGCTTAGCTGTCCCTTTGGCCCCTCCTGTTCTCTGGTGGCAATTTCAAAGCAAGACGTTTATGCAAAACTGTCCTAATTATCTGCCCGTCGCATTAATACTTACAGGATAAAATATTTAAAATAATTTGTTATATTTGTACAGGATGATATAGTTTACAGAGACTCCACACTGGGCTCTGTAACTCTGCAGCAAAGGAGAGACAATCGATCCCCACTTCCCAGAAAAGCTCACTGAGGCACCGAAGAACTGGGTTTGTAGGAAGCTCTTAGTCAAGAAGTAGAACAGAATAGCAAATTTAAAAGAAAGAAAAGGAGCAGAGGGGCGAGGAAGCACTGAATCATGGGCCACCAGCTGACTCCTATTGCTACCTGGGTCAAAAACAGGCAGGTGGCCTTTCCTTAGAAAGAACATTCATCATATTCAAGATCAAAAAGAGCATGAGATGGATCTTGTCAGGAAGTTACAATACTTATCCATTCACCCTTCAGTAGTTATCAGATTCTCCTTTATAGCTTAGGAAACTGAAGCTTAGGGCCAGCCACTAACTTGTTTTCCTAAGGCCATGCAGTTATTATTTTACCAAAGGTTGCCTTTTACCAAAAAATGGCTCTTGAACAATGGGCCCAGTAGTGTGAATTGCATTTAATGTCTCAACAATCCTGTGAGAAAGTTGTTCTTAATATCCCCATTTTATATATGAGAGAATTTTGGAATCAGTTGTGGAGACCGTAATGCCAAGTAGGGCCCCTGTATTGTTCCTTTTCTTCCTCCCTGACTCGTGACAGGAAAGAAGCTGCACTGACTCCCTCTTATCCACTTTATTCCTGTGACTTCTTGGGTAAAGCAGTTTTCAAGGAAGTTCCACCCTACCCTAATTCTTGCCCACTCCCCAGGGGGTGTCTCTGACATCTTTATCTACTCTTTGTTCTGCTAAAGAATGCAGCATAAAAATAAAAATTCTGAGATAATAAACATAATCATTCCTGGGGGAAATAATTTTGGGGCCTTTGGAACCTGGTAAATTTTTTCAAATTTTAATTTGAAAAATAGCAATACACTGTTATCATTATAGTAACAAGGATCACCAAAAAGAATTAGGTGACATGTGAGCACTCTCTTGCAAGATGGCTCTGGAATTTTCCCTGAGAGGTATTCACTATAGGTAATTATGCCTTTGCTCCTTAGCAGAAACTTTTAACATATTTTGTACCAATGGGATTGGGTTGAACTGCTCCTGTTTTTTTGTTGTTGTTGTTGTTGTTTGGTTGGTTGGTTGATTGGTTGGTTTGGTTTTTTTCTTGCAGCATTAGACCTTAAATATTCTTCGAGGGCAGGACATTTGCACATTCATTCGTCACATGGGCACTGTGCCCAGTGTGACTGCCTTAGTCACCTCCACCACTGCCATCTTGAGATGTATAGTTGGCATGATATCATCATGGACCAGAGATGATATACAAAGCTCTTCACATGAACCTCTTGACCTAATATCAGAACAGCTGTAGATAGGCGACTCTTGCCTTAGTGCTATGAATTCAGACTAATATCACATGTACACTTTTGAAGAAAGAGTTAGGGTCAGAAAATAAGTGAAATCAAACGAGAGCCAAAAGAGGTCCTGGAGGAGAACACATGGGACATGAAAGCGGAAAGGAAACTGCAGGGGAGGTTACAAGGTGTGTGAGGAGATAAAAGAATCAGGAAGAAAAGTCTCCTAAACTATACTCTGTTCAAAAATTCCATGATGCCTAAGACCCTGTGTGCTGATTACAAATTTAAAATAAAAGAGTTCAATAACCTATACAAAGTCATCCTGTAGATCTAGGATTTGTGTGATCTGACTCCATAGCCCCCCTAATATTTGTCCTCACTGAGTTTGCTGTTTAAGAATAACTGAGAAGAGAGAGCATACAGTAAATCCACTTGTCAAGGCTCATTGAATAAACTCAAGAACTAGGGAGATGCATTAGCTGATCAAATGCTTGCTGTGCAAGTATTAAAAAAAGCATGGATCAAATCCTTATAACCTGTGTGCATGATAAGTAGGCACACAAAACCACCTATAATTCCAGGTGGAGACAGGAGAATCACCAGAGCAATCTGTCTAGCTACACTAGCTACTGTGAGATCTAGGTTCAATTGGGAGACCCTGCCTCCATGAATAAAGTGAGGAGTGATCAAGGAAAATTACAAAAAACTTTGAGCATGCAAACACACACACACGCACAAACACACACACATGCATGCAAGCACACAGCCACCACACATACAAGAGAAAGGAAAAGAAAAAGGAAATATATACATACACACACATACATTCAACGATACTTTACATGATAAATTTCTTAACCATTTCTTTGCTGGTGGATATTTGGATTTTTTTCACTATTTCATGACTATAAGCAATTCCTCTCAAAGCCATTATTTCCCCAAGTTCCCAAGCATCGTGAATCTGTATATTCATCACTGGACTCCATACAACTTGTTAGTAGGAATCAGTTTAATCTATAGAAAAAAATCAAATTTCCTGACAACTCAATTAAGAAAAAATGTTTGAGACCAGGTCTTCAGGTAGCTCAGGCTGCCCTTCAACTAAATTGTGTGTAACCCAAGATGACTCTGAATTTCTGAATCTCCTGTCCTGGTGTATGCAAACATGACAAGTTTGTGTACTGCTGGCTACCAAATCTAGGGCTTCGTGTATGCCAGGCAAACAGTCCACAAACTCAACTACATCCCCAATTCCTTAGTTTCCTTTCTTATGTATGCTTTTCAACTGTGTTCACTTCTTGACTCTGAAATTATGTCTTAGGATAGGAATCAATGAATTTAAAAAGAGAAATGAATAGTCAGGTCTCAAGAGATTTGCTGTTCAATCTCAGAGCCCAAACTCACAAGATTCATGTTTCTCAACTTTCCTAATGCTTCAACCATTTAATACATGTTCTTCATGTTGTGTTAATCCCTAACCATAAAATTATTTTGTTGCTACATCATAACTGCAATTTTGCTACTTCTGTGAGTCATAATGTAAGTATCCGATATGATAGAAATCTAATATGTGACTCCAAGAGGTTCTGACCCACAGATTGAGAACCACTGCACTGGATGGTAATGAGTATATTAGAAATCTCCAAATTGGGGTCCTAAATCAAAGAGTCTAGGATCACAGTCTTGGTGAGCAGCTGATAGAAACTGCCTTCTGAGGGATTTGGGACATGAGACTGTCTGAAGGAGGTCAGCTTCAGGATTTAGACCTACCACCAAGAATGTATGAAATACAGAGAACAAGATGTGTTTGGGATTGAGCACTCACTGGTTGGACCTATTAAAAGTCCCCTCTGAATTTACAACCCACGAAATAGATCAGTACTAACCACTGAAGTAAAGGAAATCTGTATTCAAGGTGCAATTGTAAAAAGACGCATGCTTCTTCCTCTTCCCTTTTCCTACCATATTCCTTCAGATACCCTCCTCCCACTGCTTGGGCTTCACTAGTCCCCATTCCTGTCCTCTCTTGCTTCCATGGAGAAACTGTAGACTCAGAGAGACTGAGGAATAATCAAAGAATAACCTTCTCTCCTGTCTTCCTTTTCTCCCCTCAATCTCCACCTCAGAAAGAACAGTGCAGGGAAGAGAGATGAAAGATGAAACTAATAAGTCAGTAGATGCCTCTTTCCCAGTCTTCCCTTGGCCCACTCAAGTCTCACTCTGTATTCTATGAGGCAACAGGAATTTTAACACTTACGTGAGTTTGAAGGTTTAGAGATAGACATGATTCTTGATACTTAAATGAAGACTCCCTCAGCACCCAAAGTAGCAGGCTATGAAGAAAAGAACCTTCCATTTAGCAAGACAGGAGCAGCAGCACAGCTGGTAGCAGTAATGAGGGGAAATTAAAGATTTCATGTTTACATCACCACCCATTAATATTCCTTGTTATTAGTAAATAATAAGAAGGTTAACTCAGCTGATCTTTCTTCTCCACTTCTGAGATCGCATGATTTATTTTATTCATTCAGGACACATCTGAAGTACTTGTGAGATAATGCATGGGAGCAATGTCAGACATTGAAGGGCAGTATAGTTGACATCTTGGACTATAGTAGAATGGAGAGGTGCGTGCAGATCTACTAGCTGGAGAGAGCAGTAAGGAGACACCCCAGGAAAGTCAGTCTCCTACCATGTGGAGGATTTAGGCAGAAAATAGACAAAACAAAACAAACAAACAAAAACAGAGAGAATATTCCAGAAAACATTAGTTAGGCAGCTACAACAGAAGTCTGCAAGAGGGAATCAGGGCTAGAATGGTCATAGCACCTCCTAAGGCTCTGAGAAACTCTGAGAAGACCAACTAGAAGCTTCATACTCTTCCTTCTGTGAACTACGTGCCCAACCAGGGCTTAAGAGAGCTGCATCTCCCTCCCAAACCCAAAGTCCAATAAAATGATACTCTCAAGTGGCTAAAAGAGAAAAGAAAACCATCTTTCTCATACAAGAGTCAACCAAAGGAGGCACCCACCTTCTGAGCAAAGTCTGTCCTCAAAGCTATTACACTTCAGAAATGGCTCAGTGATTAAAAGCACCCACTGTTCTGACCAAGAACCTGGAATCTCCAAACTACCTGTAAACCCCAGTTCCAGGGGACCCAATGCCCTCTTTTTTCCCTGCATGGGCACTGGCATGTGCATGGTGCATGTAGCCCATGCAGAAACACACACACACACACACACACACATACTCATAAATTGTTTCAAATTTTAACACACACATGAGAAAATATTCTGAAATATAAGCATTCTGTTTCAAATTTCATAGTAACAAGCTTATACTGCAGAAGAACAAGTGAGGGATGAGAGATGTCATCAACTAGTGAATTGGAATCTCCCCATCCTTTGGGCTTCAGGTCCATAAGTGGATTACAAGCAGTGGCTTCCAGTCAACTCCAAGTTACACTGAAATGGAAACTTTTGTGTGCAGAATCCCCAATATGGCCTCTCTGCTGCCTCAAAAAACAGAAGCAAGCTTTAACCTAGACAATTTATTTGATGTTCTCTGCTTCATTTCACATGTTGCCTCAGCACAGAATCATCCATGATGGAAGAAATAAGCAATACTGTCCTTGATAGAGCTGAGAAAAAAAGTCTGGAAGCTATTGAATGTTGTCTTTGCCCAGTTTCAGATGGCTAAATAACACTTCATCAAGGACTCACAGGATGCTCCAAATCCAGTCTACAGTGGAGCCCCTGCCTCTACCCTAATGATACAACTCATGCTAAGAACACCTGTGGCCATTCGTCTCTCATGACACAAATCCAACACTTTTCCTTGACTAATATCTACCCACACCACACATATACACACACACTCAGACCATTTTTCCTTGACTAATATCTACCCACACCACACATATACACACACACACTCAGACCATTTTTCCTTGACTAATATCTACCCACACCACACATATACACACACACTCAGACCATTTTTCCTTGACTAATATCTACCCACACCACACATATACACACACACACTCAGACCATTTTTCCTTGACTAATATCTAACCACACCACACATATACACACACACACTCAGACCATTTTTCCTTGACTAATATCTACCCACACCACACATATACACACACACTCAGACCATTTTTCCTTGACTAATATCTACCTACACATACCCCCACACACCACACACACACAATTCCTGCTTTTTCCCTAGTCTATGAGATTTTGATCCACATCTAGCTCTTGTAGGATACAGGATATGATATTTAGATCAATAGGGCAAATAAAAGCAGCATATTAGGTTCCTAGGGCTAACTACCACAACTTACATGAAAATAGGTGGCCATGAATAATAGCAATAATAATAATAACAATTTGTTCTCTCGTGTGTTTGAAGTCTGACATCAAAATGCTGGTAGGGACATACTCCCTCTGGAGGTTCTAGAAGAGAATCTTTCCTTGTCTATTTCTGGATTCTTGTGATTTTTAGCAAATGCTGGTGTTTCCTGGCTTTGGTTGCCTCCACTGAATCTCTGCTTTTTTGTTTGCCCAAGGGACTTTCCCTCTGTGTCAGCCTATGACTTCCTCTTTTCTTGCAAGGACATCTGTCACTAAATATATGACCCACTCCTATTAGATCTTCATCTTAACTGATCACACCTATGAAAGTTTTTTTTCTCAATAATGTTGAATTCTGAGATTCCAGTTAGAAAGGAATTTGGAGATAACATTCAAGACAGTGAGAGTCTTCCATGAAAAGTATAAAAACAATCAAAATCAAACATTTGCACTATATAAACAAATAGGCTCTTTTTTAGCATTCCTGCAGTACCTAATCTTTTCTGTAGATGACCTTGAGTGACCTCACCACAGTACAATTCCTCTCAGCATTACTATAAGAATCATAGGCTGAAGAAATATAGAAGAATTAGGATGTGTGTGTGTTGCTAGAGTCACAGAGAGTGGGGTGAGCTTAGCCACGGGGCATGGCAGGCAGATCTATAACTCAGGATTGGACCTCTTCTTACTTTTCTGCACTTCCTTGGCCAAACAGGTGTGTGTCCATGCAGAGAAGTACAGCAAGGCTGCCCAGACCTGGAATGTGCACCCTCTCAGAATGATGTCGATAACTAGCCTGAGGCTGAACCCCAAAGTGCAGTTCCCCATTGCCCAGCAATGGGCACTTACCTTGGCCTCCTTTTCCTCTCTAAATATATGAATTCATGTAGCTTTCTAACATATTCATACATTCACTTTGATTCAGAAGGATACACATTCTGGAGCCCACTGCTTATCATATTATAGGTCACCACTATAGTCACCACTAGCCTTGCTTCCTAAAGAAAACCTCAGCCCGTTAGACCAATCAGTGTGGAGAGAATGCAGAGGCTAAAGAAATGAGAAGAATGTAGCTATTTTTAGACAAAAGTTATTTTAATAAGTATCAATAATCCTATTTTCCCAATATAAAAAGTAGTTTAAAACTGGTAGCAACATGAAGTCATACTGATACCATTAAAAGCAATAAATAATATTATGTATGCACAAGACTGTATATAGTATGTTCACCTAGCAAAATAGAGAAAAAATTTCCCTCCCTCCTCTCCTGACCTATGACCTACATTCCTTTTGGTAACAAAATAAGCATCACTGGGATGCACTTTGGGAGAAAAAAAGTGCTGTGCTAAATGTGAGTCATAATGAGTGAGAAAAGAAAGGGTTTTCTGTAGCTTTAGAAAAGCATGGTTGGGGAGAAACACTGAAGAGAAAAGAGAGAAGAGAGAGCATAGTAGTCAGATCCCTTGCTTCGGGGATCCTATGTTTCATTCTTGTAAGAAACTCATCCTCAGTTGTTGGTGAGGAGCTTGTTAGGGTTTGAAGAAAGTCACTGAACTGCACATTCAGTCTGACTTTTAAAAAAGAAGTCACATGTACACACAGAGTCATGGAACAAAGCGGAGCACAATGGTAGTGGGGCCCAGAAACCGTCAGAAGCTGTGAGAAGAAATCTAAATACCTTTGAGGTACTGAGCTGGAGAATTGGGGCCTTCTGTGCATCGCATGTCTGGGTTATATTACTATTCATGAGTGAAGATATATGGAAAAAAATGAAAGTGGATTATGTTTTGTAATATAAAATGTGTTTGTTTTCTTTTGTTTTGTTTTTTCTGATTACCAAGTCAGATATATGCATTGTAGAAATCTTTAAAAGTCTAGAGGAGTACCAACAGGAAAACCCAGTGTTAATATTTTGAGTCATGTCACTAGAGTCTTTCTCTCCTGTGCATGTGTGCACACATACCTAATTGTTTGCTACATATATATTTGAAGGCATAGTATGACAGCCTTTAAATTCTTCTGAACTCTACTTTTTGTTCTCAACCACATAATTTTTCACATGGCACTAAAGTCATATATAATTTTAAATTGCATAATGTTTCACAGTATATAAATATGTAATTTAACCAACCTCCTAATTCTGGAGTTAATTATTCTATATAATGTTCCAATCAATGACCTTATACATAAGATGTGTATTTCTTCAGGATCCATTCCTAGTTTGTAGAAATACAGGTCAAAGCTTTGTATATAAGGTTTTTGTCATTGTTGGCTGTGTCCATTACTTGCTGTATCTGTGTTCAAATACCAAACAGGAATAATCTAAGGGGATGAACTATTTATTTCAGCTCACTGTTTCAGAGAGTTCATAGTCACTTGACTGTATATCTGGGCCAGTTGTGAGGCTGTAAACCTGGTGGTAGGAACCTGTGGCATAGGAGATTCTCTATAGCAGACAGGAAGCAGAAAGAAGAAAAACACGGGATTTCAGGACAAAATTTACCACCAAAGTGTATCCTCATCCCACTCGACCTGCTTTTCTGCACTCTCTAATATCCCTCCCATGCTATGAATGCACCAAAAACTTCATCAGAGCCCTCATCATCTAACTGTATTCCATACACTCCCTTACAAATACACCCAAAAGGGTGCTTCACTTCTCTCCTAGAGTCACATCTTGTTATGGCAATGGCTGTTGTTATTATTTATTATTATTTAGTCCTCCTCCTCTTCTTTGAGCTTCCATAACCACTATTTAAATTTTGCACCCTGTATATTCACTGTACATGATACTGTTATATAAGAACATTTACACAAGGATAACATGCTTCCAGCATATCCGCATATCCTTTATTAGCTCCTCTATTTTTCTGTTCTCCTTTTCCCTTCTCCCTTTCTCTTTTCTGTCCTCTAGACAGTTTTACTTCTATTTAATGTTATATATTCATACATTATTTTAGATATTTATATAATATCGGAGGACCACCAAACAGAAAACATATTTTATATCTTTCTGGGAATTATTTAATTTATATAGAATTATTATCTCATATAATTTTTTCTTTAGGGCTAAACATGTTCCATTAGTATATATAGCATATTTACTTATCCATGCTTCTGTGGTTGGACACCAAGATTGATATCATAAGTTAGTAATTATACATAGCAATACACATTGATATACAAATGTCTCTAGGACATATTGACTTGGAGTTCTTTGGAAAAACACTCAGGAGTACTATGGCTGGGGCAAATGATAGTTCTGTTTTTCATTTTTGAGGATCTTTCAAATTGACTCTCATAGTGACTAGGCCTTTCACCATTTCCAATAGCAGTGTATAAGGTTTCCTATAGTCCACATGTTTTGTCCTAGCTATTTCTTAAGCTGACAATCAAGATTATAGGTTGTGTTTAGGAATATATATGTATGTACATATACTTGTACACACGCCATTGACCCTTGGATAGCAGTTTTTGTGAATGAAGATCTGACACAGTGATGGCCGCAGACCGCCCTACTGTGAGTTCTATCCAGAGAGTGACTGTGAAGATGCAAGGTAAGATAATTACCATGGGGCAAGCATTTGCCAGACTCAATGAGTCCCTCAAAACACAAGGAACTAGGGTTTAACAAAAAAATAAGGACCATTGGATTGCTGTGTGTGCAGTTTTCATGAGTAAAGATCCAGAGAGTAACAGTGTACACACAAGGTAAAATAATTACCAGGGGACAAGCATTCGGAAAGCATGATTTATTTTTGACTAGACTCAAGGAGTCCCTCAAAACAAAAGTAATTGTGGTTATAACAAAAAAAAAAAAAAAAAGGAACTCAAGAATTTTTTTGATTTCATTGGGGACATTTGCCCCTGGTTTCTACAGGAAGGCACTATTAATGAAAAAAAGGATGGAGACACTGTTCAAGCCTTTTCCTTATGTAATTTGATTAATGATGTTTTAAAAATTTATAATAATTATCCAGAATATTCAAAAGGTGGTTGCTGAAGGGGAGAAGTCTCGTCAGTGGGCTTCTCATCCTCCATCTGCATGGGATTCCATTTCCATTGAAATCCCCGATTCAGAGGCCAAAATAACCCCTCCCCCAGTTCACCTTGGCTCTTATTGAAAATTTGAGTGGTGGCTTCCTACCAATGATTGGTACTTTCTGGCCCATGTCGCTTTGTCTGGGGGTAATTATGTTCTCTGGAAAATGGAGTTTACTGAGAATTATAGGGACACAGCACAGAGCAATTCTGAAAGAAGGTCTTCTAAAAGATGGGCAAAGACAAGCTTCTGGGCCATATCCCTTATGAGACAAATGATAGTCAAGTGAGGTTTCCTCCTGGGCTCTTGGCTCAAATTCAAAATGCAGCAATGAAGGCTTGGTCACTGCTGCCTCCTAAAAGGCCTGCCACCACCTCCTTGGCCAAAATAGGACAGGGACCTGATGAGCCATATAGTGTGACCTTGTCAGTCATCTAAATGATGCGGTGGAAAGGCTCATTGGGGATGGTGAAATTGAAAGCACCTTTTTAAAGCATTTGGTTTTTGAAAATGCCAACCCTGCCTGCCAGGCTGTGATCAGGCCTCATCGTGTTAAGGCTGAGATTCTGATTACATTCAGCTGGCTGTGTGCTGGTATTGGAACCACTCACACCATGGGCCACTGGCTAAGGGAAATCACAGTGCTGATTTGGCCACCCACCTTGCTTTTCCCATTTTACAGGATTCCCCTTCCCAGGCCGTTAAGGCTCATTCTCTTCATCATTTGAATGTACAAACACTGCACTTACTTTTTAAGCTGACCAGAAAACAGGCCATACACATAGTTAAACAATGCCCTGGCTGTGTTACTTTCTTACCAGTACCTCATTTGGATGTGAATCCTAGAGGCTTGATTCCTTATGAAATTTGCAAATGGATGATACTCATTATTTTGAATTTGGGAAACTAAAATATATTTGTTACCATTGATACCTTTAGCGAGTTTGTTTCAGCCTCCCTTCAAGCAGGAGAGGACTCTAAGAATGGTATTGCACCTGTTCTAAATTGCCTTACAGTTATGGGCTGCCCCAAATTAATTAAGATTGACAATGGCCCAGGATATTAGAAAGAATTTTCAACAATTTTATAGTCAACTCCAGATTAAGCATGTTACTGGAATTCCTCATAACCCACAGGGTCAAGACATTATCAAACAGGCCCATCAGACACTAAATCCATCATTCAAAGACTTAAAAAGAGGGATTTTTACCCCATTAAGGGATCTCCCTGCAATGTTCTTAATCATGCCTGTTTGTGCTTCCATTTTCTCACACTGAATAAAGAGGAAAAATCGATAGCTGACTGTCTCTGGCACCCTGATACTCAAAAAGGACATGCCACAGTTATGTGGAAGGACCTGTTAACACTTCAGTGGAAGGGTCCTGACCATATGGGCTCGAGGGTCCACCTGCGTTGATGACACTCAAGAAAGATCACCTAGACAGCTTCCAGAATGCCTAATAAAACAAATAAATTCTGAGCACAATAATCTTGAGCCCAGGAAGCATGCTTATCCCTGAGGAGAAATTTGCTGTGAAGGTTCTGGATGTTGTGGCTGCTTCTCCCTCTCAAAAACTGTTTTGCCTCCCTGTGACCTTAGTGCCACTGCTGATGCTTTGCACTCCCTGCTGAATTTCTGGAAGGGGGGGACCCCCAAGTCATTAGACAGAAAAAAGCAGATTTTTGCCCCTTGTGGCCAGCGTTTCCCTTGCCACCTCAATGGTGGCTGCTGGCCTTGCTGGAGGTGCATTGCGTGATTCCCTTGTGACTACTTCCCACTTGTCTCAGCAGCTTCAACTTGCTGTGGAAGCCTCGGCAGAATCTCTGTTTTCCCTGCAGAGACAGATAACCTCCCTTGCCCAGGTAACTATACAGAACCTCCAAGCCCTTTACTTGCTAACTGCAGAAAAGGGTAGAACATGTTTATTCTATGAATCCAGGGTAGTTGAAACCCAAGTGAGTAAATGCCACAAACTCAGACTTGATCTTCAGCGGCAAAAGATTTCTACATCTGCACGATTGGTGGAGATCCACTATGTTTTCTTTTTAGATGCCCTTGATAGGACCTTTAGTAAGCAGTTTACTCTTTATAATGCTGGGACCCTTAATTGTTGGTAAGCTCACTCGCTTCATAAGGCAACAAGTGGACTCCCTAGCCACCAAGCCATACAGGTACATTACCACTGGCTTGACCTTGCTGACCAGGGCCTTTGCAGAACCTTTGAGTGATGAGCCTCTGTAGTAGTGGGTTCTCGGGTCCCGGGCAGCCAGAGGTCCAGAGACCCACAGACCTGCCGCCCGAGACCGCTTAGCCGCCCAGCCGCCCGGGTCCCCAGAAACGACTCAGACGCTTATATTAACTTCATGCTGTTTGGCCTATGGCTCAGGCACATTGCTAGCTAGCTCTTACATCTTAAATCAACCCATTTCTATTAATCTGTTGGCCACGTGGCCCGTAGCTCACCCGTGCTCCTTACATGTTGCTCCTTGGGCAGCTGGCTCAATCTCCTGACTCCACCCTGCTTCTCCTACCTAAGCTCTGATTTCTCCTCCTACTTCTTCTATGGTGCCTGCCATGGCCCAAAACAGCTCCTTTATTTAAAGATTGAGATTCACAGCATACATAAACGCATTCCCACATCAAGCCTCCTATGAGGAGCACATAGTGCTCAGATTCTATGTGAGCCCACTTGTAAGCAGCTTGGGCACCAGTGTGAAGTGCACGGCAAAAGCCCTGCTAGGGAAGGACCACATCTTCTGAATGTATACAGTTTGGTGTCTATGGCCTCTCCTCCTACAAAATACATCACAATTACTCCTTTCTGGGAGGATCAGGGCAATGCCTCCCCTCCCTGGTTAAGGCCCACTGTCAAACACATACTAAATATGAAGTACCTCATCATGCTGGACCTAAAAATTAATGGAAAGACAGGAGATGCTGGGAGCCAGAAACACCTTAGCAGTGGCAATGCCATTTTGAGACCAGCATATTAAGCTTCCTTTTCCCTATGAGAATCCCTCCCCAGAAGCCAGGTGGCTTCTCTGCTGTTAGCCTGCTGTTAGATGAGTCCCCTCCCAGGAAATAGGTAACATTCCTAGGGTTGGTCAATAGGTCTCCATGACAACACATCCTGTTGGCAGAATAGCCTGCAGCTGTGAATTCCTCACCTGCTTAACCTTGCTTACCCTTCCCCCTAAAGGACTATATGTACTGCTGAGAAGAGTAAAGTTTCAGAACTCCAACAGAATACTCTCTTGCTCTCATTCTCCATGTTGCTTGTCTCTTCATTTCATGGCTTCCTTCCTTAGGTCCACATTGTAGACTCCACTGGCCAAGGCATATCTGTGTGTTTGTGTGAGCACATGTACATGTATGGGTGTGTATGTGTGTTTGTGTGTGTGTGTGTGTGTGTGTGTGTGAGAGAGAGAGAGAGAGAGAGAGAGAGAGAGAGAGAGAGAGAGAGAGAGAGAGAGAGAGAGAGAGAGCATGTGTACATACAAATGGAGAGGGTGAAGGAATGTGAAAATAGAAAAATCCTGTAACTCTCTCCCCCTAGGCCCCTTCCTGAGGTCCCTGAAACTAGCCAAGATTGAGATGGCTATTTCTCAGAAAAGCTTTGTTCCCCTATTGCCTGGCTTGGACTGCATTCCTACCAACCTGGTGAGACCGAATTCCTCATTCCTGATGTAGCAACCTGGGTGGGGCCATCCAGGAAAGCCCTACCATGAGAACTGTTAACTGTTTGCTGAGGCAGGAACTTTCTGAAATTTGCACAATTGCCCTGCTCCAGGAAATGAATGTCTTCAGGTGGTCCTATTGTTTCACAGGAAGTAGCTTGCCTGCCTGCATTCCTAAACTCTGTCCTAAGCTGACCTTTGGCCCTGCCCTGTTATCACACCGAGCCCGCCCATATCCCCTCCCCTACCCAGAGTGGGGTATAAGAATTCTGTCCCGAAAATATTCAGGGCTCTAGGCTTTTCTGCAGTGCCTAGAGTCCACACATGTGTGTGCACCAGTATCCATATTCATTAAACTCTCTTTTTCTTTAATGTTAACATTAGCCGTGGTCTCAGGGTGTCTTGGGGTGTCTTGGGGTGTCTTGGGGTGCTCTAGGGGTGCCCACCTATTACAGGATGTCTAGTGCCTTCCTTTAGCACTCTCACTCATATTAATTCCTTGCAGCCAAATTTCTCACTTTGTCTCTAGCCTACTCTTTGTTGTTTAGCTAAGGTGGAGGTCAGCAAGACCCAGTGATCTTTGCCTCCTTCCTCACATGGCTGAGATTACAGACATGTGTGGCCATGCCTCACTTTTACATGACTCCTGGAGAACTAAACTTAGGTCCTCATGTTTGTACAGCAAGCACTCTTAGCCACAGAACCATCCTCAAAGCCCCAGACTATTTTTTAATGTGTGCCAAGTATAAAAAATACTTTGCTAATTTTTACCCCTGGATTCTATCTCCAACATAAATCTTTTAGTATTTTTCTCATTATTATTATTTTATCTTTTGAGATTGTGTGGTTGGTACCTCTAGCTATTCCCTGCATGATTTGGAAAGACCCATTCTGGTCTTTCTCTCCAAATCCCTCCCACTCAGAGAATCTCTAAACAAAGGGAAGGCACCTGGTTCTGCATTTCCACCCCTATGGCAGACAGAAGCTCACGCCCCCACCTAAGCCTTCAGATTTGGGCCATACTGGACACAAACCCAGCCTGGGTTGGAAATGTTATCACCCCTCACTTATAACCTATGATGTCTCCTTGCTTTTGTCTGTGGGTGCAGCTTCTCCAGGCTAGATATCTGGCACTGGAAAACCCAACTGGGAGCTGTTTCACTTAAATAAAACTGTTGTTATACTCTCTGAATTCAGCTTCGTCTGGCTACTGAGTCAGTGGAGAAATCTCTTTTGTGATTATAATATAACTATATCTTTCCCTTTTTTTTTCTTTTCCTCCCTTCAATCCTCCCATCTATCCACTTACTTGCTCCATATTTATGGTGTCTTTTCTATTTTTAACCAGTTTTTAATAACTTTTAATTAAAATGGAATTGTATGACATTTTCTGTTCACTCTCCTACAAAGTGGTCAGTTCTGAAACCATATATACACAAAAAGCAAAAGCAGACTCAACAGGCTGCATTGCATATTTATATATACATATATTCATATGTAACAACAAGAATAAAGAGGCCTTTTTGCTTTAAGAATTTTCATATAATTTTTTCTATTGTTCCTTTTCAAAACAACCACAATCTCTCTAAATTCTGTACAAATACAGACTAAAATACATACATTGCTTGTCTTCATCAACATTCTATTGCTATGAAGACCCAGCATGACCCCAGCAACTCTTATTTTTTTTTAAAGCATTTAATTGGGGCTTTCTTATAGTTTAAGAGGTTTACCCAATCATTATTATGGTGGGAAGCATGATAGTACAGGGGCAGTTATGGTGCTAGAGGAAAAGCTGAAAGTTCTACGCCTAGATCCAAAGGAAGAGAGAGATTATGGCCTTGGAGTGTATATTTAAAATCTCATCCCCAGCGACACACTTCCCCACCTCCTAATCCTTTCGAATAGTGCCGCTTCCTGGTGACCATGTCTTCAAATAGATGAGCCTATGGGGGCCATTCTCATCCAAACTACCACACTGCTCCCACCTTGTGCTCAACAGAGAAAAGACCAGAACTTCTTCCTGTTCATTGTTGTTGGTGTTGTTTTGTTGTTTTGTTTTATGAGACAGCCATATAGCCAGGTAACCTTGGCAGGCCTCACACTCACCATGTAGGTGAGGATGACCTTGAACATCTGTCCTCCTACCTCTATCTCCCTACACTAGTGAGTGGTTCTCTAATCCTTAGAGGAAATAAGACACATGGAACAATTGGCAATACTCAAATGTTCTTCCCAGTCTTGCTGACACCCAGAAAGACCCCAGAATCACACCAACTTTCCAAGATGTAAAGGCAAAGCAAGGTTTATTCAGTTACAGCAGAGCCCCAGCTCCTAACTGTCACACAGCCATGACAGAGTGAAAGGGCCCCTCTCTCTACTCAGGGCAGGGATTTTTAAGGCAAAGACCATAGGAATGTCAGTACCAGGTGGGGAGGTACATGGCTGCTTTCTGTTGGCTGGAACCCAGAGAAAATTTCTTTACTATATCACTATCTCATCTGCCAACTGGACAGCTGTCAGCTGATTGGTTGTCTTAGGGTAGGGGAAGATACTTTGCATCTGGGCCAGAATGTCCCCCAATTACCCAGGAATGTATTTGACTTTGGGTGCTTGTCCTTGGGAGTTTAGAAACCTCTCAGAATGGGGAATTAGAAACTAAGGTTCCCAGAATAGCTTCAGACCTCAAGATGGAGGAACTTTGGTTTTCACAGCAATGACATTGTGGGTCAGTCACCTTGTGTTCTTTCTTGTATCCAGAGCTTTTTATTTGTACTGTTAGAACTTTACAGTGGAAAATAGCCTTCTAGAGTACATACATACACTTTTTTACTTTGTTGATAATTATTATTTCTAAATAACTCAGGGCAGACTGGATGGATGAAGATGAGAAATACACCATAAGTAAAGGGCTGGAAGGAACAACAATCTTGTGACTTCACTGAAAAATATTAGCTGTTTCATCTTGTAACAGGTGGGCGCCCCTAACTTTAGCACCCCAGACACCTGAAGATCACGGCTAATGACCACTGTTAACTTTAAAGAAAAAGAGAGTTTAATGAATGATATACTGGTACACACACATGTGTGGGTTCAAGGCACTGTGGAAGCCAAGAGCCCCGAATGCTTTCAGAGTAGAATTCTTATACCACACTCTTGGTAAGGGTGCGGGCGGGCTCGGCGCGCGATAATAGTGTGGGGCTAAAGGTGAGTTTAGGAAGGAGTTTAGGAATGCAGGCAGGCAGGCAGACAGGCAGGCAAGCTATTTCCTGTGAAACAATAGGACCACCTGAAGACATTCATTTCCTGGAGCAATGGTCATGATGGGCACATTGTGCAAGCTTCAGAAAACATTATAGCACAAGAGGTCAAATCTTAGGTTAGGCCAGGAAAATCTGATCTTTAAAATCTACTGGTCATTACAGTTCCAGGGTCTGAGTATCAAAGAATTCCTTCATGTTTTTCTTCAAATTGTCTCAGTTCTTCATGAGGCCAGGAGAAAAGGATTCCCCTCAGTTCAACATCATGTGCTTTACAGTTAGTGGGAAAGCCTCTCTGATTCTGTCTGTATTCATCAGCTTTCCCATCTTGATTCTAGGTGTATTTGTGAGCTCTTATCTCATGTTTCCATAAGTTTTTAGTAGATTGGGAGGGTGTACCAGAACCTCAGAGGCAGGTATCATTTAATGAGTATTTTCCATTCATTGTTATAATTCTGCTTCTGCAATGAGTTACAGACTTCCTACCACCACACTTTTAGACTATCATCCCTTGTGTAGGCTGCTGAGAAATCTTTCTGACTCTTCCTTTGCTTTCTGTCCAGCCCTTCCATACCATCTTCTACCCCAGTCAACAACAGTGATTTTCTAAAAAGTTAAACCTCTTAAATTCAGTCATATGTACTCACACAGCATCTACTTGGTTCCAACACTGTTAGCTTCCAAGACTATGAGAATAGAGTAGATATGGCACCTGTCATCAAGAATCAGTCTTGTGTGGAAAAGAGACAAAGTTATAATAACAAAGCAATAAGATGAGGTTATGGAAGTGACAGCATCAGGTGTGCTGTGAGGTAAAGTAGGACTATGGCCAACTGAGGCAGTTGCCAGGTAGAAGAGATGCTAGAAAGTAAAGGGAAAGTCAGCTAAAAACTGAGAATATTCTAGAAGCTAGAGGGCACAAACAAAGATACAGTAAGGGAGAATCCCCTTCAAAGTAATCAAAGAGACCTAACCACAGCAGATAAGGACAGAAGGTTAAGTGATAGGTCTGATCAAATCAGTAAAGCCTGAGCAATGAAAGACCTGAATCTTGGCTAAGGAGCTGTTAGTATTTCTTTTCCTGGGGGAAACAAGAAGCTATAAAAGGCTTTACTCACATTTGGATGCTTAAAACACATCTACAGTTTGTCTGCATTGGTCAAAAGCCCTGGTGCAACTTGCTAAATTATCTGCACCAGCCTCAAATCTGTCAAAATCTGACTAATTCTGCATACCTTACCTGAAGCTGGAGCCTTTTCCAAAAACAATAGTTCTTGGCAGAATTCAGTTCCTTGTAATTGTAGGACTGAAGGCTGCAATCTCGCTGCTGCTGCTGGCTGAGCAATCAGTCCTTTGCTGCCACTCTCATGTCCTTCCATACACCCTCAGTGAAAAGCTGTTTATGGTCTTCTGTCTCCTCAGATGCTTGCTCTGTGGATTATTTAATGCAATAATCAAAGAGACTGGACTGAGAAGTCTACAGTCTAGCTCAGAAGTGGGACAGAAGAGCTATTTCTGCCTGGCTTAAGTGAGGTCATCAGGGCAGCCATAAAGAGCTAGAGGAAGGAGGAAGACCAAGATGAGAAGAGACCATTAGGAAATGACAGAAGAATAAAATGTTCAAACACAGCAAAGGGCTTCAAATTCTCTGGGGTGATAGCAAGGAGAAGAGTCAACATGGTGCCTTTCTTGGGTAATGTTCAAAGTCATCCTCATTACATTGCATGTTTGAAGTCAGCCCAGGCTACATAAAAATTCTGCCTCAAAAATATCAATAAGGTAAAGATGGCAATAGGGGAATATACAGCCAAGCATGAAGCCCTTCAGTTGTGGCATCTTGAGTCATTGCAGAGGACACATGCAACTGGCCCTGGTGTCCTCCTTAATCCAAGAATCAATTCTCAGATTGCTGAAACTGGGCAAATTCACCAAAATAATTGAGGTCAAATACATTTCCTCAACTGATCTCCAGGAGAGCTAGACCTGAAGCTCAGGAAAGGATCTGAGACATAATCTCAGAGCAAGTCTGGGATTGATTGGATTTCTTGTCTCTAAATTAAAGACTCTTAATTGTTCTATGCCAACCACGAAGCCTTCATTTATTTGTTAATCCACAGCAGATTCAGATGAAGACCTATGTGTCAAGCCCTGAGCCCTGCTGTCTATTTGTCTCCTCATAGCACAGAGGCAATGGAAATTAGTCTAGACTTATAGCAAGGATATGAATCCAAACTCCACCAGAATCCTGCATGTAATATAGCCAGTTTTAGAGTTTTACCTTGCAAAAGAAAGCAATGGAAGCAGCTGGTTAGATCTCCTCATTCCCAAGCTCCAGCTGTATGAAAATATAGAGGAAGGCATTCCCAGACAAACCAAGGTGGCCTCCCGCCCCCATCAAGGATGGAGCTCTGAGTTAAGCAGGCCTCAGGCAAAATTAAACTCTCCATTTTCAACTGAATTTGCCAGGTTTTCAGCCAAAATAATAATAATAATAAGTATCACAACTACAAGCTGTTCCAAGCCAAGCTGCCCTTAAACAGATAATCGGATTTGCATAATTGGGTGCTGCTAAGGTTTAAATAATTCATCAACATGGCAGGCTCTTTTTCATAGCCAAATAGAACTGCCAGACTCCTCCAGGAGAGGATCAATGGCAATCCACATCCCAAGAATGTGAGCTGCATCCTCAGGGTGGCCAGAGCTACAGGGTGAAGCTTGGAGTGGGCACCTCCTACAGTTTGTGCCTTTGCTCCAGTGTGGATTTGGAGAACGGATTTGCTTTTTTCTTCCATAGTTCTGTGGTTTGCAGCAAATCTTGTACATAGTAGGGGTAAAAAGAAACACTATGCAAGAGCCTTTGAAGAAACATCTATACAGAGTTAACAAAATAACTCAGACATAAAGTGTTTACTTCCAAGTACGATAATTTGAGTTCGATCCATAGTACCCCAGTGGAATGACAGGCATGGTGGCAGGCACTTATAATCCCAGTGGCAAAAGTGGAGACAGTTAGATTTCTGGGTCTCACTGGGAGGTCAGCTTACCCCACTAGGCAAGTGTCAGCTTACCCCACTAGGCAAGTTTCTTATAAAATACTGTGATGGTTCCTGAGAAAGGACACTAGTGTGTGCAAGGGCACGTGTACACACACATACACATACACACTCACGAACACACAGGGACATGAAGAAGGGGGACAAGGAATCTGTTCTAAGAATCTCAGGCTTTTCCCAATCTAAGGAATAAAGCTTTATAGTAAACTGATGGGAGGTAGAAATGGGGAGGGGAAAATTATAGGTAGAAAACCAAAAAGATGTGAGTAAGGGAGACCATTTCACAGTCCTACAAGTATCTGCAGTGCTATTACAGCCCTGGAACAGAGCAAGCAGGAACATTCTGAGGAAGAGAAAATGACTACTTGACTATCTGGGGACATCGTCAGTAGCCATCCTTCAGGAGCTGTCAGTCTCTCCCACACCAAGGATTACCAGGAGCACACCTTCACTGTGAACACACCTATGGCCAGACAAAGTTAACTTCAGCTCTCAACCATGGCACTGAGAATTCTTATCACATGTCACCGTGAGGTATCTCAGTGAAAAGAACTGAAAATAACATAGAATTCGAACCCCTGCTGGGTTATTAGGATAGGGGATGTCCAGTGAATGATGATTACTTGGAAGGAGAGGTGTTATCTACTGTAGTACCATCATGAATCTCATGTGATATAAAGACAGAAATAATAAGCAAGGGAAAAGCTAGAATATACAAGGCAGTCCTCATGTTAGCTGCCAGGGAGCTGCTTGCTTCTTTGATTTTCACAGTGTCCTTGACATTGTCTGTGCCCAGACAAGACTGTGAAGGGGTCTGTGACCTCATCACAATTACACAGTGACCTTGTCTAATGTTGGCACTCTGGAAAGTTGTTTATCTGGCAGGAGAATACCACAGACTGGCTGTGAATGCACACAGGGTCCTAAAATACAGAGGCCACAGGACAAGTGCCAGGCACTTCCTAGGCATCATAGTCTCCTGTCTTCTTTCCCAGAGTGACATAAGAAAGTTAGTATTGCCTTCTTGACTCCAAATATCCAGTACTGAATTTACCATCCTCCCTGGAATTTGTTTCTTTTCTAGTATTTCCACCATGACCAATGGAGATACAACCATTTTCTACATGAAGGTGGGACACACAGAAGATTTCTAGAAACTAGACAGTATCCTTGTCTCTTTCCTCTATTCTTTACCATATTTAATCCATTCATTAGTCCTGTTGATTTTGCTTCAAGATTAAACTAATTATAAGTATTTCTGTCTCCACTGGATTATGACTGTCCATCTTAATACCCAAGGAAAAGATGCAGAAATAAGAAAATGGAAATGATGGCAAAGAGTGGCTCTGACTCTGGCCATATAAGTGTTCTGTATGAGTTCAGCCTTTAAGGAGAGCAAGATCCTGACTGGCAGGTCAGAGAATCAGAGAATATGTGTTGGTGAGAGTTTGTAGTATCTAAGACCAAAATATGGCTTTGGATTGTGTTTGTTACTTTTCATCATTGTTATCACAATTTTCTGGCAGAAACATTTTATAGGAGAAAGAGTTTATCAAAGCTCATGGTTATAGAGAAGTTTCTATCTGTCATGGTGGGGAAGTATGGCAGTTAGAACTGTTTCATTCATTGCTAAAGGAGCAACTGTTCACATCATGGCAGACCAGGAAACAGGCAGTGACTGGAAACAGGGACGAGACTATAACTTTGAGAAGTTCATGACTAGTGACATTCTTCTGCCAGTGAAGCTCTACTTTAAAGGCTTGATAACATTCAACATACTGTAATCAAATAGAGGAACAAGAGCTAAAATCATGAGTCTATGGGAGACAACTCAGGCTCCTTAGTCAGCAAGTGTGGCACAGAATCAAGCAGAGAACATCCACTTTTCAGTTCACCAAAGTCTAGCATGTGCCTTGGCCATCCTCTTGGCACTGGGTTATCAGAGAATGGATACAGATGAAACCCCAGGAGCTAAAATCACAAACATAGCATGGAAATTAGGAGCAGTAATTTTGTAGTGAAAGTCAGAGCAAATGACAAGGAAAAAGAATTTATGAATCTCTAAAAGCCAGATATGTTCACCTTGCCCCAGCCTCAGCGTCTAACAACATTGACCTAAGAGGGGAGCAGACAAATGAAAGAGACAAGAAATATGAAGAATGAGATCAAGACAGTATTCTGATCAAGCTCTTAAACTTTATTCTTCTTAGCAGTACATATAGTCCTATGGGAGGAGGGTAAGCAAGTGAGGAAGTTACACAGCTGCAGGCTATTCTGCCACAGGATGTATTGTCATGGAGACCTATCTAATCTTAGCTATTGTTCAGCCCCAGGAAGGTACTAATTCCTGGGAAGGGACTCAACTAATTAGGTTAATAGAGGGGGAGGCTACCTGGCTTCTTGAGAAGAATTCTTCTAGGGAAAAGGAAGCTTAGTATGCTGGTCCACAAATGGCATCACCACTGCTAAGGCTTTTCTGGCTCCCAATACAACCTGGAGTCCTCTAATCACAAAGCACATATGTAAATATTAATGATTGATCTGAAGGTTTTATGTTTTAAGGTTTTCAAGTGCATATATGTGACTAAGTTTGGTTCATGCCAGCTACTACTGACTACCTAATCTCAACCACACCAGAAATGATCTAAACAGTTATACTGGTTTGGTCATGAATGATCCCCATAGGTTCATGTATTTGAATGCTTGGTCACCAAGGATTGGCTTTTTTTGGAGGAAGTGTTTCACTAAGGATGGGTTATGAAGCTTCTTTGCTAGAGGATTAGTAGGATCATGAAGCTCTCAACTATGTCCCTAGTACCATGTCTGGCATGCCTGACAACATACTCCCTGCCGTGAAGATAATGACTAAGTCTCTGAAACTCAAACAAGGTTTCTTTTAAAATAGTTGCCATGGTGTCTCTTTGCAACAATAAAGTAATGACTAGGACACTGAGTCAAAGAAGTACACACTCTAGTCACAGAGTTAAATATCTTGGTAATTCCATACTACTATGAAAGGTTTCTATTTTAATGTATGTGCATATCTTTATGAGCATTTACACATATATTAAGGTATATATTCATGTATATATACATATATTATACAGGTGCATGTACTTGTGTGTTTGTATGTGTACATGTTGGAGGGTATAGGTAAATGGTGAAGTATATGTATATGTATTTGTATATGTAGGGGTAAGTGTACAGTTGAGTGCTTTGATCTGTATTTATCTGTGTGCATGCATGTGTAATAGGCGGGCACCCCTAGAGCAGCACCTCAAGACACCCCAAGACTGTTGTCTCCCTAATAATGCCATTCTGGCCTTATGGCCCATCCTCCTCCCCAAAGGACTAAAACCTTATGTTAAATAGGGGGATTAAGGAAAAACATGCTTTCCTGCTCCTTATGGCTGCCACCTGCTGAGTGCTAGTCTTTTGGGATCTTCCAAGACCTTGGGTGTGCCCGGATGAGGGGGCAGGGTGTGAGAGAGTTAAGAAGGAAACTGAGACACAGGAGTAGAGAGCTGGGACAGAGGAGAGCAGAGACACAAGACAAGAAGCTGGAGACAAGCATGTAGTAGAGTCAATGTGAGTGGAATGGGCAGAAGGAAACCAACATGGCGGGAAGCTAGAGGGAAAAAGGCTAGGCGAGATGCATGGCAGGAGAGAAGCATGGCAAGGAGGGAGAAATAGGTCTAAGATATAAGATGTACTGAATAAAGCTCGGGTCTCTCATTGTGATCCTGAATGATGGAACCTAAACGACTCCTGAGTGCAGATTATTTAACCTCGACGCCCCTCACCTGGACAAGACTCGGCCCCAAGAAACCGGATGCGGTACAAGACCACAGCTAATGACCACTGTTAACTTTAGAGAAAAAGAGAGTTTAATGAATATGAATACCGGTACACACATATGTGTGGGCTCCAGGCACTATAGAAAAGCCTAGAGCCCCGAATACTTTCGAGGTAGAATTCTTATACAGCAGTCTGGGTAGGGGAGGGATATGGGCAGGCTCGGTGTGATAACAAGGCGGGGAGTTTAGGAATGCAGGCAGGCAGGCAGGCAGGCAAGCTATTTCCTGTGAAACAATAGAACCACCTGAAGACATTCATTTCCTGGAGCAATGGTCATGATGGGCACATTGTGCAAGCGTCAAAAGTTCTTGCCAGCTTCCGTTAACAGTTCTCATGGTAGGGCTTTCCTGGGTGGCCCCACCCAGGTTGCTACATCAGGAATGAGGAATTCGGTCTCACCAGGTTGGTAGTAATGCAGTCCCAGCCAGGCAATGGGGGAAGTACATCCTGTGAACAAAGCTTTAATCAAGAATCTGAGCCCTGAACAAACTAATTTAGTGATACAATGGAGCAGAAACTCTGTCAACCTTGACTAATTTCAGGGACCTCAGGAAGGGGTGGAGGGGGAGAGAGTTACAGGATTTTTTCATGTGTGCATGTCTTTGGAGAGGTTAACAATAACATTCCTTAGTCATTCTTCACCATTTTTGAAACAGGGCCTCTCACTAAAGATGGAGCTTGCCAATTCAGACAAACTGATTGTCCAGAAGCCCAAAAGATCTTCTGTCTCTTCCTCTTCTGTGCTGATCTTATAAATGTGTTCTTCCACAGTAAGCTTGTATGTGGGTGCTAGGGATCAAAGTTGAGTTCTCAAGTTGACCCAGTAAGACTTTTAACAACTGAACCATCTTCCGAACTTTATTAAAGGGCTTAAATACTACTATAAACCCATTTTCAGAATTTCTCTCCTACTAAAACAAAGAGCCAGGGTGGGGATTATGGCATGGAAGATGTTTTCCTCCTAGCAATCCATGGACCAGCACTGAACCATACTTTGCATAACACTGCCCTTGACTTCTAATGAACAAAATAATCATTTAGCAGTATTTTAGATTCATTGCTCCCTCAAGAGTTCAGAAATTTGTTTAACCAAAGTTAAATTCTCAATTCAATATGGACTGAGACATATCTATTTTAAGAGCAAGTCAATAAGACATAATAGTGAAGTTGCATTTGCTATCCAAGGTAAGTATGTAGAACAGCTTTGCTTGCCTCTATGATAGATAAACACACAGAGACTGTCTTAGAACAATATACATTGATTTTTGCTATAGTTTTGGAGGTCTGAGGTGTAAAAATGAGTCAAGGCTAATCTCCTTTGGAGAATCTTCCCCTTGCCTCCTTCAAGCTTCTAGAAGTCACCATGTTCCTTGACTGTCATTCATATAACTCTGTGCTTTTCTTTTAGTATGATATCACTTCCTCCAGTCTTTGACTTTCTTACCTCTCTCTTTGAGATTACTCCTTTTATACCCAGCAGATAACATCCTCACTCAAAACCCTTAATATGAAAAGATACCCAAGTTCCTCTGTTCTGTTTAGTCAAATTCATGGGTCCCTGGGATTATGACACCAACATCTCTGGCTTTGCCATTATTCATCTTACAGCCTATTTTCTTTAAAATTATCTAAAGGTCACATGATGTATGATGCTGTTGTGCCCAGAGTCCAGACACCCCAAAGACCACCAAGAGATCAATCCAGTGCAACAGCAAAGAGTCTCTTTATTGACAAGCTAGCTTGTGTCACTCTGCCCATCTGACACAGTGGTGGAGTAGGAGCAACCTTGAGTAGCATGAGGCAAGGGGTTTTATTGGGGCGGGGGAGGGCTCTGGAGCTTCAGAGCTTCGAGGTTACAGCCCTGGGATTGGTTCAAGCTCAGGTAGGGTTATCTGTTATGAATTCATTGGCTGTTTTGAATTTTAGGGATGTTTCAACATTTAGCTGTGGTCCTTTCCCTATATCAGCAAATTAGCAGGTATAACTGAAGACTATCAGTCCCCTTCCCAGGAAGGGATGTTTGAAATGTCAGGTATTTCCCCTTAGGTGCTGGTTCCTCCCTGGATGGTGTCTGCTCATGGACCCCACAATGCATGAAGATAGGAGTGGCTGTATTACTTCATAGGTTTGTATCCAAACTGCAGCTCAGAATTTTCTGTGTTAACCAACCCATAATATGTTATTTCCTCTGAGTCACAATGACTCCTGTTAAATGGAGAGATTGTTTTACCCCATGGGGTTACTAGGAGAGTAACAATAAATGTACATAGAAATGGCCAATACCCAATAGGTACTTAACAACAATTACTTTGCTTTTCTGGACTTGATATCAAGCCCTTCTTATACACCTGTAGAATCACCAGTGATGTGAGTTCCTTCTTATCATTGTTCATGTCCCTGACTTGGCACATACCTCTCCTTTGCTGGTCTTCCATCTCTATGAAACTATTCCCTGTAACAGTCCAGTTGATGTTCCTGACAGCAAAGTGTTTTTACAGCCTGTGTGAGCAAAGCAGAAATGGAGCAGTACATGAAGGCCCCACAGCCAGACCTGCCTCCTCCCAGTAGCTTTGAGGCCAGACATGAAAGGCCTTTTTAGAGACATGGAAACTGTCAGTAGAGCCTTTATTCTCTTGATAATAGTCCTGCCAAAACCAGGACAGGAAAAGAAAAAAAATATGTTGATGTGCTATTTATTATGATACATAGTCTAAAGAGTCTATATCATCATGAAAATCCTTCTTTGACCAAAATTGCTACTATGTTTGCATCATTTTTAATACTATCCCTATATATAATTTTTTTATTGGTGAAAAAGAGAAAAGTCATAAACGTTAGTTGTCATTCTAGGAGAAGCCAAAGTCATTTAACTCATCCTTAGGAAAAGTCAGTAACAGGTTGGGAGTTGTCTCAGCTGGTTACATGCTTGCCTTTAAGCATTAGAACATAAACTAAATCCTCAGAACCCTTGGGGAAAGTCTGGTTTGGAGGCATATCCTATAACCCCATTGCTAGAGAGACAGAGACAGGCAGATCCCTGGGCTCACCTACCAGCCAGTATTGCTTAATCAGTGAACCCCAAACCAAGGAAAAAACCCTTTTCAACAATCAATATAAGCATCACTTGAAGTATGAGATTATCCTCTGACCCCTACCTATAAACATGTACATATAGACAGACAGACAGACAGACAAAGACACAGATACAGACACACACACACACACAACACACACACACATACACAAAGCCAATATATAATAATTCTGCTACTACTTGCACATATTTAGAAACAGTGCAGTCATCACCCACTGTGAAAGTTTTCCTTTGAGTATAATAATCAAGTTCCTCTTACCTCCTATTTTAAATCAATTATGAAAGAAGTGGTACATTAACTAAGAAGAATAATGTATGGGCTTCATATAAGAAATTGCATAGGAAATTCAACAAAGGATGGAGGAGCCTAGGGCCAGTTGATGATGAGCCTCCTATTCCAGCCATTGGTGGTGGTTACTCCACATACGATTTGATGCCAGAGGTAACAAGGGAATTCTGTACTGGCTGCTGGTGAATGGGGTATATGGCCCTCAATGCTACTTACAGGTTTCCCATTATGGCAACCACTGGCTCAATCACTGCACTTGGAGTCCACCACACCAGCAACAAGTTAACACTGAGTGGAAGCTTTCTGTAGGCACTAACCATTTCATGCATCCACTGTAATTATTCACAACTTGCCTTTAGGGAACCAGACTCTGCATCCAGTGTCATTTGCCTGCCTCCTCAATCCACTGTCTTGGGCTTATATGGTAAGATGGCAAGGACAGCAATCTCTCTCCTGTGTTCTACAACTTTGCAAGTCCCAGTTTTAACCTGGCTCTGTTGCAAGACCTCACAAACCTAGCTAAAGCTTAAGTGCACAGTACGAAACACTGAACTTTGAAATGCCTCCTCAAGGAGTGGATCAGTCAGCCTGTCATCTCTAAAATACTTCCAGGAGCAATGGGGACTCCCCTCACCAGTTTTATAAAGTTATAATTGAGAAGGGAATATATACTGTTTTGTAGATAGTTTAGGTGTCCACTGTCACGGTATGTGCAGGCACAGAAATGATTACTACAATCTCACAACACATCCATCACCAATCATCATTTTCTTTGTGCAGGTGTATGTGTCATGAGAACATTTCAGATCTACTCTTGTAGCAATTTTCAAGTGTACTATACAATATTAGTTGTAATCAACAGAGACCAGACTGTGAAAAAGGTATCCAGAAGTTATTTCTTCAGTCTGAGTGAAACATTGCACCTTCTGCTCACTTTCCCCCACATTTCCTCCACTTCCAAACCCTCCTATGCAGCTACAACTCTAACCACCACTTTTAGAAAAGTGATTTTTTTTTTTTTTTTTTTTTTTTTAGAGTTCTCATGTGAGGCAAGTCATGCAGGATTTGTTGTTCTTTTCCTGGCTTATTTCATATATCATAATGCTTCCTAAGTTCATCTATGTTATTACAAATAACACTTTTTTCTTTATCTCAAAGATCAAATAATAATCCATTTTATGTATATATCTATATATTTTCTTGATCTATTCATTCATCACCAGTGCAATCTTATGTTAATTCAATAACTTGCCTAGTGGTAGCAATTTGAACTAAGCATGAAAAGTAGCTACAGCATGGATAGGCAGTCTATAAGTAATTCATGCTACAGTAAACTTGCATAGCAAGCTATTCCCCAAACCCAAGGTCTTAAAACAATAAGCAGCTATACTTTTGGTTCATGATTCTGCATTCTGACTGGGCAGCTCTGTTCAGCATAGCTGACATTTCCACATATCTGGACATCAGCTAGAAATCAGAAGGTCTAGGAGGGCTGTGATTAAGAAGACTGTGATCTCGTCCTCACTTATATGCTTCTCATCCTGAAGCAGTCTCATCTGGGGAGGAACTCCAGTGAATCCCAATGATTCAAAAAGGAGGCAAAGCTACATTGTAGAAATATTTTATCAAGACACTGAATGTGTCATATTTGCCAATGTCATTTTGGCCATTGGAGGTCAAATAACTGAGAACAGAGACAGAGATCTTCTATAAAGTTAGAGAGTTTGCGGAAAGGAAAATATAAACAAAGGAGCTACCAAATCAGCAAAAGAAAGCACCCTTCTTATGCCATATGAATAAGAACATGCACCAAACTCACAAGAGCGGCTATTGCCTGAGTATCTTTCATGTGCCCAGCAGGTTATCAAACCCCATTATGTTCTTTCAATTATACAGAAGGGAGATAGGTGTCCCCATTTTGCAGGTAAGAAATCAAGGCTCAGATAAAACAAATCACCAACTTGAAGAACTGAAGAGAAAAGGTTTAAATCCTTGCCTGTCACACACAAAGCTCTTCTGTACTTTCAGCAGCAGAGTCCCACCAAGGTTCGTGCAAATTAGGAATCAATGAGGTGAGTAAACACTGAACCCTTATGGTCCAGATAGAAAGCCACCTTTGTGCCCATGCTATATAGGGTCCAACTGTCTTTTCATCAAGCCTCACTGTATCCCATTGCTTACTTTTCTAACCACCTCAAAGCCTTCTCTGTACATGGTCTCTTCAACTTAGGAATCTCTATTTGGGCTTAATTAGGTTTGTGTTGAGTTCATGAGTTACTGTAAATGTAATGGCTCTAAAAAGAAAATGGAGATCTTTACTACCAGGTGTTTATGTCTTTCTCATTGCGCTTTCAGATTCCTTTCCAAGTTCCATCTGGCTAATGGGTGCAGGTGAGATTGAGCAAGGCATTGTGCCCCTCTCCATAGTGTCTCCACTTCAGCCCCACCCACAGCATACCCAGATGTTCCCTATCCCCCTGGCAAGACAGTAAGAATGAAATGAGATACTTTAGAAACCAGACTTAGCCTCAAATGAGCCAAATACAGCCATCCCCAGCTGGTCTATACAGTTTTGCAGGGTAGGAAGAATCTGAGATTTCTTGAGTGCCTACTGGGTGTCAAGTCCTACACCTGTACTTTTAGTTCATGAATTCATAGGGGGCAGGATCTAGGGGCTTGTGATGGTTAGCTTTAACTACCAACTTGATACAATCTAGAACTGGCAAGAAATAAATGCTCAATGAGGGACTGTTGTCAGTGTGGGCTGTCTTAAATTAATTGATGTGCAAAGTCCTAGCCCACTGAGAGCTGTGCCATTCCCTAGGCAGGGGATCCTGAACCTTGTTAAGTGGAGAAATGGAGCTGAGCACAAGCTAGATAAAGTGAACAGGTATACATTTATTTCTCCTTGCCTTTGAATGCAGAGTGTCATGTGACCAGGTGTTTCAAGCTTCTAATGCTATGACTTTCCCACAGCAATGAACCTGGAATTGTGATTAAAATAATCCCTTTCTCACCTAAATTGTTTGTTGTCAGGATATCTGGTTAACAGCAGCAGAAATAAAATTACAACAGGGCCGTTCACATCAAGGTTACTTGCTAAAAAATTTTTTAAGTCTCCAAGTCTCCATCTGAAGCTGGGGATAAATAGAACTCATTGCCAAGGCCACTATGCAGATCAAATGAGTTAACATTTGCAAAGCGCTTAGCATAGTTCCTAGGTCCCCACAGGACTCAATAAACATTTGTCACAATGACTATAATTATTACTTTTATATCCTTATGACAATTCTGTGACACAGGCATTTGCCTCATTGAAAGATACGAAAATGAATTTGCAAAGGTAAAGTAATTTGACCCAGATCAACCAACTAGAAAAAAACGGTAAGTAACAACAAGAATTAACATTTCCATGACGGAGACAGGAGGAAGGACATCAGGACAGGCAAAGGGTACTGAGGGATGGCAGATTTGAGCAAAGTTCAATAATATATGTGAAAATGTTATGATGAAAGTCACTGTTTTGAATAATTAATAATCATAATAATAACGATTAATAAGAAGAAATACAACTATAGGGAAATTTTTTCTGCTAGCAGAAAAGCAAAATCCTTTCCCTAGCCTGGATTTCCCTATCCCTTCCTCTCTGTGGAAGAGGCTAGGAAAAAAATAAATAAATTAAAAAAAAGTCATATTTATTTGTTTTTGTTTGTGACAGGACCTCCCTGTGTAGCCTAGTCTGGACAGAAATTCTAAATCTTTCTGTCTCTGCTTCATAAGTAGGAGTGCCCAACCCTCCGTTTAAGCCTAAAGGATAGTTTTTAATAGACCCAACCTAATCCTCTTTAAGGCAAAGGCAAATGAAAGCTCCCAGGAAGTGGCCTTTGGAAGGCTTAGATGGTCACAGCCTTTGTTCTCTGTCCCCAGTTAAGCCACCCAGGGCCGTGTTCTAGGACATGAAGTTCAGCTTCTCAGAATAAGCTGGAATAAAAGGAAGAGACTTCTTCCCATTTCTGCCAAGGCTCAGAGGTGGCTTCCCAGGTAAGGGACCTCCAGAGTGGGCTTCACAGCTTCACAGAAGGGTGAGTAGAGGAAGAAAGAGCCCTGCAGTAACTTCAAAGGACCAGAGCCACAAGCCCTGTGGGCTTCTCCCTGGATGGATAAGGAGCCTAGCTGGTGCAGAGGATAAAATGATTAGTGAGAACAGAGGGTGTAAGGCCTGAGCATCAAAGGTATTTAGGTATCCTTGGGCACACAGCCAGGAGACTCTTGGGGCTTCTAATGAGATAGGTGGCAACATCAGGCTGAGATTTAGAGCAAGCGTTCAATTCAACAAGTCTGAGTTGGGAATCTTCTGGCAGGACAGTTGACAGACTCACGCCTCATACATGTGGTCCTGCTTAGCTTTTCCCATGAATCTGCAAATCCACAGCCTAAAGCCTGAATGCTGTTTGTTCTGTTTCTGTAAATAGCAATTTTTTAAAATGCAGTCAGTGTGTTACATAACTATGTTCTGGTCAATTACGACCCATCTGTGACAGTGGTGCCACCAGGTGACACAGCCCAATGATGTCACAGAATGTATGGTGTGTACACGATAAAGATCACACTACACACATTTCTCAGAGCTCATCCCTGTCATTAAGTGGGAGCAGGACTAGATAGCTAGCTAGCTGTCATCCACTTATTCATATGCCTGTCCTTACTCTGATACTGCTCAGCAGAACTGCAGGGTTCAATAAAGCTTGTCTAGCTTGCAAACACAGAAACATTTGTGAGCTGACCTTTTACAGAAAAAATGTTCACAAGACTTGTAACCATGTGAATACTATTATCCCCATTTTGCACAAGAAAACTGAGGCTCGAAAAAGCAAGGAGATTCATTCAAAGTCACAGAGCTCGTAAACAGAAGGAGAGATGGGAGAGAGACCAGTGGAAATCCTAAAACGAAACCAGGAAGATGGTCCCATAATGTCTCAACCCAAATCCTTAACAGAACCCACTCTGGCAGCCCTGTGTTCTTTCTCCCAGACCATTTCTGCAGCCAGCTAAAGGACCCGGCGCCACATTGCCAGCCAGAGCCCTTGCTCTGCCCCCCTAAACCAGCATCAAATGACTAATTTAAAACCTAATGCCTCCACTGTGTCCACCCCATCCACCCCTTCTTCAGCTTATCGCATCCTATTCAAATCCAAAATAAATTATTTCAGCTCTGCAGCTCTTTGGATAAAGAAAAAAAATGAAATTAAAAAATAAAAAGGAAGAAGAAAATGCTTTGAAGGGACAATCTGCCTCCCTTTCTCCCCACAGTTCCAGTTTTGTTTTGTTTTTTGTTTTTTTAATTATTCTCCTTATTCACTGATAACCTCCATGGGAGGCTGAGTCCTGTGGGCCACAAGGACAGAGACACACTTGCTTTAGACCCTCGACCACAGGCAATGGAAAAGGTCAAAAAGATTAACAAAACTCTTGCTCATTCTCTCTCTCTCTCTCTCTCTCTCTCTCTCTCTCTCTCTCTCTCTCTCTCTCTCTCTCTCTCTCTCCCTCCCTCCCTCCCTCCCTCCCTCTCTCTCTCTCTCTCTCTCTCTCTCTCTCTCTCTCTCTCTCTCTCTCTCTCTCTCTCTCTCTCCCTCCCTCTCTCCCTCTTCCTTTCCCTCTCTCTCCCTCGCTCTCCCTCTGCATGTGATGTAAGAGATAGTTGGATATGCATGTATTGTGCCCTGGTCGCAAGACCCCCCAAAGAGACCACCAGAGACACAAACTCTCCGAAATGCAAAAGTAAGGTTTATTGAAAAATGCAATTCGCAACAAGGACCTCGGTCCAGCTCACTGGCATGGCAGTGGCCAGAAAAGGTACCTGCTCCCAGCAAGCTGGGTTTTTAAAGGCAAAAACCACAAGGTTATACATTAATTAGGGGTCTTAATACTGTTATAATTCTGATTAGCTCATTTTGAGGTGCTTTCCAGATTTCCTCTGTCATCTTAGCCAGCAGTTTGTCAAACATTCCTCCCTAGACTACCTTCTGGGTTGGGACATTCCCTGGCTATTGATGTCCCATGGTTAATAGGCTGCTATCACATAGCCCCTAGGCCATCTTCTGCAGTACTTTGATCCCAACAGAACTCAGGCAGGCCTGTCTCAAGCTGGGGTTAAGATATTTTTGTTCAAAAATGGAGGCGCTTCTCTGGTTCTTCACATGTACATAAATCTATGTGCATATGCAGGCCAGAGAACAACTTTGGCAGTTGTCACGCAGGCGTCCTCTGACTTGTTTTTCAAAACATAATTGCTCAGGCACCAGTTTGGCTATGCTGGCTGATTCTCCCCAGTACTGGGATTGTAATCACACATTGATATAACTGGCTTTTTAACTGTTCTGGGAATAAAACTCAGCCTCCCTCTACCTATATGGCAAATACAATACCAATTGAGTTGTCTCCCAGCACCCTCCCCCATATTTCTTTTGGTGACATCCTGGTGCCTTTAGGGAGTAGACTGGTGGGGACAGGAACCGCTGACTAAGTTTTTCCTAGTTACCTGCTATATACATGTCGGGCACTAAGCTAGGCACATTATATAATATACAGAGATAAATAGAGAAATGTTGTGGCCTGCCATCCTCATAAAATTGTCACAGTTAGTTCTTTCTACTCAATCCTCATTAGAACCTCCCAGTGAAACTCTGAAGCAAGGAGACAATGTAAGAAAGAGCTTCATTTTCTTCTTGGTGAAGTACCTTGAGAGGGAAGGAAGGAAGGGAAGGGAAGGAGGGAAGAAGGAATGGAGGGAGAGAGGGAGGGAGGGAGGGAGGGAGGGAGGGAGGGAGGGAAGGTGGGTGGGTAGATAGTTAAGTGGGTAGGTAGGTAGGTAGGGGTTAAGTAGGTAGGTGGGTAGGTAGGTGGATGGGTGGGTGAGAGCTAGGTAGGTAGATAGATAGGTAGGTGGGTAGGTGGGTAAGTGAGTAGGTGTGGGTGGGTGGAGCTTGCTGGCTCAACATCACAAAGCCTTCTCTTAGCAGCATGCTTGCCAAATGAATACAATGGCTAAAAGCCTGGCCAGACTGACCTGGATTTGCTGGCCTTATCTTTTCTTGCTGAACATGACTTTTCTCACCTCTAAAATTGGCAAAACAATCTGTCTTGTGGGATCATTGGGGAGGGCATTAAAATGAATGATAAAATTTAAAGTGATATTTCAAATGCAGCAAGTTCTCAATAAATGCATTCCATCTGCAGCTATGTCCCTGGTGCTGTAAAATGAGGAAGACAGCAGAGTTGAGAGACGAGGAAGAGGGAAGGAAGAAGAAAAAGTACACGGGGAAAGCGAGTGCAATGGTCACTTGGGAACAACCTAACTTCACATGGTCTCTCCCACACCCTTGATCCCTCTTGGTGAAATACAGAGACCCAGGTTGTGGTTCTAGCTATTTTATAGACATATGCCACAGACCTTCCCACATAACTACTGTAGTGGATTTATGAGGTTACATTGTAAATAATTGTCCCACCTATTGTAACAGGCAGGCACCCCTAACTTTAGCGCCTCTAGAGACCCCAAGACCACAGCTAATGACCACTGTTAACTTTAAAGAAAAAGAGTGTTTAATGAATGATATACCATACCGGTACACACACATGTGCAGGCTCGAGGCACTGTGGAAGCCAATAGCCCCGAATGCTTTCAGAGTAAAATTCTTATACCACACTCTGAGTAGGGAAGGGGATAGAAAAGTTACAACAGGGTGAGGCCACTGTTTGACATAAGACTGAAGCCCTAATGGGTACCAGTGATTTGGTATTGTCACCTGGCTTGGAATGGGCTTCAGCAGAACACATCAGCTTTCATGCCCTAAAGTTATACTCTGCTCTCCTATAGTTATATGTTTTCTTAACTATATGTCAGTGATGACAGGATTTTAACCTTGCCTCAGCTTTCACCATCATACAGTTAAGGTGGGAGAATGGTAAACCCTTGACCACAAAGTTCCATTTCTGTGTAACCAGCAGGTGGCAGGGGCATTTCTGCTGACCTCAGTGCATGGGATCTGACTTCCAGCTGCCTCTTTTTGTAAGACTCAGTTATTTTAAAAACATGTAAGGAAAAAAAGCTTTATAAAATGCACGGGAGAGATGAAATTGATCGAAGACATCACACTGGTATTAAATTATAGATTGAACAAGCTTACAGTCCGTTCCCTTCCCACCTCTGCCTCCTTGCCCAACTCTGGGCCAGCTTCTGACAGCCTGTCAGGGAAGGTGAATCTGCACCTTGGGTGACTTGCTAATGGGCTGATTATGCTGTTGGGGGCCAGGAGGCAGTGAGGAGGCACCTTGCTACAACCTCTAAACCTCATGATGGATTATTTACCTTAGGCCGTGGATAGTTGGGTATTCCTGCACTGATGGGATAGGAGTGCCTAATTCCCTCACCTGTGCTTGCTCATCCCTGGTAGTGTCATGTAATGTCTGTGTGGAGAAAGAGTCTGGGTTGACATTTCAAGAGACCATAACTTCAATTCTAGCTCTAACTCTTCTGTAGCCACCTTAAACAAGAAGTGCGTTTTCTTTCCACTGGCCTCACTCTCTGAAGCACAGAAGCAATAGTCCACCTTGCTTTATAAAGTTCTAGGTCTTGTTTGATTGGTTTGGTTTGGTTTTTTGTTTTCTGCAGAATAAATTTACCTGATACTTGCAACACCTCACTTCAGCCTCACACGTGCTGGTATTATAGGTCAGCACCATCATGCTGAACTATAAAAGCGGTTCTTACAAGGCATAAGTACAAGAAGAGAAGTAACCTTAAAGATGAATGTTTGGAGCTCACTTCAGACATCCAGAAACAAAAGAGTCAGCAATTAAATTAAAGAAATAAAACAACACAAGTCATGCCTCTGCCTAGAGACAAAAAAAGAAGTGAGTGGATAAATGATATGCTCAGCTTTCCTTTCATATGGTCAACAAAGACTTGGACCTGAGTGACCAAATTAAGGACAGGTTGTAAATTACAGAGATGAAAGACTATAACTCAGTTGAGAAGTGGCTCATAGGACAAAGACCAGCATCCCAGAGACGTTTTCCCTTAGCCAAGCAGTCCGTAAACAGAATTTGTTTAGTCTCTCAGCTGCCTAGTGATGCAGTTTGAACATCTCCACTTTACAACTGCAACAAATCACGATTACAAAAGTGGGGTCTTCTGCCAAAATTATATCATGAGGTCAGTCACACTGCCTAGATTAAACCCCAAACTTCCTGGATCTAAACCCTGAGCGTTTCCCATACTGTTAAAAGATGATAGGCCACTAGCAAACCAGCTGTCCTAGGATACAGGGTGTGGCCTGCAGATTCTGAGGTGCAGTCTCATTCATGTATCTGTTATTGGTACAGAAAGCAACTGATTGGGCACTACTGAGGCCTAAGGATCTAGACTGGAAAAGGGAAAGGAGCTTCTGCAATAGGAAAAAAGAAGAAAAGATAGGCAGTAGGTATGGGCTTTGAGGGCCACAAACAGAGTCAGGTCAGTGATTGAGACACTTCATCTCTCCGAGCCTCACCCTCTCTTACAGTAGAGACTCACACACCTGGCCCCTCAGACAGAATAACCTGGTGCAGGATGCTGTGGAGAGAGCCTGGTACCTGGAAGGACTCCCAGAAGGGCAGCTGTGCAAGCCCTTAAAGCCCAGTGCAGGTATGTGCGAATGTGAGCGCCATGTAAGCATGTAGTGTTATTGTTAGTGAATATCAAGGAAGCCTTCAGGAAAGGAAGAAAGTGGGTGGGGATTAGAGAGAGGAAGTGGGGCTGTGAGAGTAACAGAAAGGAAACAACTTCCTTTCCATCTTTGACTTACATGTAATATTTGCTTGTTTGTTAATGTCTCTTTGAGTCTGTCACCTCTTTGTTTCTTCCTACCTGTCTATCCCTAGAACAACCTGCTTCCCTATTTATTTGACTCAGTCATTCATACACACACACACACACACACACACACACACACACACACACACACACACCTCTGACCAGCATATAATCTTCTGTGTTTCTATGTTCATTTGCACAGACATATGCAGGCTGACAAAGTCTTCTTGATACTCCTTGAACTCTCCAAATATTTATATTTCAGGAGGTTTGATCACACACCCATGCCCTACTTATTGTCTGGCTACTTTCTGCATTCCCACTTCAAAAGCATGAGCCCATTCTTATCTACCACTCACAGTGAACACCTGTAAGACTTCAGTCACTGAGGAGGTCCTGGGATAGTAGTAGGAATTCAGTACTGACATAACACATGGTGTGACCATATTGAGAGGAATATATTTTTTCCAGGCCTGATGTTTCCTCCCAGTGATGTGAATGCAATTAGCATAAGTCCTGGCAGCTCTGTTTTTTGTTGTTGTTGTTGTTGTTTTGTTGTTTTCTATGTATTAAATGTGGAAAGACTAGATCTGACTTATGAAGTAAGGGGAAAAACAAAACAACCAGCATGCCCAACTAAAAGCAGGTCAACTGGGTAAGTGTGACTTCCTAAACATAAATGTTGGGGAATAGAATTGTTGCAGATTGAATATTAAGAGTGATTCATGGTCTCCTAGATTGAGGACTTGATCCAAAAACTGGCTGTGTTATTTGGAAAGGTGGGAGAAATTTTCATTAGTGAGCCCTAACTGTAAGAAGTAGGTTACTGGGCCTATGTCCTTGGGGGCTATATCCTGCCCTAGTTCCTTGCTGTCTGTTCTCTACTTCCTGGTTGAGGTGAAGTGAGCAGCCTTCTTCTGCCCTCCTCCATGGTGGCTCTATCTCAGATCAATAAAACCATAGACTAAAATCTCTGTAACTATGGGCTAAAATAAACCCTTCATCCTTTCAATGGTTTACTTAGGTATTTTGTCACAGCAATAAAAAGCTGACATTGACGCTTTCATGTTAAATTATAACCTGCCTCTGAGACTTTTACTATATACAAGACTATCCACCCAAATAACTGATGGCCAATCACAACTGTATACATGCAGCTTCACTTTTATTTAAAATCAATTCCTTATATACATTACCACACATACATACTAGTCTTGTGATATAAATACTGTTGACCCAACCTTTCTGCAGTTCCTAACCCCTGTGTGCTTGCGTAGCTCTATTTGATTCCCTAAGCTCTAACTCCATAGAGTTACACACAAGTCCATCCCCATAACTCTCCAAGTTTCCTCCTACCCAACATGTGGACTCATGTAAATCAGCTCTCTGCCTACATTGCCCAAACCAGGTCATGTCACAAAGCAATTTTCCAAGGCTGCCAGATTTTTCACTCAGCTCACAGATAACTAACAGGACCATCTTCCCAGCTAATCGGGGAAAGAAATCTGGTGGGTTCAATTGCTGCTGATATGCATTTAAATGGCTGCATCTAAGAAGGAAATCTAAATGAGAGCTGAAGGAGGCTGGGACACTAGGGGAAATCGCGCTGTAATAACTATGTGAGGCGAAGCAAATCAACAGAAAGCTGTACTCTCACTGGAGACCCAGAGAAGGCTACTGTAACACATGCACTCAGAAACTTACTGGAATCTTTGTACTTCTAATATAATGGCATTAGTGTCATGGTTCCTTCTGGGTAAACTTTATCTGCCATACATAATTAGTGGAGTGGCACTTCCCAGTGTGTGTGATGTTTAAATGTGGGTACAGGGAGAGACTGTGTTTAATGATAGCCTTTTGAATAGGATGATACCATATAGCTATGAAGTGCAGAGGAAAGCTGAATTTGAAGACCAAACAGACCTAACTCAAAAGTGACCTTGAACAGATTACTTAAATCAGGGAACATCCATCAATCTCCTTGTCTGCAAAATAGAGATAATGATGAAGACTTCCTGCAGCTGAATTGGATGCAGTAAATCATTTAAAATCACTTGTCAAATAAGGTGTGCTTGCCTAATAAGTGTCATCAATAGGGCCTGGGTTTGAATCTAGCTTCCAATACTTAGTGACCTTGAATTAATTACCTAGGCACCCTATTATTCAAGTTCTCCATTGTAAACAGAAAACAGCAGTCCTTCTGTGGAAGCCAAGAATGCTCAGAACAGAGCCAATGATGGTATGTGCCCAATTCATCTTTCAAGTGTTCTCACCATCATCACCATCATAAATCAAAGATACTAATGTGGTCATGTGACCAAAAATATTGAATTGGAACAAGTAGGAGTAGAGTGGGCTTGTTGGTTGTTTGTTGTGTATACGACAATGAGACTCTTTCCCATCAATCACCCCTACTCCATAGATAGAAATACTGAAGATGATAGATAGATGACAGATATTTGCATCAGCAGAGAAAAACCAGAAGAACCAAACTGTCCATTCCTGACACTTCCTTAGAGATCTGGAACCCAAAGCAGCTGCAAGAACAAGAGAAAGTGTGAGGGGCAAGAAATCAAGCCAGAGGTAACACTAAAAGATGAACTGCCAAGACAGTTGCAGACATGTTGAGAAGTCTGGACTTCAACCGTGTATAAAATTAGTATCTGAGTCAAATGTTTCCAGATCTCAAGAGGCCACAAAATCCTAATTCACATCTGAAATGTGAATATATACAGACAGTGGGAAAAAGGAAATACACCAAGCTATTATGAAGTGGTTATACAATTATGTATAATCTTTTTTCTTCCTCAATCTTCTCTAAATTTGCTAAATTGGCAACACTGAATGTTTTATAATCACACAAGTGCAATACAAGTAAAAATCACCAAGCAGAATCATAAAAATGACTACAGTTTTTGCCACAATTGATGTGTAATACACAAAACAGGTTTTGCCCTCTGTGGGCACCACACTCTAGTAACTGATACAGATGGACAGACGTGGATCACAGGCTTTGGCTCTGTCCTCAAAAACCTGGCAAAAAGCAACTTAGGCGACACAAGGTTTATTTCTCAAAATTCCAGGTTATAGCCTATTACTTCCGGAAAATCAAGGCAGGAACTCAAAACCACTAGTCACATCACACCCCCAATCAAGAGGAGAGAAATTGGTCCATTTAGAATTCTTATTCAACTTGCTTTGTTCATTATTACATAGCCCAGAGCCCAGCTTAGGAAATGGTGACATGTAGCCTGAAGTTTCTGACCTGTGTGGGACCCTCGGTCTGGACAAATCTCTCTCACCTGTGACCCCACAATTGCTTATAAGATAATTACTCAGATGCTTATGTTAATTATAAACTCTTTGATCAGACTTCTTGCTATCTCTTGCATCTTAATTCGACCCATTTCTATTAATCTATTAATATTTGGAAAATAATTTAATATATTCTAAATTTAAATAAACTGTTTTATCCCTTACCACCATTCCATATTTTATGTTGGGTTTTATAAGTTATCTATTAATAATTCAAATTATGTGAGGGGAATGGACTCAGGTTAAAATCCAAACACCTCACCATTTTATACAATGAACTTGAGTGTTAATTTGGGTACCCATGAGGATCCAGGGACTAGCACTCAGCAGGCACTACACGATGACTGCTTGCTGTTTTCCAGAAAGGTCAAGGAATTTCATAGTGGTGTGGACCCCTCCAAGTATGGAAGAAGCTGTAAGCAAGCCGTAAGGAAAGAATTCTGGTTTTGAAGGCAATGAGCCAAAGCATGAGGACACAGGGTCATGTGTTCACTCCCCAAGGATGCTTCAGCATGTACCAGGGAAGAAGAAATATTTTCCACTGCTGAGTTCTACAAACCACCTTAATTTGTGCCCTCTGGGGTAGAAGGTAACTGAAGACTTTGCAGATTTGAGCCCTATTTAGTGTTGGAAGAGCACAAACTTTGGCTTCAAAGAGAACAGGCATTTGAAAAGCTAATGAAAAGGCTTATGAGCCTTCTTGACATCAAACACACCTTATAAAGCAACATTTTGATGAGTTAAGTGCAAATGAATCAGAAACATAAGGATTAAATTTCCCTTGAAACACTGATAGGTTTAAAGATAAAGGACAAATTGCTTGGCAAGATGTGTTCAGTGCTAACACTGCAAAGTAACTCACATTAGTTTCTGTCTGCCACTTCTCCATCTATAGTTAATATAGTGACAAAAACATTAATAATAGTTTCAATGTTGAGTGAAGCTTTAAGTTCACTAAGGCCTATTGGAGGCTTCTGGGGCATCACATAATAATTAAAATGGACAAGGTGGCATATTCCTGCAATCCCAGCACTCAGGATATTGAGACAGGAGGATTATGAGTTTAAGGGCAGGTTGGACAACACAGTGTAGTAATAGAAATGAAAACCCATGTAAGAAATTAGGATGCAGCAGAGAATGGTTGTTAAGCTAATTCCTATTTCTTTCTGGTCTCCCATCTGAACTATGTCTCCCAGGCTGTTTTAGTTGATAACTGGAAGTTGGATATGTTACTTCCTGTCTTAATAGCTTTTCCTGTTGGTGGGATAAAAATGACTGACAAAAGTAATGCAGAAGAATTAGTTTTAGGTCAGACATCTCTGGCCTATAAGATGGCTCAGTAAGTGAAGGTACTTACTGAACAAGTTTGCAGGCCTGAGTTCAGTCTGTAGAACCCACAGATAGCTGGAAGGTGAGAAACAACTCCACAAAGGAGTCCTTTGACCTTTATATGAGCACTGTGTCATGCATCCCCCACTTCCACACATAAATACCATGAACCTTCCCCATACACTTTAATAATAAGTTGTTTAAAAGCGAGAAATTAAACATCACAAAATAATCCAGAATAGTCCTTTGTTGTCTCTTTCTCCACCTGCCATTTGGAGGTCAGTGCTCAAAATAATATTGGTGATAACATGTCAAAGATAAAAACCATTAGAATTCTGTTCTAGCTCCTGAAGCCATCTTCCACTGAGCCTACATGGGAGATGGGGCCCAGTCAATAGCCATCCTGAAGCGCGGGTGTAGACATTATCATAACATAACATCTTCAATCTGTTTCCAGGTGATTCTAATGTACACATAAAGCAAACTAAATCAAGGGCCATAGTGTATAAATAAGAAATTTGGATTATTATTAGATTCCTAGTCTCTGCCATACTTTTTTTAAAGAAGTCCTCTGACACCTTCTGGGTCTCAGTTTCTCCAGGGGTCAAATATAAGAGCAAGCAAGGTGATTGCTAAGTCTGCTTTGGTGTTAAAGATTGAATTATTCTAAATAACCTGTGGAAACTTGAATTCTATTCTAGTCAACAAAGGTTTGTGAAATGTTTACTGTTTGTCTGGCATTGGGGCTGCAGAGATAAATAAATCCAGGAATTTAGGGTGTAGACTTGACGATAAATAACTGTAATATACATAGTGGAAAAAAATGGATCAATCAATCACAGAGGGCAACTATTCTGCCAGAAGCAGGGTAGAGGTAAAAGCTAGTAGGAGACAATTGCATTTGAATGAGGCTTGAAGGATGACAAAAGGTTACCTTTCATGCTAGCAAGAAGGAGGCCTATTCCTGGCAGATTTGAGGACTTCAGCTGAATGGACTGTTGTAGTATGAGGTTTCTGGCCCCGACTTTCGGGCCTAACCTCAAGGTTTAGGCCCGCAGACCTGTAGACCTACGGACCCGCAGACCCGCAGTCCCACAGAGACACGCAGAGGCTTACTATAGTTTTAGGCTGATTGGCCTCAGGCCCAGGCATATCACTTGCTAGCTCTCTACCCTTCATCTAACCCATGTCTCTTGTTCAGCCATGCGGCTCGGTACCTTACTTTAGAGCTGCATGGTTGTCCTCTGCTTCCTCTGGCCTCTCTCTGGTGCTCTCTCTGGTGCTCTGCTCTCAGAGATTTTCTTAGTCTGGTAGTCCCGCCTACACTTCCTGCCTGCCTTTGGCCAATCAGCTCTTTTTATTAAACCAGTGGTTGGGACAATTATTTAAAATGAAACAACACAACCTCCCACAGACTGTATATCAATGATGAAGGAATTAAGACAGATTAGAGTTTCTGGTGAACTGTAATTTCTCAGGGTCTCAGTATTAGACAAAACAGAAAAAAATAAAGAGGGAAAAATATAAAAACCTTTGGGAGCTAAAAATTAAATCCTAAGGCATAGGTCTAGGCTGCCCGCCTGGACTCCCTGCTCCTTGAGTCCACAGTACAAATGGCCACCCATAGCAACAACCATCTTATCCCTATTCTGGTTTTATACACCCCAATTGTATGATTTTGAATCATCCCACTTGGTTCATTTGACCCAGACAAGAAGATTTGAAATAGTCTAAATTAACCTCATATCTTAAAGAACTCCGGCCATATTTCTGCTCTGGTCATGATCCAACACCATGTTCTTCCTTCAGAGCCCACCCACATATTAGAAATAACACTAGCAAGTCATTACAGCAATTAATACATAGAACAAGTTTAAAGACAAACCCTGAACTCTAGAGTCTTTGTCCGACAGTAGAGACTAGGTTGAGGTGAAAATTTTAGCTTATCTATAGGCTGAAGGAGTGAGAAAGGTCTTGAGATGAGGAGTCTTCACACCAGTTCTTGGAAAAGAGATGATGAATGTAAGAAGAGATGTGTTGTCAGTCCACAATATGTATCATTGTGGAGAGTGTTGACTCAGCATCAAAAAAGTCTTGTACATTTTTATAAAAATCTTTTCTGACTTAAAGTGATCTCTATCTCTGAGCTTCCATCAATGCACCTGGATTTCCAGCCTTCTTGCTTTCTCCAAGGTGGCATCAGGAAATCACACAGGTTGTTCCCATCAAAGCTATTACTATCTAGGTAGCCAACACTTGCTTCATATTACTACCTTTTAATTCAAACTCTAGAGCATAAGCCCTTAATTTATGGATCTATCACCTTGCTGCAAAAAGTCTGGGAAAGCAAAGAAGCCCACCATCTGTCAGAGTATAACAACAGAAATGGGATGCCTCAACACATGAGACCCTAGAACAGACAGGAATGCTTTATGTCTCAAGTCACAAAACAGCCAGTGTTCTTAAGTGATTTAAACAATGAGGGTAGATGAAAAAATGAATTCTCTCATAATAAGAGTTCCCCCAAAAGATGATTTCAGAGATAATTCAGAGTCAATTGTGTCATCAGGAACTTGAGTTCCTCCTAACCTTCTGTGTTATTATTCTCTTTATGTTATCTTAACCATTAGGCTTGACCCTTTGTGATTACAAGCTACTCTGTTTAAGCTAAGCATTGCATTATCTAAGATTAGGTCATATAGTGTGGGTAATTGATTATATGATTGTCTTCAAATCATAATTTCTCCCTTATTTACACCTTTCTGCAGCAGCTCTTCATATGTCTTTTGACACAAAAAGCAATCTTGACTGCCTTGATGGAGAAGGAGAAGCAGCCATTTGTTCCCAATACCAGCCAGCCAATCAGCAGGCATGTAAGATTACCAAGGAAACTAAGGCCAGTAGAACTATTCAGCTGAGCTCCTGCTAAATCAATTCAAGACTCCAGAGCTCAGTAAATACTTATTGTATTAAGCCACTGAGGTTTGCTACTCAGCATTATGACATTAATAAGTAATTGATACACATATCCCTGCTGCAAGAGAGGCTGACAAGATAGTATTTTGTATTAATTTTGGTCTCCTAAGAAAAATAATAGAGGGCTGGGGTGATGGCTCAGATGGTAAAAGTATTTACCAAATAAACACAGGGATCCTAGTCTGAAGCCATGCAATAATGTCAGGCACTGTAATATCAATACTGGGGAAGTAGAGGCATGCCACCTAGCCCAGGAAAATCAGGTAGCCCCATGTTAATGAAAAACAGTGCACAAAAAGCAAGATGGAAGACCCCTGAGGAACCAGGTCAGAAGCTGGCCTCTGATCACTACATGTGTAAACACACACACACACACACACACACACACACACACACACACACACACACACACACACACACACGCAGAGAGAGAGAGAGAGAGAGAGAGAGAGAGAGAGAGAGAGAGAGAGAGAGAGAGAGAGAGATGTTGGAAAAAGACAACCTATAATATCTACCACAGCAGCCAAGAACAAGAATAAAGAGCCACAAGGTCAAAGGAAGGGAAAAATAATGTTAAATGCTTCTGTGTAATTCTTCCAAAGGAACTGGCCAGTGGGTGAAGGGTTAAGAAGACAACAAGATGAAAGTAGACAAGTCCTTGTGCAGCCAAGATTTATCAGGTCTTTCTGCTTGAGTTGTGATGATAAATACAGCAGGAACTATATTATCAGCAAGACAATTGCAGAATCATGGGATGGCTTGCTGTAATACAGAATTCATGTGCTTCTGGAAATAGTCTATATTAAGACACTTCTCCCAGGTCACTTCAGCAGAGTTTGACCAGTCACATTCTAAAATATAGTCCAGCTTTGACTTAACTCTCAGTGCCTGACAAATATTACAGAAAGATCAGCCAATTTATTCAGAGCATGGTAAATGTGAAATTAATCCCAACATTTTGTCTGGGTCTTCCACATCCTTCGAGTGTGCCCTTTGTTTTTTGTTTTGTTTGTTTTTATTTGGTTGGTGTGTGTGTGTGTGTGTGTGTGTGTGTGAGAGAGAGAGAGAGAGAGAGAGAGAGAGAGAGAGAGAGAGAGAGAGAGAGAGAGAGAGAGAGAGAGAGAGAGAGAGTTGTTTCTGGTACAGGCAAGTGCTGGACCACTGAACTATATATATCTCTAGCTCCATACTTACTCTATTCTTTGAGACAATGTGTAGCACAGTTACCCATATTAGTCTTTAACTCACTCATTTTGTAGCCCAAGAAGGCCTTGAACTTATGATCCTCCTGCCTCAGCAGAAGTAACTGGGATTATAGGTGGGTATTAAAGGCCTGGTTTTGGATTTTTTTATTTTCAAAAAAACTCTTGGAACCCTGATTTCTGATTCAAAACATGGGCATTTCAATACTCATCAGGCAAAAATAAATGAATAAACACTCACACTCACAGATACACAGAAAAGAAGAAAAAAAACCCACCTAGGTCAAGAGGTTGGCCTTTACTCAAGGTCATAAACCAGATGGTAGAAATTTACTCCCTATGTTACTCCTGTCACTTAATCCATGACTCTGTTAGAATGCCACCTCCTCAAAGATTTCTTAACCATTCTTTTATACCCTGCCTTAATTTTGTACATAACTCTTATCACTATCTAACATAGTCTGATATATTTTTCTTCTTATTTTGAAGGTCTCAATAAGAATATCTTCTAAGATCAAGAAGTTTATTTTGCTTATAGCTACATTCTCAGTATCTCAGATACACAATATACCTCTAGAAAGCACCAGGTAAGTGAATAAATGAATGAATGAAAATGCCAACAATCAGATTGAGCTGATTATCTACCCATGGAAACACAGAACCCTCTAGAGGCATCAGAACTTTGACCTGCATCAGACTTTCATCATCTGCAAAATTATTGTTAATGGAACATGTTCCATCTCTATCCTATATCATTTATATCCAAAAAGAAAGAAGCTCAAATCCCTCCACACTTGTCAGGAGAAACATTTCATGCACACAAAGATTTCTTGGGCATGGTTAACTTTATCAATCATTTGAAAAACAGAGAGAAAAAAATAACCTTTTTCTTTGAAGATTTCATACATTTTTACAATATACCTTGAACATATCCACACCTCGTTCTCTCTCCCCATCCTCCCCCTAGGATTTCCCAAATAAATCTCCTTTCCAACTTCATGTCATGCCTTTTTTTTATACCCTGTTAATTCTAGTGAATTGTGCCCATACTGAGGGGGGTTGTAAAGTCATCCACTGGGGCATGGGCAACCAACCAATGTCTACCCCCTTAAAGAAAAGTAATTCTCTTTCCCTAGAAGCCATCGACTTCCAATAGCTCCTCAGCTAGGAGTGGAGTGTTGTATGAAGTTTCTGGCTGAATTTTCCGGCCCAGCCTCCTGGCCCAGACTTTCAGACCCACAGTCCCATAAGCCTACTAAAACACACAGATGCTTGTATTAATTGTATGCTGATTGACCTGGGACCCAGGCATACAACTTGCTTTTTACCCTTAAACTAATCCATGATTCTTATCCTGTTCAGCCATGTGGCTCAGTACCTTTTCTCAGAGCAACATAGTTGACCTCTGCATCTGCTAACTTCTCTGGCATCTCTGTGGCATCTCTGCTGTTTTTCCTGTTCCCAGAGTTTTCTTAGTCTGGTAGCCCCGCCCACACTTCCTGTCTGCCTTTGGCCAATCCGTGCTTTTTATTAAGCTAGTAGCTGGACAATTATTTACATTGTAACATAAATCTACTACAGTGGAGTGCAGAAATACTCTCCCTGCTTTATGCTGAAAGCTTTACCTGGCTTTATCTTGCTGCTCTTAGTCCATGTGTGCACAGCAAGGCTATGCCCAGAAGCCACCTTTTCACAGAACTCTTTGTTCTCTGGCTCTTTCATTCTTTATACCTTTTTGTTTATATAAATACAGATCATTTCTAATCAAATATTACACATCCACCTTTTCATGTGCTCTTCAGTCCTACAACCATATCGGAATCTTCCACAGCTGCTGCCTTTCCACAGGCTGTGATCTTTCTTACCACTTGTAATTGTCTCATCTCATCTCTCTGTCCTTCATCTATTCCATTGTCTTGCATTTCCTTCCCTTTCCCTTCCCTGTCTCCTCTCTCTGTAAAATCCACTCTACCATTTCTTTTTCAATGACTTAATAGTTGACAAATCACAGAAAACACCTTCCCTAAAAGACCCCTAGATCCTGACTTGTAAAGATTTTGCTGTGCTACCCTGGGGAAAGAAAAGGAGCTGAGTGGTGTATTAGCATATCAACACTGGGGAGCTCAAGGCTAGCAACCCTTTCTGGTTCATCCGCTCCACTGTTAGTACTTTAAAGCTACCCAGCCATTGCAGAAATTAAACACCTAGGACTCAAGAAGAGTACAGCCTGCCTGAGTCCCCAAGTATGTGAAGAACTGAACAGAATTTTCAGTTTAGCTCTAAAACCTGGTGGTGATCATTCTCATTCTGCTCGTGAGCTAAGGGAAGGGTCTCTTTGCCCCCTTCTAAGCCTTAGATCCATATCTAAATGACTCATGAACATCTTAAACTCACCTGCACAAAGTCATCTTTTCAGTTGTTTCCTCCTTTATTTAAGTAAATAGCATTCAAGCCAGAAGCCTGTGGGTCCTATGGACTCTCCTGTTCCTTTCCTTGTCTAATAGCTAAACTTGATTGTCCATTGCATTGGGTTGAGAAGCACCTGGGAGATTAAAAAGACACACCTGAGAATGTGTAAGAGATTTCTAGGGATTACAAAGCAGAGCAGGTCAAACCTGTCCTAAATGTGAGTGTTACCATCTCATAGGCCAAGAGCTCAGATGAAACAATACAAACAAACAAACAAGAAAATGGAGAAATACTGTACTTTCAGGCATTTACTCTCCCTCTGGTTTTTGTTTGCTATGGGATGACTTGCTTTCTCATGCCATTTCTTTCCCTCCATGTTAATCTGAAACCACGAACCAAAGTAAATAATTCCTCCCATTAAGTTATATTTCTTAGGTATTTGTCACAGCAATGGAGGGATGAGTAATACACCCTCTCTTACCTAATCTTCATTTAGTCTACATATATATGCATATGTATATGTGTGAATAGACACATACAAACACACGCACACACACTTCCTACTCACTTCCCCTACTGCACTCCTGGCCAACATACACTCTATCTTTGGAACAACCATATCCAACCCTCTTTAGCCAGTCTTCCATCCAGGACAACTCTACCAGTATGCCCTAAGCACAAACAAGTATTACTGGGATCTCATTAAAATATGCCTACATGTCACTGCCTTGTTTTAAAATCTCCCATGGATCCCCTGGCCTTTGTACGAAAGATAAAATCTTTTATCTGGGTCCAAAGAGTCCTTTATGATATGGTCATATTAAAGACCTCATCTCAGGGCTCATATTGTAATAATGAACTCCTGGCAGTTACTGTTATTCACCCTGTCACATCTCATGCATGTTCACCTTTGCACAAGTGGTTCTTCTTCATCAGAGTTTCTTCCTCTGCCTAAAACTTCTTACTGTTCCTCTACAGCTCCACTCTGAATCTCCCTTCACACTGATCAGTCTCTCCTCTCACAAAAAGCCACCTTCCTAAAGACATCATGGTCTCCATATGTGCTCTGTCATGGCCTCCATCTCACAGAGTTTGTTTTCCTAGTTCAACTGCTTCAGTCAGTAGTCCATCACTGCTGCTTTGTCTTTAAGGTTGTATAGGTGGTTGATACTTACACCATAAGTACTTAGTGGACATCTGTTAAGTAACCAATTGAATGAATGACCTAAGATAGTTCTTTTCTTTCTCTCACTACAAACATCACATAGAATAATCCCCTCACCAGCACCTGTTCTTTAGTCATTTATTCTCATTTCTGATCATTTCATAAATCAAGTTGTCTGGTCTCCCTTCCTATGATTTTAAAGTAGTGTACTGGCATGTGTGAGCTCCCTGATATTTGTTGAATAATGTGCAAATCCCCCTTTTTTTTAAAAGTGGCTCTTACCAGCTTCCCTGTGGATTTGAAAAACATTCAGTGTAAAAAAAGAAAAAAAAGTCTCACTTGCTATATGCAAATGTTGTTCAATGTCAATAAAATTTGTGAAAGGAAATTGAAATCAAAGCAAAAAGTCATAAAAATACCCCTAATTCAAAAAACCTCAAGAATATCTTTATAGACTCCTAAGTTTCATGACCTCAGAAACAGTAAACTAAGCTGTTAAAAATATCTATCACCCAAGGCCATATAACTTATTTACAGACAGATGAAGACATTTACACAAAAAGAAGCATGTGGCTTTCTTTCTGGTCATACAGCAATGTAAGCTAAACCTGGAACTCCAGATTCCTAGTTCTTCATACTACTTTCTGTTCTAAGTTACTGTTTTAAAAAATTCCCCTTTGCTGCTGGGTAGTGATGGCATGCACACCTTAAATCCCAGCATTTGAGAGGCAGAGGCACACTGATCTATGTGAGTGTAAGGCCAGTCTGGTCTACAGAGAAAGTTCCAAGGCAACACTGAGAAGCCCCATCTGGAAAAAAAAAAAAGATACAAAATGCTAAATAGTACAACAGATGATTTTATTCAGGACCACTTTAGCAAGTAAAGGCACCAAGACAAAGTTGAGCTGATTTCCTAATACAGATTAGGTAAATCGAAATTTACAGCCAAGATACAAGATGGAGGTAACTGAGTTACCAAGAGAACATTACTAGGAAAAATGTTTGGTATAAAAGAAAATTCTGGAGACACTGCTTACTAAAGATGGGCCAAGCAAGCAGACATGACTTGAGGAGTGAGAGAATGGGAAGAATCCAATCAGTTATGATAAATGAAGGGAATGAAATATGGAAGTTCTCACTAACCTGACTTTATAGAAGTTGTGCTAAAGCTATATTTTTTAAGAAAATTCATCCAAAATTCAAGAATCTTAAATTTTTCTCAAGCAAAGACTCTACTAGCTGCCTAATCATGTTGTTGGCATGCAACTAGCAATTTTCCATTTCAATTTTCAACTTGTTTGGGCTTAAATTATTTAAAGGAAGTAAGTATAAAATGCCCCACCCTCCAAAATACGCCCACCCCAGGAATTTAACTACTAGTTTGAATGAATTACCTGGTATCTACAACCTTTCAAGAATTCACAGCCTCTTATTGTTGAGGAGAAAACAGAAAATGAACAAACCAGTACAGTGATTCCTTGGTCTCTCCCTGGGAAATAGTACAAATTCTCCTTTAAAGATTTCTTTTTCAAGCCCTCCAACATAATCCCTTCCCTATCACCTGTTCCCTATTCTCCCACAACCTGCCTTTAACAACTACGGAGTACTTATTTTAAACTCCCAAAAGTCAGGAAGACTGAGTGTCCAAGACAGAATGTGATCCATCCACAGTCATAAAGCCATTCAGCTCCAGGGCCCAGATAAAGTCACTTAGAATGAAATGACTGTCTTTTAAGTGACTTCGAGGCTTTTCAAAGCTATTTGCTTAGAACAAAGATCACATGAGAAACGGGTCGATAGATCTGAATGGAATTCTACATTTGAAAATAATAAACAAGAAACTATTTATAAGGCAAGAAAAATTGAAGGGCAGAAAGTAATGAATCACCATTGCAAGTTGGCACAAAAAGAAAAATTAGTTCATAAAAATGCAGTTGGATAAATAATAGGTTATTTCATCATGTAAATATATCCCCAAAATAACTTTATTCAAACGAAAACATCTATTGTGACCTAAACTATTTATCATGCTAACGTATACCTAGAATCCTAACAAATTTATGAAAATGTTATATTCTGTAATCTCCTTGATCCAATGCAAATAAATGGTTGTGCTTCAACTGTCTTGTTATCAAATGATTAATCACAGCTGTCAAGAGCAGCCGAGAAGAGAATTTTGATTTTTTCATATTATGGGTGGCATTTAGGGGGGGTTATACTTGAACTTGTCTTAGACAACTGAACCCTCTACAATAAAGATCTTGTTCTCTGGCTTCTCTTGAGCTGGGCCAGCTTGGGGAATTTCTATTATCACATTTAAGTGATTCCCATATTTTTCACTAAAGAGAGTGAAGAATTTTGATGTGTACAGAAGAAATCAAAAGAAAAGGAAAAGAAACTAACATTCAGTATTTTATTGTAGACTCAATTCAAGACAAACTATTATTGTGTTTATTTATGTGTGTGTGTGTGGGGGGAGGGAGGTGGTTTTCTTGTATGCAGCAGAAGGATGGATTCTGTATTTTGAATCCATTAGTTAAACTTTATCTTTTTATGGGGGGATTTGAGTTTATTAATGTGAAGGGATAATAGTGACCAGTGACAGGATTATTAATTCCTATTATTTTTATGGTGGTTTGTGTGTGTCTGTGTGTGTGTGTGTGTGTGTGTGTGTGTGTATTTATGTGCCTGTGGTGTGTAGGCACCCACATAGAGAGGTCAGAGGACAGGTAACCTTGTATTTTAGGAAAGGATTCCTCATTGGTCTGGAACTCACCAGTTAAGCTAGGCTGGCTGGCTAGTGAATCCTAGGGATCTACTTTTCTCTGCTTTTTCAACACTGGAATTTTATGTGGCTTACACTCTGAGGGGGAAATAAACTCATGTCTACCACAGGGAATTGAGCCACCTCCCAGCTCACACAATAAACTATTATCATGACCATAGATGAGGACACAGAGGCTGGGACTTCTTCAATCCACCCACAAATGGACTAGTTATCAAGGTGACTTGTTTAGTACTTTCTCAATTTGATAACTGGTAGTTACAAGTTATGAAATATCCCATTAATCACAAGAAAATCAGGACAATGGAAAACCACCAGAATCAGCAATTCAAATGAGGACTGAGATAACTTCAAAACTCTGTGCTAACACATTCCTACCTCTTCCAAGAAAGTGCAGAGGCCATGTTTTGATGGTAATTGATAGAGGACAAGGTATTAGATCCAGTTTAGCTTCTACACTTAGAGCTGTTAGCCCTTGGGAAAAGCTACCAATCTTCAGGTCTTCTGTGTCTTTTTTGTGAAGCAGAAGCCAGAGAAAGTTGGTACATAACTAAGTGACTCTTCTTTTTGCAGCCCTAACATTTTCAGATACTAGTTCATTCCACCTGTGTTTGATGAACTGGCTTCATTCATGTGGTCCTGTAACTAAGGAGAGTGAAGGCAATGAAGCCTCCTCCATCTTTCTTGTAAAACTCTTCTTAATGACTTTTATAATTAGATAATTTTCATGATACTTTAAAAATCCTGTTTCATTTTTTTCCCTCTTTTCAAGAATTTGCTTGAAATTGGAGAGAGAATGCGATTTCTGCAGAATTAAAGAAAAAAAACAAACAGAAAGAAAAAAAGTTTCTGGCTAAAAGTGTGAATTTTGTAACTGCCAGCTCTTTCAGAGACAGGAAGGCAGCCTGTAAAAGGATGGTTGCTAAGGAGACAATTGTATTTAAATTATCAGCTCACAATAGACCTAGCAAAGATATTGATTGGATGTGAGAGGGTAAAATTATTTTCTTCAAACTGAGAAGAATCTGAGGGTCTGGATACAGCCTCACCCTTCCAATGGCAGAGACAGACTTGGGATATGATTGTGTTGTTTTCTTTGTCTAATTGAGGATGGTAAGAACTGAAGAAAAGATGCCTTTGTGCTGTCCATAATAGTCTCTCCCTCAAGTTCACCAAATGTAGAAGAAACACAGGAGAAGGGAAATTTGTTGTGTTCACAAAGAAAACCAATGGTTCAAAGGAAAGTTTTCCTAGCAGTCTGTAAGCCAGCAAATATGAGAAACTCAAAACAGCAAAAATACTTACAGGGCATTTTTGTGCAAAAAAGCATTCTTTCCTGGAATCCTTCTGTTAGCATATTTAACCCTTACAGCTGATTTATCATCATCATCATATCATTTTTATTATCCTCATTTTACAGACAACCAAATTCAGAAGTAAACAAATCATTCAACGGGAATCCACACCCCTACCCATATACCATGTTGTATGTCTACAGCTCTGAGTTCAAAGCTCATTTGGACAAACTTTAGGAAAAGTGTCTTTCATTAAAGGTATGACTGACTGTTTCCAACTCCTATAACCTGGCACATAGGCAAAACCCAGAAACTGAATTATCAAACTCTGTTCCACTCAGAGAGCCAGTCACTAGGGAGGCCATGGGCTCCCATCTAAAGAGCTATTCCATTTCATTTTTAGCTAACAGCTCATATAGAAAGAGAAAAAGAAAGGCAGTCAATAATCCCAGGGTTTAACCTTACCCTTCTGATCTGGTGGTTATTCTTGTCTCTGAGGTTTATGGTGTTGGTGACTTTTGTTTTATCGCTTCTCTGTGTATAGGGGGCAAATTTTGCTTCTCTCTCATTAACATCTCACTATGTAGCAGTGAAGGGTTCACACATAAAGAAGAACGCTGAGGTCTGTTTTTCTACTCAGCCACTGTTTAGATGACACCTAGACTGAAGGTTAACTCAGAGACAAATCATGTTTCTTCCTACAGAATTAATTACAAATGTGCTCATAGAGACTCTGAAGTGTCCATATTGATAGAAAGATGTGTATTATTCAGGCCTGAGGATTTGATTAATCAGGATTTGATTACGACTTAACTTATGTAATCTAAAGACTGGTTAAAAAAGAAAAAAAAGAAACATCATTAGTAACATTGTACCCAGATGTGAATCCAGTTATGGGTCTCTACTATTCCTCTTTGGAACAATGGAACAGATTCCCTAATTGCATAGCCACAAATGAACAGTGTTCAAAAGACTGCAGTGATTCTAGAACCTGGCAGAGCAAAGATACAAGGATACTAGATGCTACATGCCACATGATTCTGGCCTCTCTCTACATCAGCTCAGTTAGGTTTGTCTATGCTCCAAGTTGAACATGGCAACATAGCTATACTGGGTGATGTTAGATTCATCTGATAATGTCTACCATAGGTTCTTTGTTCAAATTTTCCCAAGAGGCATTTGTCATAGGTTGGCCAGTTCCTGGATTAGAAGACCGTAATTAAAATCTTAACCCCTATGGGGTCAGAAGTAGGAGTAAAGGACAGAAGAGGAAATATTGTGTCTACCAGTCATAGGATATTAATTAACATTTCTGTAAGTTATGTTAATAGTTGCTGCTCTGTATAAATCTAGATACCTGTAATCATAACCCTAAATTTAATGTGCATATTTTTAAACAACCTTTTCAAATCATTTTTAGCTCTTACTGGCAATAGATAAAGAAAAATTTCATACAATAAAATAGAGTATCAACTCCTCTTCAAGACATAAATAAAAATCGAGGAGGTCAACACACCTTATTTTAAGAAACAGAATTCAATACTTCATGGAAAGCTCCTTAGATACCAACCAAACTCATTGCTTATATTAGAAGATGTGAGAAACAACTTATCTTTGTTGAATGAGAATTGGCTAAATAAATCAAACTTATCCTCTGTCTCTTTTTTTATACTTTATTTTTATTTTATGTTCATTGTGGTTTTCCTGCATGTATGTTTGTGTGAGTTGACAGATCTTGGAGTTATAGATAGTTATGAGATGCCATGTGGGTACTTGAAATTAAACTTGCGTAAGAAAAGGGCCAGTTTTCTTAACCATTAGCCATCTCTCATGCCCCTATACTCTGTTTCTTATGTTATCTGCCATCTATGAATAATGTATCTAGAATTTTTCCTCACAGGACACTCATTTTTCCTTATGTAACTATGAGTGCATGGTTGTATTTATGTGGTACAGACATACATATGAATATATGTAGAGAGGCCATAAGGCTACCTGAAGCCTCATTAAATAGAGGCCATCCTCATTATAGCTCTTTTTCTTTTGTAAACTTTTTAAAAGTTATCTATTATGTGTGTTGACACATGCATTTGCATGAGAGTTCATACACATGCTCCATGGCATATGTGGTCAGATGACTACCTGAGGGAATTGGTTCTCTTCTTCCACCATGTGGTATCCAGAAATCAAATTTAGGTCAATGTACATAGAAAATAGTATTGAGCTATCTAACTAATCTAACTGGCCCTAGCATTTTCTCAGCTACTGAGAAAGGAGCTATCACTAAGACATGGAACTTGCCAAGTAGGTTAGATGATAGGTAGATTTTTAAAAATAGCATTAAACCATTTAAAAGAATGCAAGTCCTTGGCTTAAGTATAATTTGTGAAAAAGTAAAAGGATATAATATTTCATTTTAAAGAAAAGAAATTAAAAAACACTGTTTGGAAAAAAACAGAGTGACTTAGAAGGGTACAGAAGTTAGCAATGGTTATTTTTAAAGATCTTTCAAACAAGGATCTGTCTAGAAAGGTGAAAAACGTATTCTTCATAGTTTCTGTTTTGTTTTATCATTAACTAGGCATTATTTTTAAAAAATAAATTCAGAGAATGCCTTAGTATATGTTCCATAACTGTGAAGAGACACCAGGACAATGTCAACTCCTATTTTTTTTAAAAAAAAAAAGTATTTATTTTGGGCTTCTTAAGTTTCAGAGGTTTAGTCTATCTATTGCCGTCATGGTGTGAAGCATGGTGGTATACAGGGAGACATGGTGCTGGAGAGTTCTACATCAGGATCTGCAAGGAGAGAGAGTATGTTACTGGGCCTTACTTGAGCCCTTGAAACCTCAAAGCCTACTCTCCGTGATAAACTTATTTCAACAAAGACATGCCTATTATAACAAGACCACACCTCTCAATCCTTTCCATGTAGTGCCACTCTCTGATGACCAAGCATTCAAATACATGAGTTCATGGGAACCATTTACATTCAAATCAGAATAAGTAAATAAGATGGCCCAGTTTGTAAAATGCTTGATATGAAAGTATGAAGACCTTAGTTAAATCTTCAGCATACATATATAAAGCTAGAAATGGTGGCACGTGCCTGAAATTCCGGAATTCTGGAAGGTGAGAAAGGCAAATCCTTGAGCCTCACTGGCCAGTCAGTCTGGCTTACTTGGTAAGTCCCAGGCATAGTGAGAGACCATGCCTCAGAAATCAATGTGGAAGGCTCCTAAGGAAGGACACCTTAGATTAACCTCTGGTAGGTGCATATAAACACTCATAGCTATACTCACCCCTATACAAATAATAAATGGTATATAGACCATAGACACACAGAGTGATAATATAGAGACTGATGGATGGGTAGATAGATATACATAGATGCCATATGATAGATAGAGAGATAGGTGATACATAGCCATGTGTACTTATCTATGCTTCTCTCTATATATGTGAATATGTATATATACAGAAGTATATACATATATGTAAATATTACAAAATGTATACAATAGAAGTGAATACATATGTTGCTATATTCCACATGTTTCAGGAATATTCTCTTCTTTTGCAGATCGTTTAGAAAGTAAAGGCATGCCTGGGACCTGCCAGTCAGTGCTGGCCTTCTGCTCTAGTCTTAAACTTTGTTATATGAAACTCTGTGTGGGTTTACAAGGTGCTTGTATTTTCATTTCATCTCCTAACAACACTTCAGAAACAGTTTGCGTATCACACTCCCATTTTAAGGGAAACAAAAACAATGACTTTGAATGCACCCACAGGATTACAGAGTTTATGGCTTCCTTGTCTTAGACTTGTCATTGTTTCACTCTATCCGGCTATCTGGGGAACAAGCCCTCCTTCTAATTCATCTCTGGAGACTCAGAAACCACATCATCATCAGCCTTCCAAGGTCCCTCCCCTGAATCCCAGCCCCACTATACCTCTATACATTATGCTCCCTCCCCTTACCTAGCACATAGACCATAATAGCTGATTATGTGTCTACTGGCTTTTCAGATATGCCTCCCCACTCCAAATGCAAGCCCCATTGTCAGTTACTTCATATTCCCCTCTCTACCCAATGCCCATTGCCATCCTTGGCACATAGAAAAAGCTCAGTAAATGTTTGTCAAATAAATGATTCAGAGAATGATCATCTCAGAGCCTGGTGGCTTCATAAGATTTGAGTTATTGCATTTTCCCCCTATCTAGACAGAAAAGCTCCAGACGACCCCTGGGCTATGTTCAGATATTGTAAATAATTGATCATAAAGATGAAACACACAGGCTAGACTGAGACCAGGAAACTTGTCAATATCATGGGAATAAATCTCTGTTCACAACAGCCCAGTGCCTGGGCTGCCTTTCCAAGGCTATTAAACTATCACTGTGGTGCAGGCATTAGTTGGAATAAAGTGTTTGTGTTTGTTTGTTATCATTTCTTAGTAAAACTAATTAAGGAACTAATTGATTGTTTTGTTGTTTTACTAATTAACTCCATATGGTGCCCATTTCCATGGAGATAGACTGTGAGTTATGGAAAGGACTCTGATTTAACATGTCTTTGCTGGGTTTAGGGACAACTCATCAGAATTAAGCATTCTTTTTGATCTGATTTCCCTTCATTGTTGTAGCCATGTTCTTAGCTTCCTTATATCCCGGAAGGTGGAGAGATAAGACCAGTGAAGGCCAGTCAGGGAAGTGCTCAAAATAATAAAATTATCAAGCAAAATATAATAAAGTAAAATAAAAACTCTAAAGAGAGTAATTAGAAAAGTCCTAGGCTAAGATAACATAAGGTAGTAACAATTCCAGATGCTCCCACTTTTGACACATATTATGTAGTTCATATGAGGAATAATACAGTCATACCTTATCTCAACTGTGCAAGAATCAATGCCTTATTCCTAATTCTCCCTACAGTGACATACTTCCTCCAACAAGGTATACATACTCTAGCAAACACATTTCCTAGTTGTGCCTCTGCCTATGAGATTGTGGGGGACAATTACATTCAAACTGCCCCAATATCATAATAACTACCTAGGTATCCTTTGTCCCTCTGCATGGTCCTGCAAATAAATTCATAATGTAGATCCATATCCAACTGGTTACAGCCTACAACAGAGGTCCTCAACCTAGAGAAGGCCAAAAAACCTAAGATCAAATGTTTCACTTATAAGGCACTAAGATTAGGAGTACTTATTACTATGCATTATTGTAGCAATGGCTAATCAGCATTTCTACTACAAGCCAGCTCTTTAGATAGTGCTGTGCTAAAGTAAGTAGGTTCAGAAGCTATATCTTCCATGACAACTGAGAGTCTGACATGATTCACTATCCTAGGACCATAATAATAATCACTTAATTCAGAAACACTGGACTTCCACACTGTTTGGTCACTGTGATTGGCAGATATATAATTAAAACTTTTAAAGACGCAAAGTGAATTAATCATAACCTACGTGTATCTAGGCATCTGGTTGTGGATAGACTAATAAAGAGGGGTTATGCCATGGGGGAGGATGTAGCCTCTGAAGTTAAACACAAACCCAATTTCTGCCACTAGGTTAGGAAGACATGCTCAACCCCTCTAAGCACCATTGTTTCTGTCTTTATAATGAGGAAGATGATACTGACAGTTCAGTGAAGTTGACAAGATTGCATAAGAAAATGAACAAATTAGCATGGTGTCAGTTGGACAGTGCCTTTCAGATAAGTCTATACAACCTTTTCCTACTTTCATGCTTTCCGGTAAGATTTCCAAGTATAAGATACAGTACTGTTACTGACAGATACCCTTGAAGACTGCTGTTCCCAAAACTCCTTCCTCTTACATAGCTGAACTTGTATACCTGCTTTGATGGTTTAGATGGATGTTTTCTGGAGGTCCATATATAAAAGGCTTGACCCCTAGCACACAGTATCACTGGAGGTGAAGGAAGCTTTAACAGATAGAACCTGGTGGGAAAGTCTTTCCTATTTGAAAGTGTTTATATAAAGGAGTTATTGGGGCCTTAGCTTCTTCTCAAAATTTGAGTCCTAGCCTAAAGTTTCTCCTAACCTGGAAGTCATGATATATTACCTCATCACAGGTCCAAAAGCAATTGAGCCAACAATAGTTTACAGTGTCCAAATCCATAAGCTAAAATAAACTTCATCTCCCTAGAAGCTGACAATGTTGGGCATTTGTTACAGTAACAGAAAACTGACTAAAATACTGTTTGATTAACAACTTACCATTTCTTTTGGAAAACACCATTCTACTCTCTGACAGAATCATTTTATATTCTTTATGGTCATTTTAGACAATTCATAAAAGTGAAATAAAGCAGTATTTGTCATTTTATCAGTAGATCACTTCATTTAAAACAATATCCTTAAGTTCCTCTACATCGTCATATATATAATTATTCTTCATTTTGGTGATCAGGTGCCTTGTAATGAATCTAGGCTGCATATCTACCTATTGTCCTATAAGGTAACAGGGGAACTAAAAATACCTTATTACCCAGTGATGTCATAGCCATCATGATTCATAGCACAATTCATTCTTCATGGAGGATTCCCATGTAAAGAAACCTATTGCACTTTTTCTTATATAGAAGTATCCACTCCTACTTTTTTTGTAAGCTCTCTTCAGCGGTAAGTTTTTAGGCCAGCAGCAGAGTAGCTAATTAACATTCATGAGTCACTGAGTTCGAATTAGGAACTACAAACAAAATTTTTGTCATGAAGAATCCTGACATGTTATACTATTGGTAACCTTGTTGTGACTCATGTACACTGTAGCTCTTTTGTGTGTGTGTGCTTTCTTTTTTGTTTTTAGGTGCTAAGACTCAAACCAAGAACAAACCCAGGCCTTCACACATGCTAGACAGTTGGTCTACTCACCCCCAGCTTTGCTGAGTCTTTTTAATGTATCGTTTTCTCCTAAAAGTGTTTTTGTTTTTTATTTGAAGACAAGGTCTCCTGTGACCAAGACTGGCTTCAGACTCACTATGAAACCCAGAATGACCTCAATATTCTCAATCTTCTTTTTTCACCACCATGCCTTGTTTTCTCTCTTGAACCTGATTTAATCTCATGTTGATTCATTGATCACAGCCCCAGAACCAATCAGTGTTCTCTCTCTCTCTCTCTCTCTCTCTCTCTCTCTCTCTCTCTCTCTCTCTCTCTCTCTCTCTCTCACACACACACACACACACACACACACACACACAGCATATAACCTTGGTATGTAATGGCTATACCCTCTATTGTGTACCCATTTAATGATCTTCACAAAGTGACAGAAATACTTAATGATGAATCTCTCAAAAAGTATCTCTAGGGCTAGAGATGTCTCAGTGGTTGAGAACATTTGCTTCTCTTATAGAGGACCCTGGTTCAATTCATAGTGCTCATATGGTGGCTGACAATTGTCTGTAACTTCAGTCCCAGAGTACCCAATACCCTCTTCTGGTCTCCACATGCACTACATACATGTGTGACATGAAATAATATATGTAAAATACAAATATACATAAAAGTTTTTAAACAAAACTAATTTAAATAAAATTTTTAAATAAAATTTTAAAAGTATCCCCATGACAAAGTGATGTGTGTCTCTATAGGTTACTACATGTTCTTTATTCTTCCATCAATAAACATTTAGTTTCTTTCCAAACCTTGGCTATTATATAGTAAGCACAGTTGCCAAAAAGATACATTGGGGAAAAGACAGTCTCCTCAGTGAATAGTGATATAAAAATTGGACATTCACATGCAAAATAGTGAAATTGGACCTTATGTTATACCACACGCACATACAAATCCCACCCTCCACACACACACACACACACACACACACACACACACACACACAACAATTAAAAATGAATTAAAGATTTCAGTTTGAAATCTGAGAACTAAAATGCCTAGAAGAAAATACAGGAGATAAACTTTATGGTTATGGATCTTGGCAATGATTTCTTGGATAGGACACCAGAACACAGGCAATAAAATACAAATAGCAACATATTATTGTATCAAGCCAAAAAGATCTGCACCCCAAAGGAAATGATCAATAAAGTAAAGGAAAAATTGTTGTATAAGATACGGAGAAAAATGAATAAGGCATAAATAGGGTGTATAAACCATAAATCTGATTGGGCTTAATTTCCAAAACTTATGAGACACCCCTATAACGTAAGAGCAAAAATTTATTAACAACTATATTTTAAAATCAACAAATTGAGGCTGGGGAAAATAGGTTAGTTAGTAAAATGCTTGCCATGAAATCATGGGGATTCTAGTCCCATCTCCAGAACACACACACACACACACACACACACACACACACACACACACACACACACAAATCCAGGCAATGTTATTGTTGTTTTCTTTTGGAGCGCCCACCACACAGCTCCCAAATGAATCACACACGGATACTCACTCTTAATTATTAGTGCCTGGCCTTATGTTGGCTTGTTTCCTGCCAACTTAACTTTTAAATTATCCCTTCTACCTTTTGTTTCTGGGCTTTTCCTTTTTTTGTATCTTACTCCATGGTTTGCTGTGTAGCTGGGTGACTGGCCCTAGTAGGCCTCCTCTTTCTTAAGATTCTTTCTTCTTCTCTTCCTTTTCCCAGATTTCTCCTCCTATTTATACTCTCTGCCCGCCAGCCCTGCCTACCCTTCTCCTGCCTTGGTATTGGCCATTCAGCTCTTTATTAGACCATCAGGTGTTTTAGACAGGCAAGTAACACAGCTTCATAGAGATTAACAAATGCCACATAAACTAAAGAACACACCTTAATATAATATTCGACAACAAGGCATGACAGTTTGCTCCTACAATCGCAGCACTGGAGAATGGGTACAAGTTCATTGCTAAGGGCTCAAAAGTCTCACTAACTAGCCGTCTTAGCCTACATGACAAGCTTCAAGATAATGAGAAACATCACCTCAAAAAACAAAGATAGATAGTCCCTGAGGAAGCACCCCTAACGTTGACTTTTTCACTTTTTGCTTCCACATTCATGTGCGTGTACATGCATATTCAAACAAAAAGCATATGCACTCACACATACACACAAAAGAAAACATGTGAATAGCCACTTCTTCAAAAAGATAGATAAATGGCCAGCAGGTATATAAAAATTATTACCCATAAATATTGTCAATATCACATACCGTTAGGAAAATACAAATCATAACCATTAGAAAAATGATGTCTTGTCTCTTTAGGTGCTAATTATCCAAAAGAACAGAAGTAAAGCACATTAATGAAGATATGGAAAGTGGAACTCATACACTGCTGCTGCTGCTTTCATCTATGGAAAACAGTATAGATACATCTCATAAAAATTAAATACAGAATGACTGACAGTACAGAAATTTCACTTCTCCATCTATAGGCACAGTAACTGAAAGGGAGAAGGCAAAGTGATAAGAGCATGGGCTAGGGCCCATTTTAGAGATACAGAAGTCTGAATTTCATCCTGGCTTTGCCACACACCCTGCTAAGCCAGCTCCTTCCCCTTAGTAGGCCTTCATTTTTTACTCTATAAAATGAGAAAGTTATAGAGTCAGAAAATCCCAGGAGATGCTAAAAACCCTGATAAGGGACAAACTTGATACCTCCTGTGCCATTTTGGATTCCAGTAATTTAGGAGACTCAGAATTGTGAGTGGTCCCATTTCCATTGCTTCAAGTGCTCAGGCCAGCCTTTTACTCAGCTCAAATGTGGCTTTTACCCAAAGTTTTCCAAACATATTTTCTGTCTTCTCCCCTCCTGTCTTTTCTATAACCTTTTCAATTGTTTATTTCCTCTGATGTTGTCTGAAGCTCCAGAATAATTGTTGCAGGAGAAGCAATCAGCTCATCCTTCAACAAGCCATAGAGACAGACAGGCAAGCAGAGTATTAGGCTGTCAATTTCCAGGCCTTTCCAAATGTTAGAACAATTTTGGTGAATTACAAGCAATAGAAAATCACTTTGGGTGCTCATTAGGCAGGAGGCAGGAATGATGATGAATGCCTGGAAGCAGAAGTAGAAGCAGGCTTTCTGGAAGCCAAAAGTCTACCTTTCAGTATTTTCCAGGGGTGGTTCACTTAACCCTTGCTCTTCAGGAGAAATCCCAGGGAGTTCCCAGGGTTTGGTGAATAGAGAAGTGTCTGTACATTTAAGTATCACCTACTATCTATTGTGGGTCCTGGAAACAAGCAAGGCAAACTTGCAATTTAATTATTACACATAGCACAAAAAAGGATGGAAGATGATGGGGAGCCTAAAATGGTGTTCCAGTGGTCAAGAGTGAATGTGTCTCTTGAAAAGGATGTGTACTACTTTCTCAACATTATGACAGAGAAGAAGGAGGAGATAAGAGGACAGCTTGAAAGGTAACACGCCTTTAGCCCAAGCACGAGGACCTGAGTTTGGATCCTCAGCAACCACATAAAAGCTAAGCATAGCCATACTAATCTGTTATTCTAGAGCTGGGGACCTCAGGTTCAGTAAGAGTCCCTGTCTTAAAAAGGTAAGGTGGAGAGTAATAGTGTAAGACAAATGATATCAACTTTCATTGTCCATATCCATGTGTACATACATGCACTACATGCATGTGGGTGGGCATATACCACACATGAAGAGATAATTTATAACAGTGAGGTTTCTTGGTCCAAGGCGGCCAGAGGTTCAGACCCACAGACCTGCAGCCCCAGACCCCTTGGCTACCCGCAGCTGATTAGGCCCCCAAAATGACTGAGACGCTTATAATAAATTCATGCTGTTTGGCCTATGGATCAGGCACATTGCTAGCTAGTTCTCTCATCTTAACTCAACCCATTTTCACTAATCTGTCTGCCACGTGGACCATGGCTCACCTGTGTTCCTTACATGTTGCTCCTTTGGGCTTCTGGTTCAGTCTGTCTCTGACTCCGCTCTTCCTTTTCTACCTATTCTGATTCCCCACCTACTTTTTCTATGGTGCCTGTCATGGGCCAAAATAGCTCCTTTATTTAAAGATTGATATTCACAGCACACAGAAACACGTTCCCACATCAATAATTCTTTTCGTCTTATGGTATTAGAGTATATATATAGTCCATGATTAAGAACCAAGAGCATCTATTCTTTCTGATCCTATGTAGAGGTGGAACACCATAGCAGAAGAGCATGGTGGTGCTCATCTCATAGCATCTAGGATGCAGAGCCAGGAGGTATGAAGAAAAAGGATATGTCTTTCATTTGCATATCTCAAGTATCCTTCTTCATTCAAACTAGCACTTCCTTCTCCTTTTTAACCACATCCCAATAAGACCCCACAATTATAAATCCATCAGTGGGATTCTGAAGTGAGTCCTTGTGATCATCACACTTCCCACAAGGCTTACTTATAAACTTTAAGTTGGGAAGCCAAGTTTTCATCATATAAGTCTGTAAAGGCCATTTCACATCTAAACCACAATATTATGTTCAAGTCATGTAAATAAGAGATTAGCATATATGGTAAATTATATGGTAACAATAAACTTTAGGTCAATATTATCTGTATATTATGGACGAGAAAACTGAAATACTGAGAATTCAACAAATTAACTAAAAACAAAATACAGTCAACAAGTATCTAAGGATGGACACAGAAATTTATAAATGAGTCACTGGAAACAGGGCAGTTTCTTAGCTTTTTAGAGCAAGGGAGAGGTGACTGATACATGCAATAGTCATGGTAGCAGTGAAGGCCCTTATTTATTTATTTATTGATTGATTGATTGGTCTGTCTGTCTGTCTGTCTGTCTGTTTGTTTGTTTTTGTTTGCTTGCTTTTTGTTTGTTTTTTGTTTACTTATTTATAAGTCTTTTTTCCATGCATCCCCCTGCTCCCCCTCCCTTTCCTCCTCCCAATCCCTCCCAGTCTACCTTCATCTTTCCTCCTCCCCATGCTCCATTCCCCCCCTCCCACCCAAGAGAAGGAGATGTCCCAAGGTGGGTTAGCTCAGCATGGCACATCCACTCCAGGCAAGTCTGGTTTCTTCATCCCAATACCAAGACTGGATTAGGTGTTCCTCTGCAGGGAATTGGCTCCAAACTGCCAGGCCATACACAGGAACACAATCTGATCCCATCCCTCAAGGCTCCTCATACTGCTCATGCCAGATGACAATTACCTACCCTTGGAGGGCCTACCTCCTTTTCCCAATGGATCTCCAGTGGCTATTTTTGATTTAGTGAGCTCCCCAGAGCTCCAGCCAGCCATCTCTGTGGGACTTCTCATAATCCCTATCCCCTTGTTCATACAGACTTGGCCCAGTGCTCAATGCTCAGCCATGGATCTCTCTGCTTCCACCTGAAGACCCTTTAGAAAGACCCCTTCCTCTCCATGTGGTTACTGAAACCATCGCACCTACAGAATTGTAATTTCTCCAGAACTCTAGTGCTGGGAAAAGAAAATGTTGAAAAACATAATTTCTGGTACCAAAAGAGGTACTAGTCTTCCAGAGAGAAGATTTCACACAGGTCTGTTTTATCAGACTACTCTAGCAGGATAGGCTAGAGCCAAGACAACTATTTCTCAAAGATGAGTAGAAACAGAGACGGCTTAGGTAAACATACCTCTTACTTTCTGTTTAAACCTAAATCTATTTCTATTTAAATCTAAATGTCATATTAATGACCCTAAAAATAAACCTGGGGTGGGGGGGGCAATTTTGATCCTCTTTGTATATCCACAATGAATACATCTCTCCTTGTTTTCCATTATTACTTGTCAGTTTAATTGATAAACCGGGAACGGGTGGTCAGCCTAGATTTCTAGGAACCATATTCTGACCCCAACAGCTCTAGTGATGTAAATAGAAGGTACATCAGCCAAAAAATGTAGATTTCAGTTCCAGACTCTATTATTTACTATACTGTGGTGTAGGGAGTCACTTAGACTTTCTGAGCTTTGTCATTCTGCAAGAAAACACTATGGTACCAGATGTCTGGAAGAACACCATGAAATCATGACAGATAGAGGCCAATATCAGAAAAAAAGACCTGTCTTCCTTTCATTGTTCACAGAATTTGCTGAATAGCTGCCGTGGGAGTCTGTACCAGGTAAAACATTCTGGAAAAAAAAAAGAGAAATGGAACCAAATCTTCACTTTTATGGAAAATGCAGCATGGTAGGAAATGTTTGTGAGTGTCAGTCTCCATGCTGGTTGTTAGATTCCCAGACTACTGAATTCTTCCTGTGGTAGCTTTCCCCTGAAGCCCAGGGTGAATAGAAAAGTGTATGCCATCTATTGTGTAGAACAAAACAAACATTGCTGTAAATACTGACAAATGGAAGCAGAGTCAGAAGTACCCAGCAGAGCATCAAACACCCTTGAAGAATAGAGGAAAAAGATAAAGCTGGGAAAGGACATTCATAGGCCAATTAGGATGAAGTGGAGCTTTTCTTAGAAGAGTCAGTGATCAAATGGCTGTTAAGTAGCTAAAGTGTCATGATTTAAATAATATTAATGGACTCAGAGATCTGAGGAGCACTTTGGCCAGAGGTCAGTCTTGTCATCCATGAGGTATATAGATTGCTGAGATATTTGACAGCTTTGGATTGTTCCATCCCATGAAAACCATCTATAACACCAGAGTGTTCATACATCCTGAAACCCAGACACTCCAGAAAAGAGGGGGTACGAAGGTCTAGGGTACCTTGGGAATATTAGCACCCAAAAGAAAATTGCCTCTGGGTAAGATGTTAAAGATAATGTTTTAGAGATATTAATGCTGAGGTGGAACTTGTATTGGGTCTCAGTTATGAAGAAAAGGTGTGGTCATTTCTACCAGTGCAGATAAGAAGAAATAAGGAAATCTTCTATAGATAAGGCAATCTTTAAATAAAGTCCTGACTTTAGTATGTTATTTGTAGCAAAATGAGTGGCCATAAAGTTAGCCAATACTTCACCCCAACCTCAGAATATGAAGATAAGTTCTCTCTTGTTCAAAATCAGGGACAGTCTTAGCCTTTGTGGAAGGATGAAGTCACAGAATTGAATTCAGAGGCCCTGGCTTGAATGAAAAGACAGAGCAGTATATGAAGTGAGGCAGGATTTGGCACCCATACAGTGTTTGACACATAAAGATGACTATAAAACGATTGTATTTTGATCCCAAAGTCAACTGAGAATGCTCAAGATAAAAGAAATATAGAGGTCTATATGAAAAATATTTAAAAGTACAGTTGTCCACATGATCAGGACTATAAGTGAGGCATCTCCTCAAACTCACAGAAAAAGGAGAACACCAAAGATGCTGGACTTGAGCCTTTATCTAAAGCACTAAGGCTGTGACATCAGAAAAGCACAAGCTCCAATACTGACAAAGGTATTTATTGCTTGTACAAGCCTAGGAAGTTATTCTGCTTCTCTAAGCCTTAGTATCCTCAACTGGAAAGAATATGTGAAAGATTAGAGAACACGGACAAAAAGCAACTTAGAGTACTGGGCACAAAATAGATGCATAAATACAGTAAATTTTCACACAGAAGATGGTGATGATAATTATGAGGATGATGATGGTGGTGGTGGAAGTGGTAGTGATGATGATGATAATGCTTGTAATGATGATAACACAATAATGATTATGTGATGAGTTGGTAGTTATGATAATGGTAAAATTAACAGTGATGGTTATGTAAGGTGTTGGTGATAATGATGGTGATGAAGGTGGTAGACAGGATGATGGTGATGGTTGCCTGATAGTGATGATGATGAGGATAATAGTGATGAGGAGAAGATGACAGTGATTTTTTTGATTATGGTAGTAATGGTAATGGTATTGGTGACGATCACAACAGCAATGACAGGTGATAATAACAGAGACAGTGATAGTAGTGATGATGATGTTGGGAAACAAAATGATAACATTTTCCTTTTACTAAGCCAAGCTGTGATAACATTTTCTCACCAGAGATCTGTAGATCTTAATGAATCTTAAACCTATGAGATCAGGGCTAAGTGTTCAGGTAAACGATAAAAAAAATTGTAATAGTAGGCTTCAGAGAAGAGAAATAATTTATTTGACAGTCAGCCAAGAACAGGCAATAAAAATAGCTAACATTTGCGGGGCTTTCATCAAGGACAGCAAGATGCTTTTACGTTCACCATCTATAACATTTTGTGAGAGACAGTGCTCTCTCCAGACAGAGGAAACCACTGATCAAGGGACCCATAGGGAAGACATTAAGACAACTATACAGTGGAGAACAGTAAGAAAGGGGAGGTAAGGTGAGAGCTCCTGTAACAGTGGCCAGCAGGTAGTAAGTCCTCAGTAAGCTCTATCATCATTGTTAGCAGAAAGGACCAGGTAAGACTTGATGGTTTACCAAAATAGAAGAAATGCGCCTCAGGAGAGAGAAAGTGCTCCCTCTCATGGGAGTCAGGACCTTCACAGAAGGTATGTGCAAATAGATTGTGGCACTGGATTGGAGCAAGGTGTCGGACCTTCTGATGGTTAGTTTAGATTGTCTACTTAACGCAACACAGAATTACCAGGAAAGGGAGTCTTACTGAGTTGTCTTGTGGGCCTGAGTAAGGGATTTTTTTCATTGGGTTAATTGAGGTGGAAGACACGCCCTGAATGTAAAACAGTACCATTTCATGGGCTGGACCCCAGAATAAATAAAAAGAAGAGTGCAAGCTGGCTCTAGTAGGCTGCATGCCATTAATTCATTGCTCTCAGCTCTTGGCTATGGATGTCGGGTGACTGGCTGCCTCAAGTTCCTGCCATCTTGAGTTTCCTGCAATAAGGGACTACAACCTGGTACTGTGAGACAAAGAAACCCTTTCTCCCTTCAGTTCTGTCAGCACATACTACCAAAGCCCCAGGAACAAAACTAAACAGACCTGAGGGAGCTATTTTGTCTAGGAATCCCTGACACAGGTGGCATAAAGGCACACGGTTTCCTCTCAAAGCATTGTGGCTAGTTAGAGTAGCACACACACACAAACACACACACACACACACACACACACACACACACACACACACACACACACACACACACACTCACACATCTTGGTATCTCGTCCAGAGATAATTAGGCCTTAGTCCAAGCCTGGACACAAATGTCCCAAGACAGATTTCCCTTTTTTACCTTTAATCCCCTTTAAATATGTCTAATCTCCATTGTTCTCCCATTTTAATGACTCAATTCTCTCCTCTGCTCTTCTCATGGCCATTTTGGAGCAGGCCCCACAGCAGGAAGCCCTTTAATTGGCAGTAGCCTTGCCATTACCCAGCTGCAGAGGTGGAGAGCCATTTAGTGGTGTTTGTTTTCTGGAGGGGGTGGGTGTCATCAAAACCAAGTAGCTACAGTAGCCTGTTCAACACCATTTGAAGGTGATAAATTGGACTTCGGTTTTTGTCATTTTTCCTCCTGCTGGTTCTTCTGACAAGTGGCCACTGCTGAGATTGCTGAAGGGGACAGAACAGCTTTCTCTAGCAGACATCGCATTCTGTCATCTCACCTCCCTCCCTTCTCTTTCTTCCTTCCCTCAGGGGTAACCACCACCCACTGTAAATCCAGCCCCAGAGCAGTACCTAGAAAACACAGGACAGTTTTCTGAGGATCCATGTGCCAAGGCTACCGAGTTCTGAAAGAAATGTCTATAAGGAAACCAAGATGCACTCATTGACAGGAGTATGGCCATGGGGGCTGAGGTACCAGCCCACACACTCGGGCTCTGGAAAGATCTCTGACTTCTTTGCTCACTGTTCATGCAACTGACTCATTCTACAAGTGTTTAATGAGCACCCACTGTGTGCAAAAAATGTGGCTGCCCTGATGGCAAATAGGAAACCACAGAGAAAAGAACAGCTTATAGAATGAACCAGCAAATTAAATATCTCTAGAGGGTGCTGATGACTATAGGAAGACAAATAAGCAGAGAAAGAGAAGGATGACTGGCAGCCTAGAGTGAGAGGACAGGGATGACAATTTTCAGTAAGATAAAAAGACAGCCCTTGGTTGAAGTTATGATGCAGGAATAGAGCCCCGAGCACATGCCCTTTATCACGAATCCCTCCATTAAGCCATTAACTCAATATCCATGCTCTCATCCATCCACAATTCTCTCCTTTATCCACTATCCCATGTACCATCTCCCAAAGTGATGGCAGCCTCATTCGCCCAACCCCTTTTCATTAACTCAGTCTCCATTTGCTTGTTCTGCCATTCATTTATTTATGAGCTCTGCCACCCATCAGCATCTCCAGTCCTTTGTGTTTCCTTCTACAAACAAGCCCCCTTTACTCTGAAAATGTGATTGCTCTTAAGTTCTACAAATTACTTCTTTTTGTGCTCACCTCCAACTCTTGGATGAGATTCTTTCTCTCTCTGGGAATCATGGCTGACCTGAAGGCTAGATGAGGGCTCCATCTCAGGGTTCCACACCTCACTTTCTCTTTCACAACATTTATGATCCTTTAACTGTGAGCTTGACACAGTTAGAACTCAGAAATAGATAAGGAGAACTTATCTAGATCAAGTTGTTCTGTGAGCAGGGAACTGTCCTGACTGGCAACTGATGTAAGAATACCCAGCCCCCAATATTGGTAACATCATTCCTTAGGCGGTGTACCGAGTGGGTCTCGGTAATGACCTCCACTTACCGCGTCCAGTTTCTTTGTGGTCCGAGTTTTGTCCCAGGCGAGGAGCGTCAAGATTAATTAAGTCTACACTCAGGAGTCGTTTAGGTTCCATCATTCAGGCTCTCCATACACTGAGAGACCTGAGCTTTATTCAGTACATGTTATCTCTTAGACCTGTCTGTCCCTTAGCCATGCTTCTGTCTTGCCACTGCATCTCGCCTAGCTTTTTCCCCTCTAGCTTCCCGCCATGCTGGATTCCCTCTGCTCCTTCCACTCACACTGACTCTACTCCATGCTTGTCCCCAGCTTCTTCTCTTCTGCCGCTTCTGCCTGTGTGTCCTCCTCGTGTCTCCTTTGTCTCAGCTCTCTGTCACCTTAACTCTCTTACACACCCTGCCTCCTCATCCAGGCACGCCCAAAGGTCATAGAGGATCCCAAGAGACTAGCACTCAGCAGGTGGCAGCGATAAGGAGATTTGTAGTTCCTTTTTCCCCCTGTAAACAAGGTTTTAGTCCTTAGGGGAAGAGGATGGGCCATAAGGCCCAGAATGGCACTTATTCGGGAGACAACAGCGGTGGTTCCTGAGCAGTTTAAGAAAAAAGAAAGGTTGCTGAGCACAAACAACCTAGCAAGGATTTAGCATCTCCACGTCCCTCCCTTCCTTTCTCCCCCCCCCCCCTTGGGGCTATTGATGTGATGTGATGTTTTAAGTTCCTGCCTTAATATCTTCACAGTAACACAATAGTGGGCTGTAGCTGTGATTGCTGTAAACAAACCTATGATAGCAACAGAAATGAAACCAGAACCTGCTGTACCAGCAGTCAGATACTTAGCCCGGAACTCCCACAGGTCCTTAAATATGGAGACAGTCTCTTATCCCCACTGTTGTCTCCGACTGCCTCAACAAAGTCAATCTTCAAGACCTATCTGGACAAAAATGAGGGGGAGAATCACAACCATCCACAGACATTGGGCATGGAAAGGCAAGAGGCAGCTTGTGGTCACCAGAGGCTATACATACCTGATTAAGCTTCACGCTGACCCCTGAGGCAGCCACTTTAAACCCTACTTTATAGATGAGGACATTGAGGGACAGAGAGGTTAAATGCCTTGCCAAGGATCTGTGGATAAACAGAAATCCTGCTGGAATTCTCCCAAGCTTGCAAAACCTCCAGGCATGCTCTTGCCATTACCCCAAGCGTCCTCTCTAAAGACAAATAAATAAATAGATAAATAGATAAATAGATAGATAGATAGATAAATAAATAAATAAATAAACAAACAAACAAACAAACAAACAAACAAATAAATAAATAAATAAATAAATGATAGTCGTAGTAGTCACAGTTTTAGTAATGCTGGCCTCTATTCTGTATTGCCAACTGAAACTAAACCTGGAGTTCAAGTTGCTGTCATGGATACTGGGTTCCCACAATAGCTACCTTCCGCAGGCCTGGATAATAATATTATTTTCTGGGTTCTTATTTAAATGGGGCCAGATGCCCACCCCACCCCCCAGACCAGGGAGCCCTGGCCTCCAACCTTTTAACTGGCAATTACTCTGCAGCCACAGTGTGAGATCATCCATTAACCTGAGGCCAAAGATCACCTTGCTAATCAGCCAGCTCTGTTCCAAGCAGCTGGGTTGATTGTGGACCTTAATCACAGAGGGATAGCCAGAATCTAACTGTCCATCCCTCCTCCAACCCCAATGGGGAAGGAAAGTTTTATTACAGAAGAACTGACATTTGACAGTCTCTACGAAGAGATTTGTTAAAGGCAATGTCTCAGCCAAGACCCATTTAATAACCATGCAAAACCAAGAAAGGGGGATGAGGGAGCCTGAACCACAAAGACAGGATGGAGCCTGAGACCCTGATCATGGGTAAGAAAAAAGTAGTACTAAGTATTTTGTGTAGGCTAAGCATTACACCGGGTGCTTATTTGTTATAAGGTTTAATGTTAAAATCGTGCTGCTAGGGAGTGTCCTGGAGTCCATAATTATGATGGAAAAGCTGAAGTCAAGAAAATGAAGAAACTTTCCAAGGTCAGTCTGTATGAATCTTTCCAGCAGCTTCTGCTGGATGTCAGATATCTAACTTTCAGCTTGTCTGATTTCCCTGCATTAAGAATAACAAAACAGTTGATGTGTAGGTGGAGATGAATGTGCAGTGCCCATCCTAGATACATTTGCATTTGAAGAGAGCTGTGATTAACCTGAAGAAGAGGCTAGATAATCCTAGAATTTTAGGCACCTTGCTAGATGGCTCAGAGGCTCTCTCTGCCCCAGGGGCCTCTCTCAGTTTAGGAGACTCTCTGTCTCTCTGGGCCACTACTCTCACTGATCCTCAGTCCTTTGTCACTCAGGCTGTGAATGCATGGAAACCGTTACCTTCAGACACTGTATATTTTTGCCAGAGATTTTGGAGAAAGAAAATAAATAAATACAATGGGAATCTTGGGGTTCTTAGTCTCATTCATAAAGTAATTTAAGAATAGACTCAAATAGAAACACTGGGATAATTTTATTTAAGTTTAAAAGCGGCACCTCCAGGGCAGACAAGTTGTTAGGAAAAGGAGATGGCGAACAGAAGGAAAGAAAGCCACACTGTCTAAGCTTGCGTGGAAGGTCACACAAATGGCAGAAAAATCAGACACATAGCAGGGGGAGGGAGCACCACAGAAACACCAAGGAAGTTCAAAGCGTTAATGCAAGCATGCCTAAAGCACAGATGCAAATAAAAAAAAAAAAAACAAAACTGATAAGTTAGCTCTTTTGAAAAATTCAGACAAGTGGGCAGACTTATGAACCAGCATAGCTGTGCTCTGTAGGAAAGCAAGGTGGTCTAGTCCTAGGGTACCATAGTGGTGGGGGAGTGGGTTACTTCAACCATGCATGGAAGGGGAGTAACATCCTACATCCAGTGTGAATGGAAACTCCAAGAAAGAAGTTGTGAAAACAAAGGTTCATTGATTGATTAGACTTTTAATGTTGTAAAGAGTTTGGAGTGTTGCCAAGCCCAGAGTCAAATCATCTTGTGCTACCTTTGTTATCGGTTAGAACAAAGAAGACCCCAGACCCAGATGTCCTGCAAAACAAAAAGGAAAAGAAGTTTATTACACTCGCGAGAGGGCCCAAGATAGAAAGGCAGCCAAGAGCTTTCTGGGTAGGGGAGGGGGATACATCTGGGTTCAGCGAGATAGGGAAGTTACAACAGGGCAGGGCCAAAGGTCAGTTTAGGACTGAGTTTAGGAATGGACAGGCAGGCAGGCGCATTTCCTGTGAAACAATAGCAAGTCTTGGGCAAGAAGGAGACCACCTGAGGACATTCATTTCCTGGAGCAATGGTCACAATGGGCACATTGTGCAAGCTTCAGAAAGTTACTGCTTCAGTAAACAGCACATGGGTTAATTATGGGTCAGGGGTGGAGGATTCTAAGAGGTCAAATCTCAGGCTAGGCAAGGAAAACTCTATCTTCACATCTTTAATCCCCTTAATAGCCATTTATTGTTTTACTCCATATGTGACATAACATCGTTGTGACCATTGATAAATCCTTTGGGATATAAAAACAGATCCCTACTTTCCACCAACCAGAAACGAAAGGATGCCATCAGATAGCATATGAAGCTTATAGTTGCTATTTCTCTCCTTTTATGTAATCCTCCTACCTGGTATACCTGCAAATGGATTTGAAAATTGTCTCTGCTTATTATTTACTTTGTTACCATAAAATCTTTATGAGGCTGTTACCACATTGGAACATGATATTTGAGAGAAAACTAAACCTGTGTGGCCAGGCCATGGTCATCCATATTTAGTTCAAGAATAAACCATCATTTTTGATCTCTTGGAGTGAGAACTATTTCTTTCATGGACATCAACAGGAGATAAGCAGGGCATGTCATTCTACCACCACTGAGGCACTGTTCCAGGACTCTAACAGTGAAAATACAAATGGTCAGATTGTTAATTGAGCCTCCAGGGGGTGGAAGGAGCCATACCTACTTTCATCAAACATTCAAGACTGGTTGATTAACTGAAACTACAATGATTATGGAGACCTGGAGTGTTGAAAGTCACAGCCAAATTATCTTGGGCTATCTAAGGCCTCTAAACAGCTGTGTATTACCCATGCCTGCATGTGACCTAACAACCTGTGACTGTTAATGAGTACTTTTGGAATGTGCAAGCAGACTCTGAATTTTCACCAACCCAAAGGCTGAGTGCCATCAGAGATTCCAAATTTCCTTATGTAACTATAATCTGTCTATCTGATGTCTCTATTGTGCTTTGTGTGTGTGTGTGTGTGTGTGTGTGTGTGTGTGTGTGTGTGTGTGTGTGTGTGTGTGTGTGTGTGTGTGTGTGTGTGGTTTGTCTTTGTCTTGGTTTGGTTTGGTTTGGTTTTTGTTTTTTGATACAGGGTTTCCCTCTGTATAACAGCTCTGCCTGTCCTGGATCTCGCTTTGTAGATCAGACAGTCCTCAAACACACAGAGCTCCCTCTGCCTCTGGCTCCCTAGTACTGTTAGTAAAGGTGTGTACGAACAAGTCCTAGCTCTAATACACAGGGTTAAAGTGCCCCTGATTTTTGACTTTCTGTTATGAACACTTCACAAACTTGTTTATCACTTTGGAACACAGAATTGGTGGTAAGCTGAATATGTGCTCACAAGGCCATAGTCACTCATATTTGAACCCAGAACAATCTGTTTATTATTCTCTTTTAGGTAAGAACTGTGTTGTTTGCGTCAAAAGTATCTTCAGTCAGATATGAGATTCCCACACACTATCGTGATTGAGAGGGGACTCCTTACCTCCTACTACCATCTCCCATCATGTGACTCAAACTCCTGCCCTCAGGTTGTGCAATTTTTTTCTGCTCCAGTGCCACCACCATTGCCCGACCATTGTTGCCAGGAGTATGGACAGAAACAACAGTCTCACAAGAGGTTCACTGCCCTCATAATGCTACCTACTACGTATCATTGCTATATCAGCAAACAAGATTAAATCAATTTATCACTCCATGATGTGCAACCCAAAATAAAATCAAAACTCCTTGCCAAAGTCTTTACAAACCTTTTGGGATCTATGGTCCTAAGATCACTTCCTTGTGATGGGAAAGGGGTCTTCCATAGTTTCCAGCTCCATAGAAATTACACCTCCTCCGGCCACTGGGGGGATATCTATGAGGGTACCTCCAGAGATTCCCTTCTTTGCTAGACCATCACCCTCTGCTGGCCAGAAAAGGCAAAAGCACTTTGATTTGACTACTACATAAAGGCTGAAGAGAACTGCACAGCTGTCCAGATGTGACTAGTCTTTGTCTTCCTCCCTCAAAGGCAAAAATCCCCTCTGAAATTTACAATTTGTTTCTTCTCTTCATTCTGTTTCAGCTCTAGCATGATTCTGAGACTTAGCAAGGAGTGCTAAAAAAAATAAAAAAGATTCTGAACCAACGAAGTTGTTATACTGACCACAGAGAAGAAACTGGGAATTCTTCTGACTGTAAACTGCTCATCTTGTGTCAGAAATTTGGGAGAATGAAGAAGTGCCTCCAAACCCCTTTGGGGCACACCCATAGTGATCTAAGGACCCGTGACACAAATTGAATTTAAACAAATTGAACTGAGTTTGAAACAATATGCTCCTCTCAACTGTAGGCTCCTTGCTGTGTGTCCTTGGATGAATCAGTTCACCTCTCTTATCCTCCATTTTGATATCTGTGGAAAGGGCTTGAGTCATTGTTCAAGTTTCCGCAAGAACAACAATGAGATAAGTCATAGTAAATTCTGAGGAGTGAATATCTCTTTCTGGGGAACTGCTCACAGAGTTGAACTTGCTCTGTCTTTCTTATGGAGCATCTAAGGCTAAGACAATAGAGTTGAGATTGCATGATTAGATCATGACTCCATCAATGTCGCTGTCACTTAGAAAAATATTCCTGGGAAACACCCAACATCGGTACCCATTGACAAGTTTTAAAAGGAAAAAAATCCCCCTGCTTTGACTTCTCTGCCCCTTTGAAAGCATAATTAACCCATTAACCGCCAGGCTCCCCAGTGTATAGTTATAACCCCAGCATCTGGGAGATAGAAGGAGGATCATGAATCCCAGTCTATCCCAGGAAACACTGGCAATAATGAATTTAAGTCCAGCCCAGGATATAGATCAAACCTCTATCTCCAAAATCCAAGACAAGAGACTGGGGAGATGTCTCAGTTGCTAAAGTGTTTGGCTCACAAATGTGAGGAATTTGGATAATCAGACTCCAGGTTAAAGAAAATATCTAAAAGCCAGTACTTTTAATCCCAGCAGTAGTGAGATGGGGCATAAAGGTAGATTAAGGTCTAGATCTCAATGTCTAGCTAGCTATGCCTCCTGGGAAAGCTGAAGAGCAATGAAAGGCCTTGTTGCAAACAGAAGAAGGCACCAAAATGCCATCTTCTGGCCACCACATACAATGGACAAATGCGTGCACAAACATAATGCGTTCCTCCCATAATAATTTGTTCAGCAATGGCTCAGTCCTCCTCCATGCCAGATGTGGAGTGAAGAATCAGAGAAGAGTAAAATATGATCTGTAAGAAGCCAGAGGCTAGAAGGCTTGCTAATTAAAACATAATTTTAATCCTTTCCCTTGGCTCTTTGAGGAGCCACTCTATCAAAGTCCTTGCAGGAAACCAGTAACACATTCAAACAGGGTCACTAAGGTGAGGCAGTAAAGGGTCTAATTTGCAAAAGTCAGGATACGGCTAAGCTAAACCAACATGGGGCTGTGCCATACTTTCTCCTAAGTGTGAGGCAAGGAAGGGAGGATATGGCTTAAAGCAGAAAGAGGGCATTAGGAACCTGTCTGGGAAGGAAGCTAGCCCAGGGTCTTTCTCCTCCCAGCCTTCCATCTCCAGCCTCTTTTTCTATTGATAAAAATGCACAGGCAAAGAAAAGCTTGCTATACAGTCCCTAAAAGTCAGGATGTAAAGAGCAGATCTAAAGGGGCAAGCAACCCGGAGAAGGGTATGACTTCACCCCTTCCATCCCTTAAATTCCTTCCTGCTAGTCCATGGCAGGTTCAGGAATGCATCACAGAGTCACACAGTCTCCAAGGCACTATTGAAATTCTCTACCTTTCCTCAACTCTCCCAATAGGGCTACAGGATTACTGCAGCTCACAGTCATCTGTCTTCAAAAGATTAAAGCATCCCCTGGAAAAAGCCACTGTTTCCCGAAGGACAAGAGCCCATTTGTGCTCATTCCTGTAAGAAAATGACTCTTCAGAAAGAGGGTACACATTGGTTTCCTCCATGGATTGAGAGGGAGGCGTTCTTCAGCAGGATAGAAAACGGGGGCTGTTTTGTAGGATATCAAATTCAGCTGATAGTTCTGTTTGAGTGAAGACATCTACAATGTCAATAACTACTGAGATTTTTTTTTTTTTTTTTTTTTTTTTTTTTGCTAAATACTTACCTTATGCTTCTCACTGTGTTGTCAAGTACTAGTTGCAGGTTATCTGACTTGATTGTCATACACACACACACACACACACACACACACACACACACACACACACACACATTCATTCCCATTGACTAGGTAAAGAAACCCACAGAGAGACACACAGCTAGCCAGAAGCAGAATTAAGGATGAACTTAAGACTGAGACTTTTAGCTAGAGGCACTTTTAACTCCTAGGATATATATGTGTATATGACATATATGTATATGTGTGTTTGTATGTATGTATATAGCAAGGTCTAAAAGCATTGTTTACTGTCATAATTGGTGATAGGAATGTGTGGTGTTTGGATAAAAATAGTTCCCATAGACTCATATACATGAATATTTAGGGTGCAGCATTAATAGTTGTGGCCTTGTTGTAGCAGGTATAATCTGACAGGAAGAAGTGTGTCATAAGAATGGGCTTTGAGGTTTCAAATGCTCAAGTCAGGCCAGGTATCTTGCCCTTTATTCCTGCAGCCTGCTGAGATGTACAGTTCTCAGCTGTTTCTCTAGTGTCCACATACTGCCATGATTCCTACCATAATGACAATGGACTAAACCTCTGTAAATGTAAGGCAGCCCCAATTAAATACTTTCCTTTATACAACTTGTTGTGGTCATTGTGTCTCTTCCCAGCAACAGGATCCCTAACTAATAGAGAAGGGTTATAACAGCATCTGATGTGGGAATGTCTTTCTGTATTAATGAGTAGATCTGAGAGACTTTTAAACATCCTACAGTTGGCAAAACAATCCGCTCAACAAAGATGTATCAGGCTCCGAATGCCCACAGTGTCATGGCAGAAGACACCCTGATCTGGCTGAAGTCTCCAACCACGTCCTGTACCCATGTTCTTTGGCAGTGACACAGAAAAGCCAGCTCTCGGAAGTGAGTGCCCGACTGCTCAGTACCAGAGCAACCTTGGACGAAACTGCTGGTCTTCAGCCTCAGCCCATTGGGAAAGCCTAGAGGAGGCCTGAGCAAGTCAACTGTGTAAAGGAGACAGTTCTGGATGCTGTGAGGAGTCTGGACCAGAAAGTGGCAAGAACACGAAGCAGAGAAGAAAGTATGTGGGGACAATGCATGAGACAGAGATAGGACAGTGGCAGGGCAGACAGGCAAGTACACAAGTACATGAAACTTGGGCCCACTAAGAGGCAAACTCACCAGGATTTGATGAAAAGAATCTTTAACTACCAAGCTCTGGATGAGAGATAATTTGGATACCTGGGGATATTTTCTTTGATATATAACTATCTGTTTGTCTCTTATAAATTTGATTCCAAATATCCCTAAAAGGTTATATGTTAAGGATTAATTTCGTAGCTGTGTTATTATACACTATAAAGGAGAGGATGGGTCACAGGTTCTTAGATCATCGTGTGTGCCCCCAAAGAGGATCATGGGTCTCTGGTCCTTATTCTTTCATTTTCCCGACACAAGATGAACACTTTGCAATCAGGCAGCCCCTGACTTTGACACATCTGCCAGAGGCACAAACAAAAGACAGGATTTATGTTAGGCTGCAGCCTTTGAGTCCAAGTAAACCTTTTCTATTTATAAATTAATTATTTTTTAGGGCTTTGATGGCTGTAATAAAGCACCAAGACTGAAAGCAACTTGGTGAGGAAAGAGTTTATTTCATTTTACAGCTTCTAGTCCATCATCCAGGAAAGTCACAGTAGGAACCCAAGGCAGAAACCCCAAGGTATGAACTTACATAGAAATCACAGAATAATACTGGCTTGCTCCAAATGGCTTATTCAGTTTGCTTTCACATGCCTAGTGGTTGCACCTCCCATAATGGGCCTCCCAGATCAAACACTAATTGAGAGAAAGCCACCATATGCAATGTATCATGTGCTTGACTCTTCCACATTAACCGTAAATTAAGAAAATCTACCAGAGCCGGTGATAGTGATGATGTTATGGTCCATGCTGCTGCTTAAAGCCATTTTGATGTCCATGGTTTGTACTACCACCTAGGGCCATGTCAGTGTCTGTGGTTCATGCTGTTGCTGGAAGCTGTGTTGATGTTCATGGTCCTTTATTCTTCTGGAAGCCATGTTGAGGTCTGTGATCCATACTGAAACTGGGAATCCATGTTCAGGTCTGGCAGAGGTCATGTGAATGTCCATGACCCATGCTACTGATGGCCATTATAAGCAAAGAGGCTTCATTTGCAGTGGTATAAATGACTGCAGAGTCATAATTGAGAATGAGAAATTGAAGGTTTCTGTGACAACACCACCCTCACCCCCCAAAAAGAGAAACAGTCCAGACAGGAAGCCATTGAAGAGACTCCAAAAAACTGTGATAAAGTGAGGTGTAACTCTTCACAGCTGATGGCTTCTGGTAGGGGGAGAAAACATCTTTAAGGGGCTGATCACTTGGAGTTTGACCATGCTCCATGAGTATATGGGCAACAAAAATTGGATATGATGTATTTTTAAATTTTTTTAGGGGTGGCAAAAAGTGAGAGATAGACCTAGGAAGAATGGGATCAGGGTACATTGCATGAAATTCCCAAACAATTAATAAAAATGTTATGTTGGGAAAAAATGCAGTGAATAATACCTACCCTAAAAAAAAGAGAAAAGAACAGAATAGAAAACAAAAGGAGGAAAAAAATGTTCCTCATACTTGCTTATAGGTCAATCTTATGGAGGTGTTTTGACATTTTCATAGTTAAGATTCGCTCTTCTTTCAACCTACCACAGGACCCAGCTATACCACTCCTGGGCATATACCTAAGAAAATATTCTACTCTACCATAAGGGCATCTGCTCAAATATGTTCATAGCAAAAGAATTCATAGCAGCCAGAAACGGGAAACAACCTAGATGCTCATCAACCAAAGAATGAATAAAGAAAATGTGGTATATTTACACAATGGAGTATTTTTTAAAAACAATGACATAAAGAATTTTTCTGGCAAATGGATGGAAATAGAAGAGATTATCTTGAGTGAAGTAATCCAGACCCAGAAAGACAAACATGGCATGTACTCACTTATAGGTTAATATTAGCCATGCTACAATCCATGGACCCAAAGAAGCTAAGTAACAAAGAAGGCACAATGGGAAACACATGAATCTCACTGTGAAGGGGGAAAAGAACAGATATCACAGGCAGATTGGGGAGGGGTCTGGATGAAAGGATGTGTGGGGAAGAGGAACGATCTGGTAAAGGGATGATGAAGGAAGGGACAACTGGAATCAGGGCATCTCTGCGATGAGCTAGAATACAGTACAATGCTAGAATACAGGAACCTATGAGGGTGGCCCTAGCTAAGACTTCTAGCTGTAGGGAATATGAAGCCTGAACTGGCCATCTCATGTAACAGGCAAAACTTAAAGTGGATGGATTGGGACCCCAACACAGCCATGTAACCTTTGATATAAAATTTTCCCTGCCATCAAGATATACTAGGGTAAATGTGGTACAGAAATTATAGGAATATCCAACCAATGACTAGTTCAATTTGAGTTCTATGCCATGAGAGGGAGCCTACCCTTGACACTGCCTGAAGGGCAAGGACCCAGAGACTGGACAGCCCAGAGATCTAGGATAGACCAAACATGACTGCTAAAAAAAAAAAAAAAGTCAATGAATTGATTTCTAATGATGTTCTATTATATTAGTAGATTGTTGACTAGGCAATAGTCATTAGATAGGCTTCATCCATCAACTGATGGAAACAAATACAGAGACCTCACAGCCAAATCTTAGGTGGACCATGAGGAATCCTGTGGAAGAGGGGGAGGAAGGACTGTGAAAGCCATAATGGCCAAGAACTACACAAAAAATACAGACTCAGCTACCCTGGACTCATATGGGCTCACAGAGAAAGAACAGCCAACCACAGAACTTGCATGGGACTGACCTAAGCCCTCTGAACATATGTTAGAGTTATATAGCTTGGTCTTATTGTGGGACTCCTAACAGTGAGAGTAGGGGCTGTCACTGACTCTGTTAGCAGCATTTATGGACCCTTTCCTCCTACTGGGTCTCCTTGTCCGGCCTCGCCTAGAGAGAAGGTACCTAGTCTTATTGCAGCTTGCTATGCCATTGCTGGCTGCTATGCACAGGAGGCCTGCCCTTTTCTGAAGAGAAAAAGAGGAGGAGTAGATGCAGGAGAAGAGGGTAGGTTGAGGAAGGGACTGGGAGGAGACAAGGGGGAGAGAAGAAACTTTGATGATAATTAATTTAAAAAATTCCCTCTTCCAAAATATGTCTAGGTTTGTGAAAAGTTAAAACAAACCTGCACAGTTATCTTAATATTTGGTGACACTGATAGAAAATATGCTAGTATAGTAACTTTCTCCTTAACTATCAATCTTCACATAACTATCTGTATATGTAAAATGTAACCATGTGTTTCTGATGAAAGGTCCAAAGTGGACAAAATTGCCATGAGGAAAAAAGCTGACACCCATTGTTAAGGCTGCCAGGTATGCTGGTTGGGGGAGGGGGGTGACTCCAACGGAAGTGGTGTCCATGTGAGTAAGGAGACTGGAGCAGTCTGCATGACCCAGTTTATTATGCCTGATCGCTTTATTTTAGTTTGGGCATTTTAAGATTGAGGGAATAAAGAGAAATTTCAGGTTGAACAAGAGGACTCAGAGTGAGAAGGCTATGCCACCGTTCCCAGCTCTTTCATAGAACTGTTCCACTCTGTGAAGGGGAAGAAGCAAGGTGGCACCCTCAAAGTCTGATGGTGTGAGTAGCCATGATCAAAGGCATATCTCAGCTCACTATAGTAATGTTTACATTATTGGAGCTGGAAAGGAATAAACATCACATCATTGGGCAAACTTAAGCTTAGACATGGTAGCTTTCAGCTAGAGAAACACCAGAGGAAGATCAGCATCTACGCAGTGGGACCAGTCTAGAACCCCCAAGAACACATTCTGTCCAGAGTAGAGAATGCAATCAAGGCATGCTGGCATCTCTGTGTTGGCTGTTATGATGTCTAAATGGATTTCTCTAACAACTCTTAGTGTACCTGTAGCACAGGCTGAGAAAATATTAACCTGACAGTCCTGACCACATCACTTATTAAAAAACACTCCCTACAGGGCAGGGAAAATCTTCCAGACATTTTTTTTTGTTGTTGTTGTTGAAATGTATCAACGATTTGCTTGCAGCAGCTGACAGAACTTCAATAAATGCTCCCTCAATGTAAGCCTGCTTTCTTTCTCTTTCTTCTAACAAGCACTTTCTCAGCTCCCACCCACCTAAACACTCCCACATTCTTTCCTTCTGTATAGATATGATATGGAGAACAGATCAGATATAATGACAGATGATCCACAGCCGGTCACGCACACACACCCCTGAAGTGAGTCCTTAACTCTCATAAGGATACTAAAGCATGCTCTCTCCAACCTGTCTCTCTCCTGGTCTTCTGTAACTCATTGTCTGTGAAGCATCTCCTCAAAAATAACTTAAAGACACCTAAAATTCAGCAGGTCCTCCATTCCACACATTCTTCTTCACTCAGATGTTCTCCTGCCCCAGGGTCCTAAGCTTCAGGAAACATTCAAACAAGACAGTCACCCAGTCCTTCACAAATACATTCGACTCTTCCCTATTCTTGAGTACTCAGCACCTCAACTCTATTTTGGTATGAACCACCAAGAAGAGAACCCAGAGAGAAGATGGAAATAAGTATAGTATCTTGAGGTAGAAACCCAGGGGGAAATAATAGTGAGGATGAGGAAATACCACTCAAGGATGCACTTATCAAGCCACTGGAATATGAGCACTGAGTAGTGAAGTGAAATCCTCCTGGAAAGCTGCTCAGGCAAAGAGATAGTACTGCTGACATTGGAATTAAGGTAGGAAGTGGGCCTTAAAGGTGGATGGATAAGATTTCCATGAAGTTGACTACAACATAACGTCCTGTAGACTCAAAAGTTTAAACTGCCCTCCAAAATTCTAGATGTTTCCAATGGTAAGTTCCTCCATCTTTCCAGGCCACTACCTGACTTTTGTGCCTCAAATCTACCATGGTGTGACTCACCTCCAAACCAAACCCTGTGTAAGGTAGTGGCATGGAGGTCACAGAACAAGTCCCAAATCTGGATCTTAGGCCTCTCCAGGTTCACGACTTCAGACAAAACACTTCTTGTTATTTGTTTTATTTTCAAGTAAAAAATAGGCATGAAAATGGTCCTTACTTAATAGAATTATTACCAAAATTAAATGAATGGATATATTAAAAATGCTTATACCAGCACCTGACGCACATTATGGATCTCCCAAAATGTAAACAATGATGATTTCTAGAAGGAAAAAAAAAACTCATTCCCTTATGGAAACTAAATTTTGAAGCAGTAGCCTTGGGTAACTGCTGAAAGATCTATAAATTCCTTTTGTTATTCTTGAAAGACAAATCTTCACTAAGGATCAGATATTGTTGGAGCAAGATTGGGTGACAGCAACAGAAAAAGATGCCTGCTTCCGGAGTTTGTTCATTGTAGGTGGTGAACTCAAGTAGCCAAGGACATAGGTGCTGAGAATTAAATCCTTACAAGCCAAGAACAGCTTTGCAAAAAGGTATAAACCAAAAGAAATTTCTATGTCCTGGATTGCAATAACAGTCAGTAGAGAAAACCCTCAGAATCAAGCTGATGCAGCAAAATCTGTCTCCATTAATGAATTGCAGTGTGTCTTTTGAAAGATCACTTTCCCTCTCTGAACCTGTTTTTCTATTTATAAATTGAAAATAATAAAATCTAAAAAATGTTTTGAAGACTAATCAACATAACACATTTAAAATATCATGTAGGCTTTAAATAAATGTTAGATTTCTTCTTCCTCCCCACACACATTACTAGTTCTACTAGTACTGAATTTTGGTCTTTCCATCAATACTGTCTTAGATATTTCAAATGCCCCATTTCAAATCATTTCCACCCACTTTCTCAGTATAGTCCTTGGAATGACAGTTGCCAGTATTTGGATATAGCCTGGCACCTCCCATCTCTGGCACCATTTCTACCTCAACAAGTGCGTATAACCTCATGGGAACTTCTTAATGAATAACTAAACGTTAGCTTGGTTCATAGAGAATCCAGTTTTCTTTAAGATGAAGGAATTTGACTATAGTTCTGTGCCAGGTGACCTAGAAGGAATTTAATGAATGAATTCTTTTCAGTAGGTAGAATTTTGAGGTATGTACTTGGCTATTCACTTTATGTGAAAGAAGAAATATGGCTAAAGTATGAATAAACAGGATTTTCTGGGCAATGATAAATGTTTTGCATGGCAGATCAGAGATCTCCAAGGACCATAGAGATTACAGACAGGAAATGTGGAGTGGGGGGGTAAGCATATGAATAGAGTTGTGGGTATAGAAATGATACATGCAGATGTTTGTTTCACATTTGTATGAAGTGATCCAAGCAGTGTATGTTAGCCAGCCTACTTAATATTCTTTCCTGCATAGATGCAAAGCAAGAGTCCAATACATATAGCAGCATGATGCAAGTGTAGAAGTCATTTATGTGTTTTTTTCAGTAAGGACTTTCTAGCTACTACCATTGATGTATGGCAAAATTAACAACATCAGAACCTAAAAATGACTCCTTACAGGAGCACCATGAGGACAACAGCCACAACTTTATAGCAAATTAATGACATTGGTTCTTCTCTTTTCTATTGTTTTGTTTTGTTCTTATGAGCGTGTTTGGGTTTTTTTGATGTTTTGTTTTGAGACAAAATTTCACACTGTAGTTGTAGTTGTCCTGGAACTTATTCTGTAACCCAAGATGGCCTTCAAAGTGTAGCATTCCTCCTGCCTAGGCATTCTTAATGTTAAGACTACAGATATGAATCATTATTCCTGGTTCACACTAGCTTATTTCTTAGAGACAGATCAACAGTTATCCATACAGGAATAAAGAGCACTCAAGCTATGCCTTTAGTGTCTATCTGCATCACCTTTCTAGTTAGCACCAGAAACTATGGACTGAAAGAATGCCCTTAACTCAAGTCTGCAATTACAGGTCTGTTCTCTTCAATCTCTAGTGTGCAAAGGGTAGACTGTGAGTCCTTTCAGCCTTCATGATCCTGTGAATAAATTCCTTATAAATCTTAAAATGGTATCTTAAGCAAAATTATCTTGGACTAAGAGATTCATGATTATTTCACTATGAGTACATAATCTCAGGACCTTCAACACTTAAATACACTAATAAAAGCTCCATGGAGGAGCCAACTCTGAGACAATAATCTATATTATGGGGCAAGTATTTAAGGATGAGGTATTGGGCTACTAATATATAAAATATGCAGGTCTAAGAAAGGTTGGCTTCTTTTATTCTCATGCCATGACACACTTGTATTTGTACTTCCCATGCCTATCCTGGTTCCTTTAGTGTAGTAAAGGAAAACTTTTTTTTACAGAAGAATGAAAAGCATTATAAGGCTGAGAGTAATTGTGATCACTTATGATTCTGATCTTTAACTGTAGCAGGAAAAAATTTCTCTAGATCATAAGAGGTACACTGAGGTTTCATCTTTTAGTGTTTTTATGACTCACAGCTGCCATGATTCATGGTAAGTAAAATGTCAATACTCATGTTTGACAAAAGCAAAGCACATATTTAGCATCTGATTTTTCCCAGAGATCACTACATTTTCTTATCAGGTTTACCATATACCTACCTTTTCACAAAAGGTCAATGTGCTGGAGCATTCAACAAAAACAAATGAACTTGGAATGGTTGCTGGAAGTGAAAATAGTGATGGTAGTAGTGATGATAGTGATGATGATGATAGCTTATTGATGGATTGAAGTCTGAGAAGATGAGTGGTGCCACCATCACTAGGAATAACATCTGCTTTGTGAGTCCACCTACTCAAGGGAAATCACTTCTGCAAACATATTCACAGACACACAAAGAAATAGTGATTAGGCAGATAACAGGGATCTCATGACCCAGTCAAACGGATGTATAACATTGACCAACCAAATGCACCAACCTGGAAGTTAACAACCTTCCTATTGACTCATAATGGGGAGAAACTAGAATTTAAGCATCTCTCTTGGTGGTTGTTCTCAATCATCAATTTGAAATCTAGAATCATCTTTGGTCTCTGGGTATGCTACTAGGAGATGATTTTGATTAGGTTGGTTGAGGTGGGAAGACCTACCTTCTATACGTAGCATTACCTGGGAGAAAGTCTTGGATTGTATAAACCCTTCTTGACTTTGTCTGTAATGCAACCAGTGAGACCATGTTCCTGGAGCTTCCCTATTACAATGGACTATAAACTTGATCTCTGCATTAAAATAAACACTTTCTTCCCTAAATTGTTTTGTTAAATTTTTTTATCATATGACAGAAAAAGCAACTAATGTACCTCCCTTATCAACTTTAAATAGACAGTTTTGAGACATATTCTACCTGATTCCTCAGAGAATCACAAGTAGAGTGGAATCTCAGATGCTCAAAGTCCTACATTAGTAATATTCATCCTGGATGGGTCTTTTCCACTTTCCTTATTTTACTCACCTTCCCACTGCGCTTCCCTATCCCTGTGAAAAATCACTTTGCAACATAAACTAAGTGTCTGTAAGCCATTTTGGAAAAATAACTGATCCGTTTAAGCTGGATTCCTCTTCTGTATAATAGGAATAATAACTCCTATCTCCAAAGGTTTCTATAAGCATTAACTTGGAAGTGCTGAAACTGATGAACCTGATGTCAACACAGGCCAAGGCCCTGAACACATAGTAAATGCCTTGAGACAAAAAGCTACTAATATATAAAATATGCAGGTCTAAGAAAGGTTGGCTTCTTTTATTCTCATGCCATGACACACTTGTATTTGTACTTCCCATGCCTATCCTGGTTCCTTTAGTGTAGTAAAGGAAAACTTTTTTTTACAGAAGAATGAAAAGCATTATAAGGCTGAGAGTAATTGTGATCACTTATGATTCTGATCTTTAACTGTAGCAGGAAAAAATTTCTCTAGATCATAAGAGGTACACTGAGGTTTCATCTTTTAGTGTTTTTATGACTCACAGCTGCCATGATTCATGGTAAGTAAAATGTCAATACTCATGTTTGACAAAAGCAAAGCACATATTTAGCATCTGATTTTTCCCAGAGATCACTACATTTTCTTATCAGGTTTACCATATACCTACCTTTTCACAAAAGGTCAATGTGCTGGAGCATTCAACAAAAACAAACGAACTTGGAATGGTTGCTGGAAGTGAAAATAGTGATGGTAGTAGTGATGATAGTGATGATGATGATAGCTTATTGATGGATTGAAGTCTGAGAAGATGAGTGGTGCCACCATCACTAGGAATAACATCTGCTTTGTGAGTCCACCTACTCAAGGGAAATCACTTCTGCAAACATATTCACAGACACACAAAGAAATAGTGATTAGGCAGATAACAGGGATCTCATGACCCAGTCAAACGGATGTATAACATTGACCAACCAAATGCACCAACCTGGAAGTTAACAACCTTCCTATTGACTCATAATGGGGAGAAACTAGAATTTAAGCATCTCTCTTGGTGGTTGTTCTCAATCATCAATTTGAAATCTAGAATCATCTTTGGTCTCTGGGTATGCTACTAGGAGATGATTTTGATTAGGTTGGTTGAGGTGGGAAGACCTACCTTCTATACGTAGCATTACCTGGGAGAAAGTCTTGGATTGTATAAACCCTTCTTGACTTTGTCTGTAATGCAACCAGTGAGACCATGTTCCTGGAGCTTCCCTATTACAATGGACTATAAACATGATCTCTGCATTAAAATAAACACTTTCTTCCCTAAATTGTTTTGTTAAATTTTTTTATCATATGACAGAAAAAGCAACTAATGTACCTCCCTTATCAACTTTAAATAGACAGTTTTGAGACATATTCTACCTGATTCCTCAGAGAATCACAAGTAGAGTGGAATCTCAGATGCTCAAAGTCCTACATTAGTAATATTCATCCTGGATGGGTCTTTTCCACTTTCCTTATTTTACTCACCTTCCCACTGCGCTTCCCTATCCCTGTGAAAAATCACTTTGCAACATAAACTAAGTGTCTGTAAGCCATTTTGGAAAAATAACTGATCCGTTTAAGCTGGATTCCTCTTCTGTATAATAGGAATAATAACTCCTATCTCCAAAGGTTTCTATAAGCATTAACTTGGAAGTGCTGAAACTGATGAACCTGATGTCAACACAGGCCAAGGCCCTGAACACATAGTAAATGCCTTGAGACAAAAAGCAGGGCCCTGCCTGACAGTTTCCTCAATGAATAATTTAAGTGTTCATTTTCCTTTATTCTTTCATTTTGCTTCCATCTCTCTAGGTATCCTAAATGCAAACATACATTAAAATGCCTTGGTGCATTTTGGGTGTGAGAGCTCTCTGACATCTCTCTGATGAAGAAGTGACTGGAGTTCATTTATTCATCAGCCTTTTTTTCAAAGGAAGATCCTGAAATATTAATTTGTATATGCAGTCCAAGAAAAGGTTGGAGTGGAGTTCCCCAAAGACTGAGCCCAGAAGCAACCCCTGCTATTAGAATCACCTGGTCAGGCCTCTGAATTATGTGAAGATAATATTTTGTTCTTCATTGGTTGTGACATCTCTTTATCCAGAACCTTGGATGACACATTGGTAAGGGCCTCATGAATAATACATGGTGACCTGGAAAACTCCAGGAGGGTAAATTAAAGATGAGGATGCAAAACCTGGATGTTTTGAGTGAATTAAGCTTTGCCCATAGCAGGAAATTTTACTAAACACGATCTACTTAGTGATTCTCCATGCTCTTCCTCAAAGCCAAGCCTTACCTTCTGAGGTTTTGTAATGTAGAATTCTTTACACTGGCCTACTAACCTTCTTCAGTGCTATACTTACGATCTGGTTCCTCATCAGCTGTCCATCAGGACTTCTTTGTTCTATTTTCTCCATAGGTGGGGGGGTTGTCTGTTTTATTTTGTACGTATGAATGTATTGCCTGCATATATGTCTGTGAACCTGTGTATGCAATGCCTATGGAGGTCAGAAAGGGCATTAAATATACTAGGACTGGAATTACAGTTATGAGCCACCATGTGGATGTTGGAAGTTGAACTCTAGTCCTCTGGAAGAATATCCACTGCTCCTAATCACTGAGCAATGATTCTAGTCCTTCCAAAGATTTTTATGAAAGAACATTAAAGCAACAACTCCATGCAATGAACACAATGTAATTATGAGTGGTACGACATCACTTTTCCAGAAGCCAGTTCTATGATTTTTTTTCCCTTAAAGTTATCTCTGTTGCACAAAGCTACCTGCAAACACATTGAGTTTAAGAGGAAGCCAAAGAGTGACTAATATTCTCAGTCTGCAAGAGCCATGATCATAGGAGCTCATACCGGGTAGAGAATCAAAAGAGATCATGTTCTTATCTGTTTTTGCTGCTGATTACCTTGCTGGTTAATGCAGAGGTTAAAGGATTCCCCAGTCTTGTTTTAGTTTCATATTCAGAGGATGAGGAACTGAGATTTGGAGTTGACTGTCAGGATACCACTGCTAGCCAGTAATGAAGAAAAAAATCAGAACTCATGTTCTCTCCCCACCTATATACAAAACTCCTTCCCCCATCTAAATATCCACCACCTCATTCCCAGGTGAGCCATCCAAGGAAGAGGAGGGGTAGATAGATTTGCAGGTGATTTACAGCAGAGATGCTTCCAGGATGCCCCACTCCATCTGGGTAATTTATGGATTTGTGAAGGACATGATGGGCTCATTGCTTACACCATGTAATTCAAAAACTGCGGCTGCCCCAGAAAGATGGGTGAGAGGTATAAAAATATGTACATTTGATGGAGCATATATATGTGTTTGTAAATACAGTCTGTTATTGCTCAGTGTTATTATATATCCATCATCTTTCTTTGGGTTATTGGAAACATAAAAATCTTACTAAGAACACAAAGAACGATAGGTCACCAAGCAAAGTATATCTTCCCGGAGATGATTTTATGTTGGGAACAGTTTCTCCCTACAGAAATAAAGTCTTTGCACTGCCAGGGAGGGGAGAAAAGACAAGATGGGACTGAGAGATGATACCTTCAAGCCCCAGTGCAGAAGTAGCTCCTAGAGGTGATGAGATAACTAATAGAACAAGACAGAAAATCAGGAGACTGAGAAAATCTGGCCAGCATCCATGGGCCTCTGACCTTGGGCAATCATGACCTTGAAAATCACCTGTTTCCTTACCTGTAAATTATGGGTCAGACTTTCTGGTGGAACAATACAGGCTCTGAGGTTTTACATACAAATACTGTTTTCTGTCCCCAAGAAGTTACCCCATCCTGAGCATGCAACTTGGCTGCATAAAAAAGACATTGATGGATCAGACCACCCCTCCTTCATTCCCTCCTCACAGCCCCCAAATGCAAACCACAAAGTGGAACCGTAAACCAAATCCCAGGCAGCAGACATAGTCAATAGCTTGGACGTGATTTTTAAGTGAAATTAACGATTTTTCGAATATAGATTTCTTCTCCAGGCCTTTGCTCCCCGACTTCAGAGATTCATGCTTCTACATGCATATGGTAATGTAGCTAAAGCTCTGGCTTCTGCTATAAGTCAAGTGTTAAAAAGGCCTGGGAGGGGAGTACAGAGTGTGGTGAACAGTTACATGAGGCCACAATGGAAAGGGACCTCTACAGCCACAGTGGAAGACAGTAAACTAGAGGAGCCTGGTGTTCAGGAATCTGTCGGTCTGCTCCCCACCCTGCACCCTAACTCCCTCTGTGCTTCACACATATCCACAGTCTGGGTACCAATTGGCACAGCTGAGAATGATGAGATGACATCATAGCCTCTCAAATGGCTCCCTTAGGACTTCAGCTGGGATCATACATATGCTAGATCCATAATATACTAAATAGTGGGAAAGGGTCAGATTTGAAAATGTCCATTTTATTAATTAAGTTTGCCTCTGTTCCTTAGAAACTCACTTGGGTGTTTCCAGGTATAATCAACTACATTAATGGTCCTAAACACTAGCCTTCCTGTATCCACAGCTTTACAGTTTGTTTCCCTCACATCTGACTTTTCCTATCACTGGAAGAATAGCAATATGATGCAAAAAGAAACTTCTGGAAGTACTTGCATTTAAATCCTCACCTCTTCCTTAGGCCCAGCCATCAATATGACCTACTTTCTGAATGAAAAGAGACATAAGAAAAAGATGAAGCTTCCAGCTACTGTCATGCTGGACCACAAAGCCACTGATCAACTCACCAGCTAACCATGAGTAAATAATAAACCCCCAGGCCATCAGTCACATGTGATCTGGAGCAATAGACATCCTAGCTAACCCAAGAGATGCAAGAGTAATTTCATATGGTATTTATTACATAGAAAATACTGACTGGAACACCAGATGGTAAGAGAGTCTGTCCAAGATGTACATATGCACCAACTAGTGGGAGACTCTGTCTAACGTTTATGAATTTGGAGAAATCTTAAGATCTAGGTCCCCAGGAGGGGTGGGGAGTGCTGTTCTGGATCCTGGGAACACATTGGCTGGAAGCTGTAGGAGTTGGAGAACTTTGTCTCATGTTTTGAGCTAACAATGGGTTAGCGGTTGGGAAATATTTTCGTGTTCTTTGATTCTGATGCCATTTGTCAATTTCCATACTTCCTTCCTACACACAGATTTCTTTCACTCCCTCATTCTTATAGCTCACACAATAGTTGAAGGAATCTTCACTACCTTCCTTGTTTTTCTGTCCATCTGAACGCATTTCGCTCCTGACCTGTTGTAAGCTGCCTGAGACAGAGTCAGTCACTCCACTATCAACAAGACTCATAGAAAAGAAAACCAGGGATGCCACAATGTATCAATGTGCACAGTGTATATAGACATACAAATATGCACTTGCATGTTTGTTAGTTGGCATTCCATTATAATGGCAAGATATCTCAGGCTATCAACTTAGAAAGAGAAAAGTTATTAGCTCAAGGGTTTGGAGAATTCCATCCACAATCAGTCCCTTTTTTGTCATTGTTATTTTGTTTGTTTGTTTTGTTTTGTTTGTTGTTTATTTTTGTTTTGTTTTGTTTTTATATAGCAGCAATACATGGCAAAGTACGTGGTAGAGTACATTGTGAATCTTAATTTCAAAAAGCAAGGAGAGTTAGTGGGTACGAAGTGACTAAGACCTTACAATCCCCATCAGAGACACATCCTCATTGATTCAGAGATCTACTAGGTTGCATCCCTCCAAGTTTCCACCACATCTCAGAATCATCACTCTTGGGCCAAGCCTTTAACACATGGGCATTGGAAGACACAAACAATATCTAAGCTCTATCAATATGTACAGACATATGTAGACCTATGTACATATGTATATTATATATGTGTACATATATACATATGAGCATACACACATGCATATATATATATATATATATATATATATATATATTCAAAAAGAGTTAGTACAGCCTCAGCAAAGTGATAACATTAGAACCTTGAGTCAAATTAAGATTCTTAAATTCTTATTTTTTTACTCAGTGGCTGCTACGGATCAAGGACAGTGCTTTGCACATGCTAGGTAACTGTCTTACCACTGAGCTATGTCTCAACATGTTATTTTTTTATAGAAACTCTGAAAAATTGGTGACTAAGACTCCAATTCTGCTTTTCTTCCTCTTAAACCTTATACTTTATGCACTTCCTCCTGGTTGTTCCTAGTTCCCAAGGATATGTGGGAGTAGCTTTACACAGAGCCCAAACATTTGTGTAGGAGAACTACCCACAGCCCCTGGGATTCACCCTTGGACATTCATATCTTTAAAAACTAAAATGAGTTTCAGCTACTGTCATATTATTTTCTCTATCAGCCACATTGCTCCCCATTTAGGGTAGAAGAGTGAAAATAAATGCCATTCTGACATTGCAACAGCTCAGATATGTTCTGTTGCAGTTTTCAGAACAAGCGTGAGAGATCTTACAGGAGTTTGAGTTAAGAGTCTGATCAAGGAAATAATTCAAAGAATTTATCAACAGAGGATGAAATAGACAAATGCACCCAAGTGTTGACATTCTGTAGAGGACCAGTTAGACTAACACATACCCTGATGAAACCAAGAAACAGATATCTAGTTTCCAACCTGAGTCATAGCAACCAACGGTCACTGGCCCTACTTAGTAATTAACCTCTACCTTACTTCTGTGGCTACAAAATGGGCTCAGTCTCTGAAAGAAAAACTAACATTCATTGATCATGTGACATATGACCATGTAAGAGTCTCTCTCTCCTGCCCTCCCTTTCTCTTTCTATCATTTTCTTCTCCCTCTCTCACATCTATAAAATGCAAATATGGGAAGGATGATTATACCTGCTTCTAGAATTGTTAACCAAATCCTAAAATGCACACTAAATAACCAATTCAAAGTCTGTCACATATAATAAATGCTTAGTAGTGACTGTTATTATGTTGGTTTTATAGAGTACTCATACCCAGAGTAGGTGCTGTAAGAGGCGCAGAAAGGCATAAACTTTTTCTATAGATGACACATGAAATAATTTTAGCTAAAGGATTAAAATCAAGTTGGTGGGTGTGGAGGGTGGGTATGTCAAGTGGACAGCATGCAGAAGGTTAAAGAGGCGTGGCAAGAAATTGGTATGCTAGCAAGAAGAGACCAGAATATATATTAAAAAAATTGCATATTAGATTCAGGGGAATAGCTAAGTCAATAAGGCAAGCATGAGAACTTGAGTTCAAGTTCTCATAAACCCATCTTTAAAAAATAGAGAGAAAGAGGAAAGAAAGAAAGAAAGAAAGAAAGAAAGAAAGAAAGAAAGAAAGAAAGAAAGAAAGAAAGAAAGAAAGAAAGAAAGAAAGAAAAGAAAGAAAGGAAGGAAGGAAGGAAAGAAGGAAGGAAGGAAGAAAGAAAGAAAGAAAGAAAGAGAGAGAGAAAGAAAGAAAGAAAGAAAGAAAGAAAGAAAGAAAGAAAGAAAGAAAGAAAGAAAGAAAGAAAGAAAGAAAGAAAGAAAGAAAGAAAGAAAGAAAGAAAGAAAGAAAGAAAGAAAGAAAGAAAGAAAGAAAGAAAGAAAGAAAGACAGCCTGGCACAGTAGCTAGCACTTGTAATCCTAGTTGAGTGGAAGCCAACAGGAGGCTCCATGGGTCTCCCTAATCTGCCAGTCGGAACCACTTGAGATGTTCTAAGGAGGCCCTGTCTCTAAAAAACATGTGGATAAAATCTTAGGAAGACATCTGAGATTTTCCTCTGACTTCAACATGCAGGAATACATATGTGTATTTGTACCAACATAGGCATGTACACACACACACAAACACAACTGTAGATGAGGTTTCTGGCCCAGACTTTCAGGCCTAGCCTCAAGGTTTGGACCTGCAGACCCTCAGACCTGTAGACCCACAGTCCTGCAGTCCCACAGAGACATACAGATGCTTATATTAATTGTAAGCTGATTGACCTGGGGCCCAGACATATAACTTGCTAACTCTTGCTCTTAATTTAACCCATTATTCTTATCCTGTTCAGCCATGCAGCTCGGTTCCTTTCTCAGAGCAACATAGTTGTCCTCTGCATCTTCTGGCTTCTCTGTGGCACCTCTGCTCTATTCTTCCTGTTCCCAGAGTTTTCTTAGTCTGGTAGCCCCACCCACAAATCCTGTCTGCCTTTGGCCAATCAGAGCCTTTTATTAAACTCATAGGCAGGACAATTATTTAAAATGTGACATCATAAATCTGCTACATATCCCTTTTTCTCTTTTTAAAACAAGAACCCCAAATCTAATTTCCTTTGTATAATTTTTTTTCACTATTATCTATAACAACTTGTAACCAACACTGTAAACAAAGACAAACATCCATAATCCATTTTGGGGGAATGTGGGTGTTGTTCTCTAGGCTACTTCTGTTTGATTGGGGGCATTGGCAATCCCATGGGAATCTAAAGAAAAATTTAGGATTATGGACAAGTCTTTAGTGGAGTAGTCTCTAAGGCTGGGTTATCTCAACCAGTCTCCTTGAAGTAGTTTTAGATACAGAACTCAGAGGAAACTTCAACAGAGGTGCTCTGAAATGCTGAATCATCTGTGCCATCCATTTCCATTGGAGATTTTTCAGGAGGTTTTTCTTGATCAAACTTTATTTTCTTTAAACAGGAATAAATATATAGCTTCTCATTTTATGTGGAAATAAAAAAAAAAAACTTCTTCTCCAAAGTAGCATATAATTTGATTTCAATTTTAAAGTCAACTCATTTATAAAATATATAGGTTGGATTAATCCATCAGCATTTGTAATCAAATGGCTTTTTAGCAGTTTTAACTACTTTATTTTCAGTCAAAAAAACTTAAAGACAAGACAATAGCATACAGTATTCAGGCACTCTTTGTAATTTCCATCTTTATGTGGCTTATTATTTTTTTACTCTATTTCTTTTTTAAGGACTTTCTCTATCCTTTTTCTTTTCTCTCTCAAGCCAACGTATATTTTTTTTTTTAACACTCTAAGCCACTTAGACTTTTTTGAAACTGTCTTTACTGTATATCTCTTATTTCTTATCTTACTCTGTTTCTGACCACATATTTGCTTGGAGGTAACTGATTCCACCCAGCTCCCTCTATTTCTTTCTGTTTCTGACCACGCTTTTAATCTGCCAGGGTGTGACTAAAAATAAAAGGTTGGTAGGATGGCTGGCTGGCTCCACACAGTTTCTAGTCTAGCTTCATAGAATTTGTTACACACAACACTGCATCTGAGCTCAGAAATAATGTCATTGACAGACATCCCCTCCCTTCCTTTCTTCCTCTCCCCCCCCTTCCTCTCTGTCTTTCCTACCAGCTAATTTTCCCTAAAAGCATAACCACATTCCAGGGTAAGATCACATACTCAAGAATATTTGGGCACCACAAATAGGCATTGGTGAGGACAAAAAAAAAAAAAAAATCCAAAGTTTGGTGAATAAATAATGAGGATATATCTGGGAAGAGTTGGGGGAGGGAAGATGAATATAATCAAATCATTTTATATGAAATACTCCAAGAAATAACAAAAATAAAATGTTTAAGTTGTACAGATTTATTTTCTGAGTACAGATTATAATCTTTACTTATTATAAAGTCAGTCAATAAGAACAAGGCTGTTTTGATTAAATAAATTGGATGCTATGCTCAGGTTGATACAAAACCAAAAACATCATCTATAACCCCCTGACTGCACCCTTTTAATGTTTATCAAAACAAACTCATTGTGTTCATTAGTTTTGGTTTGTGCATTATCCTGAGAACATAGCTTCCACAGATAAATAGCTGAAAATGCAAGTGGGTCAAGAAAAAAGAAAGAGAAAGTGACTTTCAGTGTTTGAGTATTCTTCAAAGTGATCCAGAAACATAAAAAGAAGTCAAAGACACATGAGTTCTGCAACATTATCACCTTCCAGCACAGATTCATGGTAGAATGGCTCACCACATGTTTGTTCACTTGTTCATTAGCTGCCTCCTGGGTGTCTAAGGCATCATGCATGGCTCCATACTCAGGGATGCTGTTCAAATCATAAACAAACCACCTGTCTCATCTTGAGTTTTAAGCCTTTAGCACATGGGAAATGGAAACTTTATCCACAAAAGGTGATGATCAGTAGTGTGATATGAGGAGTGATGTGGACATTATTAATAAAGCAGAATAGTTAAAATGGGTACATAAGGAAAACAGTTCAACCACTGTCCCCATGCAGGGTTTATGTGGAAGATGTGAGGGAGTCAGTCCTTGATGCTGGGACAGAATCAACCCAGCTAGTACCATGGCCCTGAAAAGTACAGGGAAGCTCAAGAAAGAAGATGGGGATACCAAGTGATAAAGAGTGAGAGGGGAGCTTCAGGGAAAGGGTCAGAAATGAAGAAAGGGGAGAGGTGGCTTTTAGGGTCTTTTCAGCAGAGTAGTACCTGTTGTTTCTAAAGGTCACTCAGGATACAGGACTGACAGGGTACAAACAGTGAAAGACCAGAGGCCATGGGAATGGCCCAGAAGCAATGGCTGGTAGCATGCACATTGTGATAGTGAAAATTATGAGCTCTGGCTGCATTATGGTGTATTTTCAAAGCTGAACCAGTGGGGGATCCTGACCAGCCCAGCTATATGCATGAAAGAGTGAAGCTAAGGTTGTTCCCCAAAGTATCATGCTGCACATGCAGCAGACATGGAGGTGCTGTGCCTAAGATCCAACCAAGTGTGTCTTATCAGCTAGACCTCTCAGGAAAATGCCCTCACAGGCATGCCCAGGAGTGTGTCATCTAGTGAAATCTAAATCCAGTCAAGCTGACAATGACACTTAAGCATCGTAAGGGCAATTGAGAGTTGGCTGAGATCATCATGGATGACCTTGAAAAAGTCATTTTGATGGTGTGATAACAACAGAAGCCCATCCAGAATATTGCAAGGAAAAAGTGTACAAAAAGGATTGAATCAGTAGTAAAACTGTGTCTTCTCAGAATTTTTGCTTTATGTAGGAATCAATAGCATTGAAAGAGAGATCTGGGTGTTTATTTTGTACGTCTTTTGATATACATGTGCCCTAGGTGAAGGATGTGTGAGAGAGAGCATATGACATCTGTGAGGGAGTAATGGTACTGGTCCTTAGATGAACTGTAGAGCAGAGGGCTGCCTGGAGGATAGGGACAGTGCAGCTATCTTTGTGAACTAAAAAACTAGGTCTTAGGGTGAGAAGGAAGGAAAGGAAGAAGGGTTAGAAGTTCATAGAAAAAAGATGATATTTCAAACAACCTTGATGGGGAAGGAGGATGGTCAAGAGAAGCAAGTCCTGGTTTCTAGACAGCTCAAAAATCTAGAAGAGTCTGTGAAAGGCCCATGCTGGTGCATCAGGGAAGTAATCCCTTGGATGTACAATCACATTCAGTTGTTTATGGGAAAAGAGCAACATTGAGTAGGCAGAGTTGGTTGTGACATGTGTATGGTTCTCCACCTCAGAAGGACTCTCCAGTCCTTCTGAGGATATAGGTTTTGAAGATAAGATACTTCCTTAGAAACCTCTGGTCCACCACTCACCATTTGTGTAACCTTGAACAAATTACCTAAACTCTCTGTGCTTCAGTTTCCTTACCAGATTCTTAAACAAAGATAAATGTTTGAATGGACACAAGGCCAATTATTCCCAATAGATTACATATATACATATTTATCATATGTATATGTGCAAACACAACATCAAGGCTAAATTTTTAAATATGTAGGCAAATATACATACAATGTTTGGAGCAATATGTGGATCAATTACAATTCTCTGCGTTATCTTTCTGAGAAAGCCTAAAAAAGTCAGCATGGACAGTTAAAATCCTCACTGTATCCATTTTGGCTGGATACACCATCAGATTTTTTATGTCTAATTCATTTTTAGTTTCTTTTTCATAGAAATTACATGTTGGGGCCAAAAATTCGTTCCATTTTTTTTTTCCTACAATTTATCTGCTGCCACAGCTGGGACAACTAAAGGTTGGTCCAAAAGCTCCCCTTGTCATTGTCACACTATATTGTGGTTCATGTCCCACAACAGACATCTATACCTCAAGAGCTCCTTCCTGACACACCCTGTGATTGATACTATTCATTCTCAACTTGACTGAATGTGGAGTCAACTAAGAGGCCAACTGCCCAGTACTCCTGTAGGGCATTTTCTTCATTAGATTACTCGGAGGGGAGATGCACCCTAAACATGAGTGGCACTCTTCGATGGCAACCTAAATAAAAGATGGAAGGAGGAAGCTTTGAGTTTTGCCTTCTTGCCTTCACTCTCATTGTCAAGGTCATCTATCACATTGCTGCCACTGCACGTTCCTTTGTAGATATTAGTCCCCAGCTTTAGATTTCCAACATGGACAGAAGACCTGAAACAGAACCCTCTACTCCTTGAGTCCTAGACTGGAATAGCTTAAACATTCAGCTCTGTGGAGTAAGGAGCTACGAGATTCTATGCCTTTCTGGTATGAGACAGCCATTGTTGGACTACCTAAACTATATCAGCTTCACCAGTCTAATAAATAACCTTTTAATAAATATTTATCCTATCAATTCTGTTTTTCTAGAGAATCCCAGCTAATACAAAGCCTGAGCATCAATTAGAAGGACCAAATCCTGGCCAAGGAATGCTATGGATAGCCAACATATGCAGAAGATTTTTATTACTACAATTTCACTTTTAAATTAAAATTAAGTTAAGAGGGCAGGGGATGTGCCTCAGTTGACAGAGTTCTTGCCTAGCATGAATGAGACCCTGAGTTTCACCTAATATAACATAAATATGGCATGGTAGCATATGCCTCTAAATCTCAGCACTTTGGAAGTAAAGGCCAGAAAGTTAGAACTGCTAATGTAGCACTAGCTTCAGGGGGTCAGTAGACTTACTAGCTACAGTAAGTCTGAAGGCAATCTGGTCTACATGAGACATTGTCTCAAAAGAAGAATGTTTGCAACTCAGCTGTGGCCAAACTACTGAAGGCCCAGGAATAGTGCACACAATAGTCAATAAGAAACCTGCATTTTGTTTCTGGAATCCTCTAGGACACCATTTGCCTGTGTTCTCAGTCAAGCAGCTCTAAGTTGGATCCCAGCAGCTGGATATTCACAGTGGTGCCAGCCATATTCCAATATGATAGGTGCATTCTGGGTAGCATCTGAGCCCACTGCTTTTATAGGGATCTTATGGCCCTTTAGTTGCTGATAGTGGTTGCTCTCGCAGATGGAGTTTTACACTAGGTGGTAAAACAGTGCTATGAGAACAGTGACATATGGGGCTTTGTGTGGACTCATCCCCCTGCAGGTCTGAGGGCTGCCTGCCCATCTAGCTTCCTATTTCCATACAACAGTTGAATACTCAGAAACAGATGGAACCTCTCTTGATTGGCTTTGCCTGATCAAAGCCCAAAAGTGGAAAAAGAGAGAGAAAAATAGAAGAAACAAAGATTTTCAAGAGAACTAAGAGACTGCCTCTACCAGTGTTGTACATCTTTAAATGCTCTCTGACCCAACATTAAACTCTTCCCATTGATAACAAACCTGGCCTCATAGCCCTCTTCAATACTGAGTAGCAGCCAGTTGTGAATGGCATTACTGTAACAGGCTTCAAGAAAGGTACTTACGCATCATGACAGTAGCAGTTACAATGTAAGGCAATATGATTCTTATTTCCATGCTCTTTCTACTGACCAGAGTCAGTGTTCTGGAATCTTAGTGTTAAATTGGGTAAGAGGAAGATGGCATGGAATGTTCTGTGAAAAGAACACTGCCTAGGCAGATGACATTCTTGCATGCGGTGCTTAGGTGTTCTATGTCTTTGAGTAAGTAAGTAACTTCACTTTCTCTAGTCCTGTTTTCCCACCCACAAAATGGGGGGCAGTGATTCCTACTTTATAGAGTCCTTGTAATGTTTAGATGAGATGGTGTCTAACACAGTGTCCTAACAGATTTATCCAAGGCTATATATTGAGATTCCCCTGATTTTGAACACTGAGCTTCTCATGTCTGCTACTTCATACCCAGATTCCGCCTGTGACAAACCACTACCTGTTTTCTTGATTGACAGATTATATATGACATTTTTGTTTCTATAGTTGGATAGACATGTTTATTGAAGAGATGAATTCCTTTGCCTACAGGTCTCTGTTAGCAGCTGGTGGAAGTCTAGGACCATGGAAATCATATCAGCAAAGAATCTGAACTCTTGACTCAGAACTAGAAGACTCCCTCTGCCAATTTCTTATAAGGGTAGTAAGTTTTTCAAGAAACTATACAAATAGTCAATATCACTGTTGATATGCCAGAGGGTCTTCTGGGCTTTCTACCAGCTCATAAACTCTCCAAGCGAAAGGCCAGGCCACATTCTGCATTTCTGGGTCCACATGTGATGGCATGTAGTAGGTGCTCTCCAATTCTATCACATCTATTTTCCCATAACTTTGTAATGCTCTTTCACTTTAAGCCAGATATAACATCCCACCTTAGTTAGGCCTGGCCATTGGGTGTTAATCAACTTTTTATTACCATGACAATAATTGAGGCAAAGAACTTAGAAAAAGGAATGGTTTCTTTTGGCTCCTGGCTTTGCAAGCACTCATCCAAAATCACTTGTAACTCTTGATTCCATGGAAAGCATGAGCACAGGCAAACTCCTCATGGCAAGAAGCTGGAATCAATGAGAGAACAGAAAGAGACTTAGGCCTTACCATTATTCCAAAACACAGATGCTCAAAACAATACACCTTTCTCATTTCAAAGATTCTGTGGGTCAGTGTGAGGGACTCTGAAGCAGTGTATCCCTGTGAGCAAGGTGAGAGTACTGATCCACTCTGGTGGGCTCACCAAGAGCAGCAGAACTTCTAGTGTAGCCAGATTCAGTTACAGACCCCATCTCAAAGGAGTAAGGCAGGCAGAGAAAGATATCAGTGTCCTCTTCTAACCTCCATAGGCACACACCTGTGCATAATACACATGTATGCCCATATATCATGCAAATACATATATGCACATATACCCCACATACATACACACAAATAACAATAACTGACTTCTCATCTCTGTTTCCTTGTCTATGAAAAGGACATAATAATGTTTGTATCTCCCAAAGTCACTATGAAATCCAAATGGGTTGCATTTCCAAAATATTTATTATAACAGATCCCATTTATACTAACCAATTATGAGTGCTTTTTAGATTAGCATAATAAGTCCATAACTATCCAAAGTGTTTTTCAAGTACTTTTAAAGTTGTCTCATTCACTCTTTACAAGAGTCCTATCTGGTCAGTACATAACCATTTTCATTCTCAAAATGGAACTTAGTATTCTGAAGAAACGTGTACAGTCCTAAAAGAAATTTCATCATCTAACCCATCCTTCTGGGCTTGGGAACTCTATGGAAGAAGAGCCAAAAAGAGTGTAAAAGTCTGTGGTAGTTTGACTGTAGCTGACCTTGATAAATTTATAGAGTGGCACTATCAGGATGTGTGTCCTAACAGTGTTGGAGTAAGTATGATCTTGTTGGAGGAAATGTGTCACTGTAGGTTTTGAGGTCTTCTATGCTCACGCTACACTCAGTATAGTTTCTGTTGCTTCAGGATCAAGGTAGAACTCACAGCTCATTGTCCCCCTACATCTCCCTGAGTGCTGCCATGCCCTACCATGATGATAATGAATTAAGGCTCTAAAACTGTAAGCCACCCCAATTAAATGTTTTTATTTATTAGAGCTGCCATGGTCATTGTGTCTCTTTACAGCAATGAAAACTCTAACTAAGAAAGAACTATTGAGGACTGAGAAAACACAGAAAATGAGGCCTTATGGATACAATACTAATGCACATATGAACTAATAAACCTTGTGGAAACATGCATTGGTCCTACATGGGTCTGTCCCAGATGAAGTCCCAGCACCCAGAGAAGTAGACACAACCCTGCCATTCATAACACAGACGCTATCTCTAATTGATAACTACTCCCAAAGGAAACATTAGCTTTCTTCAGTGGAGTCTCATTGGGCATACAGACCACACTATTACAGCAGTAGATAGTCAACATAAAAAGAACTCAATAGTACTTTTGGAGAATTTTTTTTTTCTACAATGCTTTATCTGAACTTTTTTTTTTTTTTTGACCTTACAGATCTTTTGTTTATATATTATGGTTTCTGATTTTGGTTTTATGAGTCTTCTGTGTGTGGAAATGTGTGTCTCAGCACCTATATGTGTTCTTTTATACTTTAATTTGGCTTTTTTCTTTCTACTTTTCAGTGTTGTTCTGTCTTATTATGGTTTCTCTTCTCTTACCTTCTTTTTTATTATTATCATTATTTTAGGTGCCTGTTTAGAGACTAATGAGAGAACTAGACTTGAGTGAATGGGAAAGTGGAGAAGAGCTGGGGAAGGAAAAAACAAAGTCAAAATATATTGTATAAAATACACCTATTTTCAATTTTAAAACATGAAAATAATGTGCACATAAACAGCATATAAGTAGAAAGTCAGGATTTAAATTCATAGTAAGTTAAATAAAATCTCAGATGAGAAAGCTAAGAGAACACAGGCACAACAAAGAGGTGAGAAGAATAACAAGGGGTAGAATGGAGACTGAGCTGTATGTCAAGCCAGGCAGGAGCCGAGTTATTCCCCTTTCGTTGGTACCTTATGGGACCTAAAAGATTGAGCCAAGGTTGAAAGACCAGAGATAATAACAGAAAAAAAAAAAAGTCTGAAGGGCCAATATGATACATTTTCTAGCCACATAGGCTGCTGAAAAATAGAAAGTGATATCTCAATATGACCCTAGGGAACAAGTCTAGGTCACCTTGGTGGAAGTTCAGGATCTGCTGAATGAAAGGAAGTAGATAAGAACTCTATCTTTTACAACAAAAATCCAGTGTCTGAGAAGGCAAGGGACTCTACTCTATCCACACTAGAAGATTCTAGAAAAACACAATGCAAGGATGCTATGGATAGATTCCTACTCTAGGCAATAAGTCAAATGATTTACCTTTAAAATATCTTCCATCTCACAGATGAAGCTTTGAAGAAAATAAATGAATGTATGGGTACAGAGCCAGCTTTTCCTGATGAGTGAAATTGACACCTGGTTTATTTCTGACTCCATGGCAGGAAAAAAAGGACCATTTAAAATAAAACTTTATTTTTTTTCAGGTAACAAAAATTACTATACAATTGACCACAATTTAAAGGGATAAAATAGATAAAAATGATGATGATCCTCCAAAGACCATATGAACAACACATGCTGTTCTTGAATTGACCAGATAGACTATCTTGATCCCCACTTAGACAAGACCTAAGTCTATCAATGTAACCCCCCTTGCTTCTCTACCTGGTTATTCCAAACCTCATTCTTCTGGTGACTGTAAGCCTAGCCTGACAACTCTTTCCTATCTTTACCTTTTCTGTTTGATGTCCCCCAATCGCCACTGGCACTGCAATTCTTTCATGTGGTCATGGAACTCAGAACTTATCACACTCTTTATTCCATTCTGCACATCTCATGATTGATCCTACACATTTCTGTGGCATTTGGGCCACTCAGATTCCAGCAGTTCCTTTCTTGCAGGCTGTAGTGTGGCTCTCTTCCAGGACCACAAGCTTCATGTCCACTCCACGTGAGGAAGCCCCCTGCAGCCACACAATCTCTGACCTGACTATTTCAAAACTTACTGTACCATTTACCCAAACCAGCTGCTCTTCTTAATTGGCACCAAATTCTGCTACTATGTAGCTTTCTCATTTTCTCTGGTTTAAGGATTCCCATCTGTGAAATAAGAAAGTTTTAGTACGTCATTTCCAAAGTCACTTTATTTTAGTTTTGACATCTTGTCAAACCAAGTTTCTAGACTTTAAATGTTGTCCAAATTCTATGGTAAAACAATAAAAACAATAATAAAAAAATTTTATTGAACAATTGCATGTGGCAGAACTTGCATTATTAATACCTATAAGTCACCTTCATAAGACACTCCTACCATCATTCTAGAAGATTATGAAACAGACTAAGGGAGGTAAGAAGACTTGCTCAAAGATACACTGCTGTGAAGTCCTCATCATAGATTCAAGCCTTCGTGACCCAGTTCACATCTTTGAGCTCCAGATAGGAGGCAATCTTGAGAGTTAATCTTGCTTTTTGTTCATTTGTTTTTGTTTTTGTCTTATAACCTCTATGTCCTTGAGAAAAGCTTTTTATTTGTATGATAAATGATATTTTGATTATGATATAATAACAGCTACTCTTATTAACATGAGTATATAGACGTTTAAGACTGAGTGAATGCCTCAAATGTAGTCTAAAGACTTTCCACCCATACTTGCTTATTCCCCAAATGCTTAATCTTCTTATGGAAAGACAACTGATTTCCCAGCCTTACCACAGCAGGAAAGGGCTTTCAGGTCAGAATGAAGAGAAACGATTGAAAAGTCAGACTGCAAGGGAGTCAAGAGGCAAGTATTTATTTGTAGTAAACACTGTTTTCCAGTGGCTTCCTGTCCACAAATATAAGAAAAGGTTTCTGAGAAGCAACAAGCAGATGAATTGGGGCTTTCCTGAAAAGGGGCTCCCATCCACCCTGTCTGTCCATTTCTCTGTTCAGGGGAGGAAGAATATGGTAAACGTTCAAGGAAGTGCTATGATGCAGTCAACAAGGATCCTTTGCCCCAATTTCAGTTCAAGGAATATCTCAGTAGAGGTAGCTGAGTTTTAGAGATCTGAGACCATCCCTTAGCAGTATTTGTTCCAAGGTGCCTCAGGAAATAAAGAGAAAGACCCTGTGGCTGAGAAATGAGGGCATAACTAAGAACACCATAAAAGTCTTTCAATCAGGATGAATTGAGCAGGCAGTGACCCATCCATAAGGACCTTCAGCACAACTTATCCTGCATCCAGCAGTAACAAGAGATATACCACATCTGGTTTGAGATGCCTACAGTTTCATTCACTCTAGGATTCCCTAGATCTCAGACACAACCATACCTCATGGTACAATTCAAATGGGCTAAAGATCGTCTTCTGCTACTCAGCAAACTGAAAGTTCATAATAATGAACTAAAAGAAAGAGGAGTATGTTGATGCTCTTGTCCACTTAAGTTGTGGCTGGACATCAAGACAACTGCATATGTAAAACAGCCCACCTGACTCTAGCACAAAGTTGCTTTGTTGCCCTACTTGTGCTTGGTATAACTTCCTTCCCATATGAAATGTCCCTTGTCAGTCCTCACATCTACTTTACACCAACATGGAGAGATGAAATACATCTTCCATCTACTCTGCACCCACAACAATCCAGTTCCTAGAGTGAAAAATCACTTTTCTCTCCTCTCACTTGCAGATGCTGATTGATACAGATGAAAATGAAATAGCCTACTAGAGAAGACTTTATCCTGGAACTCAACCCACAGTGCATCTATCTGTTCATTAGTCAATCAGCTTGTTTATTTGGTGACCTCCAGACTCCACCAGAACAGACGGAAAAGAAACAAAAGTCATGCTTTGCAAGCCTCACAGAACCTACACATCACCTAGGGATCTTGTTAAAATGGAGTCTCTCATTCAAAGGTCTAGAAAGGGGGCCTGAGCTCAACAATCCTAACAAGCTCCCAGCTGCTAGTAATCCTGGTGCTCTCAGGGCTGCACACAAAGCTCCAGTCAGACACACTAGCTTCAAATCTTGACTCTGTCAGTAACTGTGTGACCTTGGGTAGGCTAATTAACATCTCTGAGGCTCCATGCAATCATTTGTGAGAGGGAACTATATATAACTTCTTACTGAAAGTTTGTATATGCGATGATTAAAGATAATTCAATGGAGTTATGGAATGTCACAGGCATTCAGTAGGCAGCAGTGTAAGTGACTGGGCCAGCACGGCCTCATTTCTGCTAAATATGGTGGTGTGTCTTTAAGCTAGATCCCTGAGTGATAGTCTGTGAAAAGAGAATGGCTTTAGATGAAAGACTGCTATGGCGATTGTGTGGAGGTGTTAGACTCTTCTTCTACACCCGCTTTGGGGCATCTTATTGTCAAAGTGACTCTGCCCAATTCCTGGGATGGTGCCCTTCTCTACACTCTTCTGAGTTCTACCCCAACTCGAGAGTCATGTTTTTCACTATATGTTACAATTAGAATGAAGAGAAATTCCCAGGCCAAGATGAATCCATCCCTCCATTAAAGCTTTAGTGTCTCTCTGTGAATTCTCCAGAGTTGATGGAAGTGTTGCAGAACCTAACCATGGAAATTATATATCAGCTAAAACACTGGAAATTAAATTATATTTTATTATGTGGAGGACAATAGAACAGTGACAGCAACCAAAGGCTTGGTGAAAGAGACATGGATACATCAGTCTGAGACTCTGGAATGAAACAGCCACTCTGAAAGCTTGGCTTACTAGATATAAAAAGTTGAAGAGGGCACCAATCAAACTTTGTGGTATCCCGGGGATAGGAAGATAGCTCTTACTTCTGAAGGCAAGGCAAGACTCTGAAAACATGCTAACCCCCACCAAGGGCCTCCAGATTCAAATCAAGGTTTACCCTCCTGAGATGCAATACATTTAAGCAGATGGAACCAAATCAAAAATTAGTACAAGATAAAGGAGCTATTGGCAAAAACATAGAGCACTTCCTTTACAAGTACCAGCTTATTTGTAGAAAGAAGTCACTGATGTTTTACAGACAAGGAAAGTAAAATTTAATGCTCATACTTGTCTGTGTATAATAGTCAGAAAGTTACAGGGTCAGCTAGCTTCAGATACCCCAGCCCACTGGCAATTCCTATTCTATTCTACAACCACTAAAGACACCCAAGATGAATTTATGATCACTAAACGGCTCTGTCATAGCTGCTTTTAGCTATCAGCTTGACAAAAAGTAGAGGCAACTTGGAAGGGGGAGTCTAAGTTGAGAAATTGCCCTGATCAGATTGGCTTGTGGATATGTCTGTGGGGCATTGTCTTGTTTGATGATTGATGTGGGATGGACCAGCTCACCCTGGGAAGCACCATCACTAGACAGTTGGGCCAGGGTTGTATATGAAAGCTAGTTGAGCATAGGCCTTGGAAAATGAGCCAGAGACAAAGTCAGTAAGCAGCATTCTTCCATGGTTTCTGCTTCATGCTCTAACCTTCTTCACTAATAGACTGTTCTAGAAGAATAAACCAAAAAACAAAAAAACAAAACAAAACAAAAAAACCCTTTTATCTCCTAAGATGCTTTTTGGTCATGGTGCTTATCACAACAACAGAAAGACAATGAGAATAGGTTCCAAACAGAAATTTGAAAAATAAACCTCTGATGTGTTCATGTACATAAAGGCTGTCCTCTCCATACTGGGTATGACACTAACTGGAGTGGAATATTTCCTTTATACTTTTATCACCTCTACTGTTTAAACCACAATAGTCCTCACAAAAAGCCTTGTTGAACCAACCCTGTATTAAAGTAACTGAGAAGATCTTTGAGTGGTAAAAGTTAGTGAAAAGTTTACTAAAAGAAAATAAAAACAAGATACTTAAATAGATACTGTACACTCACGTACATAGCAGCATGCTTCCCAAAAGCCAAATGTAGAAAACACCCAAACTTTTATCCATCTGTGAGTTATAAAGGAAAAACATACACAGACAGTGGTCCGAAAGAAAATGGACCCCCAAAGAGAGTGGCACTATTAGGAGGTGTGGTTTCGTTGGAGTAGATGTGACCTTGCTGGAGGAAGCATGTGATTGTAGAGGTGGGCTTTGAAGTCTCCTATTCTCAAAGCTATGCTAGTATCACAGTGTTGCATGAAGGAAACTCAGGGCCAGATCTCTGGGAAAGGTGGAGATATCAGAGAGTGAACACTACAGTCAGATCTCACCCGGCTGTCTTCCAGCTTCCTCAGCCTCGCTCCTCCTGGCTTCTTCTGCCTGCTCTGTCTTTCTATGCCTGCCTTAAATAACTTCTTTGCTGAGTTAAGGTGTGGCACCATCACTGACTGCCTGGGAGCCTGGAACTCCTTCTGTAAACTAAGATGACCTCAAACCCATATTTGATTGGATTAAGGGCATAGGTCACCACTCCTGGATATTCCCTGTTATAGGATTAAAGGTGTGAGTTACCACTGCCTGATTCTCCTAGACTGACTGTGGGTAGATCCCTCTGCTGTCTCAGACTGGTTTTACTATATTTGAAACATATCACCACATCACAGTTTATTTCCTTTTGCCTGTGTCCTTTTGCATTTGTCCAGGGCTGCCCTAGAATGAAAAAACTGTAGTCTTAATAAGCACCTAACCAGCAATACCCAATTAAAACATACTAATATGCTTGCCACTTATTTAAGTCAATCATATCTACAAAGACCTAACTTCTCCAGAACCTACCCTTAGCTGGACTTAAAAGGAGCCTGCAGATCCCCCAACCTCAGCTGCTTCCTGAGACATAGCTTCTGGAGATATCCAGCAGAAGAGGTGAGTTACCCTGTGCCCAGCCAGCCAGACCAGTTATGACAGCCCCAAGTCTGGCCAAAAGAGCACAAAATGTACACCCCCACACCCAATTTTAGCAGTAGCTGCAAGCAAGCAGGACCCCTGCCTGCCATTCTATCTACACCTCCATACTCCCCATGGGACCGTTTTACCTCATAAAGCTCAGTCCATTTCCTCATATCACCCATTCCCCCAACATCAGCTGCTTCCTGAGACACAGCCTCAGGAGAGCTCCACGTGCAGCTGCTTCCTAAGACACAGCCCCTGGAGAGCTGCTTCACAAGAGCTCCAGCTGCACATCTCAATTTCTCCCTGGAACAAAGATTCCACTGTTTCTGAGTTCCCCAAGAGCTCCAGGAGCACCTAATAGACCAAAAACAGCTAGCTGAAACACAGACAATACTTGTACTGATCAGCGGAAGAGATGGATAGATACAGGTGCAAAACTTTGTTCAACAACATGAAGAATAATATGGCATCATTGAAACCTAGTGGTTCTATAACAGCAAGATCTGAACATTCCAATATAGAAGAAGCAGAAGAACATGACTTTAAAACTATTTTTATAAAGATGATAGAAGTCTTTAAAGAGAAAATTAAAGAAGATATGAAAAACTCCCTTAAGGAAATAGAGGAAAAACAAGCAAAAAAATTGGAAGAAAATAATAAACTTCTTAAAGAAAGAACAAAGAACCAAGAAAAAGCAAACAAACAGGTGATGGAAACAGTACAAGACTTAAAAACGAAAATAAAAGCAATAAAGAAGACACAAACTGAGGCAAAGTTGAAAATAGAAAATCTGAATAAACAGACTGGAACTACAGATGCAGCATAACCATCAGAACGGAAGAGATGGAAGAGAGAATGTCTGGCATGGAAGATTCAATAGTGGAAATAGTAGAGAAAGGACCAAGCCCCAACCCCTAGAAACTTTAACCATGTCAATATCAAGGTTGGGCAAAGTGTTCTCTGTAGGGAATGAGCTCCAAGAAGCCAGTTCATGCACCAGGAATAAATTCTGGTCTCACTGCCAGAGGCCCCATTAACTGCCCACCTCATTCAACTGTCATCCACATTCAGAGGGTTCAGATCTGTTCCATGAAGGTTTGTCAGCTGTTATTACAGAATCTTAGAGCTTCCAACAGCATGGGACTATCTGGGTCTCTCCATCATGATTTTAAAAAAGAGGTCAGTGGACATGTTGTCTCTTCATAGCAACAGAAATTATAAATAAGACAAACAGTAAAATGTAATAGTATGAAAATTCTCGTTTCAATCATTTGTACGCTCCTAGCTCAATGACTAACACTACTGTCTCTAGAAACTTTAACCATGTCAGACTGAAATTCTGTGCTCTTCTCCATAACTAACTCTCACACGACTCAGTCCTTGGTAATCACATTGCACTCTCTGTGTCTATGAATTTGACTAGTCTGGGTACTTAATAAAGCAGACTTTTGTTTATAGTTTATTTTACTTAATATAATATTCTATAGCTTCATCCTTGCTATAGCATATATCAGAATTTCATACCTTTTTATGATAGAATAGCATTCTACTAGCTATGTATGCTTTTTCTTTATCACTTACAGATGGATAAAAGTTTGGATGCTTTCCACATTTGGCTGTTGGAAATCATGCTGCTATATACATGAGTATACAGTATCTATTTAAATCTCTGCTTCCATTTTCTAGGGCTTATCAACCAGAAGCAGAGTTGCTGAGTCATACTGCATTTTACATTCCAATCAGTGATGCTCATTGATTTCAACTTGTCTGCATCCTTGCCAATAATTATTTTCAAAGTTGTTTTTATAATAGCTGTTTCTATTTACATATTGAATGTTCTCAAAAGACTTTATATTAAAGTCTTAGTACCCAGAATCATTCTGTCAAAATGCTGTGCAACAGTTAGAAAGTAAGACCTATGGGAAGTCATTGGGGGTATTTTTTTCAATGTTTTTTTATTAATATATAAAAAGGTCTTTTTTACTCATGTATCCCCCGATCCCCCTCCCTTCCCTTTCTCAATCCCTCCCAGTCAGTCTTCAGCCTCCTCCCTCCTCAGTCCCCCATCCCCTCCCCCAGGAGGGCAAGAAGTCCCAAGGTGGTCATCTCATCGTGGCACATCCACTCCAGGCAAATCAAATTTCCTCATCCAAATATCAAGACTGGGTTAGGTGTTCCTCTGCAGGGAATGGACTCCAAGGTGCCAGCCCAACCACAGGAACACTGTCTGATCTCATCCCTTGAGACTCCACATACTGCCCATGTTAATCCACAGTTGCCTACCCTTGGAGGGCCTAGATCCTTTCCCATTGGGGATATTTTTACAAAGAGGATTTTGGAACCCTGGTCCCTTCCTACTTCTCGCTGAATCTGCCATGTATTCTTGCCATACATTGCAGCCATTCTGTGGGCTCAAAGCAGTATACACCATCAGGGTCTGGAGCCTCTCAACCTGTGAGTTGAAGTAAACAATTTCTATTTACAAATTGATTATCTTGGTGTTTTGTTAGATTAGCCTAACTAACACAATGACCATGATAATAGGTATAAAAGGACATCTTATGATTTATTGCATTTCTTGGTTCCCAGTCACAGTGAATTTCCTTTTATTTTTGGCATTTGTATATCTTCTTTGGGGAAGTTTATTCAAATCTTCTGTACAATTTACTTGTTTCTTTGGTGTGTGTGTTTCTGTCTGTGTTGTCATGTACATGCAACAGCACATATGTAGAACTTAGAAGACAATTTTCAGAAGTGAGTTTTTGTCTTCCATTTTGTTTGAAGCAGAGGCTCTCCTGTTCTGCTGGTGCATTGTTTTAATCCATGGGCATTGATCCTTGTGCTTCTCCTATCCCTGCCTCCCATCTTATAGCAAGAGATGCTGGGACTACAGATGTACATCATAACATCTAGCTTTTGCTTGGGATCTGAGGATTGACTTCAGGTCAACAGACTTATGCATTAATATTCTAGGCTTTCATTGTTTGTTTTGTTGTTTAGCTATAAGATTTCTTTATAAAACCTGAATATTAACAACTTGTCAGATATATAGTTGTAAGCATGTTTCTACGTTGTATATTGTTTTTTTTTTCTTTCATTTAATTTAATTGCCCAAATGAATATGCACATTCATGGGGTATAGTGTAAAGTTTGAACACATGCATACTTTGTATAGTAATAAAGTTAATATTTTAGTCTATTTTTTCAATCATGAACCATTGCTTTATTGTAAAAACATTCAAAAATCTTTTCAAAACAGGCATGGTGGCTTGTGCCTATAATCTCAGCACTTGGGAGGCTGAGGCAGGAGAATTGACAAGAGTTTAAGTCCAACCTGTCTATATAGCAAGTACCAGGCAAACCTAATATATACAGCAAGACTCTCAGAAAAACAAATCCTCTTCTCTAGCTATGAAATATACAATATTATGTGTCGAAGTTATGACCTTCTGTGTGCTAAGCATGCAGTCTGCTGCTGAGCTCACCCATCCTTCAAAATTTATCATGACCAGTGGGCTGCCTTTTTATCTACTCATATCTTTGATTCATACATAAGTTTAATTGTGAGGAAGTCCAATTTATATTTTGTTGTTGTTGTTGCCTGTGCTTTTGGTGTTGTATCCAAGATATCATTGCCAACCCATTATCATAAGACCTTTTTGCTTCTTTCAAAGTTTTGTAGTTTTATTTTTCACATTTATGTCCTTTTTTGTTTTGAGTGAATGTTTGTAAATGCTATAAGTTAAAGGTACAAACCCAGTTTTCTTAGTACTATTGGTTAAAACTCTGTCCTTTCATTATTGGATGGTCCTAGTAACCTTTTGTGCAAGCCACAAGTGATTTTCTACTTCTATCTTCTCTATCTCCTTTCATCAGTCTGTATATTTGTCTTTTTCCCCAGTTTTTAATTTAAAAAGGTTTTTTTCATGTCTACCACTTCTCCCTCTCCCTTTCCTCTCCCTAGTTCCTCCAGTCATCCCTCAGCCGTCCCATCCCCATCCCCTATCCATTCCCCAAGAAGGATAAGGGGTTCCAAGGTGGGTCAGTTCAGTTTGGCATATGCAGAAGAGGTAGTTCTGAGTCCCTCATCCCAGTATCAAGGCTGGGTTAGGTGTTCCTCTGTAAGGAATAGGTTCTGATCCCATTTCATGCACTAGGAACATAGTCTGATACTACTGCAAGAAGCTCCACAAACTGCCCACTTCATTTGGCTGTCATCTACATTCAGAGGGTTTAGTTCCTTTCCATGAAGTTTCCTCAGTGATTATTTCAGAGTCAGTGAGCTCCCAATAGCTCAGGTTAGCCATCTCTACATTTTGTAAGTTATTATGATTGTATGAATATAAAACATGACATAGTACACATATGAAGGTTAGAAGACAACATTGGTACTCTTCTACCATACTGGTACCAGTAATCAAAAATCAGGTCATCAGGCTCACTAACAAAGCCATTTACCAGTTCTATCATGCCATCTTAACATGCAAGTTTCAGTATGATAAAATATAAGTTTTTCATCTTTGTTTCTCAGAATCTGCATGTATTTCAGGATGGGTTTGTATATTGCTGTGAAAGATGTTATGTTGGTTACTTTCCCTATAGCTGAGATAAAATACCCTGACACAAAACAATTTAGAGAAGAAAACATTTATTTTGGCTCCCAGGTCAAAGTTACACTCCATCATTGTAAGCTTGTCACTGTGGCAGGATGCTGAGACAAAGGACTGCATCTGTAGTTAGGAAGAAGACTGCAATCGGTGCTCCTGGCTACCTAGCTTCCTCTGTTTTAAACAGTGCAGGATGCAAGCCCAGAGAAAACTAAGTCTTCCCTTCTCACTTAATAGTACCTCACAAATATGCCCAAATCTAAATAACTTCTATTAGTGTGGCTGGAGGCTTCTCTTATAGGTGACTATTGACCCTATCAAATTGATAATCAGGGTTAACTATGACAGATATCACTGGGATTTGGGGGGAGAAAAAATCTGAGCCTGTAGACAGCTTTAGGTAATAGTTATATCTTCACAATTAAGGCTTCTGATCCATAAATATTTGCTTGTGTCTTGTTTAATTATTTTTAGCAACATTTTGCTGTTTTCTATGTACACATCTTTTACCTCCTTCACTCAGCTTGCTTCTAAGGATTTTGTTCTTTTGGGTGGAATTATAAATGGAATTGTTTTCTAATTTTCTGTTCAGATTGTTCACTGTTAGTGTATGGAAACATGAGGGTTTTGTGTTGGTCTTCTCCCCTGAATGAATTCAATGAATTTCTAACAGGTTTTAAGGACTTTAGATATAACAGCTTTATTTTTTGGAGGGGAGGGTGAATCATTAGCATTTTTTGCATAAAAGATCATGTTATCTGGAAACAGAGATAATTTGACTGTTCTATTCCAGGGTAAGTGGATCATATTTCCTGTTCTCACCTAATTGCTCTGCCCTGAAAACCCAGTATTACAGTAAATAATAGGTAAGTATTCCTGATCTTGGAAAGTTTCTGTCTTTCACCACTGTGTATGATGATAAATGAAGTCAGTAGACATTTTCAATTTTCTGAGAAGCAAGAGCATTTATTTCACGAAACTGCTTTTACATGTAACAACAGGAATAATCAGTAAGCAGTCTGTGTATGGCAGGCTCTAACTCAGTGTTTCTATTTGCTGAGTTGTAGAATTGCCACTGTGACCTGTGTCAGTCATGAGGAACATATATGCAATCACCAAAGACACATTTAAACTGATCCAGAGGGTGGGCTGCACTGAGAATATGCTGTGCTTTTATTGGCTGCACTACATTTTTGATGAGGTTTGAGGAGAGGACTCATTCAATAAAATGTTTGAAAATAATTTCCAGAACACTAATTTTAAAAGATCCATCATTGGTGGTAGGTTTTTGCAATCCAAGTGTTGAGGAGATGGAGAAAGACAAGAAGTGCCCAGAGCTCATTGGCCAGTTAGCCTAGCCTAATCAATGAGCTACAAGCAAATAAGGGAGGCTGTTTCACAGAAGAAAGAAGAGAAGGAAAAGAAGAAGAAAGGAAGAAAACAGGTGAAAAGAGGGAAGGAAGTAAAGAAGGAAGGAAGACAGAAGGAAGAAAAAGAAACACGGCTTCCACGGATGCACATATGCACATGTGCACCTTTATGCACACAAACATGTGTACATATTACATACATACAGAACAAATATAGATTCAAAAAGACAAATACTACATTTTTCTATAAGCAGACCCTAGCTTCTGATTTTCATATGTGTATTTATGTGGGAACAAATGTAGGTATAGGTTATGAAAGGGAACCATGAGGTAGAAAGAGAGGTTTTAAGACATTGGAATGCAGAAAGTAACAGAACACACATAATATAAAATGTAAAGTTAATACTAGGAGTGGGAGGGTCCAAGTAGGATAGGGGAACAGGACATAGAGGTTGATCAAGAGCATCAAACAAAACAAGGTATGCTTGAAAATCCCATAAGGACATCAGTTATATTATATACTAATTAAAAATAAACTAGGGGCTGGGAGATAGTTTAATCCATAAAGCTCTTGTGATATGAGCATGAAGACCCCATGTAAAATAGCTAGGTATAGCAGCAAGAACTTGAAATCCCAACCCTGAGGAAGAGAGCTCAATAGTCATTTAGACTAGTCAAGTTCTACGGTCAATGAGAGACCTCAAAAAAATTAGGTGTAGAATAATAGAGGAAGACACCTTACACACACAGAGAGAGAGAGAGAGAGAGAGAGAGAGAGAGAGAGAGAGAGAGAGAGAGAAGAAGAAGAAGAAGAAGAAGAAGAAGAAGAAGAAGAAGAAGAAGAAGAAGAAGAAGAAGAGAGGTACACACATAGTTACACACAAAAGTAAAATTACTTAAAATAAGTAAATGAATAAATCCACAAAGATGATGTGTAGGCATGGATTAGGTAAGGTTATCTTAACCCAGTGGTTGACACAGAATTTAAAATCCACACATATAGATATATTCAACTATTATTCAATGGTTTTCAAGAGTCCACAGCTCGTGCTTCAGGGAATAGAGATTTCCTATGTTGACAATTTTGATGTCTCTGTCTCCCTCTCTGATCTCTATCCCCTTCAGCAGCTCATTTGGGAGGGTATACTTCAAGTGACTAGACTCATCCATGTGCCTTGAAAGTTTCCAGCAAAATCATACTGGTTTGCTCTGCCTCATATGCTGTAATCTCTTTCCCTGAGATTGCAGTGACAAAGATATGTCACATTTTCCTATGCAATGGGCTTGAATTATTCCAGGGATAATGGAAAGGTATTTTTCATCTTTAAGTGTTAATGAATATAAATGGGATTCACAGCCCATTTTTCGGGTCTGTTCCTTTTCAGAAGTGAAATAGTAGAAAACTTCCAGTGGCAAAAGAGAGGAAAGGGGCCTCTAATTCAGTCCTCCCACACAGGACACCCCTAGGATAGGAAATGCAGTGGGATTATGTTGTTCCATGTAAATAAGTGTCCCACCCACTGGTTTAATAAAAACACTGATTGGCCAAAGGCAGACAAGAAGTATGGGCAAGGCTACCAGACTAAGAAAACTCTGGGAACCAGAAAAACAGAGCAGAAATGCTACAGAGATGTCAGAAATGCCACAGATGCAGAGTACAACTATGCTCCTCTGAGAAAAGATATCAAGCCTCATGGCTGAACAGGATAAGAATCATGGGTTAGATTAAGAGCAAGAGCTAGCAAGTTATATGCCTGGGCCCCAGGTTAGTCAGCTTACAACTAATAAAAGTGTCTGTATGTTTCAGTACAACTATTGGCCAGAAAGTCTGGGCCACGAGGCTAAATCAGAAAGTCCTGGGCCATGAGGCAAGACCAGAAATCCCAGACCAGAAACCTAATACAACAAGGAAGGACTTCAGAAAACCCATTCTCTTTCCTTCCTTTTCAACTGCTCAATACTTCCATAACTATCAATTAATTGATTCACTACATATTAAGATACTTATATTTAAGAAGTTAAAAGCAACAAACTTTCTTTAGAGAATCAGGTTTCACAGCAGTCAGTATTTAAATTACTTTTCCAAGAGGAACACCCCTCTCATTATGCTTATTTTCCTCACATGAGTTGAAAATAAACCTCTTTCAGTGTACTCATACTTTCTTCCACACTATGTTAATCATAGGACCAAGAAAGCTATTTTTCTGTATCATGTACATGTTAATGTGTTGGTGGTCATTACAAATGGTCATTGGGAATGAAGAAAATACAGTATATAAAATGAACTACCATGCAGTCTCAAAAAGGAATAAAACTGTGTGGTTTATTAAAAATATGATTTAACCCTGAGGACATCATACAAAGAGAAATGATGAATACTTCATGATAGATAAAATAAATACTGCATGACCTCATTGCTATTTAGTGTCTAAAATGTAAAGCTCATAAAGACAGGTCCTACTTCCTTTGCAAGTAATTTGAAGATATATCTTTAATAATGTGGCAATTAATGTTAACTATTCTTGTTTCCCTGTCTGTGGCTGTGCAAAAATAACACACAACAAAACAAAAACAAAAGCCAACCAAACAAAATAAATTTGGTTTACTATTTAGCTTTTTCATATAAATTTGAGCTACCTTTTTTTCTTTTTTTCTAGGACAGGGTTTTGCTGTGTAGCTGTGTATTTTAGAACTTGGTCTGTTGACAAGGTTGGTCTGGAATTCAGAATCCAGAGTTTTATGATTACATAGGTAGGTATGTTTTACTACTAACCTGAAGCTCTTTTTCTTATGCAGACCAGGACTACCTTTCCCGGGGGTGGTACCACCCTAAGCTAACTGGACCCTCCTCCATCAATTAGAAATCAAGAAAATGCCCCACAGACATGTTCACTGGCCAATGTGATAGTAGCACTTCCTCAATTGAGATCCCATTTTCCCAGGTATGCCTAAGTTTGCATCAAGTTGACAACAGCTAACCAGCAGTATAACCATCTGTTGAATATGTTAAGTGCTGAAAGCAGATTTTCAGTGTTCTTACCACACAAAGTGACAAGTCTGTGAGGGTAATGCATGCTTTCATTAACTTGATTTTGCATTGCTGCCACAATCTACAGAGTAATAGAGAAATGGCTATGTAAAGTCTTCAAGCTAGTAAAATATAACCAGAAGTGATGCATGCTACTTTTTAGAGGAGCCAAAAACCTGTTAAGCATGTCACCTTTTCTTGCTTCACACATGGTGGATATCTTCTTCCAAGTGTCTTCATTTCTGTATGATGGAGGTGTGCAGAACCCTGCTGCCTGCTCATATGAGACAAGTGTCAGGGCAAGTAATAAGCCATTTATGGAACATTTGTCCACACAGGCTATTTTGTCCTGAAAAATAAATTTAGTTCAGAGTTCTGAAGGCTTATTAGACTTATTAATAGGAGAATACATATACTGGGCAAAAGTAACAGAATATAATAGGCCCTGAAACAAAAAAAGATTGAGTTTGGTGCATTTGAGAACTATGGGGAAGTCTAGGCTGTAAGTAACATAAAAGGTGGGGAGGAGCTGGTAAAAGAATTAACATAAAATGGGGAGAAGCTGATGAGAAATTTACATAAAAGGGGGAGCTGGTGAGGGAAACATTAATACTGACTGGCTGACTTAAGTAAGACACTTCTCTTCCCACTGTTTTAGAAACAAGAGGTTTAAGGTCAGGATGTCAATAAGGTCAGTTCTATCCAGAGATCTCACTCTGGATTACACACAGCAACTTCACTGTGTTCTCACATGATAGGAGAAAGAAATTTTTTCCCTCATCCCTTTTCTCTCATCATCATCATCTTCCTCCTCCTCTTTCTTTCTCTGACATAGTCCTGTAACTAGGGCTTCATTCTCGATGACCATATTCAAACCGAATGCTCTCCTAAAATGCCTTTTCCAAGTTTTGGTTAGCATATCATTTGGCACCTACTTTGTGGGCCACCACAGCTTGCTTGTAGCCTCACCATAAGCACTGGGGTGCACCTGTCTATCTCAGGGGCAAATAGTCATTGGGGAATGGGAAAGTTTGAGAAGCCCCCTTTTCTTTTCCTGGAACGTGGCCTGTCTGAATGATAGAACCGTGATTCCTTGTCAGTACAGTGGACACTGAGGTACCTCTCCTACAAACAGCTTAAATTCAGACTAGCCCTGTGTTGTGATACACAGAAAAGCCTGAGGGAAGAAAGATGAAACCTCAGAGCACACTTCTGCTTTTATCATGATTATCCTATAGTTAAACCTTTTTTTTTTTTTTTTTTTTTTTTTTTTTTTTTTTTTTTTTTTTTTATTCTTGGCTGCTGTGTGTGCTTCAATATAGTCATAAGCAGGTTACTTTATTTATCATGGAACCTCATTTTCTTCACTGCTGCGGACTGGCTCTGTCGGACGAGGTCAGGGATTCTAGTACTCAGGTGGGCAAGGACCGGCGGTGGACAAACAGATACACACTAGGTAGTAGTGGAGCTGAATGCCAATTTATTAGCAGAGCACAAAATCTTTTATAGGCCCAAATTATAAGGAAATAATGCTCACATAATTGCCTTAACAACAATATTCTCGTTTCTTAAACAATTCACTTCCTCAATAAATCAACAAAGCACAAACACAGCCCCAAAGGCTCCCAAGAATTCACAGTGGTGCATGGCACATGGTCCATGAGAAAATTATTAACTCAGTACGTGACAGACAGACATGAGTTCATGTTGGAAACCAAAGCCTGTGGTCAGCATCTGAGACCCATCAACCCTCTGCGCACTCTCCTGAATTCTTTCTGTGCACCAGCCTTGTGATAAATGTACATGGCCTGCCCATGTTCTTTCTTTGGGTACTTTTCCCCTCTTCCCCACATTTGCCCATAAAAGTCCCTCTCTAACAGTTGGTCCACAGTAAGAAGGGACCAGCTCCAACCATAGCATTTTCTCCTCCAGGCATCTCTGTGCTTATTAATTTCCTCTAAAGGCTTAGTCAGTTGTCTAATAATGCTTTCTCTTTGTTCCCTACTTAACACACACCAGGGTGGTCTTGCCCTAGCTAATTTCTCATGAAAGGAAGGGAGTAATACAGCACTCTTTCTCCTAAATAATTTACCCATCTATTGCCAAATTCATCATATTCTCGTGTATAAGATAAAGGGTGTGGAGTGGTCTGAGGAAGTTTGTAAGGTCCTTTCCATATAGGTGGTTCCCACCAACTATTCTTTATAAACCATTGCCACCTGCCATGCATTAATCTTTTGGGAATTTTGTGAAGTTTCCTCTGTATGTATTCATCAGAATTCCTACCCACTGGGTGACCAAAGGAATCTGTTGGATTGGGTTTTAAAGTTTTCTTTAAAAAATCCACTTGCAAGGTAATGGTTTCTGTTTTTGTTTCTTCCTCAAACAACTCTTCATTCTGCAATTGTGTCATCAAACCTCCCCTGCCCCCATCTGATTTTCCATTAGGACCCTCCACATAGCTCTAGTGAGGGGGAACTCAGAGGGTCCTAAAGGCACCTTCTCTTCTGGGATCCCAGGAGTGGTGGTCATGGGAGATTGGGCATCTGTAACAGTCCATTGTGTTCCTGTAAGCTCATGCAGCTAGCAAGAAGAAATCACAGTAGGCAAAGAACACACCCTTCTACAGGGGAGGCCGAGCATTCCAGGAGACCAACTTCCTTAAAGTTTCTGCTTCAGGTCTGGTAGAAAGCCTTCCAGCATGCTATGCAGACTCCACTGGAGATGCCATGGCACTTCACTTGTAAAGTGTCCATATTAATAACTACATTATAGAACTGTTTAGAGAATTAACTCTCAGATGTTTATAAAGTTCAGTGTGCCTGTCCCATAATCTGTCCTCAGCATGAAATCTACTACCATTATTCTAATCATTGGTATGATTAACAGAGTCAACTTACTAACTTATTTGAATCAAAATGTGATCATTTCCTATGGATGTCACCCCCAAGAAACAAGCCATTATTGAATACTGCTTCACCCTTGATATATGTCAGTTCTGAGGTTTCAAGCCAGGTCACTGTCAAGGTAAACCACCAGGCCCCGAGTGAAGGAGCACAGAGCCTAAGAAAGCAAAGTTTGACCCAGATAGGCTCCTGCCTATGCATGAGTGCCCTGTGCTGCCATCTGTATCTCATTTTCTTGGCATCTTCTCTGTCAAAGCTGACCTTCAGCTGCAGATAACTCCAAGAAGACAAATCTGTAGTTCTTCCTCTTTGATAGTGCCTGTGTCAGTCTCCTAGCCAGACCCTTCCAATAGTTGTCTCTCACTTGGTATCTAGATGTTCTTCACATGAAGAAAGCTATGACTCTGGTTTGGCTCTACTAGGCAGGAATATCTACAATCAATATTTCAAAAAGGACTCTAGGCATATTTCTGGAGCTCTCAGCAGAAGAAGACAGACCTGTATAGAACAGGATCTGTGAGGACTTGATGAAGAATATGAGTTTGGGAGTGGTCTTAGTGCATTAGATAAGGAGACAAAAGAAATAATGTGAGGCACTGTTTCTCCAAGAGATTTAGGAAGATCACACATTCTGTGTGTCATTAATTGGTAAGAATTATATGAGAAGGTGCATGTAGTGGCAAATGAGCAACACTGAAAAGGATCCGGAGTTAAGTAAGATATTGTCAAAAAATTAAAAAGAAAGATAATTAGATGAAAAAGGAGTTCTGAAGACAGAAGGGATGTCGATAATACTTGTTAGACAACATTCAACATGGGTGTTCAGATAAGATGTCTCAAGACCCTTCATATGCTAATATGTACTATGCCTCTTCCAGTGGACAAAATACATAATGTTTGTCAAATGTGTCAGACTTGAGAATTCATATTCTCATTACAGAACACCTCTGTTAACTGTTGTACAATGCACATTGTATATACAGTTTTTTTTAAAGAATGTCTGTAAGTTGAGATTTTTTTCAAGAGTATAAATAATCTCTTTTAGAGTAGAATCTGAAGAAAGATAGACACAAAATTACAAGGAAAGTTGAGGCAGAGCCACTGGTCATTTGGGAAAACACCCAGAGGATATCACCTCTGCAGTGTTCTGTGGGCTAGTATTGCATCTAGATCTAGGTGGTAGTCATCACCATTCATTGTCAATCTGAATGTTATCACCTTAATTGTTATTACACCACAGACACCATCTTTCCTGTTATTATTGGCAATATTGTCAGTACCATCAACACCCACAGCAATATCAGTACCACCACAAGTAACAATAGCATCAGCATCCTCAACAAAGCAACAGAACCATCACTACTGATACTAACTGCAGCAGCAGCAGCGCCATCATCACCACCACCACCTGTAGTAACATCATTACATATTAACCACCCCCATCATCATCATCATTACAGCCTCTCCCAAAGAGCTCTGCGACTTTAAAGTTACACTTCAGGAAAAAAAACAAAAAAAAACAAAAAAAACCAGTGGTTTCAAGGTTGGATATATGAATTTGAGTCCCAACTTTATCACTACCTATGTGGATTTGTGACATTTCCAGAACTCATTCAGCCTCTCATTCTCAATTTCCTCACTTGAATAACAATGTATAAAATATAAATTACAAGAATGGAAAGGAAAATATCCTGTCAATATGAAGCAGTTAGGAAATTCTGTTTTCATTTTTTTTTTTATAATGTCTTTTACATTGTTTGCCTGATTTCCCAGGAATATTACCCTAAAGCCAGAACTCAACTCCCATGGAATATTTTATGCTCAGTTCTTCATCCTTGTAACAATCCTACCTCCAAACAGTGTAGCATTCAGATATAGTAGGAGTTATTACCTTGTCATATGAATGATGTGGTATAATTTATTCTGTAATATGGGTATCATCCCAATATCTCAACATCCTACTGCCCTGGAATAGTGAATAAAATATACTCTTAAAGCCTCCCACACTCTGTGACTTCAACAGCATCATCTTCATTTTCTTGGCCTACTTCCTTGTATATAAAATGAAATATTAAAGTTTTTTTTAAAGAATATTCAGTAAAAAAAATAAAAGTTAAACATTAATCATAAAGAGGTTACCTAATGGAAGTCCACTCTGCCTTTTCTATTGTTCCTTCATGGTTGACCTTAACATAGAACAGTGTAACAGGGTAGGGGAGGAACAGAAGAAAACAGAGGAGGAATAAGAAGAGAGAAGATAACTATAATGTTGCACAGCATTCAAATCATATTTTTCCCAGATGAAAAATATACAACCTGGGGAAAAATAACTTGTGCTAGGTGAAATCTCTGACTACAAAGCAAGGTCCAGAAACCTTAGGATTAAACCACAACAGCCCAAGAAAAGAATAATCACCTTTATTCATTCATATTGTAGAAATAAAGAATTGCCAAATGAAAGCTACTGATACCAATATCTCTTAGATGGAGGGTGGCAGCCAACAGCTAATGTCATGGGGAGGGAGATGACTAGGGTATATACTCAAGTATATGCGGGAAGCTCCATTCATCTGCAAATGTCCAAGTTGCAAGCAGAACTTCCCAAACAGAGTTACTTCAATATCTGGGCTGATGCCCTGTAGAAGGAACATGTGCCTTGCATGCATGAGTTGTTATTGATTTTCCCACAAAGGCTAATTTAGGAAAACCATGCAGCATGCACAAAAAAGTTAAGACAAAATGATAGCTTAACTGCTTTACACAAATGAAGCATGTTTCCATATACTGGTGGGTTAATGGGACCTTAGACAATCCTCTCAGTTAGAAGCAGGGTTCTAACCTTGCCTCATAAATTATGACTATGGAATATGGATGCAGGTGGCACTGTGAAAAGAAAAGGTCATCAGACTAGAAAAAGAGAGGCCTGAATTCCATCCCAGATCTGCCAGTTGTTCACCCAAGTTCTTTAAATCAACCCACCCCTTACTAACACACCATACAAAGAACAAAGGAATCTATGTAAAATAATGCTGCCATGTATTCCTTTCCCAGAGACTATGCTAGATACAGACACGGCTCTGGCCCTCTCAATATGTACAACTGTGTAGCAGAGAATGGCAGTAAACAAGTAATTCCTAAAATATATGTATGTTATTTCAAACTAACATGAAGAGAAATTGTTCTCTACTGGGGAAAGATAGGGAGAGTTGGGAAATAATACATAGAGTAAATATAAGAAAATTAATGGAGAAAATGAGATACATCTTTTCAAGGGAAGTCCTCAAAAGACACAGTCCCCTCTCATCCTCATGACAGCCCTTTGGAGTTCTCTTTGAAACTGTTTGCTGTTTTAGCCTCTTTTCTCATCTTGCAGCAGAGAGTATAATAGAAACAAGTCGATGGAAGAATTTATTTGCTTCCTGGTTTGAGACAATATAGCTTATCATGACAGGAATAGAGACCCAGGCCAGAACCAGGCTCAGCTATCATCCAGAAGTCTCATCTTTAGCAACCAACTTTCTCCATCAAGACTTCACCTCCTTTTGGCTCTATAACTTCTTAAAACCACCCACCAGAACCAAGTGCTCAAGAGCATGAGCTTATGAGGGATATTTTACATCATATCATAATATCTCCATTTGACAAAAAAAGGTGCTAAAGAAGGCTTAATTAATCTCCCCTTGTTTGCATACTGTACAAGTGATGAGCACAGGCACCTCTAAACTGAACCTAGGATTGTTAGACTTCCAACTTTTAGTATCTCTATTGCTGAGAGAATCATCCCCCAGAACACGCCAGGAGCACATGTACTCCTGAACTTTCTGTCCTTATACTCAAATTCTCTGAGTCCTGTATCACCTATTTTAGCAATAATGTTTCAAGCCATCCAACCTCTAAGTGTTCTGACTTACAACATACGTGGGTTCTCAGGAACTGACAGGAGATCACTAGTGTTAGTTACACATTGTGAGGAGGCTGGGACCATATGTATATCTCTCTTGATTCCAGACTGTAATTTCAAGGATACTATTTATCTTTATTGCAGAGTTAGAGACTAGCAGGCCATGCTTTTTTCCATGGCAGACCACAGAATTGTAAGAGGCCAACTTAAATCATGGAAGCACTGTGCCCTGCAGAAATCCATAGTCTATAAATCACATGGCTAAGTCACAAGTAACTGAAATGGCAAAACATTCTTTGAACTCCAACAGGATATACTTCAGGGCCACATAGATATATGAACATACGGTATCATTGGTTTACATTGCCAATCTACTATGTTCCCTGGCACAAAGGCTATATGATTTTATCTTAAAAATAGTATAAAGATGCTTGCTCAGCTTATTTTCTCTCAAGAATACAACTAAACTACAATACCCAAGATTCCTTTCTTCAAGATAAGTCCATGTTCTTTGCTCTGGTTAAATGGAAGATGGACAAAAAAAAAAAAAAAAAAGATAATTAGCTCTTCTAAGTCTTGCATAAAGCTTTTCAGAAAATTCTTCCCCCTTATCCTCTTTAATGTCAGCTGTCTGGAGGCAGATGATGATAATGTAGAGTGTAACATGTCCTAGCAGAGCAATTAAGTTTTTCTCATTTAAGCAAATATTTTTGCTTAAATGAGAAAAATTTAATAGCATTCATTTGATCAATATAAGCCACATTGGCCTTCATAGAATAAGCATTTTAAAGTAAGCGTCTGAGACCTAAAGATGCATATGAGAATATTCAGATCTAGCTAATACGTTCTTTTCCTTCTGGGTAGACTGGACCAGACTCTAGTTCCAGCTTTTTGTTTTGACTTTCTTACTGTGAATTATCATCCCCAAATATAGTAAGTGATGCTATATCACTATCTAGAATTCTCACTAAAGAAGAGATGGAAACACCCCGTCTTGATGTCTTCACCTTAGTTTCTCCATCTGAAAACATACTAGCTGACTTTCTGGGGCATCTCTGCTTCTGACCACAATGGGAGTTTATATTTAATTGAATGAGGTTAGGTAAACCCACCTGTAAAGCTGCAGACTGGAAAAGGGTTTACGGATGAATTTGGAATCAAGATCATCAACTAAGCAGAGCCTTCCATCTCAGTGATGTGAAATGATTCTGCATAAACATGGTGGCTATAATCTCTTCAGACAAGCCCCATGGGAATACGATTAAATTCTAAAGAGGGTGAAGGTGTTGGTTAAAATTAAAACAAAGCAAAAAAAAAAAAAAAAAGATGGCAACTAAACTCTGTAACACATTGCAAATCGATTAGTTTTGTGCTTTTCTCTCCAACTTAGAGTGTAACTCAAAGCCCTCCAGTGCCTCTGCATGGCAATCACAGAAGGCAAAACTGTCTTTTAAAGTTTTGTAGTCCAAGATCTTTTAGGCAAACCTTTCAACTGGAGTGAAGAGCAATTTATTCCCAGTGACTGGATGGAACACACACATTTCTTGATGGATAGTGTTCTGATTCCTCTCCACTGACCCTCAGGGAGAGACAACTGAAGAGTAGAGATTTGGGAAGACAGGTACCTTTGGGAGAGAGAAAACATAGAAGAGGCCAGATTGATAAGGATCATGGTCTTCCAACTGGACACAGAGGAACAGAGAGACCGGGACACAGACTCCTTACAAACCTAAGAAGGGAGTACACTGAGATGGCAGTAGAAGGGTCTGCTAGACTCATCAGATATTTCTTTAAGGTTTACAGCCAATGAGGCACCTGCATCACTGAGTATCCTGGGTGTGTTATGGTACAACCATAAACAATAGTTACCCCTTTACAAAATAACTCACATTGACCTACCTTTCTAGATTATGCTGCACAACAAGATGTACCAGACATGTTGTACCTGGCAGAACCTAAGTGCCAAATGAGTTGCATAAAAGTGGTGGTGCTATTAATGAATCACTATGCCATCTGACTTGTTGGCTTCATCCTATCTGCTCTCTCATCCCAAACACACTTGTATGTTAAGCATTGTTTGCTTTACAGAACTGGAATTGTTGACCTCCTTTCATTAAGGCATATTGACATAATTGGGGAAAAGTGGGGCAGTTTTGAACTTTTACATTGACCCTTGTATATATAGATGGTCTTCTAGAGTAGCTATACTTACTCAGATAAGAAACCATGGAATTAGCACATAGCCTGTGGTGTTTAAGATTCATTTCACATTATAAGAAACCATGGTTTCACCCGTCTCCTGTCCACACATTACAAAAAGTATCATTGTAGTTCTTTCTCACTGAAGAGATGAATCAATTATCCACTCCTTGAATCTGGTCCCATCCATATAAATTTCTTAGAATTAAGTAGATTCAATAATGGACTTTGCATGCTCATTCTTGGGACACTACCATTCTGGCAAAAATGTGCTTAGATATGTCTACTGTTTCCACAGGATGAATGAGAGATACTGAGACCTAAATATATGTAAATGTATTGAGTCCATCCCACTCAGCTAGAGCAGAGACCCAAGCCACCTACAGGTGCACGGTGTCTTACGCTTACTACTGCTGTGATAAAACACCATGATCAAAAGCAAGTTGGGAATAAAACGATTAAAAAACAAAAAGCAGGATAGAAACTCAAACATGGCAGAAAACCAGAGGCAGAACCTGACGCAGGGCCATGGAGAAGTGGTAACTACTAGCTCTTTCTCTCCATGGCTTGTTCAGCTTGCTTTCTTGTCGAATCTAGGGCCAACACCCAAAAATAGCACCACCCACAAAGGGCTGTGCCCCTCATCAATCACTAATTAGCAAAATGTCTTATAGCTGAAGTTTTGTAGGTGTTTTCTCAAGTGAAGTTTCCTCTGTTCAAACAACTGTAGCTTGTGTTATAAATCTAGCCAGCACACATGGTGAGTCTGGCCAGTATCAGCTCAGTCCCATCAAGCTCAGGTAAACTCCCAATGCCTCAGCACATGAGTAATAAAGTCCTACATAACATTAGGTTTTAGAATTACCTATTATACAGCATTATTATTGTAGTTATAAATAACAAGACACACATGAATAGAGAGCCACTGGCTATGGCTGTCCGGAGTTCAACATTAAAGATTCAGAGCCCACATCCCAAGCTTGAGCACTACCACAATGAACTGGTGGCACCTGCCAAGAGATGATAAAATAAAGAAACTACACATAAGAAATACATTTTCTCTCTTTGAATAGCATTAAGCAAAATGGATATTTTAGTTGGAGATAATTTTTACATTCTATTGACTCAAACTTCCAATAAGAATTACAAAAAAATGAAAGTTAAATGATCTGTTTGTTTACTTTTGAGTAGCCTTGCCTCACATAAGCCTTGAAATGATCAATCTTGTGTTGGTTATTCATAGTAATTCCAGCACTATCTATGGATCACTTTGTGTATGTATGTGTGTGTGTCTATGTGTATGTGTGTGTGTTTGTGTGTATGTGTCTGTGTGTGTCTGTATGTGTGTGTGTTTGTGTCTGTCTGTGTGTGTGTGTCTGTCTGTATGTGTGTCTGTGTGTGTGTGTGTCTGTCTCTGTGTGTGTGTCTGTCTCTCTGTGTGTGTGTGTCTCTGTATGTGTGTGTATTCATTTTTTTTCTCTCCTCTCTCCCCTTCCTCTTCCCTTCTCTCCTTATTTTCTTTTCCTCCTTTTCCCTTTGAAATATTTCTTTTTTTGTCTCTCATTTCTTCTCTACCCCCTCTCTTTATATTTCTTTTGGAGCCCAAGGCTTCAATCTAGCTCACTGTTCCCTTACTCTGCTTCCCCACCTCTGTCCTTCCTTCCCTTCCCTATAACTGAAGAACTGTGTCTCATGCTAGGATCCAAGCACATGTTTATTAATAGACACTGACTCGAACCCTACATATGAAAGAAACCAAAATGTTTGAAGACTCCCTAAAATGGTGATTCTCAATATATTTGTTGTGATACCTCTGGGGATTAAACCACCCTTTCACAGCCGTCTCATATCAGATATCCTGTACATATAATAAGTATATGTAATTACAGATACATATTTATATTATGATTTATAACAGTACTGAAATTACAGTTATAAAGTAGGAACAAAATAATTTTGAGTTGGCATCACCAAAATAGGAGTAACTTCATCAAAAGGTTGCAGCATTAGAAATGTTGGAAACAACTCTTAATATTACCTCAACAAGTATGAGCCAAAACTTATGCAAAGAATCTGGTCTCCAAATTTCAAGAGCTTTCATGGTACAGGGCCAGTCTTATGTGACTCCAGATAGTTTAATTCATAGGTTAAATTTGAAGGTAGTAGAATCTGTTTAACATAGAAAAGATCTTTCTAACAACTAAAATGTCTTGAGATGGAATTGGGAAGCCTTGAGAGGTAAGGAGTCCTTTGCCATTAGAGCCATTTGAAGATATCCTGAAATTATTTCTCCTTTGTATATTGTCTCTCTTTACTAAATAGTAGATGACATTAGATCCATTGTTTCTCCACTGGAAAATTTCTTTCAAACACTCACTCACTCAACAGCTTTGATATTCACTGTTACACTATACACAGAGCTTCATACCATATCCAGGAATATTTGGAGATCAGTAGATTTCGAACTAAAATATGAAATTTCTGCCCTACCTAGCCCCAAGGTTTGAACACACCCACAGCTGCTTAGTCCCCCAAAATGACTCAGGCACATGTTAATTACATGCTGTTTGTTCTATGGCTCAGGCATATTGCTAGCTAGCTCTAACTCTTAAAATAACCCATGATTCTTATCTTGTTTAGCCACAAGACTTAGCTAAACATTTAGTTGAGGTGGTAGCTTTGTTTCAGAAGTTTCTTAGAGTAGCATTGTCTTCTTTCCTCTTTTCTGGCATCTCTGTCTGACTCCACCCTTCTTCCTCTTTATATATGCTTGGATTTCCCACCTGCCTCTAAGATGCCTTGCCGTAGACTGAAACAGTTCCTTTATTATACAATGATAATTCACAGCATACAGAAAGACATCTCACATCACTTCCCCTTTTCTGTCTAATCAAAAAGGAAGGTTTCCATTTCAACATAGCAAAATTACATATAACAAAACAGCTATCAAGCAAGAATTACAGTTATAATATCTAGTCTATCTGTATTTAGCAAAATTAAAGAAAATATTTCATCATCTACTTTATCCTTATAAGTTCAAAGTTTCATTTCTAATTTACCTTTTATTTATAACAAATGAAAACTATACTTATAATTATCTAATCTTCAACTTCATCAAAGACCACAGAAGGATATACTGTTATCCAAGTAAACAGGAAACACAGGCAATTTCCAAATCTAGAAATAACGGAGATGATATCTGACTGCCTCAATAGTCACCTAAAGTTCCTTTGTAAATTTGAGACATCTATCTTTAGCCTACAGGCCTAGAGTCTCTGGCAGTTTTTTTGTTTGGTTTGGTTTTATTTTGTTTTGTTTTATGAAGCAAGAAATTTGAAGGACTATTCTGTCCATTTTGACATAGTTCATCAGTTCCTTTTCCCTGTCTCTTGCAGAATGTCTGGTAGTTTTCTTTGAAGCAGGAACCTGAAGGACCATCTCAGCTTGTCCTGCCAAAGTTCAGAGGTCACTTTTCTATGAGTCTTGAATGTCAGTTTATACAGCATACTTTCAGGCAGTCGAGGTAAGAAAACTTGCCCAGTGGCTAATTTTTGCCACAAAGAAAGTAAACTTTATATGGAGTTTCTTCAATGCCCATCATATACTTGACCATGATATAAATAATTTTTTAAACTATCAGTTCAACCAAATTGAATGTGCAATAGTAGACACATAAAAAGAGTAAAAAAAAAAAAGTTTCCTGCTTAAAAACCACAAAAAAAGGAGAAAATACAACAAAAAAGTTGTGGTAGTTTGAAACAAAATTGCCCCCAAGGGGAGTGGTGCTGTTAGGAGGCTTTGCCGTGTTGGGGGAAGCATGTCACTGTGAGAGTGGGCTTTGAGGTCTCTTTCTCTTAAGCTTAACTCCGTGTGATTGTCAGTTGACTTCCTGTTGTCTCAAGATGTGGGTAGCACCACATCTGCCTGCATACTGCCATGATTCCCATCATGATGACAACAGACTGAACTTCTGAAACTAAGCTACCTAATGTGGGAATGCCTTTCTGTATGCTGTGAATCTCAATCTTTAAATAGAGGAGCTGTTTTGGGCCATGACAGGCACCATAGAAGAAGTAGGAGGAGAAATCAAAGCATAGGTAGAAGTGGGGCAGAGTCAGACAGATCAAGCAAGCCACCCAAGGAGCAACATGTAAAGAACACAGGTGAGCCATGGGCCACGTGGCAGACAGATTAATAGAAATGAGTTGATTTAAGATGTAAGAGCAAGCTAGCAATGTGCCTGAGCCATAGGCCAAACAGCATGAAGTTAATATAAGCGTCTGAGTCATTTCTGGGGGCCTGAGCGGGGGGCAGCTGGATGGCTAAGGGGTCTGGCACGTCAAAGTCTGGGCCTCTGGCTGCCTGGGACCAAGAAACCCCCACTACTACAGCTACTATCTCAACTAAATGTTTTCTTTGTCAGAGTTGCTATGGGCCTGATGTCTTGTCACAGAAGTCATATCCATTTCTGATCTCTAGATCCTCAAGGCAGAGAATTCCTGTTGTGCATTATTTTCCAGTGTCAGCCTAGCAGATGTTGGTCATGATGTTCATTTTCTGTCTCAGACCATTAACTGAATGATTAGAAGACATGTTTAGCTGTTGGGCTCCTTCTTTGTAGCAAAGTGGAAAACTGCGGTGAATCTCTACTAAAGAAATTATGCATCACAAACACTCTAAACTCCAAAGCTTAACCCACTAACCACCACCAGGAACACATTTCCCACTCCTCTAGACAGTAGAGACAGAGTTCTCAAGATGAGCTTTTTGTCTCACTTCGTGGGCTTCTTGAGCCAGAAATCACTTACATTTGAACCCTAAGCACAATTAATATTATGGTTCTCTAAGTTCAAGGGAAAAAACTGTGACTTCTGAATTGACTCTTCACTCAAGTCTTCTCTTAAGGAAAAGGCCATTTATCCAACTTCCTCTTGTAAACTTCTCCTGAACATAACACAATTTACTCAAATACCGTCTTTAGACATTTCTTCTTCAATGGGGGATATTTTAAAATTAATAATACTTGATACTTGTACTTTGGCTATGTTCCAGATACATATCATCTCACTTAGTGCATAGAACATGCCTCTTAGTGGATAAGATTAGTGTTCTATTTGATCACATGAAAGGAAATTATGTCATATGTAGCAAGTGGTAGTTCAGGTGCTGACATTGTCCCTGGGACTGAAGGTTATGGAATAGTGCTGCCCACAAGTTACCTCAAATAACCCTGTTTAAAACCCCTTTCATAGAAGTGTTCAAAAGTTTTTTTCCTAGATGACTCCAGATACTAGCAGGTTGACAATCAATATTAATCATTACAATACTATAAGCCAGAAATCTACAAAGTATCTTGAGAAGATAACACCCATTACAAGACCAAGTAACTCTTCTTTGGTTTTTACATTTGTAAACATTTTCACAACTATTATCAAGCTCAAAACAACCATCATCTCTCACCTATCAAATCTTTCAGATTTTCTAGCCAGCTTTCATACCTGCTCCCTCATCTGTTGTCAACATTACCACTAGAATGGCCTTTGCAAAATGCCCAGTGACATGTGTATTGCCTCCCTATTTAAGCCTCTTCAGCTTAGAAATCTGAACAAAATCATGTAGCTCTGAAAGATGCCTTGTTATATGTTCCTCAGTCTGCCTCTTAACACTCTGAGCTTCACATGGAGTTAAAGCCTTGAAAGTCTTTGAAAAACTAAAATGTTCCTTAAAGACCCTTGGTGTATTCTGTTCCCACTTGCTAAAAATGCTTTCTTTAACCCTACAACTATCAACCACTTCATATCAACTCATCCTACAGAGTTCAACTGTGGTGGGATTCAAGTGTCAGCTGATAAGGTCTGAAGATGCTTATCCAGGGTCCCAGGCTCCTGGTGGGGGTGTGGCCAACCCCGCTGATAAGGGGCTGCTGGGACCCTGGGAGTACTGTTGTTCTTGGTCCCGGGCTGCCAGAGGCCCAGACCCACAGACCTGCTGCACCAGACCCATAGCCACCTGCCTCTGTTGCTCAGGCCCCCAGAAATGACTCAGACGCTTATATTAAATACATGCTGTTTGGCCTATGGCTCAGGCACATTGCTAGCTCTAGCATTTTAACTCAACCCATTCTCATTAATCTGTCTGCCACGTAGCCCGTGGCTCACCTGTGTTCCTTACGTGTTGCTCCTTTGGGCATCAGGCTTGGTCTGCCTGACTCTGCTCTGCTTCTCCTACCTATGCTCTGATTTCTCCTCCTACTTCTTCTATGGTGCCTGTCATGGTCCAAAACAGCTCCTTTATTTAAAGATTGAGATTCACAACATACAGAAAGGCATTCCCACATCACGTCCCTCTTTCTGTCTAATCAAAAAGGAAGGTTTCAATTTTAACATAGCAAAATTACATAAAACAAAATAGCCATCAAGCAACAATTACAGTTATAATTGATAGTCTATTTGTATTTAGCAAAATTAAAGAAAATACTCTTCGGACCTTATCAGCTGACACCTGAATTCCACCACATTCAACTATAGGAAACTTTCTAGAAGGAATCTTTTATTGGACCTTCCTCCTCATCTGGCCTGTATAGATTATTGTGCCTCCTTATACTTTGCTTTCTCACAGTTTACAGTTGACTTGTGGACATTTATTAATATCTTACCTTACAGGTGACAGCCACACAGTCCAGTCAACATTTAGAATTCACTATGACACAGAAATATAGAGGATTAATATTTATTGAGGGATATATAAACACTCATGATATAAATTGAACCTTAAGACAATTTTTGGAGAGTGGAGCTATCTCACGCTGGGCTGTTGATCTGCTCTCCAAGAATACAGGGACAAAAGAGGGTAGAAAGTCAGTGTTTTGGGGGTCTTAATTGGTTTTGGCTATGCCCTATAAGGGTCTTAATATTTAGGAGCTATGCATCTAAGCCTTTTAAAAAATGCTTGAATCTCACTACAGAAATTAGGTACTAATCTTCAATAAGTAGTTGTTTGAGCAGTAAGAGACAGCTTGAGTAAAGAGCTGCTAAAAATGGCATAAATATTATTTGTGTACATAGCAGAAAAGATGGGTGAGGGATAAGTCCCCTTGGCCCAGGTAGCACAGATAATAATACAAAGAGAATACTCTCTAAACACCTGGGTTGTAAGTATGAGTGAAAAGTGGTAGGTATGGGCCAGAAGTGCTCTAATGTCCTTTTGATTGTATATTTCACAAATTTGTGATTTCGAACAAGCTTTTTTATAACAGCTCAGTCACTAATAGAGTTGCTGCACTAAGAAAGCATGTCACCTCAGGTCTGAGAAGATAGTTAGCAAGAAAATCTATACAGCCCTGGTAAAGTCACATGCAGAATATTGCATTCCATTCAGGGCACCTCATTACCAGGCCAAAGCAGACACGTTGGAGAGAGTTCAAACTTGAACAAGAAAAATGATTAGAGGGATGGAGAAATTGATCGAAGCAAAGAGATGAAAGGAAATGCATGTTAGGTGTGTGTGTGTGGGGGGGGGTTGTTAAATGGAATCTAGGGCAGCAGTCTGCAATCCTCTTATAGGGCATAAAGACCAAGTTGGAGGAAGGCCTAGCACAGAGTGTGGAAGATGGACCTGGTCCAGATGGGAGCATGGGATAAGGAAAGAAAACATATATGGAGGGTCTGAGAATTATGATAAATCTTTCCTTTGATCATGGTTGCTAGGATCTACACGAGAATATGTACCTAAACTTGAGGGTCTGGGGGGGGGTGTCCTTTAAGAGATTCATCAGCCACAGAAAATGTGGTAGGGGATTAGAAAGTGAAGGCAAACAGATTTAAAGTTCAGGTACCTCTGGATTTGATCCACCTTTTATTGTGTTACAGCTGTGTAGTGATAAGTAGGATATTCACCTCATTTCCACCAAAAGCTCAGTACTCAGGGATGTACACTGCTGGCTCTCAGCATCCTGTACAGTCATCACTGATCTTGCTGTTGTCTGCTTTTAGCTGTCATGTAGCTCTTCTAGCTTCTGACTAGAGGCCTCATCCCTCCACTGATGTCATCTTTTCTTATTCCATTCCTCAACTGAGTCCTGCATTTAAAAGGTATCATCTTTACCACACTTCAAGTCCTGTGACCACAAATAGCCTTCATTCTTAGACAAGAGTTTGAATTTTGGACTGGAATCTTCTCTGGAATTCACCATCTACTAACTGTATTAATAAAAGCACATGGCTTACTTTGTTTTGGCCTTAGTGATTCTTATATACAATGATCTGAATGAGACCTTCCATTCTGGATGACTGAAAAGTCCAAGTAAGATAATGTATATGGGTCGATGGGTACAGAGCCTGACTTATAAGCAGCACATACAGGAAATGCTGTTGAGAGGTTCTGTTCTTTTCTTTACTCTATCAACCAGCCTCAAGCTAGAACCACTCAGCACACCAGAATCCCAGAATCCTCCCCTGCCAATATTAATAAAACAAATCAATTTATTCTTCAACAGTTTCTGAGGACAGTGTCTCCACTCTATTTATTCTTCCATGGTCTTTTGTGCCTGGAACACTACCGTAAACTCTAGGACATATTTCCATTTCCCTTGGCCTCTACTATTTACTGGCAAGGCTTCCTGGAGTATAAGGTCCAAATACTAAATTCTTGTAATGATTTCTCAATGACTGCAGGAAAAGCAGCTTTATTATTCTGTCATTTAGGGGTGTTGGCTGGACCCTAACCTCCCTTCATTACTGTGATCCTTCCCATCTGCTCCTCCATTCTCTACCCACCCTTTGTATGTACATGGAACCAACATTACAATCATGACTAATTTTCCATCATTCCCTGCAGATGCTGTCCCCAACCAACACAGTTGATTCAATTCTCCAGGTGTATGTAAGAGCAGATTACACACCTTCCAGCTTTCCTCAGCTCTTTGTTTGTACTGCGATCATTTTCTATCACATTTGGGAAAATATGGGGCAGCTGCTTTGTGCTTAGCATGGAGCATATCATTTGGAAGTTGGATGTAAAATGTATGGGCTTCTGAAGGGCCTGGAGACTAGCCTGAACTCAGTCAGTGCAAGCTAGTGATAACTTACTAGTGCCTTAAAACATATGCTCCTAGCACTTTGCATAAGCCAACCTGTGGTCTGGGCCTAGGGGCCTTGATGAGGGCAGAGTCCAGATATAACATTCCTAGACCAGCAAGAGACTACAGATACCAGTAAATCAAAGCCCTTTCCCTTGGCTGGGGAAAAAAATATTTAAGGTCTTCTTCTACATAATGAAACTGGACTTGCTTGTTTCAACATATCCCTGGAGGCTGTATTGTTGATCTCTGCATCATTTTTGCCCCTTCCACCAAGGGTAAATAGCATGACTCTGAGCAGAGAGGACACCCTGCCTCCTGTCCCAAATTAGGCCATATCCCAACATTTGGAGGTGATGCAGTTTGTTCCTCAGATAATCTAGTAGCTCCTTCTGATCAGGCATTGGATGAGCCCTTACATCTTTTGGCTCTAGAATGGATACGTCATAAAATGGACTGGATTATGCCATTTAGAATCAAGAGAAGAGATTACACAAAGCAGAATCTTCTCTGAAATGGATATGATCAGGTGTACTATTAGGAAAAGCCAAAACTGAGCCTAGAGCCATTATCCTATGAGCAACAGGGAGCTTGGTGTACATATTCTCTGTGGACCAATGGTGCCTTTGCCTGTGTTGTCACTTCTGTCTGGAACATTCCTTCCAGGATTCAGGATTCTTTGTCTAGATATGCCTCATCATCTTATAAAAAAAATCATTTCTCCAGGGAGCCCCTTTTATCTCTCTTTGTACCTATCAGACTGTGAACTGTGATTTGACCATGGACTTAAGATACACTAGTATGGCTGAGCCAAGGAATCCAAGGAGAATTGTAGCTACAATATACTTCACTGGACACTCAGCCCAGTCAAGGACTAGCCCAAGATAAAAAGAGAAGAAAAGGGAAAGAACGAAAGAAAGGGAGTTTTTCAGACTGATGCATTGAAGAGAGCTGAATGCTATAGAAATAATGAATTTAAATATGATACACATGAGGTATCTTAAGAAATATTTGTAGTAATTTAGAAAGATATATATCTACAGTTAATAGGGAGTGCCTCCCACTCCCAAGTTTATATGTTAAAAACCTTAATATTTGGATCTCAGTATATTAGTATGTGCCATTGTTTATTAGTCCACATGAGATCATGCTGAAATAGAGTTTCTGACCAGCATGACTAGTACCTCATAAAAAGAGAGACTGATAAGAACACCATGTGGTGATAAAATTAGGGAAGAGACTAATGACACAGAGGTTGTCAGCAAGCCACCAGAAGCTGTGAGAGACATATGAGAAAGATACTTTCTCACAGTTCTCAAAAGGGTCTCCTCTAACTATATTTTCATCTCTGACTTTAAGCCTCCAATATCATGAAATAAGACAAGTCTGATATGTCAGTCCTTCAGTGTGTGGTGCTTAGTTAGAGAGTCCCTAAGAAACTAATACAAGAATCATCTGCCCTTTACACCACACGAGAAACCACCATCAGCCTCTCTCTAAGAAAAAACCCTGCACCTTCCTATGATCTGTTGCTGGATTTTGATCTGGCACACACTCACTGTGGAGAAAAATTAAAGAATCAGGAAGACCACCTCTTAGGGCTATAGGCCAGGAACTTAGAGCCTCTATTTGCCTGGAAAACAAACCTTGCCTGTGCTATTCAAACCCTGGCTCCTTAAAGTGTGTGCCTTCAGCTAGAAAGCACCAGTAGCTTCATGGGGAAGGAGACAAAGCCACTATGAGAAAATTGTCTTTTCTCATGAAATATGGAGGCATCAACTGAAGGATTCTTAATAAAATACTCTAATAGGCATCTTCTTCTTCTCCATGATTCTCACAACTCTTTTTCCACTAGGGAGAGAGATGACAACATTCCAGACTCAAATATGGATATCAGGGTACCACTGAGAGCTATCTCAGTATCTACTTAGAACAGTCTGGTCCTGGGGATGGTGGCTGTCATTGCTATGAAGGAGGAGAAGCAGACTGTGGGAGGTTCTAAACTCTAAACCAGCTTTATAGATTCTAAACTGTGTGACTTTGGGGTTTGAGGTCACCTCTCTAAGCCTTAGTTTACAACTATAAAACACTAGAAATAAAAGTGGTATAACAGGACATGCTTGGCAGGCTGGTTGATGATAGCCCGATGTATATAAGTCTAGAAAGAACTAAACATAAATTCTAATGACCCAGACTCAAATTGGGGTTTTGTCTCTCTTTTAGGCTGTATGATCTTGGGCAGTTGACGCAGTATGAAAGGCTGTGCCACCTTCTTTTCAAATAGAATTACTTACAGCAACAGGAGCACCTTACCAATGGTTATGCCACTGAAGAAAATGGCTCTCTTTCCCCCAGAAACAATCAACTACATTGTCAGTATGAACTGATAGTCTATTTTCAGAGGCAGCTTGTACATCCAGGTCAGATAAAGCTTTGAGATCAGTCTCTCCCCTCTGACAACTGCTTGCAATAGGAACAGGTCACTCACATCTGAAACCTGGAGTGCGTGTTGAGAAGACCGAGTAAACCATGACACTTCCCTCGGTGAACAGCAGACAGAGACACTGTGAAGGAGTTATAGGCATGAGGAGCAGCTGTCTGCCTTCTGGGTCAACATGCACCATCTCTGTTTCAAGGCTCAAGAGATTCCCTCTTTTGTGAAGCTTTCTTTCATTCCTCTTGGCCTCTCTTCCATTTTTCTCATGCTCTGATGTGTTTGATACTGACTCTACAGCCACTAACAGGGCAGCCTCTCCCAATCCAAACCACAATAGAGAACAAAGCTGCAGCTGCTATATGCCACTGCAGCTGCCAGCCTTGGGAGTGAGATCTTCTATCATCTTGTCCTGAAATTCTTTTGGAAGTTTGACAGGATTAAGGGGATTAATACATTAAAGCATTATTACAGCATTCACCAGGGATTTTCAAAAGACTTTACACTCTGATCTATTTGTTCTGTTACATAAAGCTCGCATTAACAGTCTGATGGCAATGGGGAAAAATATCTGTGAAATCAATAACCTTATTTTTTGGTAAACACATTTAGCAAGCTGAGTTGGTCATTAGGGTCTGCAGACCCTCCCACAGTGCACATCAATGAAATTACCTCTCCAACATCCATTTGACAATCAAGCCGAGGACCTGCCTAAGTTTTCCAGCCCACTGACAGCAGGAGGCAGGAGAGAGTGGCCACCTCCTGTCCTCTGGTCTTAGTCCTCTCCAGCCATAGTCCTACTGACTCAGGATGCAACCAGGAGTCCTTCTGGCTGAACAAATAGCAGACCGGGGATACAACATGCAGTGCAGGCATGGGATTAGCTCTATATTGCATTGCCTTCTAGATTTCTTTCACAGTAAGAAGAAGAAGCCCTAGAGAGAGCAGTGGGGCATAGCAAGTAATTCTCCACAGGTGTAAGAGGTTTCTGTCCCAGACTTTTGGGCCTCGCTTCCAGGTTTAGGCCTGCAGACCCATAGACCTGAAGAGACACACAGATGCTTATAATAGTTTTAAGCTGATCGGCCTAAGGCCCAGGCATATAACTTGCTAACTCTTTACCCTTAATCTAACCCAAGACTCTTATCCTGTTCAGCCATGGGGCTCGGTACCTTTTCTCAGAGCAGCATAGTTGTCCTCTGTTTCTTCTGGCTTCTCTCTGGCATTCTGCTCTGTTCTTCCTGTTCTTAGAGTTTTCTTAGTCTGGTAGCCCCGCCCACACTTCCTGTCTGCCTTTGGCCAATCAGTGCTTTTTATTAAACTCATAGGTAGGGGCAATTATTTACAATGGAACAACATAATCCCCCTACAGCTGTGTGTCCTGAGTGTAGAGAAAGGGTCATCCATTCTACTTGCTGATTCTTCCTATTGGTGCCTGAACTGAAGCACTTGCAAACATTACTCTGAACACTTCATAAGTGTTCCTTTGGTTAACACTTCCAGTAACTTTTGAGGAGAATTCTATTATTTTCATTTTGCAGGAGAAATCAATAACCTTATTTTTTGGTAAACTCATTTAGCAAGCTGAATTGGTCAGATTGAGACAAGAATGGAGAGAGAGCTCAATCAGGAAAGTATAACGGCTTCAGTTCAATCGCCAGAACCCATGAAAAAAGCCTAGGAATGCAGGGGAAGCAATGATAGGCACTAAAGTTAGTGAACCAGCCTTGCCTACTTGGCAAGTTCTATGCCAATAAGGGGCTCAATCAAAAATAACTAAATAAAAATGCAGCATCTGATGAGCAATGCCTGGAGTTGTTCCCTGGCTTTCATATACTCACATGCCCACACAATAAACTAAGAGTCAAAAACACGGGGTTTACCCAACATCAATTTTTTGGTTTTATTGGCATGTACATATGTTTGCCAGTATGCGTTTATGTGTACTGTGTGCGTACAGGAGACAGCACAGGCCAGTAAAAGCTCTAACTGTTGAGACATTTCTTCAACACTGCTCAACATCACACAACCATTAAGTAATAGAATAGGATTTGTACCAGTTTTCAGAGTCCAAGTAAGGAACTGGGTTTCTATATGTAGAAGTTATTCTGGTAACAAATACTTGAAACATTGCTCCTACACACAGTGCAGTTACCAAGTGTCTTAGTAATCCTCACTGAAACACAGTAACATAAGTATTATTATGTTTCCATTTTCACCTAAAAGGACTGAAGCTCAGAGAGGTAAAGATGGGGCTGAGACCACACGACTGTCCACTGCTGGAGGTGACAGTTAATGCCAGGAAATCCCACAACAGGGCAACAGGGCTTACGTGTGGAAACACAGTGTGTGAGCTTGTTTACACGCTTAGAAATTAGCAAGTCTCTTGGTGGCCTTTCCTAGCTCCTAGAAATGAGAAAAGATAGATGACACAGCCCAAGACATTGTCATCCAAAGCACTCATTCCTGGATTCTCTCACAAAATAAAGAACTGCATTGAACTCACCATCTCTGAATGGTAGCTTTGTTGTTTTGATCAGTATAATCCCAGTTCAGTCCAGAACCTGGCTAAGATCTCCATCCAATGACTCTACTTCACAAACAAGGAGGCCATGCTCATTGAAATCATTTGATGTGTTCAAAAGCACACATATGCAGCATGTCAGCTATGATTTGAACTAACTTACTTTTTCTTTAGTCTTTCTCGTCAGTCTTTTGCCTTTTCTCTCCCTGCCATGCACACATACAAACTTACATATATGCACGTTTACACACACAAATGGATAGATATAAACACATTCTCAAGCTTAGGCAATCTTGTATCCTTCATGAACATATGCAAACGTGCACACACATATACAAGCTATGACCACAGCAATCCAGTGCTTTTGAAAGGCAATGAACTCTCAGTCTATCCCACATCTTGGTATGAACACTCCCCTGTATCCAACATGCTCTTCCCTGCTTTGCTCCTTTTAAGTTTGTTTCTTCCTACTCATTCCAGGAGTTTCAGCATAGCTGTCACATGACCCCCTAGGAAATTCTATTTGTCCTCAAAGCCAGGTTGTATGATGAGTGTAAAGATTCTCAGCACATAGTTGCCATGAGGTGAACCCAACATGGCACCAGGTGAGATGAGAATTCCTGGCATGTAGCCCCCATGTGGTAAACCCAACATGGCACCTGCAGAACATACAGTGGGCATGCCCCTAGATATAGCTACACAAAACTGTGCCCACCCACTCTTAAAAGCATCTACCATATGAAAGTCTGTCTCTCTTTCTCTTCTGCTTCTCTCCCTCATACCCACTAGTGTGGCATCTGGTAGTGTATATGTCTGATCTCACACACAAAACCAACAATGAGGTCCTTTGCCGCCCTTAGGCACTGTGGTATAACAGTGTCCCATATTGCATTTTTTTTCCCCTTCTGGAATAGGCCTCCTAGACTCTGAATTGTAATATCCCATCTTTTCCCAACTGTACTTTTATACATAGCATTAATAAATAGATTCAGAATATGTGAGCACAGGCTATCATTTATTTGTGCACACACACACATGCACACACAGCACACACTGGAGCTCACTTATTGAGATATCTAATTATGCTTTCACTGTTAATTATGTTAGTCACCTATTGTTGTATAACAGATTATACCCCAAATTTAGCAGCTAAAATTGCAACAAGTGTTTTATTATCTCACACTGTTTCTGTGATTCAGGAGTCAGAAACAGCTCATCTAAATGGTTACAGCTTGGTCTCAGGGGAGGCTGTAATCAAGATGCTGCCTGGGCTGCAGTCATCAGCTGCACGATTGGGCTGGAGTATCTGCTTCCAAGAGGGCACTTTCACATTGTAAATGGCAGGAGGCCATAGCTGCTGACCTCATAGCCCCTTCTAGAAAACTACTAAAAAGTCCCATGATAGAACAGTTGGGTTCACTATGTGTGCTCCAGAGAGGGCAAGGAGACCAGACACTTCTTATAGCTAGCATGTACCATCACTCCTGCCACATTCTCTTTATTGGAACCAAGCCATTAAATTAAGCCCATTCTCAAAGGGATGCAGCTGGGGCTCCACCTATTGGAGGTAAGAATGTCAACAAATTTATATCCTTAGAAGAAAATAATCTCTTGTCCTTCCTCATCTCACTAACCTAAGGGTGGAAGGAAACACAAGCAGCTGATACAGAAAAATGGGCAGGTTCTTCCACACTGAATGGGTACAGACATGATGGTACCCTGACCTTGTCTGCACATAGGATCTCTCCAATAAGAAACACTACAGATGCTCACAGAAAAGGCCATTTGTGACTGATGGCAAGGAGGTATCTGTAGCCTACACTCCATCCACTAAGAAGATTCTACAGGACTTGAAAAGACAGAAAGACTAGTCCTTTAACACAATATTCTAAGGAGAGAATGCCCCAACAGCTATAGGCAATCAGCACCCCATTTCTAGGGGTCCATTTGGTTTGTCAGCCTACTCCTGCCCATTCTAATATGCTTAACATAAACTCTTTTGAAATACAGGCAACATTTTTATCAAACAAAAACAAAAGAGCAAGGACATGGATGGAAATAACTACTGGTTCCTTACTCCCTGCTGGGTGCTAGGCAACACACACAATCTCATTCAATCCTCTCATGACAACTCTCATTCCCACTTTATAGATGGAAAACAAAATGGAGATCCATCACATGCCAGGAAGACACTGAGATGGTAGACAAGTATTCCAGGGCCACACTGAGAATGACAGTTACTTTTAGTTGCTGTGACTCAAATATCTGATATTTGCAACCAAAAGTAGAAGGAGCTTATTTAGCTCATAGTATCAGAAGGTCCAGTCTATTGGATTGTGCTCCCATGACAGAAAGAATCTCATGGTTTTAGGAGAATATGGCAGGCCAACTAGAGCAGACAGGAAGGGACAAATGACAATATTCTTCCAAGGCATTCCTTGCCTCCCAGACTCATTTTCTCTAGCTAAGTCCTACAGACAAATGCTTCCAAACCCCTCAAAATAGTGCCTCAAACTAGAGATCAATCTTTTGACATGTGAACCTTTAAAGAAAACATACATCATATCCAAATGTAAAGGGATAGTCATTACCTAGTGTGGCCTCAAAATTAGTGTATGTCTACCCATATACTCATGCATATGCTCGCCCATGTGCATGCACACACACACACATGCACACATACAGAGAGAGAGAGAGAGAGAGTCTTAGTCTGTTGCTGTCATTAAACACAGTGACAAGTGTAATTTATAAAGAAAGCTTGTATTTGGCTTACAGTTCCAGGGAGATAGAAGCTTGCCTTGATGGTGAGGCTTAGCAGTCAGCAGCCGACATGGCAGGCAGAGGAGAACTCTGACGGCTCATATCTTGAACCATAGCATGAAGTGGAGAAAGCTGAATAAATGTGTTCTTGGTCCAATTCTTTGCTCCTGGCTTCAAGAACCTTGACATCTCATCCGGTACCTTGCTGATTACAATCTATACCTATAACACTAGTATAGGCCTGGGCATTTGGAGCAGCCCTCTTCACTGAGGAAGACACAGAAGTAATTTCCATGTAACATGTACCCCCTTCCTATAAGAAAGTCCTCACTTCTCTTCTGCCAGATGTCATCCACACCTGTCTGATCACTGTAGCCCCCAGAAATGCATGGGGAGAGCTGGGACAGAAAAGAGCTGAGATGAAGCCCCTAAATCTCACAGAGAGCCATGGCTGCTGCAAGCAGAAGCAGCAGAGAGCCTCTGTCAGATCTGCAGAGCCTGTGTTTGGTAATTTGACAGGATTAAGAGGATTAATACATTAATGCATTATTAGTGCTTTTATAGGAGATTTTCTAAGAGTTGAGTGCTGTGATCCCTATGTCCTGTTATAAAAACCGGCAGTAATTGCCTTAATTGGCCAACTGTTGCTGATGAAAACAGACAGAAAACAGGCATGATTATCTTATAGCCTGGGGTTCAGAGTTTGGCCACAGATCCCCACTAACTCAAGAAGGCTTGGGGAAACTGAGTCTCAGTGTAGCTACCCAAATTTTGCTCAGCAGTAGGTACAAGGCATACACATGCACTGAAGCACAAGGCATCCTGGGTGTGTCTCTCCAACATCCAGATTCCTGCCCCAGCCATGCTGTCCACTGACAACCTCCACCTCCAGCTTCTACATCGACCAATTTGGTCAATAATTATATCCAACTTATGATATTGCCAAGGGGGGAAAAAGCAATGAACCACTGTTGGTGAATATGATTTGTCAAGTGGTAGGTTTGTGGGAGGGGAGGTTATGAATCCCTTGGGTGAGTGAGGGGAGGATTTTTGCCTTTTGGTGATTATGTACTGGGAGAGAATAATAATAAGCCCTAGAGGAAGAGTGGGTGGAATGCACCGGATAGCCTGGAAGACAGCCATGGTCACAGGACAGCAGGGCTAGCTCAGGGCAGTCAGCTGTAAAAAGAGCCAGCATGCTCCAGGCTCCAGCATGGTGGCCCAGGCACTTCACTTTTCCTCCCTTCCTCCAGATGAGTGGCAGGTCACACAGGAAGTTACCCAGCAACTGTGGATGTGGCCTCCTTAGTGTTTAATTTGCTTTGCTAATGAAGTGGCTACGTTGGACTCCCCACCGGAGGTGTGAGTCTGTAGCTTCATGGATGAGAATAATAATGGAACACTAATTGGAAGGGTCCTGAAAGATCTTCACTAGAAACAAACAAACCTGATAATTTTTATCTTCTCTCTTCAAATGTGTTGGCTGTGTACAGGAAGGAGAGTACCAGGGATGCCTATGCTTTGAATCTAGAAAGGAATGGCCTAGGGGTTTAGGACAGAGAGTTAGGAATGAATTGCAAGTATCAAGACTTGAAGAGTCACAGAGATCAAGGCTGGTGAGCAGTTAGGCAAGATGATGGGTACCAATAACAATTAAGCAAAAGAAACAAACATTGTGTCTTTGTTAAGAGACTTGAGACACCTAAACTTAGGAGCTTAATAAAAGAAACAAGATGCTATAGACAAACATTTTTGATTCGCTTCACTAGAGACACGCAGTCAAATCCATGTTCTGTCCTCCAGGCAGTTATTGAAGTCATGTGACAAGCCATGGCCAATGCACTGAAATGTGCAGTCAATTATTGGATTGAAATCCTTCTACCTTTTTCTACTCTTTCTTGTCCAGTGACTGGCACCTCTCCCATTGACCCACCTCCCTGAATAGTTGCAGTGAACATGCCACCTCCTGACAACATACAATGGACATGCAACATAATAAGAAACAAACCCTCACTGTTGTAAGCCTTTGAGAATCTGTAATTTATTTGTTCTCCAAACATGACCTGATCTATTCAAACTGATATCCAAACTTTTAAATATTATAGCTTGGTATCAGTGAATATTATTCTATAACAGTGAAGAAGGAAGGCCACAAATAAGAAGCCAAAAAGCAGGCTGGTCCCCAGTGAACAATTTTTCCAGCATGGTCTAGGAATCCAAATTATTACCTAACACCACAAAGTTGCAACCCAATACTCTGTGACTCTAGCATTTGACCAGGATGAAACTTGGATCAACCAAGACTGCCATATTTGCATGGTTCTACCTTCAAATATTCTTATTTTCATGGCAGAGATTGTCCAGTGGCTCATGCTAATTATATATCAGCCAATAGAGATTGTCTTCCTTTACATGAGAATTACATACCAGGAAATTACACATAAAGAAGCTCATCCTAACCACAAAAGACTTCTTCCATGGTCTCAGTGCATAAAGTGCCTGCTTACAAGCATAAGTTCAGATGCAAAAGAATCTAGGTGTGGAGTTATATGTATATATCTGACCTTAAAGCAGTGGGGTGGAAACAGGTTATTTCCCAGAGCTCCCTGGCCAGCCATTCTAGCCAATCAGTGAATGCCAATTCCAGTGAGGTAACCTGGCTCAAAAGATAAAGTAAAAAGTGATCAAGGAAGACATTGGCTGTTAGCCTTTGACTTCCACAGGCATGTGCACACACATGAATTTAACACACACATACATACAGAGAGAGAGAGAGACAGACAGACAGACAGACAGACACACACACACACACATACTTTTATTAAATAAAGACATCCCCCCAAAACAACTGTACCATTCACCACAGGGGTTATCATAGTTAATGCCTGCTACTCTTGCAATGTACACAAGAAACTTTCTATTTGGACCTAGATGACAAACTCACCCACTACCCATCAATCCCTTTCTCACTACCACAGTTGCTGGGCATTCAGTCCACTACTAGCAATAGCATCTATATTTAAAAAAAAAAAAAAATCCCAGCTTTCTTCTCTGCTGTTAGCCAGATTTTTGCCTCCAACCATGAAAAGTGAAGAATTTGGAGAGTATGCTGAGAATTTAACATTTGCTTCGGGTCCAGATGCTGCAAGAGAAGAACCCTGTGTGTTTTACATATATTAGTCACACCACACACAGTCCTGGATGTTGGCCATTGGAACTGGCCTCACATTTTAGCACTTGCATCTGGACCAGGCAGATAGAAACTTAGCTATAATGAGTTTGCCCCTTGCCCATGACATTTGTGCTTTGTAGGGGGGAAATGAAAAAAAAAAATTAAATCCTAAAGTCTGTTTGCTTTCAGCACTGTAGCTGTGATGAGGTCCGGGAGTCTGATTGGGATTTAAACTTAGTTTCCAAGCCTGCCCAGGAGAGAAGTTAGAGGTGAAGCCAGTCCTTTATAGCATCTATGGCATTTTTATCTAAGTTTGCATTTTTCTCTCTTTCAACTGATAAATTACCTAGCCTGAAATGTAGGCAGAGCTCTCAGGACAAATGTTGATGTCTTAGTTGGTGACTGAGCTTCCCTGTGTGTAAGCACTGGGTTACCTGCTGCATGCACCATCTTTTTCTACCCTTCCATTAACTCCTCAAGCTGAGTGTGTGGATTCTTTTGGAAGAAAGACATTCAGAGATGTTAAGCACTAAGAAACACCAGTGATGACATATGAACTCAGTTTAACCAACTTATCATCTCTCTCTCTCTCTCTCTCTCTCTCTCTCTCTCTCTCTCTCTCTGTGTGTGTGTGTGTGTGTGTGTGTGTGTGTGTGTGTGTGTGTGTGTGTAATAGAAATCATTCTCAAGTGCCTTCTTCAGTTGCTTTCCATCTTGCTTTTGAGACAGGGTCTGTCACTAAACCTGGATCTCACCGACTTTGGTAGTCTGACTAAAGAAACCTTAAGGAAACACCTGTTAGAATACACTTGTCCCTACTTTCCCAAAACTAGAATTATAAGTGTGTGTGACACCATGCCCATCTCTTTTATATGGGTTCTGGGGATTTAAAACTCAGGTCCCCATGCTTTCACCATAAGAGTTTTACTGACTGAGTCACTTCCCTACCACCCAGTCCACATTTGTTCCCTATACTACCCTACCTTGATTTATAATTAAAGCTATGCCTTGATAAAATGAGTGACGTACCACTATTTTGTCCAAACAGTATATAGTGGCAAGAAAGTAGGTTCCTGGATTGACCAGATCTATGATCAAATACTAAGACCATTATGCAGGGGTTTTGTTTGTTTGTTTTTCTGAATGTCTTTTCCACAAAGGGGTGAGGGCATTGGAAGATACAGTGATAGTTGTTGCATGAGTGGACTAAATGGTTCTGGTAATTGGAGCTCAGATCAAAATGTAGAAAGGAAATTTCGCGCAGTGCTCTGGTGGAGGCAGGATGATAGGCAGTTCTGTCCGTTTTTACTGGGTGGTCTGAGAAAACCTCCCTGAAGAGCAGGAGTCTAAACAAGTATTTTATTAACAAGAAAAGCTAGAGTGGAGCAGTCACAAGAGGGTACAGCAGGCATGAAGACAGCGGCCAGGGAATTTCTCCAGTGGGACTAAGGAGCAGAATAAAAGACCAGTGGATAGCTTGACTTGATCAGTCCTATATATACATATTTCAAAACATAATATATACTATGAATTAATATTTTTTCACTATAAAATATATATGAAAATATCTAGGTAAAGAGACCATAAAGAAAAAGGAAAGGTCAGGGGAGATAAAAATAGAAAGTCAATCTCCATACAGAGAAGATTGGTGAGTCTACTTTAGTACTACTATCTGCTTGTTCTCAACCTTTAGCAGCTAAAAAAGGATTCTGGGATATGGACCTTTTACCAGTGCGACTGGATATAACAGCTGATCCTGGGTCCAGATAAGAAACCTATGACCAGTAATGTGTGTGTGTGTGTGTGTGTGTGTGTGTGTGTGTGTGTGCGTGCATGCAATTGCACATGTATATAGATGCATGTATGTACATATGTGTGTGTGGAGGCTGTATTTCAGTGTTGACTGTCATTCTCAGTCAATCTTCATCTTGTGTTTTGATACAGGTGCACTCCCTGAACCTCTGAGTGTGCTAGTTTGGCTGGCCAGCAAGCCCTGGTGCTAGGATTACAGATGTTCGCTGTCACTCCCAGACTTTTAATGTTCAGACAAGGAGCTCGAATTATGAAAAGAGAGAAAGCAACTCCTTTAGAAAGTTCAAGGTGTAGAAAAAGAAGGAGAGGAAAAGAAGATGGATGGACTGACTGTCCTGGACACAGGCAGAGGTACAAGAAGGAGAGATAGACTTTCTCTAGCTTACAGACCAAAGCATTCATGCCCAGGAGCAAGTTAAGAGATACAGAGGTACCAATCAAGACAAAGGCTCAGGAGACAGATGATAGTAAGTTCCAGGCCGACACGATTTCAATCAAGCCCCCTAAAGTGAATGTTGGCAAGTTCAGGAGGCAGCAAAGTGCAAAGTGTGGGACTGGGAGGAGGTGGGAGGTGAGGGGCAGCAGGACAGGTTGTGTAGCTTCTGCCAGACAGGGTGAGTTAGGCTGCTGCTGATACTGTGGCAGTATGGCCCTGACTGAACAGAGCTCTCCACCGGGCTCCTGCCACAAATGGACTCGCCTGACAGTAGAATGAGTAATGAGTTCATTAAACCTCCAGTATCTGTTCCTGAGAAGATGAATGTGGCAGAGAAAGGCAAGGTGCATGCCAGTACCTGTGTGTAGCACCCACAGCATCCCTGGCACCTTGCTTAATGTGGTCACCCTGCTTCGTGCTTCCTATAGCTACCCACAACCTTCAGACTAAACCTTGGTCATGCACTCAAGGCTTTTCAAGAGCTGATTCCTGATAATCACTTAGAGCCCATTTGCACTACTCTCCTCCCCTACTGGGAAACCGGTCCTTTCTAGCTCTAGCCTCCTGGGGATTTTCATCAAAAACAATTTATTGAAACAGCATCTGCCTGGAATGTCCTTTCCCTTCCCACAGCTGTGCCCTGGTGGTTAACTAGGAAGTCACTCCCTTGCAGCCTATACCAGGTCTGCTTCCTCTGTGAGGTGCTCCCTGGGCAGGAGAGTGACCACACCTCCTTAGGGTGTTATGAGTTAAGAATTCCTGTTGTGAAATCAATCAGTGTGAACATTCGTTACCATGTAGGAGAGGCCAACTCCTGAATCAGTAACTGTGTTATTGGTTTCTATATGTAGGAGACTGCTATGAAATGGGTTGATCAAAAATTGGATGCTAGAAGTCCTAGAGCCATGCATGAAAATTCTGGCGTATAACTACATTCAAGGCACCCTCCTGAACCCTGGTTTTCTAGTACTGTGGATACAGATGAAAATACGTAATCTCTAGGGGAGAACAAGCCGATACTCATTTAGTGAGCTTTTTAAAAAGTTACATTAGAATTTGGTGCTAGATATCAGAGGGTAAGAAGGAACTCTTGTTTTTTTAAATGAATGAGTGTTGGTCAACCTGACCCGATCTCAATCCTGACCCACCCTGTGACCCTGAACATATGACCTTGCCTCCTAGATTTAGTCTTGTCATACAGACAGACTGAATGATAAACTCCCAATTGCTGTAGGGTCATTGGGAGAGTTAAAGACATTGGTGCTAATTTCAAAACTGATGTCCTAAGTAGGCCTGCTACACAGAGTCCTCAACAAATAAACCACTTGGGTGGAGACAAGAGGCTGAGCAAGGGCTTATGGGTATTAGTAAAAGAGCTTAGTGTGTTTCTTTCCCTTTTTCTTCATCCATTCTTTCCTCTCCCTCTTCCCTTCTTTCTTTTCTTCACATAAGAATTTCATATGCTGTGCCATATTGGGGAAGAGGTTAAGTAATAATGGGCTTTCCGTTGTATAGAGATTGGTAAGTTATTGGTTAGGTGGTTGACTGATTAGCTGGGTGGTTGGTTGGTTAATTGGCTGGGTAGTCAGTTTGTTAAGTGTTTAGCTCTCTGACTGGATGACTGGTGAATCTGTGTACTGGGTAGCCAACTGGTGGTTATTTCACTGGGCATGGAGAGAATAGAAGGAAAGAAAATATCCAGGCAGCTGGTGGGAAGACTAGATATTCTTCAAGGTTTACTCATTAGTAGGGACCACCCAGGAAGTGAACAAAGTATATTCAGAACAAGGTGGCTGTCGTCCCATCTCTTTATTGACAGTACTAACTACCACTATGGCAACAAACCCTCTGTATAATGTACTATATGGTACAGAAGTGAATTATGGGAGATCAAGAATTGAGCCTGAGATCTGTACCTCAAAACGAGAACATTCAGAGAGAGAAATAACATGGAGAAAATGAGCTGACTCAGTGGAAGCAAAATATCAGATATCAATACTATAAAGGACACCAAGCATGTGACTACCAGTTCATAACATGAGGTACATACACAATGGACAGCTCCAGAAACAGAGATTCTATGGGGCAGGCTATGGGTGTTTCCCATATCAGGCAAGGAGGCAATAGACACTGTTGTCACTGCTCAGGAGCAGAATGAGCAGCTGAGGAATAAATTTGATGAGAAAATAGCTCTCAGCATGAAGCTGTGCACACATATACCAGCAAATGACCATTGTAGCCTTGAGTCTAAACAATGAGTCAGAACTGGCATGAACTACAAGGGGCATTCTGATCAAATCCTCAGATGTTCTAACAGCACACCTCACACTTTGAGGACCTGTAGGCAGCCCTGTAGACCTCCAGGAACAGAGCATCAACAACTCCCCCAGTAGCCCAGATGACAACGAGAGAACTCAGGCTGTGACATGTCTGCCTTTGGGTTTGAAGTGCAGCCTCCTATTTTTCCCTGTACTGCTACATTATATTCTACTTGTGGTATCTTTTGTTATTTTAGGCTTTGCTTTTTTATGTTACCTAAAACATAGAAAGTTCTTCATTTTCAGCTGTGTAATTTTCCTCTGTCATTTTTTGCAGGATTTTAAGAAGGTTTTGCTAGCATCTGTAAGTTTATTAAAGAAAAAAACTAAAGTCTTTGGAGTCCAGACAAGTTACCTGCAACCTTTCATAGTTACAGCTAATAAGTCAGCCCATGTGCTTTTATTCTATCATGCAGATCTTACATTTTATACCACCACCATCCCAAGTGCTGTGTGGGATGCAAACTATCAGGACCTAAACACTGGAATCTCTGATCACAGCACTACCCTTCATTCACTGGGTGACACTAAGCAAGTCACACACCTTTGCTGTTGTAGATGAATTAAGTTATTTACAGAACCTAAGCCAGTATCTGCCAGAATGGATACCAAAGTTAAAGGAATATCCTGGACTGATTTCTTGGGAGAGAGGGATTCTCCTTAGTCAAAGTGATATAAGCAAGATGTTTACTCTCTATAACCAAAAGCCTAGGATCCTCTTGATACAGGTGGGTGGAAATTTGTATCCAACCATTGCTTCAGTCAACATGTGGAATGACTTGAAGACCAACACTGGAATGAATTTATAAATAGGTGTGGCAAATACAGGGGAGTGGTGATCATGCAAAATATCCTTGATGGCAGGTACTTCTGAACTTTAACTCTTGCCCTGCATATCAGTCAAGATTCTCCAAAGAAAACCAGTAGAACACGTAGCACCCCTGTATTGGGATGGCTGGGTGGAATAATCTCTTTGTTACATTTATTTATTCAATACAAAGGTAAGTGTACAACATAGCTTACACATGGAGGTCAAAGGACAAGTTATAGTAGTACTGATTCTCTTCTTCTACCATGAAATCCCAAGGATTTAACTCAGGTCATCAGGCTTGACAGCAAGCACCTTTAACCAATGATCCCCCTTGCTGGCCCTTCAACCTGGTTCTTTGTGGTGGTATGTCTTGCTTCCCCATATGGCCATGATTCAATAAATTATATAATATTTGAAATAGCTTGTTGTAAATAAGCCTTGTGTGAGATAATTTTGCCTAACTATAGGCTAATGTAAATGTTCCTGGGCTGGGTTAGGTTTTGGTGGTCCCTCAGCTAAAGGAATTAAATGAATATATTTTCAATGTATGATAAGTTATTGGGGTATAGAATAAGTTGGTTGGGAGGGTTATAAATCACATCATTTCAAATCTTACATTCTATTCAAAAATATCAGCTTATAAATATATAAGATAATACTTGTTGCTTGTATAATTCTGGTAGCAAAAAGCACTACCATTCGTCACCAGCCAACCCAAGGACAAGGGAAGCCAGTGAGTTCAAAATCCTGGAAACCAGAAACCAATGGAGTAAATCCCAGAGTCCAAAAGTACAACAGCATGGAGCTCTGATGACTGAGGATGGGGGAAGTATGCATCCCTGCTCTAGAAGAGTGAATTTTCCCTTTCCTGGCTCAACCTCTCTGAACCCTCCATGCACTGGTGATACCTGCTCATGTTGGTAGGGCTATCCTATTGGACCCATTCTTGCTGCCTCACACACAAATAACATTTTACCAAGAATCCTTTGGTACTCAGAGTACCCACCCTCCCTAGTATTGGTTGGGAACAGTAGAAAGATGTGATATCAAATTGTAGAGCCAAACATGACTGATAAGAAATGTCAATGAAATGATTCCTAATGATATTCTGCTTATACTCACAGGAGCAGTGAAAGCCGAGTCACTGTCAGAGAGACTTCCTCCAGCCGCTTATGGGAACAGATACAGAGACCCACAGCCAAACATTAGAAGAGTGGGAGGAAGGATGGTAGGAACCAGAGGGGTCAAGGACACCAGGAGAATATGGCCCACAGAATCAACTAAGCAGGGCTCCTAGGGGCTCACAGAGACTGAAGCAGTAACTGTCAAGTCATCATGCATCTGCACCAGATCCTCTGCATACATGCTGTGATTATTTAGCTTGGATTTTGTTACTGTTGGTGGTGGTGGTGGTGGTCTCCTAATAATGGAGGTGAGGGTTTCTCTTACTTGTCTGCTCATGGGACCCATTTTATCCTACTGGATACTCTTGTCCAGCCTTGATATGAGGGTATATGCCTAGTCTTATTGCATCTTGTTATTCCAAGTTTGGTTGATATCACAGGGGAGTCTGCTCTTTTCTAAAGTCAAATGAAGAAGCATTGGATCTTGGGAGAAGAGAAATAGAGGGGATTGGAGGAGTAGAGGAAGGGGGCTGCACTGGAATGTATTGTATGAGAGGAGAATAAATGAATAATTTTTTAACTCCATCTTTGTCTTTCTTACTCACCATGTGAATTTGTGTGAATCACTTCTCTGAATCTCAGATTCCTCATAAAAAAAATAGAAATGAAAACTACTACCTGTAGCATTTTGCCTGTGTCATAAACAACATGCATCTACTTGATTTAAAACAGAACTATAAGCCTTACTCTGCTCCTTGGTAAAATGCATATCCTTCCAAAAGGACTACATGGTCAGAAATGCTGAACCACTGGATTAAAATCTTTATTTTCATCAGCCAGATGCACACAGTAAAGCTGTTTGGTTCCAACTAGTTTCTCATACTCTCAGTCTGAGTTAAGACACTGATGCAGACAAACATAGAGTTATCTGCGTTGCATGTGAAGATCTTTAACTCAGACAAACCCCACAGGGTATATTCGGTGTGTATGGGTTGAGAACAGGAATGAGAGGAACCCACTAAGCCAAATGTTCAAAGGTCTCCCAGCAGGCAGCAAATCTGACACACAGTATATAAATTTTCTTCAGAAACTGAGCTGCCCTAACCAAGTACCAATGAAAAGTATAGAATTATGGCGCAGGTGCCCAAATTACCCAGTCTGGATCTAAAATTTTATCCTGAGAGGGACCTGAGGAACCAAAAGAGGTAAGGAGGCTTTGTGATGTGGGCTGGGGCCCATGAAAGAATAATGTGTATCTTCCCAGTGTATCGGGCTACACAGGGTCCCCCTCTGTAACACTGTCCCCATTGCCCCTAAATTAAGCATACCCTTACCTATACTCTCCACATACTCACCCTATAGTCCTTATCTATACCACTCCAGAAATACTGCTGCTTCCATGAAATTTTGTTGCACAGTAAAACTTAACATTTTTTTAACTCTTTACAGATATTACTTCCCATGACTTGCAGCAATGATGCTGTGTGTAGAATTATGTCGTGTTCTAACAGGGGAGGAAACAGATTCTCCTGCTGACCATTTCCCCTAGAGTCACAGGGGATAGTCTCTTGTTACACACATATACCTCTTCTGCCATGGGGAAACTTTCCCACTGGGATCTCATGTCTTTCTCCTTTTAATCCAGTTTCAGTGTAACATACTATCTATCCCCTAGCATCCATGACAACAGAGAATGGATGATTCCCTAGTAATTCAGTCAATACAACTATCTGGACAGTAAAGAATGCTACTGGAATGAAGGTCAGAGCCTGGGCCCTGACAACCTCAGTAGACCATATTTGGCTATCCATATTTAATAAGCCAATTAACAACTAATAGCAAAATGTAGGAGACTTACTTAATGTGGCTCAAATGTCCCATGAGAATGTCCTAATCTATTTCAGGTCAGGTACAGGATGAGGTCTTCTCCAGCACATGTCTGACCTCCAGGCCACACCCAGTTAGTGCCAGACATTTCATTATTTATCGACTTATTTATTTATTGTTGTTCTGGGAATGAAGTCGAGAGCTTCAGATATTCTAGACAGGTCTTCCACTGAGTGACATCCCCAACTCTTGTTACTTGTAGCAGTCAGCAGTAGTAATGTTCTGTCCAACACTATTTTCTTCCGTCCCTTAGGGGCTGATCTTTGGAGTTGGGAGATGCCATTTCAAGCTCCCAAAGACTCATGCTCTAACGATATATTGGTGACTCAAAACTTTCCAATTAGGACTTCCCAGGTTATCCGAAACCTCTGAGCATTGCAGTTACACATGGAGTAGAACTGGGATAACTCTCCCATCTCTGTATTATCTTTCTTAAAGCTCACTGACAAATACATTCCTCAGTGCCCCTTGCATCTTTAAGGCATCTTATGATTATGTCTTGCTAATATAACATGGACCAGAGAGATGTGTATGTCACTGTCATGCACAGCCAGTAAAGAAGGAATACTGTATATTTTCCTGGGTGAGTGAGGTGAAATCCATGGGCATAGAGAAGAGACACAAATGGAAGGAGTCTGGGACCTTGAGTAGCTGTGTGGAGCAGAGCTGCTCCCATCCCAAACTGGATTGTGGTGTTTAAAAAAAAAAAATCTTTAGCACCAAGAAACTGAAATTGTTGATTTTTTTTCAATAGTCTAAGTATACAGAAAAACACAGAAAATGTGTGTATTCACGGACATGTAGACACATACACACATACACAGAGAGAGAGAGAGCATTTTCTGTCTGATACACAGAACACTAACAGATATGTTAGGGATAGATGATGAATTGTCTTTAAATGTCAGTGTACTTACTACAGTCGATGAGGCCTACTTACAGAGACCTTGTCTTAAAAACTGAGATACATCACTCCTAAGGAATGGCACTCAAATTTGATCTTTGTGCACATTCAGCTGCACTCACACCACACACACACACACACACACACACACACACATCTACACAGAAGAATAGTTTGAATATAGCTTTATAAATAGTTATTGAGGAAAATTTCATGATGATTATATATTATTTTCATAATATTAAAAGCACACTTAGACAAAAGATAAAAGAGTAAGAAAGAAAGTTGATCTAGCCCTGATGACAAAGTAGAACCTAAGAACCCACTCTTCACAGGGTTTGTTCTCTTGTGTTAATTCTTTGAAGGAAACAGAGCTTCTGAATGGTGAATGATGGTCCAACGAGGGGGGGGGTGACTAGCTTATATCAGAATTCTAATGAACTCAGGAAAATGACAATCCCATTCCAGCCCTGTAATGGGCAATTTGTACAACGCACAGCTAGAAATTCAGATTCCCATCACCTGTTAATCAGATTGTATTTGACTAACTAAGTTAGGGTTTCTTGCTGAGCGGTCTCCAAAAGCATCTGCTCTCCCGCTAGCCACAGCTACCTCACTAGGCCCCCTCTGTTTCTGCTCTACTTCTGTTTATGTCTTCCTGGTTTTCAATTTCTTAATGATGTTTTAACGAGATGCCAGTTACGCATGCAAATTGGGAAGAGGCGACATTGAGAGATTGCTACCTGGTGGTAAATTTATTAAAATCAAGGCAGTTTTAATAAGTTCCTTGCATATGCATCCGCCTTCATGTCTGCAATATTAGTTTGCATTTTTTTTTAGCCTTCTTATTAAAACAAGTGATTAGGGGAGTATAACGTAAAGTCACAGGAAGAAAATCTAATTGTCTCCTTAACGTTACTCCTTGTTCTCCAAAACAGAGCGTACGGGGTAAACTACTTCTTGACATCGTCCAACTTGATCTATGTCTTGCAACCATCTCTTTCCATCTTCTTCTTCATCAAAGCCATCTGTACCATCCCAGCTACCAAGATTACATAGCTACACTAGATGATAACACGTTCCCAATTCAAATCCTTCAGCATTCACTCTTCTCATCTTCAGATTTTCTTTCCCTTCCTTTGTGGGTCTCCTGCCTCCTGTTTCCATTGTCCACATTTTCTTTCTTTTTCTCTCTCATTTGCTTTCCTCTCTTTTGCTAGTCATGTCCCCTGATCACTGACCTGTACACAGCTATCCCCCACTGCATGTTTCCTTTTTTAAGATTTACTTTTATTTTTAAATTATGTGGTATATATCAGAGGGCATATGCACATGAGTATAGTTGCTCATGGAGGCCAGAGGGGGTGTTAGATCCCCTGCTGAAGTTACATGCTTGTGTAAGCTGCTTGATGAGGATGCTGTAAAGCAAGCTCAGGTCTTCTGCACAAGCACTGCATACTCATATCCCCAGCCAGGACATGATTCCTAAAATCCCCAGAAACTTCAAGCACAACTCAACTTCTCTCCATATCATCCATTACCCTCAAATTGTCCCTTAGACAAACAACACACACTCAAAAATCCAAGCTTTTCCCATTTCTGGTATTTGGCACCATGAGAAAATATCCCAAGAGTAAAATCACATCACCTCTCTATCCCTTGCCTGTTCCTGCCTTCAGTTACAGAAGGTGTGTGCAGTCCAGACCCATCTTCCAATCTTGGAAAAACTATCACCTCCAGGGAACTCCATCCTCAATCTACCACTGCAAGGAAGAAAGATCTTGCTTGTACTAAAGCTCAATATTACACAGCACATTGGCCTGGGAAACAAGTCACATTCCCTGGTCTCAGCTTGAAGAGTAATAAAGGGGATATCCTGATTTCTAGACTACTTAGCATTTTCTGGATTTCCAGACTGGATCAAAACCTGAACAAACAGGCAGGCACTCTAGGCTTTCCCTCTCCATTCACTGAAAAAAAAAATCTGCTAGTGCCACCAAGTTGAATTCTGGAATATTCTTGAGTCTACCTACCGCTTCCCATTTCTACCTGAACTGTGAACTGGTCTGGGATTCTCATCTCTAATTAGATTTATCAAGATATCCTTCCAGCATCCCTGCCTCTGCCACTTTGTCTCCTTTGTCTAGTTCCTAAGACGCTTACAGAACACCAAACAGACTAGACCTCCTGTAGTGCGATTATGTTGTTACATTGTAAATAGTTATTCTGCCTACTGGTTTAATAAAAATGCTGATTGGCAGAAGGCAGATAGGAGGTGTGAGCAGAACTACCAGACTAAGAAAACTCTGAGAACAGGAAGAACAGAGTAGAGATGCCACAGAGACTCCAGAGAAGCCAGTAGGTGCAGAGGACAACTATGCTGCTCTAAGAAAAGGTACCACGTTGCATAGCTGAACCAGGTAAGAGTCATGAGTTAGTTTCAGGGTGAAGGGTGAGCAAGTTATATGCCTGGGCCCTAAACCGATCGGCATAAAATTTATATAAACTGTGGGACTTTGGATTGCTGGTCCAAATAAGCAGCAGTGGCCAGGTCCAAACTGTGGGGCTAGCTCAGGCCAAAAACCTTATAACTCCCCAAAAAAGTCAAGCCTCTAGCTCCCTAAAAGGCTCTAAGCTGAAGACTTCCTCCCAATAGTGGCTGGTAATAAAATTTGACGTCATTTGTGTCATGTTGAAATACTAATATCAAGGACAAGAGTTTCGGGTTTAGAACATTGCTGTGACATCTCGGGTTTAGAACATTGCTGTGACATCACTGTCTAGCAGGACAATTTGCAGTCTGTAGGAGGCACTCTTCATTAGATACGTTGTTTCATTGGCACAAATACTGAGTTCATAGTGAAAAGCGGTCAAGTCAATGTCAGCTTTTTCAACTGCTTTCTTAATCTCAGAAAAAAAATCACTTTTCTTCTGAGATCCTGTGTCCCGTCTGCAGAGCAGGACTGTACTGTAACATGCTTATCGGGTGCAGAGCAGGACTGTACTGTAACATGCTTATCGGGGTGCATAGGTTCAGAGATTTCTACCAGAACTTGAACATCAAAACTCAGGTTCCTCAAGGATTTACTTTGTTTTTAAAATATCATCTTTAATTTGAATCATGGGAGAAGCATTAGGAGAATCAATTTTTATATGAAAATTGCTTCTAAATGGCTACGGCTTTGTTTTCAGTCGGGAGTTTGTGATGATGCATTTTACTTCTGGTGCTGCTCTGTGGACTGCTGCATAAATTTGATTTTTATGGAATTTTTTAAATGTTCGCAAACAGTATTCTTTAACCTGAACTGTCTCTTTGCTTAAATGCCAACCATTAAACACACAAACTAGCCACTCAATTTCCCCCACCCAATACATACGGCCAATTCTTGGTTTTATGTAAATTCTAAAAGCAGTTAGAAAAAAGCTGAAGGAAGAAGAGAAGCTGACCTCACGCTTCTTATGTGACAAAAGACAGTCTCATGAAATCCACAGTAACCTCATATTCCCTGTGCAGCAAATTAAAACCTTTAACTTCAGATCTGAGTGCCTTTGCCTCCCATGATTACATACATACACCACCAGGGCCAATACTTTCAGTACAGATTAAATCCTGGGCCTCATACATGCTAAGCAGGCATTCTACCAAGTCCCTTCACTTAACCAATGAAAAATGGAAGCTCAGAGAGGTAACAGCCCTTGATGCTTGCTTGTAAATCTATATGTCTCACTGGAGACATGGACCACTGCTTGGCATGTGTCAGGAAGAACACGTGTATTTTATGGAATGGGAATGTTCAAAGTAGGTAGCCACCATTTCCGTGGGATATGTAATTCATACATCTTTCTTTATTTCTTAAAAAAAAAAAATGTGTGCAATTGATGATGATCTTTGGGTATGATCCCATCCAAAGGAAAGATAGACAATCTTGTCTTTAAATGTGGGATAGTATAGTATAAAGTTTCTGGCCTTTCCAGCCTAACTCTCCCCCCCCCCCGAAGTTCAGACCATTCATAGCGCCACTGCTGATTATCCCCAAATAATCACACAAAGTCTTATATTAATTACATATTCCTTGGCCTATGGCTCAGGCATATTGCTAACTAGCTCTTTCATCTTAACTCAACCCATTATTCCTATCTTGTTTAGCCACGTGGCTTGGTACGTTTTCTCAAAGCAGCATTCTGGTCTTCTTTCCACGGCATCTGCTGGCATCTCTGCTCTCTTCTTCCTCTTCTCAGAGTTTTCTTAATCTGGTAGCCCTGCCCATACTTCCTGTCTGCCTTCTGGCCAATCAGCATTTCATTAAACCAGAGGAGAGATAAATATTTACAAAGTACAAGAACATAATCCCACAGAGGGATGGCTTTTCCCTTTGCTTTCCATCTTCACAAGGAAGCTATGGTGTATATGTATGTGTGTGTGTGTGTGTGTGAGAGAGAGAGAGAGAGAGAGAGAGAGAGAGAGAGAGAGAGAGAGAGAGATATTCCTTCCCTGAGGACATAGAAAACACATCAGTTCCCTCCTTATAACTTCTCAACAACAAAACAAAGTTAAATTTTCCTTAATTTAACTCTCAAGAATCAGTAAGTTTATTGAGCTTGCTTACATAGTAGGTAAAGGGTTACAGACAAGAGTATCAATGACCCTATGCAGCAATGCTAGAGAGTCTTCACCCAAAATAGATGATGGCTTTTCCATAGCTACAGAAATGAAGCCACTTTTAGTTAATCTTCCCTAGGCTTTATACTGTAGCATCTCCAGAGATTCAAGTTCACATGCAGCCAGGGAAAATTGCATAAAATGACTATGAAGAAAAATTGAGATGTCAGGTAAGGGTCAAAAGAAACTCTCTAAGTCATCCTCCTGTGAAAGAATGTCACCAATCAACAAGCCTGATATAATTAACTCTTGTAGTAGAAAGTTGATTTTATAATGATGGTGGAAGTTTTACTCAGAAAGCCTCTTCCTATAATTGTGTATATATGTGTGCACATGTGTATATAACGGGCACCTTTGTGTCTCACTCCCAGAAGACCACCTACCTGCCTTGAAATGGAGTGCCACTTTAGTCTGAAGCTGATCTATGAATAGGCTGTCTAAACAGTAAATCTCCACTTGGGATTCACCAACATTAAAAGCATGTACAACCATGGCTAGCCTTTTTACATTGGTTCTGGAAATCCAATGTAGTTTCTTATACTTGCAAGGCAAGCACTTTACCAAATGAGCCCTTCCCTCAGCCCTGTCACAGTTAATCTTTTTAAATATAATCTTCAAATTTGGTAGTCCCAAGTCTAGGTCCTTGGGCAAGTGGCTTCATATTTCAGACTCCCAAATTCTCTGTCTACAGAGATGGTTATGAGAATTTGAAAATACATATTTTGGTTGCCAGTTCAGAATAATAACTCAGTAAATATCAGCTATGCCTTATAATTGAGCCCCTTACTTATAAAATTTGAGGGGGTGTCTTTTAATTGCAAAGAATACACTACAAATCAAGGAAATGGTGACTGAAGACAATGGTTCCATACATACGTGATGCCGGAATGGACCACAGCTCTGATAGCTGCCAGCAAATACTCCCAACCCTATTCTTGCATTAAATTTTTTAATTTCATTTATTGGTCAACTTTTCCCATGAGAATACATCTTTAATTTAATCATGTAAATCAATGGGAAAAATCTAATTCACTTTTAGAGAAATTTGCTTCAAGGCAGGCCTTTAGGGGAATGAATATGTTCCTTAAAGCATACCCTTAGCAAGTGATGTGTGTCTTTATCACCGCTACAAAGGGATATAAATTAATCTCTAGCCCATTTTGCAAAATAGGGAGTTGATTGAATAAATGGTGGCTCTAGTACTCCAAATGACCTGTCATTTTTTGTAACATCTCAGATACTAATTTTAATGCTGACTTATGCCTTTTGCCAATCATAGATGTCATTTACTTCTCTGCTAGTTAATTGGCCTGATTATCACTATATTGGGGCCAAATAGGTATTTTATCAATGTTCCTCTTTTTTTGGTTTTCTAATACTTGTTTCAAAGTCTGTCTGGTTTGAATGCATGACAAGAAAAAAATCACCATGTATAACATAGTCTCACCTGTCAGGTGGGTGACAATTTTAATTTTTAATGCAATACCAGCCTCCTCAAAGGGAAATCATCTGCCCAGCCTCTGGGTTTACTGTGTAGGTCCACTAAGAGAGAATATGTGAAATGATATAAAAACTCATACTACTATTTCTTGTGCTCAGCATTGATGGGCAGGCAAGAAAATAATTCACTCAACCATCAACCACTGTTAAGTATCCTTAGTCTAGAGTGTAGAAAATAGGACCACTTAGAGTCATCCAAAGCCATAAAGAGTTCATATGCAAGCTGACTGCAGATAGGCCTGTACATGAAGACTTATGGCTCAGCACTATGCTCTGATTTCAGGAGCTAGGTACCCTTGACTGACACTTGGAATTAAAGAAAGCTTCCTAACAGGGGTAGGTTTAAAGGAAAGCACAAATACACCATCCAGAGGAATGGGAAAACCTTCATTCACTAATTTACTGTGTGATATCGATTAGACATGCCACCTACTATACGTTTGGCCCTAAAGTACACGGGGAAAGCAAAAGAGGCATTTCTATCATTGTACCAGTTTGGTTGTCCTGTTAGAAATACAGATCCACCAGAAGTAAGATTCAAACATATAATTAATATGGGAAGTGGAGTTCACACATAAAAGGGGGGTGTATGAGAAAAAAAGGTTTAGAAAGACTAAGAGCTAGAGAATCAAAGAACTTTCATCCCAAATCCTGGAATGAGTAGAAGAACCAAAGCTTATGGAAAATGCAATAAGCTGGCAAACTTTCAGTTACCAAAGTAGGTCTTAATGTGCACTGTGGAGAGCCACTGCCTCTGGTGTCCATGAAAGTAAAGACTTTCCATCACTAGGTACATCTACAGATTTCCCTCATTGACCAACTTTAGCCCAGAGCCCTACAGACAAAGAAATTCTTGACAATAAAGTTCCCAGAAGTAGAGTTTGAAGCTCAAAGAAACAATGCCAAGCCTGTAGCAGAGAGTCCTGCACTACCCTTGGAGAACCCCAAACTAAAAAGAAATTGGCAGTAATATGACAGTCACAGCAGTCCACACATACATTGTGCCATATCTCACTCCATGAGAACATACATGGAGAGCCTGGTCCAACCAGGGGTGTTACAATAAGGTTTCTTTGCCCCAGGTGCCAGAGGTCCAGACTCACAGACCTGCAGCCCCGGACCACTTAGCTACCGCTGCTGCTTAGGCTCCCAATATGACTCAGATGCTTATATTAAGTTCATGCTGTTTGGCCTATGGCTCAGGCACATTGCTATCTAGCTCTTTCATCTTAACTCAACCCATTCTCATTAATCTTTCTGCCACGTGGCCTGTGGCTCACCTGTGTTTCTTACATGTTTCTTCTTTGGGCTGCTGGCTTGGTCTGTCTGACTCTGCCCTGCTTCTACTACCTATGTTGTGATTTCCCCTCCTACTTTTTCTATGGTGCCTGTCATGGGCCAAAACAGCTTCTTTATTTAAAGATTGATATTCACAGTATACAGAAAAACATTTCCACATCACAGGGGAGTGTAAGAAAGGTTTCTAGAAGCTCACAAAGAAGGCAGAGTCTGTCAGGTAGGGAGATGTAAAGTGTTGCCTTTGCACATTATTTCTCTCTAGCATACCCTCCAGCACAGGTGGCTCTTCTTTCTATGGTAGTTCAAGAAATGATCTGTTCAATTCTCAAACAGCCTAAGGAAAAGTTTATTGCTCTGGGGATAAAAGGTGAACACATCTTAAAGAAATATTCTGACCTCAGGAGTCATAAATAAAAGCAGAGAGCCAAGTCTAGTCTACAAGACAGTGTTTAGTGGTAAAGACTTCATCCACAGGTGAACAGAAGAGCTGAGGAACAGTTTGGAGGCTCTGACCTGGCCCCAGGCCCCTCCTCTCCCAGTGCTTCCACAACTGGATGAAAAATTGTATCATTAAACTCCTTGATGTTCTTCTGTCTAATTGAACCTGTGAAATTTCCTAAGGTTCTCCAGTCTCCAAAAATTCAATTTTCCATGTAATGCATGGTGACGTGTCTATAAATCATGCTGTAAAATAAATGTGCAGATTCTTTTGTGCAGGAGCGAGTAAGGAATAAACCTTTCGTAATTGATAAATAATGTCATTGGAATCAATATCTGGCAGAGGAGTTGGAGGAGGAAGCCTGAATCATGTATGAGGGCTCAGGGGTGATCAATGCCTTTGAAACAGCCAGGAGTTCAGGAGCCAAGTGTATAAATTACAGTCTTAATATTACATCAGGGTCCAAAGTTGAAAAGATGGGTGCATTTCTAAGAGCTGGGAACATGGGTCTAGTGATCAGGTTCACTGGTAGACACTCTGTGGAGAGCAGTTGGGTCCCAACAAAAGGGCAGAGGAAAGAATGAGGAGAAGATTGGGTTGCCTGGGACTTGACATGGATAAAGTACAATTCTAGTCTTTGCCAGTTGTGTTAGTGGCCCATGTTGGCAGAAAGCAAAGCAATCTGCTAGAGGAGCTGTGGATTAGAAAAATGGCCAAGGGGCTGGAGTCATAGTTCAGTACAGTGCTCACTTTTCAAAAACAAAAACCCAAGCCTGGCCCCAGTACCCACTGAAAAGCACAGGGCATAGTGGCACAGGCTTCTAATCTTAGCACTAATATGGAGAAATATATGGATCCCCTACTTGGGGAACTCTGGGCCAATGAGAGCTCCTGTCTCAGAAAACAAAATGAACAGCTTCTGAGGAACATCACCCACAGGTATCCTCTGGCTCTACAAACACACACACACACACATGAAAAAATTAAAATATTTCAGAATACAACTATATAAAAAGATGTAGTTTTGATTTATAAATTTATATGTATATGGTATATCTGTGTGAGTATTATGTCACATGTGTGCAGGTGCCTGAGGATTCCAGAAGAGGGCATCAGAGCCCTTGGAACTGGAGTTACAGGCAGTTGTAAGCTGTCCAGTATGGATGCTGGAACTAAACTCCAATTTTTTCAAGAGCAGCAAGATCTCTTATCCACTTAGTTATCCACTTAGCCATCTTTCCAGCATGATTGGTTAGTTTTGTTATCAGCTTTACGCTGCCTATAATCACCAAGGAAGAAAGTCTCCTTGACTGACTGTCTAGATCAAGTCAGTCCTTTGGTCATGTCTCTGAGAAATCAGTCATGATTATTTTAGATGAAGAAAGAAGATTCATCCTGAAAGTGGGTGGCACCATTCCCTGGCTTGGGGTCATGGGCAGAAAAGAATAGAGAAGGCTTGTTGAATACTAAGCACCCATGTATTCATTCCCTTTGTGTTCCTTACTGTGCAAATAATGTGATCAGCTGTCTCAAGCCCCAGCCATTAGGATTTCCTCACAGTGATAAACTCTAATCTGGACCCGTGAAATAAAATAGACCTTTTCCTTTTACTACTTGTCAGGGTATTTTGTCATACAAATATAACTAGAACACTCTGGGCTACCTAAGTGCTCGCACAGGGTAAAGAAAAGGCATAGGCTTCAGTGAATCAGGGTCCAAGTGGTCGCTGCAGTTCACATTGTGCCAACCAGAGTGTTTATAGGAAAAGGCCTATATTCCAGCTTCAGAAGTATACTTCTCAGCTCTGTCCTCCAGCTGTGAGACTCTGAGCACGTCAGTTAACTCCCCTAACTTCCATCCGCATTTGCAAAATGGATAAAAATGTCAACCTCACAGACTTAAGAGGGTGAAATGGAATTGTGCTTGGCAGTCCCAACTCTGTATGTCTCTACTAAACACTAAGAAAGTTGAAGCTTGAAGCTATAGCACATACTGAGTCCATAGTAATTCAGTGCAATATTCTTATTTAGTTAAGGAAGTTGAATTATTATTATTATTATTATTATTATTATTATTATTATTATTATTATTCCTATTTCATAGAGGAAAAACTGAGACTCAGAAAAGGTAAATGCATTACCCAAAGTACACTACTCTGATTGGTGGAGCCAAGAGTAGTTGCCAAGGTCATTTCCTCTTTATGAATTAGTACAGGTGTACCTTTTCTTCCCTGGAGCCTCCTACCTTGCAGAGTTGTGTTTGGTGAATGCTGCTCCCAGTGATGTTCAGGGCATCCTACCTGACTCACGGTCTGATGAAGAGGATTGAGTGGATGACCCTATACCAGTTATAATATATGCAATGGTCATCACCCTGTTTCTTGAGTTCCTTTAGGAATATGGGGACAAAAATATCCGTCCTTCAAGGTCTTGTCCAAAGCATGGCGGAAACAGCAGTGAAGGCCATTTGGTCAGGGGACTCTGAGATACACCTAGACAGAATACTAGTCATACTCTGACAGGTTGTATTCTGGTAGTCAAGGAGGCTGTTTTAGGGTTTCTATTGCTGTGAAGAGACACCATGACCATGGCAACTCTGATCAAGGAAAACATTTAATTGGGATTATTCAGAGACTTAGCTCATTGTCATCATGGCAGGAAGCATCATGGCATGCAGGTAGAAATAGTGCTGGAGCAGTAGCTGAGAGTTTTTCATCTGGATCAACAGGCAGCAACAAGAATGAGCTACTAGGCTTGGTTTAAGCTTGTGAAACCTCAATCCATGTCCCTCCCCTACACACTTCCTCTAGTGAGATCACACCTACTCTAACAAGGCCACATCTCTTAATAGTGCCACTCCCTATGTGTCTATGTGGACCATTTTTATTCAAATTACCACAGAGGCTCAATCTGTTCTTTTTTCTTCCCTCTTGTTTTTATTTTGTTGAGACAGCCTCAAATGTCTCTGATTGAATTAGAGTCAAGAATGACCTTAACTCCTGATCTTTCTGTTTCCAACTTCAAAATTCTGTGTTGACAGACAGGCTTCACCATAACTGCTTTATGTAGTGCTGGTGATGGAACCCAGCATCCTATGAGCTATATTCCCAGTTCAATTTCTTGACCTTGAAGTCAAGACAGATAGATCAAGTAGAAAGAAACCAGAGCCCACACCACAGGTACCCTAACAGAAGTATGTGGGGGAAGATAATGAGAGTGGGGAGATATAGATTGGCTGAGACAGCAATCTCATATCCATCTCTACCTTTCTTTTCTGTTATTGTTGCAAGAAAATTAGACAACTTCCTTGACTCAGAGAGATTCAACAAGAAGCATTTCTTATTCTTTAGGTTCATATGAAATACTACTTGTATCCCAGCTCTGCTTCTCTTCACAGTCACTTCTGGCAACAAGTAAACTCTACTTTACCCTTCAAATGTTATGCAAGTATCAGGGTTTTAAGAAGCTTTCTATTGTATTGGAGATAGAGTAACACCACACCTTATGTCTACTCAATCTCTGTAACCACAGCTCTGGACTGTCCACTTCTATATGTATTTTTTGTTAAAATTAGATGGTGAATAAAATAACAGAGTTAGATAAGGTAGACATGTATATATCTTTCACATAAACCAAGCCAAGGGAAGTAGTTCAAGATGGTGCCAGTAGTCCAAGACGGGTCCTCTGGACCCAAATTCCCAGAAGATCTTCAAAGAGTGAGCCCTTTATCTTCAGAGTCTCTGACAAGTATTACTCAGGCATTCATCAACCCCCTGATTGACCTCTTTTTCATTCATGTCCTTACCATCTATCTCCCAAGAAACCAAACTGTGATGGCTAATATTGATTGACAGCTTGATAGGATGTGGAATTACATAGGAAAAAAACTTGGAACATGTCTGTGAGAGCACTTCTAAACTGAGTTAATCATGATGGGAAGAGCCAGTGGAATTTGGAAATGAACAATTCCATGGGCTGGAGTCCAGGTCTGAATAAAAAAGAAATAAGTTAAACATCAGCACATCTGTTTCCTGTCCATAGATGCAATGTGACCAGGAGCCTCAAGTTCCTGCTGCCAGGACAACCCTACAAAATTGGACTGAGTTCTTGAATCTGAACCAAAGCAAAACCTTCTTTTCCTCAAGTTGTTTTGATCAGACATTTTGGAGCAGCAATGAGAAACGTAACTAACATTCTAGCAAACACATTGTCCAAGATAGGTTCTGTGCATCCACATTCCAGACAGTAAGTCAGAGAAAAGAGTAGAGATCACATTGGTTCTTAAGCAGCCTTTCCAACAGTTAACAATACATCAGACATACCTAAACCACAAAAGAGGTTGAGGACAATCTCTCTAATCTAGATAGGCATGTGTCTCACCAAGAACCATGCAAGAAGTTAAAAAAAAAAAAAAAAAAAGTAGATATTGCTGACAGCAGGTTATCTCTCAAATAAATAGCCAATACTAAAATGGCTCACACTGGTCAAGCTCCTATTTGTAGTCAGGCTCTAACAAACACTTTAGAAAACCTTACAGCATTTAGATATTACCACAGCTGGGCTGTGATTTTTGTCCTTGCTTTACAAATGAAAGATTAAGAGCCAGAACTAGGCTGAGTTAAAGATTTGACCTGGATATTGCTGACTTTGTTGTGCCTTGTCTTTTGTTTTTGAAATAGGGCCTAACCACATTACAGGCTAGCCTCTCTCTCCTGGATGCTTAATTTGCAGCTGTGTGCTACCACACCCAGTTTGAAATCTTATACTCCTTACCCTAAGCACTCCTGAGGAACCCTGAAGCTCCTTGAAAGTGTGAATCAGGCTCTTACACATAGCATCTAGTACCTCAGAGATAGCGCAGTAAATATTTGCTGACACAGATAAAGGAGAACAAGGAGGGGTTAGAGATGGCACTCACCAAGCCATGGGATGACTGATGGAGTCATTCACTATCAAGCAAGATAACCAGCAGTGGGAGAATAGCCAGAGAGAACATGACCAGATTTCCACCAGTTCATTTCAGACCTTTGTAATATTCATGGACAGATACATCTCCATACCTGAAATATCAGGAGAGGTCAAGGCCAGCACTATAGGCAGTAGCTGCTTGCCTAAGGCATCAACCCAGCTCTGATTGTGTCCAAACTCATCAAACAAAGTGTTTGTGAACGATCTCAGTCTTTCCAAACAACCTGAATAATTTTCAATAAGCAAATTCATTTTTTTTACTTCATCCTCCTGTGTTAATATTCCTCTTTACTTTTTTCTGCTCATTTTGAGGGATCATTACTTTCCTGGGCAAAGAGTCTATTGCATATATGTGGATAATTTTAAGGTCTTATACCATCCCCAACACTTCTCCAGGCAATATATATGTACTCAATATATTCCTGTGTACAATATATTCCTATGTACACACACCTGCCTTGATAATACACATGACATCAAAGGGCTATAAAACGGACCCACATCTGTGGGTGAGCAGCTATATAGATGCCTGTGTTACCTGCTGGTTGTCATAAAAATACCAATAAGAGGCAGCAGAAGTGCGTTTGACTGGGAGAATGATTCTTGTTTCCTTTTCATTATTCTTAATAAAAGGAGATGGTGCCGAAAAATTGTGTTTCCTGGGTTATTTTCCCCAAGAGATCTTTTATAAAACACGGAACACATAACAGACCATGTTGCAGGCAAATGCCTCATTAAGGGAATATAGTTAGAAAGAAATAGTAACCAAACTGAACAGTTATTTTCTTTATTTTTCCCCCTTGTAAAACGGTAAAATTGGATATGATATGGATTTAGTAACAGCCCTCAAATAATATTGTGAGAACATGAAGCTTGTGCCCTGAGACAGCGGTGTCTTTAAATATTAGACAGGCAGCTCCTATAAGAATACCTCACAAGCCCCAGTGGGCCTTCTTTTCTCTCCCTGCCTTGATTCTACCTGGTGACTTAGAGAGCACACCAGTGTTCATGTTGGACTCTGTGGATTCTTCCAGGGACTTTCCAGTTTGGCCAGTGTCTGAACCAGTGATGCCAAATCTCATTCTCCAGAACCCTAGACCCACATAACACAAAGCTTTGTGAATAACATTCATACCAGTGCCTCTGACTATTCAAGATCAGTGAACTCTACACTGCTCCATACCCTGTCCTCTCAAGGATTCCATCTCAGCAGATGAAATAACTATCCACCCAACTACAGTAATCAGGAAAGGTCTGGGGTCATACTGCTAGAACTGGACTTCATGGTCAACTGTCAGAATTACTGGAGTCAACTCCTATAACAGCAATTATATCTTTTCTGCTCTAACTACTTGCCACCCTAGCTCAAGCACCATCATTGCTTTCTAGGATCACCTTCTCAACCCATCCTTACTATATCTTTCCAAATAATCATTCTAGAATTCTAATGCCTATCCTTCAGAGGCTCTCTGGGATCTGAACACCATTGTGTCTCTTTCTATTGATATCTTATTAAGTAAGCCACCCTTTTGCTCTTTCTCCAGGTATTTGAATTGTATTACCCCCAGAAGTACTCCATGCCTTCCCACCATCCTAATTCTTTCTGTTTTGGGAGTTCCAATGACTGGCTTCACTCATTCTCCAAATTGAGGCTAAGGTCCACCACCTATAGGGAAACTACTAAGTTTTGAGATACTCCCAGAACATTCTCAAACCCTAGCACACCAACTCTCCTCCAACTGCACAGACATTTGCTAATTTTCAAGGATTTCTTTCTTTTTATTCTGAGAATATGCAGGGAAGAGATCACCTTGCTGATGCCCTTGTTTATAGCAAAGTAAATAACTTCTATAGATAACCAGCCCCATATTTGGGTAGTTGTAAATAATATAATAATAATAAACCACTTGAAATAGTAACAACCAATAAGGACAATGTCATAAAGTCATAAGGCATGACTGTGCATGACTGTGACCTCAACATTATATGTGAATGGAGACAGAAGAAATAGTTGGACTTCATGGCTTCCAGCTTAGCTTCTAGGTCATTGGTAGGTTCTGTATCAAAGTAGTAAGACATAGAATGCTAGATCAGAACACCCAATATCCTCCTCTGGTCCCTACCCTTATAGGCACACAAACCTACACATACATATGTCCACAAATGATACCACCACACACCAAAAATATAAAGACAACAATAATATCCAAAATCAGTCTTCAGTGTCTCCAGGAGTGTTGAAGCCATATGGCCTATAAAGAAAAATAAAGTAGATAAAAGTTCTTTTCCAGGCCATGCATAGGATATTTGCTTTTATTTACAAAGCATGAAAGTGATCAGTGTTTCTCAACCAGCACCAAATAAGGTAGTGTTTTGGTATCACTTCTGTTGTTATAAAACACTGAACAAAACCTACCTGAAGGAAGAAATAGAATATCCAACTTACAGATTACAGTCCCTCATTAAGGGAGGGAAGACATACACAAACTCAAGATAGGAACTAGGAGGCAGGAACTGAAACAGATTATGGAGGACTGCTGCTTACCAGTTTGCTCCTTTACTCATGTTCATCTCTCTTTCTTATACAGCCCAGGTCCACAGTAGGCTGGGTCCTTCTACATCAATCAAAAACACCCCTACACTCATTCCCACAAGCCATTTGATGGAGGCAATTATTCAACTAAGTTCCCTCTTTCTTAATATACGAAGCTGACATCAAAACTAACTAGAAAAGGACAGATGGCCAAGAGTTTCAGATGTTTGGTACAGAAACTGGAGTATTTGGCTTTCAGCCAACCTCTCCTCTCTAAGAAATTGTATAGAAGGTGTGAGTCATGATCCTTCTTGCCCTTGGAGATTTTAAAGACTACAGACAAAGATTAAAAGCACAAGGACTGATAGGGAATAAGTGATCAATACCACAATGTATTACTAATGGTTTATAAAATACATGTGATTGCTTGAACTTCAGAACTTAGGTCTATACAGGTAACTGCAATTGGTTGGATATTAGGCCCACTTTGTTAAGAAGAAAACTGAAAGTCCAAAATATAGAGACTTATTAAAGGTCCACAGAGCTTCAGTGCAACCTAATTATGTTTATGCATTATTAACCACGAGGATTTGAGTGGAGGGTGTTCTGGACCAAAAACAGTGGTACTTAGATAGGGAGACGAAGATTGAATCATGAGCAATTAGCCACTTCTCAAAGTGGAGCAGTCTCATCTATAGGCCAAGCCAGTCCTTCCCTTCCTTTGGTCACTTTCCTTGCCATCCACTTCTCACCTATTACTGGGAATCCTAAGATGCTGGTGTCCCCATCTTGCCTTTTCCAAGGATACTCATCTGAATCTTGTCTTTGCAAGAGACACCCAGAAGTGTCCACAATGAGCAAGGAGGAAGATTTGAATTTCATAGAGACATCCAGAGATCTCCACAAAAAAAGGGGGAAAGCTAGAGGGCTCTTGCCCCACCTCATTCCAAACACCGTGGTTGCTTTTTACATAGTATACATTGTCTAATACAGAAGACTTCTTGCAATTAAAGCATTCTACCAATATTTTTAAATGTTTAAATCCTCATACTCAGTCTAACTAGTTCATTTTCAAGTGAGGAAACTGAGACCAGAAGAGTGGTCCTGCAGCTTGTTAGAAATTGAGTTGATATCTGTCCCAGTGTGCCCACCCACTCACCCCCACTTAGCAATATCCAGACCAATCTTCTCTCCACCCACCTGCCTCCAGCTGTCCAACATGCCTCAGATTAATAACCACAAGCTGGAGGTGTTTATCTCTGAAATAACTGTTGTGGGGCTGAATAGGAAAATCGATGCATTCATTAGCACACACTGGGAAGACAAGGCCGGATGTGGACAGGTGCTAGCTGCAAGCATTTGCACACAGAGATTGAGTTTGAAGAGAGGGGTAAGAAAAGTGAAATCATGAGGACCCAGTGCAGGCATCCACTCTGTGCTGTATTTAGAAGCCAGCTTCCTGCTTACCTCCCAATCCAGGTTTGATCCACATGTATTGGCTGTGACAATAATGAAATTGTACATGGGAAAAACTAGTTATCTTTAATTCCAGTCTCCATAGAAAATGAGGGGATGTGATGATTAGAAAAATATTGATGGCCATAGAAATCAGACAACTTCTCTGGAAGATAGACTTGGCTCTAAGGCATGGGATTGGTAGAAGCTTCTGGGAAAGACTATCCTAATGTACTAGCTTAACATGTAGGCCATCCTGATGTCCTGGCTGAGCTTTCAGAGGCCCTGGTAGAGATTTAAGGCACTGACTAAGGGCAGACAAAGGAGAACAAATCTCAGACAAAGACTCAGTGTCTGGAAAAGCAGAGAGCATATATTAGGAATCTGTGATTCTAGAATACAGTGGAAAATGGAGTGTCATTTTGGCCAAGTGAAGGAGACATGAAGAACTGAGGAAAATGTATCTAAGAAGATTAAATGATAGCGGAGTCTATACACGGAGTCCCCAAAGCACTCAGACCAGAGCCTTTGCTAGAATCACTCACTTCTCAGCATCGCCCCTGACATGAACATTAACCTTGTAAGTCCTCAAAGTTCTTCTGCCTTTTTCTTTCATATTTTAAATATGAATGTACACACACATACACACAAGCACAAACAGAGAGAGAGAGAGAGTCCAAGCAAAAATCTTATTTCCCTGGTGAATACATTTTCTTGAGAATTTAAGAGTAGAGAAGGCTTCATTTCTCTTAAATGGACTAAGTAGAGTGATATAGTTCCTGGTTTTGGCTAGGCCATGCTTGTTACCAGGAAGGAACACTACTGAAGTCATGCTTATGGGCACAGCTCTTTCTTCCACTGGGAATCTCATTCAGGGACCTATCTTCACAGACAGCTTGCTCTCTTCCTTATAATTTATGTTATAAAACTTTTGTGTGGCCACCTTTATCTCATTCATTATTTCATTCTTTCTCCATATAAGTCTCATATTCTCATAGTAAGATCCTGAATCTTGGGATTCTAACACTGACTTTGACTGACCTTGTAGTATTACTATGATGCTTGAGTTGAAAAACAATGGCATCTCCTTAATCATGTTAGCGTCATTTCATTTCTTCCCTGAGCAATGCAAGGCATCTGCAGATTCATAACAGGATGGAGTTAAACTGATTGCCTCTCTTAACATCTCTGACCTGCCCAAGGTCCCAAAGTCTGATTTAGCATGTCTCTCCCTCTAATGTAGATTTCTACATCCTGAGGTGAAGACAACTCTTCTAATCTAGGTGGCAGCTTACCTGCAGGAGCATCCCTTGCAGCCCTGTCATCTTTAGGAGCAAGCTTCTGCAAAGATCCAGGTAAACTCTGTTCTCTTTTTCTGCTTTACATGTGTGTCTCTTAATCATGAAAACTCTACCTGTCCCCTGTAAGTCCTGTGGTGTCTCTGGCCATGCTAGCGAAAGCCTGCAACTGCAGAGTTGGTTTACATGCAGTGATTTTTTTTTTCTTGCATCCCACTCCATCTGGGCATACACCAGGGTACTTTTTAGTTAGTTTCTAGGAGGCAGAAATCTGTCTTTTATCACTAGCCCAAAATAGATTCTAAGAAAATATATAACTAACCAACACAAGTAGTATAGGAGCTATACCTAATTTTTAAACAAGAAGGAAAAAAAAAACAACTTAGACTAACCATAAACTGACTGTGATTTCATTAATTATTCATGTCAAAGACTTAACCTTCTCAGAAAATTTGTATCATAATAAAACCACAGCAATGTTTTTCTTTTCTTATTACATTTTTGAGGGGTGTGAAAGGGTTTATTTCATCATCCAGGAGAATCAGGGAAGAAACTCAAGGCAGAAATCTGAGGCAGTGCCCATAGAAAAGTGCTGCTCACCGATTTGTTCTTTGTGGCTTACTCAATCTACTTTCTTTATTTAAAACTTTTTTCTTTTCATTTAATTATTAATAAAATTACTTTTACATACTCTTCATTGTTCCCTCTACCTCTTCTTCTCCTACTCCCCCCACCTCACTCTACTCCAGCCCCCATTCACTCCTCAAAGCAGTCAGGCCTCCCCTGTGTAGTCAACAGAGACTAAAATACCAAGTTGAGGGAGGACCAAGCCCCTTCTCCCTGGATCAAGACTTAACAAAGCATCCCAGCAATACCACTTTCGGGCAGATACCCAAAAGATGCTTATCCACACCACAAGAACACTTGTTCAACTATATTCATAGCACCATTATTTGTAATAGCCAGAACCTGGAAACAACCTAGATGCCCCTCAACTGAAGAATGGATAAAGAAAGCATGGTACATTTACACAATGGAGTATTACACAATGGTAAAAAAAAAAAAACAAAAAAAAACAAAAAAAAAAAAAAACAAAAAAAAAAAAAAAAAAAAACAATGGCATCATGAATTTTGCAGGCAAATAGATGGAACTGGAAAAAAACATCCTGATTGAGGTAACAAGACCTAGAAAGACAAACACAGTATGTACTCACTCATAAGTGGATAGTAAATGCAAAGCAATAGATTCCACAATGCTAGAGAAAATAGGTAGAGAGGAAGACCCTAAGAGGGATACACATAGATTGCCCCAGGATGGGGAAATGGTAAAGATCTCCTGGGTAAATTGGAAAAGGTGTAGACAGAAGAGGTTGGAGAAGGTTTTGGGAGAGGGATGAAGAGAGTGAGCAATAAAAGAGATATCTTGACAGAGGAGCCAGCATGGGTTTACATAGAAACCTGGTGCTAGAGAAATCTACAGGAATCCATAAGGAGGTCCCATCTACTTAGCAACACTGGAGAGTGTACCTGATTTAGCCTTCCCCTGTAGTCAGATTGATGACTACCCTAATTGTCATCATAGAACCTATATCCAATAAATGATGGTAGCAGATACAGACACCTACAGCTTTACAATTTAAAAATTTGTTCTTTGAAAATTTAGAGAAGGGGAGAGAGATGCGGGGTTGGGGGGCAAGCCAGTAAGGTAGCTGCCAGCGGGAGTGGGGTGGGGACCAGGGGGGACATGACATAAGATGAACAGAAGAAAAGAAAGATTAAAAGGCCCCAAAGCAAGGTGTAGATGAAGAGCAACATGTTAATATAAGTTATAAGAACCAGTAGGATACGCATATGCAAGGGCCAAGCATTTATAACTAATAAGAATCATCTCTGGGGGCTGGTGGCCTGAGAAAGCCTGCTGCACTGGAATACTAAGGAATCTTTGATTTAAACATGAGGAAAAGGTCTAGGTAATAACCATTTTCCAGTATGTTTCAATGCATCTGCTATCTAAAATGCCTGGCCTGACTGGCCCTGTGATCAGGCTGATTTTTATTCTATATAATCACGGCATGGAAAAATATCATAATAATAGACCTCAAAACTGCCAGATTTCTTCTTAGAAGGTATCCAAGGTTTTTTGTTTGTTTGTTTGTTTGTTTGTTTGTTTTAGAATTTAAAACATTATGGATATCAGTAAATCCTTTTTCAAATAGAAAATTCCAGACATATATAATGCCCCCAAGCTACTTCCATTCCACCCCCACCTTGACGTTCATTCCCTCCTATCTCTCAGCACTATGAGCACTACACTCCATATCACTTTCTTTCTGAATTCATGTCTTTTCATTTTATTTTGGTACCCGCAGAATTTATTCAAGAGTTTGGAACTATCGACTAGGGCCTGGTGGGCTCCCCTGAGGGTACACACATGAAGGCAATGACTGTCCCTCCCTCAGAATCACCTTATCCTGTAGTTCCCAAGGAGAGATGTGGCTCCATAATCCTTCCCTGACCCATTAATAACTAACAGCAGGCCTGTCTTGAACATGCTCAGTGAAGGCAAACACAGCTACTGAGTGTCATCAATGCAATATATCTGTGTGACTCTGAGAAGGCAGCAGTTGACAGCATTTCTCCCTACTGAGTCACTCTAACATTCTTACCATACCCTCATGTGAGGACCTCTGAGTCTCAGAGGGAGAGATGCAAATATTCTGTTTAGGACTGAGCACCCAACCATGTCAGGTGCTCAGTCCTAACCTACTTTTATATTTCATATGTAAAAGGGGAATCTTACACCCCTCATTCATCTCCTCCCCTAGACAAAGAGCATCTACTGATGCCTTTTTAATCTGTAATGCTGCAAGGTCAAGGACAACTATCAACTTAGATGAGTCTATAACATTTTAAAAGATGCAGAGGAGAAAGCAAGAAATCAGAACTATGCCAGGATGAGATCCATAGACTCAGGCCATGATGGCTAAAGAAATGAAATATGAGGAAGAAGAAAACCAGCAGGGCTTGCCACTTTCTGGCTTTTGGTCTTTTAAGAATCATTACATGGCTCTGTGTTTAACTCTTTAGACCTACAAAATGGTGCACCTGGCAGAGTCAACCCTAAAGAAGAACAATCAGAAAAGTGCATTTCAATCTTATGACAGTGAAGACTTCATAAACATCATAGATATAAAAATTATCTTGAGACAGTGTCGCATCCTCCTCCTTCCATCATCTGAAAATGAACTGTAAACTCTCAGCATGTAAAGGACTGCCAAGCCCCATCCACATCCCATTTGTGTTCTTCTGCTACTCCTTGTTCATTTATTTTAATTCTGTATTGTCCATTCATCACTCCACCTCTTGTCCTAAAACAATATTCAAATGCCTTTGATTATAGAGATGCAAGTTTTATCAAGAAGACAACGTGGCCACATCATTTAAACAGTTCTAGCAAATGAAATCATTATAATCTCTTTGTGTCCTATTCACCCCACCTCAATCATTTCCCTTCTAGTGTAGCATCTATTCTAAGCTGGGTCACATGTTCTATTGTTACAGACATGGTACTCAACATTTTGCACTTTGCATCCTGTCAGAAATACATCCTGTATTGCTCATCTCCATGATTATCATTTTAACAGTGCCATAATACCCTTTGTGCTGATGCACCATAATTTACAGAACAGTTTGCCGATTGTTGGACATTTAGCTTTTCTACACTGTTTGTTATTATGGATGACGCTATAATGAGCATTCATTATATGTGCACATAGCTCTTGGCATCTCGTGAATTATATCACTACAATAAAAGAGAGATTCCCAGAAGTCAGTCATTGGAGTCAAAGGGCAGGATCCAATGAGGCAGAAACCAACAGATGGAAACATCCCTCCATTACTATAGATTATTCCCCCCAAATCATTATACTTTTTACCATGACAATGGAATATACCAGTTTATACTATGCTCATATGATATGGCAATTTACTTCATACCAGTGAGGTACTGATAACCTTTTCATCCGAAGGCTATAAAATATGGTGCATTCTGATTTGATTTTCCTTAACTCTTTCTAGAAAATTTAGACAAAAAAAAAATTAGAAACTAAAAATTATCATAACCTCTCCAACCAAAAATGATTAGTACAAAAAGTTAACAAGGATTCTTTCTGGTCGTTCCTCTATACATACGAGAACATTTCCCCAAGGCTTAGATCGTAGTCCATGTTAAGTTCTCTTCTGCTATGCTTTGCTTCTACCAACTAGCTCTCTCAAATTATTGAAACCATCAGATTTAATAATACACAATATCCCATCATGAGGGCCCCACTCTAAAGATCCCCTGGAAGTAGCTGAAAAGTTGACTCCGTGATTGAGAATATTTATGACACTTGCAAAAGACCCAGGTTCAATTCCTAGAACCCACGTGGAGATCACAGCTGTCTGTATTTCCAGTTCCATGGGATTTGATGTTCTTTTGACCTCTCTGGTTTCCTACATTCACATGGTTCACATACACTCAGGCATATATGTGAACACATACATTAAATAAATAGATAGATAAATAAAAATAAATCAGTTATTTCTTGATGGTGGGTACCCAAGTTGTGACAATATCTCCATATAATAATCACATCTGTCATGTCTGTGTACTTCTGTATTATGACCATCCATCTGTATATATCTGCCAGTAACTGTCCTATATCTGTGTTATAAACATTGTTCTGTATATGTCTGCATTATGGACATCTTTATTATAAACATACTTCCGTATACACCTATATTCTTAGTTCTCCTCTGTATATGTTTGTACTATTGTCTTCATTTATTTTCACAGCACAAGAGACATGATGCAGAAAAACAAGAATAATTTTTGTCATTTCTAAACTTGAAAACCTGAAGTTGGGGGAATTCTATATTATTCTTTTATGCCTTCAGGAAGGCAGCCTGGGATCCTATGAAGAGCACAGAGGTTTGGCCAAGCAGGGCTGATCTACACTGTCAGCAGCGGCATTGGGGAAAGGTACTTAGGCTTCCACATCTGCTTATTTAGATGGCACCTTCTGCTGTCTGTTATTTAGGGCTCAGAACATCCAAACCTTCTTCACATTGGGGAAAAACTAGATAAAGAAAAAGGCACAGACCCTCTTCTTACTCTGATGACTAACTCCAAATATACACAAGGAGTAGACATGTACTCTCAGGCCCGAGTGGAAATAGGCTTTCCAGCCAGAACCTTACAGGGCAAAGAGTCAGCTGGAGAGAGAGCAGGGGCAGCAACGTCAGTAGAGACAGGATGGGAGAGGCATAGAAACAATATCCAGGGACAACAGTGGTATGTTCTGGGGCAGCAGGACAGAGGTCTATACACTGCTATACTTCATTTAGCTCTTGATCTTGGTTACCCCAACCTTTATACTGACTTCATGAGTTTCCTAAGACTCATCCTGTAAAAAAAAAAAAAAAAAAAAAAAAAAAAAAAAAACCTCTTTCTTTCAGTTTTTGTTTTTGAGATTTCTAGGATTGTGGCAGGAACCAAATAGGTAAGTGCAATGCACCATGCGCATAAAGATAACAAGCAACACATGATGTCATTTACGCATGGAACTTCTAGATATAGGATAGCTGGAAGCAGAGACTAAAGGAATGGCTACCAGAGTCTAAGGCTAGGCAGGGGTCTAAGAAAACATTAAAGGGAACAAACCTTCACTTGCGTAGAAAAATAAACTCCAAGGATCTATTATTCAGCACAGTGCCTGTGTTTAATAACAGTTTGCTGTCTTCTTGACAATAGCTGGGGAGGGAGTTTTTACTGCTTTACCACACATCTAAAACTCGTATATTCATGTGTTAATCAGTTCAGTTTACTCATTCTTCATGGTATATATATTTTAAAGCATCATGATGTTGGCGAAGGATGAAGCTCCATGCCAGAGTACCTGTTCAGCATGAATAAGGCTCTGGTTTGGTCCCATATAGTATACTTATTAATATATGTTAATAAATACATATAATATTTATTCATAAAGTAAAGTAATTATTTTTTTAAAGAACACTGGACCTGTAGGGACTCAAGAAAACATGGCCAGGTGTTGTGGAACAGTACTTAGCCCAAGTCACAACAGTTATGGTATTCCTACTATTAAGCAGCATGGAACAATTAGTGGTCATAGGCAGCACTGTGGAAGCACACTCCTAGATCCTTCAAGCTTTCTAGTTCTACTTTTTACCCACTGGATAACCATGGGCAAGTTAGTTAACATCTTTTCCCCCTCAGTATTCTCCTGGAGATATGAACATGATATTAATAATGCCACCTATCTTTTCAGTTATTAGAAGATTTAACTGAAGAATTAATACTTAGAAAAGTGTTCCCAGTGAAGTCATTATCAGGACCCAGGGTCACATTTTGCCATTCGTACATATGTACATGTCTGTGTATACTTGGGTATGCAGTTGCATATGTATATGCAGGGAAGCATGCAAGTGCTTGCTCATGCATGTGGAGGCTGGTAGGAACCTTGGGTGCCATTTCTAAGTCATCATTTCTCTTGCTTAGTAGATTGGTTGATTTGTTTTGTTTTTAAACAAGATCTCAGTTTTGCTTCACTGACTAGAAAAACTTCCTCAGTGAGCCCCATGGGTCTTCTCGTCTCCTCCTCCCAGCACTGAGATTACAAGTGTGCCAACATGTCTGCCCTTCTTACATGGGTTACACAGAATAAATTTAGGTCCTCACGCTTGGTCAGTAAGTACTTTACCAATCCATCTCCCCAGTTCTGCACAGTGTCATGACTGTGGCAGCCCAGTCTCTATTCCAATTCAAATGGAATCTCAGAAGCTGTGAAATCTTTACAGTCCACATGTCAAAGCTGATCTCAGAAGGCACCCTCCAAAAGATCCCACAACCAGCCAGTCCCAGCTCTCCAGGTCTCCATGCCTGCTTTAATTCTTGATCCTCTAGGTCCTGCTAGAGTTAGGGAGGATTATTCTAATGATTGCTTTTGAACCAATAGTGACAAATTCATTTTTGAGTGAGTGAAATTCATCTGAACCAGAATCCATTGAGGAAGATAGGATCTAACAGTTGCTGACCAACCTCTATATGTCATTTAATCTTTATATCACAGTAATTATGCTGCCTGTTCTAACAGTGAAGAACTCAAGGCTCAGAGAGGCTTAGGATTGCTCAAAGTCCCTTCCCATCCCTGATTCCTTAAGCTGAAGAACAGCTGGTACTGGCCACCAACCACTGCCCTTTGGCCCAAATCAGATTTGCAAAGGGATATCTCCTGCATTGTTTCTGCCTGTTCACCTCCCTATTCCCATTATCTCTCCCACTAAAGTGTGCAAAGAGGTTATTTTTCTACCAAATTGGCATTTAAAAGCCATAAATTAAATAAACAAATGTGTGACCAGCTTACTGGGAGGGTTTGCATGCCACCAGCAGGGGCCTCAGCCGGCCTCTAGATTGGAGCCATTTGACTGTGGGGCTGGCTGACAAAAGCTGTGCTCAGTGTCCTGTTTATACAATGAATCTATAATGTAATTTCACGAGCTTCTGAAATACACTGAGAAGCATGCGAGGACTGGGAGCCCAGCCTAATCCATATGAAACAGGTTGGAAATTTGCCTGGTAAACATGTAGAGAGAGCCAGCTTCAAAGAACACCTTCTGCTCTAAGGGGTTATCATGGATCAAGGGGGTGTGGCCCGGACCGTGGGTAAAGAGGATGCTCATCTCTAGGCAGGCATAGGATTTGCTACAATTTATAGATGTCTTCAAGCCCTGTCTTCCTGCAGAAAGTGGTGTTTATGTCTGTAAGACAGGTGGCAGAGACCCTGGAAGTAAGAGCATACTGTAGTTCTGATCCCTAAAGCAAGATTCAATAAGAACCATGTTAGTCATGATCACTCAAGAAAAGATTTTGCTTTCCATCTCTGGCTGTTCTTGGTCTGTGATTTTCGGTTATACCTGTTTACTCACTCAACAAACATAGCATAGCACCTCCTCCAAGTCAGCCTCTAGGCTAGCTGCTTTAGACAAGAATATCCAGTAAGAAAACTTATGCAATAATTCAGTATATTTATCAGGCAGATTATATGGGCCAAATAATGTTTTGGTGTCCAAGATGCAGCACCATTAGCATGATTTAGACAAGACAGACAAGGGAAAAGGTAAGCCCCTGTGTGATCATCTGTGCTTAGGAGAAAGAAATGCAGGCAAGGACATATTAAATATCAATCTACATACCTAGGAGTCTCAAAATCCCATGAAGCACTTCATAGTGGTGGAAATTGAGGTCTGGAAAGGTCAAGTTCTAGAATGCCCGTTATGAGAGTTAAGACACTTGCAGGCAAGGCATTTCCTGCATGATCACATGTGCCAGGCTGAATACAATACAATCTCCATGAGGAGAGGGACACTTCTGCTAACTTCTCTGTCCTATCTGATACATGATAAACAGTTAACAAAAGAAAAATTCTTTTAAGCACCAGGAGGTAGGCACTAGGTGGGGTCTCACTCCAGCCTCACTTGTATTATCTACTCACTGTACAGGTGAGAAGAGACACTCAGAGCGGCTAAGTAAACTGCCTAAGGTCACATAGTAAAAGCAGAGCATTGAATTCAAGTACAGGTAGCCCATTTGAGCTGGGTGATGGGTACTGAACTCATATAGCACATTGGCTGGAGAAAGCTGATGATGGGAGTTCCTTAGCCTGGGATCAAGGCATAGAGTTTGAAAAGATTTGATCTGAGGTTCAGCCACGATGGCAAAGTCCTGGCTTTCAGTGCTCCAAAGTAGGATCCCAGCACTGGAAGGAATTACTCACCTAGCCTTGTGCAGGACCCACTGCCTCTGAGGGCTGCAGTGCCTCTGAATGAAGGCAACATTCCCACCTGTTTGCTGCACAGGCACAAGTTTCCTTCACGCAAAGCCCACTTCTCTCCTGGGTTCTATTTGGTCTCTTCCCTTAAGGACAGCGTCCATGTGACCCATGGAGCCAGGCCTAGACTTGGTATCAGAAAGGCATAGGTTCAGACCCCACTTTTTGTCTCCTTTTAGACCTCTTTTGCTTTTTAATTTTGCGCACACATGCAATGAATCTTGGTAATAACCATCCCCTACTTGCTTGCTCCAGCCTCTCCCTAGCATCACCCAACAAATAGCCTCCCATCTTCATATCTTTTCTCATTTTACACACACACACACACACACACACACACACACACACACACACACACACACACAAAACTACTAAGTCCAGTTAATTCTACTCATGAGCACATGTTTGTGGGGTCATCTATAAGGACACAAGCAACCTACCCTTGACCCACCCAAAGAACAGTGACTTTTTCTCCCTCCTTAGCCATTGACTGATATTAGCTCCTCAGCTGGGGTAAGGCACTAAAGGGTTTTTCTTCCTATCTGGACTTTGTGGAGGTTGTATGTGGGTAACCACTGCTTCTCTGAGCTCACTGATATAACAGCCATCTCATATATAAGGGCCAGCCTTCCACAGTGCCTACCCACTCTCAGCTCTTTTTTTGTTATTTTTTTATATTAAAAAAGCCATTTTTATCCATATATCCTCCTGCTCCCCCTCCCCTCCCTCCTCCCAAATCCCTCCCAGTCAACCTTCAGCCTCACCCCTCCCCATCTACCCATCCCCTCCCTCAAAGGGACAAGAAGTCCCAAGGTGGATCAGCTCAGCATGGCACATCCACTCCAGACAAGTCCAATTTCCTCATACCAAAGACTGCAAGCCTCAGCTCATACATTCTTCCCATCCCCTCCTCCAGTGTTCCCTGTACCTTAAAGTGAAAATTGATGCAGATGGACCCTCTGTGACTGAGCACTCAGCTACTCATTCTCAGCACTTTGAGTAATCATAAGTCTCAGAGTTTACCACTACCCTTTGAAATAAAAAGTGTCTCTGGGTTTTGCAACCTGTAAAATAAGATCACCAATACCACTGCAAAGACTGACAGAAGAGTTGAACGTATCACTTTTCACATGTGTGGGCAGGTCCTGGGACACAAGAAAAGCCCAATGAGTGTTTTCTAGTCAGTTTTTGTTGCTATATTTCTCATTGTCATTGAGCTCTCTCGGCATAGATCCTTGAGAGTTCTCCGTCTCTTGACAGCTCTTCAAACCCACATGAGTTTGTTTCTTAAAACAGGCCCTTCCTGTACCCCTTCCCCTGGCTACCCCAGGAAGAGTTAAAGCCTCCATCAAGTACCTTGTACTTCAAACTCACACTGTCCATCATGCTGGTCTAGCTTCTCTAAGCTTTCCCTCATCTGCCAGATTAGAAACTCCAAGAAGTTTACAGCACATGGCATGGGCCACTCCACTGTTCACTGAATGGGTCAGGAACTGTTTGGGGGTCAAGGATGCAGTGCTTAAAATAGTGAGCATGAGCCCTGATTGGGTACTTCAGTGTGGGAAAAGGTAAGCCTCATGTGTAATGATGGGAGTGCTGCGGAGAAAGACACTGGGGCAACCAACAAACCTTTCATGGAAAGTGAAAGAAGTAAGCTAATTAGAGCCTCCCGTTAATCTGCATTCCAAAATTTCATTCACATGGCCACTCGCATTTCATTTAGTGGCCCCTTCTGCACTTGAGTTCTGAAAACATACTTGGAACACAAGGTCATTACAAATGCTTGCAGTTAAGAGCCACATCTGGGATTTTCTTCTGACTTTCACCACTCTGCTACTGGGTGTGAATAAAGTTACTCAGCTTCCCTGAGCCTCCAATTTACCTGTGTTAAAGAGAAATATTTAGCTAACGTGGTTTTTCAGATTTAAATAAGATAAAAAAACAAGATATTCATCATTTAATAAAGGGTCTTCATTAGTCTCGGTCTTGTCATTATTATTAGACCAGAATTTTGAGGATCTGGGGGCGGCTGCATTATTATTAGACCAAAATCTTGAGGATCTGGGGGCAGATGGCTCGGTCTAGTAGTTAAGATTCTATGCTCTCACCGTCGCGGCCCAGGTTCCGAGAGTGCCTTTTATGAATGGGGTTGGCCACTCCCCCTTCAGGAGCCCAGGAGCTCGGATAAGTGTCTTCGGACCTTATCAGCTGACACCTGAATCCCACTACAATCTGGAACATAACACACACACCACATTTACATTTAATTACAAAGACATTTTGGACTCCCCATCCAAAACCCTTAGTAACTGAACACACTAAGATCCATGAAACCCAAAGCTAGTTATCACCCCCTGCCATTTTACAAACAAAAACCAGAGCCCCGAAGAGTGCATGAATCCTAAACATTATGGCAAGAAGAGTGGGACGGGGTACCCATTCCAGTCAAGATTGTAGTAAAACAGACTCCTAGGTGCAGACTCTTTGCAACTCACTGCAAACGCTCCTTCCCCAAGTATACGGGAGCAGCCAAGCTCTCAGCTAGGGCTACATCATGAAAAGAGATAGACCAGGCAAGTGAACATGTGTCTTGCCTGCAGAGCCTCCCTTTCTGTGGAAAAAGTGTCATTGTTTTCAACTGTCTGTAGAAAGGCAACTGGCTCCACCCTCCTCTTTGGTCTGCTTGGAAGTTTCAAATAAGCCACTATCATACCTGGTAGCCTTGTCTCCTTCATATGTCAAGTGACACAGTATGATGTGCTTTGCTAGGCTGTTGTGAGAAACTGAACCATAAAACCTATCAAAAGTGGCTCTCTGAAGTGGTACCTGCTATGATCACCAGATTGAAAACATTAAAGGAGTGCACATGGTCCCTGAAGAGGGACAGGAAAGCACAGAACTCAGCACGCAAAGGTTTGCCAAGTCCTGCAGGTACCTGTTTTAATGAATAACTGAGTATGCCTGGGTAATGAGCATAGTGATTGCTTTATGTAAATAACACTCCCAAGGAGCTTGTAAACAATTTCTTGTCTCAAGAAAACATTACCCCAGAGAGCTTGTTTACATCACCAATTTCCCTCTCCTACTTTCTTTTCTATGTCCTCCACAGAGAAGCATTTGGCCCAGGTAGGAAGAAATTATGAAAAACCCATAATTGCAGTCCCTAGTCTCAGTGGTGACAAATGGAATCCCAGGAGCTTATAGAGAGGGCTCTACCTCAAGAGAAATGCTCCCTTTTCTTTCTACCATGTTCTGGGTCAAAATTGGAGTTGGGAGGTTGGTCAGAAGATATTTTATGGAACTGTACTTAGAGATAAGTGGAAGTTAAAATTTTAGGTTGAACAAAATAACAAATATAATGTAATACTGAGGTAATAATTCATCAGCTAGAAAATGTAGCATGTTTCTTAGTCAATTGGAACCATAACAGTTGTCACTCCTCAAGCACATCTGTCTGTAAGAAGCTGCCTATCCAAAACAACTTCCTTAGGTCTTGATCTATGTATCAATGATATGATAAAATACCATGAAATACCAAAAGTTACTTGGGGAAATAAAAGTTTATCTTGGTTTACAGTCCCAGAAGGACAGTCTGGTTGGAAAGACATGGTAAAAGTCAGGGAAAGCATGGAAGCAACAGCAAGAAATGAGTTGTTCACACTTTTATTCACACACAGGAAGCAGAGAGAAAGAACAGGAAGTGAGGTCACCAGGCTATCTATATTCCAAGGTCACCCCCAGTGATGTCCTTCCTCCAGCAAAGCTCTATCTCCCAACGGTTCCATAACCTTCCAAAACAGTGCCACAAAACAGCACCACCCATTGGGGCCAAACATTCAAATACATGAGCCCACGTGGAGGACATTTCTGATTCAGATAACCACAGTCTGCATCTCCTTACTTATTGCAAAAGAATTGATTGGTGCTGTTCTTTGGCCACAGAAGATACCAGAATTACCTATACTGAGAAATAGCTTGGTGCATGTCCACCTGTGCCACTTGAGCCCACTCCGGCCACCTTATTAGTTGGGATTCCTTCTAAAGAGCTACTGACCTGGAAGAATCTACCCCAAGTACTTTACCTTTAACTAATTAAAGAGGTATATTGTCTATGAATCATGAACCTTTACCTTCCTTTCCCTTCCAAATGGGTATTGAATTAAAGCTTAAAGGTTGGAAGTGTAAGGCTCTGGAATTCATCTCAAGCATTAAGAAAACAACAGTGAGTGCATGTGAGCCATGCGAGCTGATGGCTTTAACTGACCTGTCTGAAAAAGGCATTTGACTTTCAAGAGGTAAGGTCCTGATTATCAGAGGCTGGTATGAGTAACTGTCCTATAATGTACAGCCTTACCAGATTGGCAGCTAAAGTAACTTTTTTTTTTTTAACCCAAGCCCATTCTTCCCTCATATCACCTGGCCAATTTAGCTATCCAGCACCCCTTTCGCACCTTGCAAAGTTCATCACAGAGCTAGAACTTTCCCACATTATATTTAACACAATAATCAGTATCATCTGTGCACAACTTTGCCTTCTTCATTGAACAGTGAGGTTATTAAGGGTCAGTCTATGGTTTAATCACATATGTGTTCTCAAAATCTATTTCAGTGTGTGTCACAAGTAGAATGGCAATAAATATCCCTGAATGCATATCAGAGTCTTTGTGACCATTTATTTGCTGTAATGGCTCAACTAAAGGCCTTTCTTTTCTGTCAAGAATTCCTGTTGAAATCTGTGTGATGAAATGGCTGGTGTCCAAAACTCTGAAGAAGTTTTGGACCAGTAGATATGACTTGTCCAGAAAACAACCAGAATGATATAATTAGGATACTGATTACCTCCAGCCATATTAATAAGTTGGTAAACATATTAGGGATATTATGAACCAGATGCTTCCCATCAGAGAAAGTAACTTTAAAATGGAAAAAAGAAAGAAGGTTAAAATGAAGTCTGTGCTATAAAAATAGGAGAGAAAACACTGGTATAGGCTTAAAATTTAGATAAATAGTTTAGGTTACATATGAGATAGATGAATGAATGGATGGATACATGAATGATGGAAAAGATAAATAGCTGATAGATAGATGATAGATAGACGGACGGATGGATGGATGGATGGATGTATAGATAATAGGTTTAGAGCTATGTATATATGTATTTACTGATAGTATGTCAATGTATAATATCTAGCTCTGCTATTTACAGGATCCCAAAACAATGATATTCTTCTAGAAACAAGGACACAGAAAAGCCAAATCTTTGTTTTCAAATGTTCTTCCTTACTTACTAAGAAGAACCAAAGACCTCTGAAGAACTGCATAGTAGAAATGGAGAGAAGGTAATAAAGTACAAGATAAACCTCAACGGTCTTGTATCAGAGAGTGAAGGTATGTTCAGAAGCATATTGAATCCAGACAGAATGGGCTTCCATGAGGAAAATCTTAGACAGCTTCATCATTAAGTAAATAATAACAGTAATGGATTCTAACTATTTAAGTAACATAGGAATCCATGGATTCAATAACAAATCTAAGGAGCACAGAGAGAGAAGAAAGACTCACTACTAATGATTGAAAACCAAAGGCTCAGGGGTTAGGAGCACTGGCTGCTCTTCTAGAGGGCCTGGGTTCAATTCCCAGCACCCACAGGGCAGCTCACAGCTCGCACCAGTGCACACAAAATACCAACAAATAAGTGTGGAAGGAATGAGAGAAACAGGACAGTGCTTTCCAGTAACCATCAACAATGAGGCTTAGTCAAGTAGGAGTTACCAAGGGATGCTAAGGCTGATGGCTAGAGGTTTATGATGAATAGGACACGGGCATAATCTTGAAACGCCTTACCACAAAGTGCCAGTTACCAAAGGAAGAAAATTGTGGTTTGGTGGAGAAACCTGGATGACACCACTGTGCCCTTGTAAAAGAAAACAAAGAAACAGTGAAGGAAGTGAACCTGACTGGTTGTCAGCCTCCAGCTGCAGCAACCACTAACCCTTGGGATAGCATCTCTTTGTGCATCAGTTTCCTCTCTCTGCATAGAGCATGCTCATGGTCCCCATCCTCACATTGCAACGAATACATTAAGCCAAATTTTTAAAAAATGAATATCCTGTGGCCTGTGGAAAATGCCAAGTGAGCATTAGCTATTACAAATGTTACACATGAAGAAATTCAGACTGCTCAAAACCACATCCATCAAATGCGAAACCCCACTCTTCTTCATTTTTCTAGAGAATCTAGAAACCATTTCTGCAAACCTAGAAGTTCAAAATTCTATTTCATTTGCATTTCCCTGCAAGTCTCTTTCACATTTTCTCAAATAGTAGCAAAAGTCCCTGTAGTGAGCAGAACTTAGGTTTCCCATGAGTCCTGCTTTACAGTGAGGGGGAGGCTTGAGTTATTATAGTGGCATCACTAGTAAACATCACACACGGATTGTGAGATCTAGCATCTGGTTCTAAAGCCCTGATGGCTTCCAGAGTCTAAACTTTGACTCTTGGAAGCAGACTCCATTGCCATAGATGCACTGAGTGGCCTCGAAAAGATGTCCAAAGCTGAGAAGGCACTTCTAAATGTAAACTTTAGAGAGAGTTCTGACAAATTTCTCCTCCTTCCAAATGCATTACAATATGGACTAGAAAGGACAAAAAAGGCTCTGACAGAGACTCAGAAACATACAAACAAGGATTAGAGGCAAAGGCTGACATTAGCTAGTAAGTCTCTGAGGTCAAGTCAAGGAGGACATTATTCAAGCAGGAGAAACTATGGTTTAAATGTTCTGTTTGTTGTCACCTCATGTTGTCATCTGGGGAAGGAGGCTTTTAAAGAAGGTATTAGATTAAAATAAACCACTTTCAGGCTAGGATGTAAAGATGTTGCTTCCCCAAATTCCAGTATCCCTTAAGTACTCCTACAGTAATGAGCAGTGGCCACAGCCAACTGCACACTTGGCACCAAAGGATGATAGAAGAATAGAGTTTACCATCAAAGAAAAATACTTTGGAAGTTTACAATCACACCACAAGACCACAAAGATCCAATGCTACTTGGTCAGGGGACCACCATCTTCCCCAAACCTACCACAGCCTTACTAGGACCATCTGTACATATTTCCATTCTCGCCTTCCTCCTGCTCTCTGGGAAAGCTAAAGCTCATCTGTCTGCAGTTAGCAGAAGCCCCAACTAACTAGATTCTCTGCTGGAACAAAAGATAGATGTGACGTTAACAGTTCATTGAGCTGTGAGATGAACAAGACGGGTGTTGAAAAGGAAACCTGAGCTGAAAGTACATTTCTAGTGTTAATAAAGCTTCTCTTTTGTTGTGTGTTTCCAAACACTGACTCCAGGATGGGAGCCATCACTTTCCTCGTAGAATTAGATAGGTCTGCAGATTTAAAGCATCTGAGAGCATCACTCTGCCCTAATAATGGACAGTGTGAGGTGCTGTGTCAGGAGTCTGCCCTTGTCTTTAGCTCTAGCTGTAATGATTTTGCTTGCTTAGCAAAGCATATGCCTCCTATTTATTTAGAGAATGCCCACATGGATAGCAGCTCACCAAGGAAACTAGCAAATGCCAATAATTAGAATGGTGCATCTGCTTATAACCATGCTTACCAAGGCAATGCCACCAACAGAGACAAGATAGAAGCAACCTGAATGCCTAACAGCTGATGATTAGCAAATTAGATGATGGTGGGAAAAAAAAAATATGGTGGCACTCAATGTATTCCTTTAAGAGTATGGTGTAAAAGCATATTTGTTGACACAGAACTTTGGCCATGTATTAAAAACAAGGTTTATAATAGTATGTATAACATGATCCCATGTATATAATATCATTTAAAAAAGAAAAGGATGCTAGAGAGATGGCTCAGTGGTTGATCACTTCTTACTCTCCCAGGGGCCCTGGCTCAATTCCCATAAAAACTCACAAATGTCTTCAGTTCCAGGGGATCTGATGCCCTCTTCTGGCCTCCGCAGGCATTATATATATGATATGAAAGCAAGGACACATAAAATAACCTCCAAGATCTCACAGGATGACCCTGGCCATGTCTCCAGACAATAGTGGAGGGAGTGCCTGAGCAGGACTTCCCCTATGGTGAGGTGGGTGACCACAGTGGGTGCCATTGCAGAACCTACATCCAATCTATCAGAAAAACGAGCTAGGCCCACCAAAGGCAGGCAACCGTCAACTAACATGAGCAGTGTGTGGAGCCTTGAGGATTGGATTAGACTGTGTTCCTGTGCATAGGCTGGCATCTTGGGGTGCATTCCCTGCAAAGGAACACATATCCTAGCCTTGACTTTAGGATGAGTGGATCAGACTTGCCTGGAGTGAATGTGCCACGCTGAGCTGACTCAACTTGGGACTTCTCGCCCTTTTAGGGGAGGGGATGCATGGATGGGAGGGGCGAGGCTGAAGGCTGACTGGGAGAGAAGAGGGAGGAGGGAAGAGAGGGGGAGCAGGGGGCTACATAGATAAAATGACATTCTTCTAATAAAATAAATTTAAAATAAATAATATTTAAAGTAAAAAAATAAGGGAATAAAAAGAAATTGTCATTCTATATTTAGCAGGATGCAACCTGCTACATTAAAAGTCATGGCTGAGACTGAGGAGATAGGCCAATAAAATGCTTGTCTTGCAAGCATAGTGATTCAAGTTTGATTTCCCCAAACCCAAGTAGAATGGCAAATATGGTGATGCACACTTGTAATATAAGTGCAGAAGAAGTAGAAGTGGGACACACTAGTCAGCTAACCTAACTTAATGGACAAGCTCTAATAGAGTGAGAGAACCTGTCAATTCTCTCTCTCTCTCTCTCTCTCTCTCTCTCTCTCTCTCTCTCTCTCTCTCTCTCTCTCTCTCTCTCTCTCTCTCTCTCTCTCTCTCTCTCTCTGTCCTACTCAGAAGTCTGGAATGTCTGAGTCTTGGAAAGTTTGAGCCACGTGCCTGAGCCATGTTGAAGCCCAGATCTGTGGGACTCCAGACCCTCTCTGCTCAGCACACAAACCAGCTCAGCTGCCAGTCCAGCTGCTCCAATGGCCCTGTAAATGAGGAGCAGATGTTACTCCATAGCCATTCTATTCTCCCTCGTGCTCTCTTTGGGTCAGCCAAAGAAAACAAATGGCTTCTGCTTTGTCCACTCGTAAAGCCATATGGGCCATCCTTCCTAAGCTCCTATTGCCTCATCTAAACAGCAACAGCAAATGTTCAGAGACAGATAATCTTTTTTTCCCTTGTCTAGGTTCAATATGTAATTCATTCAGAAAGGTGATTTCAGACACTCTTTAAAGGTGCCAGTCATCTTGCCATTGAACAAGATGGAGGAAAATGGTTAAATTCTGTCCTTTAGAGCTATGTCATCATTGAGGGCTTCATCATTAGCCAGGCAGGAGAGAGCACCTAGCAAAAGACTTTAGGGAATTCGGTGAAAACTTCACTTCCTAGTGGACAAGTCTTGTTCTAGCAATCTGTTTCCATGCTTGACACAGTGAGAAACAAACTTCCTAGCTGAGAAACTAAAAAGTAACTTCTTGAAAAGTGATCTCAGAGGCAAGTCTTTGGTCATATGGCGTGGGTTGAGAACATTCCTGGAAGAAGACTCAAAGTGAAACATTGGGAAGAAAAGTGACATCACAGATGTATTGTGGCTATACTGGAAAGTGGTCAAAGCAAAAACAAGGCAGGATGGGCACAGAGTCTCATGAGCATAGGGTCGCAGATCTCAGGCACATTTCAAAGGAGAATGGATGACCTAGGAGTCTGTTCTGGGAGTACCATGGTCTAAGCTCTTCTTTGGCATCTCTAATGCAAGCAAGAGGAGTCACAGGGGAAGACAACCCAGAAGCAGAGAAACCACTAGGGAATGTAGCAAAGTCCAGAAAATACAGGTCAGAGGGGGAGCAAAAGAAATGATGTGTATCACCAGGAACAGTGCTGAGAGGTATTTTAGGAGGTAAAGGAGTGTGACCACATAACAGTACATAGAGAAAGAAGGCAAGAGAGTCGTGACATTTGATGCTGATTGGGGACAGGAGGATGGCACTGAAAACTGCTGAGGCAACCAGTAAGTGTAGCAGATTCAGAGGAAGGAATGGAATGGCCAGTGAGTGCATTGGAGCATCAGGTCAAAGAGAAAAAGTGGGTGGACACTAAAGACAAGAAGGAGGCCAAATCCACCTCCGAGATTCCCTCGGTGCTGACACACTGGAATCATCTTCTATACGACTCCCATAGTATCTGGTCTCCAAAATTCAGTGTTCAGCCAGCCATCCAGCCATCGTAGGAGGCTGAAGGGTGGTGACAAAATTCATTCCAACCTTCCTTCTGCTCTGCTCATTCTCTCTCCTCTTTATGGCAATGTTCCTCAAGTGCAGCCGGCAGGATATTTTATGAAGAGGTAAAAGAGAATTGGCAGCACCCCAGAGTTCCTTTTTATTCCTCATCATATGGTTTGTGAAAATTCCACCCATGTACTTTCTAGACCCCTTTAAGAGGCATTGCTCATCTATCCTTATCTACCTCTATCCTCTTCCATCTTAGTGGAACTCTCCCCTTTGCTTTGCCTCAAAATGGGTATCTTCCTCTCCCTCTGTCTGTTTTTCCCAAGCTACCCCTCCATTTCATATTTCTATATTTCTCTCTGTATACGTACATTTTCTACATTATATATAATCTGTAATGTGTTCTCTGTCTGTCTGTCTGTCTGTCTTTCTCATTTGACTCAGGTTCACCGCTCTCTGACAATAAAGGAACAGACAGGATCACTGTGAAAAAGACCCATTTTATTGATATGGAACTGGAGTTGAACACATCTGTGCCCTGAGTTTGTGTAACCAAGTGTAACCAAGACAACTTATATGTTGAACTTGGAAGCACTCTGACACTATTAGATAGAGCAGGGTAGAAACAGAAGGATTTTGAGGCTTACTGGTTATCCACACTAGACTGGTCTTTTGGGAATCATCCATGCTCCTGAAAAGAATCCCTACACCTCTGAAGTCCCATAAACTCACTGTTTCATGTCTCCTCAAGAAAAGTCACACAACATTCCAGAGAGAAGAGCTCTGAAAGCGCTATCTATGCCTGTCACTAGTGGGGAATCCTACATATGTTAAAAGCCTAAAGCATGAACTCTAGTTGGTATTTAATAAAAACTCAGAGCCAAATATTAGGGGAAAAGCTGAAATATCAGAGAGAGGAAACAGACCACAGTCTCACCTAGCCAACTTCTCAGGCTGAAAAAAGCTATCTTCAAGAGTCCTCTGCCTGTCTGGTCGCTCCTACAGAATACATAAATGTCAGCCTAAGCCTGCCTTAAATATCTTCTTTGCCCAGGTGTTTCATTCCAGGTTCAACTCTGCATCATAATCCTAGAGTTAGGACTAAAGGTGTGAACCACTGCTGTTTTGTTTTTAGGCTTTGAACCCACAGAAGTACAGAAAGATCTCAGTCTCCTGAGTAATGGGATTAAAGGCACAGGCCACAACTCCGCCATTCCCATGCTGGGAACAAAGGCATGAGTTACCACTTGCTGACCCTCATGGCTTGACTGTGGGTGATACTGTTCTCTGATATTCCAGGCTGATCTCATTAAATATAAAATATATCACCATAGAAACCCAACCCTTGTTTGCTCCACTCTTCTTTACCTGGACAGAGGAAAATAGAGGCAGGAAGGAGGCACCCACGTCACCAGGTTTGGGGGGGCATATCAGACTGTTTCCATATCAGCCCTCAATTCAAAATGCTGGGAAGGTCCTCACACATCTTATAAAGTCTAAGAGAAACAGAGTATCTGTCTTAGTCCTAAGTACAACACCCCCCTCCCCCTCGTACAGGACTCCTCCTGGGCATCTGAGCATTTGGGCAGCACCTAATTTTTTTCCTGGGGGTTCACAGTATAGTGGCTGTTTTCCTGGTTCTGCCATTTGTCTGTTCAGTGACACTCTCAGGAGTCCTCTATCCCTTGCCTTGGCTTGCTTGACCTGACGACATTGCAAGTTTCTTTCTCTATGTGTGTATGTGGGCACCGGTAGTATGTGTATGTGCAGGCTTGTGAGGCCGGAGGTCATCCTTGGATATGCTTCCTCAGAGCCATTCCTCAGAAGCCACCCCTTTGGTTGTTTTATTTTGTAAGATAGGATATCTCACTGGGGCTTAGGGCTTGCCAATTAGGTAGCTAGAAAGCCTCTGGGATCATCCTATCTCTACTCCAGAGTTGGGTCACAAGCAGGCACCAGCACATCTAGGTTTTGTGGGTGCTGTAGATCTAAGAAGGGAGAGAGTGCAGAATAGAGGCTCAGCAGTTAAGTGCACTGGCTGCTCTTTCAGAGGACCCTGGTTCGATTCGCAGTGGCTACATGGCAGCTCCTCTGTAATTTCTGTTCCACAGGATCTGATGCCCTCATATAGACATAACCACAAGCAAAACACCAATGGAGAGAAAATAAAAATAAATAATTTTTTAAAGGTGGGGGGATAGAGTGAGAAGTAAAAAGAAGAGTGAAAAGGAAAGAAGACAGCCCTGTGGGGTGGAAGAAAAGTTACAGATGAGCACAATTATTTCCAAGCCAAGCTTCTGCTCATTGAAGTGCTTCGAGCAGCTTCCCCAGGTGCGGGAGGCTTTACAGAGCTCGGTGATATATGATGCACACCACATGCCTGTGATAGATGGCTGAGGCCAGTTTATAGTCCCGCCTAGGACTGGCTGTGTAATTTAAGACTGCTCCCTGGAGACTCCAACTGGTGTGGGATGGTGGCAAAGTTCATTTGATGTCTGGAATAGTGTGTGTGACAGGAAAAATGGCAGGTGGCTAGTTTCCAGAACGGGACCACAGAGCCAAACAAGTATAGCTTCTTGAGCTAGCTTCTCCTTGTCTTGCCAAAGGGCTCCTTCTCCAGATGCAGAAATACGCACCCCTCAGCTTATGGTCCAGGAGCTGGTTACCAGACTGCAGTGGGGAGTTCTGCTCTTTAGTGTGAGGGTCTGATCCTGATCAATCTAAAACTATGTATTCACTTCACAAATGTTACTGACATTGTGCTGTCTATAAAGCACTGCTGCTGAGCACTGACGCCACAACGGAGACAAAGAGAAGTCATTTCTGTCATCACATTCTAGAAAGAAGATGCTCCACACGAGCAGTCAAGTGAAATGTTGGTAGACCATGCCAGACCGGAGGTAGCAGGTGACAAGAGAAAAAACCTCCGTTAGGGAGATTTGTTAGACAGAGCACTGAGTTGAGATTCAAAGAAAATGGGCCAGTTCTGTGGGCAGTACTAAAGGCCTTCAAGGAATGGAAAGATTGTGTGCGAAGCTCCTGGGGTGAGGAGAGTGTGAGACCCATGAAAGATTAAAACCAAAGCAGAGAGCAGGAGTGTTGGTGCCGTGCAAGAGGCTGAACCTTCACTCTAGCTGGAATAAGACAAATTTTTAGAGCATCTGTTGAAATGGACATGAAGGGAACAATGGCCTACGGTTGTTGGGTAATCAGTCAGATGAGCACTTCCTCCTGTACAGACATGCAGGAGACAGTTTCTGTCTTGTTTCCCCTGGGGATAGGAGACACAACATGAGAGCATGAAAAGATTTCCCATTTGATATCTCAGATGTCCAGCAAAATTGCTGTAGAAGTAATGTGTGCTAGTGAGATGATTCCAAGCAAGCACAGTGATCCAAGTTCATATACCCAGCACCCAAGGCCAAAAGCTGGGCGTGCCTATAATCCCAGAGCTGGATATGCAGGAGGGCAAAGACAGAGGTTCATGGAGCTCATTGACCAGCCAGATAAATGGAATCAGTGAGCTCCAGTCTCAACAAGAGACTGTCTCAAAATATAAAGCAGATGGTGATCATGGAAGATTCCCGGCAACATCTGTTCTCAACAGCCCACATGCGCACATGGACATACATCTACATATACACATGAAAGCATGTACATATATCGCACACATGAAGAAAGAAGGGGAGAAGAAAGGGGAGAGGAGGAGAGTGATGAGAGGAAAAGAGAAGGCGAAGCATGGCAGACATTGGGGAAGGTCTTATTTTCTTCACAATTCAAGGAATATTGTTAGAATTAAAAGAAATTTTAAAAAAACAGCAACTTTCTAAATTGCAATATAAATGTCTCCCCTTAACAGCCAGGGTAAGGTCTGCAAGAACTTTTATTCTTACTGCCATTGGCTTCTTCACTACTTGCTGTCTGACTAACATTCTTTGCATGGCTAAAATAGAGGTAACCTTGAGGCAGATTTTCCAGCATTTTAAAAATTCATTTGTCCACTGCTCTAAGATCTTCCTATGGGTGACTTAGTAAGGTTCTGCTGTGCAAAGCTGTGTCTCTCATACTGAACCAGGCTTCCAGAAATGGGCGCAACAACCCATACTATCTAAAGCAAGAGTTTCCAAAGATGAATGAGTCAGGGGCACTACCCTGGTCTTTCATCCCCACTGTCACTCTATAGGTCTGTACCCATTATAATCATGACAGCTCTTGTAATATTTCAACTTTTAATACAAGTCAGAGTTGAAAATTACCCTTCTAAGTGTGAACCCTGCAGTTGCTTTCCAGTGCTAGGACCTCTTTCCATTCCTGAAGCCTATATTCTAGGCCCTCTTCCATACCTCAATAGAGTTCTGGCCATTCTGGCCATGACCATGCCCAGAAAAGCAATCCCAATAATTCTAGAAACTCATTCTTCACAGGTGCACACTGTCTTTTTCCTTCCCAAAGTTCAACCCTTACCACTCAAATCATCTATTGTGTTTGTTTACTTTGTAGTTCTAGAATCTCAAACCCAGTTCCTTTCATTTGCTAGGCAAGCTCTCACCACTTAGATACAACCTTATATTAGTGAATTATTTTCTTTGTTGCTAAAGCAAAAATAATACCTGAAAAAAAAGCTACCAGGGGAAGCAAGCGTAGTTCATTTTGGTTAACCGTTTCCTTCTATCATAAAGAAGAAGGCATGGTAGCAGAAGCAAGAGGGAGCTAGCATCAGTCACTATTAACCATCACCACCCACAATTCAACAAGTCATTTACTTTCTGCCTCACTCTACCCACAAGGCCTGGAACAGAAGAGGCAGTACATAATTATCTAAAGGATAAAAATGAATGAGCAAATGACTGAATAAACAGCTGTGATTTTCAAAGACACACCCTCGGAATCCTACCTCTAGTTAAAGCACCTTGTTGAGAAAAGAATAAATTGAAGATCAAAGACAGAAGAGGCCTTTCAAGGTCACAGTGGGAGAAACTGCTCTGACTTCTATAACTGGGTGGGGTCTGAAGATAATACTATCTGTCAAGGTACTATAAAAGTCACATGTTCTAAAGGAGTGGATTGAGAGATGGCACCTAGGATTAATAATCTTTTCAGCAGTCTGAACCAGAACATTCAGTGTTTAATTGATTCTTCCATGCTATATGTCATCTTTTCCAGAGTCTTGGCATTCTTTCTTTTCACTATTTTTGCAATTTTAAAGCCAGTCATCAAAACTGTGTCCTATGAAGTCACAGATAAGCATCCACTTCAGGAAGCTTCTCATCAAATTCTAGGATGTTAGGAAAACCAATCCTAATCTAGATCCCCAGAAAGCGGGAGGCAGAGAGACCATGGTATTGTGGGAGAGTGTGGCTCTGTGGGAAGACAATGCCAGAGGAGGCAGAGATAGACTAACAGATAGCAGGGACTCTGGGAATTAAGTGTGGGCCAGGCTTCTCGTCCGTACCCTCAGTCTTCATACTCTACAAGGGAATGACATGGAGGGACTGGGGCCACTTTCTAGCACTTTCTCTTCCCAACCAGGCTTGATATCCAAAACTACAGGGCAAAGAGATACCTGTAGTATGAGGTTTCTGTTTCAGACTTTTGAGCCTACACTCAAGGTATAGGCCCACAACCCACAGACCCACAGACCTGCAGAGACACACAGATGCTTAAAATAGTTTTAGGCTGATCGGCCTAAGGCCCAGGCATATAACTTGCTAACTCTTCACCCTTAATCTAACCATGACTCTTACCCTGTTCAGCCATGGGGCTCAGTACCTTTTCTCATAGCTGCATAGTTGTCTTCTGCTTCTTCTGGCTTCTCTCTGGCATTCTGCTCTGTGCTTCCTGTTCTCAGAGTTTTCTTAGTCTGGTAGCCCTGCCCACACTTCCTGCCTGCCTTTGGCCAATCAGTGCTTTTTATTAAACCAGTGGGTGGGATAATTATTTACAATGAAACAACACAATCTCCCACATATCTCTTTTTCTCTTCTTAAAACAAAAAGCACTCCAAATCTAATATTCTTCCCCCCCATTATCTATAACAACTTATAAACAACATTGTAAATAAACACAAACATCCATAATCCATGTTTTAGGAATGTGGGCGTCGTTCTCTAGGCTACTTCCTGCTGAATGTGGGCGTTAGCAATCCCATAGGAATCCAAACAAAAATGAAGGATTATGCACAAGTCTTAGTGGAGTAGTTTATAAGGCTGGGTCATTTCAGCCAGTCTCTTTGAAATTGTTCTGGATACAGAGCTCAGGAAACTTCAACAGAGGTGCTCTGAAATGCTGAATCATCTGGGCCATCCATTTCCATTGGAGATTTTTCAGAGGGTCTTCCTCTATCAAACTTTATGTCCTTTATCCAGGAAAAAACCCACAGCTTCTCAGACACCCTATTGTTGCAATGAGGTTTTTTTGTCCCGGGAGGCCAGAGGTCCAGACTCACAGACCTGCCCTGCCAGACCCCTTAGCTGCCCATCGCTGCTCAGGTCCCCAGAAATGACTCAGAGGGTTATATTAAGTTCATGCTGTTTGGCCTATGGCTCAGGCACATTTCTAGCTTGCTCCTTCATCTTAACTCAACCCATTTCCATTAATCTGTCTGCCACGTGGCTGATGGCTCATGAGCCTGTGTTCCTTACATGTTGCTCCTTTGGGCTTCTGGCTCTGTCTGTCTGACTTCGCCCTCCTTTTCCTACCTATGCTCTGATTTCTCCTCTTACTTTTTCTATGGTGCCTGTCATGGTCCAAAACAGCTCCTTTATTTAAGGACTGATATTTACAGCATACAGAAAGACATTCCCACATCACCCTATCCCTCTGGCTCACCCTCTTCATTTGGTTTTGTATTTTTGAGACAAGACCTTATTAGCTCAGACTAACCCTGAACTTACTTTAATACTCCTAGGTGAGGTGTCCTCCTGTGGACATCATGCTGGAAAAGATGTTCCACTCATCCATGTCTCTCTTGCTCTGCATTTTCTCCCAAAGGTGTCCTTGGTTGGATCCTCCTTTATTCTACTTTCCATTGTGACTTTTTTTCTGTTTGCTTACCAAACAACCATCTCTTAAAAGAAATGGGATCAGTTCCTGGCAATGGAGCATCAAATAAAAGAAAGAATGAAGCAATAAGTCTCCTTGGCAATGTTGATGGCTATGATCAGCCTGCACAAATGGACAATGAAAGAAGAGGAATCAGGGCAGCCTTTGAGCTGAGCCTGAGGACAGAATCTAGACCAGTCACTACAAGCAGCACTCCTTCATGTGCCTTCCCAGAGTGTGGGTGACAGGGCTGAAGAGTCTCCTTTCATGCTACAAACCTCAGTTCTAACAGGCTAGTGAGCTGTCAGTTCCTGAAAATGCAAAACCATTTTTTTTTTCAGTTCTAACCACAATGGGTGACCATATCGGAAATCAGCACATATGCTAAAATGAATGCATATATATTTTTGCTTATTTCAAGGCTGTCAGTAAATCCACAATGTGTCATATAAGTCAGGGGCTCTTGGAATCAAGGGATGTGAAATTATGGATAGAGCACTTTGAACACAGACAGACTTCCTCCCTCCTGCCATCCAAGGGAAATTATCAACAGCATTTCTGCACTCTTAAAGGTTTCAGACTTGGTGACACATGGTATAATCACCCAACTAATACAGCAGTACCTGAAGGATCCCTATGCTCCAATCCAATGTGTTCCTGGCATGTTTTGCTTAGCAACCATCTGCTATTTGTACGTTGCTTGTATGCTCAGGTCAAAACAAGCCATCCTATTCCAGCCATTCTTCTTTTGAACATTTTCACCTAGCTTCTATTCTTCTTTGTAAAGGTAAGGATGACAGAATGAGCAAAGGCATTCCAGTCAGTTCTTTCCCCTGAGTAACAGTCCCTTTTAAAACCAATGGAGGATAAAGCCATTCTCCAGGAAGCAGGCAGGCAGTGTCTGTATCTCCCAGAAAAACCTCCTTTGAATTCCATCTTCTAAAATGAAACCAGAATTTATTATTATAGATGTGGGAGATGGTGTTGTTTCATTGTAAATAATTATCCCACCCACTGGTTTAATAAAAAGCGCTGATTGGTCAAAAGCAGACAGGAAGTGTGAGTGGGGCTACCACACTAAGAAAACTCTGAGAATAGAATGCCAGAGAGAAGCCAGAAGAAGCAGAGGACAACTATGCTGCTATGAGAAAAGGTACCGAGCTCCATGGCTAAACAGAATAAAAGTCATGGGTTAGATGAAGGGTACAGAGTTAGCAAGTTATATGCCTAGGCCTTAGATTAGCCTAAAACTATTGTAAACATCTGTGTGTTTCTGTGCGTCTGGGGGTCTGTCGGTCTAAACCTAGAGGCTAGGCCAGAAAGTCCGGGCCAGAAACCACTTACTACATATAGATAAGTTTATTTATTCTCATTTGAAAAGTGTGCTTTTAATTAATTTCCAAGGTGACTATCATCATCTATTCTTGGGCTCTTGATGCCCTTTGAATATTCCTAAAGAATTCAATCTCAGAGGTCTTTGCCCTATACAAAGAATAGGCCATGATAGGATAGGTGTTCACCTAGGGTGCCTGCAGCATGAAAAGCCCACACTAGATGGAGACATGCCCAGAAGTCATCTCCCATGAGAAAAAAAATCAAGCCACAGCTCTTCAGAGAGTATTATCCCTGGCTGACAGATGAAGAACCAAAGCCAGGAATGGTAAATGACCTAAGGAGTACCACATGAGAGCAGAAACCCACAGGAAGTCTGAACTCAGATCCCTGTATTCAGAGACAGGGTTTCTCTCCACCCTGGCTCCAAGTTGACACTCAGCCTTTTCTCCCCCCCCCCCAATGGCTCATAGATGCTCTCTTATTACAAGACAGGCCTGCTATTGCAGGATCCCTGTCATCGTCATTGTCACTGTGGTTTTCTTTCCTTAGATTGACTTTCCAAGGCAAGAGATTTGGAGGAAAAAATTTAAAGCATGCATGTCTATTTGTAGTTCTAAAAGCTGATTTGTATTTAGAGGGGGATTATTTTGTGAGATAAAAAAGTTGCTGAAACTACTATAGATAAAATACATTTATTTCAAGATAAGATCTGTTGGACTCTACTACCAAAGTGTGGAAAGCAGGTGGTACTCCAGAAAAATACTCACAGATGGAAATATATAAATGGTAATTCACCCAAAACAACTGCCACTGTGACTTTTAAAATACGATGCTGGTTTCTTTTTTAGACTAACACATTACATCGCAAATGCTGGAACTCCCCAGAAAATGAACGTTTGGCTAATTAGAGGTTAAAGCCCTGAGAAAAGCATGGGTGGAGGAAAGTAGCTCTTTAATCACCATGAAATTTTAATCTGTGTCCTCGATGATATGAGTATAGAGTCTATTGAAGAAAAGCCATGTGATGTAGCAGGGGGACAGCTGTGCTAAACTAAGCCAGTCCTACAGAAGGCACAGCCCTCTCCCTAGGTCTCCATGATTATTCCAAAAAATGCCTAGGAGGTTGGTAGGGATTGAATCATTCCATTCCAAAAAACTCTCAAAGTTTTCTGCTTCCACTAAGTCTGTGTAAGTTGCAAACAAAGTATAAAACAGCTGGAGAGATGGCTCAGTTAAAGCACTTAGTGTTCTTGAAGAAGACCCAGGCTCCATTCCCAGCACACACATCAGGCAGCTCTCAAATTGCCTGTCACTCCAGTTCCAGAGTATCCAACACCCATTGTTCTCCATGGCCACCTTCATGAATATGATACACTTAAACTCACATATGTGCACACACACACACACACACACACACACACACACACATTTGTCTTGGCCAAAACTGAAAAAGTGCCACATTAGGACAATGTGTGTATGTGTGTTCCCAAAAGCCTTCTGTTAACTTTAGATTTAAAGTTGCTTACCTTAGAGGAGGTGACTTCAATTAAGAAACTGTATTGCCACTGGAGATCCATCAGAAGGGGGAGCTACACCCTCCAGGGGTGGACAACTTTTGACTGGCATGAGCAGTGTGTGAAGCCACAAAGGGTGGGATCAGACTGTGTTCCTGTTCATGAGCTGGCACCTTGGAGTTCATTCCCTGTAGAGGAACACCCAACTCAGCACTGACTTTGGGATGAGTGAATTGGATGTGCCTGGAGTGGATGTGCCGTGCTGGGCTGGATCACCTTGGGACTTCTTGCCCTTTTGTGGGAGGAGATGGGAGGATGGGAAGGAGCGAGGCTGAGGGCTGGCTGGGAGGGATTGGGAGAGGGGCTGGGAGCAGGGGGATACACTGATGAAAATGACATTTTTTAAATGAAAATAAATTTTTTAAAAAAGAAACATATAAAAAAAGATTAGACTGTAGGGCATTTTCTTTCTTAGTGATTGGTTAAAAAAAAAAAAAAAAAAGTCCAGCCCATTGTGAGTGGTGCCATTCCTGCACTGTAAGTCCTGTGCTCTATAAGAAAGCTGGCTAAGCAAGTCAATATGCATACATCCGCTGCTGACTCTAGGTTTCTGCCCTCCTAGAGTTCATATCCTGACTTCCTTTGATGATGATGATGATGATGATGTAGAATCATAAAGCAAAATAGACCCTTTCCTCCCAAAGTTGCTTTGGTCATGGAGCTTTATCATGCAAACAGTAACCCTAACCAAGACACTGTTTAAATCCTACTCCTCCTTCAAAGCATTTCTCAACATTCTTCGAACAAGGTGCCGTTCTCCACTATTCATGTTCCCTTCGTATCTACTTAATTTCTAGTTGCTATGACAAAATACCCTGACAAAAGCAACTTAATTGGCAAAGGAATCATTTTTCACTTACATGTCTGGAGGTATACAGTCCATCATGGGGGAAGGTCTTGCAGCAGAAGAAAGATGGAGCTGACTGGTCACATTGTATCCACACTCAGGAATCAGAATGAACAGAAAATGAACTATTAAGCCTGAAGGCCCACTATGTATGACCTACTTCTCTATCCAGGCTCTACCTCCTAAAGGGTCCACAACCTACAACCTTCCCAAGCAGCATGTGAGCCTATAGGGGACATTTCATTCAAACCACACTCATTGATCTTGACATACTCTGTTTTTGAATGTTCTATCGACTGTAAGTCACTTTTGTGGATGACTTAATTTTACTTAACCAGGAAGTTCTCAGTGCCTATGATCCAGCAGAAAGTTTGCAATACAGAGATAAAATATTTTGATTTCTTTGCTTTTCAAAAGGCAGGTATGTCCTTTGAAACAATTCTTTATTTAGACTAAACTCTACTTTCATATTCTTTCACTTATTCATGAAAACGCAAAGCTTAACATTTTTATTCCAGAATTGTGCTGATAAACTGATATGAAGGTGAAACCAAACCTGGTTCTTGCCTTTATAAACCAACTCTAATGAATGACCAGTCAGCCAAAGGTTGGTGAGATCATACTCGGGGCTTTATTGTATGCTGTCTAGGGACTCCTGCTGACATGAGAGAATTCTGTTGCCTCCTGAGAGAGCTCGCTTCTAGAGGCTCAAAGCCTTTCTCTCAGGAGCTGCCAGACTGGACCAGTGCTCACTGTTTCCCCAGGGAAAGAGCCTGTAACAGGGCCCTTTCCTTGGCTTGCCAAACTTCAGAGGATTTCAGCTATAAAAACAGGACAGCCCCAGCCCTCCCTCTGCCCAGCCCTGCCTGTCCTCTCTGAGGCACCATGCCTAGGCACTGAGCCAATACCTTTCTTCACACATCTGCTTAGAGGCCATCTGTTTTCAGAAAACCACACCCTCACATCCAAAGACCCAGTGTTCCTCTGTGTTGGAAGGTGGTTGCTTCCTGAAGAGAAATCATACCCCTTAAAATCATACCAGAATCATTCTGGTTTCTGAGGACCTACAAGTAATAGAGGACAGAATAAGAGTCATTTCTAAAATGTCAACTACAGTAGCATTTTGAGTTTCACTCTATAATTCTTCCATTCTTTTTTTCTATTTCTTTAAAATGTGTTTTTAAATGGTTTAGAAATTCAATGTTTTCATTCTGATTTGGGGGTTTGTTGCATGTTATGACTTTGAGACAGTGTCGTGTGTGTGTGAGACAGACAGAGAAAGAGAGAGAGGGGGGGGGAGAGGAGAGAGAGAGAGAGAGAGAGAGAGAGAGAGAGAGAGAGAGAGAGAGAGAGAGAGAGAGAGAGAACTCCTGGGTATGGCCAGAGGACACTGCAATGATGGGAAATATGCTGGTCACAGAAGAGCAGATACTGCAGGAGTCCACTTACATGATGTTTCTTAAATAGTAGAACTTATAGAGCAGAGAGTGGCCATGGTGAGTGACAGGGCTGGGTGGGGGATAGCAAGAGTCATCCATGTTCAGGGACTAAGTTTCAGATACTTACCTTGAATATATCTTAGTAATATGCTCTACAGCTATGCCAGTTGTTAACAACACTCCCCTGTGAGAGACTGATGCAATCTCACAGAAGGTGTTCTTACCATCATAAAATACAAACAAAAATAAATACAAATGCATACAGAAAATAATCTGAAAACAAATTTTCTTTTGAAAATGCCATAAAACCTAATGTCATGTGTGGCAATTAAAATTATTAAAAATAATAATAATTTCATAAAACCTGAGCTGCTTGCTTTCAAAAACTTTTGTAGAAAATTGAGCCTTACATGTAAAGCTTAGAGTGTTTAATTTTAATAAAGTACTGTATTTGCTTTCACAAACTCCTGAGGTGATGAGTGAAAACCTCTGTTTTACATGTGATGAAACTGAGGTCTAGAATGGAGAATGAATACTCCCAAGGTCATACAGCAAGGGAGCTGTTAGAAGAGCCAAAATGCAATGTGCAGTTCCCACACACTATGCAATGAGCTTGTCTCCATCTTTCACTCTCTTCTGATGTCACAGAGGTCACAAGCCTCAGGATTTGAGGGAGTTGCTGGAGGAACATGCTAAAAGCAAGCTCCTTGGCTACTCCAACATAGTCTCTGATCATGAACTTTGAGGATTACCTTGACATCTGCATGTTAGATGTACACTTTAGATTCCAGGAACATCTGAGAAGATTCTCCTGGGAAAGTCTGATTTTGGACTGGCAGCTGGCCTACCTACCTACATCAAGGCAAAGGTCCAACGAAGCTTGCACGTTCCCAAAGCCAGAGAACTCATCACATCCCAAAGAAGTCTACCCGTGGGAAATACTCCTCACCACTATCTCCAAGAGGCTTCTCTTGAGTCCCACTTCTTCCCCTGTATAAGCTCAGTCTCTTGATTTTTTCTGGGTCTACCTGCCAAGGCATAGAAGATATTAAATTAATACTTGCTGGATTAGTAAGGAGAAAATTGATGTACACATAAACAAATCAAGTACAGATTGCAGATTTTAATGTACCTGAGCATCATAGATGAGAGAGCAAGAGCAGATGTTCCAACTGACTATGTACCATTGAATCAAGCAAACCTATCATGGCTTGTCTCTCCTTGGCACTGAATAAAGGGAGTCTGCTGTCAAGATGGCCTCAGGGACTATTGGAGAAGGAGATAAGAAACAGAAGGAAAAGGCATTCTTTCAGGTCCAAAACCAAGATTTGCATGGGTAGTTGCAACCAATTCTAAGAGAAGTACGAGCCTGAAGTTTGAGGAGTGGCTGTTACACAGTCCAACCTGGTTGCTGGAGCCCAACATGGGGCAAAGATACTCACATAAAGCCATAGAAAGCTTGAAAAATTGTCTAGAGCCCAAAGCAGCCTCTGAATTGTGTCTCCCATGTGAGCCATGGTACAGAGACGCCCTGGTGAGGCACGTGGGCTTGAGCTGCAATGGCGGGCTTTTGGAGTGCAGCTTAAGGTATAAAATGGCTGGTTTCTGAAATCTCACAGGACTCTCAAAATAAGCAAAAAGTTGTAAATGATGTATTTAAGGTTTCTGTTCATAAGAACAAAAAGGGAACAGAATCAAAGAAGGCTTTCTGGTGCCCGGAGTTGTCTTGGATTAGCTCTGTTTGAGGCAAACTGAGGCTTTGCTTTTTTAGGAGAAACTTCCTGATTCAGCTTTAGAGGCAAAACATTTGTAAGTCTTTTAAGAGGCCCTGCTGTCAAATACTTAAAATGGAGTTAATGAGCAGCAGATGGCAAAGCTTTACTTGGTAATTATATGGACCCTAAAATTCCCAGAATACCTGGGCTAAAAAGATAAATCCTAAAAAATTAGACTAGGACCTGGGTGGAGCCATCCACCCATTCTACCAACCTGGCAGATTAAAGGTGTGTTCAGAAACAGAAAGAAATAGAAGAATCTGGGAGGAGTCGATCACCCTAGCCAAGCAAAGATGTGGTCAGAGACAGAGTTAAATAAATATACAATAAAACAGTTTGTTTTAAAAGTCTGAGTGGTTTAGAGTGTAATGAAAATATATATACATAGACTTAGAGAAAGAAAAGAAAAGGTAGAGAAAGCCCTTAAAAAAGAAATAGAGTAAAATAAATAAATAAATAAATAAATAAATAAATAAATAAATAAGCCACTTAAAGATGGAAAATACAAAGAGTGTCTGGATACTATATGTTATTGTCTTATCTTTAAGCTTCTTGACCGAAAATGTAAAAGCTGCTAAAAGACAGTTGATTATAAATGCTGTTGGATTAATTCAACCTATATATTTTGTAAATGAGTTGACTTTAAAATTGAAATCCAAAGATATGCTACTTTGAAGTTTCCAGGTCTCTGTATCCAGAACAATTTCAAGGAGACTGGCTGAGATGACCCAGCCTTACAGACTACTCCACTAAAGACTTGTGCATAATCCTACATATTTTTTTTTTTTTTTTGGATTCCCTTGAGATGGCCAGCATCTCCATTCAGCAGGAAGTAGCCTAGAGAATGACGCCCACATTCCCAAAACATGAATTATGGATGTTTGTGCTTATTTACACTGTTGTTTATAAGTTGTTATAGATAAGGGGGAAAAGAATATTAGATTTGGAGTTCTTTTTGTTTTAAAAAGAGAAAAGGGGATATGTGGGAGATTATATTGCTCCATTGTAAATAATTATCCTACCCACTGGTTTAATAAAAAGCACTGATTGGCCAAAGGCAGAAAGGAAGTGTGGGCAGGGCTAATAGACTAGAAGACTCTAGGAACAGGCAGAGCACAGCAGAATGCCAGAAAGAAGCCAGAAGAGGCAGAAGACAACCATGCTGCTGTGAGAAAAGGTACCGAGCCACATGGCTGAACAGGTTAAGAGTCATGGGTCAGATTAAGGGTAAAGAATTAGCAAGTTATATGCCTGGGCCTTAGGCTGATCAGCCTAAAACTATTGTATGCATCTGTGTGTCTCTGAGGGTCTGTGGGTCTGCGGGTCTAAACCTTGAGGTTAGACCCGAAAGTCTGGGCCAGAAACCTCCTACTCCAGGTTGCATATGAAGGATGTAAGGCAAGGGAGGTGTCTAGCGACGGTGTAGTCTGACTTGCTGTATCAACTTACCCTCTCCTTCCTTGTGAGCCTCTTAGAAAGAAGCCTCATGGTACCTTGATCACAGTGATATATTTCCTGTTTCCAAGCACTATCTGATGTTTCCTCTGCCTGCACCCCTCCCCAGTGTGCAATCTTCTCATGTCTAAGTCTCATTCCTTGTTCTTGGCACCTCCTTGATGAAACCTTCTCATGACCCTATGTAAATGAGATATCCTCAACACTCTTGCAGTTATTCTATGCCTTCCAATATTCTATCCGGCATTAATCAAAATTCTCAAGTTATTAGATATCACTGTAGACCTTGTCCCACCCCAACTAGACTAGGTTATCAATGAGGGAGCCTGGAAAACCTTCTTTTCCAGTTCCCACCAGACAGTTCCTGAAACAGTAATCCATCAATGAATACATTTTATTTATGTTTATCGAATAAATAAAGCCAAGTTTACTAGGATGGATAAAGGATAATGACCTACTTCCTAAATTAAAGCAGGCAGAGAAAGAAAGGCAAGCAATACAGAAAGGTAGTTGAGCTGCATGGTGGATATTTGCGAAATGGTTGTGACTGACTTGGAAAGAAGAAAGTCAATAATATTCTCACATTAGGACTGGACAGATGGAGATGGACACATACATGCCCACTCAGGGCTGGTTGCCCTAGGTGGGGAGAAAAAAACATGTGGGGTACAGGGAGAGAGAGGCAGAATGGTTCATATCCTATGAAAAGAGGCAGATTTGAAGAAGCAAAGGTGTGAGTAATGAGCTGATGGAAAAGGACAGCTTGGTACTCAGGGCCATGGTGATGCCCAGTCCTTGGCTATTGCTGAAAGCCATATCTGGGTCTATGGCCCTGCCATAGCCTGTGTTGATGTCCAGAGCTCCTGTTAACAACCAAAGGCAGTGAGGATTCACTGGGTCTAGAATGCCATATGAGGCCACATTGGTGTCCTAGGGTCATGTCAATGCAGGAGACATCCCCATCTGAGTGACCTGAGCTGCCATCTTGGTCCGTGGTGACATCCAGGCTTGAACTGCAGCTGAGGATCATGTCTGGATCCACAATACTGCTGCAGCCAAGGTCTGTGTTGTTATCCATGTTGTTACCATTAAAGGTTATGTGAGTGTCCAGGGTCCAGGCTCCCACTTGGACCATGTTGGTATCATTAGAGTGCTACAGGAAAGCTAGGATGGTGCTGGCCTGTGCGGTCTGTGCTTCTACCCAGGGCAACAATGCCATCTGGACCTGAACTGTTACCAATGACCATGTCTGAGCCTGTGTTGATCTCCCTGGCCCATGTTGCCATCAAAGGCCACACAGATGCTGGGTTCTGGACCACCACCTATAGACATGTTGGGGACTAAGAAACATGCTGTGGTAGGTGTTTTAGCAGATCTGAGTGGCCTGAACTTCCACTGTTGACCATGGTGTTGACCGGGCCGGAGCTACCATGCTAAGGGCCATTTCTGGGTCCACAACCTTACCTCAGCCAGGCTCTGTGTTGATGTCAGTCGCTCCTGTTACCACCAAAGGTTGTGCATATGTCAGGGTACGACCTGACATCTGAGGCCTCATTGGTGCCAAAGGGTCATGTTGCCACTCAGGACATACATATCTTGATGGCCCACTCTGCCACACAGGGCCATGTTGAGGTCTAGGCCTAAGCTGTGGTCAGAGGCAAAGTTAGGATCTATGGCACTACTACAATCAGGGTCTATGTTGAATTCCATGACTCCTGTTATCATAAAGGGCTGTCTGACTGTCTTGTATCTGGGATCATGCTGAAGTCTGGGGACGATGCTATTTCTAAGCCCGTTCTGAACTAAGAGGCCTGTGCTGCTACCCGGCATCATGGCAACATCCCCAGGCCCAAGCTGCGGCTGATGTCTATGTCTGTGGACCTGCCCCAGCTAAGATCTGTGTTGATATCCGTTGCCCAGATTACCATATGGATCCATGTAAACCAAAGTGTTGAACCATGTGTTGAAGCATGAGGGTCACCCAGCACCTCTCAGGCCCTAAGACAATGGAACCCAATGAACCCCAGTACAAGGAAAACCTTTCCCAGCCCTAAAAGGAGAGCATCCCCCCACAAACACAAAACCGTACTTGGGAAAGCTAGCCCCACCCCTCATCATGAATGTGGGACAGCTGGTTCTGCCCCATGCCTGAGGGGGCTGGTCCCAGCAGCCAGACAGAACAACTCAGCGACATTCAGACCCTTCCAGGGCTTTGAGGTGAAACTCTTCAACCCATCTATTACTTGTTAGAACATGTGAAGAGACTGGTCCTATGGAATCACAGCCACAGGCCCACCAAGACTGGAACAACTGCAGGATACCTGAACGGAGTTTCACTGAGGGTCCAGTATGGATGGTGGACCAGAAGCCAGAGGCCTTGAACCTGACGAACACGTTAGAGAATGAACATTCGGAGAAATGGGTCTGATACACAGCAGCTCCCAAAGCCACTAAGATGAGTGAAAAGGCGATGGAGAGGCAGGAAAGATGGAAGTTTTTTGTCTGTTTGCTTGCTTTCCTGCTTGTTTTGTTTATTTTTATAATTAATAGTCTTATTTATATTTTTATTTTGATCCTAATTTTATTATTTAGTGTTTTTTTGGAGGGAACATTACAAGGGTGAAGGGCAGAGATGAAGAAACTGGGAAATGAGTGGGATTGGGGTGTATGAGGTGAAATTCCCAAAGAATTAATATAAAAATTATGTTAAAATTTCAGAAAGAATTTTTTGTGGCATTTAGACATTAACACAAATATTTAAACTACAAAAATTCTTCAAATTAATTTGAAAAATTTCAGGAGACTGAGTCTTGACCACATTCCTGTCATAAAATGAAAATCGCATTCTTCATGTGTAACTCCACACTGAACACCAGTAATGCAAACAGAATACAGCATCCATCCCATGGATACTGGCTTTGCAGTGTTGATTTGCTGGCCCATTGACAGGTTAGTGAAGGTACCTACCTGTGAGTGTGTGAGTGAACATCAGATAGAAATCTCTGAAATCTGAAAGCTAGTCATCGTGCAGCCTTATTGCAGGTAAAATTTGCCTTATGTGAGCAGTCAGTTTTAAAGGATGTCTGCAAAGTCTTCAACTGTCCTACCTTTCTATTAAGAAATGGAGTCTGTTTCTGCTGAGGTTCACATTTTTAAATCATCATATACAGTAGAAGACTTTGGGTGGTTCTTTTGGGGTGCTCACTCATCTGAAACCTTTGTCCCATGCACTTCTGCCAAGAACTCCACCATTATGCAGGAAAGATGCTGAAGACATTTGGAAATATGAAATGTTATCTTCTTTAACTCTCCTGTCAGTCTCAGCCTTAGCAAGAGTGATCCCTATATAGTGCATGCATTGTACAAAGGACTTAATTCTCTGGCCACTGAGGGACACAGAATTTGATGTTTCAAACACTAGAGGCAAAAACATGCCCTCACTATTGTTATGCCCATCCAAAAACCTGACCCACAAAGTCTACTGGCATACTAGCATTCACTATAATTTACTCCCCCAATTTTTGCAGTAATTTGTTAGCTGGACTAGTACCAGGGGCAGTAAGCAATGGCTTTGTAGGCTTCTCTTTTCCCATGGCAGCCATCACTAAGCAATTATGCCATGATCCATCACTAACTTTGAATGGGATCTCTTAGGAGAACATTCACTAGCAGTCATCATTAACATATAATGCAAATTCACCTGCAATGCCAGAGTCTCTCTGACATTTGTGGTCATTGTAACTGTTGTTGAAGCATTTGAGAGGAGTTAGGGCTTTGCCTTTCACCTTCCAACTCAGCCCACAATGAAGGCAGACTATGCCCCCATCTTCTCACCTGTTCATTAGCCTTGTGACCCTATAGCTGATCTTCCTCACATGACTTGATTCTGACCTACTCCAGCCATCAATCCTGCCATCCATTTACAGTCCTTTCACTATCTTATTTTTTCCTGCTCATCCTCCAAAGATCATTTCCAGCAAGAAACCCTTCTCATTGGGACCAGACTGTGTTCCTGTGAATAGGCTGGCACCTTGGAGTCCATTCCCTGCAGAGGAACACCTAACCCAACATAAACTTTGGGATGAGAAAATCAGACTGGCCTGGAGTGGATGTGCCAAGCTGAGCTGACCCACCTTGGGACTTCTTGCCCTTTAGGGGGAAGGGGAGAATGATGGGGAAGGGGGGTGCTGAAGGCTGACTGGGAGGGATTGGGAGGAGGGAAGTGAGGAGGAGCAGGGGGATACATAGATAAAAAAGATATTTTTATTTAAAGAATATAAAATTTTAAGAAGGAAAAAATAGGGAAATAAACCCTCTCAAATTAGTCACTTCTTACATTATCCTGAGCTCATGTTTCATGACATTTGTCATAAGCTTAATTGAATAACCATCTATAAAACTAATTGGTCATCTGTATCACTCAATCCAGAAGACATGAGTTGTCTCTATCTTGATCTCTGTGATATATGGAAGCTTCTATATTGAATCTGAGTGGGTGGATAGGAGGAAAAAGGCTCATACTGACATCTGGCTCCTGCCTCATCCTCTTCCTCTCCTGTCTCCATGACAACAGTACTTCTCATCATCTTCCTTCCCCGGTATCTCTGGTCACCTACTGTGATGGTTAGGTTTTTGTCAACTTGACACAAATTCAGGTCATCTGAGAAAAGGCCTACTTAACTCAAAAAAAAAAAAAAAATGCATTCCCTTAATGTTTGATATAAGAGTCCTGTGCTTTACTATGCCAGGATGCCATCACTAGGTGTGTGCCCCTGGGTTAGAAGCAAACTGAGGAAGCCATGGGTAGAAAGTTAGTAAGTGTTCTTCTGAGGCCTCTACTTTAGTTCCTGCCTTGAGTTCTGGCCTTGACTTTCTTCATGATGAGCTAGCTACAGATAAGGAAAGTAAGAAAAAACAAAATTCTTTCTCAAATTGTTTTTGATCAAAATATTTCATTGTCACCACAGCAGTAGAAAGTCAAACTAGGGTTGACCTCACACCTGTAGAACTTTCATTCTCCTCATCACCTGCTGACCCTCAGAGTTCAGTCACCGGGAGAACCCTCTCCTCCCAGGACAGAAAGATTGATGGTGGTGCTGGGTATAAGCACTAACAAACATTTTTATAATGACAGTTTAATATCTTCAGATCTTCTGCATGGAATCCAAGACAATTAATATTCAGTCAATTAGAAAATGTGTCAGAATAATAATGAATTATCCACAGTTAAGCCCACCCAGGAACCAAATGAAGTCCTTGCTGCTTTTGAGGGGGAAGTGGTAATTGACATCATTGTCAATAAGTAAGTGATTGGGTATCCAGTGTTGGGAACTACAGAAGGTCATGGTGGGTGTGGCCCAGAGACAGTGAATTTCACAATTCTGTCTCATGCTAGGTTAACAGAAATTAACATGTGAACAGACTTTTGACTTGTGTAGTTGATGGCCAAGTTCACATAGAGAGTCCGATAGAAAAGATAACTAACTATACCAATGCACTGCATCCACCATCTTTGGCTTCTTCTTGGCTTAGATCTTCAGGGCTTCACTCTGATCTCATGGACCACCACCCAAGTCTGCCTCCTTTTGGCCCAAAGCCCCCTTCTTCATCATCCCAGTTATATTATTCTGTGCTGTACCCACTGGGGACAGGACACAACATTCTAGCCTCCATGCTAATTCCTACTTCTTTATCTTTGAACCAGAATACTTTATCCCATGCAACTGAATCATCTTTTCAGTGTGTGTGTGTGTGTGTGTGTGTGTGTGTGTGTGTGTGTGTGTGTGTGTGTGTGTGTGATGTATAAAAGTATATGTGCACATGTATACACATGTAGGATTATCCTACATGTAATTTTGGTTTTTGAGATAAGTTCTCTCACCAGAACTTGTCAAATAGACCAGACTAGCTGACAAGCAAGCTCCAGGGATCCACCTATCTCTGCTTCCCCCGAATTGGGATTACAAGTATATGTTACCATCCCTGGCATTTTTAACATGTATTTTCATGATCAAACTCAGGACTTCATGCTTACAGGACAAGAAGTTTATCAACTGAACATTTCCCTTCTTCTGTGTACCTCATCCCTACGCAGTTGCAAAGATCAAGCTCAGACCTCGTGCACTGGAAACTATATTGAAAATAGCCTTCTCTCCCTCCATAACAAGATGAAACTCTCTTCCCTTGGGCCCTATAGTCAGGCCACAATTGCCTATAAACAAGTACTAATCTGCTTGACTGTCTCCTCCACTTGCTTGGGGGGCCCACTGAGACCTAGACCAGTATCTGCAAGAGGAAACTCCTTCTCTATAGGATTACTACAAGTATAAATGAGGTAAAGACACTAAGTGTCTAATAATATGCCTGGAATACAGTGGATCTTCACACATGTTTAAATGAATGATGTCACATGCTAAGGCAAACTTCAAAAAGAACTACAAGAGTTTCATTCCAGAGGTGGATATAAATGGTATTGACAGGCCAGAGGTGTGCTGTAGAAGAGAGGCAACAGACTCCATTATCGTTGCAGCCTCAGGTCTTTCTATAGCAATTATTTTGTAACAGCCTCTTTAATGTGTTGAAATAAAATCCATAGATAGTATAACTTACCTACATATTTTTTTGGAAAATCAATATAATGTGCTATAATGATAAAGATAAAGGAGGTAACTTATAACAACATTATATGCATTTGGCTAAATAAATGCTGAAAGGTGATCATAGAGAGGGAATGAAAAATAAGAGATATTCAAGCCCCTTACTGAGTGTGCTGTGGTCTAGAAGACATAAGACAATAGTTAACTGAATACTGTTAGTATTTTTCCTTTACATTTGATGTTTAGAAATAAGAACTGTTTCCCTAAAGTTATACCTGAGATAAACCACACCTGGGTGACTGCATTGGTGTCCTTAGTTCTAACATGGATTTGTTTTTTGTTTTTTCTGTTTTGTTTTTATTTTTTCATCTCCAGCAATTTTCTGTGATGGGGAACAAATTTTTGAACATTTTCAGTGAAATTGTAATGTATTCACCAACTTGATGGACACAGCTGCATGTCTGGGAAGTTCTGTATATTTTAAAGCTATGTATAGGATACTTTGTGCATCCACACAAGAATATATGGAGACATTGATTCTAGGCATGCATAACCAGAAACAAATGTTTCCCTTGCATACATGCCCATGTGAGTCTCAACAGAACTCAAACTGATGCTTTGTGGTATGCGATGACGTTCTAACACAAAGCAATATTCTGGGCATCTCTGCCATCCACTGGTTAATTAATAATAGCTCCCCCCAAACACTGGGACAACCAATTACACTTCCTCATGAATATCCAAAGTGCTATGCAGGGGCATCACAGTGCCACTCAGTTTTGTAGCAGCCTGACTGAACCTAAAGGCCATACAAATGTTTCAGCTGTGCCCTCTTACTGCCATTCAATCATGACCATGGCCAAGAGCACAGTTCAAATTGTCCAACTCAGGAGACCTCAGAAGAAGCTGCAGGGTAAGCAATGCTGCAGTATAGATAGCCCCTGGGTGCACACTCCCTCCAGGCTGCCTCCAAGGATAATGTTTGTAGACAGAGTGTGAGCAAGAGAGGCTCACATGCCCCTAATGGCCACCAGCTGCTACCATTTGCATTGTGCCCGGAAATAGAGCAAAATCAGACTGGCTTTGGGCTTCTTTCCCAGGCCTATGTAAGCTGAGCTCTGCTGCCAGCTTCCTGCAGCCAAAATCCATAGTGATTTAGGTTCCAGTGTCAGCTCTACTGCTGATCCTTGGTGTGACCTAGACAAGGTATCCTCCTCCTAGGCTCCACGTCTCCTTCTAAAAGAATTAGACAAGACTCTCTTTCCTGCCCATAAAGTTCAAGTTACAAAAAAATAGTTAACAACAAAGAAAAAAAAAAAGAAAGAAAGAAAAAAAAGAAATGGTTGACTCAACTTACACCTGGTGCAAATATATCTAGTAAAATTGCTCTGGGTATTTCTATTTCCTTTACAGATTAGAAATGGGCAGTTTTGCAGACTTTACACCAATTGTTTGCATACTGATGACCAGTTCACCATACAGTAAAATAAGTGGTATAAGGTAGACTGTGGGGCATAAATTGTACATCAGCCTGGGAAGGCAAAAGGAGAAGCTGAAAGTTAAGAGAAAGCAAGTTGAACAGGCAGATTAAACCACAGTGTTAAAGAGTTTTGAATGTCTATGAGGAAATATTCCATACATTTCCATATATCCAAGGCATCCAAAGATGAGTGTTTCAACCTAAGGGAAGTACCAAATCTTTCATGCATATACTCTGTTCTTATTAACACATATATATAATAAAATTTCATCTGTAAATTAGGTACAAAAAGATACTACAATAATCCATAACAAAATAGAACAGTTACAGCATTGCATTATAACAAATAGTCATTTACAATCTATAACTTGTTTCCTGGTAAAAATCCATTTATTATTTTTATACTGGGATTAAAGGTGAGTACATGAAGCCAAAGAACTGGAGGTGAAGGGCTGACAACTGTTCATGATACTGACATTGTAAGGAAAGTGAGGGCTACAGCAGAGAGGTGAAAATAATGTGCTTTGAATCTGGGCTCAGTAAGTGGGGAAAAACAGATGAGATTAAAGCTGGAAACCAGTGAGACATATTGAAGCCATGGAGATCCCTCTGGCAGAGGGTAGCCTACCCTGGTCTTACTGCCTCATATGGAATCAATGACTAGAAAACCAGGAATCACCACTGTATACAAAGTTCTGTACACAAAGAAGCTGAAGTATCATATACTCATAGTATCTGTGTCACAGACCATGCTACACCCAAGGATCCAGAAAAAAATGCCCCTTAACCGGGAAGTAGCAGATCAAGAAGTCAACTCTCAGAGTGTCTGAAGCATTTACTTGTTCATTCACTAACACTCTGATCCAAGACTTCTGGGGAAAAGCCCCAAAGCCACATCATGTTCATTGTGTAAAACAGCAAACACACTGACACACCTGTGAGGTTATCCCAAGCAGTGAACAGGGAAGAAAAACCTGGAAAGGCTTTGAGGGAGGTGGAAGTAGGGGAAGACTGCTAATTCCACCAGGACACCGTGAAGTCTCAGTAAAAAGGTAAAATCCACAGGACCTGGGAAGTCACAATTAGAGGGTCCAAGACACATGGGCAGAGGGACTTTTAGCTCTGACTTTAGCAACTTTTTCTCAGAAAAGGAAGGAGTGGTGACCCTTACTTTTGAGCAGCTAGGGTTCAGATGAGGCCAGCTGTGAGAAGAAGCAAAGAGCATGTCCTGATCTCGGGACAGCAACTTGGATTTTATTCCAAGAACAACAAGCTGAGTTTTCTTTTTTTCTTTTTTCTTTATTAACATTTTCCCTTTATTTTACATGCCAACCACAATTTCTCTCTCTCTTGTCCTGCCCCCCCAACACACACATTCCCATCTTCCTCCCATGGGCTTGAACATAGCATGGAACTAAGCTTCTCGCCCTGTATAAAGGCTGGACAAGGTGATCCATCATAGGGGAACAGGCTCACAAAAGCCAACCAAGCACCAATGACAGGTCCTGATCTCGCTGCTAGAAGCCCTACTTACAAACAGACTAAGCTACACAACTGTCACACACATGCAGAATGCTTAGGTCGGGCCCCACGCAGTCTCCCTAACTGTTGACTAGAGATTTCATGTGTTCCCATGAAGTCAGGTCAGCTGTCTCTGTGGGTTCCTCCATTTATGAACTTGATCCCCTGGCTCAAATAATCTCACCTCCCTTTCCTTAGGAAGACTCCTAGAGCTCCACCCAGTGCTAGTCTCTGGACCTCAGCACCTGCTTCCATCAGTTACTGGATAAAGGCTCTCTGATGACAATTAGGGAAGTCACCAATCTAATTACAGTAGAGATGGTCAGTGCAGGCACCCTCTTCACTATGACTAGGAATCTTAGCTGAGCTCATCCATGTGGGTTCCTGGGAGTTTCCCTGACACCAAGTTTCTCCATAACCCTTGATCCCTCCTACAAATCACCCCCTACATCCTGTCTGCCCAACCTGCTCCCTCAAGTTTCCATTATCCACCTCCCAAACTCCCCACTCTGCCCTCAGTTTACCCAGGAGATCTCGTCTATGTCCCCTTCCCAGGGAAATCCATGCATTCCTCTTTGGGCTCTCTGTTATCTAGCCTCTCTGGGCTGTGGATTGTAGATTGCTTATCCTGTACTTTACTCTAATATCCACATAGAAGTGAGTACACACCATGTTTATCTTTCTGGATCTGGGTTACCTCCCTCAGAATGATTTTTTTTCCTAGTTCCATCTATTTGCCTGCAAATTTTATGATGAAATTATTTTGTTCTTTTTTTAACCACTGAGTAATACTCCATTGTATAAATGTACATTTTCTTTATCCATTCTTCAGTTGAAGGATATTTAGGTTATTTACAGGTTCCAAGTATTACAAATAATGCTACTATGAACATGGTTGAGCAAGCATGTATGGCTGCATTTCCTTTGGGTATATACTCAAGATTGATTTCCATGTTGATTTCCAAAGTAGCTGTACAGTTTACATTCTCAAAAGCAGTAAGCACTCCTTTATTCTGCATCTTCTCCAACATAAGCTGTCATCAGTGTTTTTATTTTTTTATTTTATACATTCTAACAGGTGTAAGATGATATCTTAGAATAATTTTGATTTGCATTTCCCTCATGACTAAAGATGTTGAGAAATTCTTTAAGTGTATTTCAGCCATTTCAGATTCTTCTTTGAGAATTATCTGTTTAGACCCCTACACTACTTTTAATTGGATTATTTGATATGTTGATGTCTACTTTCTTGAATTCTTTATATATTTTGAAGAATAGCCTTCTATCGGCTGTGAGGTTGGTGAAGACCATTTCCAATTCTGTGGACTGTCATTTTGTCTTATTCACAGTATCCTTAGCCTTACAGAAGCTTTTTAGTTTCAGGAGGTTCTATTCATTAGTGTCAATCTCAGTGTCTGGGCTACTGGTGTTATATTTAGAAAGTGGTCTCCTGTGACAACACATTCAAGGATACTCTCCACTTCTATAAGGTTTAGTACAACTGGATTTATGTTGAAGCATTTGATCCACCCGGACTTGAATTTTGTGTAGGGTGATAGATATAGATCTTTTGCATTCTTCTATATATTGCCCTCAGTTATGCCAACACCATTTGTTGAAGATGCTTTCTTTTTTCCATTGTACAATTTTGGCTTCTTTGTCAAAAGTCAGATATTCATAGGTATATGAATTTATATCAGTATTTTTATTCAGCTTCATTGACCCACTGGTATGTTTTATGCCAATATCAAGGTGCTTTTATTACTGTAGCTCTATAGTAGTACTTCAAGTCAGGGATGGTAATGCCTCCAGAAGTTCCTTTATTGTACAGGATTGTTTTCACTATCCTAGATTTTTTTTTTGTTCTTTCTTATGAAGGTGAATATTGTTCTTTTGAGGTCTCTGATGAATTGTGTTGGGATTTTGATGAAGATTTCATTGAATCTGGAGATTGATTGCTTTCAGTACAATTGCCATTTTATGTTAATCCTACTTTTCTTTGAACATGAGAGATCTTTCAGTTTTCTATTATCTTTTTCAATTCTTCAAATACTTTTGAGTTCTCATCATACAGATCTTTCACTTGTTTGGTGATATTTTGGCTATTTGGGTTTTGTTTCTCTGATTCTTTCTCAGCCCATTTATCATTTGTATATGGGAGGACTACTGATGTTTTAGTTAATCTTGTATTACATTACTGAAGCTGTTTCTCAGATGGAAAGAAAGAAGTCAAACTTCTTCTGCTATTTGCAGATGATATGATTATATACATGAGTTTTGTCTTGTTAACAAGCACAATGACCTAATGTGCAAACTGAAATGAAGAAAACAGACCAAAGGTACTAAGAGTTGTGTAGAAACCAGAATGATGCTACAGAAACTGTCCAGGAAAGAGGTCAAAGCTTGACTTTGGATGCTGGCAGCAAGAAAGAAAGCACTGTAGAGTATGATGCATTTTGATTGTGGTGCCCATAAGTCCGGCCCAGGGACTATATAGTGAAGGTGACAAAAAAGGAGAGCCTTGAGTGGCCTCTGCCTTCCTTGTAGGTCACCCAGCACATGTAGGACTTCACAGTCTTCACACACAGCTTCATTAGACTATACATGATTAGGGTCATCCACCTGGAAAATGCTCTGTTATACCTACCCAAGACACTACCCCATGTCACTTTCATATTTTCCATCTGAAGGCACAAAGAACATCAACTCCTTTTCCTGAGAACTACTCCCAAAGACTTCATCTTCCTCCTGCCTCAATGTCTATCCAAGAAATACCACTTTCTCCCATGACCAGAGAAAAGTCTTCCAAAAGTCACTGTCTGCGGGGTTCTATTTTTTACATCTTCTATATTAGTCTTCCTCTTCCTTCTCCCCACCATGATGCTCTCCGTAACAGTATCTGAACTCTGTTCCCAAATGCCTGTTCCATCTATGATAATTTTATGAGACAAAAATCATGGACTAGGAACCATCCTGTCTGTTCTGGTCATAGAGCATGGCTCACCCATACTTTCTAATCTCAGCTTTAATAAGGATTTTCCCAAGAACCCAACTGACAACAACTCAGAATGGAGTTTGTGATTCAGAGGACCACATGCATGCTCTCCTCCTCAGATGCTTAAAATATTTGAGGTAACCCATCTCAAAGATCATTGACTTTAACCAGTTAGTTTGAGCTCTACTTTTTAGGGCATTTCTGGCTGCTTACCCTCCTCCCTTAACTGTGAATGACTAGAGAGATAGAAGAGTGACTAATATCTTAAGTAGCCCCCAGTGCCAAGACTGACACAGATGACAAGGAAGTCCAGTTCTACCCATCTTCTTCTTATTTTCTCCCCTGTCAATTACTTACTCCATTAGCTGAAAATCCCTATTTAGCCAGCCCTTAAGTTCTATTTTATTAGAGCTTGCCAGAGGCATCCTAGGGAATATCATCAGGGGAGAAAAGGGCCTTTTGAAGATTATGTATGAGCAAAAAGAGCAAAGCTTTAAACACTGATGGAGGTTCTAAGCTTCTAACTCCAGCTGCCACTGTACAGCTTGTTTAAAGTTAAATCTGTAAAGAGAAAGGAAATAACTACCTCAAGAATTAGAGGATTTAGACTATTGCAAGTGTACAAACACATACACAAAAGGAGGAGGGAGAGACAAATACAGAATCAGGGCTGGTGATGTGATTCAAAGGGTAAAGGCCCTTGCCACCAAGCATGATGATCTGAGTTTGATCCTGGATGCATATAGTAGAAAGAAAGAACTCCGTTTAATCCTCTGACCTACACACACACACACACACACACACACACAAAGAGAGAAAGAGGGAGAGAGAGAGGCAAAAATGAAGTGAGATCCTCCATGCTCAAAAATCTTGACCAGGTATCAGCTATACTGACTCCTTTGTAAAGATGTCATAATCCAGATGCACCACAGCTTTCTCCCTTAGGATCCCACAGCTGTCCCATCATGTCTTACATTGAGCTTCACATCTCCACTCAGGTTTCCCAGGGCACTACTCTCTTCTACATCCCCTACTTCCCTCTTCACATTCCTATGGCCTGCAATCCTGTATCTTTCACATCTCTCCTCTACATCTGAGAGATGATTCTCCTCAGATCCCCTGCCCCTACTCTCTTCAACTTTCCTGAGGAAAATTTCTCTCCCACATTCCTGTTGCTCCTGGCTACTACTCACAAATACTTCTACATTCAGTATAACTATTTCTATCTGACTTGGTTTCAGTATCCACACATCTCATCTAGATGACACCCTGATCTCTCGTTTCTTGAAATTCCAAAAGCCACACTGCATGGAGAGACAATGCTAGTGTGTATATCATCATCTCGTCTCTACAATTACTATTTTTACTCATCGCCTCAGTTGCAGGATGCCCTTTTTGACACCTGCTTGTTCAAAAGTCAGTGATTCCCCCCACTAGTAAAACAGAAGAGGCCAGAGACATCGAGTTTGCTGTCTTCTCATTAGCCTTGCAAATGTGTCCTCACTACCCTCTTTGCCTACCTGGAAGTAACGGCCAATCATCATCACCATCATAGTTATCATCAATATAGTAATCATCATTGTTATTATCAACAATAACTATCAATATAACCTCCACTATTGATATCATCATCATTAGCATAACCATCAACATCATTCTTAACATCACCACTGTCATCATCATCATCATTGTTGCTATTATCAAAACCAGGGTCATCACCATCCTTATAACTGTCACTGTCATCATTTCCTTTCACTTGCACAGCAGCAGGTGATATATTCTAAATACTGGCTACAACAGCATCCCCATCTCACATGAATTTCTCACACATGTGTGCCTCATACCCACTTGTCACATGGTGCTTATCCCTTTGAGAAACACATCTGTTTCCTCCCTTTTGCTATAAATTGAACTATGACTCTGGCACAAATGATGCCATGGCTAAGTCATAAAGGGCAAAGGAGATTCTGACTACTTCTTTTGGGAGTGTTGATCTTGAAACCTGGCAACCATGTGATGAAAAGCTCATGTAGAAAGATCCCTTGGCCCTGGGCACCTACTCACAGATGGTAGACAGGACCAACTTGCCAGCCATGTCCATTCACCATCTGCAACAGTTCCCTACAGCTGTTGTGACAAATTACCACAGGCAGGTGGCTTAAAACAGCACAAACATATCCCTTCACAGTTCTGCAAACTAGAAATCCAAGATCAAGTTGCCAGGAAGACCACGTGCCTTCAGAGATCTGTAGCAGAGACTGTTTTTTGCTTGCTCCAGTTTCTAATTTGTTGACATCTTTTCCCATGACTCCTCTCTCTTCCAAGTGCTCGTATTAGACCTATATCTTCTCTCAAATCTCCTTCACTTTTCTCTTATAAACTAATCTGTACCTCCTCTTGCCTTTCATAGCCACAGGTATATAAATCCAAGAAAATTCCTCCATCTCAAAATTCTTAATTGTTCATATCTACAAAGACCTTTTTCTAGATAATGTTGAAGCTCCCAAGATAATGGTCTAATACATTTGGGGGCCATTATCATGCACTCTGCCATCTTAAAAATAAATCCTCACTTCGCCGGGCAAGTTATCATAGCTGAGCTAAGAAAAGCTACCCCATCAAAGCCTAGCCAAAAACTGAACTCCTAAGAAAAATGATTATTAGTGCCTTAAACCAAAGTCCTGTGACATGGTTTGTTACACAGTTAAAAGTAAACCAATACAGTCTTCAGCTACCATGTTCCTTTCTTGCTTAATTTCACAGGCTGGATTAATATAGGCATCTACATGCCTTTAATCTAGACTAACAGCTGAATATAAAATATGAGGGGAAAACACTAGATCCATACTTACTACATCTCCTTATTCATAGACACTAAGCTCTACTGGGTCATTTGGGCTGGACAAAATCTATCTATACTGCCCCAGTGATTCACTTCCTTGTCTCCCAAAATATTTTTACTCTCAATTCAAATCATCACTACCTATTCCTTCTTTGGTATTAGCTGATGCCTTTGAGTCCTATTTCATAGCAACAATGAAAACAAAGAGCAGAGAACTCTTGACTGTCCCATACTTCATCTGGAAATGATGCCCATTCATAGTTACACACACCCTCCTTTTACAGTGGCTAACCTCACATTGTAGACCTTCCCACATCTTCATTTCTCATCTCTCGAACAGATCATTACCATAAATTGTAGATATAGTTTGTGTCTCCAATTCCTCATAACTCCTCCCCATTTTTCCTCCCCTTCTACGATGAAAGGATTGTCCAGATATGGTCTCCAAGCATTTCTTCTTAATGCTACATAAATCTAATTTAAAAACCTTTACACACACACACACACACACACACACACACACACACTTTTTTTTTTTTTTTTTACACCTCCAGGTTGCTCTTGGTCTTGTAACTACATCATTCTGGACTCTGACTTTAAGTATCTTTTCTCTCCCTGAGTACCTGGGTCACTCATTTAAAAAACAAAAGTGGCATTGGATTTAAAGCACATCTTAATCCAATGTGACCTTTTCATAATTAATTATATCTACAAAAACACCATTTCTAAATAAAGCCACATTCTCAAATTCCTGGTAGACATAAAATTGAGGAACATTATTCAATCCAATGCAGTAACATTAAGTATAACTGAACCTTTGCTCTTAAAAAAATATTTTCTTCTCAACTGGGAATCAATCTACCTCATGATCAACATGATCGACCATATACCCAAGGATTCATAATCATACCACAAGGACATTGGCTCAACTTTGTTCATAGCAGCATCATTCATAACAGCCAGAACCTGGAAACAACCCAGATGTTCATCAACTGAAAAGTGGATTTAAAAAAAAAATGGTGGTACATTTACACAATGGAGTACTACTCAGCAGAAAAGAAAGACATTTTGGAATTTGCAGGCAAATGCATGAAACAAGGAAAAAAAACCATCCTGAGTGAGGTAACCCAAACTCAGAAAGACAAACATGGTATATATTCACATATACATGGATATTAGACATAAACCAGGCTACAATCCACAACCCCAGCAAAGCAGGTAACAAGGAAGACCCTAACAGAGGTATCTATGGATCCCTCTGGCAAGCAGAAATAAGATGGACTGAGTACATTGGGAGCATGGGGTAGAGGGAGGGGATAAGAAGAGGTAGGAAGAGAAAAAGAAGGATCTGACTGGTTGAATTGGGGGGACAGAGAAGGAGAGCAAAGAAACAGCTATCTTGATAGAGGGATCCATTTGGGGGTTGGAGAGAAACCTGATATGAGGGAAATTTCCAGGAATCCACAAGGATGACCCTAGCTAAGACTCTAAATAATGGTGGCGTGATGGCCTATAATAAAGTGGCCTATACTCAAATTGATGATCACTGTAATTGTCACCATAGAATCTTCATCTAGCAACCGATCAAAGCAGATGAGAGATCTGCAGCTAAGAAATGGGACAAGCTCTCAGCCCAGTTGAAGAGAGGGGGAGGACATATATGAGTAAAGGGGTCAAGATCATAATTAAGAAACCCAAAGAAATAGCTGACTAGAGCTACAGGGAGCTCACTGACTCTGAACTGAAAACTGGGGACCATACATGGGACCAAACTAAGCCCTCTGAATGTGAGTGACAGTTGTGTGGCTTGGATAGTTCATGGGGCCTCTGGCAGTGGGACCAGGATTTATCCTGAGTTCATGAACTGGCTTTTTGAAGCCCACTCCCTATAAAAGGATACCTGGCTCAGCCTCAATATAGGAGAGGAGAGACTTGGTCCTGCCTCAATTTGACATGCCTGACTTTGTTGACTCCCCATGGGAGACTTTATTCTCTGTGAGGCTGGATAGGGAGGTAGGGAGGAGGAAAGATGAGGGGTGAGTGGGAAGAGAGAAGGAAGGGGAAACTGTGGTTGGTATGTAAAATGAAAACACATTTAAATAAAAAACATAACTTCTTCTATTTGCTTCTTGAAAAGGAAACTCCTATCTCAATGACTACTATTCTCTGCATTTGATGGCTGTTCCTATATTTTCTGGGTTCCTGGGATTCATCCCTCAGACACAACATAAACTTCTCTTTGCACTCTCATTCCATGAGTGACCTCAGTGAATCTCTGTAGTAGGAGGTTTCTGGCCCGGACTTTTGGGCCTAACCTCAAGGTCTAGGCCCACAGACCCGCAGACTCGCAGACCCACAGACCTGCAGTCCCACAGTCCTACAGAGACACACAGATGCTTTCAATAGTTTTTGGCTGATCAGCTTAAGGCCCAGGCATATAACTTGCTAGCTCTTTACCCTTAATCTAACCCATGACTCATCCTGTTCAGCCATGGGGCTCGGTACCTTTTCTCACAGCAGCATAGTTGTCCTCTGCTTCTTCTGGCTTCTCTCTGGCCTTCTGCTCTGTGCTTCCTGTTCTCAGAGTTTTCTTAGTCTGGTAGCCATGCCCACACTTCCTGCCTGCCTTGGCCAATCAGCACTTTTTATTAAACCAGTGAATGGGACAATTATTTACAATGGAACACAACATAATCTCTCACAAATCTCATGATTACAGATCCCTCTAGCAACTCCAAAATCTCATCTCCAGCACACCTAGCATCTTATGGGCACACACCTTAGGTGGCTAAAGAACAACTCAAGACAAATTCCCCATCTCCCTCTTCCATTCACAGACCCCATCTCAGTAACTGGCAATCTCAAAACTTCTTTTTTAGGTTGTAAGATTAAGTCCATCTTAATTCCTCTGCTTTTTATATCTCACTCAACAGTAAGTCCTATTCTACCCTTTTCCAAAATCCATCTAATAGTCAGTGGTTCTCACAGCCTGGTTGCCAACCACTAGTTCATCTAGCTCAATATTGTCTTGCTTAGGGAAGAAACCAGCAATCTAGAGCTCGTGGGCAGATCCAGCCACCACCTGTTTTGTAAATAAAGTTTTATTGGAGCACAGCCATATCCATTTGTTTACATGTTGTCTGTGGACATTTTGCATTCTAAGGGCAGAACTGAATAATTGAACACAGTCCATATGGCACTCAAAACTGAAAATATTTACTGTCTGATCCTTTGCAGAAAAATATTCACCAGGCTCTGGCCTAGATTATTATAATCATAGGTCTTTCTATTTTCACTCCTTTCCCCATTATAGTTGATTTTCAATATAGCAGGAAGAATGATGCTTTGCAAATGTGAGACAAACTGGACCACTTCCCTGCTGAGAGTTCTTCCATGGCCTCATGTTTTAATTACCTCAGCTTACCTGACCCTGCTATGCTATTCCCCAGCTACCCTCTGCCTCACACATCTCCAGCTACCGCAGACATTTTCCTGTCTAAGCATGCCAGCATGCTCCTATTGCTGGGACTTTGCCTTTTCTGCCTTTCCCCGCTAGTATTCCCTCTCCAAGTTCACCCTGACGATTCAGTGTCCTTAGAAGGCCTCTCCTGCTCACTTTGTACAACCTTCTTAGCTGACTCTCCTGATCATACAATGACATCTGACATGAATACTACTCTTATTTTATTATGATCTGTCATGTCTTCTTGTTTTCAGGCATTCTACAAGACACATACTATTCCATTACCAGCATTTAGCTTAGTGACTGGAACTGAGTAGATCCATAGTAAAGATGTGCTGAATAGATTTAGTGAAATAGCTGTTGTGTTAGGTTTCTAACCTGGTCTTTCTGGCCTACTCTCCTGGCCTGGACTTTTCAGCCTAGTCTCCTGGCTCAGACTTTCAGATGCACGGTCCCGTAGTCCCACTGAAACACACAGACACATTAATTGTACACTGATTGACATGAGGCCCAGGCATGTAACTTGCTAGCTCTTGCTCTTAAACTAACCCATGACTCTTATCTTGTTCAGCCATGAGGCTTGGTACCTTTTCTCAGGGTAGCATAGCTGTCCTTGGCATCTGTGACATCTCTGGTGTCTTTGTGGCATTTCTTCTCTGTTCTTCTTGTTCCCAGAGTGTTCTTAGTCTGGTAGGTCCACTCACATTCCCTGTCTGCCTTTGTCCAATCAGCATTTTTATTAAACCAGTAGGCGGGACAATTATATACAATACAGTAATGTAATCCCACTACAAATAGCTGTTGGTAAAGTCATTGCCTCATAAGCATGAGGACCTGAGCTTGATTCCTATAACTCAGTTAAAAAGTTGGATACAATTGTAATCTTGGAGTTCTTGAGGTTAAACAAAGGCAGATCACTGGGACTCAGTGATGGCCAGCCTAATCTATCTATGTAGTAAGCTCAAGGTGGGGAAAAGACCATATCTCAAAAACTAAGGCAGCTCCTGAAAAACAATACTCAGATTCTCCTCTAGCCTTCACACACACACACACACACACACACACACATACATACACACACACACACACACACACACACACACACACACACACACACTTGTTGAATCAATGGTTAACACAACCAATGATTACTGTGGACACACACACACACACACACACACACACACTTGTTGAATCAATGGTTAACACAACCAATGATTACTGTGGACAAGCCCCAGATTAAGCAAGCCTCTTGCATGCTTTAGATGACTGGCCTCATAACGGTGATTAAGAGAGTTACTGAAACCTGGAGCCTCAAGGTCATCAGCCAGGATTCAAAGTCAAGTGAAACATCAAGGCTCAGCACCTTAAATGCCTCTACCTCCTATAATCGCATTTCTCTGCATGTTATAGAAGATAGAACTTGTTGATTTATATCACTAGAAAATCATGTTTTCATCAATAAATGAACAAATAAGCAAAGTGTGTTTCTGACACGTGATGACATACTATTTAGAAAAGAAGTGTTAGAAAGGAAAGGAAATTTGATACATTTCAACATGAAGAGAGCTTAAATGCATTATGCTAAGTGCAATAACCAATTACGAAGAGAGCCAGGAGTATATGATCCCACATCTTTAAGATGCCAATAGTACACATATACATGGAAGCAGAAAGGTCGTGGTGATTGGAAAGAGCTGCAAATGCGAATGGAAGGGAAAATTATTACTTAATGGGAAACAAGTTTCAGTTTAGGAAGATGAAAAGAATTCTGGAGATGGGTGGTTGTGAGGGCTGCACTATGGTGAATGTGTGCATCACACCACTGCCCTGTATAGTTAAATGTAGGTAAGATGGTTAATTTTAGATTTATAAATTTTACAATAAATTTTATTTAAAAATTTGTATTTCTTCCTCTTCACAAGCTGTGGAGTGCATTTGTTCTTCTGCTTATCGAGTGAGTAGGTTTAAGAGGCAGGTAGACCACATCTACGTCATTGGAGGTAGCAACTTGAACTAGGTTTCTCACTTCAGTTTTCTTCCTTCCATTCTGACTCTTCTTGGGGCAATAAGAAAGATTTTTCTTAATGATTAATTGAATTTTAAACACTGCATATGTGTTTCTTCTGTGTATTTGAGTTGAATAAGGTTTCCTATTTCTTTTTCCTTGTAAGGATATGGTCCTAGTAGGGATACAGTCCTAGCAGGTAAGAGCTAAGTGAGAACCAACTATACAGATCTGGGTAAAGCCAGCAGGGAGATAGGTCAGGAAACTGTTAACGCATTAGCATATGCAAATTGACAAGAGTAAAGAAAACTGGGAAAGCTGCTATTTTATCATTTGTGGTAATTACAGTAATTTAGAGTGGTGGATCAGTGGGTTCCTGGAGGTAAAAGTATCTTAGAAGGATAACGTTGTGTGATTAAGAAGTTCTGATTAAGAACTGCTGTCATTTTCTCATGAAAAAAAAAAGGTGAGTAAAGAGGCTGGGGTCAGAAGTGCAGCCCTAGAAGTCAGAAGAGTAAGAACCTTGCCTGCCAAGCCCTGTCTCCAATACTAGGGATACAGAGAGAGATCGCACCTCCTTCCTTGTGACCCTCAATGAAGAGACATTAAGAAATGAATATGATCATTGCTGTAAAGGAGTCCAGAAGAAATGACAAACTGTCTTGATGGAAAAAAAAAATGGTCTTCAAAAGAAAAAGTGGCAGTAGACAGGAATTTATAGTGGTGTTGAAGCTTTTAATTGATAGCCACTGGAAGAAAATTTGCAAAGGTGGGAAACATAGTATTGGGATAAGAATATGGATGGAGAACTTCAAAATGGAAGCACAAAGTGAGAAACTGTAGTTTATAAAGAGTGGAGACAAGGCTGGAGCCCAACAGCTGACAGAAGAAAAGACGACAGAAGAGTGGCTTGGGCAGACGTGGGTTTGAAGGAAACTTTGAAATGCAGTACAATTATCTGCAGTAAGTGGTGGATGAATGGGGGCAGGGAGAGCAATGGAAAGGTCAAGAAAGGAACAAGTTCACACAGAAAAGTAACAAAGTCAGAAAAAAAAACCTATATGAAATGTCATAGTCATAGCCAAAAAGTTCTGCATACATTATCTTTACATTACTGTAACTAAATACATGACAGAAACTTAAGAGAGGGAAGATTTATTTTGTCTCATATTCTCCATCATGATAAGAAAGAAATGGCAGAGTTCATGGATGCAGAAACATGTAATAGAAACTCCTCCTAACACAGCGGACCCTGAAGCTGAGACAGCACCAGACCAGGATTTGGTTGTAACCTTCCAAAGCCTATTTTCTGCTGACCTATCTTTACCTCCTAAAATTCCCACAGCTTCCTGAAACAGTGTAACTAGCTAAGGACCAGACATTCAAAACATGAGGCTGTAAAGGACATTTCATATTCAAACCATGATAATCCATTCATGCCCCCAAAGTCTCATGGCCAACTCATAATTAGTCCAGCTTCAAGAGTTTCCAAAGTCTTAACAGTTTCAACTATGATCAAAGATCCAAAGTTCAAAGACTCTTCTGAGGCTCAAGACAAACTTTTTTTTAACTGTACATCTTTACAAGATTAAAAAGGAGGGTTGCATACTAGTAATATACAATGGCACAGTAAATACTCATTTCCATTCTAAATCACAAGAATAGGAAGATACCAACACTGGACCAAAAGAAGACTAAAACCTAGCAGGGATGACATTAAGTTCTGTAGTTTCATGTGTATCATCTGGGACACGTAAAAACATTATTTCAAATCTAGTGGGTAGTGCCACACCTATGGTCTTGCCATTTACAACACACAAAGCCTGTCTCTTTGGTGAACTATGCTCTGTATGTACAATTTTCCTCAGTTAGATTTCTCATATCCCTGATATTTACAATGTCTTGAGATTTCCATTGAAATCTACACCTCATCTCTACAGCTTCATGCTTCAACATGACAGAGGAACTTCACACAAAATCTGGCTCTGCTACATATTGTCTAGCCTCCAAGACTGTCCTTTAGAATTTAGGTACAAGTCTTTATGACCCCATTATACATGCTGGCAAAACCAACACCAGATTGATCACATTAAGCTCTGCTGTCAGCCAGATACCCCTGGACTACAGTTTCAGATGCCTTAGTGCCTGGTTGGTTAAATCTGGAAAAGCAATTACATGGTTGTTACATAGAGGTTTTTTGGCCCCGAGCAGCCAGAGGTCCAGGCCCACAGACCTACAGTCCCAGAGTACCTAGCCGCCTGCTGCTGCTTAGGCCCCTAAAATGACTCAGACCCTTATATTAACTTCATGCTGTTTGGCCTATGGCTCAGGCACATTGCTAGCTAGCTCCTTCATTGTAACTCAACCAATTTTCACTAATCTGTCTGCCACGTGGCCCGTGGTTCACCTGTGTTCCTTACATGTTTCTTCTTTAGGCGGCTGGCTGGATCTGTCTCTGACTCTGCCCTTCTTTTCCTAGCTATTCTGATTCCCCATCTACTTCTACAGTGCTCACCAAGGGCCAAAACAGCTCCTTTATTTAAAGATTGATATTCACAGCATACAGAAAGACATTCCCACATCACATGGTCAGCTTTTCCTTTTCTGTATTACTTAAGGATCTCATTGTTGTAGTGAAACCCATGACCTCCCCCATCCCTGCCCCCCCCAAGAAAGAAGATTGGAGTGGAAAAGGCCTCATAACAATAAAGTCCTTATTCTCATCTGAATCTTCATGAGTAGAGTCTTTACTATCAACATTTTCAATGGCATTTTTGTCTTCCAACTTCCTATAGAAATCTCCTAATAATCTCTACTTACAACATTTTATGGCTTCCCTAAAATTTCCAATCTTCCCCTCCCCCATAAGTCAGTCTCAAGGTCTAAGAAACACTTGGTCACATTTATCAGGACAGTAACTTCCCTCCTGTTACTAATTTTCTACACATGACAGGAAAGCATGACAAGTCTATAGAAGTGGCAACAAGTGGCAGAGTCTCCTTACATCTAAGTAGACAAGACAATAAGAGCCCTGCAACCAAGGCTAAGCCTTCAGAAGCACACGTCTACAGAAACATTTATAATGGCCCAGCGCTGAAGGGGACCACAACCTCCCAAAGCAGTGCTAACAACTGGGGATCAAGTATTCAAAATATGAGCCTAAGAGACACATTTCAGATTCAAACCATAGTGATGGCAATCTAATTTCATTGCATTGTACATACATGTAAGAAAGCAAAGATTAGAAAGATTAAGTCACATATTTGATGTCAAACACCTGGTAAATTAATTATCAAAGTGGGGTGCTAATACTGATGTTTGAGATCTTTCATTATGAAATCTGAGACAAACATCAGAACGTAAGACAAAGTTACCACAGTACTTTATCATCTGGCAGGATGTCAGAGCACAGGCAAAGATCCATAGTGTCACCAAACGTGAATGACAAAGAAGTCCTGAGGTTATTGTGAGACCACTGAAGGACTAACCTACGGCAGAGGTAGCCTGTTTCACATGCATATTACAATGAGTCAGGTCACTGCTCAGAAGACGACAGTGGAACATTTTGGCCTTTTCACCAGGCAAGAACTCATCTTAGGAGATAGTAAGTCCTTTGGGAAGTTATGCAAGCTAGGGTTAAGCATCACTTTTCAGAATATACAATGAACTATAAGAGAATCTAATTTATCTTTCAAATCTAAGAGCCTATGATCTTTGAATATTGAGGCATAACCCCAAGCAAATCTAATACTTTTTCATAAGCTTTACTAGGAATTCATTCATCAATTCACTCACAAGAATATTTTGGAAGACAATTTGATGGAAGAAATATAAGAGCTGGAAAAAAAAAAAAATAGGGGCACAAGTGGGTCTTACAAGATAAAAAAAAGTCAAATATCTGCCATAGGAATTCCAGAGCTAGGCATCAGAGTCCAGAGCCACAGGCCAGCATGACTAATGGCAAGATGGAGACAGATGTGGCAGGGCCAGGACTAGCCTTGATTGACATAGATAACCAGAACCAGGGACAAGTTTCAAACAGCAAATCAACATGCATTTTACTAAACTCCTCTAACAGTATATCAAGTTAATGTCACTTACTCCTTAAGACTTTTACATAAGAAAGGAAATACAGCCCTACATTGGTTCCCACATGATCGTGTGATAGTGTGTAGACCAGGTATTTCCATCATGGTCAGAGGTGGAGGTCTGCAGCCACCTTCAGCCCCAGAATTCCTAGTGCCCTTCCTAGTGTTTGGTGCCACATTGTGAGGATACTTGTGACAGCCAGGGTGTGCAAGCCATAGCCTACATTGGCCCTGTATACACCAGCCCCTCACATGAAGCCTCAGCCAGGGCTCACCACCAACAGATGGAGCGTTTGTTGATGCTCCGGTGACAGCTTGAAAACTCATCTCCTCCCTCTGAGCCCGCCCGCTCCACCTCGTCCTCCCATCTGCCATCTCATTTTAAACCTAGCAGAACAACTCGGCTAGAGCAATTTCGACTTTTTCCATCTGTGCCGAGTTAATTAAGAGGGTAATGAGAGCCGGGAATGAACGAGGCCTGCATTAATTCAAGATATGATTAAGAGAAACATTTCTAAAATATATACATGCATGCAGAGCAAGGCCGAATTATGTGGGTGTACACCCCAGGCCACTTGCTTCATGGTGTCTGCAAACACAAGGCTACCATCAGAGGATTTGAAGGAAACAACAGGATAGGGAACAAGCTATATATAACAGGTAGCACCAAGAGGGTGGGGCACAGAAGGCAAGACAGAGGCCAACAATTTTATATTCATCATTTAGTGTGTACCTGGCCCAGGAAACAACAGACACAATTAGTCTCATGGGCCTCTCTTTATTAGAAAGTCCATTCATTTATTTTCTTAAGCACTGATCTATAACAGTCCCAGATACATCAGAAAATTCTCTAAAAATTAACATAATAAAAACCCGAGTCCCAAATCCATTCATACATGTCTGTCTCTCAAAAGGACCTATGATGTTGTTACATTGATAGCATTTTAACTTTACAGACAAGGAAACTTGAGTTGAGAGTTATAGAAAGACTTGTCTAAGAAATCAGTTAGGAAGTAGCATAGATAAAATTTCAGCTGAAATCTCAATAATCTCAAAACTCAACTATCCTGCTAAGTAATACCAGCCCCAGCCTTCAAACAGATGAATAAAAAGGAGTACAACACTGTGTTTTCAGGGCAGTGGAAAAGTGGATTCATATATGATCTTGCATGAGTAGGGAAGAGGGAATTGGTAAAGGCTTCCCAGAGTAGGAAGAGCCAAGCCAGGCCAATGCTGTCACAATCTAGATTCAGCTTCTAGTTATCCTCCTGGGCACAAACAATGCACCGGTTATTTAATGTCCTAAAGCCATTGCCCTCACTAACCCAGCTAGAAGCACAATACTTCATGTGATGAATGAAAAGATTATGGCTAATATTCAGGTCCTTTTGGTTTGTGAGAAGAAATAAAATTCAAACTGAATTCCTGATGATGAAAGAAACCAAGATTTGTATAATACAAATTAGAATGTAATAGGAGAATAAGGATGCCCTAGAGACATCAGCATAGCAGCAGACTAAACAACACAGAGGTTGATGGCCACTTCCCCTCAAGGGAATCTCACCCCCAGATTCCGATCCCTCTTTTCCTGTCAAGCATTCACAAATCCATAGCAATGATTCACTTTCTCTATCTGTTCCATGGGATGGGAGCCTTACGGATCTAGGATTCTGTACCTATGACCAATGTATATCCTCAATCATGTAGAATGACTCTAGCAAGTAGAGAGCCACCCTCCTTCTGTGAACTGACCATATTTTCTCTTATTCCTGGACCAGAAAACCAAGCTCGAATACTCAAGTATGTCTCCAAAGTCCATGACTATCTACCCCTGACTTTTCTTCTCTCAATACCCCAGTCTTACATTCCTATATTCTTAAATGCATCTGGAAGGCTGAATGGTCTTTGGGTCCTTCATGGTCTCAAGGAAAATTATTGTCATCCATTTATTTTAGTCTCGCTCTCCATCCTTGAAGCTAGAAGTATAGGAACCACTGTAATCTCCTCATCATAATATAGGCCTGGCCACTGATAGTAACAGGTCCTGCATGTAACCAAAATTGCTACAGTAAGAACCTGGGCCCTTGGCAGCCTACCATTCTGGGCATTTGCACACAATCCTCAACAACACAGTTAAAGAGATAATATCAAAAATCCAAAAGAAAAGATATTTATTCAGTATAGCCACAAAAGGAAGAGCACCATCAAATAAGTAAATTCAGTGACATTTTACTCTAACCAAAGTCTATCTTTGGGAATCTGCCATGAAGTTTAAATTTAAATAGAGACCAAGAAATACACATGACTGAATAATCCCTGCCATGTTATGGTTCCTCTCATTATCTTTCCTTTAAACTTGAAGGCAAGCTGGTCTGAAAAGCTGCCAGGGCTTCAAAATCTCTTTGAGAGAAATGGGTTTCCTCCCTGGCTGGGTCCAGGGCCCAGCTTTTTTCTTTGCCAATATAAGATTTATAGGAAATTCAAATTTTTGGTAATCATTGTTTCAATGGTTAGTATGCTAGTTAGTGTTACTATCATTATGGTCAACCACCCTGGTCAATACATCTTGGAGAGAAAAGGATTTATCTGGCTTATACTTCCATATCATCTTTCATCATGGAAGGGAGTCAAGATAGGAACTCAAACTCTGGAGCTAAGAACTGATGCAGAGGCATGAAGAGGTACTGAGTGCTGCCTTGCCTGTTATGGCCTGCTTAATTTGCCTCCTTTTAGAGCTGTGAACCACTAGCCAAGGAGTGGCACACTCACAATGGGCTGAGCCCTCTTCCATCAATCATTAATTAAGAAAATGCACTACAGCCCAATTTTATGCTGACATTTTCTTATACAGGACTCTCTCCTTTCAGATAGTTCAGTCTTATGAGTGTACATAAAGCAAGCCATCACAGAATGGTAGCAGGAAGAGAAACATAAGTATCTCCCTATAGACTATCTTCCTCCCACCAACTCTAAAGCTCATCTGGATCTTTTCCCTGCTAGCCAGCCTCCCAGCCCGGCTGCATGCTGCATTCCTTCCATTTCTCATTCTAATCTTTCTACCAGTGTTCCTTCTTCCACAGACCCCTTCCATACCATCTTCTTTACCCACTAGAATATGATAATTCCTTTTTTGCATAAATGTGTAGATTTTCTTTTACAGAAGACAATCTAATTTACAAATCAATACACATTTCAAATAAAACATTTAGGCCTCTGAAAAAAGAATGTATGATTCAAAAAACAAATGTGCAAAATTCAACAAGAAAATGTACATGCAAGCTTTTTTTTAACTATGATGTTGTCATTCTGTCGCTGTGAAGACAAAATGAAGCCTTTCCAGGTCCAAAAATGGAAGGAGACCTTAAGAATGTATCAGAAAAACAGAAACCTTTTTCACACTATGAGTCCAATGATCTATTCTGTGTAGATTTTTTTTTTTGGTATGGACTCAGGATATGTTTCCTTTTTTTTTTTCCTCTTGGAGAAGAGGAGGTTTTTTGGTTGGCTTCCTTTTCCAGTCAGCATTCGCTCACCTACAGTCTATTGTGATGGGCTGCTCCTCATGTACTTCAAAGAGTTATTGAGATCTTCAGCTTCCTCACTTCTGTGTCTTGCTTTTAAAAGGTTGGTTACATCAAGTATTATCATTTGAATGTGAAATGTCCTTCACGTACAGTGGGATACTTGTCTCATAGCTGCTAGTGGTGCTGCTTTGGCAAGTTGTGCTGTCTTTCAGACTGTGCCCCACTAGCAGAAATGAATAGTTGAATACAGACCTTAAAAATAGTATCTGCTCCTGGAACTCACCGTTTCCTTAACCAAGATGTGAGACTTTTTCAGCACATCTCCAGGTTCTGTGAGCACCACCACGCCTTTCCTGCCACGACGGACTGAAGTTTTCAAGTCAAAACAAAGCTTTGTTCTCAGAGCTCCTCTGTAAGGTGTTTGCTACACCTGAGGGAAAAACCTTATAGAAAATCAGCACAAGATATGCTGTGATAAGGCTAATATGTGGTTCACCCGTCATCAGAACTGGTCTGTAGGAGAAATTTGGACAAGTTCAGAGTTGTGAGTTAGAGAATCCCCAGGATCCTGTCAAGTAGACCTGCAAAGGGCAATTCCAGTCAGATTTCAGAGGACCAGAATGATGATAGAAATTCTTAGAGGAAAGTTGGTATTCAGGAGGCTCAGAGAAAAACCAACCAGTTCTATCAGAAACTGAGCAAGAAACCATTAATGTTATATCCTGACAAAGAATTAGCCTACAGTATTCTTATGCTCTAAAATTTTGAGTAGAATTTAAAAGTAATGAAGCAATTTATTTGGCAGAGTAAACTTTAGCTTTCAGGCTGTGGCATGATTATCACTCACTATTCTCCCACAATTTTGCAATAAAAGTTGAGCAAAAAGCTGTGATAAAAAAATGTGCACTTTGATAAAGAAAGGAATTTTAGGCCATTTAAAGTTGCAGACAAGGTGGACACAGACAAAATATCTGCAATTGTTAAGAATAAACAACAGCACCAAAGAGAAATTGTAAACTTTGAACCAGAACAATAAGAAAGGTGTCTTACATTATTCAGAATAGTTAGAACCTAGAAACAACCTAGAAGTCCCACAACCAAAGAATGCATAAAAAAAGAAAAAAAATGTGGTACATTTACACAATGGAGTATTACTTAGCAGTTAAAAATTAACATCTTGAAATATGTAGGCAAATGGATGGAACTAGAAAAAAAAAAAAAAACATCCTGAGTGAGGCAACCCACACTCAGAAAGACTTATTCATATGTGGATATTATACATAAAGCGATAGACAGCCAGGCTACAATCCACAACTCCTGAGCATCAGGGTAACAAGGAAGACCCAAAGAGAGCCATCCATGGATCCCTTGGAAAGGGGAAATAGATAAAATCTCCTGAGTAAATTGGGAGCATGGCAGGAGGGGGTAAGGTAGATGGGAAGAGAACACAAGGGAACGGTATGGTTGAATTGGGGGAGAGCAAGAAAAGAGATATTTTGATGGTGGAAGCCATTTGTGGATTGGGGGAAAACGTGGTACTAGGAAATTTCCAGGAATCCTCAAGGATGACCCAAGGCTAGGACTCCAAGCACTAGTGAAGGAGAGGGTGCCTGAACTCATCTCCTATAATCAAACTGATGGCCACCCTGACTGTCTGTAATCACAGAACCTTCATCTAGCAACTGATGGAAGCAGATGCAGAGATCCACAGCTAAGCACGGGGCTGAACTCCCAATGCAGTCAAATAGAGAGAAGAGGGATTATATGAGTAAAGGGGTCAAGATCGTAATGGGGAAACCCACAGAGACAGATGATCCCAACTACTGGTATCTCACTGACTGTGGATTGAAGGCTGGAGTATCTGCCTAGAATTGAACTAGGTCCTCTGAATGTAGATGACAGTTGTGCGGCTTGAGAAGTCTGTGGGGCCTCTGGTAGTGGGACTAGGATTTATCTTTTGTGCAGAAACTGGCTTTTTGGAGCTCATTTCCTATACAGGGATACCTTGCTCAGCCTGAAACAGGGGGGAGGGACTGGCCCTGCCTCACCTTGATATGCCAGACTATGCTGACTCCCCATGGGAGGCCTTACTCTCTGTCTCTCTCTCTGAGGAGTGTATGGAAGAGTAAGTGTGGGGGGGGAACTGAGGGGTAAGTGGGAGGAGGGGAGGGAGAGGAAACTGTGGTTGATATGTAAAATGAAAAAAAAACTTTTAAATAAAAATAATTTTAAAAAGAAAGGTGTCTTGAGGTTAAGGCCCAATCCATTAAAGAATCTGTGTGCAAAGACAAAGAAAACTCATTTGAAAAGCTCTCATATGAGAGGTGAATTACTGAATTAGAGATATGTAAGCAGAAAGTGACACTGTGGCTGCGCCTTTTCTATCAGGATGCTCTACAGAAACATTTTCTCTAAGATTTAGCCATGGTCTAAGGAAGTATGGATATATCTCAAGGTGGAACCAAATGTTGGTGTTATGTGGTACTTGTTTCTTAGGCATATAAAATTCAAGAGGTATAGAGGTGTGAAGAATATTGCCAAGATTTTGAAAAATAGCAATGTCCACCAGTGTCAGACTCTCTGAAGCACCAAAACAAACTAGATAATGGAGATTCCAGGATGCTGGAGATGACAAAAATGTGGAATATTTGCCAAGGAAAGACATGGGCATTGAGTGAGAATGACCTAAGAGAGAATTCTTGGACTGAGGGCACTAGGGCAAGATAGAGTTAACTAAGCCCACTGGAGCCCACATGATGCCAACACAGTGCCAGATATGAGACATGGAGCTATGGGATGTTTACCCAGCTGGCTTGGAGTCTTTTTCCTTTTTAAATCAAAACAATACAAAAACATACACACACACACACACACACACACACACACACACACACACACACACACACACACACACACAAAAACCATTATGACTTCTAGTCTTCCCTCTTGGAATGAGAATGCTTCCTCTGTACCATTGTATATCAGAAATATTATTTGTTACTGTTCTTTTATTGTAACAGAGGCTTATACCTAAGAGATTATCTTTTTTCTCATAAGAAACTTTGAATTTGGAACCTATGAGCAGTGTTGGAAATGTTAAAACTATGGAGACTTACAAGAGCATATGTACATAGGTAACATTATATAGACTGCACAGGTGGTATTTATTAAGTAAAAGAGAGTGGTGTGTGTATGTGTTTGTGTGTGTGTGTGTGTGTGTGTGTGTGTGTGTGTATGTGTCTGTGTTTGTATGTATGTAACAATAATTAAAGAAAAAGAAAATTAATTTGAGAGAGAGCAAGATTTTAGTGCATGGGTAGGACTGGATAAAGGAAAGAAGGGAGGAGACATGATATAATTATTATGTAATTTTTAAGAGATAAACTATTATTATCTTAGTTAGGGGTTCTATTACTGTGAAGAGACATCATGACAACTCTTATAAAGGAAAACATTTAATTGAGGTGGCAGATTAAAGCTTCAGAGGTTTAGTCCATTATCATGGTAGGAAGCATTGTGGCTTGGAGTCTGGTGGTGTGCAGGCAGACATGTTGATAGCTACATCTTGATCAGAAGGCAACAGGAAGAACTGTCTCACTGGGAGGATCTTGAACATAGGAGACATCAAAGCCCACACCTGCAGTGACACACTTTCTCCAACAAGGCCATGCATACTCCAACAAAGCCACACTTCCTCATAGTACCACTCCTTTGAGGGCCATTTTCTTTCAATTACTATAAAATTATTCTAAAAACTATGGGGCCTTTAACATTAATCTGAATCTATTTTTCACTTAATATGGTCATGTACCTGTGGTTCATGAGTCTAAAATGTCCTTTATAAGCTCATGTGTCTGAAAATTTGGTCCCTATGTGGTATCACTATCTACCCTTCTGAAAAGATTTTGGAAATTGTAGACTGTGATTTAGTAGTACAAGTAGATACCTGGCAGTGTACGTCAAAGGAAACATCAGCTCTAGTTTCAGTCCGAAATCTCTGTTTCCTGGTGTATCTAGAGGCAAGAAGCCTCTATCACACACTCCTGAAACTATGACCCCCTCCATATCTGCACCACCATGATGTACTGAGACTGAGAGTCACAGAAAGCCTTCCCTCCCGTCCTACTCACTGTTCCATTGATCTCAAGGGACACCACAATAAAAGCAAAGCTTATAAAATACAGCATCTAAATATGGCTTGTTTAAAGTTTAAGGTGATTACTCCATTACCAGCATGTCAGGTAGGTAGGCACGGAGCTAGAGCACTGGCTGAGCACTTTACATCCTGATCCACAGGCAAAGAGAGTAGCACTTGTCCTGGTTGGGGCTTTTGAAACTTTAAAAACCACCCCCAGCAGCACACCTCTGACAAAAGGCCACAATTTCTATTCTTTAATCAGTGCCACTCCCTAGTGACTAAGCAATCAAATACATGAGGAACACTTAGGGGAACACTTTATATAAACCCACATACTCCTTTACATCACTTCAGTCAGATATCTTTGTTACAGCAGATAGAAAATTAGCTGACATAAGGTTTTCAAAACAATGGAGCAATTCACTTCATCCTCATTAAGATGATTACTAGGCCAGCAACACAGCTCAGGAGGAGCTTGATTCCCCAGAACCCATATGAAGATACAAAAAGAAAGCCCCTACATGAAGCTATTCTCTAACCTTCATGCATGCACTATGGCACTGTATGTCCACACACAGCGTTGTGGGGGGATCTAGTCTATCTGCGGTTCAGTGATATGGAAATCCATGTGCTGTAAAATAGAACGTAACCTGAACTTACTTTGCTAAGCAGGCCCTGGACTGCATCTTCTGTAAAGCAACAGCACCTTGACAAAAGTGTGGGAGGAAACAAAAGGAGTCAGATATAACAAAATGCTTTTTAAACAGACATGCAGGTATGGAGAAGGGAACCCTTCCTCTACCCAGATGACATTTGTGCCTTTGTGGAGTCTCAGTTTTCCCATCTGAGAAGTGGTGAGAGGCCACAGGACTTCAGAGTAATTAGCTTCTTTTTGCTCTGTTAATCTACAAGTTTCCTTTGGGATGGTTGATACACACAAAGAAACTAATGACTCTGTTAGCTCATCAGACTTGGTTTTCTTGACCAGAAATAGTGTCAAGAAAACCCAAAAGAGGAGAGATCTGGATCTTCCTGAAGTTCTGGGTTCAATTCTCAGCACCCATATAGAGGCTAGCAACCATGTTTAACTCCAGTTCCAGTAGACCTGATGTCTTTTTCGAGACTCCGCGGACACTACATACATTTAGTGTACGAATATACATTCATACAGAATGCAAAGATACATAAAATTAAAAATTTTTAAATCTTGAAAAAATTTTCTCAGAATACAGCAGTGAAATTAACTCTCCCAGAAGAACATTTGTATTCATATCAACTGACAGCTTAGTGGTAGCTATAGAGATAAAGGGTCAAATAGTAGTTGAAAACTGACTCTGTGCTATATGCTTTACTGTATTATAAACTTGATAAGCTAAAAAGTACTTGATGCCCTTGCAGTGAGTTTTCTGAAGACAAATGAAATCTCACCAATGAGATGTATTCATGTGAGATGCAGAATAAGAGGGGCAAGGATCATTTCCTGCTCCTTCAAGAGATGGATATCAGTACAGTATTGCAATGAATAGTTTCACAGGAAAGAAAAGTTGGGGCTGTAGCTATAGCTCAATCTTCTGGACCACATCTCTGGTTGGACACCCATTCACTTCATAAACAAACTTGGGACTTCCTCATCCAAGTTCTTTTTGCTCTCTTAGGACTGACCAATGGCCTCTACTAAATACTTTTTTGATTCGATAAAATTTTATTATTTTACCTCATCCTAAAACCAAAACCAGTAATAATATTGATTCACTTTTATCCAGGTTCCTCAGATGGTTCCAGAAGTCACATAGAGTGTCAACCAAGAAAAAGCTCACTGCTCCTAAGATAACCCTGTTTCTCTCTATGTATGATGAGTACAAAACTATGACCACTGTGGTCAGTTACAGGTTCCTTTTCTGCTAAACATGTTTTAAGAAAAAGCCTAGTAGCTTTTCCTGCTATGCGAATCTCTCTCTCTCTCTCTCTCTCTCTCTCTCTCTCTCTCTCTCTCTCTCTCTCTCTCTCTCTCTCTCTCTCTCTCTCTCTCTCTCTTTCACACATGTACACACACACACACACACACACACACACACACACACGCATGCACATGCTACATCCATGTTCTGTACAAGCTTTTATGTGGCCCTACAACTTTGCCACATATGCCTGTACTGAGGTAATTTTCTGAGCTGAGTACATCTTAACACATGGCACACAAGAGAGCTAGAGAACACTGGATCTTAGCCCTAAAAGACAGCAGGCATTGGAGGGTATGTGTGGAAGTGAAATGCAAAGGCAGGTAGAGTAAGGAATAGAAGAAACAATAAGAGGGGGAAGAGGAGGAAGAGAAGGAATAAAGGGATGTGAATGAAAACAGAGCGAACAACTGGCTTATGGAAAGGACATTTTGAAGACTGGAGCATCTGTTACTATGGTGAAGCCACACCAATGCCCTTGGATTCCAGGAGAAACTCAGCATCCTTACAGTACGTCCATTCTCTGCCTTTTTTCAGTGTGCTGGGTGTCCCTTGGAAGCCACAGAGCCCTGTGGAACACAGATGACTATTATAACTGTCTGTCTGGGAGATATTCCGGCTAGACATAAAAACGGACAATTATACTGAAAGTGAAAATGAGCAGATGTGGGGAGAAGCACAGTCCCTGTCAACTTAAAACTGAAGCAGGGCAACAGAAAGTTGGGAAATCCCACATGTGACCTCCACTTCGTTGCTTCCAAGGACAGTGATGCTGATCCTCTTTCAATTATCCAACCTGCTTTTTTGCTCCCTCCCTCCCTCCCTTTCCTCTTCCTTCCCTCCTCCTCCCCCTATTTTTTGCTGGGTACTGTCCAAAGTTCTGGACATCACAATGGAAACAAAGTAATCTGGGTCCCTAAACCCCTGGAGATTGCAATGGCTTAAAGAAAAACAAAGAATAAGTAATTCAACAAATACATGACTGCAGACTGCAGTATAAGAAAAAGGGAGGAAGAGAAAAAGAAAGAAAGGAAGGAAGACAGACAGACAGACAGACAGACAGACAGACAGACAGACGGGCCTCATGGAGTGTGCTGAAGGAGCAAAGAAGAGGTTTGGTTTAGATGAGGAAGCCCTCCGAGTTCAGTTGGAGTGAAGTCCAGAAGGAAGCACTCCAGAAAGAGGTGGTAAGTAGGAACAAGTTTTGCACGGAAGTGAAAAGAAGGTCGACATGATTGTAGAAGAGGCTTGTAAGAGACAGAACTAGAGAGGTTTAGCCCAAGGGCCATCTCCAAAATGCTTTCCAGGAGTCTGGATTTGCTCTCAGTAACTCAAAATAAAAAATAAAAAAGTCTCTTTAACATTATTGGAGTAAGACTTTGATGTATGAAGGGGACATTTGCATTTGCTCCTGGAAACAAATAAACCTGGGATTCCTTGACCCTGGTTACACAGCACAAGTCCAGGTTCACTCGTGGAGAACTGCTAATACATCCAGTGGGCATAGAAATCGGAATGGTCCAGCGTGGCTGTGTACCTGAACATCAACCTACCAAGATCCTTGCCAGCTCCAAAGCAGAAGTCAGATGAGCAGGGGTAACCAAACAAGGCTGCCACTGAGAAATGCCTTTCTGTCTCTCCTGAGCTTCAAAGTCTGAAAATTAAAACCTATTATGGTCAGACTGAGATTGCTTCTCTGTGGGCTATCAAAAAAAGAGGAAGAAATCAGCATTGTGTACACCTGAGGGCACGTGATTCTCTATGAATATTTGCCAAAACAAAATACTCTTCAAAAAGAACAAACAAGTTATGGGATGGGCAGTGACTCAATAGATAATCATGCTTGCTATGTAAGCATTAGAACCTGAGTTCAAATCCCCAGTCCATCTACATCAAGTTTTTGCTTGAATCCTACCCTGTTTGTTCCTTTTAAAATGAAGTACAGCCTCCTGACAGCTGGACTCTACAGACGCAGGCAGAGACTTTTCCATCTCCACCTTTTCTCTATCTCTCTCTTTTAACTTTTTGAACAGCTTTATCACCTCCTTTGCCAAAAGCATATCATCATTTGTAGGGAGGAAACATTGCTAATTCCAAATATCCAAAAATAGGATTGGTGGTTTCCCTCAGGATAACTAAATGCTTTACATCTCAAAAAATTTTGCTATTAAAAAATGTTTTAGAAGCCCTCCCTCCTCTTCTCTGAAATTCCCCACCATTGGGAGCTGCTGAGGACCCTAAACTTGCCATATCACTGGCTCCACACCCAACATGTGGGCTAGGCCTAACCAGTGTCAATTTATATAGCCACACTTCAGCTCAAAACTAGAGTGATGTGAGAGTTCACCTAAAATTTTGAACTGGTACCGTGGCCTCAGAATCCTGAATCCCATTATCTAAGGACCTTCCTGTCCTCGGGAATGTTTGATTCCTGAGCACTGCTTGAGGATCCAGCCACGGCCACCGGGTTATGGCTCAGAAATGAGATGTTTATGGTCTTAGAGAAAAGTTGAGCCCTCTGACAGGGACATCGCCATGAACAGGATTTGTCTTGGAGGCTCACACAGCTCAGCATGAAAGGAGATTATTCTAAATAACATACAACCCAGTGTGACATTATTATTCCTAGACTCTAAATCAATAACCTAAATAAAGTAAATTATTAGGTCTAGGTGGCATAAAATATGGGCACAGACAAAGAGACTTAGGGGACAATTTGCTCTAAATCAGTTTAACCACCTTGCAGCTTCTGGAATTACAGTCTTAATCTAGCACATTAGTGAGATTAGTACGTGGTTTTTACAATTAAACTGCATACTTTATCACATCCCCTTCTTTCATGCTATATAAACTTTCAGGAAATTACAGACTCATAAACTTTGGCATAAAGTATGAGGCAGTTGGAAGCAGAGAAACCAAAAAGACATTTTGGGGTAGTGCTGATTCCACATTCCCTATTTTTATGTGATGTGAGAAAAAGTTCTCCATTAATAAGCCCATTAGAGGGAAGAAATTTCAAAGAATGGGTTTAGAGATGAGTCTCTTGGTACACACAACTGGGGACCCTGGGGAGCCAGGCTATTATTTATTGCAAAGAGGAAAGTTAAGGGTTTTATTCTAAAAGAGTTTGGGTTGGAGTAGTAGGCTACGCTGTGACAAGGGATTCACATGATCTCCTGAGTATGGGGTGTATCCTGGCCTCATCATGGCCCTATATATGACTTAGGATTAGGTCACTTACCCAGGAGACCAGAAAATGAAAACAGTTTTTATTTACTTTTAAAGATTTATTTTTAATTATATAGGTGTAAATACACATACATGTGGTGCCTGCAGAGGCCAGAATAAGGCATTGGGATTCCCTAGAGATTGTTATAGATGGCTGTGAGCTGATTTATGTGAGTGCTGAGAACCAAACTCTGCTCCTTTTCAAGAGCAGCATGGGCTCTAAACTGATGAGACATTTCTCCAAATTCTAAAACTGTTTTACATGTCTTATGTACAACTTCTTGCGACTTTGTCTTCGTGGTGTCTAAGAACCTAAACCTTCCACACACAGACCTGCCAATAATGCATACACATGCGTGCATCTCCATGCATACACACAAACGCGGCCTTTTATATCTGGACTGAATGGAACTCTGCTCCACAGCAGGCTGAGAACCTCAAGTCTAAGGTTTCAGTTAGGAAATTTGTCATGAACTAATAGGAAGCTGTTCATTAAAAAAAATCTTATAGGACACCTCCTAGAATCTTCTAAGAAATGGAGGAGAGAAGGCTGAGAATTCTCAAAGCAAGGATCTCAATGCAAGGCACTGTAAAAGTGCAGCAGTTTAATATAAGAGAATGGACTTCTGTTCCTACCTTCTTTGAAGGTTCGCAAGTAGGATCCTTCAAAATCAAAGCATCCGATAGACTTGGATGCGGTCTTCCCCCTCCACCTTGGAATCTACCCTGAATAGTTGTTACAAAGAATAATTAGAATTATTCACATTCAGGGGGAGAGAAGGGGGTGATAAGGAGGGAAAGAGAGAGGGAAGAAGGGAGGGACATAGGAAAAGAGAGAAAGAGAGAGAAAGAGACAGAGACAGAGAGAGAGAGAGAGAGAGGGAGAGAGAGAGAGAGAACAAGTTTGAACTGCCAAAGACCAAATCCTTTATAAGTTCCAACAGGAACAATTTTCAAATAAATATTACTAGTATATTATTAGTATTATTTTTAGAAGAGTCAAGGTAGTCCTAGGAACCTGGTGCTGAATTTAGTTCATCAAATATTTATCAAGTGCCTAATACATGCCAGATCTTGGGGTGCCTTTAGAAGACAGACAGGAATCAGACTATATCACTTCATGAAAAACTTTAGAGGCTGAAGGAAATGTTGCCATACATTCAGTAAATGGCAGTGCAATAGAGATCTCTCTAAACTGTGAGGCCACTAGTCACTAAAGAAAAACATAGTGGTCATTTTAGTTTACAGGTGTCTACAGGCTGGGGCCCAAGCTTTAGCATCCCCATTATTAACAGATATGATGCTTGCCAGGGCTGACCAGTCTCCCTACATCATCTATGGCATGGGAATGGGGGAAAAGGGAATATCAGAGCAGGCACTGTGCATATCCCATCAACAATTCTGACCATCACTTGAGGTTTCCAAGATACCCCAGTCACTCAGGGTTCCATAATAATCCTACATATTGTAGAATCTCTTTTCTAAACAATGATGCATACTTTTGCCCTGAAATGGGATACAGGAGGGCTTGGACTTCTCTCATAGACAATAATAGAATAACCTTCTCTTTTGTGATGCACTATTCACTGCTCTTTTTGCTCCACTCCCATTCTCTCCCAAGCCCTAGTTGAATCACCTCTTCCTTACATCAGAGAGGTAGAGTTCCAGGACCCTTGAGCCACTGTGGATCACACTAAAACACAAGTGCCCCCAGAGATGTTCCCATTACAGTCTGAGTTGAGTAAATGAGAGACTTAATTATCTAAGTAATAAGTTATCAAGCCATGATAACTGAGTGAATCATTAAGTCTCCTCACAATTCTAGCTCCACCTTCTGACTCTCCCTTCTCCCCTTGTGTTTCCTTTACCTATTGCCTCTCTTCGGGGTACCTGCATTTAGCCCATCTGATTAATTGCTGAAATATCCCTCACTTTTTCTTGATTCATAGGTGGGGTAACTAACCAATCATCCACTCCCTGTGTCTAATTACAGATGTAACAGAAAGGAGATGTGACAGCTGAACCCATAAAGAAACTTTCTGAGTATCAGCCAATCTGGCATGAAGCTTGGCTTGGCCTGACCATGCGAGAGACCTCTGAGGGACCAACCATTACCTTCATCCAGCTCCATCTTCAGGAACCTGAAAACCTCATTCTCTGCTGTTCATAGCTAGGATAAGCTATGCTATCCAGGTATCTAAGCAGGAAAGATGTGGACCAAAGACAATGAGGGGACTCTCGAAGGATAGAAATGAGAAAAAAACAGTGGCTAGGTAAAGAGGTAGCTGTGTGGGGGGTGGGCAGCATCCCTGGCTTGGGAATCTCAAACATGGCTCCTCTAGACTGTTCACAAACTGGATCTGTGACCCTCATCCAAAGTTGTTCCCATCTCTGGAACTCAGTTTCCCTGCTTGGAGACCTGGCTGAGCTACTCTACACTGCTGCTTTCTCCCAGGGCACAGATGGAAAGGAAGAGGCAGAAAGCAAAGAACTAATAACCAGAAGGCAGGAGAAGAGAAAGGACCATCTGTCAACTTGGCCACTCTATCCCCTTCCTCTCTAGGGCTGTATGGCAGAAAAATGGACACCACAGGAAGAGAAGGGAGCTGTGTTCTGCAGTTTGCTGTGTGACCCTGGACAACATGTTCCCACCTCCAAGGCTTCATTTATAAAATGAAAGTTTCCAAGGATATCTAGTGACCAAGTGTAAAAGAGAGAAACCTGATGTTCAATATATTTTTTGAAAGACAGAGAAAAGATAAGAGGGAGACAAACAGACCACACACACGCACACGCACACACAGTGGGGTTGCACTAAAGACATTCGCAAAGACCTGTACTCTAAAAGATATTGAGGATATATGTTACAAAGTTGAAGTGTTTTGTGGGGTTTTTTGTTTGTTTATGTGGTGGTTGGCTTGGTTTTGGCTTTTTAAATTTTTTTTTTAAGGGAAAGTTTCTGTGTATCCTGGCTGTCCTAGAACTTGCTTTGTAGAACAGGCTAGCCTCAAAGTTAAGAGATATGCCTGACCCTGCTTCCTGAGTGCTGGGTT